>CM072774.1:113890714-115134642 GCA_036936925.1 Cenchrus fungigraminus | reverse complement strand
GAAATCGAGCGGCGACACGAAGCGTCCGGATGCACAGGATAGGCGCAGTAGAGCCGGTGCAACCGAACGACGAGTAGTCGAGCCGTGAGACGTAGTGACTGGGTGCACAGCGTAGTTGATGTAGAGCCAGTGCAGCCGGGTGATGAGTAGTCGCGGCACACGACGACGTAGTTGATGTAGAGCCGTTGCGACCGGAGTTGGCGTGCAGCGTAGTTGTACCTGCGTACGTCTTCCGTGTGCAGCAAGCAAATTGGTCTTGAAGTTATCTGGTACACCTCTGTGTGCGTGTGGCTGAATTGCACCAAATTGATTTTTTTTTCTTTTGGACGCACCAATACAAAGGCAACACGGCCGCAGGCTAGTATATCCAATTTAATTCTGTTTTGATGTTGACGCATGGGGGCGGAACAGCGGACTCCAGAACTGCCTCGCTTTGGATCGATTGTGAGAGCGTAGGAGCGAATTAGAGAACCACACGAGATCCTGCTTCCCGTCTCGGTGCGCGTGCTTGATAGATGCAAATTTCCTCCGAGATCAACACATGGACGGTGGACTACTGCTGAACAGATGACGGGATGCGAACTCGACGAGATTGCTTGCGGCGCTTCTTCCTGGTGGAATTTGGTGAGATTGAGTATATCTCTGCTTCGGACTCGGCGACTCGGCAGAAGCCAATTCCGGCATCGAGTTGGATTCGAGGCACGAACACGAGGCGGTTTTGATCTTGATGACGCAACAGTATGCTGAGTAGAACGATCTCGATGAAGAGAGGTCCTTCGAATTCGCCCGATGATCATGACGATCACCCCTACCTGGCGCGCTAGCTGTCGATGTTTTAGACCGGCTAACCTACCAAGGGGGTACCCGAGGTAGATGATTGTGGTGGGGATCGCCAGACCTGGAACTCGAAGGTATGCGCAAGGACACGGGACACAAGATTTATACAGGTTCGGGCTGCCAAGGTGGCGAACCCTACATCCTGTTTGGGGGATCAAGTATGGCGCCCTGCGCTTGGTGTTGGGTTGAGATGTCCTCCTAGGTACCCGGCCCTCCTTTATATAGTACAGGGGGCGGGTTCCTAGTCGGTTACAAGTTAGGAGTCCTAGTAGGATTACACGGAACGAGTCATAGTAGGATTACAGAGGAATTCTAGTAGGAGTCCGTCTTCATCCTTCCTTGTATGAGTACCCGGGGTGTATGCCCGACAGTCGGTCTCCGGTGTCCACCTGGTTTTGAGGCGGTTTGCCTGCCCGTGGGCCCTTCAATCCTTGTGATGTCCATGTGTCGCCTTCTGATTCGTCGGGGTTACTTCCCTTGGATTGATGACATGGCTTGCATGCATGGGATCCTAGGTGGCAGCCCTTCCTTGGCTGAGGTGACGTGGCTTGGCCCATAGAAGGTGAGTTGTCACTTCTTTTATGCTTATTTTACCTACAATCATAGAAACTCCAAGGACAAGTGGAACTACATTATTCTTAACTAAATGCGTGTAAGAAATGCCTTTTGCTCCTTTATTTATGAGTATATTGACTGCTAAAGTAGGTACTTAACAGCCGTCAAAAATACACTACGGGGAAAACATGAATTTGTCGTGCGCCTCAACCTTTGCCGTGCGCATTTTATCAGGCGCACAACAAAGAGCTTCTTTGCTGTGCGTTTTTTATAGGGCACACGACAAATAAAAAACACACATAAAATTCATTGTTTGACGTGCGCTTTTGTTTAGCGACGACAAACTTATTCTTTGCCATGCACTTTTTTCAGCACACGGCAAACTTGTGAGTTTGCCGTGCGCTTTTTCTCTGCCCACGGCAAAATATTTAACTAATTAATTGTTTTTCAAGTAATTTTTTGAAAGAAGTCAAATTTAAACTACAAGTGATTCAAATAGTAGAATAAAATTAGCGAAACAAATGATATTCATGTTATTTAGCTCAATTTGAGTTGTTACCCCTAAAATGAAAAGAAATTTTTGACATCTTGTCCAGGAAACACGATCACAGTCTGAACGATTTTAAACTTTTAAAAAAAGCAAATGGAGTCTGAAAATCATAAGATTTTTCAATATCTTATGATATCGTGGAGGCTATTATAAAAAATCGGGTGGGTTTCGCACATTTTATCATGATGCTTGGAAACTGAAACATCCCCAATGAAGTTTCATAGAGTTAATAAGTATAGGGTTAGTTTTGTATGTGACGTGACATTCAAATTGAGTTTTGACTTCAAAAAAGTTTTCTAGAAGTAATAGACAACACAACTTATTTTGTGTTAATTTTCGAAAATTTTCAAACTTGTTTGATAATTTTTATGAATTAAGTATAATTAAAAAAAACTTTTCCATGCACCGGCGCACCGTAGAAAAAACTTTGTCATGCTTTGGGAGAGCAACACATGGCAATGACCACGGGCCCGCTCACCCCTGCCGCCCACCAAAATATCTTCCCACCGGCTCACCCCCTCTTCAATCCCCCACCCTGCTCTTCTTTTCCCGGAGCTCCCCCCTCTTCTCCCTCAACACCACCCCTCCATCCCTCCCTAGCATCGTCGCCGCTGCTTCCCCCTCCATCCTCTGGCTCCTCGGCGGGACGGCTTCCAGCGCGCTGGATCCGCGAGGACCTGACCTTGGGGGAGGAGTAAGAGAGAGGGCCATTGCCATTGCGTTGGCCTCCACGCCATCGAGATCCTCCTCTGCGGTAGGAAGGGGAAGAGCTAGGGATAGGCGTCGCTGGGTGTCAGGCCCTGAAATTTTCGAATGTCAGGATGTGAATAGGAAGAAAAATTAAACAACATTTTTTTCTTAATTTTAAAAAAATTCCCAACATTTATTTTTGGAATATAGTATAGGAAAAAACATTGTTTGTTTTTCTGAATTAAATAAATGACTTGATTTTTCTTGCATACATGCTGGTGCATTATTTTTGGTTGTTCGGATTCAAATTTGAATGAATTTTCTTGCTTTCAAAAGTTTGCAAAACTCTTTCTTTTTCCTTCGCTTCTTCTTTTCTCTTTTGGCCCGTTTATCTGTAGCACATCACCAGCCCAGCTCACAGTGAGCAGCCCAGTGTGGCCCAGCGCCGGCCCTCTCGCGCGCTCCCTCAGTGGTGGTGGCTGACGAGCAGGACCCACCAGTCATCCCCGAGCTCCTGCACCAGAGCCGCACACAGGTGCGATCCCGACCCCGTCCCGGCCACCCGCGCGCCCGGCTTGGCCCGCACGTCAAGGCGCGGGCAACTGCCGCAGCCCCGCGGGCCGCTTCCCCAATCCCTAGCAGCTCGAGCTCCAACGTTGTCGAGCTCCAAACCCTAGATCTAGGCCGCCGCTGTCGATCTCCCGCTCTACTGCCCTTCCATCGTCTAGAAGACGACCCGAGCTTCGCTAGAAGGTGAGCAAGCCCCTGGTGTCATCCCTGTGCGCTCCCGTGCTCGGTTTTTTCCGCAAGAGCTCGCCATAGTTGTGCCCTGCTATGATGTCTGCCTCACCAAGCTGCACGTCATCGTCATCACCTGAGCAGTCACCCTGCCACCCAAGATCGGTTCGCAGTGCCGCCCGCTTTGTGCTGAGCTGAGCCCCGTCGCCAACCAAGCACCGCCGATTGAGTTACACTCTACTCCGACGAGAGCACCGCCTCTCGCCGTCGTGTGCCGTTGTTTGCTATCGCATGCGTGTCCCCGGCCTGCCACAGCCATCCGATCTAGAGCTGGTGACCCAGATCGCATGTGACCGGAATCAAATGGTCAAACCAGCTGCTATGATGTGGTTTTTCTTAAGAGACCCCTAACTTTCTTGTTTTTACACGTGATGTCCTGCATAGTTCAAAAGTAATTATGTTTTAGCCCTAGTTCTCACAGTTAGACCCTAAGAAAGATCAATTTCTCTACAGATAAGCCCTTTGACCTTGTATAGCTCATATCTTCACAATTTTAAGCCCTTTTTAGCGTTCTTTATATCCACTCGATCGTCTCGATGAGTAGATGAGTTTAGTGCACCTTTTGTTTCTGTTTGCAATGATTGGTGTACTATTTCTTATTTTATTGAGTTGTTTCTTTGCATGTGAATATGTGATGTGTAGAGAATGAGCGGTTCGAGAGATTTCCTAAAGGTGAAGACTTTGAAGACTATGAGAAGTTTCCGAATTTTGTGGAAGGCAAGTGTCCTTGGTCGTACCCGTTATCCTATATAAACATGCATTTAATCACTTTACTTATTTGTTGCTTTGCATTAATTCTGATGGGTTTCTATTAATGATGATGACTAGTTCTAATGATCATTGCCTTGTAACCGAGTTGCTTAATTAATTTTGATGGCAGTTGCTGCTTAGTTTTCTTAACTAGGTCGGTAATAAACAATTAATATGGATACTCTTTACACTCTATGTTCCCTCATGATAACTTAATTATAAAACCACACTTGTTAATTGGAACATGGAGTGACCACCCAGGACAACAGTGCAACCACAAGGCTATATAGTTCTGGCTTGGCTGAATAATTAGAAACCTTGATGTTGTAGTGAACTTACCTGAAAGGGGCAACTGAAAGGGGCAAAAGGGGAGGCGTTTGTGGGGTATAGACCTGCTCTAGTGGGGAGTTGGGCTTTGCTTCCTGAAACCTAGTGGGTTGCTACACATTAGGGAATCTTTGTAAAGGTCTCGTAGTCTCCCTATGCAATCACACCTCAGTAGTGTGGTATGATGCCTGATCAGCATTGCGTGATTGGGTTCCAAATTCTTCAGAACTTCTACGTGACTTGTGGGTAAAGATGTACAACCTCTGCAGAGTGTAAAACTAATCGATTAGTCGTGCTCACAGTCATGAGCGGCCTGGGCCCTCACATGATTAATATATTAGAAGATGAATTCAAATTGTTGTTATTTACTTTATGATTATGATGATGATGTTTTACATTAATGGGATGGTATACACTTATACTTGCTAGTAAATAGATCCTTAATAAAATTTTGCCAACAAAATGCTAACTACTTTAACACATCAGCCTACCACTTATACAACATTGCATGTTTATTTGTTATTCTCCCTTTGCTGAATACGACACGTGTCCACGCTTGTTTATTTATTGCATCTACACAATCCGGATTGCTTCTCAGACTTGAAGATATTTTGAGGATTTCCCCGATGATTTCGATGAGTTTTAGGCGATCGTGCCACCAGTCAGCTGCCTGTGGAGACGTCCTATTCCGCTGCTAGTACTCGCTTTTTGTTCGTTTATGAGACTATCGGTCATGTATTAATTATTATACTCCTTTTACACTTTGGCTCTGTGTTTTGGTATTCACCGAGTCATTACATGTGTGTAACTTTGATCCTGGCGCACATGTAAATTATGCATCTAGTTTTGCCTTTGAAACCGGGTGTGACACCAGGGGTAGTGGCGGGTGCTGTCGTCGACCTGCACCGGTATGCAGGGGCCTCACCGCTAACCAAATCCAGCGGCCATGACCTGAGCTCGACACGTCAGAACTACACCGAATGAAGAACACGCTGGCGACATCCTCGTAGAGGCAGCAGCAACGCCCGAGCTCGGCCTCATCATCCAGTCGGTGGTGGCCAAGGTGCCGGGATCAAGCGGTCCTCTCCTTCCTCCTCACCTGTACCTGGCTAGGTTCTCTCTCTCCCCCCCCCCTTTTCCACAGGTGACCGTGGCAGCGACGTGGTGGGGTGCGGCGGTGGATCTGGTGGCAGGGGCCGGATGGCGCGGCTGTGGATGTGGTGGTGGGCCGGACGGCGACGGTGATAGTGGATGCATGGTGGGTTGGATGGCGGCGGTGGGGGATTTAGTGGTCAGGGTGCTGGACGGTGGCGGCCGCAGCAGCAACGGGCTACGAGAGGAGAATGTTTTCTAATCTGTTCAAAAATGTTTGTCGTGCGTCAACTTTGCGCATGGCGATTTTTAATTCATTTTGAAAATGTTTGCCGTGCGCCGCCGCAAACGCACGGCAAAGGGTTCGCCGTGCGCCCGATAAACGGCACATGACAAAGGCTTGTTTGTCGTGCAAATCATTGTCAAGCGGCCTTTGTTGTGCGCCATGGTGGAAAACACACGGCAAAGAGTTTGTCGTGCGCCACTAGCGGATAGCAAACGTTCTGTTTCCGATAGTGATACGTAGTGACCAATTTGCCCTCATAAGTAGATACATATCGCTCAAAGGATTCCTCTCGTGTTAAGACTAAGGGCACCCGCAGTGGGTGCCATTAGTCTCTCTATAAGGTGCAATGTAGGAGAGAGAACCAAGGAGAGAGAAGCAAATGCCGCTAGAACTGGCGACACTCGCCGGCACGCATCCTCGTGCCTTGCGGCCCACCATTTGCTCACCCTTTCTTTCTCTCTCTGCACGGGATGGAGCTGTCGGTGAGCCGGAGCTCACCTGGCTCACCGCAGAGGAAGGGCACGGATGCCGACGTTGGGGAGGAGAGAAGGTGGCGCTGGTAGCCTGGATCGATAACGCGGACGAGCGCGCGGGCGGCCGAGCTCGTCGCCGCAGGCGAGCTCGCAGCCACACGAGCCCGAGCATGGGAAGCTCGCCGCACAAGAGGAGAGGAGGGAGTGGCCACAGGGCCACCGCGGAGGTGGATCCGTGGCCGCCGAGCCACCGGCGATGGAGAGCACCCGCCAGCCCGCCGGCTCGGGGTGTGGCTGGGCTCGCGAGATGGAGAGATCCAATACAGGCGAGCTAGCTCGGGCGGCCTGCCGGTGGGGGTGCGTGGAGAGTGGAGGTAGGTACGGCGGCGCCAGGCGGTCAGGCAGAGTCTTGGAGAGGGTGCGTGCTCAGGCAGCGGAGGCTTGCTGGCGCCCGTCGTTTGGAGGGAGGGCGGGACCGCACGGGAAGGAGGGAGGACGCGGCAAGCTCGCAGAGGCGTCATCGGGACAATGACTTAGTGTGGGCGGGGTGCAACGGCCGGATGCTGGCTGGTGGCTACGGCGTGGGCACGACGCAGTACTGGGCAAACGGGGAAGAAGAGGCTGTGGGAGGAAAGAGGGAAAGAGATTAGAAAAATACCGACATGTGGGGCTGCTATATTTAGAAATAATTGATCTAGCAAGATTGTTGGGTGGGTACTCTATTAACTCTCTCTATAGCTGATGTGGACAAGTTATAGGGAGCATATTGACTATAACCATTGCGGTGCCCTAAGACTATCCACACTCGTCATCCTTCATTTCCTCCTTCAAAACGGAATATCACATCCTGGTCATCAAGATTCTCTACTTCATATCCACTTCTCCCGCATCCATCATCCTTTATAATTCATCCACCATCCCAACAACCACTGGCAGGCCCCACGCGTCAGCCCTTCCTCTCTCTTTCTTTTTTATCCGGCCACCCCTTCTCTCTGTTCCGCCTCTGCTCCCCCTCCCACCTCACTGCCTCCGCCCCCTCCACCTTCCGCGGTGGTCGCCAACATCTCTCTCTCTCTCTCACGCGCGACGACGTTGGGGTATCGGGCTGGCCCAGCCAGATCCGGCCGGCAGAGATCTCGCAGCCAGCTCCTGCCCACGGCCGTCGTGGCGGAGGAAAGGGGCCCGCAGCCAACCGTCAGCGGCAGCAAAGGCTTCTGCCTCCCGAGCGGCGGGGTCGCGGCTGTGGTGGATGGGAAGAGGCTCTGGTGGCGGCGGGGATTGGAGGCGGGTGCGGGATTGGAGCGTCCCAGTCCGTGCTCTTCCTCTGCCTACTGCTCACGCCCGGGCCCCTCCCTCCTCGACGCGCCACCGTCGGGGCCTAGAGCTCCCTCTCATCTCCTCGCATATGAGCGCGCGTGCCGATTGAAGGCGGATCGGAGGGATGTAGCGGCGGCGGTGGGTCTATGCCGCCGGCCTGGAGCTTCTGCACGTCGTCGTCCTTCGCCGCACCTTTCCTCCCTCCCTCGCGGGTAGCTAGGGCCGGCCATCTCGCACGCGGTGGCGACGGCGGAGGTCGAGGAACCGGCGCTGCGGGGCGAAGGCAAGCTCGAGGAGGGATTTGGCGCAGCGCCTCATCTCTCCCTCCCTCCTGCTGCCGACGCCCTCGACCCCGGCGGCGGCGGTGGTGATGTTGCTACGCTTCGTCAAGCAGGGAGAGTCCGGCAGCGGCTCCATGGCCCCGGCGGTAGGTCATCTTCTCTTCCTCCCCCTTCCTGCTGCCGGCGCGGAACAGCAACGGACTCCCGTGGGTCCCGCTCCTCGTCCTTTCCCGTGAGTCTGTGGTTCCTATGGATCCAGAGGAACCGGGAGGCCGCGGCATTTTGGCGTGCTTCCTCCCGGAGGACGCTGCTGACGGTTTTACGGCAAAAGGTTCCTGAAGGAGGGGATCGCTTTTTCCATCCCCGGTGCGGGTTGTACGGGAGAACGCTCTCCGCGTAGCCATATTTGTGTGTGGGTTTTTAAAATTCAATCTGAATAGCTAGCTGACAAAAAGAATTTGATGGGCCTACGTACTAAAATAAATGTGTACTGTTTGCATTTGCATTCATGCATGCATGTGTCAGCCGAGGCAAGTAGACAAGCATACTAATAATTATTAAAAGCCAACATGATCAGAATACTCCATACTACTTCACATCCATTCAAGCCGAGGCAAGTAGCCCGAAGGGCAGTCCTAATGGGCTATTAAATGTAGTTTCTATCTCTATTAACTACGTTGCCAGCTAAGCAAAAATTTATGGTAGCACGCTAACAGATGAAGAAAGAGAAGAAAATATGGAGAAACCATTTCCACGCTAGAAACGAGGCATGAAAAAATCATCGTTTTTGCGTTGGGAGGAAACGACCAGTTTCCACGTCGGTGGGGCCTAGGCTGCGCTCGCCGGCCGCCGCGCGCAGGCCACGGAAGCTCCTCACGCGACCTAACGCCGGGCCGTCGATCCCGCGCAGATTCCGCTCGCTCTCCCTGCACGGCCACGTACGCCGCCAGCCCTGCTCGCCGGCCGACGAAGCTCCATCATCATGCTCACCTACAACTCGCTCTCCCTGCATGGCCGGGCTGCCAGCCTTGCTAGCCGGCCACCGCCCACGCTGCGCTCGTCGGTCACGCCGCAGCGCCCGCAAAGGGAACTCGCGCGCCTCCCTTGCCGAGGAAGCTCGCACGCGCCGCCGTGGGAGACCGCTCGCTGCGCTCGCCAACGCAGGTCACGCCGCCGTCGCACTCGCCGGAGTGAGCTGCCGCGCGCGCTCACTGAAGGCCACCGCGTCCGCCCGCTGGAACAGGCCCGCCGTCGCACGCGCTCGCCGATGGTCACCACGCCTGCCCCCGGCAAGGAGCAGGCCGCCGCGCGCGCTCTGACGGCCCCGAGGGCTCGCTGGACATCATCATGCTCACCTGTAGCCGTGCGTGTTCGCTGCCGTTCGCGCTGCCTGCTCGCTAGCCGGCGGCCATGCGCGCTAGCTTTGCCGTCCGTCCTGCGTTACCGGTCTGCACTCGGGTGGTTTTGGGAGAGAAGCATGAGAGAATCATTAGAAGGATAAAGAAGATAATATAAAATAAATCTAGTATTTATTAGAGAAAGAAACCTCCATTGTGTAAGATAGTGTCTACATACGAATTTTTAATTAAGTGACTCTCTTGGACTTCACGCATGGTTTCTACCATAGGGACTGCCCTAAAAAAAGTAGTAAGCGTGTATGAATGGGTATTGTTGAAAAAAAGATGAGGGTTCATTGAGAACTTTATTGGGAGTTTATTCCAATTAAATTAGTAGCCTGTTTGGGATATCTAGACCGGGGCTAAAACTCGGTCGTGAGTGTCGCATACTACTTGAGAATCGAGCATTTATCCCAGGTCAGAAATTACATTAATACCGGGTATTTTTGCACCGGTAAGAATGTATGCATCAGTACCAGGTCTAGCCCCCGGTCCGTACTAATGAGGGTCACGAGGAGGTGCGTCGGGGCCATCCCTCCCCACCCGGGACCAATGTCTCATATTAGTACCGGATCTAGAGAAACCTTGGTACTAAAAATGGGACATTGATACCATGGAAAAAGAAGCCCGGTACTAATACCGAGCTGCTGCATGCGCCCGACCCCATCCGATTCTCTCTCTCCCTCCTGCACCACAATTTCTCTCCCGCGCCGCACCAACAAATATCTCCAAGTCTTCAACCAGCGGCATGTCTTCATCACGCTCTCCCGCATTCTCTCTCCATCCCTCTCATCGATCCCTCTCTAGCCTCTAACTCGATTTCTCTCATCTCTCTAGATCCACTACGTGAAAACCTCAAATAGGTCACGTAGCATTTGTAACGGGCCCTTAACGCCCGTTACATGCACCCACATCTGTAACGGTTGTTGTTTGGCGTTCATTACCGATAAGCGCGCCAGGACGACCCCGGGGTTGGCCTCCACAACGCCCGTTACCATTATGGACTTCTAGTAACGGGCTTCTTAAATGCCCCTTACATGAATTCTTTGTAACGGACGTTAAATAGAGTCCGTTACAAAAGTTAAACCTATCGGTAACGGGCTTGTAAAGTCCGTTACCGATCAATGCCCTATCAGTAACGGGCTGTTTAAGTTCGTTACTAATCACTGCCGTATTGGTAACGGGCTATAAAGTCCGTTACTGATAATTTCGTACTGGAGACGCATGCTTGTTAGGATGTGTCTCCTTTGCAGGCGACCCAATTGGATACGCTCGTGTCTTAGGACTCGTCTCCTTTGATTGCCACCCAGGGTCGCCTTTTTTCTCTCATCGGAGACGCACGTTGTTATTGCTCGTCTCTGTCTTCTCCTTCCGAGCTCTCTCTCCGCAAAAGGCCACTCCCGTTCCGACAACAACACTCACTCTCTCTCCTCAGAAGGTCAATCGCTCGATCTCTCTGCTCAGATGTCCCCGCCAGCCTGTCCCGTTCGCTGCCGCCAGCTTCGCGCGCTCTGAGCATCGCGCTTAATTTGTCTCCTCAGAAAGCCGGCGCTGCAGCAGGCCGGCCGGCCGCGTGTGCGATGGCGAAAGGGGCCAGCGGACGTCGACCGTAGCGTCATCCAAAGCAGACGCCTCCGTGTCCCCTCCCCCTGGGGCTCGGCGTCGTCCTCCATGCTGTCGCCGCGGCCGCGACGCCGCCTCCGATCCTCCTCCTCGGCCGCGCTTGCCTCATAGAAAGTCCTCGTCAAGGTGGAAATTAATTGCCCTCTTTTATTGAAATTCTTCAGCTGTCCTAATCCTCTTGTGTTATCGGTTTTTTTGTGTGATGAATTATGCTCATTTGATGTATGGAATGCAGATGGCGTCTGCTGCTCGGGCTTGGATGTACAGACAACCCCAAGAAGATTGGGAGAATTTCTTAAGCGGGGTCAATGGTTTTCTAAATCAAGCAGAGGCGGATATGAGAAACTGTGGTGTTCAAGCAATGCTTTGCCCCTGTATAGATTGTCTCAACCAGAAGAAATTCGCACAATGGGAAATCATTTTTCATCAGTTGGTCACACGTGGTTTCACAAAAAATTACACGTGTTGGAATAAACATGGTGAGGAAGGCCTTAATGAACTCGAAGCAGGCTGCCTAAATGAAGGTGAAGTGCGACACCATGCTACCGACCATGATGAAGACCTTGATGACGGTGGAGTTTTTGAGGAAAATGAACCATTATTCCCACCAAATGTGATGAGGCCTGAGGATATCACTGATCAAGAAGTTAGGGGCTTCGATGATGGTGAGGTGTTGCAACGTGTGCACAATATTGATCAAATGTTGCGGGATGTTGAGTTTCAACGAGTGTACACACCTTCTGAATTAGCGAGGCTGAAGCAGTTCATTGAAGATTCAAACAAACCCCTCTATCCTGATTGCTAGAAGTACTCTCGCCTTTCTGGTGATCTAAAACTTCTGCAGCTTAAGGCAGATCATGGTTGGAGCAACAAAAGTTTCAAACATCTATTGGATGTGCTTAGAGACATGCTACCTGAAGGAAACCAAATAGCAGAGTCTGTCTATGAGGCGAAGAAGATAATCTGTCCTCTGGGAATAGAGGTTGAAAAAATCCATGCATGCAAGAACAGTTGTGTATTGTTCCGTGGAGATTATGCAGACCTTGACAAGTGCCCCAAGTGTGGCGATGATCGGTACAAGAGGAAAAAGGATGGTGGAGATGATAATAATGTTGACGACGAGAACGAGCCCGGCGAGATCAGAGGCAAGAAGAAGAAGGCAAGCAGAGGGGCTCCTGTGAGGGTGGCATGGTATTTTTGCATCATTCCTCAGCTGAGAAGATGGTTCACAACACGAAAGGAGGCCCAACTCTTGCATTGGCATGACTATGGCCGAAAGGAGCTTAAGAAAGATGGCAAGTTTAGGCACCCCGCAGATGCAGCACAATGGGGATAACATTAATAACCACTTTCCGTGGTTTGACAAAGATGTAAGGAGCATACGGTTTGCTATGAGCACAGATGGCGTGAACCCATTCGGTAACCAGAGCTCAACACATAGCACCTGGCCTGTCGTGCTGTCGTTGTACAACCTTCCACCCTGGCTATGCAAGAAACAGAAATATATGATGCTGACAATATTGGTCTCCGGGCCAAAACAACCTGGCGACCGTATTGATGTCTACTTGAGGCCACTAGTTGATGACTTGAAGATACTGTGGAAGCCTGGTGTGAAGGAGGTTTGGGATGAGTACAAGCGTGAGGAGTTCACAATGCATGCCATGTTGTTCACCACCATCAACGACAGCCCGGCTCATCACAACCTCTCTGGCCAGAGTAAAAGGAAAGGTGCAGCTTGCCCACACTGCTTGGAAGATACTTGCGCAGTATGGCTAAGACATTCAAAGAAATACGTATTTATGGGGCACCGTTGTTTCCTCGGCAAGAAACATCCATACCGGGCCATGGATTGACAATTTAATGGGGAAAAGGAGAATCGAGAGGCACCGTTGCATGTGACTGGAGATCTGGTCCACTTGAAAGTCAAGGACGTCAAAACTATCGAGGAGTTACCCAAACTGACTGAAAAAACCCTTAGCAAAAGAAAGAAATGAGATGGCGAAGAAGAAGAAGAAGAAGAAGGAATGTGGAACAAGAAATCAATTCTATGGGAGCTAGAGTATTGGCCGATGTTGGATGTGCGTCATTCAATTGACAACATGCACGTCAAAAAGAATGTGTGTGAAGCTACTTGTGGAACATTGCTACAACAAAAATCCAAAGGAAAAGATCATAAAAATGCAAGGGAGGATCTTAAAGAACTGGGCATTAGGCCGGAGCTCTATGCAGAGGAAACAGAGACGGGGACGAACCTTCCCGTTGCTGCAACCACCTTGTCAAAGGCAGAGAGAAAAGAATTCTGTCAGTTTTTGCATGATTTGAAAGTACCTTCAGGCTACTCATCAAACTTCAAGAGGCTAGTGTCGGTGAAGGACATGAAAATGAATTTCAACTTGATGAAATCTCATGATTGCCATGTGTTGATGACAGCTCTTTTTCCTGTTGCACTTAGAGGTATCAAGACAGAACTGGTTCGCGACGCGGTCACGAGCTTGTGTTTATTCTTCAATGCAATAGAACAGAAGGTGATTGATGAGGAAAAACTATTGGACTTAGAGAGGAGGCATTTTGAGACCCTATGCCTGCTTGAAGCTACCTTCCCACCATCATTCTTTGATCTCATGCTGCATCTAACAGCACACCTCGTGAGGGAAATATGGTTCCTTGGCCCATCTTACCTTCATCAGATGTTTCCATATGAGAGGTTCTATGGATTCCTGAAATCATTGGTACATAACCGGTTATTTCCGGAGGAAGCCATTGTTCGTGGCTACGAGACCATCGAAGCAGTGGAGTGGGCCATGGGTTATATGGACCCCCAAAACCCCATTGGTGTGCCTCGCTCACGGCATGAAGGTAGGCTTTCAGGTGTTGGGACCCTGGGGAAAAAGTCAGTCACTCCGGAACCAGATGCCTTCCAAAAGGCTCATTTCACCGTGATACAACAGCTGCACCTAATTACACTGTTTGCCAATGAGCACAAGCGACAACTACGTGAAGACAACCCTGACCGTGGTAGGGCTTGGCTTGCAAAGATGCACATGCAAGGTTTCAGCAGGTGGCTCCGAGATTATGTCGAGACATGCAGAAATAATGTTGTAATAACCAACGAGATAAGGAATCTAGCAGCGGAGCCATTGTTCACCGTTACAAGATACCAAGCAATGGATATCAATGGATACACGTTCTACACCATGGCCCAGGATAAAAAGAGCGTCTATCAAAATAGTGGTGTGCGTATACGGGCCGTCGTCGACGACAGTCATGATGATGATGACATGGAGACAGACACATATTATGGTCAAATAGAGGAGATATGGGAGCTTGATTATGTAGGATTGAAGGTAGCCTTGTTTCGATGTAAATGGATCACCAAGGGGAAGAGAGCTGTGAGTAAGGACAAATATGGTTATATTAGTGTTGATCTCCGGGTCTTTGGTTACAAAAACGAACGGTTTGTCTTCGCCAACGATGTTGAGCAAGTGTTCTATGTACCTGACCTTGCAAAGAAGAACTGGTCTATGGTTATGCCTGGAAAAAAAAGGATTGTTGGGGTTGAAAATGTTGTTGAGGAGGAGGAATACGACCAGTTCGACGAAATTCCATCCTTTGACACTTCATACAAGTCCCGACTCTTGGGAACTAACAAAACACCGTACTTGCGAAGTGACGATAGTGAAAAAATCCATATACAGAAATCAAGGAAGAAAAAACAAGCCTGATTTCTGCTGAATCCTTTTTGTAATGCAGGATGTGTCTATTGGTGGAAATGGAATCTGTTTTGTAATATAAAGGATGTGATGTATTGGTGGAATTTGAATCCTTTTTGTAATATATAGGATGTGGTGGAATTTGAATCCTGTTTGTAATATATTCTGCCTAAGATACTATATATATTCTATTTATATTCTACTTCAGTTCAGTAAGTATGTTGCAGGCTGCTTCAGTTCAGTAACGGGCGTTAATATCAAAGAGACGAGGATTAGCCAACCCGCGTCGCCTTTGTTAAGGGCAAGAGACGAGGATTAACCAATCTGCGTCGCCTTTGTTATGGGTGAGATATGCGAAATCCCACACACAAATTACAAAAAAAGAGACGCGGATTAGCCAGCCCCCGTCAGCTTGTTCTTCTTCATGCTTGCAAGTGAGTAGGTAAATCATACAAAAAATTGTACTGCACACAGATAATCACACAAGCATAGCTCTTGAGATGCAAAATCACACACATAGATTACAGTCATCATTGATACATCAGAAGGTTACAAAGCGGCCATCTATGTTCATCATCACTAGGTACTACCAGGATGAGAAACATAGATCTAAACTAAGCAAAAGAGATATACTTCCGTCGGCTTGTTCTTCATGACGAGAGGTGCTGACTTGGCGATGTTGAGGCTCAAAGGTCAATCTTGCTAGCCTTCCCTAGGCTCAAATGTCGATCTTGCTCGCCTTCCCTGCCCGTCGGTCGATCGTCGGAGGTGAAGAGAAAGGAGGCCGCCGTCGGCTTGTTCTTCATGACGAGATATGCTCCAGATTCTGGCTTCTTCTTCGTGCTTACAAGTGAGCACAAGAGAAAGATATAAAGAGGGTGGAAACATATCCCTTCAAAAATCCTCCTCCTGGAGGAGGGAAAGCAAAAGGAAGCGCAAGTTTGACGGGAAAGCTGCAGCATAATGTTTCTGGCTTTCCGTCGGCTTGTTCTTCCTGATGCCAGGAGGTTCTGGGCTACCTTCCCCCGACAGTTGATATATCACAAGGATTTTTCTAGCAGCTGTGCTAGAGGGATGAGCAACCCAATCACCCATATCACAAAAATTCTTCTAGCAACTGAGAGAACGAGGAGGAGGAGGAAGAGAGAAAAGCAAAAGCTTGCGCCCTACAAGATCTATTCTTTGTGCCATAGCTAGATCTAGATCTAGAGAAGAAGAAAGCAAGTGAGGAGGACCGACAGGCGTCGGTGCCTTTTTATAGCAAAAACAAGGAAGGGATAACATCGGTTGAAAAAAAAGAGGAAGGGATAAGATTAAGAGCACAGGAAACGGGAAGGTTCCCAAGAAATTGATGCCAGAACCGGTCAATGGGGAAACAGTTGCCCAGTCAATGGCTAAGAGCAGAGGTAGTGATTCCAATGTAGAATTAAATGATACGCGGTACTTGCTCGACCATGTGCCGCGTGTGCGGCCACGGCGACGTCGGCCGGCGTTTTGTCGATAGAGGGGATACGAGATGAGATTTCTTGGGTGTGGGACCCCACCGCCTACAAAGCCTTCCTTGCTATGCTGACCGATCTCGGGAATCCGGAGGCTTGCTTCTTTTCCAGGATCAAAGCCGTCTTCATGGAAAACAGGGGATGCAATGATCTCTGGCGCGCCGCCGAGGGTGGGCACAATGCGGCGGCCTATCTATATGCCATCTTGCTCTACATGGACAATGGCGGTGCTGCCGCTGACGACACTGCGAAGCGGTACATGAGGCGGGTCGGCGGCGGCGGCAGTACGACGTCGAGATGGCTGAGCAACGAGGGATGTCTGCCTTTGTGCAAGAAGGCCGCGCGTGCGATCCACTCCTCGACTTGGCGCATTTGGGGTGAACCGCTGCCGCCTCCGGCACAGGTGCGCGGCGATGAGCCGTGCGCAGGCAACGGCGGCTGCTGCGGCATGGATAAAGGATGGCTTCGAATTTCTCTGTTTTGCAGCGAAGACTTTAGGCTCCACTGCTAAATGGTGAAGTTCGAACGGAGTATTGGAATAGGAAATCAGTAGTAGATTAGATTTTGTATGTTGCTCGAATTATCTATGTAAAATTTTGGAAGAGCAGCAAAGCCGACGCGGGTTATCAGCCCCGCGTCGCTAATGACTGTGGGGCCCAGTTCTATTCGAATGAAGAACAGTTCCCATTTCTCCTTTTAATCTGCAATCAAATGTTGTAACAAGTATTTCTTCGTCGTAATTAGTCCAAATTTGCCTTATTTTGTTGTTTAGTGTATATTCCGTTTGTTGAATAATGTTTATATGCCTTATTTTGTTCTTTGTAAGTACAACATATAAATAATATTTGTTTTACACAACCATTTGTGATGAAACTTTGCATTTCGTAAGCTTAAGGTGAACACAAGGTTTTGTTAAGTTTTCAAATGCATATGAGTTCCAACATGTTGCAAAGTGTGGAAAACTTCAATGTTCAAGCAACATTCTAGGAAACTATGTGAGAGATGTAGACATTTCTACACAACTATATTATTCCTTCATCGATGCCATTTGAAATTTTGAAGACAAGTTTAGGTACCCAAATTATGTTGCCAAGTCAATTTGTAGATTTTTTAGAGCAAATTTGATGTTATTAGAATTATTATATAATTACCATGGGGTGTAAAAACAAAATATAAGAATTTTGGGCACACAAGTGTGACTGTTGATATCTTATTCAAATACTAAATGTCCAAATATGAATTGTTCGTATTTTTATGATTTTTTAGTTGCTGTTTTATGGGTTTTAATATTTTAGGGAAGCAAGTTTCATTCCAAAAAAAATAGTGACAGGCCCACGCGTCAGCGTCAGCAGCCAATATAAAAAAGGTAACCGTTGCCTGCCCGCCCGGACCCAACTGCCAACAAAGGCGATGCGGGTTCACTAACCATCGTCGCCAATGACACTAGCCCACGCGTCAGCGTCGGCGTCAGCGTCAGCGTCAGCAGGCTAACCCGCGTCGGTAATGACTATCCATTGTCTCTAAGATCTAATTCATCTCAACAGATCTCCAGTTCATCACAACAGAACACATATCATAGGAGACGTGGATGGTTCAAACAACCAAACTAATTAACTAAGCAGACAAAATCAAACAACCAAACTATTTAACTTAGCAGTTCATGATCTAGAAACAAACTAAGCAGTTCAACAATCTGACGAACACAAACACACACACACAACCTAAGTAGTTCGACACAAGCAGGAGTCTACCATTTAGTCGGTCGCCGCTGTCGGAGTCCCGCCGTCGTCGCCGCTGTGGCTGCCGTCGGAGCCGTCGTCGACACCGTGGCTGCAGTCGGAGCCGTCGTCGCTGCCGTCGTCGAAGACGAAGTGGCGGCGGCCAGCCCACTTGACCACGGGGAGGTTCTCGAGCTTCTCAGCCAACCCGTGGATCCTGAAGGCGAGACCCTTCACGCTCGGGTCCTTGTCCACTTCATGAAGCGCCTTGATGTCGAAGGCCGCGCCAACATCTTCAAGCTTTCTGAAGGCGCTCCTGAGCAGGTCGACGGCGAAGTTAGTGTCGTCGAAGAACGGTTCCTCGTCGGCGTCCTTGGTCGCCGGCTCCTTCCCCTTCTCCAACTTCCTCTGACGGCGACTTTCGTCGTCGTCGTCCTCCCTTCGTCCCCACTTCGACGGCGGCGGGCTCCTCGACGCCATCTCCTCCTTCTCTCGGTGACCGAAGATTTGTAGTGGTGGATCGCGAGGACGAAGAAAAAGCGAAAGAGATGATAAGCTTATGGAAGAAGCAGGGGAAAGCAGGGGAAGGCAGGGGAGTTATATTGACAAGACGCAGAACCGTCAGGCGCCTCTGCCCCCACCCACTACTCCACTACTGCCAGTACGTGCCACTCAATTGCGCATCGGGCTCTGTTTCGAGCGCAAAACCGTCCAAAACCACGCGTCACCTTTCAATTACACGGGAAGGAGAAGGGGCAGGGGCAATGATGTCGGGCCCACTCGTCATCGACAGCAGCCAAACTGCGGCGCCTTTTCAATTTCCATTTATTGTTTTACATGGTCGAGGCGCCTTCTTCAACTTCAACCCTCGTCGCCTTCTTCAACTTCAACCCTCATCGCCAACTTCATCCCTCGTCGCCAACTTCATCCCTCGTCGCTTCAACTTCAACCCCCGTCGCCTTTCAATTTCCAAACCCCGTCGCTTTTCTATTTCCTCCCCTTCTCCTTGATGGCCGCGGTGTGCTTGATGCAGCTGCTGCCAGATGATCTTGTCACCCAGATCATCATCCACTCCATCAAGGATGAGCCCGTGTTCCATTTTCTGAACCTTCGCAATAAAATCTGCGGCACCTTCCGGCGCATCTGCGACTCCGATGAGGTACTACTGCATGTGTCGCTGCGTGATCTGCGTCGGGTGTGCAAGAATCGCTACGTCAGGTCGTGCTTTGAGCGGCGCTTCTGCGAGGCCAATCATCCGGAGGCATTATGCTTCGAGGGGATGGAGAGGTTGATGAGGCGGCGGAACCCCGATAAGGGTCTGAAGCTCATCGGAGATGCCGCTGCTAAAGACTCCGGTGCCAAGTACTTCTTAGCGATGCTGAAGTACCGTTGCAACCTGGCAGACCCCGAAACCATGGCACTACTCCAAGAAATCAGCGGCGGCCCGTCGCCCCCTGACGGGCGGTGGAAGAACCACAACCTACGGCGGCTGCGCTACCTCGTCAACCAGGATCTCGACAACATTGCGTGGTGGTACTGGCTTGATGACGGTGACGACGACATTCCGTTGCTGCCCATCCAGAATCCCCACATCTGCATTTGGGCAGCGGGATGTAGGCGCTACGGGCCGGATACCAAAGAGATCATCCACTACTGCAGCGCCGAGTGTCACATCCATCATGAGTTCGACCTTTGGACGCGTAGCTTCCGCCCCGCCGTGGAGTACGCCGTCAGCAGGATGAACATCGGGTTGTAGGCGCAAGCATCAATGAACATTATCTATCTTGAATGTAAATTATTAGATATTACTAAACGCGGATTTGATTTTATCGGGATGTCGGTTTTTAATCAGTTTTTGATAGATAATATTTGATTTGTCATGTTTGTGAGTCAAATCGAATGTTGCGGTGGTCTCATTTGCCGCCGACGAGGCCTAGGATGCCCTCTTGGGTGTCAAAACCGCCGAAGCGGGCACGGCGGGGGCGGCGGCGGCGGTGCTCTCTGCTTCCTCCTTTGTTCTATTGGAGAATGAAGAACAGTTTATCCGTCCCGCATCGCCGACGGCATTTCTCTTTTTAATCCGCAATCAAATTTTGTAACATGTATTTCTCCGTCGTAATTAGTCCAAATTTGATTATTTTTTTCTACAATTTTCTAAAATCACCGTGTTTTCATTATTTTCATTGTTTAGTGTATATTCCATTTCTTGAACAATGTTTATATGACTTATCTCGTTCTATGTAAGTACAACATATAAATAATATTTGTTTTCCACACCTCCTGCAATGAAACTTTGCATTTTCGTAATCTTAAGGTGAACCACAAGGTTTTGTTAAGTGTTCAAATGCATATGAGTTCGAACATGTTGCAAAGTCTGGAAAACTTCAATGTTCAAGGAACATTCTAGGCAACTATGTGAGAGATGTAGATATTTGTACACAAGTATATTATTCCTTCATCGAAACCATTTGAAATTTTGAAGACAAGTCTAGGAACCCAAATTATGTTGCCAAGTCAATTTGTAGATTTTTTTAGAGCACACTAGATGTTATTAGAATTATTACATCATTAACATGGGATGTAAAAACAAATTCTAAGAATCTTGGGCATACAAGTGTGACTGTTGATATTTTATTCAAATACTAAATGTCCAAATACGAATTGTTCGTATTTTTATAATTTTTTAGGTGTTGTTTTATGGGCTCTAATATTTTAGGGAAGCACGTTTCATTCAAAAATAATAATGGCTGGCCCACGCGTCAGCGTCAGCAGCCAAAATAAAAAGATAACCGCTGCTCGCCCGCCGGACCCAACTGCCAACAAAGGCGATGCGGGTTCACTAACCATCGTCGCCAATGACACTGGCCCACACGTCAGCGTCAGCAGGCAAACCGTGCGCGGGCTGCTCAAAATTTCCCACCTATATTGACTATAATGCCCATGGAATTCCAATTCCAGCAGAGAGCCGTCAAGGGCACGCCAGTAATTTTCTTAAACGCAGTTACGCGCGCAGTTCATATTCGGCTCCTCGCTAGACAGATCCACAACGCCCGCACTCTCCCCACCGCCGCCGCCACTCTCCCCGCTCGCCTTCGCCGCTCTCTCCCCGCTCGCCTTCGCCGCTCTCTCCCCGCCGTAGCCCTGCTCTTCTCCAGCCCCACCGCTCCCTGCGTGACGACGGTGATGAGGACGCGGTTACTGGTGTGCGGATGGCTTCCCGGCTAACCTAAAGACGGTTGACGCGGATCCGTCATCCCCGGCCACGACGACGAGCCGGCCACCTCAGGCCACGAGCCGACGTGGATCCGGCCCCTCCGACCATCACGAGAACAACTACTTCATTCGTGATAGAGGTTAGTCCTGCTTGAACCCCCAACGCCCTCTCTCTCCTCGGCCACCAAATCGGCTATATATTCATGTCAATGTGGATTAGGGAGACATGCCTTGATAGTTCATCTTTAATTGATTGACTGTGGATTTGATGGATGGATTTTGTTGCTCCAAGTCTGTTTGAATAAATTGTTGCTAACAGATGAAGTTATATGAACTGTTGAAATTCATTTTCATGTTCCTGGTGCTACAATTTTTGCACTTTAAATTCATGAAAAGTATTGAGGATGTTAGCATACTTTCATTCTGCTATGCTTTGAATGTACCAGATCGACAGTTATGCTTTGGACCTGTTAGCATACTTTAATTCTGCTATGCTTTGAATGTACCAGATCGACAGTTATGCTTTGGACCTGTTAGCATATTTTAATTCTGATGACCATATAATGTCAGTGGGAATTGCATCGCAGTGGTTTATAATGTAGTCCACCCAATATGCTATATATTTATGTCAAGGTGGATTAGGGAGACATGCCTTAATAGTTCATCTTCAATTGATTGACTGTGGATTTGATGGATGGATTTTGTTGCTCCAAGTCTGTTTGAATAAATTGTTGCTAACAGATGAAGTTATATGAACTGTTGAAATTCATTTTCATGTTCCTGGTGCTACAACTTTTACATTGTAAATTCATGAAAAACATAAAGGATGTTAGCATACTTTAATTCTGCTATGCTTTGAATGTACCAGATCGACAGTTATGCTTTGGACCTGTTAGCATACTTTAATTCTGATGGCCACATAATGTCAGTGGGAATTGCATCGCAGTGGTTTATAATGTAGTGATAACTAGACTGTCTTATGCTTTGTTGTGAGTGTTAATTGTTTCACTACTGTCATATATATTGTTATTGTTGGTGTCATGATGTATTGTGAGTGTTGTTTCACTACTGTCATATATAATGTCATGACCATTGCTTTATCCTCTTGTTGCATGTACACATGTAACACACAATCCATCGCTGCTGAAGTTGGACAAGGAAGCAGTTGAAGGAATTTATTCTCTGCTTTGATATATAAGCATATTGTTGTGTCCCTATCAAAATGGTTAGCACCTATCCCTGTATGCTAATTAAGTAAAATGTGAACTGTGTATGTCTATGCTGATTTTATTTACGACTTGTAATGATTTCTAGTGTAATATAAACTATTTTGCCTGTCAGAGAAAACGAATTTATCTAATAAGAATTTTGTTTAGATTTTCAGTCTTGCTTATGTTGCTCTACTGACAACCTGACATATCATCTATGCAGTCTCCCACAACAACAAACTCCTCTACCTCCAGTGCATCATCACAGCCCATCGTCGGTGAACCTTCTTCACAGGGTCACTCAGCACAGACTGCTGCGAGTAGTACTCGATCCCGCGGGTCAAGGACACAAACCAAATGGCCAGAAGACAAGTTGACTGCAACTGGACTTGATGCCAATTTTTGGCCTACCCCAGATGCTACGAGGGATAGATTTGTATTGGTCTGTGGTCTCATTGCTTGGGAGAGGGTGTCAATCAACAAGGCGGTTGATGATCTCTCACCAATTGAGAAGGACCATCTGTTCACAGTTTTAGAGGAAAAGCTAGATTACCCAGCCAATCTGGAAGAATCTGTTCGCAAGAAGGCAGATAAGGCAGCTATATCAGAGATTGGAACCTTGAAACGGCGGTTCAAGGCCCATTTAAGAAAAAAAATATGTGAGCGAAGAGGAGACTCCCTTTGTGAAGCATGCCTTTTTGCAGCAACAAGACTGGGACATGTTTGTGCAGGAAACCAATTCTCCTTCATTTCAGCAATTGAGCCAGGAGATGAAACAAAAGAGAGCATTGCATAATAAGCCACACAAGACGGGCAAAAAAGGTTATAGTGGTAAAAGGAAAGAGTGGGAGGAGGAGGATGCAAAACTAGCTGCAGAAGGAAAACAGAACCCTTGGGACCAATTTCCTGGACGTTCGAGATCTTATCTACGGGCAAGGGTAGGGAAGAAGAGGAAGAATACTAGTCAAGGTAGCAGGGGCATAACATTCAGTAACCTTGCGGTGGTGGGGGTAGCAGATAGGGTGAAAACACTTGCAGCTCAGGGTAGCGATGGTTCTTTCTCTGGGGTTAGGGAGGATGATATCCTCACCGCAGCACTTGAGACTCCAGAGCATCGAGATCGGGTCCGAGGCGTGTCTAGTTCACTTGGCTGGGGTAAAGGGTTTGGTGAAGAGTTCGCTGGAATGTACAGGAAGAAGAGGAACAAGAGGTCTGATGCTCATGATATGATGGACATAACATTTAAATCAATTGTCCATGCTCTAAGACTATCAGGCATCGAAATACCGAAAAATGTACTTCTTCCTTCCCAATTACCAGCGCCTGTCAGTAGCAGCGAGGAAGAAGATGTGCATGGCAGCGAGGAAGAAGATGCGCATGACCGCGAGGAAGAACATGCGCATGACAGCGAGGAAGATGCGTGTGGCAGAGAGCAAGATCATTGGAATGCCAACGAGGACGAAGCGAATCAAGTGCACAGTGATAGTCGATCACCTATGCTGGACACAATAGATAAGCTGACAGAGCCAACCACGTGCAGCCTTTTGGATGGCACCGGGATTAATGTGGAGCTCGCACTAGCGAAAGTCTTTCCATTTCAAAAGGCTTGCCATTCAGTACCGGTCCAGGATGGGTATCTTGTGGTGCAACCTACTTATGTGTGGGCCAATGCGGGTCACTACCCTCTGCCTGTACCAATTGATGGGGGTGACATAGCAACCCTAGCTGAGGCTCTCGTTCAAAGGATTCAATGGCCAAAGGACAGGATCCTTATACCACCCATGACGAGACATCCCAACCCTGAAGCCGCAACAGGTAGCAGGGGTACAACATCAGATGGAGGTACTGCAGCTCAGTGTCAGCAAGAGAAGGCTCAACAGCAGCAGCAGCAGCAGATCAGCAAAACTACGCAGCAGGAGCGTCGACAACAGCCGGAGGAGCCCAGGCAAACTCCGCCTAAGCAGCAGCTGCAACATGAGGATAAGCAACAGACGAAACAGCAGCCTCTCCAGCAGCAGGAGCGTCGACAACAGCCGGAGGAGCCCAGGCAAACTACGCCTAAGCAGCAGCTGCAACATGAGGATAAGCAACAGACGAAACAGCAGCCTCTCCAGTAGCAGGAGCGTCGACAATAGCCAGAGGAGCCCAGGCAAACTCCGCCTAAGCAGCAGCTGCAACATGAGGATAGGCAACAGACGAAACAGCAGCCTCTCCAGCAGCAGGAGGAGGAGCGCAGGCAATCTCCCCCTAAGCAGCAGATGCAACATGTACAGCAGCCTCTGCAACAGGAGGAGGAGCCCAGGCAATCTCCACTGCAGAAGGGGAACCAGGCCAGGAAACCTCTGTCTAAAGATGAGATTCTTAACTGTATTATTGGGACAGAACAGGAACGACCAAAATACAAGCCTGGCGCACCTATGTTATCAGAAGCAAACTTAAAGGCTGCTGGACCAAATTGTGTCAGGTTGCATGCTTACGTCATGGAACACAATAAGGATAAACTTGCCTTTCCAGCAAAGGTGGATCAAGACTACTTTAAAGGTGGTGGTGGTGCTTTAATGTTAAACATTGCATTCAGTAGCGTGTATAACCTTATAACCCTGGCTTCTCTGGATGCTACCTTCTTGAGGTTGTGGACATTGTAAGTCCCTTAAAACCTAAAAAGATATTTCTTTAATTTTGACCACAAAGTTCATGCATGCTAACAATTTGATTTTTTGTAGGAAAATGATGGACAAGGCAGCGGAGATGCAGATCAGTGTTGGGTTTTTAGATCCAGATTTGTTTACTTCCACAAATATTTCTCAGCATTCTTGCCTTGTTACCAAAGCAATCTCAAATGCAATGAACAGCGACTACGTGGTGGGTGCCTACTGCACTAGCCACTGGGTAATAGTGATCATCTGTATGAAGTTCAAAGAGGTTTGGTATCTAAATTCTGCTAAACAACATCCCCCGCTAAAGTTCTCAGACCTCAGACCCGTTGTGGACTGGTCAGTATCTTGTAGGTTTTGTTCACAAAAATTCAATCTCTTAGTGTTTCTAATCGATATTGCTGACCAGGCAGGGCCTTTGGTACAGTATTTGTAGGTTTTGTTCACAAAAATTCAATCTCTTAGTGTTTCTAATCGGTATTGCTGATCATGCAGGGCCTTTGGTGAACATGCACAGGACGGAGTGACGAAAGGAAAGAAAAAAAAGCCAAAAGCCATACTCAAGCACAAAACAAATCTCGATGTAAGACCGAGGTTTTTTTATGGTCCCTTCTTACCTATTTGGTACTGCATTAACTTGTCATTTTGGTACCTCGATGCAGTGTGCTCAGCAGCCATGGGGGTCCTCTTTGTGTGGATTCCATGTGGCATTCCATATGTTAAGACTACTCGATGACATACCTGACATCAAGAAGGCTGCTGTAAGTAGATAATAATGCTCAACCTTGTCTCTGCTCATATTATCCATCTGATTTTAGAAACTGATTTCTACTTGTATTCTCATAAATGATTGTATTTTGTAGGATTTCAAATCTGTTGTAGATGTTTCCACAGAAGATCTAAAGCGTGTCCGGGAGATGCTGTGCGAGTACATTCTTAAGGAGACCATCGACCGAAAGGGCAACTTCTACAATGGTGCACCGTGAGTTCATTGTAGCCAGAAACTTGAAACTCATTCAGTCTTCTTTAGTCAGGTGTTGTTTCCTGAGAAACCTGCTTTGCTTGCTTGGTTGGGGTCAGATGCTGCCTGGTTCAGGTAGTTTTCTCATGACTCCATCCAAACAAGCCCTGATAAGAGTAACTTGAAACTTGATGTGATCCTAGCTTATCTATAAATGTGATCTTTTGCTTGTCTATAAATGTGATCTTGCTTGCCTATATCTGTGATGTGAGAATGTGTTTGTGATGTCTCCTTGTTGTGGTGGCTGCCATATCCTGGCTAGTTCCAGAATGGCAGGATGCAGCCCCTGATGGCTGCCAAATCCTGACTGGTTCCAGGATGCAGCCGGCAAGCAGGCAGGTTACTGTAGGGGTGACCTACGTATCTGTAACGGGCGTTAATTAAAACTCGTTACAAACACTGATGAGTGAGTAACGGCCTTCATTTGGAAAGCCCGTTACAAACATGCCAACAATGTAACAGGTAGTGTAAAAGCCCATTACCAATCCTGACCGGTGGGCCCCAGGACCTGGCCCGTTCATCGAGATATAGGAGACGCAGGTTGAAAGCACGCGTCTCCTTTAATCGAGAGAAAGCAGACGCGCGTGGAAATAGATGTGTCTCATTTCGTCGAGACAGAGGAGACGCAGGTTCACGGCATGCGTCTCTAATGTTGATTTCACAGTAACAGGCTCTGTTTTCATGCCTGTTACCAAAGTTCCCTGTGAGCCCAGAGAAACAGCCATTTCACGTGACCGGTGACTAGTTGTGGTAACGGTCGTTTGTTTGATGCCCGTTACGAATCCTAGATGTGTTGAGACGCGCGTGAAATAGACGCATCTCATTTCGTCAAGATAGAGGAGACGCAGGTACACAACAGGCGGCTCCGATATTGAGCTAATGTAACGGGCTCTGTTTTGGTGCCCATCACCAAAGTTCCCTGTGGGCCCAGAGAAACAGTCATTTCATGTGACCGGTGGCTAGTTGTGGTAACGGTCGTTGTTTGATGCCCGTTACGAATATGTGTTATCAGTAACGGGCATCTGCCCGTTACCTTTCTTGGCTCATTTGTAACACTTAATCGGTAACGGGCGCTTTGCCCGTTACGAAAGGCAATCTATGCCCGTTACCAAAGTGAGTTTTTCACGTAGTGATCCGCATGAGGGGATGCCGGCCCGAGATGGGGCTGTGCGAGGCGCCACGTGCGGACCAGGCCGCCGGCGGGGGAGGCGCGGGCGGCATAGCGCACCTTGGCCTCGCCTGGCGGCTCAGCCTGGGGCCACAGGCTCGGAGGCTTGCGGCGGCACGCCGGGCCCTGGGCGCGGCGAGCCGGCGAGCGGTGGCAACCCGAGCTGCGGCGGAGAACAGGCTAGGCGGGCGGGCGCGTGAGCGTGCTGGTGCTGTGAAATCTTGTGATTTGGAACTGTAAATTTGTACGGTGGGTGTTGTGATTGTGAATCTTGTGATTTGGGAGTGTGGTTGTGAATCTTGTGATTGAATCATGATTTGAGACTTGTAAATTTTGTGACTTTGAATGTGACGAGACTGAGACGAGAAAAGGAAAGGAAAAGAAAATAAAAGAAAAGAAACATGAGAGGAGAGGAGAGGAGAGGAGAGGAAACAGGCTGACGGGGGCATACCACATTAGTACCGAGGCATAACACCACCTGGTACAAATGTGACCCCATTAGTACCAGATGAACAATACCAGTTCTATATCCAATACTAATGGGGTTTAGAACTAGTACAAATGTGTGTTTTTCTAGTAGCCCACGTCACCCTACATGAAACCATGTGAACCGTTTGGAGGTACAGATCGCATGCATTATTAGTTTTTTGTGCTATAATATATTTTAAGAATATGCTAATTGTAACAGGTAATTTCAGTAAAAGTCAGTTGTTCTCTTGTTCTTCAATCTTGTGTTCCGTATTAAGTGTTCGGTAGGGAGCTTGTTCCGAACCAACAGTGCCAACGTTACTTAACATGGTCATACGGCAAAATATTTTATTTTAAGAGAAATGAGATGGGAGTAGAATCAGGATGAAGCTAGTACTGTTTCTAACACATTATTGGACATCGTGGGAAATTTAGGTTGAGAAATTTTGTGTTCCATCTCTACATATTGGTCATTTAGATACAACTTTCAAATGATATGCTAGTCAATGAAACCCTGAAATGAAATTTTGTGTTGCTACACTCACCAATTCAAATCGCTATTATAGAATGAGCCATCCCCGGCGGGGATCGATAGCTATCATGGACGGTTTGTAATAGGAGCTCATTGTGATGGGAGCTTCTAGCTATCACTTCAGTGACAAAAAAAATAACTTATCCCTAAAAGTCTTGCATGCCGCGGTAGCATCGGGAGCGTTGGAGTACATGCATGCAAAAGAAAACAAAATTAATGACATCAGTCACATACAATATTGATTGAAACTAAAAAAATCTATAAATCACAAATCAAATATCAAAATTAAATTCCGATCGCACCATTGGATTTCTGACAATAAAAACTTCAAAACAAGATCCCACTTGACTATATTTTGACAAACTTTTTTATTCCCATTTTTTAATTACAGTTATATATTCTGTTATCGCTAGAACAAAACGAATGAAGTGTCAGAACAAACGAGAACAACTGTCAGAACAAGTTTATATGTCATCCCGAACAACAAATGTGGTGTCAGAACAAATCAGAACAAGGGTCAGACACATGTTATTATTATGGACAGAACAAGATATTACTATAGCCAGAACTAGATATTACTATAGCCAGAACAACTTATTATTATACCCGAAACAAGTTTGTATGTCATCTCGAACAAAAAAAAGTGTAAGAACAAATGAGAACGACTGTTAGAACAAAATCCTATTATAGTTGGAACAATTTTGTGTGTCATCTCGAACAAAAACAAATGTAGTGTCAGAACAAATCAGAACAAGATTAAGAACAAGTTGTTATTATAGCCCGAACAAGATACTTATAACCAGAACAACTTATTATTCTAGCGAGAACAAATTTACGTCTCATCTCGAAGAATAAAAATATTAAAGGAGGGAAAAATATTAAAAAGAAAAGAATGTAAAAATGGAAACAAAAACAAAAAAATAAAGTCGAAAGTAAAAAAATAAATAAATAAAAATAAAAGAGAAATAAGAAAAATAAAAGAAATAGAATAAAGAGAAAGAAGAATAAAAGGAAAGAAGAATAAAAAGAAAGAAAAAATAAAATAGAAAAAATAATATTAGAAATGAAATATAAATAAAAAAGAAACAAGAAAAAAAAATAAAGAAAAAGAAACAAGAAATAAAAAAGAAACAAGAAAAAGAAAAAACAAATAAAGAAAAGGAAAAAGAAATAAAAGAAATAAAAAAAGAAAGAAACAGAAAAAAGAAAAAAAAACCCGCACCCCTCCCGTTCCCGCTTACGCGACGCATATGATTCGCAGCTATGACCGGCTCATACAAAAAGAAATAAAAAAAAACAAGAAATAAAAAAACAAGAAAAATAGAAAAGAAAAAAGAAATAAAGAAAAGGAAACAGAAAAAAAGAAAGAAAAAAACCCGCACCCCTCCCATTCCCGCTGACGCGACGCATATGATTCCCAGTTCCCAGCTATGACCGGCTCATACAAAAAAATAAAAAGAAACAAGAAAAATAGAAAAGGAAAAAGAAATAAAAAAGAAAGAAACATAAAAAAAAAGAAAAAAACCCGCACCGCCGTTCCCGCTTACGCGACGCATATGATTCCCAAGAAATAAAAAGAAACAAGAAAAAAAGAAAAGGAAAAAGAAATAAAAAAGAAAAAAAGAAAGAAAAAAACCCGCACCCCCCGTTCCCGCTTACGCGACGCATATGATTCCCGTTAAAAAAGAGAGCCAATCAAACTTAATGCATGCGGCGGTGTGCAATGGCAGAGAGCAGTGCGGAGATGGTGGAGCCTATCTACTCTACACGCGGCTGCCGGTAGGCACGGCATGTGGTTTTCTTTTGTGATGGGAACGACCTCTGAAAATCTTCGATGTGGTATTAAAAAACCCTCCCTTCGACACCAGATAGGAAGCAATGTTTAGCGAGAGAGTCAGGTTGTGAATTGAATCGCCCACACGAGTGCTGTGTGATTGGGCCAAGAGGCCGATTTGTTGCACAGCGAAACGGGGCCGGGCCGTTTTGCTTGAAACGTTTTTGCCATGTAATAGAGAGGACCAGCGATTGGATTCGTAGTCCAATGGTAGGACGGTCTAGTGGGACGCTACCCACCAGAGTTCAAATCCTGGTGCTCGCACCTTTTTCTGGATTTTTCAGGATTTACCGGCGTTATGCGTTAAGTGGTAAGCGACGTTCCCGTCGACGACGAGGCGCCATTAGTAACTTCGGGAATCTCCAGATCTGCCAGTGCTCAGTCCTTCGGAGGCGCTCATAGGGGTAGGGTTTGCGTACGTGTATTCATAGGGGTGAGTGTGCGTGCGTGTTGTGAGCGTCTGCGTTGTACTGTGTAATTCTCAAAAAAAATGTAATAGAGAGGACCATATTTGGGCATGACTACATCGACCACTTGGATCGAAAATTCAAAATGTTTCTTCCCACTGTACATCCATAGCCTGCAGTATGTTTAACTAGGTCAGAAACAAAATGATTTGTCTTGGTGGCTAAAACCGGTGTTTGCTGGTGGACGCAGCAACCACCAGCAACTTTGAGCCAGTAGAAATGGTCTTTTGTGCTAGCGGGTGCCCACCCGCCAGCACATAGGCATTTGTTTGCTGGAGGCGCTTATGCCGCCAGCCAACACAGAGGTTTTCTGTGCTAGCAGGTGGTTATGCCGCCTGTCAGCACACATTACGTGAAAACCTCAAATAGGTCACGTAACATTTGTAATGAGCCCTTAAGACCCGTTACATTGACCCACATCTGTAACGGTTGTTGTTTGGCGTCCGTTACCCAGCGCGGTAGCCTCGACCCGACCTCTCGACCACAACACCGTTACCAATGAGGACTTCTGGTAACGGGCTTCTTAAACGCCTGTTACATGTATTCTTTGTAACGGACGTTAAAATGTGTCTGTTACGAAAGTTAAACCTATCGGTAATGGGCTTTTAAAATCCGTTACCGATCACTGCCCTATCGGTAACAGGCTCTTCGAGTCAGTTACTGATCACTGCTGTATCGGTAAACAGCTTTAGGGTCCGTTACCGATGACCATTTGACGCCTGTTACTAAGACTCGGAGCTCAACAACATCATAGCAACTCCTGATCAACCATTCTAAGTCCATAGTGTCTTGCTCGGGACGAGCAAGAGGCTAGCTTGGGGGAGTTGTTGAGGGTTGTTAAGTACCACTTTTGGCCTTCAATATTCTCATGAATAAGGGAGCATGTGCATTTCTTACACGCATTTTAGTTAAAGAATAATGTAGTTCCACTTGTCCTTGGAGACTATTTGATTGCAGGAAAATACATATAAAAGGGGTGAGAATCCATCTTCTATGTGCCAAGTCACGCCAACTCAGCTGAGGAGTGGCAGCCAACCAGGCTCCTACGTGTGCTTGACACGTTAGCGATCCAAGGAAAGCAAGCTCCAACGAATCAGAGGATGACACGTGACTTCATAAGGATAGGAGGGCCCACTTAGGGAGCAAACTAATATAAAATCAGTGTACACTTGGGAACCTACCCATGGTCCCATGTACCACTCACAGGCGAAGGAGGGAGGCCAGCCGGGCCCACCAGGGTTCGGCCGAACCGCCTCTGGCTCGGCTGATCCTGGCCTTCCACGTGGTGGCTCCTAGTTGGCTCCTGAGTGGCTTCCCGGGGTGCTTTGGTGCTTCACCGAGCTCCTCCCTGCCTATAAATAGAAGGGGACCTCCTCACATTTGAGACACACCACTCTCATTCACTCCTTCTCTCTTTTAGTTTCGGAGGTTAGGGAGTTTGCTAGAGTAGTTCTAATTCAGGTTCCAAGTCTACTTTGGGATTTAGGTATGAGTGTTCTTGTATTTATGTTCCTTTGTATGACTTTGATCTACTTTAGTTATTCAACTATTTCATATAAAGTTATGCTTGTATGCATGTACGATATGTTCTTGAGTTCTTCATGTGCTCATCATTTAGAGGCTTGTGTTCATCATGAACATGACCTTTCGATCTAGTTGACGGATGATATACTCATGTTTTTCGTGTTTATTCATAAGTTAGAGGTTTGTGTTCTTCACGAACACGGCCCTTTGATCTTATGGTATAGACGTAGGAGTTCCCATATCTGTTTGCATGCATAGCTTCAGTTCAATCTAGTTTGCTTACACAAATTCATTATATGACGTCCGTGTCCAAGCTACGGTACTTGGTCTAAGTGACCAGTTATCTGGTGGCTTCAACCTGGGTCACAATAGTCACGGCTGGTTGGAGTCCAGTTGACAATGCAAGCATGGTGCTTGGGTTGGGCAACTACGTTAGTTATGAGTTTGTCCCACATTTAGATAGAGGTAGGCCGCAGTAGTTACAGCTGTTGGACCCTTTGTATTCCTCCGCGTTCGGTTGTGCTGTAGGAGTTCTGAAAGTAGCACACCGATTGTCGTCTAAAGTGCGACACAGGAGCTATCTCCCCTCATACCTAGGTGCTGGACCGATGTCTCATGCAACGCTTGTGTATCTAACTCTTTCACTGACCTTTGTGTGAATAGTACATTAGAACCTAAAGCTAGCTCGTATGTTTCTCCCTATGTCGTAGTGTCTCCATAGAGAAAGAGTAAGTTAGTGTGTGTCACACTACCCTTATCATATCTTTATCCTTACCCCTGTGTTTGAGCTTTGTCTCTATGCATATCATTGATCCATGCTCAATGTAATAGTATAAGTCTTGTTATCCACCGATGCCTTCCTTGGATTCGATACCCTTTAAAATACTCCGAAGGGGCAATACTACAATGGTTTATCCGTGTGCTTGCAGATTCGTTTTCGATAGTTAGGATTACCACTGTCATTTCTAGCATCGTTGCTAGGAACACATAACTTAGCAATGACGTTAAGAAATGCCAACACCCGTCAACACAAATGATCTCATTTGTGCTATGTCGCCCGCCAACATTGTGCCTTCACTGCTGGCGGGCGCAGCCCTGGCGCCCCTGTACAACACTGTGCTGGCGGGCGCAATGGCGGGGACCAATTGCGTCCGCAAGCATGCTAATTCCCATGTGTCAACACAAATCGTTTCTGGCCTAGTGGGAGGCAAACGTCATCGATTTTGAGATGTCAGTTTTACTAAGACGAACAACACACTTCATCACGTCCATAGAGCATGTGCGCTGCTGATATAGGTATATATACAGTACACAGTGAAAAAAATAGATTACTGAAACAAAGCATCACATTTCATGTAAGTTGCAGGTGTATGGATGTGGAGGATTTTGCAGTTTTGAATCAAAGAAGCAACTTGATGTGGTGAAATTTATTGTGCATAAAGCCATACAGTAAGATAATAATTCATTATAATAAATTTAATATGTTTGTTGTTGCTATCCTAAATAATAAGAAATCTTTTTTTCAACAACCTAACTAAGAAGATGGAGAATATAACATCATGATTTTTAAATAGTGTATTTGTGTATTTCAAGTCCTCGACTCGGTACTGGTGCTCGCATTTTCTGAATATATTTCAGGATTTAACAGATGTTATGCTTTCACTGCTAGACGACGTGTCCTTCTAAAATGTGTTGACTTCGCTACTCTCGAGAAGAATTACCAACTCAGTCTTTCGGATGTGCTCATAGAAATAGAGTGTGTGTGTGTGTGTGTGTGTGTGTTTGTGTGTGTGTGTGTGTGTGTGTGTGTGTAGAAGCGAGAGTAGGTACATATATGTGAGCATCTGCATTTGTACCATGTAATTCGGGGAAAAATGAAATCAAATGAACAGTAAAGATAAAAAGTAAAATAATGTTTTCTTAAAAAAAAGTTGAGCCGCATGCGGCAGGGCTGGAAGGTGAGAGCCTGTGTGATTCGAGGACCTGTGGATGGTTGCTTCTTGGTGCGATGAGTGATTGACAACGTTGTGTGGATTGACTCTTGGCTAAGTATTGCAGGTGCAGGTAGCGACTTGATTGGTGCTGGTGCAGGTGAAGAACAAGCACGAAAGGTCAATGCCGGTGAGGCCTCCAGGTGTGGAGCAGACAAGTAGGCTTGTGTAACATCCCTCAAATTTATTGAGGAATGTTAATTAATAAAAATGTGGATTTAAAATTTTCGATGAATTATTTGAGTGATTATCAACTTATTTAAGGATGTCTTCCTTTTCTCTCCTTTAATTCCTAGATTTATTTTGAGCTAAATAAAATTTCTAGGAAATATAAAAATGTTAGTGTGAGAAACTTGGAGTTCTTTTGGTTTTATTTGGAGTTTATTTGAGTGGGATTTCAAATTTGAATTTACATTCAAATTTGAATCTAAAATAGAAAGGGGTTGGAAAGAAATAGAAAAGGTAAAGGGAGGATAGCTTCTGGGCCGCGAGCCCAAAGTCCCGAAGTCCGCTGAACCACCCTCTTCTCTTTTTCTCTGCGCGCCGCGCCACCCTCTCCTTTTCCCCTTTCCAGCCCACAGCGGCCCGTCAAGCGCCAGCCCGCTTATCACCTACCGCACCCGCGCCGAGTCGCCGCCAGGTGGGACCCGCGTGACGTCGCCCCCGACGTCACCTCTTCTTCCTCCCGTCACCCGCTTCTTTTTCCCCTTTACCGTCGGCGCCGCAGCCTTCCGCACCGCCCCTCGCCCGGCAGCCGTCCGAGCTCCGCCGGGGCCATCCGCGCCGTCCACGCGTCCAGCACCCTGCCTTGCCCTATAAGAAGGCCGCCGCCGCGCCTCAGGGAAGCTCCCAACCCTAGCCGCCACGGGGAGTCCTCCCCGTTCCACTTCGCCTCTGCCCGCCGGAGAAGAAGAAGGAGGAGGAGGGAAGAAGAAGACCCGGAGGTCTACCGCCAGCTCGCCGCCTACATCGCGAAGCCGAAGGACCGCACGTGGGAGCTCGAGGACGCCGCGAAGCCAAGTACCGCGACGCCCCTGCTTCCTCTGCTCCGCGCCGCCGTCTCCTTCCACGCCGACGACCTTGCTCCGCCCCGCTTCACCGCCGCCTGCACGTCGGCCCGTGGCCACCAAGGTGAGGCGAAGCTCCCTCGCCCATCTGTGGTCGACCCGGCCTTCGAGCCGAGGCGCATCGCGATCACCCCGTGCCGCTCTTGCCGCCGCGCCGCCGCTGGTGATGCCGGCCTTCGTGCCAGGCTGGGATGCTTTCTTGTGCAGGTGCCACCGCCGCCGTCGCCGCGAGCACGCACACGCGCCGCCGTTTTCCTTTCTGACCCCGCACCATCCTCACCTCGCCGACGTGTGTCACGCCGCCGTCGTGCTCCGGTGCGCCGCGCCGCCGGCCTGCTCGACTCCGTTCCCACACGCACGAGCGCCTGCCACCCACACAAGCACGACGACACGACCGCCACGACACCCCGGTCACCGTGCGCACGCACGCAGAGCCACCCCGTGGCCGGAGCTGCGCTCGCACCACGCGTCGCCACCGGCCAGAGCTCCGCCACGGCGGGCGGGAGCCATTCCTGGCGACCTAGGGGAAAAGCCCCGGTTTTGGGTGTTTTTGCGTCCCTAGGACCCATCCGCAACCAGCCGAGGCTGCTGGGCATCGATTAGCGCCGTCGCCGGCGACCCTCACCACACCGCCGCACGCGTCCGCCGCCGCCGCTCCCTGTTTCGCCGCCGGCCGCCCTTCTTTGGCCGAGGCCGTCCCCGATTGGGGCCAGGGACGAGCCTTGCTGCTCCTCGTCCTTTTCCCGGCCATCTGTTGGCCCGGCCGAGCGCGCCTCGCCGCCGGTGAGCCGCTGCCGCGCCGCCGCCCCTCGCGGGCATTTCACCGAGCACCTTCACGCGGAGGGGGAAAACCCCTGGGGTTTTAGCACGCACACGGGAGCGCACACACGCGCGTGACCGCAGGGAATCCGAGGGGATCCCGTGCGCCCAGCCAACCACGGCTAGGCCACACGGGCGCCGCACGGCCGCGCGCCGCAGGGATCCATCCCAGGATCCGCCGCGCGCCGCGCCACGCGAGTGCCGCGTGGCTGGCCACGCGGGCTGCCGCTGGCTTAAAGCCGCCGGCGTGGCCGCCACCTCAGCAACTGTAGCCGGCCTGCCGCTGGCTTAAAGCCAGGGTTGAGCCAGTTTGAGCTACCCTATAGCTAGCTAAGAGTCTGCAATATTGTATATGCGTATTTTAATTTCAGAAATGTATTTTATCTTTGGAAATTCATAATAAATCCGTTTTAGCTCCGAAAAATATGAAACTTCTTCTGAAAATCTTCTAAAAACCCAAACTCCGTGCTAGACTAGAGTTTGCCTCTTTTTGGATCTTATTTGCTCTTTATCTTGGATTTATTGCTATCTAGTAGCCGAGTATTTATTTTAAATACGTTTCTAGGAGCTACCGGAGCCGGAGAGCTGAACCAGGACTACGACGACGACCTCAGCTACGACGACCACTCGTACCCAGGTTCACGCCCGACCATCTTTGAATGCCCATTAGGCATGGCTATTTTAGAACTGCTAGTGCTTTATTTAATGCATAGAGATGGATATGATGAACCCATGCATAGCCTCTTTACTTACTTGTCCTTGAATGACCTACTACCACTGCTATACTTAAGCTTATTGTTGTGCTGAGCTTGCTATGCATGTGTTGGGATTATTGTGGTAGTTTCTTGGCGTGTGTTGGGAAAACCGGCAGGAGAAGGCGTTTTGGGATATTTTGGCGGGGGTGAGCTCGAGACAACCTGATCTGGGATCGGGGGCCAGGGATCGTCTTCTCGGACGTTGCCCGAGTTGGTACCTATGGCGGGTACACCGTTTTAGGAGCACAGGTGTTGGGGATTTTGTGATGACTTGGAGGATATGAGCTCGCCCCGGTCTGAAACCGAGTGGGTCGCCTGTTACACGGGACTTTCGTACACACCACCTCGCCGAGAGTGGGGATAGGGCCGTTCGACCCTAGCAAGTGCGGTACCATACCTGCCAGCAGGATAGCGGGGTATCAGTGGGGGAGAGGTGGGAGTGAGTCCACCCTCTCAGTGCGACTCCCGTGTGGCCACACGGGGGCATTTTTCACAGTTCTGGGGTGGTCTTCTGCGGGGGACCGCATCGAGACCCGGATGCAGGATGGAACCGTAACTCCTAGGTGTTCGCCCGGTAGGATAGGCTCGGTCGGCCGTACACCGTCCGGGTACTATTCCGAGTTGGGTACTGGTGTACACGCTCTGCAGAGTTTAGATCTATACGTATAGCCGCGTCCTCGGTTATGGACATACCCGTTGTTTCTCCGACTCTTACGTTTTGGGATTTCTACCTCCCCCTTATAGGATGAGTGTGATTGGTGAGCCGTGGTTGTATTCGGGGAGAGGAGAGTTGCTCCCTCTACCTCGCGGATCCGGGTGCAACCATTGAGGTGCGAGGAGTGGGAGTTCTCGCACCGACCCTAGATGGAGATAGGTGATGGTGACGGTGATCTGGGTAACCAGATGTATCCGGATGAGGATGAGAGATATGGGATATGGTGAACTTATGGAGATATTACTCTATTTTTGCTGCTGCTGCATAGGAAACCCTGCTACTACCTTGAGATACTCTTTTCCCCTTAGAAATAGGCTACTTAAAGCTTGCATACGGTTGGTGACGTGGACCTATCCCGATCCTTGGGGATAGCCCCTGAGCTTGCAGGGTACGAGTCCGACTACGACAACAATGCCGACGGATGGTACGACTGAGGGGGGCACGACGCTTCGCTCAAGGATGCCTGTGGGAGATGCCTGAAGATGGAGACACCTTTTGAAGACTAGCTACCGCTGCGTAGGCTCTTGTTTCTGTTATTCCGCCGAGAGGCGAGTATTGATGTACTCCGAATATTCAGGACATGTAATATTCAGATTATTAGCCGTACTCTGATGCTTTATTTCGATGTATGACTGTGCTATTTATCTGTGATGAATGCCTGTGCGTGATAGCGTCTGATCCAGGGACTATCACGAGACGGAATGCTGGGTTTTCCGATTTTGAAAACCCAGGGCGTTACAGATGGTACCAGAGCCATACTTGACCGTAGCACGTGCCCTTAGAAATGGTCGTTAGAAATTAGGACTCTAAACGAAACTCTTTTGCTATATACCATTCTTGACTTATATCACAAAACTTATCCTTCTTTTGAAAAGCTCTATCTCTCCTGCGCTAACTAGAAATTTCTTCCGTGTCACAGGAGATGGCTCGTCAGGAGGTGGAGTTGCTCCCGGAGCACATGGAGGGACTCGCCCGTTGGGTTGACAGGGTCGTCCTCAGGCTGGGGATTCCCCCTACGCACGTCACCTACCGCGCTGAGGACGTCCGCACGCTGTCGGGACCACTAGTGCTTTGCACGGTGGCCGTCCTACCCCACCCGGCACTTCCAGGCTTCCCCGGGATGCTCGAGCACAGCACTGGACTCAACGTCAGGAACGCTGTGGACACCGCCTGCAGCCACGTACTTCGCCACCTGCTGGCCAGGTACCGCGACGTCTACAGGACTGGAGACCTGAGGCTGATCCCTCAGGACTACTACAGAGTGGCTCCGATCGTGAACGGACTGCCAGACCCTTCAGCACTCTACGAGGAGGAGGTTGTTCAGGGACCTCTACGTGAGGCCGACGACACGCTCGTCACCACGGGGAGCTACCTCGTGGACCTCGACACTTACGCCCGCCGACTGAGCGAGCAGACGAGTGGACTCTTCAGCAGACTGGAGTACACCACTCTGGAGCTGAAGGAGCTTCAGCCCCGCACCCAGAGCCTGCTCGTGGAGAACCTCACCCTTCGCCAGCGAGTTGAGCAGCTCGAGCGAGGACTTCGCCACGCCAACTCTTTGGCAGTTCAGGCTGAGGCTGAGAGGGTGACCGCTCGAGAGGAGAAGATCTACGCTCAGGAGGATCTACGCAAGCAGGAGGCTAGGTTCACCCGTCTCTTCGCCAAGCTGGACCAGAAGGATGCCCAGTTCGCTGCCCAGGGGCGCAACTTGGTTCGTGAGAAGGCCAGAGTGACAGAGCTCGTGGAGGACCACTACAACAACACCGCCAACATCGCCGCACTCACCAGGACTTCCGTGTTCCTGTTGGACAAGTGCAAGCGGATGCTGAAGACTTGGGAGGACGCTGACTCACTTCGGGTGGACGAGCTTCAGGAGCTCAACAGTCTGCTACCCCCCGAGCGTCAGCGGGCGATCCGCAAGGAGACCTTCAGGCTCCACCCGTCCGCCCTCAAGCTTCACCTGTGTCCCCTGGCCGACATGGCCACTCCGGTGGAGACCGACGAGGTGAGGGCCGCTCACTCCAGGCTGTCGCGGATGTTCCCCAAGGACTTCCCCGATGAGGACCGTTACCCAGTGAGGTACAAGAAGTCCCGTTTCGAGTAGCTTGAGCATGCTTTTAAGAGTAGAGTTGTAAGGTAGGTAGTCTCCAAGAGTCATTCCATGCAGCCGAGAGCCTGTTCCGGTGCATGTTGAGTTATGAGTCTTTTCACACTTAGATGTGCACACCCTTTTGAGATCTTGTAACGCTATATTAGATCGTTGATGTGTGTGACCTCCAAGGCTTGAGTCAGCCTCGAGGGAACCTATGTACTCTTAATGGATGCTGGTTGTTTGGTCTTAATGGAGTTGTTTGTTCTTATTGCTTCTTCTCATTGAGTGTAGGATTTATATTAGTAGAAATATTTTCGTGATTGTATATCAGACTCAATTTGCTGGTGAGAGACGTATCTGAGGTTTTTTTTGTACCCTTGGTCGTGTTTTTCAGCAAGATGTCGATCAGGAGGTCCGGACGTCTGTTGGGACGCTTTGAGGCTGCCGAGGAAGAGCAAGCCCCGCCAGCCCCGCCTGTCCGTGGCCGTGGACGTGGCCGCGCTCCCGTACGTGGACGTGGACGCGCTCGTGGACGTGGACACGCGCCTGTCCTGGGACGTGGTCGAGGCAATATGGTGCCACCACCACCGCCTCCGCCCATCGGACAAGGCGCTGAGGAGGAAGCCGAAGGAGAGCCTGCGCCACACCCGGCTCCCCAGGGGCGTGGCCGTGGGCGTGGTCGTGGCCGTGGGGAAGCACCTCCACCGCCACCGCCTAACCTAGCTGAGGTGATGGCCCTGCAGACACAGCTGATGCAGAGGATGGCTGACGCCGTCGAGAACCGAGTCGGTGGGAACCGCAACGCCCCGGTGGAGGAGGACTTCGCCAAGAAGATCGAGAGGTTCATCCGTCTGAAGGCCCCTACCTTCAGCTACTCGGACGATCCCCTCGATGCCGATGACTGGCTCCGCGTGATCGAGACGAAGCTCGACCTCACCGCCTACACCGACGAGGAATGTGTCGCTCTCGCCGTCCACCAGCTCGAGGGTCCTGCCAAGTCTTGGTGGGACAACTACTCCGAGACTCACCCGAACCCAGCATTCATCACCTGGCTGGAGTTCTGTGAGGTGTTCCGTGAGCAGTACCTGCCGAAGGAACTCATGATCCAGAAGGCTCAGGAGTTCCGCACCATGACTCAGGGTGCGATGAGGGTGGAGGAGTACGAGAGGCACTTCATGAAAATGATGCGCTATGCCCCTGACGACACCACCACTGATGACAAGAAGCAGTTCTGGTTTCTGCGAGGCCTGCACCATGGTCTCCGCCAGAGCTTGAAGGCCAGCGAGCACAAGTCCCTTCGCCACCTGGTGAACAGGGCTATCGCGCTCGAGGAAGAACGCAGGGGGCATGAGGAGCGCATGAAGGGAAAGAAGAGGTTCGGAGATCGGGACCATGGCGACCGATCCTTCCAGAGGCCGAGGAGCGGACAGAGCAACCTGCTCCGCGGGAGCTACCGCCCGGGGAACAACCAACCCGGACGAGGCTTCGGAGGGAACCGTGCACCATACCCAGGAGGAAGGAGCAACTACCAGCAGCAGGGTGGTGGCTACAACCGCCCGCAGCAGAGCGCGTCGAGGCCCAGCACAGGAGGTTTCACCCCGACGTGTTACGCCTGTGGCAAGCAAGGCCACAAGTCGTACGACTGCCCCAGCAAGAAGGCCGCTGCTACACCTGCCAGGGCACCAGCTCCAGGAGGGAGGCCACCTCAGGCTGCTCCCCAGCCGGCCGCAGAACGCGGAAGGCTCAACCTCCTGACTGAGGAGGAGGCTACCGACGCTCCTGACGTCGTGATCGGTGAGTTTTTAGTTTGTGGCACTAAGGCTTTGATTCTGTTTGATACTGGTGCAACTAGTTCTTATGTGTCCTCTAACTTTGTAAACAAACTATCTCTCCCCATGACTCCCCGTCCGAAACCCATCATAACGAGCTCCCCGCTCGGAGATATTAGGTGCACTTTGCTATGCAAGGGAGTGGAGATGTTCATCAAGGGTCACAAGTTCCTCGGAGATCTGACCGTACTGAAGTCCAACGGGATTGATGTTATTCTGGGCATGGATTGGATCACCGCTCACAAAGGGGTAATCTCCTCGTCACCCCGACAAGTAACCTTGATGCACCCGAAGGGAACGAAGATCACCTTCGAGCCGCTAAAGTCTCGGGAAGTACCAGCTGTGTACAACCTCTCAACCAAAACAGTGGCTGATGTTCCAGTGGTTTGTGAGTACCCCGATGTCTTTCCTGATGATCTGCCGGGGTTACCACCAGACCGCGACGTGGAATTCGTGATTAACCTTGTGCCAGGGACTGCACCTGTGGCACAGAGTCCTTACAGAATGGGCAAGTTAGAGCTAGCAACGCTGAAGGAGGAGTTGGAAGCTCTCCGTGAGAAGGGATACATCCGTCCGAGTGCCTCACCTTGGGCTTCACCGGTGATGTTTGTGCCGAAGAAGGATGGGACGCAACGGCTGTGCGTCGATTACCGCGCTCTTAATGCGGTAACCATCAAGAACAAGTACCCGTTGCCTCGCATTGATGACCTGCTTGATCAGTTGAGGAAGGCCAGGTACTTCAGTAAGATTGACCTTCGGTCGGGCTACCATCAGATGAAGATTCGCCCTGAGGACATCTACAAGACCGCGTTTGTGACCCGGTACGGGCAGTATGAGTTCACTGTTGTATCGTTTGGTCTTACGAACGCCCCTGCTTACTTCATGAATATGATGAACAAGGTGTTCATGGACGAGTTGGACAAGTTTGTCGTGGTTTTCATTGACGACATCTTGGTATTCTCGAAAACTGCAGAAGATCATGAAGAGCATCTGAGGATTGTGCTGGAGAAGCTGAGGCAGAATCAGTTGTACGCCAAGTTCAGCAAGTGTGAGTTCTGGCTAGAGGAAGTGGCTTTTCTTGGGCATGTGTTGTCCGGAGAGGGAGTTGCTGTGGACCCCTCAAAAATTGAAGCTGTATCAAAGTGGCAGACGCCCAAGACTGTGACAGAAATCAGGAGTTTTCTCGGAATGGCTGGATATTATCGCCGTTTCATCGAGAACTTCTCCAAGATTGCGAAGCCGATGACCGAGTTGCTGAAGAACAACACGCCATTCGTGTGGACAGAGAAGTGTGAAGCAAGTTTCCAAGAGCTCAAGACCCGACTCACCACAACTCCTGTGTTGACGCTTCCTGATGACAACAAGGACTTTGTGGTGTACTGCGATGCTTCGAGGCAAGGTCTTGGCTGCGTGCTGATGCAAGAAGGCAAAGTGATTGCTTATGCTTCAAGGCAGCTCCGAAAACACGAAGAGAACTATCCGACGCATGACCTTGAGTTGGCTGCTGTTGTTCATGCTTTGAAGATATGGGGGCACTACTTGATGGGCAACAAGTGTGATATATACACTGATCACAAGAGCCTGAAGTATATCTTCACTCAGTCAGAGCTGAACTTGAGACAGCGAAGATGGCTAGAGTTGATAAAGGACTATGACCTCGACATTCACTATCATCCGGGTAAGGCGAATGTCGTGGCCGATGCTTTGAGCCGAAGAAGTTACTGCAACAACCTAATGGTGCAGAAGGAACAGCCAGAGTTGTACCTAGAGATGGAGCGATTGCGGCTTGACATTATCGAGGAAGGTCAGCTCAACGAGTTGAAGGTAAAGTACACCTTGGAAGACCAGATCAGGCAAGCCCAGAAGAAGTGTCCTGAAATTGAGGAAGTGAAAGATCTTCTGATAAGAGGCAAGGCCCCTGACTACCGCGTTGATGAGCAAGACACGTTATGGTTGAAGAATCGCATATGTGTGCCCAGTGGAGAGGATATCCGGAAGACGATTCTGAAGGAAGCACATGAATCTCGATATTCCATTCACCCTGGATGCACGAAGATGTACCAAGACCTGAAGTGTCGGTTCTGGTGGGAGAATATGAAGAAAGACATAGCTGAGTATGTTGCCCGATGCGACACTTGCCAGAGAGTGAAGGCAGAACATCAGAGACCCGCCGGACTACTTCAGCCACTTGCGATACCTCAGTGGAAATGGGATGAGTTCGAGGGACTCGGTGGCCAGCGGGATCAAGTGCAGGTCGCATGGTGGCAAGAACAGCAAGACGAAGTCATGGACGGTTTCTTGGTTGATCCTCAAAACCAAGGTCGAGCCGAGACGACGTGGGAGTCGAGTCATGAGTGGGGATTGGCGGGAGGCTACACCGAGTCCGTGGGGTTTCCAATGGTTCACCACAAAACCACTGGGTTCCTTGGTTGATCCACAAAGCCAAGACCGAAGACCGAAGCACAGAGGCACTAGGCCGGTCTGACCGGTGGGTCGGACCGGTCTGACTGGTGGGTACCAGTCTGACCGGTGGGAGAGCACCGGTCTGACCGGTGTGCGACGACGGCTTCCGGAGACTTCGAAGCGGAGGACACGTGTCGGGATCGCAAGGCTTGCGTCGAGTCTAAGCATGGTGCGGTCACCGAGCATCCGTCCGATGGTGCTATGACGAAGATTCTCAAAGTGCCCCTCGGTGTGTGTATCTTAATATTATGTATTAAGGGTAGTTTCATCTTTCGGTTGCCTCCATATAACCCAAGTGGTGAGAGGATGGCAGCCATGTCTTGGAACCCTAGCTCATTTGCTTTTGCTATTTTCCCTTCCTATTTTCTTTAGGATTTTCTAGGACTAGCTTGAGAGCTATTTTCCCTTCCTATTTTCCTTAGGATTTTCTAGGACTAGCTTGAGAGCTTCATGGTGAGATCTTTAGAGAGGGATGGATGATCGGGAGGCAACCTTTCTTGGTATGTATAGAAGATTCGGCGTGGTTCCTCAAGGCGTTTTGTTGTCTCTCCGGTTTTTTCTTTTTGTGATTTTCGGAGCCTTTTCTTGGTGATTTTCTTGTGGTGGATTTGAGGCGTCTCCTTTGCGGTTTTGGTTAGGGATGTATGCATGAACCCTTCGTGGTTCTTTTCCTTGTGATCCCCCTCTTAAATCCGTGGGAAAAGGTGCTCGATTTGGGGGTTTTCTTAGGTTTCAGGAAAGTGGTGTTCTTGGTGGAAATCCTTCTATTCCTCTTGATTTAGCAAGTTTTGGTGGACCAAACCATAGCTATGGGATGCCCATGAGGTACTCCTAGTATCCCCAAAGTCGTGTGCGAATCCGTGGAGCGAATCGGGAGATCGGGAAGGTTGTTTGGAAGGGTTGACCCGCGGCTCGCTGTTCATCCCGAGCTACCCAGGCCTGACCAGTCTGACCAGTGCCAAGTCCCTGTGGGATTTGCCTTGGGTGAATCGCTGGACGTGTGTGGTTTTGGGCTGTGGTGCTCTTGGTCAGTTCTTGCCAGGTTTCAAGTTGATTTGCTAGGTTTTGTGAAGGCTTTCCATTTCCTTCAGTTTGTGTTTAGGAGGTGATTTTTGTTCCAGAGCCTAAATGAGTCACTGAGGCTTCCTGGAACGTTTCTGTGCATCTGCTGTTGCCACCGGCCTGACCAGCTCTGTCCACCGGTCTGACCGGCGCAGGCCAACGGTCTGACCGGTGTAGCACAGACAGCAGGCTGTGCAGATTTCCGTTGCGTGTTGGGAGTGTTTGTTTTGGTTGGTTGAGTGGTTTGTTCCTAGGGTCAATAGCACTTCAGTGGCTACGTGACTTTGGCAAACTTGGGTAGTTCAAGTCGGAGAAGTGTTGGATAGGCCGTGTTCGTCTTGTTGGAGTAGTCATCTCCTTCGAGGAAAATTTTTATCGGCTCTCATTCACTCTCCTACCTCTCTGGTCGCCAGTTCGGTCCTTCAGAAGGGCACCAATCCTTCCAGTGAAATCAAATGAACAGTAAAGATAAAAAAGTAAAAGCAGTATTGTTTTCAAAAAAAGAAGTCGAGCCTCATACATTAGCACTGGAAGGGCACCAATCCGTCCAGCGATATATCAACACATATTCCGCTTTCACTAATAATAAAGAAACTAAGTCGGTGGGGTTAAGAACGTCCAACAGTTTTCATTAAGAGAAGGGAACCGAATCCCGACGTAGAAAACCCCCGAATCCTGGTTTCGGGCGGCGAGAGGTGCCAATGTCACCTCAAAGTCCAGCGATGTGCACCATAAGTAAGGCTCTAGACAGCCCTGCAATGTCAACTAGAAGCAAGCGAAAAATTCTGAATTGAATGTCTAGCTACTGCTACTGTTTTACTGCTTTTGTGTCATGAGATGTTCATGATCTGTGAGGAGAAACTTGTGATATGTGTCTTTGTGATGAGAGACTTGTACTCGTGTCATGACATGCTCCTATTATTTTGGTCTGCATGGCATGGTGGTAAAATTGGTCTGTGAGATACTCATATGTAATGAGAAAACCATTCCTGATATGTTAATGCAGCTCATGATTAATGTGTTATCTATATGGTCGATATGTTAATACCTCAATTTTTTGGTTGTATCGTCGTACCATTTTAATGGCTAATATGTTGACTTATGTGCTCTGCCTCTATGGACAATATAAGTCTGAAATAACATGTAAGGGAAAGATTGAAATTATACTTCATTCATTTGGAGGTGCAAATGAGTCATGTCCGAACCTATTTAACTGCAACATAACGGCTTATGGCACTGAAGTGGCATTGAAGGCATAAGTGAAATTCCTATGGCACCGAGTGAAACATTTTTGTGGTACTGAGAGAAACAATCAAACTATTTGTGCATCGAGGGAATTAACTCAAATAATTTTACTCTAGGTATACATTGCAGCAAAGAACCACTAACCCATGTCCATTTATCTATCTGGACCTAGTAGAGTGGAACAGCTCCAACATCACCTTGGCATCGGGAAGTAGCGCCTGGACACGTGCGTCCTTCACCATGTGAGCCTGCTTCGATGCCCAGAGCAGCACAGGCTGCACACCGGCCTCCGCAAGGTCCTCACTCTCAGGCACGTACAGTGCAATGTAACAGAGTAGTATCAGTGCCTCAATTTCAGTTTCGTCACCGGCGAGGTATACAAGCTGGACAAGGTAGCGAGCACCACCATCGTCGACAATGGCCTTGCAATGGTTCACATGTAGGTGGTTCTCAGAGCATGCAAACTTAGTGAGTGCGACCGCTGCCTCCTTGGTGACTGGTGGCTCACGGTCCTCCAGAAGCTGCACAAGAGGGGCGATGACGACCCTGGTCTCACTTTCTGTGAAGGTCCGTGCAAGGCAACCAAGGGCAGTGATACATGGGAGGAGCAACACGTCATATTCACCCTTGCGGACGACACGGAGCAGCTGATCAACCACAGCCTTAGCTGCTGGGGAGCTTGGTTTGAAAGCTGACTGGCTATGCTCAGTAACACGAGCAATTTCCATGATTGCCATTGCCGAGAACAACTGTACTTCAGTGCCGATATCTCCATCACCTTTCTCAAGCAGCACAGCAAAGCACAGCAGCGCTTGTGACTCTGTAATGCTCTTGCAGGCCACCAAATGGTTACGGGCAAGCTTCCACAAAGCTTTCGCCGCCATGGCCATCAAATGTGCCTTGATCTCAGGATCCTCCACCTCAGGATCCTTCAAGGGCTGCTGCGGCGCAGCCGTGCTGTTCTTGGAACTGTGGGAGCCAACAGAGTACCTGCTGCTCTCCTGGATGGTCCCGGAGGCAAGGTGGCCAACAAGGTAGCGGACAGCGTTGTTCTGAGCAAAGAGGTCCTGACACGTCGAGCTCCGGTCGGCGAGGTTAGCAATGGCCTCCGCCACCGCAGCTTGCACGCGCATGGGCGGGTCCTTGAGCGCAGCGGCGAAGGAGGAGCACACCCCGGCCTGCACGAGCTTGTCCACACTCTCGGCGTCGCATCCCAGCAGCCCCAGCGCGCGCGCTGCGGCCTCATGTCCTTCGTCGGTGCCGTCCTTGAGCAGCTTGAGCAGTGGCGGCACGCCCTCCTCCTCAATGATAAGCTTGGCAAAGTGCTGGCTGTCGAGGGCGAGAGACGCGAGGTTGGCGGCGGAGTCGGCGCGGGTGGCAGGGGAGCCCGTGTGCAGGCGCGCGACGTGGTCCCAGATGAAGAAAAGGATGGGCTCGGTCTGCGCGATGTTGGGGAGACCGAGGAGCGAGTCGTCGTCGCTGTCCCCGGCGGCGCCGGGCGAGGAGATGCTGAGCAGCCACGCGACATCCTCGAGCGCCGTGTCGAGCGCCGCAACTGCCCGCGGAAGCTCGGCGGCGGGTCTGAGCGTGAAGAGGCTGCGGAGTCGCGGGTGGCCCCGCGCGCACCTGGCGGTGAGGGCGGATGCCCTGGACAGCGCCGTGGTGGCCTCCGCCATTATCCGGGCCGCGGGGCGATCGTAGAGGTACGGCGCCCGCACCGCCTGCCGCAGCAGCGCCGCCAGCTTGTCGGCGCGCGCCTTGAGTTCAAAGCACTCGACGCGGAAGCTCCGGGCGGCGGCGCACTGCATGGCGACCTCGTCGGCCAGCTGGATCGGCCGGGCCAGCATCGCCAGCTTCACCCTCTCTCCAAACCTGGGCAAATCTTGTCCTCTCTCGGGCTGTACGTGCAATAAATAACAGTACATCTCTTCAGAAATTATGCTGGCAAGAGTAAGACATGCAATTCACCATTTAGGAACCACCGTCAGAATGTCCTATAAGGTTAGCCATTCCAATATATAACTGTGTTTAGGTTTCTAACATTTTTATCTTTTGAGCAATAAGATCTCTAAAAATAATTTATCTTTTCAAATAGAAAAAGTTACATGCGACACCCAAAATTGGCATGTCTGGGCAACCCGGTCTATCCGGTGGGCCTACCTGGTCAGACCGCCCTAGTAAAATTCCTCAAAATTCAAATTCGACTTCACCATTGTGTAACCCTCGTCGAGGCCATCAAGATTCATATATGGAACATCCGACTTCGACTTCGAATAAGAGAGATACGGCTTCGAGAAGGTCTGCATGTCGGGCACCCCGGTTAGACCGGGTCCCTAGGGTGGTTAGACCGGCCTACCCAGCCAATATGAGTTAAGAGTTGTATTTTGACACGATTTTGTAAGAGTTTCGACTCCTAATAGGGCAAGACCTCCCCTCCCTATAAATATAAAGGGCCACGGCCGATTGAGGATATCTAATTGATCAAAAACACATCTTTTATCTTTTTTACCTTTTTCTCTTTGCTCTAGATTTTCCAATCTACTACTTGTTGTTCCTCCTTCGTCTCTACATCGATTGAGGGCGTCCTAGGTAGCCTGTCGACCCTAGAACAACCCTGCATGCACATGCCGATCCTTCCTGGGTGAGTGTTCGAAAATCTACCATCGGTTCACCCCCGGCTGACGCGGTCTAACCGCCCAGCATAGGAGATTTAACTGCCTTGTGTAACAAGCCACTCATGATTTTGTTGCATCATGTTCTAACACTTTGCCGAACCAAACATCAACATATAGCACACCACAGCCTACTGTAGCTCGGGCACCACATCCTGGATCGGTTAGGCCTAGAGTTGCTTTGGGGATGGAGGGATTCAGCAAAGAGATGCTTGAGTTATCTGGACAAACTTTTGGTACGGAGACTAAAACTAAGAGTTGTTGTATCAAAAACCACATCCTAAGAATTATGAGTATATCTCATGCCCACCCGGATTTAAAATACCAGAGTTTACTAAATCTAGTGGGAATGATGGTAGAAGTAAATTAGAGCATATAGGCCAATTTACTATACAATATGGTGAAGCTGCTTCTAATGATATTTGTAAAATGAAATTGTTTCCTTTATCTCTATCGGGTGTTGCATTTACTTGGTTTATTTCTTTGCCACCCAACTCAGTTTATACTTTTGCTCATATACAGAATAAATTTCATGATTATTTTTTTAATGGTGAAACTGAGTTGAAATTATCACATCTTGTATCAGTTAAGCAAAAATCCAATGAATTTGTTTCTGAATATGTTAGAAGATTTAGAGACACTAGAAACCGATGCTATAGTTTGACAATTTCTGATAGAGATCTAGCTGATCTTGATTATTCTGATTTGCTTGATATTCATAAAGAAAAGCTAGACGGTCAGGAATTTTTAGATGTGGCTCGATTATTGCAAAAAGCTTTAGCTAATGAAAACCGACTTATTAAGGAATCTAAGAGTTCACAAAAGTCCAATGAGAAGTCTAATCATCCTATTTATTATGCATCTAATGATTCGGACGATGAGAGCAATGATGTTTACGCTGTTGAATTTGTATGGTCTCACAAAGATATGCCTAGTACTTGTGCTTCTCTAAAGCTGATCCGTAAGAATCGGCAAGAAGAAATTAAATACACTTTTGATGTAGCCAAGTGCGATATGATTTATCATGAGCTGCTTAAGCTCAGAAAAATTAGAGTATCCCATACTATGCCACCGCTTGAGGAGTTGAAGAAGTGTGCTTATTGCAAATATCATAATTCTTACTGTCATGCTACTAATGATTCCTATGTTTTTAGGTGGCAAATACAATCGTTAATGAAAGTCGTTTGGTGTTCCATGATATGGAAGTTGATCATAATCCTTTTCCGATGCATACACTTGAGTTAAACAATCCAAAAGTGCTAATTTGGTTGGATCAAGCTGAAAAAGCCAAAGGAAAGAATGTCATCATCAGAGAGGAAAGGCTTGTTGTTTCAGAGGTGATAAAGGTGCAGGAGAGACTCAAAATACTCACAGCTGAGGTGGTGTCCCTCAGGCTTGTCTCATACTCCAAAAAGAAGATTGCAGTGGCTGCGGAAATAAGGATCAATGGAGCGACAAGCAGTGGTCATGCCGATAAGATGATTATGGCCCTTAGAAAAAATATATGGCTGATGCAATGTTCATCATCGTCCTTGGTCAATTTTGAGTCAAAATAATGTTTCTTTGGCACACAAGCTTTGCCATAAAACATGAGGGCATATGGTAACACCCAAAATTAGCAGGTTCGGGCGAGTCTAACCAGTGGGCCCTATCCAGTCAGACCGCCCTAGTCAAATTCCTAAAACTGCAAATTGGACTTCACCATTGTGTACCCCTTGTCGAGGGGATCAAGATTCATATATGGAACGTCCGATTTGGACTTTGGATGATAGACATATGGCTTCGAGAAGGTCTGCATGTCGGGCACCTCGGTTAGACCGGGCCCCTATGGCGGTTAGACCGGCCTACCTAGCCAATCCGAGTTAGGAGTTGTATTTTGACATGGGTTTGTAAGAGTTTCAACTCCTAATGGGGCAAGATCTCATCTCCCTGTAAATATTAAGGGCCATGGCCGATTGAGTGTATCCAATCGATCAAAAACTACTTGTTGTCCCTCCTTCGTCTCTACGTCGATTGAAGGTGTCCTAGGTGGCCTGCCGACCCTAGGACAACCCTGCATGTACCTGCCCCGACGGGATCCTTCCCGGGTGAGCGGTCGAAGGTCTACCACCGGTTCACCCCGGCTGACGCGGTCTAATCGCACTACATAGGAGGTTTAACCGCCCTGTGTAGAGGTGTTGCAGTGAGCTCCTCTACAAGCCGTGTGTTAGTCGCGAATAGGTGCCAACACATGTTATGATAGTTGATTTGATGATGAACCTAGCGATATCATTTTTTACAAGGTAGACCTTTATGAGTTATTTTTATTCTAGTCAAAAATTAAAAATGTTTTACTCATGACAAAACATGTAGCTATATTATGAGATAGGAATAATGAACATCAAATGAGAAAAAAGAAATCAAGTACTTTCTCCGTTTCAAATTACTTGTCACTCTTGACTTTTGATCATAACATTTGACCATTTGTCTTATTAAAAAATGGTGCAAATATACAAAAACATCAAGTTATACTTAAAATATCTTTGATGATGAAGCAAGTCACAAACAAAACAAATGATATATGCATAATTTTTTGAATAAGACGAATGGTCAAATGTTATGATCAAAAGTCAACAGTGACAAGTAATTTGAAACTGATGGATTAGCATTTTGGTTCAAATACATTTGTCCAAACTTATCAGTTAGAGATCTAAATGATTTAAATGCAATATGCATGTGCATTCAAGGTTTTGTTTGTTTCCATTATGCCATATATACCCTGCTAATCATTGCACATTAAAACACTTTATGCATTGTGCAGTACCAATTCAGAATAGCCCTGGCAGCTAGCAAATTGGAAAAGGATCACAAAAGGTAAAGAAACTGTGAAGTGGATAGCAGAGCATCTATGCCTGCCATGTATCTTGCTTAAGTAACCGTACCTGATCAAGCTTATAGGTGCATTCTCCGGAGAGCATATGCAACAATATTTGGCCTGCTGAAGGTCTTCTTTCCTGATCAGCCTCCACACAACTTAGCCCTATTTCAATACATCTATGTACCTGCTGGAGGCAATCTGTTCCAAGTGATGGAAGCTTTGACGCTATTTGGGACATGTCAATCCAATTCTTCCGTATCTACAAAGTTGGAACCGGTTATCGCAATAATAATAACAGTTAAAAAGTATTAAGAAAAAAAATTATTTGAGGTTCGCTCTTCGCCTTACATCCTCAATGAAGTGTTCGCCTGACTTGTTTCTCATAGCTTGGTGATTCCTATTTCCTGTAACAACCTCTAGAATTAGAATACCCAGACTGTATATGTCTGACTTGGTTGAAATCTCCCCTCTAAGCAAGTACTCTGGTGCCATGTATCCTCTGCATTATGGAGAATGAATGTTTCATGTGGATAAATGATAGTGCAAAAGGATCATACCAGTAAACTAAACAGCTATTAGTAACAGTACTCCCCCCAACAATCACATTAGTGTGATCAACACAAATAGATGGTTGGAGAATCAGGCTCTACTGTCCTTATAGAACTTGCTCTCAATAAGCTGAAACTGAAAGGTAACAGCAATTAATATCTGAAGGGAAGTTAGAAGAATACATTGACCCCATAAGATTCATGATGCAAGTTCGGGTTTGTTCTTCACTAAAGAGCCTTGACAGACCAAAATCTGCAATTTTGGGCTCCATCATATCATCAAGTAATATATTACTTGGTTTTAGATCCATGTGAATAATTGGAGTATTATCCAGGCCTTCATGGAGGTAACGTAAACCATCGCAAATGCCAACGACTATTTTATAACGGTCCTGCCAGTCAAGTCCAAGTGACTGGTCTGCAAAATATATACATATATAATCTTAGTACCAAGAGAAAGGGGATACAGAATGTCAAACTTGCTATGTGTGGATGCAGAACCATCGTATTACCAAAAATTATATTGTCAAGGCTTCCATTCGATAGGTACTCGTAGCACAGTACCTTGTGTTGCATTTCAGCCACAATATACTTCTGCTGGTACTCATCATACACCGGTCCTTCTTTTGTTTCATCACAATAGCCTATCAACTTTACAATGTTATTATGATTGACTCTCGCAAGATGATCTGCCTCGTTCTTAAACTGCTTATCTTGTTCGCCTATAATTGGTCTGAGCTTCTTCACAGCCATCACAACCCCAGATTGAACTTCAATTCCCTGTTTCACCACTTCTGTTAATAGTTTTTTTCATTAAATAAATCTGGTCTAATTTATCCAAGTTTCATTGCCACACTAAGAGTCCAGGTTAATATGATCTCACCTTATAAACAATTCCAAACCCGCCTTCACCAATTTTTCTATCAGAAGAGAAATTATCTGTGATCTCTTTCAAATATTGCAACGGCAGTTGCAATTTCCTCTCCAGGCCATCTTCTGTACGGATTATTCTGTCACCCATGGTTTATTCTGAAATTGTTTTACAAAGGATGTCAGGTAGTTATCCGTTGATTCATTCGCTACACATAGTACAATAGGAGCATTTAAACAGAGCTACGCCTTAGTTGAAAAGATACCAATATGTACCAAAATAGCATGGACAGCCGCAGTGTATTGAATCGTGCATCCAAATAAGATGATATTACTGATCTATCGCGTGCGTTAGCATAGAGAGATGACAAAATAAGAAAGAAATTGCAATCGCTGATAATGAACCTGATGAGCTAAGCCAGGAAATTGTGCGAAACATACAGTAGTACAAGCTTAAACAGAGGTGTACTCAACGACGGAGGGAGCGGATAATTATCAATCTGCTCTAAAATTCTGGCTGGACTTACCCGGCCGGCCGATGTTAGCTCGACGAAGGACACATCGGGGACGGCGGAACCATGGACGGGAAGGAAGGCCTGACGCTCCTCTGGAGACGACGAAGACTGGAAGACCCCCTAAAAGTCCACTGAGACTAGCCTTCTTCAGATAAATATCTGAAGCAGAAGCACGGGAGCCCCCCACCCACCCCACAAGAAAGAAAATAAATGCTCTCGTGACACCCACTAAACAAACAATTCCAGTGACAATATTAGCCCAGCATTCACCGGCCCACGAGACACCATGCCCGAGGCCGCCTGCTGTGCGTGCCCTGTGCGCGGAGATTCTTTGTACTCCCCGTTTTAAAAATAAGTGCACTTTCTCATCTTTCAAGGGGTTAAACTTTTTAAATTTGACTATTGTACAAATTTGCACTATATCATTCGATTGAGCAATAAGTATACTTTCGTAATAAACTTATTTGGAATTACAAATATTGATAATATCTTCTACATCCTTAGTCAAACTTAAAAATGTTTGACTCCGAAAACGAGATGTACACTTATTTTAGGACATTTTATGACGGAGGGAGTACCTTTCATAAGTTTTTTTCATATATGACTCAACCTATTCGTCTGGCTTATCAGTCACCCCTAGCTAGCAGTACTTTCTCTCAGAACAAACCAACCACGAACCAACAATATTTTTTTCTCTCAGAGCAAATGTAGGATGGATGGCTCATAGAAGGGGGTTGAATATGGGCCTTTTCAGTTTCTAGAATAAGGAAACAAATCTTAGCCTAGATACTAGTGTTGCCCATCTAAAAAGGTTTTTCTCTATCAAACTAAGCACACTAGCAAGAAGTTTCCTTAGCAATGATCACACTAGCAAATATGAAGCACCCTAGACAAGATATGAAGCAAGAAAAGCACACAAGCAAAACTAGAGTAAGGAAACTTAAGAGCGGAGTGTAAATGCTGAAATTAAGTGCAAGAAAGTAGAGAGAGGGCACACGAGACAACCCGTTCTCCATCTCTGGAACGGTGGGTTTCGAACCGTGTACACCAAGCACTTCTTGAGGCTCCCGCAATCTCCAAGAGCTCACCAAGAACCCTCCAATCACTAAGACCGTCTAAGAGCCGTCAATCTCCAAGAGTAACAAGCCACACACACACCATCACTTGACCAAAGCGCTCAGCTATGCTATGATATGCACCTTGAAACACTTGATCACTAAGAGAGAATTCCCCAAACAAGAGGAAGATGAATCCCAAATGAGCAAAACACTAACTCCTTCTCTCCTTGGCGGCTGTAGATCTTCAGAGTGGCAAAGGCAGCTCAAGAGATGCAGAGGGGTCTTATTTATAGGCCTAGCAAGGGTGGCTAGCCATTGGAAAAGTCCCTCTGAAAAGTAGTACCGTCAGATGAATTGACGGTTCCCCCAGACCTAGCGTCGGTTCATCCGGTGACTAATAGCCAGCGAAGTAGCCGTTAAACCCAGCCGTACCACCAAATGCACCGACCCACGCTCTGACGCACCGTCGGTCTATCTGGTGCTGAAGCCTCTTCACTCAGTGCGTCTCTGTCTGATATGAACACATGCGTCGGATGAACCGCTAAGTATCATGTATAGCGTCAGTTCATCTGGTGTTGAAGCATTTTCCTCAGTGCGTCTCTGTATGATTAAATGCAGACATCAAATGAACCGCTGCTTTGACCGCTGGTTCATCCGGTGTTGAAGCAGTTTGACTCCGTGTGGTACTGTATCCAAACCCTAAGGCATCGGATGAACCGTTGTTGTACCGTCGGTTCATCCGACGGTGTCTTTTCTCTTTGCCTGCCACTGAGATCATCCGACGAATGTAGAAAGGGGGGCGTCAGTTCATCCGACGCTGCCCTTTGAATTTTAACTCATCCAATTCAATTGTCTTTGAGTTTTTCTTCGATTCTTTTGCTTCCAATGTGTTTCCATGAGTACTTTGAGCTGTTTTACATCTAAGGAACTTGAGAGTGCATATATTTCATGACATTTGTTGTATGGTCAAGCTACTGGTGTGTGAACCCCTCTTAATAGTACGGTCAAACACTACAAACTAGCAAATCCAAGTGTTCTTCATCTCCTTGTGACACTTGGAACTACCAATGTCCTTAGCCTTGTAGTATTTGTCCATTGATCGTCCATAATTTCAAATTGAGGGGTACCATTTCATTAATTTCTCATGACAATAACCCAAGATTAATTCCGCTACAAAACAAAGGTTAGTTACGAGCATAAGGTTGTCATTTATCACCGAAATACACTCTTACCAAAGGTGCGCAAAGGCCTAGATGATTACAACAAACCAGCCACCAGCCAAACGAATAGGACTAAACTGTGTTTTAGATCGGTGCTATAGTAAATAGATGAATCAAATAAGCTTCCATAAATTTATAAATGTTGGACCGTCACTCCTCCAAACATATATATCTCATCCTCAATCTCTCATAAATTTTTATTTGATCTTCGTAAAATGTTGAAGGCTATCCAGATTATTGAATTAGGTTGCGTTGATTGTTGAATTACTTGTAAAAAATGTTGAAACATGTATCAGTCGAGGAACAACTTGGATGAGGTGGAAGATGAATTTGTTATTAAATTTTCTGAACACGAAATGTTGAATTAGTCTATCCATAATGTTAAATCAGAGTCTGAGCATTGTTGAACAGAGTTTATCAAAATGTTGAACTATATGTGCGGCGGGAGGTTGGTGGGCTGGGATACATAAATTAGATGTGTTTTATGAGCTTTATATCTATATCTCTTAACGGGCTATTGGAAATTGTATAGGAGAAAAAATGTTGCATAGAGTTTCTCATCAATCATGTGATTGAACTTAACGTGAATGGTGCCTCCTGTGCGTCCCGCTTTTTATTTGCCCTCCACCGACAAGAGCACAGACGAGCACTCAGCATCCCTCCAGAAACTCTACTCCCAAACAACAAATAATGTGATCTGCTCCTCCCCTACGTTGTGCTCCCTACGTTGTGCTCCCTCCTCGTGCTCCCCACTGATATGCCTTTCATGGTTGGCCAAGCAAGACGCAGGACGGCAGCGCGGCTGGTGGTGTCGAGCTGCGCGGAGCTCGCAACGTGGCTGCAGCCGGTGAAACTCGCCTGGGGCCACAACACGGGCCGCCAGTGGCGTGGGCGCAGAATGCAGGGATGGCGCTCGCAGGGGCCGACGACGGTGTGGGGTAGGGCGGCGGCGGCAAGGTGGGGAGGTTAGGGTTGAGAATGATCATCACATGGTTATTATTGTGTGCTCGAATCTCAAACAATGAAACTCATGTAGGGAAAAAATTTCAAAAGCCAGATATATACATGACCAAACAGGCGGCCTGGCCCCAGCCCATCCTGTATCGGCCCGGCCTAGCCTGGCCCGGGCTCGTCCTGTGTCGACCCGGCCTATTTGTCGTGCCAGGCGGGGCCGCCCACCGTGATGACCTAAAGGCCCAGGCCCAGGCCCGACCTCTTTGTATCTTATGCAGGCTGAGCTGGGCCAGTAGCCTGACAGGCTAGGCAGGTCGGGTGGCCAGCAGCCCACCAAACAAAAAAAATCTCAAAAGATGACGTCCCGACAACCTCATCCTCGGCGACTCCGAGGACCTCGTGACCTCAATGCCTCGTGCCCCTGTCGGCATCCACACCGAGGGCCTGAGGTGGACGGGCGGAGACGGCACTGCCACGCCGGTAACCTTGGGCGACGGTATGGCAAGGAGCCAAGGAGAGTGGGCGGTCGGCCGACGGGGAGTCCAGGAGGCGTGATGGAGTCCGGGATCGGGAGGCAGGGGAGGGGGAGGTCGAGCGGACAGGAGGTGGGGGAGGGCGAGGCGTCGAGTGGGCAGGAGGCGGACAGGCGCTGTCGACGTGCTGCGCACCCGCGCCATAGTGGAGACCACCTTCGCCGGGAGCCTGAGGACGGGATGCGACGCTGGAGGGTGTGGGCGGCTTCGTGGGGAATGGGATTAGGGTTTGGCGGGGCTGCAGGGTTAGGATGGCAGGCTGTTATATATGTGCTCGTTATACAAACCGATTTCGTGCCGCCCGACCGGCTGACCTCTCGGCCCAGGTCCAGCCTGCTACATCATGCCATGGCGGCTCGGGCCCTTGTAATTTCGTGCCAGACCGTGCTCAGGCCGGGCCAAAACAGATCAGGCCTCGCTCATGCCGCCCGTTAAGCACTGCCCATTTGCCATCTATAGCTAGATAGGATCCTGATGAAAAAAAAAGCTCGCTAAGAAATCCTCGCTTATTAGGTCGGGCAAAGAAATATAATGGGCCAAGATTAGCAAACAGCCCACGTTGCAAGTGGCCAAGTGTGACACAAAATTTTGCCAGACACGACCTGTGATCAAAATTTGAACCGAAATTTGCAAAGTTAGGGGAATTTCCATCTTTTCGATATGTAGTGATTGAAATTACTGTTTTTCCGAAACTTTGCTCTCTCTACTAAAGGATGTATTTTTTTTAGTCCAAATTTCGGTCGAAATTTTGTGAACTTTGTTCTTTTCGATGGAGACCCAAAATTTTCAACAAAAAATGAAATCCCAATCCCTGGACACGATCACACGACATGGAAATCCATCCAATTGGGTCATATGTTTGCCCTGCGTGGAAGTGGTGCCCAACATAAACAAACTGAGCCACAATGTGGTAATTCTTTTGATGTGAAGGGGGGTAGTGAATTATTTTGTCGCCCATCCGTTCGACGACGAACTTTGATCATGCATTCCACTTCGAGAGCGAACGAGTACGTGCAAGGAAAGAAGGTGCCAGGGTGGGTCGTCCCACCGGCCGAACGGGTGCCTTCTGACCTTCTCACGTTGTTGCTCCTGCACCGACAAGAGCACAGAGCAGAGCACCGAGCTAGAATCCTTCCAGAAACTGTCCACCCAAGCCACACGAAATTCGTATTCGCGAATGCGATCTGCTCCTCTGCGTTGTGCTCCGGTGCTCCCTCCCCTGCTCCCCACTCAGATGCCTTTCATGGCTGGCCAAGCAAAGCATTGCCGCCCTACCACTTGTCGCTTTTCTACGTGAGCAGCGTTCTGATCAGACAGACTCAATCGCTCCCCACCACGCGTCTCTCCAATCTGTTCTTCACCTACAACACTCCACTGTCCACACGCTCCACTATAAATTGTAGCTCGATCGTGAACCAGCTCGATCAGTAACCCACCCACTCAAGCCACTCTCACACTCGCAGCTCAAAGACGATGACCAAGAAAGCAGTGCCGCTCCTGATCTTCCTCGCGCTGTTGTTCGTTGCCGCCGGAGCCCACCATCCGCAAGCCGACGAGCAGCCTACGGCCGCCGCCCACGCCCACGCCGAGCGGCACAAGGACGATTCCGCCGCCGCCCCGACGCACCTCCACTTCTACTTCCACGACACGGTGAGCGGCAAGTCGCCGACGGCGGTGCGCGTGGTGGACCCACCTTCCTCGTCGTCGCCGATGACCATGTTCGGGATGGTGAACGTGATGGACGACCCGCTGACGGAGGGGCCCGAGCAGGAGTCCAGCCCCGTGGGCCGCGCACAGGGCCTCTACATGGGCTCCGACCAGGCCAAGCTCGGCTTCCTCCAGGCCATGAACCTCGTCTTCACCTCCGGCGACTTCAACGGCAGCACGCTGGCGCTGCTCGGCCGGAACTGCCCGCTCGACGCCGTCCGGGAGCTCGCCGTCGTCGGCGGCACCGGCGCCTTCCGCTTTGCACGCGGGTACGCGCAGCTGCGCACGCACTGGCTCGACTACCGCACAGGCGACGCCACCGTCGAGTACGACGTCTACGTCATGCACTAGCACCCGTGCATGCATGAGTGAGTGCGAAGAGATTGCAAAGATAATAATGGCGTCACCGAAGGCTTTTCAAGCATGGTGCTTCATCACAGTGTTTGTTTTTATTTTTCTAATTTTCATCAGCCTTCTTCTCTTTTCACAGCTTATAAGTTATAACCTTGCGTGATCTGCATCCGTTTACAAGCTTCTTTCAGAACTCCTGTTTTCACAAAAGAAGGTTCGCACAAATCAGAAGGAGATTAAGTTGGTATTTGAAAAATGTGGCACCAGTCCATGTACTTTTAGAGTGACCTGCTTTTCATTTGAGTGTGTGTTTCTATCTTCAGCCCATTCACAGCATATAGTTTCTGATCAGACGAAAAGTGGCACAAATAATGCTGATTAAATTAAATTCTATCTGGATTCTTGAAGTAGATGTACTCCAGCCCCACTTTATAGGCCTGTTTGGCATGGCTTTGGAGCTAACTCCAGCAACTTCAACCATTTTTCTAGCCAAACATCTCAACTCCACAACTCCATGGAGCTGTAGTATAAATGGAGGTGGAGTTTTGAAGCACCTCTTTTGCTGCTCCAAAACCATCCAATACAAACCTAGACGTCGAGTTGTTGAGTTATTACCCACCAATGCCACTGATTACACAAAAATAATGTTTCACTCGGTTCTTTTCATCCACCCGCGACCCTTCCTCCCCCCTCAGGCGCCTCCGCCTCCCGCGAGGCCATGAGCCGCCGCCTCCCCACACTGGCGCAAGACGGCGGCGCCTCCCTCCAATCGCCGCAGCCCTCCACGGCCCCTCCTTTGAATCTCCGATTTGCCCTCCACCGGTCCCTCCGCCTCCGATTTGCCCCTCCGTCGCTCCCCCATGAGATCTCGTGCCGTCCGTCCCTCCAGCGAAGGCCGGTTGAAGCGGAGGACGCAGGCCGAGCTCCCGCCTCCGCCGACGGTGACGTCGTCCTTGAGGAGCATGTTGCCGCTGCAGGAGCTAGCGGCCAGAGGAGGGGCAGGGCACACGCGCCACGTAGGGGTGTGAGGACCACCTCAGTGAACCTCTTCTTCTCGCCGGCCTCGCCATCCGCCGCCGCATCACCATCCCCTCCACCGTCGGTCTCTCTGCCCGGCCCAGCTGGCCTTCCTCCGCCGCAGGCCTCCCTGCCTTGCCCCGCCGGCCGCCGTGTGCTGTTGAAGTGTTGATGCGTGAGAGAGGAAAAGAGAAAGGGAGGAAGGAGAGCTGTGAGGATGACAAGGTGGGCCCACATGTCATTGAAATATGATGCAGGTTGTTTTTGGAGTTGTCAGCCAAACACTTCATTTTGCCAACTCCAACTTTACTTGGAGCTAGCTCCACTTGGAGTTTTGGAGTGGAGCTGCTCCAAGTAGAGTTGGAGCCACCTATATTGTTTAAAATTCTAAATACTTTTCCTACGACTAGCAGATACAATAATTGCAAAATAACTTCCTACGAGTACCTTTACGGGCTCGTGTTAGCAAATTTGTCAAATTGACCTTGAGCTTTTTTTAAGAAAAAATTGACCTTGAGTATTTAACATTGGTTTACAAAACTTATAAAGGGATCGAAGAGGCTTTAACAACATTTTATTGGAAACACAGACTTCTCCCTTGGCATATTTCACCCATTTTGTGATCTTTACCACCGACTGTTTGATCTTTTTCCCCCTTATATATAAGCATTTCCGTTTTAGCTTTTAGCATGATGACTTGAACCAATTACAAGATTCTGCACTCTTTTTTTCCGAAAGAGTGGTTCACAAACCCGATGGTAGATTGGTGTTGATACTTAAAAATTGATGCACTAGCTTCTACTTTTTACCCGAGCGTGCACGCGCGCACTTGTGTCCATCCACCATTTCCCCACTGTATGTTCAGTGGAACAGGGCATTGGAGAAGCTTCCAAGTGGAACAAAATTATGCTGCCTGAACATTTGCCCGAGTGAAAAGCTAATAACAACGGCCCGGAAATCATTTTGTATGCGCACGTCACAACATAAAGAAACAATATCAAATATTTCCTGTGCATTCCCACTTCATGGGTAGCCAGCAAACAATACAAGTTAGGGTACGTGATGCCACGCTCGAAGGTCAATGCAGAGCAAGGTTGGTATATGCATTGATCTTCTGCATTGACTTGTATACCAATTCTATTTCATGAGGATAGCTAGTATACAAGTGAATGCAGAGCAAGGTTGGTATACATGTGAACCTTGATGCGCTCCAGCTGCTCACAGATCATACAAAGATTGCACAAATGGATTGGAACAACAATCTTTACATCAGGAAATGTTAGAAAAAGCTTCGGCTTTTCCTACTAAAATCTGCATCTTAGGCTTCATGCTGTACATGAATGCAGTTACCGAAGCTTAAAGGACGGAGGAAAACACGGAATCAGACTGTCATGACAATGTCAAGACGACAAGACTGACGCTACTTGTCCCTGCATAAGATACATAAGATTCTAAGATTGCTGGTGCAGAGCATATATGTTTGTACGGAGATCATGTAGGTAGGAGGTTGTCCAATGGCATAACGATGGTCTACCGGGCGCATGTTCATGCAGAAAACCTACCTCGACATGATTCAGTGTTTTGAATTTGATATCAGATCTTTCAGTTCATCTGCGATTGCCTGCTGGCAAAACTTGAATTGCTCCTGCAAAGAATATGATGGCATTAGAATACCCAGATTGTACCACTTGCAAATCTGTTCTTTGTTACAGCCAGGGATTGCTCCATCAAAAAGATAATAACAGATGTGAAACCCAAACCAAACAATCGAGCGATCCCCAGAACAACTGCATGTTGCCATTGCCAGACGAAATATCTATGTACCAGTATCACATGAGGAATCTACCTCTAACAATTGAGTACTAGTCAAATTTCAACAACCATTTATTCAGTAACTCCAGTTCAGTAGAATAGGTAATAACCACTCTTTTGTGACCAGGAGAACAAGATCTTTTTTTTTTGGTTAGCAAGTACTAGCTGCACTACACTGAAACTATTTCTGTACCAGAGAGGAATTTCTAACTGAAACTTGGAGACAATAAAAAAACATCATACCTCTGTTTGGACCATTCCAGGCCGTTGTGATCTAAACTTTTTTAGAGTTTCAGCAAGATTGACAGCACTCTGATCTCCAGATAAAATACGCTCTATTGCATTATGGATGGTGATGTAAGCACCCGTTCTTCCAATGCCAGCACTGCAAAAGGAGAAAATAGTAGTAAAGTTTGTGTATAGGAACAGTTCATAAGTAAACAATGCATTTTTGAAACTAACCTGCAATGTGCAACTACTGGGTGTTCTCGTGGAATGTGATATAATCTTTTCAGAATTTGTCGTACGGCATTACTGTTGCTAGGCACCCCATGGTCAGGCCATTCAGAATGCTCGATGTGCAGAAGAGAGTGCACTGAATCTGACTGCAATGTGAACAATCACAACCAGAAGTTACTTCAGTACTTGAGTTCTTAAGCATAGGAAAGAAACAGAAGGTAACAAACAAGTAGGGACATGTACAAAAGAACAGAGAATGACAAACATAAAAGAGTAAAATGTATTGGCGGTCCTTAAACTTGTCCAGCTGTGTCACTAAGGTCCTCATACTGTCAAAATGCATTTTTAGCTCCCTAAACTTGGGCTCGGGTGTCATTTAGGTCCATATACTCTAAGAGTGCTGATTTATCTCTGTAAACTTGGCTTCGGGTGTCATCTAGGTCCATATACTTTCTAAAGGCATTGCCATCTCAATTAAATTTATTAAATTTAAAGTTTTCACATATATAAATGAACTATATAGTAAAATAAAATGTGTTTCAACTCAACGTATGTGTATAATATTGATATGTTGAATCCAAAAGGATTATTCTTTTACTTTGGAGGTAATATCATATAGGTGCACATGACATGCATGCTCAATTATTCTAAGATTGTTCAAATTTGAATAACCACAATTATTTTTGGAAGATTGTTCAAATTTGAATAACTTGTGGTTGCAGAATACTAAGCTAAAATTAGAAATTTTTAAGATAAATTACTAGACGAAGGGGTGAGGCTAAGGAAGCAATAAACAAGTAAGAAAATATGCTAATGAAACTTATGGCTTGCTTTAAAACATAAAGTTTGATCTTATCATATTAATTATATTAGTGGGATGACAATGCATTTCAAGTTTCGGGACCTATATGAGAGTATATGGACCTAAATGACACCCAAGCCTAAGTTTAGGGAGTCAAAATGCATTTTAAGAGTATGGGGACCTAAGTGACACAACCGAACAAGTTTAAGGACCGACCATGCACTTTACTCAACATAAAAATATTCACTTAAAAAATGAGGTGAAAATTCCAGCTTGACAATTCCAGCTACAGAGTCTGACAATGAGTTCCACGCTCTAACCGGTCCACCACGAGAAGCTTGGCATCTCACTTGGTAATATGACATCAGATCGCAGAAAAAAAGCTTGACATATGCTCTAAACAATATGTATGCTAGATATCTAACCAATAGCCTTTAACAGGTCAATGCCCTAAAAAGCTGAAGTGGGACATTTAACAACAAAGTTTCAATATAAACATAAGCTCAAAGGCATACAAACAATGAAAGATAACAATAATGGGACTATAATAGAGAGCCTTTTATGCAAACAAGAAATATCCTTAGTTCTTATGGACCAAAGCAATTGCAAAAATTGAAGTCATATACTACGTTTCCTAGTTGAACACAAACAATCCTTCATCTTTAAATTATACCCTATGAAGCAAAGCATGGTATAAAGTACTCTGCAGTGATACAACCTAACATACAATCCACCAAAAACAGCATAAATACAATCACATTTATATGTATTTACCTCAACCCTTTGCACCGTTACAACACGCAACACTAACTGACCATCATTTCTTGTCTTCACGATCTTAATGTTAAATTTTCCAAATGCTCCCTGACCCACGGAAGATACTCATCGCACTGCCAATACGGAGTTAATATAATTTAGTTAATAACATTTGAAGGAAAGGAAATACGGAGTAGTCAATAAATTCATGTTGTGTATACAAAATTACATTGAATATAAGCACCTTATAACATGTTGTCGGTGCATTTCCGTCAACCTAGCCATGAGTTTACCTTCGGTGTTGGTGTTAATTCGATATCTTATCCAATGGTACTAACCCCCTTGATATAACAAGTTCACTCTTGCATGTCGTTTTTGGAGTTTATTGTTTATGCAGGATTTTAGCGCTAAAAGCAAGACTTCCGGGTAAAGTTCATCAAGCACCTTGTGAGAAGATCATGAAGCCTGGTACAAGACACGAAGTGAACATGACTCCAAATGGCCCAAGGACCAAAGCGTGAAGGCAGAAAACTTAGAGGACCTGAACAGAAAATGCTGAAGCTTGCGTGAAAAGTGCCCCTATCTAAACCGCGGAGAAAATGACGTCAAGGGCCCACATGCATAAGGGTGAAAGTTCCAGAAGACACGAGAAGCGTCGGGGAGAAAGCAGGAGGCGAACTGGGCCGGGATGGGCCCAGGCCGGTCGGCCTAGGCCAGTCGGCCCAGACCGGCCGGCCCAGCCAATTCCGGGCCCCGTTCGCCGCCCCCTTTGACCTAGATGACCCCCGGGCTATTTATAGTCCCCGTGTGAAGATCCACGCATCATACCGTTCGTCATTCACCGTCGAGGAGCAGAGAAGAGAAGGACACCATTTCGGAGAGGAGAGGGTCGAGCTAGTTGACTAGGGTTTCCCTAGCCGACGTGGGAACCTTACAAGGAAGACCACGTCGGAGTTCCTGGAGCTAGGACCAAAATCAAGGTTGGATCCCGGTGGTGATCTTGTCGATGTATCATTTATCTATGTTGAATTTGCAAGATTGAATCAGATTTCTAGCGATCAAGTGCTTTCACTACGATTTTGTCTTCGCTTGGGTTTTCTTATTCTCCAATCTATTCTGGATAGATTTCATAGGATGTTCTTGTAACAATGGTGGTTAGAGGTGCATTCCCGATCTACCAAGTGTTTTCAACTTGTTCTTCATGAACTCGCCCTAGGCTAACCCGTACGAATAAGGGCCTGTTGTGACAGGGCGGTGGCATCCGAAAGGTGGGCGTCTTCGAAATTGGAATGGAAGCCACGAGTTAAAGAGGCTTTTTATGAGATTCGATTTGCTATTTTCATCTTTGTTTGGAACTTCAACAAGAGCTCGATCCAATCTCTCTAGAGTGGTTTACCCCACTCTCTCTCTATCTTGCTACCTCCGGTGCTTCATAGATTGGATGATGTTTTTTTGGATTAGATGCAAAAACAACTTCTTGAGATAAATGTACGGCTTTATTAGATTGAATCTTGCGTTGCACATTGTTCCATGGATTTGATAACCTTGGGTATTACTCGAGGGAAAAAAGACTACGACGGGGATCTGTACACTTGCGGATCCAAACGAACTTTGATACAATAATTAACTGTCAACAAGCCCCTTTTTCTGGCGCCATTGCCGGGGAACAAGCAATCAAGATCCGATCTAGTATCGCTTTCTTGTGAATATTTTCAGTTTTTCTTTTGGTTTTCTTTTTGCATCTATAAAACTTTTGATCATTCTCAAAAACCAATCTAATCTAATTTTTTACTAACCCTACTTCGTAGATTTCTTTTTATATTTTTGTATATATATTTTTTATTGCTAACCCTAACAGGAGATAGACGGCTACCTCTCCAAAAATTTTGTGGATAATCCAGAAAAACTTTATAGGCAAAGAAGACATGAAGCACAAGCTAAAAAACTGGAAATTGCAGATCCAAAAGCGGACACTGAAGGATCGTCAGAATCTCCAAAGGAATCACCACCTCTAAGTTCGAAGAAAGATCAACTTTAACCGCCACCGATGGGAGAACAACCGCAGCTGGAGCGCAAGATCGGGGAGCTATGCACCCCGGACCTCATCGATCTACCGAACATCCTCCTCGAGAACATCGCGGGACCGTTCGAGATCAAGACCTCAATCATCTGCATGGTGCAAAACTCGTCGTTCACCGGTAAAGAAGATCCTAATCTCCATCTTCAGGCATTCATCCAACTTTGCAACACATTCAACATGAATGGGATGGAGCCAAATCAAGGCAAGGCAAGGCTTTTTCCGTTCTCGCTACTTGGGAAAGCTTTGCAATGGTTCTATACTTTACCAGCCGCCACGATGCAAAATTGGGATGACTTGATGAGAGCTTTCATTAAGGAACACTACTCGTCAGGTAAGACTCAAAGCTTATGCAATAAGATTGCTACTTTTGCTCAATATCCCATGGAGACTATTTCAAAAGCTTATGACCGATTCAACGAGTACATTCGGGTCGTGCCACATCATAAGTTCCCAAAGGAAGATCTTGTTCAAAAGTTCTATCAAGGGCTCAATTTGGCATCAAGGACGGTTATTGATGCATCGGCGGGAGGATCAATCATCGGGCTCACACCCACAAAAGCGTTCACCTTATTCAAGAAGGTCACCGACAATGATACATGGGCGTCATCCGGGCACCTACTTCCGGTCCAACCGACGGGGAACATGAAGAGTGTCTTGCAAGTGGAGAAGGAGGAGATTCTTGAAGGCAAGATCAACTCGCTCATGAGGAGATTGAAGAAGATGGAGATAGAAAAGAGAGAAGCTATAAAGGCCGCCGAAGAAAGATCTACATGTGAAGAGTGCGGGGAGTACGACCACGTCCAAAAAGATTGTTCAGAGGAAGCCAAGATGCTTGACTACATGAGGAAGGGGGACTTGCCGAACTTCTTCTACAGGCAAGGTAGGCCCCAATTTAATGCAAGCTCATCCATACCAAATTTTGTTCCTCTCCGTATTCAGCTCAAGGACTTCATGGACGAGCAAGCCAAAATCAACAAGGACACCATCACCAAGTTCAAGGCCATGGATAAGGTGTTGGAGAACATGGATGACAAATTGACGGAGGTCAGAAGCTCCAATCATCAAGTACTCAACATGATGAAGATGCTGGAAATGCAAGTGGGTCAACTTGCGGGCGCCTAACCTCTAGTGAAGGGAGATTGCCTGGACAACCTCAAGGTCCCGAGACAGCAAAGGTAATTCAAACACGTTCGGGAAACAAGACTGAAGATTCAGAACATCCAGCGGGAGCTAGAAAGCCTAAACCATCTACCGAAGTGGAGGTTGCTAAGGGGAAGGTTACCGAGATTGTCATCAAGGAGTCGGAATTTGAGATGCCAGGAAAAGATACAAAGATACCACCACTTAAGCCATGCTACTTTCGAGGTAAACTTGATGGCCATTTTGAGAAATTTGTGGAAGTGGTACGTAGATTGAGTATCAATATGCCGCAATTAGATGCTCTCCAAGTTCCTACCTAGTCTTGCTAATTCAAAGATATTCTTGCAAATAAATATAAGATGGCAACACTCGGGGTAGATCATGTTAAGATGTTCAAGCAATGCAGCGCCACTATTGCTAACAGACTTGAGAAGCAAGGAGACCCTGGATGCCCGACCATCCCATGCTCAGTCGGTTCTTTCAAGTTTGAGGAGGCCTTGTGCGACCTTGGAGCAAGTGTAAGCGTCATGCCAATAGATGTGTACGAGAAGCTACGCCTACTGGAGCTAGAGCCTACGGCAATGTGTTTGGAGTTGGAAGACAAGTCCATCTGCTATCCTTTGGGTATCGCCAAAGATGTGCCTGTGAGAGTGGGACATCACTTTATCCCCTGTTGACTTCGTGGTGCTTGAGATGGGAGAGAGGGAGAAGCCGCCACTCATCCTTGGGAGGCCTTTCCTCAAGACCGTTGGGCTACTATCGATGTCGGCAAGGGGGAGATCAAGTTCGACATCAACGGCGAAAGGAGCGCATTCAAGTTTCACCAACACTTCGAGGTATGCAACATGATTAATGATAAATATGTTCCGCCTCATCGTCGCTTTATCAAGGAGGAACCAAAGAAGAAGGAAGAACTAGAGAAGAAGGAAGCGAAGATCACCAAGGAGGTAGTTGCATCCGTCGAGATCAAGAAAGATGACTAAGCCGAAGAATAAGCCTGCGCCCAAGCCAAGGATGGTGCAGAAGTGGGTACCCTAGATTGCAACACCTGCAAAGAGCATTGATCCGAAGTGATCAAGTGAAGAAGTCTAGCTATGGACTATAAACAAAGCGCTAGGCGGGAGGCAACCCGTTCGTCGAGTCAAGAATAAGCTACCCGTTGAAGAATAAAAGCTGCTGGGAGGGCAACCCAGAAGATTTTCAAGTTTTTCAAGTAAGTCGATCTTAGAATTTGCTACGCAAGACATTTTATAAACTCTTAAGTGGTTGGACAATGTTTAGAGTTACGATAATTGCTCGGTTATTTTATTTGGATTTTGTCTTGGCCATCCTACGATTTATTTGCCTCTTGTTGAGAAACTACTACCAAAATTTTAGATCCTACCCTAACCATTCGTCGTCTCCATGATTCTAAGGTTGGCTTGTTTTGCATGTTAAAAACACACGAGTAGAGACTCGCTTTGTCTTTAATGTTTTAAATCTTTAACGCATGGTAGGACTCACATAAACCTAGGAAACTTGAATTTTGGTACGATTAAAATTTACATCCTTTGGTTTCTCTAAAATTAGAGTTTTTCCTAAGCCCTATTAATTTTATTTATTCAAAATCTTTCTCTCACATTTGGCCAAAATTAGAACTAAACCTATACCCCCACGGTCGGGCCGGGAAAGCTTGCTCTCAACTAATGGAAGCAATCAATACCGATGAACCAAAATAAATGTAGTCGGAAAGTTTTTCGAGTTACAAATGTTTTTAATGACTAAAAACTCCTCTAAGAATATATTATCTCCATCCGAGTTTGTACAAAAATGTTATCATTTTTTGAAAATTGACTAGCCTCTATCGCCACCGTTTTCAAACGGCGGTTGGGAGTGCTACGGTATTCACCGCGGGTTATTGTTCACTACCGCCATTTCAAATGGCAGTAGGGGCCAAGCGCTTTTTGAAATGGCGGTTGCAATGCTACCGTCATTTGAAACGGCGACATTCGTATAGTTTTGCAAAAAAATTAATTTTTTTTGAGGATTGCAAAAAAATTAATTGGGTATATATTTTTGAAAAATCGTAAAAAATAATATATAAAATAAAAATAATTAATTTTTAGATTTAGTTGGGCTGAGTTCGTAAATATTTAGTTGGGCTGGTCTGGTGTTGTCCTTGTAAGGAAGGAAAGGGAGGAATTTTGAATGCTTTGGCCAGCCCATAGTATTTCTTCTTTTGCCGCTTCTTCAAGTTCAACCGAGGACAGACCTATTTTAAGTTCAAGATAGATACCTCGCTGCAAGCCTTTGTTGTCAGGCTCGGAGGCTCCTGAAAATTCATAAATTACTAAACATGGAATGCACGATAGATGAACCAACTGGATCAACCATCAGACCGGCGGCGCAAACATTAACCCTCACTACTATATATTCCACAAATCAAGCTTACAAGATATTGGTTTACAGAAAGACTAGCTAGGAGTTTCACAACTTAAGTTCACGTATTGCATAAAGCCATAAACACAAGCAAAGCGACTATATAACAAGGGGCCTAGGATGTGAAGTGATGAACAATTCAATATACTACTACTGAAACGCCAAACTTGGGATCTAGGAAACGAGCGGGCGAGCAGCGGAAAGTCATCTCTCTTCAAGCTGCAAGGGTAAAAACATGAAATGGGCAGAACTGTGAGGTTCCCTTGTGTGGCGAGCAGCGGAAAGTCATCTCTCTTCAAGCTGCAAGGGTAAAAACATGAAATGGGCAGAACTGTGAGGTTCCCTTGTGTGCCAGTAAATGATGCTTTGCTACAGATGTTCTTTTGCACGAAAGGTACCTCAACAGGATTCAGTATCCCGAGTGCTTTATCAGCTCGTTCAGTTCGTCTTCAACAGCAGTGTGGCAAAATCTGTACTGTACCTGCAGTGTAGAACAATATCCACTTAGAGAGATAAAGCCAATTGATCTACATACTAGCATGTTAAACCTATCGTTTCGAGTGCATTGACAGAGTATCTAGCTGATCAAGGAACCGAAACGAGGAGAACAGGAAAAACAGTACAGTACCAATTTTTCAACCATTCCGAGCCGCTGGCTTCTGAATTTTCTGACAGTTTCAACAAGCTCCAGAGCAGACCATTCATCACGCAAAATCCTCTCGACTGTACTGAGGATGGTGATGGTAGAACCAGCTCTTCCGATGCCTGCACTGCAGAAGAACACAACAGCAATGTTGGCCTGGGTATGTATGATGAGAGAGGACTGAGAAGGTCTGAACTTCGTTGTTTTGATTTGATTCGAACCTGCAATGTGCAACTATGGGGTGCTCTATTGGAATGTGGTATAGTCTGTTTATAATTTGTCGAACCAGAGTACTGCTTTCTGGTGCATGATGATCAGGCCATCCAGCGTACCAAATGTGGAGAACAGAGTGCACTCTACCTGATTGCAGGCACACCATCCGGAATCATATGTCAGTTGGAATTGGGAGATACTTCAGTCCAAAAGTTCTTTAGAACGGTAATTTGAGTAGTAAAGTTATACTGTTATGTTGGGGAAGACAATATACATCGAACTAAAAGATCCTAATGCAAAAGAAGGTACTATTCCAAGACATAGAAACCAAACTGCAGGAATAGCCTGAAAATGAATATAACCAAACAGAACGAAATACCAATAGATTCTACTAGAGCGAGAATACACATAATCCTCTGTATCATTACCCTTTTATGCTGTATGCCTGTATCTCCACGGTACGTAGCACAAGCTCACCAATTTTTCTGCGCTTCGTGATCTTAATGTTGAATCTTCCATCATCTCCTTGTCCGGTATTCACTGGGAGGAGATACTCGTCGGCCTGCCATTATTTCAAGAGTAATAAATTGTTTAATGATTAAAAAAGAGTGAATTGTTTAATAGGTATAGACCAAGTAAAACGTACAGACTTAAAATTTAATTATGAACAAATCTGAAATTCTATTGTTAGAAAGCAGACGATCATGTATCGCGTCAACAGGTAAATATATATCTCAAATTCAAAGAGAATTGGATGAAAAACAAAGCTGGGGTTGCTAATACATCAAATGAAGTAGCTCGTCAATAATTCTGCTATACTGCTAAACATATTCAGTAAAAACAACAACTTACACTACTGGCATTTGTACCGGTTCATAACCCTCGTTTGTACCGGGTATTGAACCGGTACAAATCATTCGGTACAAATGTGGTGGAGGATTTGTACCGGGCGAGATACCCGGTACAAATGCCTCACATTTGTACCGGTCTCCCCCCCCCACCACGTGGCAGGGGGCATTTGTACCGGGTGGTGAGGGTTTAATTTTTTTTATGTTTCTTTTCTCTAACGTATTCGCTTAATGTGTACTACTACTAATCGTAATACGCTATAATATAAAGTCGTGTGGCATATAAAATGTTATATTTGAGATAATATTCTACATATATTCGTATATATTTATTTTTATAATATTATCTCTAATATTATACAAATAAATATATACGAATGCTTGTAGAATATATCTCAAATCCTGAAATTGAAGAGCTTTGGAAATAATATTACAAATTAGCATATTGTGCATACTGAAATTTAGATTAATAATATACATAGGATGAAATGTTAGCAGAGTTTAATTTTTGCTTCCAGATGCTTGGCCTTTGTCTTTGCTTCCAGATGCTTCCTTCATGTTCTGACTTGTCCCTTCCCCGGTCGTCGCTCCCATACTAAGAATAGAGGATAAGCCAGCATAAAACTCTCCCCCTGGACTAATAACCTCGTCTAGAAGAAATCCACATAATTGTTCTTGAATCAATCGGATTTGTTCTGTGTTGAGAAATATTTCCTTGATGTTGGAAATCTACCAAAGAATATGAACAAAAGAATAAGAACCGGATCGGAGAATATGAACAATAAGAACAACATGTAGTCGCAGTTGTGTGTGCACGCACCTTCTCTTCGAATTTGCTACCTTCAGCGCAGGCTATAACACGGTGCATGCACTTGCACACATAATATCCGCATAGATTGGTGCCAGAAGGCTACGTCATGACCTGCACATATGGGAAAACCAAGTCATGAAATAATTTTTTTATTGTAATGTAAGAATTGAAGAATAAGCAGAGACACGTATAGGCCAATCATAGTGAACATAAAGGTTTTTGTTGAACTTTCCGGGGTACTTATCACAGAGACAAGTCCATGCAGTTTTAATCAATTCTACAATATCTTGGTATCTACTTTTATCTGTAGTCTTGTACAAAGAGTCGAAGACAAAGACCTTACTTCGCGTCATACAAAAACTAAAGAGAATCCAGTGGAAGTTGTCCATAGATGCAGAAGTATTAGTTTCTTAAAATATGCAATATAATTTTTTAAAAAGATAAGGAGATGAGATACACGTTGCTCACCCGAAGTTGTATGGCAGCTCTATGACAACCTTATCATGGTGTTTGTCTAGAAAGTTGATGATATGATTAAGTGTTTCCCTCTCATTGAGTTTGAGAGTGTTTTGAGTTATCATCAAAGGATCCATGTAGCCCACACTCATGATTCATTTCCTCCTGGTCCGTTGCATCTCAAAACTGTATGACACAAAAAATATAGAAGTTTAGATATGGGATAAAGTGGTTAGAGCATTGATTTTTAACTTATAGTAGAATAAACACTTATAGAGCACAAATGAATCCCAGTGAATCCTAGTGATCTCGCAACTTTGCAAGTCCTTTCTTTGTGAATTCGGGTGCAATTCCCTTCTTGATGTAGTCTTTGTTCAGCCGCTTCTTATACGACTGAAAGGCTATTGCACCCTTCTGCATGGCCCAAGTCTGCACATTTGCCAGATTTGTACCTTCTGGAAATGAGAAGTGTAATTGCACCTTGACCCAAATCATGTTCTTCTCTGTGTTCGGGACCACATATTATTGTGCATTCTCTTGTGCCTCTTCATCTTCATTTTGAACTTCAGCTGTCTAAAGCTTATTGGGATGTTATCCCTGACAAGAGCCCTAATGTCGTTTGTCAACTTGACGACATTGTCGTGTGAAGCTAATGGCATGCCTTAGTCAGAAACTTCTGTGATGATGAAACGACCCTCTAGCTTCTTCTTCGGACCGCGTATCCCACGAGGCTTTTTGCTGCTCGATGACGGTTCCTGGAAAATTAAGGACTATTAACTGATTGCTCCTATTAATTAGTAATTAAACTTAACACGTAACGTGGTACTAGTTTGTACTAATTATAGCTCTGATGGTTGCCCATCGTTTCTTGTCTCGGCAATTGGTTGCTCTTCCACATCGATGCCATCACTAGACATGTTCTGGTAGCTGTCAGCCTCCCGCTGATCTTGTCCATTAACCGGATTGTTGGAACCATTGTTGTTAGCAATTATGTCCATTGACAATGCCTCTTCGCATTGCTGCTCCGCTATTGGATCTATTGTCACTAAATAACAAGAATAAATAACAATTATTTTCTAATGAAGTAACTAATTTTCTAGTGAAGAAATGAATTTTCTAGTGAAGTAATTAATTTTCTAGTGAAGTCATTAATTTTCTAGTGAAGAAATGGATTTTCTAGTGAAGAAACTAATTTTCTGAAGTAACTAATTTTCTAGTAATGAAATGGATTTTCTATTGAAGAAACTAATTTTCTAATGAAGTAAATAATTTTCTAGTGATGAAATAGATTTTGTAGTGAAGAAACTAATTTTCTAATGAAGTAACTAATTTTCTAGTGAAGAAATGGATTTTCTATTGAAGTACTCCCTCCGTCCCAAAATATAAGGTCCTAAAGGGTTTAAACTCGAAAAATAACAGTGGGAGGAAATGATCTCTATACCCCTCATTTTACACTACCCACCAACTCTCCACCTACTCACCAACCTCATTTAATTTTGTCTTATCCTTCCAGAACCTTATATTTTGATACAAAATTTGAACTCTCCAGGACCTTACATTTTGGGACGGAGGGAGTAACTAATTTTCTAGCGAGTCGAGCGTGTCGGGCGAGTCGGTAGTGTCATGTCGAGCGCATCGAACATGTCGGACGAGTCGGGAGTGTCGTGTCGAGCGAGTGTCAAGCGAGTGACGAGCAAGTCTAACATGTCGAGCGCGCGCGTCAAGTAAGTCGTGTGTCGAGCGTGTCGAGTCGAGCGAATCTAAATTTAAATTTAGTTCTAAATAGCATTTACATCTAAATCTAAATCTAAATATTAATGTAATTCTAAATGTAGTGAAGAAATTCTAAATCTAGATATAAATCTAAATAACATTTACATCTAGTAATTCTAATCTAATTGTAAATTTAAATTCTAAATAACATGTAGATATAAATTTAAATCTATAACAAAATCTAAATCGAATTTAATTCTATAATAAAATCTAAATGAAATTTAATTCTAAAATATTAAACTAAATAAACTAAATTATAAATCATAGAAATAGAAAAAAAGGGCTGACGTCAGCCACGTCAGCCCCCAATGAGGGACGACGGCGCGCCGGCCGGGGGCAAGTAATGCCGGCGTGGGAGCGTGGCGGGGACGACAGCGCGGACGGCGGCGGAAAGCACGGATGGCGGTGGACGACAGCGCGGACGACGGCGGACGGCGCGGATGGCGGGGACGGCGCTCGGGGTCGACGGAGCGGTGGCGGGGACGGAGTCGATGGCGTGGGTGCCCGACGGCGGCGACGACGGGCGCGGGGGGCGGGCGGATCCGGGGGCGAGTGGATCCGGACGGCGGCAGACGGCACGGGGAGTGGGCGGACAGCGGGCGGCACGGGGACGGCCGGCGACGGTGGGGTGAGCGGCGGACGGCGTACGTGGGTGGCGCGGATCGTGGAGGAAGAAGAAGAGGAAGAATGGGAGAAGAAGGGGAGGAGAAGGGGCATATATACCCCCACCTCATTTGTACCGGGGCATAGCTGGCCCCGGTACAAATAACCTCATTTGTATCGGTTGGCCTTACGCCCCGGTACAAATGCTCTCATTTGTATTGTGCCTCGTCTTGCCCCGGTACAAATGTGTTTTTCTTTTAGCGCCATAACGAAAAGCACTTATTTATTATAAATTGTATACAATGCATAAAATGGCAGAAAAAACGTAGTATTCTTACTTTACATATATACTAGGTAACAATACATTCAACAATCAAAATGACAACTTTATTATCATTAACGAGTAATATCTTCTAATGGGCATTATTTTTTTCTTCACTACAACAATTACAAATTGTCAGATGTTTAGATCTGCACAGCCCACGGGGATATCAACCCTGATGGTTTATTTGTTCGGTGGGGTGAAATATAGGGCTAAGAACTCGAAGGTTGCGCACAAGCACACGGAACACAAAGGACACGATGAATTTATACTGGTTCAGGCCTCCGGAGAGTAAAACCCTACGTCCAGTTCTTGATTGTATTGCTTTGGGCGGATTGCGACTTGGGATGACTTGGCCTCAGGGGTCCGGCCTTGTCCGCCTTATATTGGCTGACGGACAAGGTCGGTGGGCCATGAGTCCTGGTCAGTTACAACAGGGAAACCAATCTAAGGAAAGTTACAACATAATCCCGTGATCTTCGGACTGTCTGGAGGCGCAGCCGACGTCTTCTGCCTTGTCTTGCACGCTAAGTTACCCGACCGGATCGGATAAGGTCGTCTAGGGAATCTTCTGGAAGGTCTTCAGGAGGTCATGTGGGCTGCCAACCAGGTTGGTTGGGCCCCCAGTCAGGTCGGCGGGTCTTCTGATAGGCCGGACCCACTTGTCGGGGACGGCCGTGAGCCAGGTCGGTGGGGACCCAGGGGTACCCATGTCTCACAAGCCCTCGAGCGATGTGTAGGCGCAGCGACCTCGAGAGGGTCATGACGAAGTCTTGAAGCTATCGACAGGTCGAATAGCGTGCACGTCGGTCCAAAAGAAAAAACTAAGAAATCAGCTTAGCAGCCGACCTGTTTGAAGTCTTGCCGAATGAAGAGAGGTCGAGTGACAACCTATAGGAAGCTAACTTCCAATAGATCGAAACGACGATGAAAAAATTTCAGAGGGCGTCGAGAACGCACTCACATAGTAGTATCCGAGCATCGTGGCGGGCAGGATGGCCGGTATGATGATCCAAAAAAGAAAGAAAAGAAAACGTAGGTTGAGTAACGATGTGATGAGAAACAGATTTCCCAACAGGTCGGTACGACGAAGAAAATAAGAGGGCGTCGAAGACGCTCTCGTAGAGTAGTCCCCGAGCATTGAAGCAGGCAGCATGGCTGGTTTGATGCTCAAAAAAGAGAAAAAAACTGAGTCATGGTCTTGATCGAACGAAGTGTAGAGACACCTAGATCTCCCAGCATGGCTGCAAGGAGTCTGGCAGGGCCGACCTCAAGGAGGCCTTGTAGGCGTGCCGACCTCAAGGAGCCCTCAGGTCAATAGCACCCAGTATCCGGGGATGCCTGGCAGGGTCATTTAGACGCGCATCGCATGAAGAGGTCGTCAATGATGTCGTAGCTAAAATTGTGATGTCCGGAATTGTCAACGATGAAGCTTTTGAGAATATGTTGATCTTTTGAATAAATGGAGTGTAGAGACACCCAGATATCCTGCATAGTTGCAAAGAGTCTGGCAGAGCCACTCGAGGCATGCCGACCTCAGGAAGGTCTCAAATAAAAAAGTGCCCAAGCACCCGGAGATACTTGGTAGGGCCATTAGGTGCGCACCCCACAGGGAGGCCTTCATTCCCGATGTAAAATCCTGAGTGTCCAGATCAGGCTGGCAGGGCTACAAGAGCACACCGATCTCAAGAAGGTCACACATCCAGGGCGCCCAACTAGGTTGGCAGAGCCGTAGACATACCGAGGTATTGCAAGACCTAGATATTAGGGCACACCGACCTCAGGGAGGTCATTTTGGTGCCCAGACGACCAGCATAGCTGCCAGCCATCCAGCAGAGCCATGGTACTAAGGTATTGACGACGTAAGTAGCGGGCACACCGACCATGGAGGCCCGACGAAATCGTAGACGTGAAGCTTCTGATCTCCAGGCGCCCAGATGGATCTGGTAGGGCAGCGAGGCACGCCTACCCTGGAAGGTTTTCAATCGAACCTACGACCATTCTGCTCGGGAAACAGAAATATAGGTTGATTGGAATAGATTTGTTTACGTGCAGAGCCATAGCGGGTGCACCAGGACGCGGAGCCTAGCGGGTGCATTTGATCGTCGTCGTCCGTAGATGTAGGGAGGCACGGGGCCATCTGACATAGAGGCAGTCTTATCTTCTCCGTAGACTACAGGGTCACGGGTCAACAGTGGTCGGATATTCTCTTGCCACCCAGAAAACGACAAACTTCCCACTGATCAAGAGGTGTACTGTAGCCACGTGACGCTGCAGCGGCCTCGGGCATGCACAAACGACAAATTTGTCGTGAGGCAGAGAAAAAGTACATCGCTTTCAATCATCCATATGTCTACAGGACCTCTCGATCACGTGGTAACAGTGTCACCACTTCACCGGCCATACAAGGCCTGGTTCTGGCTATAAATAGCACCATAAGGCTGAAGGAGGCAAGCGCCAAGCATTGCTGAGCTATGAAGCCACAGAGTAGAATTTTGACCATGCCATGGGCATGTGTCTGTCCACCAGAGCATAGGATGCAAGATTGTAGGAGCTTGGCACTAGAAGAATGCTTGCGAAGTGTAGGTATCTCCCCCACTCTTTGTACCGTGCCTCAGCGAGGAATCCTGGAGAGTTTGGAGGTGATGCTGTAGAGGCCCGAGGTGATGCTGCAGGTTCTTGGAAAGCATTAGATGCTTGTCGAGGGCTTGCGGTACACGTCGAAGAGCAAGCTCGTATCTACATTACATAGTCAGGCACAAAGTGTGACCTGCTATGCGCACTGTTGTGCGGGCATTCGTCTCGAGGCCGCCATTGGAGGTCTGAAGCTAGAAGAATTCTTGCGATGTGCTCTGCTGTAGCAGAGAACATGGCAAAGATTGCTCTAGGTAGATCAGGTCTTCAAATATGTTTGTACCTTGTAACAGGTTCTGGATCCAATGAGGTCACAGGCGACCTGTATACCTTCGTAGTTCACATATAATGTTTGCTCTCTTCTGTCATGTATTGGTTGTTTTAAAGAATTTATTCATCAAAGACCTTAAATAGTATGATTTGGGGGCTTGTCGACCTCATGGAGATCGAATTTGCTATCAGGACGACCTGGTAGCAATGTACGACCTAAACTCGGGGTGTAGGTCACCAGTCTATCCGTTGGGCATATAGCCGTTGGCGTGAACTCCGGTGAGATCGTCTCGCGAAATTAGCGGCGAAGAGCCGTTACGGCAGATCCATTGCAGCGAAAGATCCGCAACGGGCGCCCGCGGTGGGACCCATATAAATACGACCACGGGGACGGGTGTTGACCCTCCCCTGCCATCGTCTTCTTCCTCTCGCCACCTCCGCCGGAACCTTCCTTGCCCTAGCTGCCGCGCTTGCGCGTCTACCCCGCCACACTCGAAGCCGGAGCTCGCCACCGCCCACAGCAGCCCACCCACCACCGCCAAGAGCCCAGATCTGCACCGCTCCACATGCGCGTGAAAACCCTAGTGGCATTTAGATCTAAATCCATAGATCCCCAAGAAATGGCGGCCGTAGCTTCCCAAATCCCCACCCAGAGACAGTTTGGGATCCCTCAGTGATGACCAAGGAGAAGATCCAAGCGCTAGTGGAGCGCGGGCTGCTGAGGTCCAAAGTGGAGGTAGAGTGGAAGGCGCCCACCGGCGAGCCATTCCCGACGGAGGACGACAAGGAGCAGGTTGTCTTCGCATCCTTCTTCGAGCGCGGGTTCAATGTGCCCGCCGGCGACTTCTTCAGGGGTCTGCTGTACTACTACAAGCTGGAGCTGGTACACCTCATTCCCAACTCCATCACTGTAGTGTCGTCGTTCATCCATCTGTGCGAAGTGTATCTGGGGATACCGTCCCATTTTTTGTTGTGGCGTTACTTCTTCAATGTCAAGACCACCGGCAAGCGCACCGGCGTCGTAGGCTCGGTGATGTTCTGCCTAAGACCAGGTCTTAAGGTAGAATGGATTGATATGGATCTGCCGGACAACACCTCTGGGTGGAGGTCAGAGTGGTTCTACATCGCCGACCAGAAGCCGACGCTCCCGAAGCGAACTGGGCACAGGGCCGAGAAGATAACTAAGTGGGATATGCCCCTCTCCTCCCGCGAGACGGAAGACCTTAAGGAGTTGCTCGCCCTCCTCGCCGACCTTAAGAAGAAAGGTCTGACAGGGGGCTCAGTGGCGATGTCGTTTTGTCGTCGCCTGATCCAGCCGATCAAGGACCGGGTGCATCCGGCCTACGAGTACTAGGGTCAGTCGGACCCTACTTGCGAAGTCAACCGCAAGGTCTCCAGAGATGAGATGGCGACCAGAGTCACTCAACTGTACACCGGGCGGATCCGGAACAAGAAGTGCCCGAAGGCGCACTCCCTGACCCGACCAGCTGATCCAGTAAATCTTTGAAATAACCAGCTCATCTCGATGTGTTTATTTGCTTTGTGCCTTAAAGGAGGACCTCTTAGGCCTTGTTTCTTGTCTTTGCAGGCTCGGAAGATGCAGTACTGGTGCCCTGCACCCCTGCCGACCGGTGAGGAGCCGCGTCGGAAATTGAGGTCGCAGGACTACCAGCGTCCAACAGCTATGCTGCTGGAGAATTACTTGTCAGATTCATCTGTAGGGGTGGATGAGGACAGCGACGAGGAGGTCGGTGACGATGTGACGAGTCGGCCTGAGGCGACTAGTGTCACAAGACCGGGGTGCAAGACGAGGGCGACAACAGCGAAGCAGTCGAGGTCGAAAGCTGCTGCAACGGCCGAGGCAGCGAAGACTACCAAACTCGAGGCCGAGAAGAAGAAGAGGAAGGCAGACCACACCCCGACATCGCGGAACGTCGAGGAGGAGGAGGATGAAGCCACTGATGAGCCGCCGATCACTGATGATCGTGCGGCACCGAGGTCTCCAAGCCCCGCGACCAAGAGGCAGCGGGAGCTGGAAAAGAAGACGACGGAGGAGGAGATCCGCCATATCAAGGAGGCGCAGCTGGCTGCGGCCAGCGTTCAATCTAAAATGCCTTTGAAGGTGAGAGGTCGGCAGCTGAGGCCGAAATCGCGTACGACGGTGGTCGTGAGGTAAGACCCCAATACTTAGACTTATTCATTGATAACAATTATGAGGTCGTAGCATATTGACGAAGAAACTATTGTAGGTCGGACGCCAGACCTCAGAGCACCTCGAGTGCTCAGGGTTCTCCCACAAGGACGACGACGTCCGAGCACGAGGTCGGAACTCAGGGTTCCGTTGGCGGTGTGGGGACATCGACTCCCCTGCCCGTCATTGACGTGGACCCGATCATCACGGTGCCAAGCTTGTCGGCTCAGGACCCGGTGGTGGACCAAGCTCAGATCGAGCAGCCACAGCGTGGCCCAAAAACAGCCGGCGGAGAGGTACCAGGTTCGACGTCGATGGGGCTAGGTTTGAGGAGGCGGGAGATCAACTGGAACGACACCCCCTGGGAGGGAGACATCTTCGAGGATGATGAGGACATGAAGGAAGTCCGTCAAGCCATCTTGATGATTAACGAAGCATTTACGGTAAGTAACTACCTTTGAATTTAGTAAGCAACTTATCTTGTAAATGTTATCGACGACCTGTCTTGTGTCCTTGAAGCAGTCACTGGCCAACCGTGCCCAGAGCAGGGCTGACCAGTGTAGGAATGCCACAGCCATGCAACTGTGAGTGGCGGAGCTCGAGCAAGAGCTCAAGCAGGTTCGAGGGGAGGCTGCAGCTGATAAGAAGAAGCTCGAAGATGAGCTGAAGGAGGAGCAATGCAAGAATCGTGATGCCGACGAGCTGTTGACGTCTGTGAGTGCTGGTAAGACCAACAACCCACGACCTTGTACATTTGAGCTGCTAAACTAGATCTTGTATCTGACGATATCTTTGTGCCACAGAATTTCACAGAGATAAGGACAAACTTAAGGATGACCTCAAGGTTGCCAAGGAAAAGATCTGAAGCCTTGAGGTAGACCTGCGGGCGGCTGACGCAAGCGGTGAGGAGCTGAAGAAACTAATGAAGGCTGCCGTGGATAGTGAGTATGTTGTGTCCCAGAAGATGGCTTATGAGAAGCAAGCTCGAAAGGACCTTGAGGTCAGTCTCGAGGTAGCTTTGCAATCGTTGCAGAATGACCAGGTGACCATTGCAGGGCTTGAGGTGGAAGTCACCGACCTGAAGAATGCTGCCGACCTTGTCATGGACATGGTGGAGCCACAGGTCACCGGGGAGGAGCCCAAGCCAGCCATTGATCGACTCATTGGTGCTCCCCAGAAGCTGATGGATCTCTTGAGGGCGACGAGTTTAACAGTGGCTACGGAGTCGCTGGTGCGAGTAAAGTCGCACTTCCCCGAGGTTGACATGGCCAAGGTCGGGGAAGGACCGGACGCAATAAAGGACCTCAAGGTCGTAGAAGAGGAGGTGCGGGTGGCTGCTGAGAAGATAATGGACGCCATCGATTACGAGGGTGATGATGGTGATGAGTAGTTGTAGCCTCCAAGTTGTACCCTATCTTCCTCCAGTCTTGTAAATAACAATGATGATAATCTTTTGGCTCACATGTCATGCTTAGCTTATGTTTGTGCGAGCTTGGTTACCCTGAAGCACTGTGTTTTAATATGCCCCGCTGACCACTACTCACAGAGAGGCTGGCTTACCGACCACCCAGCTCAGCGGGGAGACTTACGTGTGACCGGCGCGCGGGGAGAGTCTAGGACTCTGGTTTTGCAACCACATGACCAAGCAGGCTCGCCACGACATAAAGTAAATAATCGTGAGAGACGACGTCCCTAGGTCGAGCGACCCTTTAGTTCGCATGGCCAAGCCCCCGAGCATGTCGAGGGGGAGGAACCGAAGACTTCACCCTCAGGCCTTTCAGCCCTTGTATTGGCTCTTGCCAAGCCCCCGAGCATGTCGAGGGGAGGGTACATGACATGGAAGAAAAGAGGATAGAACTCGAGACACAGCAGATGACTGCTTAAAACTAATATTTATTTGACTGAAAATACAAAGACAAAGAATACATAGCTGTAATGAAAACTATTCTATGGATAGAATCGGCGGAGGTGCTCCACGTTCCATGGGTTGGGGACCCCTTTGCCGTCGCCCCACTGGAGGCGATATGTAGACGGGCTAATGACTTTTGTGATGATAAACAGTCCCTCCTAAGGGGTGGACAACTTGTGCATGTCGTCGGTCTTCTGGATGCGCCTTAAGACTAGGTCGCCAACGTTGAAGGAGCACTCCCTGACGTTGCGATCGTGGTAGCGATGAAGCTGCTGATCATGGCGACCTTGTCTCATGACGGCTGCTACTCTCTATTCCTCGAGGCTGTCAAGGTCAACGCGACAAGTTTGCTCAGCTTCTCCCTCCTCGTAGAACTGTATACGTGGAGCTCCAAAGGTGACATCAGTAGGTAGGATGGCCTTTGAGCCATAGACCAAGAAGAAAGGCGAGAAGCCCGTGGCAGAACTAACTTGGGTCCGTAGGCCCCAAATCACGTGTGGTAGCTCAGCTAACCACCGGGAAGCGTAATTTGAAGCGTCATCGAAGATACGATCTTTGAGAGCTTGAAGAACCATGCCATTGGCATGTTCGACCTGGCCGTTGCACCGAGGGTGGGCGACTGATGAATAGTAAACATCAATCATGCTGTCCTGGCAAAAATCCCAGAAGGCAGATCCTGTGAGGGCCGACCTGAGGTCGGTGATGATTCTGTTGGGCACACCGAAGCGATGTGTTATCTCTTGGATGAATTTTGCCGCTTCTTCCGACGTGACCTTGGGAACAAGTCGGACTTCAATCCACTTGGTGAATTTGTCGACAGCCACAAGGATGTGCTTGTAGCCGCCAGGAGCGGTTCTAAATGGTCCTATGGAATCAAGGCCCCACATGACGAAGGCCCATGATGGGGTATCGTGCGCAGGATCTGAGCTGGCAGATGCTGCTGTTTGGCAAAGAACTGACATCTCTTGCACCTCTTTACGAGGTCTTTGGTGTCGGTCATGGCCATGGGCCAGTAGAAGCCAGATCGGTAGGCCTTGCCGACCAGGTTGGCAGACGCTGCGTGGCAGCCACACTCGCCGCCATGGATCTCAGCCAGGAGCTGAAGACCTTCTGATCGCAAGATGCACTTCATCAAGATGCCAGTAGAGGCAGCTTTTCTGTAGAGGTCGTTTCTGATCACGACGTAGTTAGCACTACGTCGCGTGATGCGTTCCCATTCTGCTTTGTCTTCTGGGATTCGTTGGTCGAGTAGGAAGGCTAGGAAAGGCTCGTGCCAATCGTCCTCTTTTTTTGTCAACAGCACATCTCGGGGAGGTGTTGGGTTTTGGTCTGGCTGATTTTGGCCCAGGTTGTCCGGATCCAACAGCTTGATCGATGGCTTGTGTAGGTCTTGGACAAACACACCTGCCGGTACTAGAGCTCTCTTGGAACCTAGTTTAGATAGAACGTCGGCAGCCACGTTATTGTAACGTGGCACATGCTGAAACTCGATCCCCTCGAAGTGGCCTTCGAGCTTTCGGATCTCAGCGCAGTAAGCGTCCATTGTGTCTTTCACACAATCCCACTCCTTGTTGACTTGCTCGATGACGACCTTGGAATCGCCATACGCCAGTAGTCGCTTGATGCCAAGGGACACTGGGATTCGGAGCCCGTGGATTAGAGCTTCGTATTCTGCTCCGTTGTTGGAGGTCTTGTAGTGTATCTGTAGGACATATTTAAGCTGCTCACCCTGAGGAGAGATGAATAATATGCCTGCTGCGGCACCCTCGAGGTTAAAGGCACCATCGAAGTACATGATCCAGTGTTCAGGCCGCTCCTTGGGAGGGGGCATCTGGATTTCTGTCCACTCTGATACAAAATCAGCTAGGATTTGCGACTTGATCGCTTGTCTGGGGCAGAATTCGATGTCGAACTTGCCCAACTACACTGACCACTTGATGATCCGGCCGTTAGCGTCGCGGTTGCAGATGATCTCTCCTAATGGGTAGGATGAGGGCACCTTGATCTTGTGAGCTTGAAAGTAGTGCCGCAGCTTTCTCGACGTGATCAGGAGTGCATAGAGCAACTTCTGAGGCTGTGAATAACATGTTTTAGTGTCAGCCAGGACCTCGCTCATGTAGTACACAGGTCGCTGAATAGGGTAGACCTGCCCTTCTTCTTCTCGTTCGGCGACAAGGACCGTGCTCACCACGTTAGTGGTGGCGGAGATGTATAGGAGGAGTGTTTCCTTCGGGATCGGAGGTGTCATGATTGGAGGCGTGGTCAAGGACTCCTTGAGAGCCTCGAAAGCCTTCTGCGCGTCTTCATCCCATACGAACTTATCTGCCTTCTTCAATAGCTTGAAGAAAGGCAGGCCTTTTTCGCCGAGCTTGCTGATGAAACGACCTAGAGCCACCATCATTCCAGTTACTTTCATGACATCTTTCTTGCAAGATGGTCTGGCCATGTTGTGAATTGCGTCGATATTGGTAGGATTCGCTTAGATGCCTCGGTGTCCCACCATGAAGCCCAGGAGCAATCCAGAGGGGACGCCGAAGACACACTTGGTCGGGTTGAGCTTCCACTGATAGGTGCGTAGATTGGCGAAAGTTTCGGTGAGGTCGTTGATGAGCTGATCCCCTTCGGTGGTCTTGATGACCACATCATCGACGTAGGTTTCCACATTCTTCCCGATCTGAGACTTCAGGCAGTTCTGTATCGCCTTCTGGTAAGTAGCTCCAGCGTTCTTTAGGACAAAGGTCATGACCTTATAGCAGTAGAATCCGTTGGGCGTTATGAACGTCGTCTTGTCTTGATCGTCGTCATTCAGGGCTATCTGGTGATACCTTGAGTAGCAATCGAGGAAGCATAGAAGGACGCTGCCAGCCATGGAATCCACGACCTGGTCGATGCGAGGAAGAGGGAAAGGATCTTTCGGGCAGTGCTTGTTAAGGTCGGTGTAGTCGATACACATCCTTAATCCTCCAGTTTTCTTGGGTACAAGGACCGGGTTTGCGAGCCAAACCGGGTGTTTACATTCTCGTATGAATCCTGCAGCTAAGAGCTTACAGACTTCTACTTCTATGGCCTGCTTTCTATCTTTCGCAAATCGCTGGAGCTTTTGCTTGATAGGTCTTGCTATCTTGCTTACTTCAAGGGCGTGCTCAGCCAGCTCCCTGGGGACACCGGGCATGTCGGATGGGCTCCATGCGAAGATGTCGGTGTTGTCCTGAAGGAAACTGGTGAGCGCGAGTTCCTATTTGGGGTCGAGGTCGGCCCCGATGGTGACTTCCTTAGTTGCGTCGGGCAGGCCGAGGCAAACTTTCTTCACTGCAGGACTTGCGTCCAAGGCAATAGTTGTGAGCTTCTGTTCTGGCACCTCCAGAGTAGTTTGGTCAATCTTGGTAGCCTGAGCGACCATGACCGTTGCTGCGGCCTTGCACGCAAACACCTTGGCGAGGTCGACGGTGTCGCTCTCGCATTTGTAGGAGACGAGGATGTCACCATAGACGGAAAGGATCCTGTTTGGTGCTGACATCTTCATGACAAGGTAGGTATGGTGCGGGATGGCCATGAACTTGGCCAGCATAGGTCGACCAAGGATGGCGTGGTAGGAGGAGCGGAAGTCCGCGACCTCGAACGTCAAGTACTCCGTGCGGAAGTTGTCTTCTTTGCCGAATGTGACCGGGAGGCATACACGACCTATGGGGTATGCAGCCTTGCCGGGCACGACCCCGTAGAAGGGTTCGTCGCAAGCAGTCATCTTGGAGAAGTCGAAGTCCATCTTCTTCAGCGTTTCGGTGAAGATGATGTTTAAGCTGCTGCTGCTGCCCCCATCGATGAGGGTCCTAGGCAGGAAGGCGCCGTCCACAATGGGGTTGACGACCAGCGGGTAGGTCCCGGGGTAAGGTATGTGCACCTAGTGGTCTTTCTTGGAGAAAGTGATGGGGAACTCCGACCACCGCAGAGGTTGTGGACTTTCGGTGTTGACTTGGCCGATCTCCCTTGCGTTTGATTGCCACTGTCTGTTGCTCTTGGCTGCTTGGCGGCCACCGACGATAAAGTTGATCTGCCTATTGGCCTTTTGGAATACGCCGTTGGGGTTGCTTGCTTTAGGCGGGGGTGGAGGAGAAGGCTCCTTCCGACGGTTGCTGTCGTTGTTGTGGTCGTTGTAGTGACAATAGTTAGGTCGCTCCTCACGGTGATCGTCATGCCGGTCGTCGCGGCGGTCATCACGGCGGTCGTCGCGGCGGTAGTTGTCACGGCGATCATCACGTTGATCATCGCGGCGGCAGTCGCGGCGATCCCTGTCGTCGTTGCGACGGTAAGGTCGCCGGTCACGGTAGTCACGTCGATCAGGTCGACGGTTGCGGTTGTTGTAGCGGCGGCCGTTGTTCTGGTCGTCGTTGTTGCCGCTCTTGGTCTTCTTTGCCTCTAAAGGCATGCCTAGGGCGCACTTTCGTTGCTCGCACTCCCTCATGGTGTGCTTGGCGTCGCGATGGAACTAGCATTGTCGTCCAGTGTGCAGTTGAAGTCACCTTCAAGGAAGGTGGAGGGTCTTGGTGGATCGGTTGCGTAGACCTCTCCAGATTGCTTGCGCGACCTGCCGCCGCCGTCGTTGTCTACGTGGTCGTCTCCTTTGAAGTCGTGTACCACCGCGTCTTGGGTATCGACGAGCTTGTCGACGTAAGCCATGAGGTCGGTGATAGAGTCAGCGCCAGCTTCATGGATCTTCTCGAAGAGCTTGAGGTTAGTTACCCCTTCTTGTAGTAAGCTATGACGTCTTCATCTTTGACACCAGCGAGAGTATTGCGGTTCTCGAAGAAGCGGTTGGTGTACTCTCGGAGAGTTTCATCTTTCCTCATCCGTACTTTGGCAAGGTGGTGTGTGTTGCCGGGGCGGTTGTAGGTCGCTTGATAGTTGGTCATGAAGAGCCGCGATAGGGTCGCCCACAAGGTGATACACTCCACAGGGAGATTGTCAAGCCATAGGAGTGGTGCTTGACCCATCACGGGAGGAAAGTATCCTGCCATGTGGTCTTCGTTGCCTCCTGACGCTCGGGCGGCGATGCTGTACATCTTGAGCCAAATACTCGGGTCAGAGCGACCGTCGTATTTTTCGATGGCTGGCTTGAAATCTTTTGGGTATCTGATCGTCCTGAGACGTCGTGAGAATGCCGAAAAGTGGTTGATTGCTCCAGAACTGGATCCTGGGGCATAGGTTGACGGGATGACGTAGAGGTCGTCGGGAGCACCGTTATCTTGGTCGTACTGGGCACGACGTAGAAGCTCGCGATTGTGCATCTCCCGGAGCTCTGCTGCTTGGATAGGATTGTTGGCGTCGAGGGGGTCAGGGACCCCGTTGTTGCGATCGTAGTTAGCGCGGCGCTCGATCTCCACTTCATCTCGTATGGGCTGACGCTGATTGCTCCGGACGTGTGTGGCTTGTGCTGGTGGAGGCTGGGCTCTAGCGTTTTGTCCTGCGTTGCCGGCAACATTCTACTGCTGGGCGCCAGCAGTGTTGGCGGTGTTATTGGCAGCATTACCGGCGGTGTTGGCAGCGTTAGCAGCTGGATTGGCTGCTGCGTTAGCAGCAGTGTTGACCGGCTGCATGACTTCATTCTCACCTCCTCCCTCTTCAGCCACGGGCGGAAGGGGAGCGTTGTCGTTGTGGTGATGACGGCAGGGTCGTTCCAACCTGCTCCTGGAGTAAGAACTCGAGGCCGATCTGCTGTACCCTTGACCTCTTTCCTCGACCTGGGCGGTGGCGACGCGGATGTGAGCTTGTAGACGTCGAGTCCCAGGAGTCTCTCCAAGTTACCCTAGCTCGGCAAGGGCCGCGCCTAGGTTGGCTTGAGGCGAGTTGTAGACTTCATGACCATCCTGCTCAAAGTCCCTCAGGAGGTCTCTGGCACGTAGGCGGTGTCTACAGGGCTCGTTTTGATTCTGCTGCTGCTGAGGGGCGGCTGGGGCCGCAGGGTGTGGTCCTCCGTCGACGACGTTACTTGTGGGTTGGCCACCGGCACCAGGTACGACGTTGCCTGCGGCTTGACCCGGGGCTTGATGTTGGGCAGCTGCTGCAGCTGCATCTGCTTCTTGCTGACGGCGCACAGCTCGTGCAGCGTTAGCATTCTCTTGCTGTTGGCGCTGCTCATCTGTCTCGCCGGCTTGGGGAGGTACGTCGACGGAGACCGCGAGGACCTCTCGATCCGGGATCTCGAACATGTCGTCCGGGTTGTTGGGAGAGATGGTCGTACGGGCGATCTGGAACATGCCGCAGTCCTGGGACGGCGCATGGTTGGTTTGGCGACCGTGAGTCGCGACTAGAGGTCGGCGAAGCTTCTTTAGCACACGGCACTGACGAGCCGTATGTTTGGAGTCCTCGTGGACGGGGCAGGGATCGTCGAGATGACCTCTGCGGTTGCCACGAGATGGCGGGTTGGACCCAGATTCAATCTGGATCTTCTTATTCATGTGGCGAGACGCCGCATGAGCTGCGCTCCGCAGGCCAAGAGGCATGCGGGGTGAAGGTGGAGTGGTCCTGCAAGGGCGCTTGACGCGCTCACAGACCTTGATCGTGTCGGAGAGCATGTCCTCGACGCGATCGAGCCCCGCGATCAGGCCGCGAGGAGTGGGTGGGTGGGTTTCCGCCAGCAGATCGGATTCGACTTGCTGGTTGGAGGTGACCGCAGTGCTCTCGATGACGAGGCAGGCGGCTGGAGCGGTGGATTCTGCCGGCATAGAGCCGAAGCAGATGTCGACGGGATTGGCGAGGATGTCCGCCATGCTCTCAGGGAAGATGACGCCGCTTGGTGAAGCCATCGAGTTGCACGAAGAACCCTGGATTTCCCCCTACCTGGCGCGCCAACTGTCAGATGTTTAGATCTGCACAGCCCACAAGGTTATCAACCCCGATGGTTTATTTGTTCGACGGGGTGAAATCTAGGGTTAAGAACTCGAAGGTTGCACATGAGCACACGGAACACAAAGGACACGGCGAATTTATACTAGTTCAGACCTCCGGAGAGTAAAACCCTACATCCAGTTCTTGATTGTATTGCTTTGGGCGGATTGCGACTTGGGATGACTTGGCCTCAGGGGTCCGGCCTTGTCCGCCTTATATTGGCTGACGGACAAGGTCGGTGGGCCCTGAGTCCTGGTCAGTTACAATAGGGAAACCAATCTAACGAAAGTTACAACATAATCCCATGATCTTTAGACTGTCTGGAGGCGCAGCAGACGTCTTCTGCCTTGTCTTGCACACCAAGTTACCCGACCGGATCGGATAAGGTCGTCTGGGGAATCTTCTGGAAGGTCTTCAGGAGGTCGTGTGGGCCGCCAACCAGGTCGGTTGGGCCCACAATCAGGTCGGCGGGTCTTCTGATAGGTCGGACCCACTTGTCGGGGATGGCCGTGAGCCTGGTCGGTGGGGACCAAGGGGTACCCATGTCTCACACAAATAATTGTTTCGTTTTCATGCAAAATCCTCCTTAAGTACAACATCTAATGTTCTTAATATGATAATCATGATTTGGTCTTGTTTTTGTATATTTCTACGTAAAATTATTATTTTAAATTTAATGAAGTTACAAAAATTGATATGTTTACTATTTTTATTAAGATATAGTTAGAAAAATTGACTAGTTAATGAAGTTACAAAAATTGATATGGTTACTATTTATATTAAGATATAGTTAGAAAAATTGACTAGTGAATAGTATACAGTGCCTTGACAGTCTTGTAGACCATGTTGACCCGATCTCGGATCGATTTCACGTAATTCAAAACTCACAAGTAATAAGGCATTCAAGAGATAGGAGGGTACATCAATACTTAAGTCGATCTTAACAAAGACAACAAGTTCAAATCCATAGAAATAAAAGGGTACATCAATACTTAAGTCTTAATTAACAAAGACAACAAGTTCAAATCCATAGAAATAAAATGGTACATCAATACTTAAGTCTTAATTAACAAAGACAACAAGTTCAAATCCACAGAAATTAAAAGGGTACATAAATACTTAAGTCTTAACATAAGGTACATCTACACACAACACATATTTCATATTGATCCTCCATTTTTCTTAAACAGGTAATCCATATAGTTGAAGTCTCTAATCTTGAAGTCCAGAACTTCACTAATATATGTTAAGCCATGAATTAGTGCACTCTCTTTAGCTTCACATGAACGGTCACATGGACTTCCATAAATCTCAAACAGTGTAGAGTTGAATTGATATGGCGGGCAAAATGAAAGATGAGCCTGGAACTTCCCATCTCTTGTGCGTTCCGGATTTGGTTCCACGTAAGAAAATCCCAAAAGATCGCACACTTGCTCTAGAATTGCATGAAAACTTATTATCGCAAAGGTTTCACCAAAGATATTCTAAAGTTAAGAAAAATACGAATGTTAAAAAATGTAGCACAGCTAGTTAAATTAAAAAAATGCTCAATTACATTTCTATGCTCCATACCATGTCATTATGATTCAGGCGGCAAAGTCTCTCTGCGGTCATGGTCACACTTTCTCCCTCCTCGAGTGCTTTGATTAGAAAATAAGAGTAATCTGGCAGAAAGTACCCATTAGCGCTAAGTTGTTCTAAGCACTTCTGAACGGCGGTCCTTTGAAAAGTCCACTTAAACAGTGAAGGGCTACCCCACTCAACAATCGATAGCATTGGAGTGGGGGTTCTGATGACAGCGAGGAGCGAAATGGTCCTCGAACAGGTATGTCAAAAGAGATTTTTAATTGAATGGTGTTGTTTGGGCCAACAATCGCACATTGTAGAACAGGAGGAGTACCACCAATATTATCGAGAACATGTCGGAACCACTTCATATGATCGATATTTTGCATGTTATAAAATGAAAATTATTATTCTTGTAATAAAATTCCGATTTTTAGAGGGAAAGAATATTACTATGTTTGGAGCAGATCCTTGACGTCGATCACCGTTAGGCAAGTTAATGACGCCATGAGTGAAGTGTATCCCTGGAGGACGAGGACCACGACCACCTCGACGGCCGCCACCACGACCAAAAAGTGACTTGCCATTGTTTTACCTAAAATATGCATGGAATTTTATTTAATAATTTCTAGCCAAACAACCATCCCCACTCCCACTGCCAGTTTATTGTACATATAATTAAAAACTATGCTAAAAATGTGAAGAACTAAACTATAAAATTTAAAATTTAATATCAATTATACCTAATTATTAAATACTAGCGAAAGACTAAACTATGAAATACTATTTTTCTCTTATATATATAAACACGAAAATATAATGAGAACTAATTTTGTAATAAGGAAACTACTTTTCTATCGAAGATATCAATTTTCTAATGACCCGATACTAAATTTGTAATAAGGAAACTACTTTTATAATAAAGATATCAATTTTCTAATGATGAAAACTAATTTTCTAATAAGGAAACTAATTTTCTCATGATGAAATCAATTGAGTAAACTAATTTTCAATATAAATAAATAAATCGATAAAAATCTATCATCACATACAACATCTCATACATCTATCATGACACTCTCTTTCTATTAAAACATAGACTAATATGCATCTAAATAAAAAAACAACATTCTTATCTCATTTGGGAATGTAATTAAATACTCTAAGTACAAAGAATATTACTTAAAACGGCAACCGTATATGAAGGTAGGATGAAGTAACTAACCTCTACACTACTTCAATGAGTCAAATCGTGGAGAAATCGTCACAAATCGGGCAAAAACTCCCTAGGACGCCATTGGGGAGGGGGAGCTCGAGTTAGAGAGAGGAAGAAGAGTGGGGAGGGGGCTCGGGTAGGGGGGAAGAAGAAGGAAAAATAGCTGTTGCACACCTGTACCGGGCCACAATAAGAGCCGGTACAAATGTGCTCACATTTGTACCGGGCGGTGGCCCGACCGCTACAAATGTGCTAGCCTCACATTTGTACCGGGCGGAGCCACAAACTGGTACAAATGTGAGGCATTTGTACCGGGTGGGTGGGAGATGGCACCGACGCGACCCTGTGAGAAGGCCCTGTGAGATGGCACCGACGGGTGGGTGGGTGGGAGATGGCACCGACGTGACTCCAACCGGTACAAATGTAGTTATTTGTACCGGGGCCAAAAATACTCGGTACAAATCAAAAAACGGGCCAGGGACAAATGCCTGATTCTCTAGTAGTGTTACTTTATATTTGAGGCAGAGGTAAAGCCTTTTCACATTTTTTTGAGCACAAACAAAGGAATTATTCAAAAAAGTTGCATCTAAAGTCTTACAACAGACAATAGAAGGTCATGGCACAGATTATTTGAAGTTATGACTGGAGGTGTGCCGGTGAAAATAAAATAACAAAACATGTGGAATGTGAAGGTTGTGGTATGCAGCAGAGCTATGTGCAATTGCAACTGAACATTTTTCCTCGATCGATTCATTGAAAATGACCAGTTTTCAAACATTAATTATCACCTTCCCAGCCTCGACAGGGGTGACCATAACAATCGCAGGACAGGAATTCTCATAAACCATTTGCCGGAAATCATCAAATGTGTTGGGCAGTGGAGCCTGACAGGAAATAAACCTTGTTTGATCTTTGCCACTGGCCTGCAAAAATTTCCAAAAAAAAATTAATGTGTAGTACGGATTAAATACCATAAGTACTTATGTCCTTGTTTTTTTACCTCAATAAGGCTTGCGTTGATGTAGTCGTTGCTCGTCTGTATGCGTACTCTGTTTTCATCAACTAAACCAAAGATGCCCAAATTCAATCACATGCATAAATCGACAAGTATATCTTGGTGGTAAGGATGTAGTGATATACTCACATGGCAACACATTGTGGTGGCGGTTTCTTTCTTTGTTTTCTTGTTTGAGAGCAACAGTAAATAATTTATCATCCTCGATCACAATGTTTCGATCCTGAAACATGAAAGGCATCAGATGTTAAACAAGACTGTGATTGAATTTGGGCATCTTTGGGTCGAGATTCTAAAAAAAAGACTGGTTACGGGAGAAAAATAGTTTTTTCCCGATAAAAAACAGTCGTAAAAACATCGAGATTTGTCACTAATAAAGACTGAGGATTAAAGCTTTGTATTGTTACCGGAAGGGATTTAAACTCTTGTTCAATCACTTCCGTTTGCTTGATCTTCTTCTGCAACACCTGGACCGCCATCCTGCAGCGCCACACCTCTTCCTCCGTGAGCGCCAGCCGGGGCGGGTCGGCGCACGGGTCGAACGTCCTCGCCGCCGGCTGCGGCGCCGGCAGGGTCGGGGCGCCCACCGCCAACGCGGGAAGCCACGCCGGGCGCAACGAGTCTTCGCCGCGGCGCATCGCCGCGCTGGCCGGAACCGCCGGTGACGCGTCGTCGTTGGGGCGACGCGCGCCCGGCGCGCGCTGCGGCGCCGGTGCAAGCGACAGCGACGGAGCGGCGCCACGTGAGGGAGCAGCAGTCACTGGCGGGGAGATGATGGCCGCGTGGCGATGCGCCGTCCCGCTCGCGTCCGGGGTTGCCGCAGCGGTTTCCCCGAGCTCGTGCCGCCCGACGCGGCGCGGCGGTGGCGGAGTGATATGGGCGGCGCCGTTGGTACTTGGTAGTCGTTGGAGCAGGCTTATTAGCCGGGGAGGAAGAGTCGTGGAGAGGTTTCCTCGTCGGGTTCAGGGCCGAGGTCGCCGCGTGGGAGGTGCCGTTGTTCACAGGCGGGGTCACCGCCGCCGCAGGTGAGGAGGCGGCGCCGCCGCGGTGCTTTCTCTGGTCCGGGGTCGCCATGGCAAGGCGGGGTTGTTGGCGTGGTGACCTGGTTGCAAACTGGGATCGTGGTTTGCTTGAGGAGGAGGAGAAGGGAGAGCTTGGAAGGCTGCTTAGTGCTGCGATGGTGCCATGGTGGAAGCTGGAGTGAGGGAGTGGTGGCATTTATAGGAGCGATCGAGTTGATGGAGGAGGTGGTGGATCGGACGCGGGCGGGAGTGCGGGACGCAGCTGGAGAGCTGCTTGGTTTGAGTTTGACCGGCGGGAACGGGAGCCCTGCCCAGGTGAGGATTTCCGATTTTCCGGCCAGCTCTCAAGCAGCGGTCTTCTTAGGCCGTGTTTGGTAGGGTATTAAATGCAATTTTGACTACTAATTTAGAGAATTAAATAAAATCAGTTTCAAAACTACCTTCACAACCCCGAACAAAATTGCGAGACGAACCTAATGAGGTCTTTGACCGCATGATTAGAACATGATACTGTAGCATTACTGTAGCAAATCACTAATTAATTATGCTCATTAGATTTGTCGCGCAAAGTTGCACTCATCTGTGAAAAGATTTTGCAAATAAACTTTATTTAGTACTCCATGCATGCAAGATTTCTTTTTCATGAAATTTTTTTTTCAGCCAACCAAACACGGCCAAACGTTTCACTGTTTCAGCGTCGAGACGAATGGGTGGGGCCGGTGGGCACGCGGCAGCGATCATATGGGGCCCAGTTTAAGGAAAAGCTCTAATGTTTTTTGTATATTATTTTCTTGACCGAATATATTACTTCTTTTTGAATTAAGTAGTGACATCAAAATCTTTTACGACACACACAATACTATATATCATATGTAGTATAAAATATAACTATTTTTTTAGTACGAATGAAATTGTAATTTGCATGAATTATATTATTTTGATTTTTTTCTGCAGATCCGCACTCTATATTTAAGAAAGATTTGATATATTTCAACAATGTCATTTACATATTTCTCCTTATACTCTTATACTATCGATATTACTTATGCATAATACATGTACTACACAAAGGTTTTAGTACTCCCTCCGTATCGAAATATTTGTCGCAATTAACTTTTTTTTATAACTTTCACCATTCGTCTTATTCAAAAATTATACAAGTAGCATCTATTTTGTTTGCTAGATACTTTTCTATTGTAGTATTTTAAACTTAACTTATCCTTTTTTACATATTTGCAATATTTTTTTGAACAAGACGAATGGTCAAAATTGTAGAAAAAAGTCAATAACGACAAATATTTCGATTTCGAGAGAGTAGTATACAACTAATCTCAACCGTCGAATCTTTTCATATGAGCTTTTATATGAAATCCACCTCTAACAAGTGTTTGGTAACCCTTTAAGGTGTGATTGATAGGGTGCATAGCACATATCCAGACTTGTGTGATGCAGCTGGGCTTAAGGTAGTCTGCACAGAGACTATAGGCAGGCTTGTTGTGTAATGCAAAATGAGACTACTATTCTGGCTTATCATGAACACAAATGAGTTATGTTGCAGACTAACTTAAGCCTTTTCGTGTGAGTGGTTTCAATGTGCTCCTCTGCTGTCGTCGTTGCCCTTTGCCGCATCGCGCCGCGGTCAACTTACTCTGTCGCGCCATGCTACTCCTTCACCGCTCGTACTTCATGTTCCTCTCTGCCATGGCGCGCTCCTCTCATGCGCTGTCACCCGTGTTCCTTCTTCACCGCGGCATGTGCTCTTTCTCCTCTGGCGCTTGTGTGCTCCTCCACTGCTGTCGCACCGTGCTCCTCCTCCTCCTTCGTCTCCCATGCTGCTCTCACCTAGCAGCGGCACCTCGGTGAGGAGGAGGCGGCGCAGGGGAGCTCCACGAGCAGCCGCCACTCGGTTCTCACTCTTGCCCTCCACCATCATCACTTCTGTCGTATCTCGAGGACTATCCTTATCTGTTTATTACCTTGTTGAAAGAATAACAAAATGCACAATTTTAAAATGCCATAACAACCGGAACAAGCATAGTTATAAGCACAACTCACATGGAGGAAAAAACTATGAATGCCAAAATAAGTATACACATAACACATTGTTATAAGCACAGCTCAGGAAACATGAAGTATGCCCTTTGCCGAGAGTCGGGTTATAAACACCCCAAAATACCCTCAGCAAAGGCTTTGCTGTGAGCCGCTCTCGGCAAAGGTCTCACGGCAAAATCCTCATATTATACTACACTGAGCGTAAATTGCTTCTTTTGAGGCTCTAAACATATTCAAATTAAAAAGTTATAAGCTACAAAGTTTCGTAACTTTATGAGATCTACAACTTTCATTTTGGGAGTTTCTCCGTTTGAAGTCGTTTACAAAATTTGAATTTCAAATATGAGAGATTCAAACTTAGTTTTTCATTGACAACATGATTTCAAATAAAAAAAAGTTGTAAACTACAAAGTTTCAGAACTTCTCAAGACCTACAACTTTTATTTTGAATGTTTTTCTATTTGAGGTCGTTTGAAAAATTCAAACTTTCAAATTTCAAAAATTCAGACGTACTGTTTTTTGACATAAGTAATTCACATTGAAAAGGGTTCAACTACAAAGTTCTATAACTTCTGAAGATCTAAAACAATTATTTTGGTCATTTGTTCATCTGATATAGTGGTAGTAACATTCTTCACAAATCTTATATATCTTTAATATAGTTTCATGAACTGTATAAGAGATATAGATTTTGTGAAAAGAATTACTACCACTTTGTGAAATGAATAAATGACCCAAATAAAAGATATACATCTTGAGAAGTTATGAACTTTGTAGTTGAACGATTTTTAATTAAAATATTTTACTACTTCAAAATGTGATTTGAATTTCTCTTTGCTGAGTGTTTTTGCAAATACTCACGATAAACTTCCATTTTGTGGTCGGACAAAAAAGGCTCATAGCAAAATAGTTCTTTGCCGCAGGCTCACAGCAAAACTTGTAGTCCCTGTGACTCTGTGAGCCTAGTTATAATGATGCGCAAGAAAAAATTGTGAAGAGCCTAATTGATAAACCATGGTGGTACAGTGCAACCAATCAAAACTGGGAAGCAGTAGATCGCAAATCAACTTCATTTAAAACTTTATAACTCATAGCACAAAAATTAATCAATTGACAATTTTCCTATCAATTTGAACGATGATGTCCAGTGCTCCAACAAACAAAAAAGCTTTACAATGACCATTTTATCATCATGCATTTTACTCAAAAGCATTCTGCTCAACTACCGCGTTAAGGTGACCCCATACGTGTACGTGTTGAGACCCCGTGCTTTGGCACTTTAGTGATTTATTTAGTCACGTTGGAAACCAGACTTTAATAAGCTGCTAATCACCACCTTGCTTGACTACATCAGCGCAACAGCAGACCTCTCGCAACTTGCTTGACGACCTGTAAATTAAAGTCCAAAGTTGACTAGTTGGCTCTGGCAGACTAAGCAATTTTAATGTGTTGATCCACTAACCCTTAGGCTACTTCAAAATTACATTTATCATTTTATACATCATGGTTTGAAGTGCAAATAGTTAAAATGGAACGTATGCACTCTATAGATCATACATCTCAAGTTTCACGAATGTAGGAGTTCATTTGCTAACTAAAATGAATAACAAAACACGGCTAAATAAGAGTGGGAGGGAGTCCTTAAGCCTGTACGTTTGCTAACTAAAATGAATAACAAAACACGGCTAAATAAGAGTGGGAGGGAGTCCTTAAGCCTGTACGTGAGTTTCACGCCACATATCGTGGCGTGAATCACTACTGAGTCGCGCTAGCTCATTTGGCGTGACTCAGGCTGCCATGTAAGTTGCGAATTTTTCAAATGCCACCGTGTACATTAGTCGCGCCACTTCATATGGTGTAACTCAACTATTAGTCGCGCCACGGGGCTTGGCGCGACCAAAAGGGCTATTTCTTGAAAACATAGTTCGGGAGGGGTTATTTTTAAAATATTAGTTTAAAAAGGGTTAAAATAAAAAAAATAGAGTAAAATGCACCAGAGGTCCATTAACTTGTATGGATGTGTCACTTAGGTCCATCAACTTCGAAAACGCATTTCTGGGTCCATAAACTTGTCGAGTCGTTCACCGCAGGTCCATAAGTGTCACATATGCTTCTACTGATGACATGACGTGAAAATTGGCTCGAAGAAGCATATATCTTAACTGAGGCATTTCATCGAGCAGCTTATGAGTGACACATACTTGACGTATCCGGAGAGTTGAATGGCAGCATCCTCCTCCTGTGTGGTGTCTGCCATACACGAGAAGAGGCTACTGTCATTCAACACATGGAATGTGAAGTATCTGTCGCCCGTATGTAACCTACTTGTTGAAATGACTAAGATAGGAGATGCTTTTTGAGCCAAATCATCATGTCATGTCACCAGTTAAGCATATGCGGACAACTATGGACCTGCGATGAACGACTCAACAAGTTTATGGACCCAGAAATGCATTTTCAGAGTTGATGGACCTAAGTGACACACCCTTACAAGTTGATGGACCTCCGGTGCATTTTACTTAAAAAAATCTATAGTTCAGGGTTTAGAGGGATAGAGGCAAGGAACACTGTAGGCAAGTAGTGTTGTTCATGACATCTGGGATCTTTGAAGGTGATTAGTGTATAACATAGTGTATCACATAATTCACCGAATAAGATCAGAAAAAGCATGCATGCTTCCACTTGAAAGCGTAGGTGCACTTTGTGCTTCATTTTCTACACAAACTTTAAACATATTAAATAGAATTATGAAATAAATCATCTTCGTAATCTTGTTTTTAGGTGGCGAGGAAAAAAAACTAGTCACAACAGGGTGACCCGCGCCAACACATAGAAAGAAGATCTTCACGTAAGCATTGGTGATTCAATTTATCAGAATCACAATCAAGTAAGTCATTAACACGTGAGAGATTATTGAAAATTATATGATCTGTGAGAGAGCAACATCTGAACATCATCTTTAAGCAACTGAGCAGAAATGTAGGTTAACTTGGTTAATTTGTGCATGACCAACTTGCAAGCTTTAAATTTTTGACCACCCCTCAGCCCTCACCAACCAGAGTGTGATTGCCATGGATGCAGAGAAGACACTACGGGAATGCCTGGATATGCCGAGTGCTTGAAACTCGCGCGAAAGGCAGGATACACTCGGCAACATGTTCGCCGAGTGTAACACTCGGCATAGCCCACTCGGCAAGCATATACTCGGTAAAGACCCCTTTGCCGAGTGTTGTTCTTTGTGCACTCAGCAAAGCTGTGCCAAGTGGTAGATGTGATCCTCGGCAAAGATTTCCGAAAAAAAATAAAAAAATCAGTCAACCCCACCACCGGTCGGCGCTGCTACCCTCTAGCAACCCGCCGCTGCCGCCACCAGCCCGACGTCGTGGTTGCCTCCAGCCCACTGCCTCTGACAACACTAGCCCGACTCCGTAGCACCACACCGCAGCAGCATCGCCGGCAACTGGCAGCCGCAGCCCCTCCAGCACAGAGAGAGAGGGAGAGAGAGAGAGAGAGAGAGAGAGAAGACCGCCATGGATCTTGTCGTCGAGGGAGAGAAGGCTGTTGTGGATCTCACCGTCGGGGGAGGGGATGAGGCCGCGCCCGCCACCATGGTTCTCACCATCGGGGGAGAGGAGATCGTGCACGTCTGCCGCCGTGGATCTCGCCAGCGGTGGAGAGGAGGCCGCGTGTGCTCGCCGCCGTGGATTTCGCCGTCGGGGAGAGAGAGAGGAGACCGCACACGCCTGTCGTCATGGACCTGGAAAATGGGGGGAGAGGAGGTCGCATCCGCCACCGTGGATCCCACCTGCCACCGCTGCTCCTCCTTATGCGCCCCCGCCACACCTCTCCCCGTCGCCGCTCCTCACTGTCATCGTCGGGATGGAGAGGAAGAGATTAAGGGAGGAGGGAGGAGGGAGGCGGAGGGGAGATGAGGGAGAGGGACGGGGGAGATGAGAGGGGCAGGTGGGGATATAAGGCAGTGGACGCGTGTGGGGTTGTTCAATGTAGCGAAATCAAATTTCGGTCCGGTTTGCCGAGTGGCACATGTGTAACACTCAGCATATGCAAGTGTTCGCCGAGTGTTAAAACAATACACCCGGCAGCAACGTTTTTTATTTTTTTCATATTTCTCTTTTTTTCTCTTTCTTAATATCAATTAATTCAACAATAATTTGTCAAATTCATTCAATAATATGTATTTTATTCTTCTACTCATACAATTCAATTATTAACTCAATAATATCTATTTTATTTTCTACTCATATAATTCAATTATTCTATGCACTTATAGCACAAATTCAATTTATTTCAATTAAAATTCTAAAATGGCACTTAATACATTAAAATTATCAAACAATTTCAAAAAAATACCAAAAATTGACATGAAGCAATCTTTGTTCTCTATTACCTATATAAAAAGTTTTGTAGTCAAATCATAATTCGAGTGATGACTCCAAATCTTATTGAATACTGCTCAACGTTATGATTCTTTCTCTGAGATACTTCGATTTCTTAACATCGTATGTGACAAAATGTTCGAAACCTTCTCAATTTTTTACCACAACCTGATTTCATCGCATCATTACAAATCTCATTGTTTTCACACTTTGTCTGTTTTTTAAAAAGTTTAAAACCATACGACCACACATTCGTAGTAATGTTTCCCAAAAAAGATGTTCGAAATTCCTTCATATGTATGGCCTCAAACAGGGGTGAATAAGATGAATATCATTTTTCTACTAATTCTTATCTATTATTTAAATAAATTATAGTTCAAATTTGACTTGATTAAAAAATTGTTTGAAATGAAATTAATTAATAAAATATAGCAAAAGATACAAAAAATTACCAAATTTTAACATGGAGTAACACATGCTATATGTAGAGAGTAGAAAAAGTTTGAGGTGTGAAAAGTAAAAAATTATTTATTTGTCAAGTGTCGAGAAACACTAGGCAAACTTGCTTCTTTGCCGAGTGCCAAGGAGAAAACACCCAGTAAAGAGTTGTTTGCCGAGTGTCACCAGAAAACACTTGGCAAAGCCCCTCTTTACCAAGTGTTTTTCCTGAGACACTTGGAAAAAAAGTTGTTTGCCGAGTGCCCAATGACTGACACTTGGCAAATTGAAAAACACTCAGCATTTATGAGGTTTCCCGTAGTGAGAGAGGAAGGCTTTGTTACATTTGATTGTATTTTCTTTATTTCATATTTTCCTTAATATAAATTATATATAAGTTGTCATGGATTATTAAAAATATGTTTTCACTAAATATAATGATAAGTAAAATGAGTAATTAATAAAACTTCTTAATGAAAAACATCTTAATACCAGAAGAATCCTTGCTGGCCAATATCAATACTATGATCACAAGCCTTGCATAATGGTGTGGGGAACCAAACAAACCGTTTCATTGTCCATGGTAGTCTCAAAATGACCATGGTCATTATTTCACTCCAAGTCCTCAATAACTAACATATCACCACGCTTTCAAACGACAAAAGCGAGGCACGTCCTGACAAATTTTGTGACTACGCGGTTTATTTTAAAAAGCAACGAGGGTACGGTGAAAACTACATGTTGTGCACGCGCGTAAGACTCCGTGTCAAGACCTAAGTTATGCTAACATGTCACATCTCGTACAACTTGCTTGTGGCTAACTAAAGTATAGGTTATACCGTCTGAACCGTTCTTTTTCCATCCTTTCATTCACATCTAACTTCTTCAGTTTAGAGCCACACATATGAATTGGCCCTAATAAATTTGTGCAACAAAAACGTAACAATGTTGCAACCAAAACTACTGCTAGTAGCCAAAAAAAAAGGTTATGATTTAAAAACTTCCGTAACTCAAAAGTGCTATTTAATTAATTAAAAAAAATCTACACAACAAGCGTCTGAGGATCACAAAGTTTATGGCAGATACGAGCATGCCAACGAGGTATAGGGGTGGTGGGGGCACCACTAAGAAGTTAGAATGACCAATCATTTTGCTGTATACTGTATATACCACGCTAGCACTGGTCGTTTTATTTCTGAATGTGAGGAAGTCATCTTGCAGAGAGGCAAGTATAAATTTATTATGGCTACTGTGTTGAGGGATAGGTTGAATACTAAAAATATGCTCAGAAAAAAGAACATATGCACCTTGATGATTACAGTTGTGTTCTTTGCGCCGCGCCTCTTCAGGGAAGTGATTATGGTTGGTTGCTGCATGGTGCATTTGGTGCCACGGAAACTCAATTCCCGTGTACTAATAACTTCGATAAAAATTGGTTCAAACATAAGGAAAAAAGAAATGGTGAACAAGCAGGCCTGGACTAGTAGACTCCGCGACTCTGCGTTTTGGCACTTTTTTCTGACATACCATGCCACGCACGTGTGAAATGAAAACAAGGCCAAAGATAAGCCATGCTAATAAATAGTATAAACACACCTCTCGCAACTTGCTTTATTGATAGCAAAAAAAAGGGATGTCATTGAGTCTTGGCACACCACCATGTCATTGTATATGTTCACGCAGACAGCACACGCAAAAGACCATGCTCTTCTACACGTGTTCATTACGAGATGGATAGATAATCCCACTGCATATATGGAGGAGAAGAGGCTGCAATTATTCCACTCAACAGTCACAGGCCATTAGCTCCTCTCGCCTCTCGGTCTTTCGATCTTTCGGCCACTTCACCAGCAAGGCACCACGCGCAAGAGAGAGAAAGATGCTGCAGCAGGCATGGGCGGCGCGCACGGAGCTGCGGGCGCCGCGGAGGGGGAAGGCACCCGACTGCCCGCGGTGCAACTCGGCCGGCACCAGGTTCTGCGGCTACCGCCTGCAGCGGCCCCGCCGCTACTTCTGCAAGGCGTGCGGCCGCTACTGGACCGAGGACTTCCCGCTCCTCCGCGTCCCCGTCGGCGGCGGCAGCGGCGGCGACTCGAGGGAGACGAACAGGCGGCGGCGTTCGGCCGTTGCCGCTCTTTCGGTCGAGGAACTGATGACGAGGATCACCGGAGCAGCTACGTCGCGTTGCAGTCAGCTAGAGATTTGACGGCCACCGCCGCCGCCGTATCATAGCGTGCTTGGGTTGTGGCAACGCCAGAATATAGAAGTTATTATCCTACTGTGTTGTATTATTTCACTCTCCGTAAATTGAACTGGTCATATATCAACTCTTTTAACAAAACATCAATGTTCAGTGTTCAGATAGTATATGTATATGCTGAAGTGCTGAACGATGCACATGGTGGAAGACATGTATTTTTGGGGAGGAATAATTCGATAGAATTCCACCAAGGCCATGCATTAGCTCCTCGGTCGTCTCTTCGATCTGATCTCTGTATCTCTGGTCCCTTGTTCATCAGTTATAACCACCACAAGTAAGATCGAGCTAGCTACTGGCGAGGAGCGTGCGATGGAGATCGTCACCTTTGCGATGGTTTGCGTCCGATCCATGAAGGAGACGCCCCTCATGGCCTCATGGCCGCGCTGGTGAGGCAAATGTTGTTCCGGACCCGTGTCCCTACCGCCGGCGCAACCCTGCTTAGCTCCCGGTGCCGAGCCGCCAAGAGGGGCAGACACTACCGGAAACAGCTTCTTTGCCGCGAGCTGGTTCCTCACTGCCAGTGGCGAAGTCAGGATTTAAGTTTAGGGGGGGCTCACTGTAGCGAAGGCAAACAAGCCAACATCTTTAGGCATAAACGAACTCATACGATTTTTTACTATAGCATAAAAATATACTCCTACCTTATGCTCTGCTTCGCTGCTGCCGGCGGCCGGCCCTGCTCTGCTGGTGACGAGAACAGGAAAAGAATGGGCCGGTTGGTCTGCGGGAGATAAATAAGGCCTGATGCCTGAGCTATTTAATGGGCCAGATTTATTTTTAACGTGGTCATAGGCTCATGGAAGCCTGGCAGCCCAGTTTACTTTCCGTTTGCCCACCTCGCCTCGTCTTCAACCTCCAGAAAACTCGTCTAGATCGGCTCGAACCTTGCATCCATGGCAGAAACTTTTAGGAGGGGCTAAGGTGGGGCTCTGAGTGTTCCACGGCGGTAGAGGGGCTTGAGCCCCACCCGCCCCACCGCTAGATCCGCCGCTGCTCACGGCAAAGAACGGTCTACTCACGACAAAGAGTTTGCTGTTAGTAACCGCCAGCATAGAGCTCACAACAAAGTTTTGCCGGCAAACAGCTCTTTGTCGTGAGTCGAAGCTCGGGCTCACAGCAATGGTGTGCCGTAAGGACTTTTAGGCTCTCGGGAAAGAGTTTTTGAAAAGAATAAAAAACCAAAAAACCCACAAGCCGGGCCCATTGCCGCCGTCCCACCGCCGCCCGCTGCCACCGCCGTCCGATCACGACCAGCACCACCACCCGGCCGCCGTGACAGGAGGAGCCTGCCTACTTGGAGGAGGAGGCCGCGCCGCCTGCACCAGATGGCGGCAGATCCGGGGAGCTGGCAACGACGGGCCTGGTGGAGAAGGTCGCCGTCCTCGAGATGTGCCGCCGTCACCACCACCACCACCAGGACATCACCACAACATCGGGGAAGAAGTCCGTCGCGCTTAAAGGATCTCGTGGGGATCTACATCGGGCTGCCGCGGAGAAGACGAATCTAGCGCGTCCACCGGCGTGGGGAGGGAGCAGGACCTCGCCGGATCTCGCGCGTCCACCGGCGTGGGGGAGGGAGCAAGCCGTCGCCGGATCTCATGCCGTAGACGAAGGAGCAGAGGCCGTCGCCGCATCTCGCGCCGTAGAGGAAGGAGCAGAGGCCGTCGCCGGATCTCACGCCGTAGAGGAAGGAGCGGCAGCCGTCGCCGGACCTAGCGCCGTAGAGGAAGGAGCAGTGGCTGTCACCGAATCTAGCGCTGTAGAGGAAGGAGCAGCGGCCGTCGCCGGATCTCGCGCCCACCGTGGATCTCCCCGTCGGAGGGAGAGGAGGTCGCGCCCGCTGTGGATCTCACCGCTAGAGGGAGAGGAGGCCATCGGGCCCCTACCGCTACGGCTGCCTCCACACCTCGCCCCGCCGCCGCTCCTCTCTGCCAGGCCGAGAGGCAGCGAGCGGAGGAGGAGATGAGGGGCAGTGAGCGGAGGGCGGAGCAGGAGGAAGAATGGGAGGGGCGGCGCAGGAGCAAGAAGGTGAGGGGAGGAGGCCGCGATGCCGGGGAGGTCGTCGTCGCCGTGAGGGAGGGGGATGGCTGCGCATGGGAAGGGTGGCTGCGCGGTGGGGTTGGGGGTGCGGCTATGGTTGGAAGAGGGGGAGGGGGTGGGGGTTTATATACTAGGGTAAGTCGGGCCGTCGGATTAGATGGGCCGGCTTTCACAAATAGGCTTTGCCGTGAGCCCAAGTTTAGACCCACGGCAAAAAGAGATTTTTTTAATAAATACATCAAATGCATTTAATTATTTAAATATAGCAAACAACTTCAAATTAAAAGGTTGTCAAATACAAAGTTTCATAACCTTTTGAGATACACAACTTTCATATTACGAGTTTCTCCATTTGAGATAGTTTACGAAATTTAAATTTCAAATTTGAGACAATCAGACGTACTTTTCGTTGACGAAAGTAATTCAAATTATAAATGGTTCGGCTAGTCCAGTTTCATAAATTCTCAATACTGACAACTTTTATTTTGGTCATTTGATCATCCGGTATTGTGCTAGTAACAATCTTCACAAATGGTGATATAGGTTTTGTGAACAAAATTATTACACCTTTGTCAAATAAAGAAATTACCTAATAAAAGTTGTACATCTTTAGAAGTAATGAAACTTTTTAATTGAAATTTTTTTTTGAATTAATTTACTACTTCAAAATTTCAGGCAAAGATCATTTTCCCGTCGGCAAGGAAAAATACTCACGGCAAGAGGGCTCTTTGCCGTGAGCATTTGCCGTGAGCAGCTCTCGGCAAAATAGCATTTTGCCGTCGGCCACAAAAAGCTCACGGCAAATTCCTTTTTACCATGAGCCAGTCTTTGCCGTGAGTTTTACTGTTGACTGTCGACAAAAAGCTATTTTGCTGTCAGCCCAACAAAAAGCTCAAGGCAAAACGGTGGGCTCACGGATTGCTTTTCCGGTAGTGAGAAGGCGGCGCGCAGGGAGCGGCGCGGCGACCGCGGCTCCGGAGGTCGGTGGTGCTCGACTGCAGCCTGCAAACGCCGCACTACTTCTACATGGTGTGCCACCGCTAGTCCGCTACTGGAACCAGGGCAGGTCGAGGAAGAACAAGAAGGAGAAGGACAGGGCGCGACGACAGAGGCACGCAGGGGCGTGCGCGCGTTCTCGGCGATGGAGACGCCAAGGAGCGCCGGCGACGACACGCCGTTGCTGCATGGATCCGCGACGGCCGAGACGATCCCCATTCACGCGCCCCCGGCCGCAGCCGTCGTCGGAGATTGCGTTCTCGGGTACTCACTGGGAACGCACCGCACGCGGCGCGTTGGCGACTTCGGCAGTTGCGGCCGGTTGCACAGGAGACCGCGGCTGCTCCTCTCCTTTGAGGACTTGAGGCTGGGCCTGGTGACGGCGAAACTAGCTAGGGGACGACGGCGCGTTCCGTTGCCGGCGACCACGTACCACGTGCCGGAGATAGATCGAAGGGAGGAATCCTGTGCAGAGGCGAGTATATAGAGGCTTCATGGCGTACTAGATCTTTGGAGGTAATCAGTGGTCACATAGTATTATTATTTGATATTGGTAGTAGCACTTCTGAATCGATTGATTCAGTAAGATAAGAACATGCATGCTTCCGTTGAAAGCACTGGTACTCTACTCGTTATGCTACATCCTTTACATAAATAAATAAATAAATAAATAAATTATATTAATATAAGGTACTAGAGGAAACACGGTACAGTAGAGATCGAGTATCATTAAACAGATATGCTAACGATTGCAACGCAGACTAGCTATGATCGGCACAGATGGGTCGCGGTACGGTTTGTTGAGCAACCCACGGTGCCAAGCGCGCGGCAGGTGCTACGAAGTCAAGCATTTTCTCCCTTTGAGGCCGAAGCTGACTCACGAACAACGTCACCGAGCTCCAGATCTTTCAGCAATGGTTGGTCCCTGTCCAGAGGCAAGATACAAAAAAAAAACTTTGTTAAAGTAAAATGCAGCACTTGACATAGTGTTTAGAGTCAATTAGTCATAATGTTTAGTTGTTTACAGTCAATTAGTCCAAGTTTGAATACTTGCTTCCTTGATGCATGTTTTCAGAAATGAGTACTTGCTAATCTGTCCAAGCAGACACACTTCTACGTCTGGTTTCATTCAAGCTATGGAGCCGAAGATCTCCCTGCGGCGGTTAGTTTTCCGCGCGCGGTTATTACCTTGCCAAGATCTCCCTGCGGCGGTCGTTGATGGCAAGCATGTAGCCGAAGAATGCCGCCATGGCCATCATCTCCAACCCGAAGTAGTACACGTAGAACCAAGGGCCCATCAGGGCAAACAACAAACTGACAACGAAGGACCCAATGTAGTAGAAGACGAGGCGCATCACGAAATCACCGGAGACGAGAGCTTCGTGCAGGAAGCCTTGGTTAATGACGATGGCCCATAAGTAGAGGATGTACCAGATCAGCATCGAGAGCCCAGCCAAGACGATGCAGATGTCTTCTTCACCGTAGGTCCGTAGCTGGGGAAGAAGACCAGCCACACCACGACCGCGCGGCAAGGAACAGCGTGGTCAGGCCGGACATGAACACAGCATTGACGAGGCCCAGCTCCTGCCCTTTGCTACGGACGGCCGGGGTGCGCGCGGCGGCCTCGTCGGCGGCGCGCTCGCTGCCGTCGTGCATGCGGTACTCCGCGAGCGCATACCCGAGCAGGCCCGCGGCCCAGGCCGTGCTTAGGTGCGCGGCGGCCATGCCCGAAGCGGGGCCGACGAGGCCCGCGGCGGCGTAGGCCAGCGCGGCGCAGTACGAGACGCGGAAGAAGACGGCGGCGGCGCACATGGTGCGCGAGAAGGTGTAGATCCAGAAGCAGAGGTAGGAGGACAGGAGCAGCGAGACCGTCCACACGACCACACGACGTGCACGGACTTTCGCAGCGTCGGCCTCCATGGGTCGGTTTCCGCAGCCGGCGCGGGCGCCGGCGTGGAAGACGAAGCGGGTTCGGCTGGGATTCGGCACAGCAAGATGGCTGTGAGAGGGATGAAGATCAGCGACACGAGGATCAAGCAGGTGAGGGACGTGTTGCGCAGGCCGCAGGTGTAGTTTTGGCGGCGCCACAGCACGGGGTCGATCCCGGCGGGGCACTCGTCGCCGTCGTCGGTGTTCTCAGCCATCTCCCCGGTCGGGCCGGGCAGCTGCGGCGATAAGGTTTGGATCGAGAGGGCGGCGGCAGATAATAAGCAGCTCAACGCCCGTGCACGAGTTGAGGACTGATTCCGTTCCGATTTCTGATTATGGCAAGCACTTTCCAGTTTCCATGTTTTGTTTTCATCATTACATTAATGCCACATTGCCACTTGCCACCCTTTCCTGCCTTTCTTTGCTCCGCGGCAACGGCGCCGTCTTGGCGTCGAAGGTGACGGGTCGACAGGTCGCCGGCGGTCGGGAGGAACTTGACGCCGGCGTTGATCAGCTCGGATACCGAAGGGATCACGATCTCCTCGATCGATCAAGCGGCAGCCGGGTCAGGTACCCGGCGGCGGCGGTCGGGTCGCGGGGGTTGGTGGTGCTCCCGTCGCCGGACATGGACCCCATGCCCGGCACGACGGAGAGCATCTTCCATGGCGCCTGGATGGCGAACTTGTTAATTGATGATCTAAATTCATGTGCACAAGATAAAGGCCAACTTCTGACGGAGCGTAGCGGAGGTCCGGCCGAAGGCTTGGCCGGTACGGGTCATATAATCTCGTTAGAGTTTTTCATTGGAGATTGATTCATTCTACTTCTTGTAAGCCGCCGCTGTTGGCGTTTGTAACCGGACTCCGATCATAATGGAATTGCTTGTAGGCTGGCGCTCGTGGTTTTTCCCTCTCGCATTGAGGGGGTTTCCCATGTTAAATCTCGTGTCTCCTTGCGGTTTGATTACTTTACTTCTCGTTGTTTTGCGCCATCGTTTATAACAGAACTCGATCGGCTTCCTCACGTTGCGCACCCCGGCCGTACTACTACTGAGCCCCGACACGATGCCCCACATGGCGAGGAAGAGCTGCTTCACGCCTTCACATACTGCCAACCGGCGGCCGGCTTCCGCTGCTCGTCCCCGCCGCCGCCGCCGGCCGCAGGCTATGCTCCACGATGTCGTCGTCGTGGAAGTTGTTGCCATTGGGATCGGCGTCTGCCGCGGGGTCATCGTCGGCCGGCTTCGGCAAGAGTATGTAGTAGAGCACCTCGAGCAGGTGCGCGTGCTTGCCGACGTCGATCACCGGGAGCGGGAAGCTCTCCATCATCTTGAACGGGCAGGGCTCCCTCGTAAGCCCGAGCCGACAACCATCCTCCCGAGCAGATCACCGGCCTCACCGGCCGTCGCATACTGCGGAGGAGGAACAGCGGGACGCCGGGACCTGGTTCTTGAGCATGAGCATGTCGTGGAGGATGAGGTTGTGTGCCGACTTCATCCCGGCGAAGTCGACGAGGTGCTGCATCCTCGACGACACCCGCCACAGCGCCCTGCCGCCACCGCTGCCGCCCCCCTCGTCGTTGTCGGTGGCGACGAAGGCATAGATCTGCAGGAACTCGAGAAGGAACGCGCCGTCGACGAGCATCAATCAAACCAGCGTCTCACCGCTGAAGTCGAGGTAGCGGTGGTAGTAGGCGCGGAGCCGCGGACCCTGCGCTCGAGCTGCTTGAATTGCTCGACGAGGCCATCGAGCTTGAGCCCGGCCGGGCAGAGCCGCTTCTAGGCGCGGTGCACCGCCGCGAGCTTGTAGCACTCCATCTCATAGAGCTCGGGGCGCCCGTGGTGGACTGGTGGTAGGGCGCGAGCACAAGGAACTGGGGGCGCGTAGGCCTCCAGCTTGTGCACGCACAACTGCTTGGGGACATTGAAGACAGACACCGGGATGCCGTTGTCGCCGTCGTCTTGGAGGGAGTTGCGGATCTGGACCACCCACACCGGACCTCGTTCAAGGCTGGCGGCTTGCTGGTCGTGATCAGACGCCGCCATTGTGTCCCGTCTCTTGTCCTTCCCTCCTAATGTGTGCTGGCTCTCACAGCCGTCAGTGACAATAAGAAAGGTCACTTCAACTAAGGGCTCATTTGGCTCCACCGGATTGAATCCGGGCCGAATTGATTAATATAACAAGAAAATTATGATAGCTAGCATAAGAGATCCGGATTTATTCCGGGCCGGAAACTAATTTACTCATGATATGGATACCAAGAGATTCGGAATTAATCAACTAGTCAAGAAGTGTGTAAGCATTCCGGCTCTTTGGATCCTTGTTATACTTATCATGATGAGTAAATTAGCTCTCGAATCGGAATAAATCCGGGTCTCTATAGTATCTATATTGATTTTTTCTATAGTATTTGTCATTCCCGACCGGATTAAATCCCATGAAAACCAACTAGGCCTAAGTAGAAATGGTGGTTGTTGCTTTTTAAACTTACTAGTTTGAATATATGATTACAAGTAGTACTAGCTTATTACCACTTATAACTATATAAGTTATACTTCCCTGTTCCAAATTATAAGTCGTTTTGGATTTTCTAGATTCATAGACATTACTATGCATCCAGACATAGTTGATATCTAAATGCATAACAACATCTATGAATCTAATAATGCCAAAATGACCTATAATTTGGAACAAAGGGAGTACACAACAATAAAATAGTACAATTTACTTTTTTTCTTCCTCTTTCACACCTATTTATTTTTCTTCCTCCTCCTATTTATTTTGCTTCCGTGGGCTCCACGCCCCTTCTCCATCTCTCGGTTCGTTCCGCTCTATGTGGGCTATGGTCAAGCCCACTTTGAAAGCCAAATCTAGTGGCCGTAAAAAGACGTCGGCGACTATACGACGGAAATTCCTATATATCTATATATTTGGAAGGTAGTTTTGTTGAAACCAAATATTTGAGATTCGTGCCACAAACCTCAATCATTGGATCCAATAACTAAACCCTAGCCTCACCCCTTCTCTCTCCTCCCTCCACCTACCTCCCGCCACCACCGCCACCCACGGGGCGCGGACCCCCGCGCGACGTTGGCGACTGCACGCAGCACGCGTGCGCGGCTGCCTTCGGACGCCGCCGTCCATGGCCGCCGACCCCTGCGCTGCCGCCACGGTCGCGCGCCCGATACATGTTGCCGTGTCGGGAGCTTGCCGGCCGCCGCCGCACCGGTGCGAGGCCGGCCCGACACGCCTCCGGCTAGGCTACACCCGTGCGGCGCCACGGCCGGCTGACGTGCGCTTCGGCAGCGGATAGGCACTTGTCGCGCCTGGCTGATTTTGGCTTGTTGGACCGTGGCTCCGATTAATTCGGCTTGCTAGGTTGCTTCGATGATTGTTTGGTTCGCTCGCTGGGCCTTTTCTCCAGGCCCAATTGATGCTTTCGTGGGCCGTTTTATTTTTCATGGTGGGAGACATCATTGTTGGCCCGCTGGGCCTTTGCTCCAGCCCAACTGATGAGTCCACAGGGCCATTTATTTTCGCTTTATTTTTCACGGTGCTGCAGTGAGAGCATCTCCAAGAGATTGCTAAAAAATTCTTCTCAAAAATCATGTATTGGGAGCTGTTAAAAAGTTTCTTTCCCCAAAACCATATCAATCCACACCAGATTGCTAATAATAAACTCCCAATATTTCAAAACTGCCCACGTCATCATGTGTGGCCCATCAGTTGGTCCATCATCAACTGATGGGACCCACCTGTCATTCTTATTTTCTTTATTCTGTCCCTCAGCCTTATCTTCTCAACCATGTGAATCGGCCATTGTTGCTGCACCGGAGCTCTCCACTCTATCTCTCCTGATGTCTCCGAGTTGCTACCTTCTCTGCGCTTAATCCTTCATTCTGTTTTCCAATCGGCAAAGCAAGGAAGCTGAAGCTTCTCCACTCTTCTTCCACCGATCAAATCCAAGAAAGCAATCTTCTTTTCCTGACCAATCGACTGAAGCAAGTGTGGGACCGACGGTCAACCCACTCGGCGCGTAATGAGATCCTCTGCAGTTGTGGCCTCTGCAGTTGGGTCATTGACATGTGGGGCCCGCCGTGGTGGAGCCCACATGTCAGCCACTCAACTGCAGGGACTGAACTGCAGAGGATCCTCTTCCCTCGACGCCGCCCCTGAGGAATTCGAGCCTGGCAGCCTGCCGACAACATAGTCCTGGAGGAGCAGAGAGGATGATGATGCCCCCGACGTCAGTGTGCGCGCGAAGGCCCCACATCGGTAAACTTGGTGCCGACAAGTGGGCCGAGCGAGGGATTGGGGGAAGGCGGACCTTGCGCAAATATGCGGGGCGCTCGTGGTTGGATTCGCGTTCGCGTATCTTTTCGGAAGGTTTACGGGAACCGTTGGAGTGCAGATTTGTTGTTTTCTCCCCTAAATAAGATTTTGGGATAATTTTAAGGGATCTCTTGGAGTTGCTCTTATTGGTTTGAACTTAGGACATACTCCAACTTCATTGTGACTTCAACCACCACTACACTACTCTATGAGTTTGTGATTATTTTGTAGACTAAATTATTCTGCAACATTGATTTATCTCTTCCCACTATTCAATCTATATTTTTTCCTATTTTATCAAATGTTTGTAATGTTCATTCGCTCGGTTCTCATTATAACATTTTTTGTTTGTCATGTTTAATTTTTTTGTTCTTGGAAAATAATTATTTGTTTGTGGTGTTCTGGCAATTGTTCGTGATGCATAATCCTTTTGTTCTCAATATATCAATTTTTTGTTCGTCATATTTAAGATTTTGTTTGTGGTGTTCAATCATTTGTTTGCCGGAGTACGAACTAGTTAATCTTCATCTAAAAAATACTTTTTAAAAATATTTTTCAAAAAATAGTCAAGTGGAATCTTATTTTGAAGATCTTATTATAATGGTGCAATCAAAATTTGATTTGGAAGTCCGGTTCAAGAGTTATGACTTTTTATATTTTTCTAACACACTTGCGATTTTTTATATTTTTCACGATTTTTCAAAAATAAATATCACAAATCAAGTTTTTCAAAAATGTACCACCGCCGCATGAAGCGGCGGATGGGGGCGGCCGTCATTTGCAATGGCGGTTGGATCCCAAGATCAGCAGTTGGGCGTCTGGGTCGGCGGTTGGCCGGCTGACTCCAACCGTCGTTGCGGCGGTTGGATGCAACCACTGTTGCCAACGCCAGTTGATATTTTTAGGTTTTTTAGATTTTTGATACAATTGTCCTTTTCAATTAAAAATATGTGTACTAGTAAACTTTAGCGAAAAAAGATAATAAGAATACGAATATCGATACGACAGAACTAGTTTATACACCAAGAAAAGTGTTCAACAAACAAAACTAAATACGACCGCCCTTCGATGGTCGCGGCGGTCCCCTCTCCTTCCTGGCTGCCTGATGTGCTGCCTTTGTGTGATGGCAGGGTACGTGAGGGGGTCCAGTGGCAGTTGGTGGCGTCGTGCAACGTCATCGGTGGTGGTGTCGCTAAGGCTGGCCCCGATCTAGACACCACTGCCGCGGTCGATCCAAATGCCATCACCTCCAACCCCCCCCCCCCCACCCCTACCCCGCCACCGCAGCCGCCGCTAGTGTGCACTCGGTCGTCGATGGTTTGTACGATCGGCAGGGGCAACTCCTAGTACAGGCCGAACTGCCTCATCACACAATGCACGTGGTACTCCTCGATGTAGATGTTGTACACCACCGACGTCTTTCGCTCAAGTACCGCTGGCCTCAAAAGCACAACGACGAGGGGCCTTTAGGTGCGAGCCTCTGGATAACGGTGTCCGTGTACGATGTCTAAACGACGTCGCAGTCTGTCAGTGTGTCGATCTGCTCGACGAAATCATCGTATGACCTCCCGGTCTATTGCGTCCAAGAGAGCTGCATAAGAAACCAAAAGTTAGTTCTTAAGAACGACTGGATTTACTGAAAATTAGCGAACAAAAAGTAAGAAGCGCGTACAGGCCAGTGGCACCACAACGAGCCCATGGTGGGCCAGTCGGCTGGGTCGTGGCCAGGCGGCAGCAGATCTTACGGATTGCGCTCGACATCTGGCCGACCCACAGAAAGTCGCTCGTACGACCAGAGGTGCAGTAGCAGCGGACAACCGAGTAAAATCCCCTCACCGGATGTGCCCTTGGCCACGCCAGCTCACAGACCCCTCTAAATCGCCGCCAAAACAATGGCACCCCAGCTGACTTGGGGGACCTCGTCCTCGGGGGAGTCAGCGGTCGCCCGAGCATGGGGGATCAAGAACCTCAACACTTAATCTCCCTGGGATCCGCAGAACATGACTGTTGACGGCTGTTAAGTACCTAATTTAGGGCCGTCAATCCCTGCATTTCAACATGAGAATCATGCATCCACACTAGAATAGGGCCTTAAGCTGACAATTTCCACAAGTGGCTGTATAAAGATGAATGCAGGTGATTAGCGCAAGAAATGAGGAGAAAGCATGCCTCTTTGATCCTAGCACTTCAGGCTCAGCCAATGATGAGCTGCCATGCAAGCATCCCCTGGATCAATGACATCACCAATCCAAGAGAGAGAGCCACAGCGAATCAGAGATCGCCACGCGTACCTTACATGGATCCATGGGCCCACTAGAGCGCCTAAACTGCCTCCAACACACGTGTACACCGGGAACGGACCTCAGGACCCACCAGTCAGCCGCTCAGAGAAAGCACAGGCCGAGGCGGGCCACGTGGGGAACGGCCGACCCTGGGATCGGCCGAACCGTCGGCCGAACCGACCTTTGGTCAGCTGATCCCAGGCCTCCACGTGGTGGTCTCCCATTGGTCCTAGAGGTCATCCCCGGGGTGTCTCGCTCCACTTGACGCTGGTGCCCGCGCCTATAAATAGAAGGAGAGGGGGGTAAGAATAGGACAACACACTTGAAGGCAACTTCTTACCTTAGCCTCCTCTCCTCCTTCTCATTCCTTCTTGGTGGAGGTGAAACCTCATCCCACCAGGAATATGAGTGTGAGGAAGATCTAGCTTAGGTAGTGCTAGGTAGAGAGGAGAGAGTGTGGGTGAGTAGAAGGGAGATGCGATGATCCGTTCTTCGTTCATCATCTCTTTGTACCTCGTGAGTGATACTGTTCTTCATTTAGACTAAAGTGAGTATTTCGTTATATTCCAATTAGACTAAAGTTGTATTCATACATGGGTGATATGTTCTAGAGTTCTTCATCTGTTCATCATTTAGAGGCTCGTGTTCTTCGTAACACGATCCTCTGATCTTGTTGATTGGATGAGTACTTCTGCATTCCGTTTGTATGACTGCTTGTCAATTAGAATATAGTGAGAACTCTGCATATCTGGTTTAGACCAAAGTGTCATTCATATCCTTTGTATGATCTTGATTCCATGATGGGTAAGATCTAGTTGTACTCGCGGGTTCGTCGCTCCGTATTCTTACGGAGTGCTATAGTGTTGCTACGAGACGTCAGGCGTAGCCGTGCTATAGTAGTAGCCAGTGGTGCAGACGTGGTGTCTGGACTACAGGTTATCCTTCGATTGCCCTGTATCCCACGGTTTGTCTTGGGGTAGGCCGCGGTGGTGACAGCCGTTGGACCCTTTCGGAATCCCCCACGTTCGGATACAGGTGTAGGCGACCATTTGCCGTGAACCGACTGTTATAGCCAGGAGGGTCCGGTGTCCGAAGCGAGATCCTTTGCAGCTTGTACTTCCCTAGAACCAAGAGCCCTCAAGGGAAACCATACCTTTTCACCTACCTTAGCAGAGATCCTGTGTCCTTGGATAAATCACTCGTAGAGCTTCCAACCGTTCCTTGGATTCGATACCCTTTGGAATACTCCCGAGGGAGAAGTGCTACAACGGTGTATCCGTGCGCTTGCGGATTAGTTCGCACCCGTCAGTGTACCCGGGTGTTTCTTACACGCTCACGCTAACCCGACGCCTTAGTGGTGAGGTTAAGAAATACCAACAATGACGTACCCAAATAGCCACAGCAGGTACACCTTCAATTATTTCTAACCTAATTTCTAGAATTTCTAAACTATTTTCTAGTATTTCTAAACTAATTTTTACAATTTTTAGTATTTCTAAACTATTTTATGGTATTACTAAACTATTTTCTATAATTTCTAGTATTTCTAAACTATTTTATGGTATTTCTAAACTATTTTCTACTATTTCTAGTATTTCTAAACTATTTTGTTGTATTTCTAAAGAAAATCTAGTATTTCTATACCATTTTCTATAATTTCTAGCCTCTATACTATTTTCTAGTATTTGTAAACTAATTTCTAAAATGTCTAAACTAACCGAAAGTAACTAATTTAGAATAATACTTGAGTCGAATCGCAGATGAAGCCGAGCTTCGCGGGAGGCTACACAAGTCCGCGGGGTTTCCAGTGGTTCACCACAAAACCACTGGGTTCCTTGGTTGATCCACAAAGCCAAGGCTGAAGACCGAACTGTAGCAGCATCAGGCCGGTCTGACTGGTGTGTGACGACGCCTTTCGGAGACTTCGAAGCGGAGGACACACGTCGGGATCGCAAGGCTTGCATCGAGGCTAAGCAGGTTGCGGTCGGCGGGCGTTCGTCTGATGGTGCTACGATGAAGATTCCCAAAAGTGCCCCTCAGGGGTGTGTATCTTAGTTTTATGTCTTAGGGGTAGTTTCGTCTTTCGGTTGCCTCCATATAACCCAAGTGGTGAGAGGATGGCTGTCATCTCTTGGAACCCTAGCTCATTTGCTTTTGTTTTTTCCCTTCCTATTTTCCTTAGGATTTTCGAGGACTAGCTTGAGAGCTTCATGGTGAGATCTTTAGAGAGGGATGGATGATCGGGAGGCAAGCTAGACCTTGTATGAACCTTCTTGGTATGTATAGATGATTCGGCGTGGTTCCTCAAGGCCTTGTGTTGTTTCCCCTGTTTTCCCTTTTTGGTGATTTTCAGAGCCTTTTCTTGGCGATTTTCTTGTGGTGGTTTTGAGGCCTTTCTCTTGAGGATTTGGTTGGGATGTATGCATGAACCCTTCGTGGTTCTTTTCCTTGTGATCCTGTGAGACTTGGGTACCCCTGGGTCCCAACCGACCAGGCTCACGGCCGTCTCCGACAAGTGGGTCCGGCCTACTAGAAGACCCGCCGACCTGACAGTGGGCCCAACCGACCTAGTTGGTGGCCCACACGACCTCCTGAAGACCCCCCAGAAGATTCCAGATGACCTTATCCGGAATGACTTCAAGATTTGGCGTACAAGACAAGATTTCGGTGGATTCCGACCAAGTAGATCGACGGATATGGCAAGTGTTGTAATCAACTAGACTTAGGTCTCCTGGTCGTAACCAACCAGGAATCTGGGAACCGACCTTGTCTGCTGGCCAATATAAGGCGGGCAAGGCGACCCCTTGTAATCAGGCAATCCCCAAGCAATCTACACCAACAACTGGACGTAGGGTTTTACTCTTCGGAGGCCCGAACCAGTATAAACTCGCCGTGTTCTCTGCATTCCGTGTGCTCGTGCGCAACCTTCGAGTTCTTAGCCTTAGATTCCCCCTCGCCGAACAACTAAACCACCGGGGTTAACCCCCCTGTGGGCTGTCTAGATCTAAACATCTGACAGTTGGCGCACCAGGTAGGGGAGGAATCCAAGGTTCTTCGTGCAACTCGATGGCTTCGTCAAACGACGTCATCTTCCCGGAGAGCATGGCGGACATCCTCGCCAACCCCATCGACATCTGTTTTGGCTCTATGCTGGCAGGATCCACCGTTCCAGCTGCATGCCACGTCATCGAGAGCACTGCGGTCACCTCCAACCAGCAGGTCGGATCCGATCTGTTGGAGAAAACCCACCCACCCACACCTAGCAACCTGATCGCGGGGCTCGATCGCGTCGAAGACATGCTCTCCGACACGATCAAGGTCTGTGAGCGCGTCAAACGCCCTCGCAGGACCCCTCCATCTTCATCCCGCATGCCCCTCGGCCTGCGGAACGCAACTCATGTAGCGTCTCGCTACATGAAGAACAAGCTTCAGATCCAATCTGAACCCAAGATCCCAGATCGTGGGAACCGCAGGGGTCACCTCGACGACCCTTGCCCCATCCATGAAGACTCCAAACACACGGCTCGCCAGTGCCGTGTGCTCAAGAAGCTTCGCCGACCTCTCACCGCGGCTCATCGCTGACAGTTTAACCGCGAGCCGTCTCCGGACTGCCTTGCGTTTCAGATTGCTCGTACGACCATCTCCCCGAACTATCCGGGAGAAGTTTTTGAGATCTCAGACCGAGAGGTCCTCGTGGTCTTTGCAGACGTACACCCTCAAGCCGGCGCGACATATGAACAGCGCATCGAGCGTGAAAACGCTAATGCCGCACGAGCTACGCGTCGTCAACAAGAAGTCGAAGCAGCCGCAGGTCACCCCACGGGCAACATCGTACAAGGTGCCGGCGACCAACCAGCAGGCAACACCGTCAACGGGGCACAACCCCCCGCGGCTCCAGCCACCCCTCAGCAGCACCAGAATCGCAACGAGCCTCGTCGTAACCGCCTACGTGCCAGAGACCTCTTGAGGGACATTGAGCAAGACGGCCATGAAGTTTACAACTCTCCTCAAACAAACTTAGGCGCAGCCCTTGCCGCGCTAGGACAACTTGAAGATACTCCTGCAATACGGTGCCTACAGGCTCACATCTGCGTCGCCACCGCCCAGGTCGAAGAAAGGGGCCCAGGATACAGCAGATCAGCTTCGAGCTCCTACTCCAGGAGTAGGTCGGAGCGACCTCATCAGCAGCGCCACAACAATGCCCCCCTTCAGCCCGTAGCTGAGGAGGGAGGAGGCGAAAACGAAGTCGCACAACCGGTCAATCCCACTACCAACACCGCTGCCAACCCAGCAGCCAATCCCGCCGCCAACATCACTGGCAATGCTCCTGGTAATGCCCAAAACAATGCCGCCAATGCGGTCGGCGCCCAACAGCAGAATGCTGCCGCCAACGCAAGACAGAACGCTGGAGCTCAACCTCCACCAGTACAAGCCAACCATGCTCAGGGCAGTCAACGTCAACGCGCACGAGACGAAGTGGAGATAGCACGTCATGCTAACTACGACTGCGACAACGGGGTTCCTGATCCCCTTAACTCCAATCACCCAATTCAGGCAACAGAACTTCGGCAGATGCACGACCAAGAGCTCCTACGACGTGCCCAGTACGACCAAGATAATGGTCCTCCAGATGACCTCTACGTCATCCCAATGGCCTATGCCCCATCAGCCAGTCCTGGAGCCATCAACAATTTCCCGGCGTTCTCACGACATCTCAGGACGATCAGATACCCCAAGGACTTCAAACCAGCCATCGAAAAATACGACAGTCGCTCCGACCCAAGTATTTGACTCAAGATGTACAGCATCGCGTCCCGCGCCTCTGGAGGCAACGAGGATCACACGGCGGGATATTTTCCCCTTGTGATGGGCAAAGCGCCACTCCTGTGGCTCGACAATCTTCCCGCGGAGTGCATCACCTCGTGGGCGACTTTGTCACGACTCTTCACGACGAACTATCAAGCAACCTATAATCGCCCTGGCAACACACATCACGTCGCTAGAGTGCGGATGAGGCACGACGAAACTCTCCGTGAGTATACTAACTGCTACTTCGAGAACCGCAACACCCTCGCAGGTGTCAAAGACGAAGACGTTATAGCCTATTACAAGAAGGGGGTAACCAACATCAAGCTCTTCGAGAAGATCCACGAGGCTGACGCCCATACCATCGCCGACCTCATGGCCTACGTCGACAAGCTTGTCGACACTCAAGACGCGGTGATGCACGACTTTAAAGGAGAAGACCACGACGATGGTGGCAGCAGGTCGCGCAAGCGATCCGGCGAGGTCTATGCGACCGATCCACCCAGACCTTCCACCTTCCTTGAAGGTGACTTCAACATGGTCATGGACGACCAGTGCTAGTTCCACCGCGACGCCAAGCATACCATGAGGGAGTGCGAACAGCTAAAGCGCACCCTAGGGGTACCTCCAGAGCCCAAGAAGACCAAGAGGGGCAACAACGATGACCAGAACAGCAGCCGTCGTTACGACAACCGTAATCGTCGACCTGATCGACGTGATTACCGTGACCGTCGACCCTACCGTCGCAACGATGACAGGGATTGACGTGATTATCGCCGCGACTATCACCACGATGATCGCCGCGATGACCGTCGTGACGACTACTGCCGCGATGATCGCCGCGAAGATAACCGTAACGACTGCCGTGATGATCACCGCGACGACCGGCACGACGATCGTCATCGACAAGACGACCACAACCGCAATGGCAATAGCCGTAAGGAGCCTTCTCCGCCACCACCGCCAAAAGGGGGCAACCCTAATGGCGCATTTCAGACCGCCAATCGGCAGATCAACTTCATCGTCGGTGGTCGTCTAGCAGCCAAGAGCAACAGACAGCAGCGATCAAATGCAAGGGAGATCGGCCAGGTCAACAAAGAAACTCCACAACCTCTGCGTTGGTCAGAGTACCCCATCACTTTCTCCAGGAAAGACCACTAGGTGCACATACCTGACCCCGGGACCTACCCGCTGGTCATCAACCCCATAGTGGACGGCGCATTCCTGCCTAAGACCCTCATCGATGGAGGCAACAGCTTGAACATCATCTTCACAGAAACACTGAGAAAAATGGACTTCGACTTCTCCAAGATGACCACTTGCGACGAACCCTTCTACGGGGTTGTGCCCAGCAAGGCTGCATACCCCATAGGTCGTGTATGCCTGCCGGTCACCTTTGGCAAACAGGAAAACTTCCGCACAGAGTACCTGACGTTCGAGGTCGCGAACTTCCGCTCCTCCTACCATGCCATCCTCGGTCGACCTATGTTGGCCAAGTTTATGGCCATACCACATCACACCTACCTCATCATGAAGATGCCAGCACCAAACGGGATCTTTTCCGTCCACGGTGACATCCTCATCTCCTACAACTGCGAGAGCGATACTATCGATCTCTCTAAGGTTTCTGCGTGTAAAGCTGTCGCTACGGTCATGATCGCTCAGGCCGCCAAAATTGATCAAACCACTCTGGAGGTGCCGGAACAGAAGCGCACAGCCACTGCCTTGGACCCAAGTCCCGCTGTAAAGAAAGTTTGCCTCGGCCTGCCCGACGCGTCCAAGCAAGTCACCATCGGGGCCAACCTCGATCCCAAATAGGAACTCGCGCTCACCAGTTTCCTCAAGGACAACGCTGACATCTTCGCATGGAGTCTATCCGACATGCCCGGTGTCCCTAGGAGGCTGGCTGAGCACGCCCTTGAAGTAAACAAGACCGCACGACCTATCAAGCAAAAGCTCCGGCGATTTGCAAAAGATAGAAAGCAAGCTATAGAAGTAGAAGTCTGCAAGCTCTTAGCTGCAGGATTCATCTGTGAATGTAAACACCCGGTTTGGCTCACAAACCTGGTTCTTGTACCCAAGAAGACTGGAGGATTAAGGATGTGTATTGATTACACCAATCTCAACAAGCACTGCCCGAAAGATCCCTTCCCTCTTCCTCGCATCGACCAAGTCGTGGACTCCACGGCTGGCAGCGTTCTATTGTGCTTCCTCGACTGCTATTCAGGATATCACCAGATAGCCTTGAATCCTGAAGACGAAGATAAAATGGCATTCATAACGCCCAACGGCATCTACTGCTACAAGGTCATGACTTTCGGCCTCAAAAACGCTGGCGCAACATACCAGAAGGCGATACAGAAGTGCCTGAAGTCGCAGATCGGGAAGAACGTAGAAGCTTACATCGACGACATGGTCGTCAAGACCACCGAGCAAGATCAGCTCATCGCCGACCTTGCCGAGACCTTCTCCAATCTACGCGAATACCAGTGGAAGCTCAACCCGACCAAGTGCGCCTTCGGTGTCCCCTCCGGATTGCTCCTAGGCTTCATGGTCGGACACCGGGGCATCGAAGCTAATCCCGTGAAGGTCGACGCAATACGCAACATGGCCAAGCCATCTTGCAAGAAAGACGTCATGAAACTCACAGGCATGATGGCGGCTCTAGGTCGTTTCATCAGCAAGCTCAGCGAAAAAGGTCTACCTTTCTTCAAGCTATTGAAGAAGGCAGATAAGTTCGTGTGGGACGAAGAAGCGCAAAAGGCTTTCGAGGCTCTCAAAGAGTCCTTGACCACGCCTCCAATCATGACGCCACCTATACCAGGGGAAACCCTCCTACTCTACATCTACGCCACCACTCATGTGGTCAGCACGGTCCTCGTCGCAGAACGAGAAGAAGAAGGGCAGGCCTACCCTGTTCAATGACCTGTGTATTATGTAAGTGAGGTCCTTGCCGACGCTAAGACACGTTATTCACAGCCTCAGAAGTTGCTCTACACACTCCTGATCACATCGAGAAAGCTTCGCCAGTACTTCCAAGCTCATAAGATCACGGTACCATCATCGTTCCCGCTCGGAGAGACTATCCACAACCGTGATGCTAATGGCCGCATCGTCAAGTGGTCGGTTGTGCTTGGAGAGTTCGATATCGAGTTCTGCCCAAGGCACGCGATCAAATCCCAGATCCTAACTGATTTTGTATTAGAGTGGACAGAGATCCAGATGCCCCCTCCCAAGGTGCGGCCTGAACATTGGATAATGTATTTCGATGGTGCCCTTAACCTCGAAGGTGCAGGAGCAGGAGTGCTATTCATCTCTCCTCAGGGAGAGCAGCTCAAGTACGTCTTGCAGATACACTACAAGGCCTCCAACAACGGAGCAGAAAACGAAGCTCTAATTCACGGGCTCCGCATAGCAGTATCCCTTGGCATCAAGCGACTACTAGCATACGGCGACTCCAAGGTCGTCATCGAGCAAGTCAACAAGGAGTGGGATTGTGTCAAAGACACAATGGATGCCTACTGTGCTGAGATCCGCAAGCTCGAAGGCCACTTCGAGGGAATTGAGTTTCAGCACGTGCCACGCAACAACAACGTGGCCGCCGACGTACTATCTAAACTAGGCTCCAGGCGAGCTCTAGTCTCGGCGGGTGTGTTCGTCCAAGACCTACGCAAGCCGTCAATCAAGCTGTTGGACCCGGACAACCCGAACCAAGCACAGCCCGACCCAACTCCAGCACCTCCCCGCGACGTGCTAATGACAGATAAAGAGGACGATTAGCACGAGCATTTCTTAGCCTTCCTACTCGACCAACGAGTCCCAGAAGACAAGGCTGAACGAGAATGCATCACACGACGAAGTGCTAACTACGTCATCATCGGCAACGACCTATACAGGAAAGCCGCCTCTACTGGCGTCTTGATGTAATGCATCTTGCGATCAGAAGGTCTCCAGCTCTTGGCTGAGATTCACGGCGGTGAGTGTGGCTGCCACGCGGCATCCGCCAATCTGGTCGGCAAGGCGTATCGATCCGGCTTCTACTGGCCCACGGCCATGTTTGACGCCAAAGACCTCATCAAGAGGTGCAAAAGATGTCAATTCTTTGCCAAACAGCAGCACCTGCCAGCTCAGGCCCTGCGCACGATTTCCCCATCTTGGCCCTTTGCCATGTGGGGTCTCGACTCCGTAGATCCGTTTCGAACCGCTCCGGGTGGCTACAGGTATATCCTCGTAGCCGTCGACAAATTCACCAAGTGGATTGAAGTCCGACCTGTCGCAAAAGTCACATCAGAGGAAGCGGCAAAATTCATGCAAGACATAACACATCGCTTCGGTGTGCCCAACAGAATAATCACCGACCTAGGGACGGCCTTTACAGGGTTTGCCTTTTGGGATTTTTGCCAAGACAACACGATCGATGTTTACTACTCCTCGGTCGCCCACCCCAGGTGCAACGGCCAGGTCGAACGTGCCAATGGCATGGTTCTCCAAGCTCTCAAAGATCGTATCTTTGACGATGCTTCAAACTACACCACCCGGTGGTTAGCTGAGCTACCACACGTGATCTGGGGTCTGAGGACCCAAGTCAGTTCCGCCACGGGCTTCTCGCCTTTCTTCCTGGTCTACGGCTCAGAGGCCATCGTACCACCGACGTCACCTTCGGAGCTCCACGCATACAGTTCTACGAGGAGGGAGAAGCCAAGCAGACTCATCGTGTCGACCTTGACAGCCTTGAGGAACAGAGAATGGCAGCCGTTATGAGGCAAGCTCACCACAACCAGCAACTTCGTCGGTACCATGATCGCAACGTCAAGGAGACCTCCTTCAACATTGGCGACCTAGTCCTAAGGCGTATTCAGAAGACCGACGGCATGCATAAGCTATCTGCCCCTTGGGAAGGACCCTTCTCATCACTGAAGTCATAAGCCCATCCACATATCGCCTCCAGTGGGGCGACGGACAAGGCGTACCCAACCCATGGAACGTGGAGCACCTACGTCGATTCTATCCGTAGAATAGTTTTTACTACAGCTATGTATTCTTTGTCCTTGTACTTTTTCAGTTTAATAAATATTAATTAAAGCAGTCATCTGCTGTGTCTCGAGCCCTACCTTCTCCTCCTTCATGTCATGAACCCTCCTCCTCGACATGCTCGGGGGCTTGGCTCAAGCCAACATAAAGGTCGTTCGACCTGAGGACGTCGTCCCTCATGACTACTACTTTGTGTTGTTGCGAGGCTGCTTGGTCGTAAGGTTGCAAAACCTGAGTCCTAGACTCCCTCCCGAGCGCTGATCACACGTAAGTCTCCCTGCTGAGCTGTGATGGTCGGTAAGCCAGCCTCTCCGTGAGTAGTGGTTAGCGGGGTATGATAAAAAACACATCGCTTCAAGGCTACCAAGTTCGCGCTAGCACAAAACAAGTACGTCATGCAGGCCAAAAGTTATCAAGTAATATTTTACATGACTGGAGGAGGGAGGGGGTACAGCTCTAAGACTACGACTACTCTTCACCGTCGTCGCCTTGATAGTCAATGGCGTCCATTATCACCATAGCGGCTTCATGCACTTCAAGCTCCACGACCTTGGGATCCTTCGTCGCGTCTGGGCCTTCTCCGACCTTGACCATGTCAACGTCAGGGTAATGAGACTTCACCCGTACCAGCGCCTCCGTAGCCGCCGCCAAGCTCGTCACCTTCAAGAGGTCGAGCAGCTTCTCGGGTGCAGCCAGACGACGGTCGATAGCTGGCTTGGGCTCCTCCCTCTCGACCTGCGACGCCACTATGTCCATCGCAAAGTGGGCAGCATTCTTCAGATCGTTAAGCTCCACCTCTTGCCCTGCAATGATCACCTGGTCATTCTGCAGTGCCTTCAAAGCTACCTCAAGACTGACCTCAAGGTCCTTCCGAGCCTGTTTCTCATAAGCCAGCTTCTGGGATACAGAGTACTCACTGTCTATGGTGCCCTTCAACGTCTGCTTCAAATCTTCAGCACTGACCTCCACCTCCCGCAGGTTCACTTCCAGGATTCGGACCCTCTCCTTAGTATTCTTTAGGTCGTTCTTGAGGTCATCTTCTCACCTGTGGAATTCTACAATATACAAGACGTCCTGAGGCCCAACCATCAGCAGTACAAGTCAATGATGGAAAAAGTTGGTCTTACCAATGCTCATGGCATTGAACTACGAATTAGCCTCTTGAGTCTTACGTTTCTCCACGGCCAGCTTGTCCTCGAGCTTTTTCTTTTCAGCCGCCGCCGCCTCACGTGCTTGCTTGAGCTCCTGCTCAAGCTCGACCACCCGCAACTGTAGAGCTGCAGCATCCTTAAGCTGGTCGGCCCTACCCTTGGCACGGTCGGCCAATGACTGTTTTGCAAAGACAAAATAGGTCGCTAGTTATATCCAGAAAGCAAGTCGTTTATTCAACTCAAAGACAGCGGCTTACCGTGAGAGATCAGTTAAGCACCAAGATTGACCGGCGGACCTCCCTCATATCCTCATCATCATCAAAGATGTCTTCCTCCCAAGGAGTGCCAGTCCAGTCAATGTCTTCACGCCCCAAATTTGGCCCCGTTGACGTCGGACCCGATGCCTGCGCACCGGTTGTTTTTGGGTTCTCCTGTGGTGGCTCGATCTGTACCGGGTCCGCAGTTGGGCCCTGAGCCGATGTGCTGGGCATCGAGTTGATGGGGTCTGCGTCGGTAATAGGTGGAGAGGACGACGCCCCGACGTCACCCACGGAACCCTGTGTTCCGGCCTCAGTGACAGGGGGAGGAGCCGATGTCTCCACGTTGCCGACCGAGGCCTGGGTCCCGACCTCATGGTCAGACGACCTGGTTCACGAAGGTGAATCCTGAGCACCCAAGGTGCTCTGAGGTTGGATGTCCGACCTGTAGCAATCTTCGTCAACACAATACAGAAACCAATAACAGTTAGCAAATAAATCAACTTCAGTGCCAAGACCTCACCTCACAGTAGCCGGGGCACGCAACTTTGGCCTAAAGGGCCGAACTCGTATCTTCCCAGGCATCTTCGCCTGTGCACCAGCGGCAGCCCGCTGTGCCTCCCTCATCCAACGGAGGTCTTCTTCGCTCGTTTGCTGCTCTAACTCCCGTTGCCTCTTGGCCGCGGGACTCAGCGACCTCCTCGCCGTACGATCTTCAACAACCGGCGGATCGTGGGTAGCCTCATCTTCATCTTCCTCGACCTCCTTGGTCGACGGAGTAGGAATTACTGGTGTGTGGATCGCCGGAGGAGGGCTCGCCTTCCTCTTCCTCTTCTTCTTATCGGCCTCGGGCTTGGCGGTTTTCGCCGTCTCGGCCTTGGCAGCGGCCCTCGTGGTCGACTGCTTTGTTGTTGTTGCCCTCGGCCTGCGCTTGGGCTTTGCGGCGCTGCTTGCCACAGGGCGGCTCGCCACATCATCACCAACCTCCGGGTCAGTATCTTCATCAGCTTCAACCGACGAATCAGACTGGTAATTCTCCAGCAGCACAGCTGCTGGAGGCTGATACTCCTCCGGCCTCAGCTTCCGACGTGGTTCCTCACCCTGTGGCAAGGGTGCAGGACACCAAAACTGCATCTCCCGAACCTGCAACAAACAAGTAACAAAGAGTAAGATCGACGCAAGTAAATAAACAAGACAAAACGACTTAGTAGTCCCAGGACTTACAGGGTCAGCTGGTCGAGTCAGGGAGTGTGCCTTTGGGCACTTTCTACCCTCGGCACCCCCAGTGTATATCTGTGACACCCTGGCCACCATCTCCTCTTGGGAGACCTTGCGGTTGACCTCCCGAGTGGGGTCTGACTGCCCTCAGTACTCATACGCTAGATGCACCCGGTCCTTGATTGGCTGAATCAGGTGTTGGCAGAACGACCTTCTTGAGGTCGCGCACCAGGGGGAGCAGCTCCTTGACGTCGTCCAGCTCGCGGGAGGACAGCGGCAGATCCCACTCTGGTATCTTCTCGAGCTTATGCCCGGTGCGCTTCGGCAGCGCTGGCTGTTGGTCGGCAATGTAAAACCACTCCGACCTCCAGCCAGCAGTGTTATCCGGCAGGTCCATGTCTATCCACTCTGCTTTGAGACCTAATCTCAGGTAGAACATGACCGACCCTACTACGCCCAGACGCTTGCCGGTACTCTTAACATTGAACAGATGGCGCCAGAGGAAAAAATGGGGCGGTATTCCTAGATACGCCTCACAGAAATATATGAACAACGATACTACGGTTATGGAGTTGGGGACAAGGTGTACCAACTCCAGCTTGTAGTAGAAGAGAAGACCTCTGAAGAAGTCACCAGCGGGGATGTTGAACCCGCGCTCGAAGAAAGACGCGAAAACGACCTGCTCCTTGTCGTCCTCCGTCGGGAAGGCTTCACCCGCAGGCGCCTTCCACTCCACTACCGCCTTGGGCCTCAGGAGCCCGCAATCCACCAGTGCTTGAACCTTTGCCTCGGTCATCACCGAGGGCTCCCACACCGTCCGCAGATACGGGATCTGAGGAGCAGTGGCCGCCATTTCTTGAAGTCGAGAAGCTTTGGATCTAAAATGCACTAGGGTTTTGACGCGCATACGGAGCTACGCGGCGCGTGGATGGTAGAGCCGGCGCGCGGCCTGCTACAGACGGCGGCAGGCTGAGGATTCCTGGGTGGAGCTTGGATGCAGAGCGCGCGGTGGCTAGGGTACGAAGATTGTGACGGAGGCGGCGAGAGGAGGAAGAAGATGGAAAGGGACGGTCAATGCTAGTCCCCGCCGCTTTATTTATAAGGGCCCCACCGTGGGTGCTCGCTGCGGATCCTTTCGCTACATGGAGCTCGCCGTAACGGCTATGCACCGCTAATCTCGCGAGACGATCTCGCCGGATTTCACGCCAACGGCTATATGCCCAACGGATAGTCTCACGACCTATGCCCCGAGTCTAGGTCCTGAATGCAACTAAGATGTCAGGTCATCCTGATAGTATGTTCGATCTCCATGAGGTCGATAGGCCCCCAAATTAGTTCACTTTAGGTCATTGATGAATAATTTCTTCAAAACGACATTTACATGACATAAGAGAGCGAACATTACACGGGAACTTCGAAGGTACACAAGTCGCCTGCGACCTTATTGGATCCAGAACCCGTCACACAATACAAACATATTTGAAGACCTGATCTACCTAGAGCAATCCTTGAGGTGTACTCTGCTATAGCCGAGCACGTCGCAAGAATTCTCCTAGCTTCAGGACCTCGATGGTGGCCTTGCGGTGAACAACCGCACGACACTGCACATAGCAAGACACGCTTTGTGCCGGACTATGGAATGCAGACACGAGCTTGCTCTTCGGTGCGGACCGCAAGCCCTCGACGAGCATCTCATGCTCACCAAGAACTTGCAGCTTCACCTCAGGCCTCTATAGCATCACCTCCAAACTCTCCTTGATTCCTCGCTGAGGCACGGTACAAAGAGTGGGTGTGCTGCCTACATTTCGCAAGAGTTCTTCTAGCTCCAAGCCTCTACAAACCTTGTATCCTACAATCTGGTGGACGAGCGTATGCCCATGGCATGGACTCAATACTACCCTGCGGCGTCATAGCTCAGTAGTGCTCGGTGCTTGCCTCCTTCAGCCTTATGGTGCTATTTATAGCCAAAGCCGGGCCTCACACAGCCGGCGAAGTGATGACACTGTCACCACGTGGTCCAGAGGGACTGTAGACATGTGCATGAATAAAGGCGACATCTTTTCCCTGCCTCGCGGCATCTTTGTCGCTAGCGCACCAATGATGCTTGAGGCCGCCGTAGCGTCACATGGCTACAGTACACCCCTTGATTCGTGGGCAGCTTGTCGTTTTCTGGGTGGCAAGAGAATCTCCGACCACTGTTGACCCGTGACCCTGCAGTCTACGGAGAGATAAGCCTGACCCTGTGTCAGAGGGCCCTGCGCCTCATTACATCTACAGACAACGACGATGACAATGGTTAAACACACCCTTTATGGCTCTGCGTCTTCATTGCATCCGCTAGGCTCTGCGTCCTAGTGCACCCGCTATGGCTCTGCATGTAAATGAACCTATTCCAATCAGCCTATATTTCTGTTTCCTGAGCAGAATGGTCGTAGGTTCGATTGAAGACCTTCCGGGGTAGGCGTGCCTCGCTGCTCTGCCAGATTCGTCTGGGCGCCTGGAGATCAGAAGCTTCACATCTACGATTTCGTCGGGCCCCCGTGGTCGGTGTGCCTATTGCTGAGGTCGTCAATACCTTAGTGCCATGGCCCTGCTAGATGGCTGGTAGCTATGCTGGTCGTCTGGACACCAAAATGACCTCCATGAGGTCAGCGTGCCTCAATACCTAGGTCCTGCAATACCTCAGTATGTTTACGGCTCTGCCAACCTAGTTGGGCACCCTGGATGCATGACCTTCCTGAGGTCGGTGTGCTCTTAAAGCCCTGCCAGCTTGCTCTGGACACCCAAGAATTTACGTCGGGAATGAAGGCCTCCCTGTGGGGTGCGCGCCTAATGGCTCTGCCAAGTATTTCTGGGTGCTTGGGCGCTTCTTGATTTGAGACCTTCTTGAGGTCGGCATGCCTCAGGTGGCTCTGCCAGACTCTCTGCAGCTATGCAGGATATCTGGGTGTCTCTACACTCCATTCGGTTAAGATCTACGTATTCATAGCTTCATCAACAACGGTTATGGACGTCATCACTTCAGCTATGACATCATTGGCGACCTCTTCATGCGAAATGCGTTTCAAAAATCTTACTGGGTATCCTCGGATACTGGAGATCGTCGATTTGAGGCCTCTTCGAGGTCGGCACGCCTATAAGACCTTCTCGAGGTCGGCCATGCCAGACTCCTTGCAGCTATGCTAGGAGATCTGGGTGTCTCTACACTTCGTTTCGATCAAGACCATGACCCAGTTTTCTTCTCTTTTTTGAGCATCAAACCAGTCATGCTGCCTGCTTCAATGCTCGGGGACTACTCTACGAGAGCGTCTTCGACGCCCTCTTGTTTTCTTCGTCGTAATCGACCTGTTGGGAAACTGGTTTCTCATCACGTCGTTACTCAGACTACATTTTCGTCTCTTTTTTTATCATCATACCGGTCATCCTGCCCACCACGATGCTCGGATACTACTCTATGAATGTGTCCTTGATGCCCTATGAATTTTTCATCATCGTTTCGATCTATTGGAAGTCTGCTTCCTATAGGTCGTCACTCGACCTCTCTTCGTTCGGCAAGACTACAAACAGGTCGGCTGCTAAGTTGGCTAGTTTTTTTCTTTTGGACTGACATGCACGCTATTCGACATGTCGATAGCTTCAAGACTTCGTCATGACCCTCTCGAGGTCGCTGCGCCTACACATCGCTCGGGGGCTTGTGAGACATGGGTACCCCTGGGTCCCCACCGACCAGGCTCACGACCGTCCCCGACAAGTGGGTCCGGCCTACTAGAAGACCCGCCGACCTGATAGTAGGCCCAATTGACCTAGTTGGTGGCCCACATGACCTCCTGAAGACCTTCCAGAAGATTCCAGACGACCTTATCCGGAACGACTTCAAGACTTGGCGTACAAGACAAGATTTTGGTGGATTCCGACCAAGTAGATCGACGGATATGGCAAGTGTTGTAATCAACTAGACTTAGGTCTCCTGGTCGTAACCGATCAGGAATCTGGGAACCGACCTTGTCCGCTGGCAAATATAAGGCGGGCAAGATGACCCCTTGTAATCAGGCAATCCCCAAGCAATCTACATCAACAACTGGACGTAGGGTTTTACTCTTCGGAGGCTCGAACCAGTATAAACTCGCCGTGTTCTCTGCATTCCGTGTGCTCGTGCGCAACCTTCGAGTTCTTAGCCTTAGATTCCCCCTCGCCGAACAACTAAACCACCGGGGTTAACCCCCCTGTGGGCTGTCTAGATCGAAACATCTGACAGATCCCCCTCACAAATCAGTGAGAAAAGGTGCTCGATTTTGGGGTCTTCTTAGGTTTCGGGAAAGTGGTGTTCTTGGTGGAAATCCTTCGATTCCTCTTAATTTAGCAAGTTTTGGTGGACCAAATCGTAGCTATGGGATGCCCATGAGGTACTCCTAGTATCCCCAAAGTCTTGTGTGAATCCGTGGAGCGAATCGGGAGATCGGGAAGGTTGTTTGGAGGGGTTGACCCATGGCTCGCTGTTCATCCCGAGTGCCCAGGGTCTGACCGGTCTGACCGGTGCGACCCCTATTGGGTTTTGGCTCGGGTGAACGTCCTGGTGTGTTCCTTAGTCTCTAGGCTTGCTGCTATTTTGAGTTTGGTGCTGTTTGGAGCTCGGAGGGTTGGTTTCTTGGATTTGGGGTTTCCAGGCTTGGACCGGTCTGACCAGTGTGCTGTACCGGTCTGACCGGTGTGGAGTTCTGCTGTGGAAATCGTCAAGTCTTGCTCGGGTGATCCGGTTTGGGGTCTCGAGTGACCTAGTGTGTCTCTGGTGGGTGTCGGGTGATCCGGCGGTCTAGTCCGGGTGATCCGGCCAGGACCGGTCTGACCAGTGGTGGTGACCGGTCTGACTGGTGTGGTTTGAGTGCTGCTCGAGTTGCTTGTTCCATTGCATTCTCGAGTAGGTTTCGGTGGTTGTTTGCTTCTAGGGTCAGTAGCACTTCAGTGACTACGTGACTTTGGCAAACTCGTGTAGTTCGAGTCGGAGTAGTGTTGGATAGGCCGAGTTCGTCTTGTAGGAGAAGTCATCTCTTTCGAGAAGAATTTTTATCAGCTCCCATTCACTCCCCCCTCTCTGGTCGCTAGTTCGGTCCTTCAAGTGGTATCAGAGCCGGTTACGGGTCTTGATTGACTCTAATCAATCTAAGATCCAAAGATGGCGTACCAGGAACGAGGATCGGGTCCTCCGCACTTCGATGGAAATAAGTACCAGATGTGGCAGAGGCGGATGGCTGCTTTTCTCCGCGGCAAGGGTCAGATCCTTTGGGATGTTATAGTGAACACAGCTTATGTTCATCTGATTAACTTCCTTGCTCCGGGATCGAGGGATATGCACGATGCCAACAACAAGGCAGTCGACTACTTGTTTCACGCTCTATCGGGTTCAGACAGAGGATTTGGCTTGTAGGATTTGGGAGCAACTCAAGAATGCTCACACTGGGAACAGTCAGGTTCAGGCTCGGTTGTTTGCGACTTACCGGAGAGAGTACGAGAACTTCACTCATCTCCCCGGTGAGTCCATCGATACGATGTTCCAGCTGTTCACGGTGATTGTGAACAACATGAGGGCCAATGTGACCATGCTCCTGTACGATGATCATGACAGAGCTGTGAAGCTCTTGCACTTGTTGGATCATACTATTTAGGGTGGAAAGGTCGAGGCCATTCTTGAGTCAGAGAAGTATGAGACTCTGACGGTGGACGAGCTGTTCTCTAAGCTCAAGTCGGCTGAGGTGGACCGTGGTGTAACAGCCAAGATTGAGGGCCCGACTGACTCTCATAGTCTCGCTCTCATCAGTGGCTCAGGTGCAAAGTCTAACGTTAACCCATCCACCAAGATGTACTCTCTGTCTTCCTTGATGTCTTTGCCGGATGAGGAGTTTGACGTGCTTGGAGAGGACGAGCTGGCGTTGCTGACCAGGAGGTTCGAGAGGATGCACGAGAACCGGGTGAACACAAGGAGGAACACAAGGACATGCTTTCAGTGTGGCAAGCCAGGACACTTCGTCGTCGATTGCCCCGAGAAGATGGAGAACAAGGACAACTACAAGCACCGGTCGAAGACGGAGAGCAAGTACCGGTCGAGGCGCGATCACAAGCACAAGAACAAGGACGAGCGAAGATCGAGGAAGAAGGACGGCCACGGCAAGAAGGCCCGAGCGATGGTCGGAGCGAGCGACGTCGACTCCAGCTCTGCCTACTCTACCTCGAGCTCGAGTAGGAGTGAAGACGAAGGTGATCGACACAAGAGCAAGAAGGGGTCCAAGAACCTGAGCGGGTTGAGCTGTTTCGTGAGAGACGGCTTCTGCGGCATGGCACACAGCTCCGGCAGCAAGAAGAGCCAGAAGGACGACTCGGACTCAGACTCTGAGGATGAGGTATGTGATGAACTTTCCTTCTTGCACTAGGAGAATGAGGAGCTAGGAAAATTGCTTGATAATCGTGATGACATGCTTAGAGAGGCTAAGAAAATGAGGAGGCCTCGCTTGAAGATGCTAGGAGTAGAGTAGCTGAGCTAGAAACACAGAACCTTGATGCTAAGCTTGAGATAGATTCACTTAAGGCTTCACCTGTTGTTTCTGATGAGGTTGATTGTGCTGATTGCTCTGTTTTCCTAGCTGATCTTATAGCTCTTAAGGAAAAGCATGCCTCAAAGTGTGAGGAACTAGATGTGCTTAGGGTTGAGTTGGCTGGGCTGCAGTCTAGGCCCTCTTTTCTAGGTGCTTGCACATCTTGTCTTGTTTTGCATGGAAAGATTGATGAGCTTCGTTCTCGCATTGTTTCACTTGAGGCTGATTTGAAAGTTCCTATTCCTACTTCCTGCTCTACTTGTGAATTGCATACTGTGAAAAATCTGGAACTTGCACATTATGTTGATCGTTTGCAGGATGAGAATGATGAGTTGAGAAAGTGTTTGAGTTGGTTGTCGGGTCAGGAGCCTCAGCTTCGTATCATGATAGCGGCTTTCAAACGCTATGATGGTCAAGCACTTGGGGTTGACAAAATTGGAGAAAGCAGTGGTGAGAAAGATGAGAAAATTGGAGAGATTCCTATCCCACCACATACAACACCCAATAACTAGTTTGAGCCTAAGCCTAACCATCTCAGAAACAAACTTGACACAACTCCAGATCCACCCATATTCCCTCCCCAAACAAACAACTTCCAAAAACCGGTGAGATTTGTGAGTCCTAAGGGAGATGTGGTTGGAGAGAAGAAGGGAGAGAAACCGAGTGAGGAGAAACCAAAAGAGAAGCTTAGTGTGGAACCACAACCAAAGCCCAAGCCAAAACCAATCCGGTTCCATTGTGCGTATTGTGGGAGAGATGGTCACAAGGGTGAGTTTTGCTTCAAGAGGAAGCGTGAGGAGATAATGGCTAAGGAGTGGGCAAACAAGGATAGGTACCACCCCTCTCATGGTGTACCTGAGCCTCGTATGCCACTGCCCAGGGCTAAGGCCATTGTGCATATGGTTTCGACTTGGTGAGATAGACAGGCTGCTGGTGGTGTTGCTGGTTGAGCACCACCGGTCAGACCGGTCAGGGTCACAGGTCAGACCGGTGCTGGTCTGGGTGCTGGCCAGTTTGAGTTTCGTGGTCGTGATGATGCTCATTTCAGATCCTTTGGTCATGGTACTGGTGGTTGGCGTGGTGAGTCTGGTGGTGTTGAGTTTGCTAGACGTTCTCCTCCTCGTGGTCGATACGAGTCTGGGAGAGGTCGCAGCTTTGAGTTGGAGAGGGGCTGCGGTCCACGGTCTTCCTTTCGTGGCTTTCGTGCTCCTCCAGCAAGACGGGAGTGGTTTCCGTGTGGTGGTTTCAGTTCTGGTAGAGATGGTAGGATGGGTCCGAGGTTTGATGCTCATGATAGGATAGATTTCCATTTTGGTAGGAATGGTAGGATGGATCGTGCTAACCCCACTTTGGAGCAGATGACTCAGCACTGGTTTTACTCTTTTGGTACTAACCCCAGTGTTGAGTCGTTTGCTCATTCACGTGCTCATTTTTTAATTTCAGGTGGGTGGCTTGGGGAACGTTTGGTTGATCGACTCTGGTTGCTCGAGGCACATGACTAGAGATCGAGGATGGTTCTCCAGCCTCACCCCGGTGGTGTCAAAGACATACATCACCTTTGGGGACAATGAGCGAGGGCGTGTACTTTCAGAAGGTGAAGTGAGGGTAAGTGACAAAGTGGGGCTGAAGCGTGTTGCCTTGGTCAAGTCGCTCAGATTTAACTTGCTTTCGGTTTCCCAGCTTCTTGAGGAAGGTTTTGAGGTGTTGTTTAAGTCGGGTGGTTCTCGGATACTTGATGCTCGAGGTGACCTTGTCTGTGTGGTCGTTCCCGAGGGTCAAATATTCCGAGCGGATTTTTCTTAGAGTTCGGGTGTTTCGAGGTGTTTCGTGGCTGGTTCTACAGGTGAGTTGTGGAAGTGGCATAGGAGGTTGGGTCACTTGAGTTTTGACCTTTTGTCACGCTTGAGTGGACTCAATTTGGTCTGAGGATTACCCCGGTTGAAGTTCGAGAAAGATTTGGTGTGTGCGCCGTGCAGGCATGCTAAGATGGTAGCTGCTTCCCATCCACCCCTCACCGATGTGATGACGGAGCGTCCATGCGAGCTGCTCCATATGGACGCTCGAGCTGGGCCAACAAGGTCCATATGGAGCAGCTCGCATGGATGCTCCGTCATCACATCGGTGAGGGGCGGGTGAGAAGAGGCTACCATCTTGGCATGCCTACACGGCGCACAAACCAACTCTTTCTCAAACCTCAGCCGTGGCAATCCTCGGACCAAATTGAGTTTACTCAAGCGAGACAGAAGGCCAAAGCTTAAGTGACCCAACTTCCTATGCCACTTCCACAACTCACTCGAAGAACCAGCCAAAAAGCAACGAGCCACACCAGAAGACTGAGAGAAATCCGCTCGGAAAACTTGACCCTCGGGAACAACCATGCAAACTAGGACCCCTCGAGAATACAAAATCCGAGAACCACCAGGCCGAAACAACACCTCAAAGCCCTCATCCAAAAGCTAGGAAACGGAAGCAAATTGAATCCGAGCGATTGAACAAGAGCAACACGCCTGAGAGTGACCTTCTCACCTACCTTAATCTCACCTTTTGACAGCACACACCCTCGCCCATTGTCCCCAAAGGTGTTGTATGTCTTGGACACCACCAGGACGAGACTTGAGAACCACCCCTTGTCTCCGGTCATGTGCCTCGAGCAACCGGAGTCAATCAACCAAACGTTCCTCAAGTCTCCCACCTGAAATTCAAAAACGAGCACGTGAGTGAACAAACGACTCAGCACCGGGGTTAGTACCAAAAGAGTAAAACCAGTGCTGAGCCATTTGCTCCAAAGTGGGGTTAGCACAAACCATATCATCACACCTATCAAAGCTACCACCACGAAAACCACCACGGGAACCACCTCTAGGGAACCACCCCTGTCTAGCTGGAGGAGAACGAAAACCACGAAAGGAAGACCGTGGACCGTTCCTCCTCTCCATCTCAAAGCTACGACTCCTCCCACCCTCGTATTGAGCACGAGGTGGAGAACGTCTAGCAAACTGACCACCTGCAAACTCTCCATGCCAACCACCAGAACCACGACCACCAGAACCGAACCGAGCATCCGCACGAGCACGGAAACCAAACCGCTGCCTACCCAGACCAGCACCGGTCTGACCGGTGGAGTGCACCGGTCTGACCGGTGGTGCTCGGCCAGCAGCACCACCTGCCACCTTTCGATCTCCCCAAGCCGGAACCGTCCTCACAATCGCCTTGGCTCTAGGCATCTGCATACGAGGCTCAGGTACACCATTTGAGGGGCGGTACCTGTCCTTGTTAGCCCACTCCTTAGCCATTCTCTCCTCACACTTTCTCTTGAAGCAAAACTCTCCCTTGTGACCATCTCTCCCACAATAGTCACAATGAAACCGTATGGGCTTAGGTTTAGGCTTGGGTTGGGGCTGCTCACTTGGTTTCTTCTCATTCGGCTTCTCACCCTTCTTCTCTCCAACCTCACTCTCCTTGGAGCTCACAAACTTCACCGGTTTTTGAAAGTCATTTGTAGGGTGAGGAAATATGGGAGGATCTGGGGTTGTGTCAAGTTTGTTTCTCAGTGGGTTGGGCTTAGCAGCATATGCATTTTTGTGGAAGGTTTTTGGTGGAGCTTGGATATCACCAATCTTCTCTCCTCCCTCACCACTACACTCTCCAACCTTCTCCGAACCAAGCGCTTGCCCATCATAGCGCTTGTATGACTCTATCATCATCCTAAGTTGTGGTTCATGACCCGACAACCAGCCCTTCATTTTTCTCAAGTCATCGTTCTCATCCTGCAAGCGATCCACATAGTGTGCAAGTTCCAGATTTTTCAAAGCATGCAATTCACAAGTAGAGCAAGAAGTGGGAACAGGTTCTTTCAACTTGGCCTCAAGAGAAACAGTGTAAGCATGCATCTCATCAATCTTTCCATGCAAAACAGGGCAAGAAGTGCAAGCACCTAGCAAAGCAGGTCTAGACTTAAGCTCAGTCACTTCAACCCTAAGCACACCTAGTTCATCACAAGTAGAGGCATGCTTATCCTTAAGAGCAGTAAGATCAGCTAGGTACATAGAGCAATCACAACAATCAATCTCATCAGAAACCACAGGTGAAGCCTTAAGCGAATCTATTTCAAGCTTAGCATCAAGGTTCTGGGTTTCTAGCTCAGCTACACGGTTCCTAGCATCTTCTAGTGAGGCCCTAAGTTCTTTCCTCATCTTCTTTGCCTCTCTAAGCATGTCATCACGATTATCAAGCAACTTGCCAAGACGCTCATTCTCCTCACGCAAGAAGGGAAGCTCGTCACGTACCTCATCCTCGGAGTCGGAGTCCGAGTCGCTCTGGTGACTCTTCTTGCTGCCGGAGCTACGAGCCATGCCGCAGAAGCCATCTCTCGCGTAGCAGCTCAGCCCGCTCAAGTTCTTGGATGACTTCTTGTTCTTGCGCCGATCACCTTCATCTTCACTGCTACTCGAGCTCGAGGAAGAGTAAGCGGAGCTGGAGTCGACGTCGCTCGCTCCGACCATCGCTCGGGCCTTCCTGCCGCGGCCGTCCTTCTTCCTCGATCGTCGCTCGTCCTTGTGCTTGTTCTTGTGCTTGTGATCGCGCCTTGATCGGTACTTGCCGTCAGTCCTCGACCGGTTCTTGTAGCTATCCTTGTTCTCCATCTTCTCCGGACAGTCGGCGATGAAGTGTCCTGGCTTGCCGCACTGAAAGCATGTCCGTGGATTCTTCCTTGTGTTCACCCGGTTCTCGTGCAACCTCTCGAACCGCCTGGTCAGCAACGCCAGCTCGTCCTCTCCAAGCACGTCGAACTCCTCGTCTGGCAAAGACATCAAAGAAGACAAAGAGTACATCCTGGAGGATGCGTTAGTGTTAGACTTAGCACCTTTGCCACCGACGAGAGCAAGACTATGAGAGTCAGTCGGGCTCTCGATCTTGGCTGTCATACCACGGTCCAACTCAGCTGACTTGAGCTTCGAGAACAGCTCGTTCACGGTCAAGGTGTCATACTTCTCGGACTCAAGAATAGCCTCGACCTTTCCGTCCCATACGGTGCGATCCAACGAGTGCAAGAGCTTCACGACTCTATCATGATCATCGTATGGGAGCACAGCCACATTGGCTCTCATGTTGTTCACCACAACCGTAAACTGCTAGAAAAGGGCATCGATGGACTCACTGGGGAGATGAGTGAAGTTCTCGTACTCTCTCTGGTAAGTCGCGTACATCCGAGCCTGAACCTGAGCATTCCCAGCATGAGCATCCTTCAACTGCTCCCAAATCCTACAAGCTAAGTCCTCTGTCTGAACCCGATCGAATTCGGACTGACACAGAGCACGAAACAAGTAGTCGACCGCCTTGTTGTTGGCGTCGAACATATCCCTCGATCCTGGAGCAAGGAAGTTAATCGGATGAACATAAGCTGTGTTCACCGTAACGTCCCAAAGGATCTGACCCTTTCCACGGAGGACCGCAGCCATCCGTCTCTGCCACATCTGGTAGTTCTTCCCATCGAAGTGCGGAGGACCCGATCCTCGTTCCTGGTACGCCATCGTTGGATTGTAGACTGGTTAGAGCCTCGAAAGACCCGAACCTGCTCTGATACCAATTGAAGGACCGAAACTGGCGACCAGAGAGGGGGGGAGTGAATGGGAGCCGATAAAAATTCTTCTCGAAGGAGATGACTACTCCAACAAGACAAACACGGCTAGCCAAATCACGTCTCCGACTCAACTACCCAAGTTGGCCAAGACCACGTAGCCACTGGAGTGCTACTGGTCCTAAGAACCAACAACTCAACCAAACGAACCAAACACTCCAAACACGCAGCGGAAAACTACACAGCCTGCTGTCTGTGCCACACCGGTCAAACTGATGGCTCCTGCCGGTCAGACCGATGGCACCGGTCAGACCGGTGGACTCTGCCGGTCAGGCCGGTGACACACAGCAAGTGCACAGCAAAGTTCCAGGAAGCCTCAGTGACTTCTCTAGGCCCTGGAACAAAAAGCACCTCCAAAACTCAAACTGCAGAGGAAGAAAACCCTTCACAAAGCCTAGCAAATCTCCTCGAAACCTACCAAGAACTGACCAGCAACAACTCAGCCCAAAGACACACGAACCAGGCAGTTCACCCGAGGCAAATCCCACAAAGGCTTACACCGGTCAGACCGGTCAAGAGCACCGGTCAGACCGGTCACGCCTGGGCAGCTCGGGATGAACAGCGCCCGCGGGTCAACTCCCCCAAATCCAACTCCCGATCTCCCGATTCGCTTCACGGATTCGCACAAGACTTTGGGGATAGTAGGAACACCTCATGGGTACTCCATAGCCAAGATTTGGTCCACCAAAACTTGCTAGAATGAGAGGAATCGAAGGATTTCCACCAAGAACACCTCTAACCCTAGAGCCAAGAAAACCCCAAAAATTAGCCCCTTTACTCACGAATTTGGGAGGGGAATCAAAGGGAAAAGAACCACGAAGGGTTCATGCATACATCCCCCACCAAATCCCAAAGAGAAAGGTCTCAAAACCACCACAAGAAATTCGCCAAGAAAAAGGCTCCGAAAATCACCAAAAAGGGAAGAACACAATCAAGCCTTGAGGAACCACGCCGAATCATCTATACATACCATGAAGGTTCATACAAGGTCTAGCTTCCGCCCGATCATCCTTCCCTCTCACAAGATCTCACCATGAAGCTCTCAAGCTAGTCCTAGAAATTCCAAAGGAAAAATGGAAGAGGAAAATAGCAAAACAAAATGAGCTAGGGTTCCAAGAGATGGCTGCCATCCTCTCACCACTTGGGTTATATGGAGGCTAGCCGAAAGACGAAACTACCCCTAAGGCCTAATACTAGGATACACACCCCCGAGGGGCACTTTGGGAAACTTTGTCTTCGCACCATCGGACGGATGCCCGGCGACCGCAAACTTGCTTAGCCTCGACGCAAGCCTTGCGATCCCGACGCGTGTCCTCTGCTTTGAAGTCTCCAGACTGCATTGTCACACACCGGTCAGACCGGTGCTCCTCACCGGTCAGACCGGTCCGATGCTGCTGCACCTCTGTCTTCGGTCTTGGCTTTGTGGATCAACCAAGGAACCCAGTGGTTTTCTGGTGAACCACTGGAAACCCCGTGAACTCGGTGTAGCCTCCGCCAATCACCACTCATGACTCGGCTCCCACGTAGTCCCGGCTCGACCTTGGTTTTGAGGCTCAACCAAGAAACCGTCCACCGACTTCATCTTGCTGTTCTTGCCACCATGCGGCCCGCACTTGACCCCGCTGGCCACCGGGTCCCTCGAACCAAGCCTACTTGTCTTCTCCACACCTGGAGGCCTCACCAGCAATGACCTTTCGCGCTTGTTCTTCACCTGCACCAACACCAGTCAAGCCGCAACCTGCACCTGCAATACTTAGCCAAGAATCAGTCCACACCACGTTGTCAATCACTCATCACACCAGGAAGCGACCATCCACCGGTCCTTGAACCACACAGGCTCTCAATGAGTTCCTTTTTGTTGCAAAGACATTTCATGTATCAAATATGAATCTGAAAATGAAATGTAAATTTCTTGGAAAACATGCTCCCATGTCATATGTGCTTAATTAAATTGCTTTTGGGTGCTAAACCATTGCATGTTGCTTACCAATGAGAAGTCTCATATATAGAAGTAGGCACATGGCTCGGTGGCTTTGACATGACATGAGGTGCTTGTGGGTGTTTATGATGATCTTATGCTTAGAATGGTTGTCCTAGCATGAAGTTTGTGTGGCTTTGCCATTTTGACATGTTTTGCTCATGTTTAGGACTTTGCTCATGAGAGGAAATTTTTCGCAAAAATGCTCAATTCTATCTTAGCTTTTCCCAATGGTTGTGAAACTTGGCGATCTTGTAGCTGATGTTCATACGAAGCTATGGAGTATCTAACTTGCTCATTTGGACATGTGTAGCATCTTGTGGTGAATTTTGTCTATTTGAGAAGCTCTAGGTTGAAATTTTCCTAATTTTGCCTTGATTCATGCATTGGCAACAAGGAGGAGATGTGTGTGAAGGAAAAGTGCTACTAAATGCATTTATAAGGTTTCTGAGTGGTTTCGAGCCATTTTTGGGCTCTTGTTGTTCCCAGGTGGTCACCTGTCTGACCGATCAGGGTGCTGGCCCTGTGCAGATGTTGGGCACCAGTCTGACCAGTGCTGGGGATCAGTCTGACCGGTCAGAGCTGAGCTGGTGCAGTTGCTTTGTTTCATGAAGTGTTCGGCATGCATTTGTCCAGGGGGAGTTGCATTGGTTCAAGGGGAGCTTGCATATGTGTAGGGGGGCTCTTTGTGGTTTTCGAGTTTTTCTTTGGTGGTCTTTTCTCTTTGCTTGAGCTGGTTTTTGTCTCGGTTGTGTCGAGCCATTGCCCTTGCCTATGGGGCTGAGACTTTCCTCTTTCAAGTGATCTTGTTCTTTGCCTTTGGTTGGCTTTCGATCGCTTGTTTGAGTTTCTTTGTTCGTTTCTTTTTTTCCTTTTCTCTTTGGTTACCAAATATGTGTGTTGTCAATGCACTCATCAAGGGGGAGATTGAGAGTCTGTGTGGTTCGAGGACCGATGGATGGTCGCTTCCTGATGTGATGAGTGATTGACAATGTTGTGTGGACTAACTCTTGGCCTAGTATTGCATGTGCAGGCTGCGGCTTGATTGGTGCTGGTGCAGGTGAAGAACAAGCGCGAAAGGTCGATGCCGGTGAGGCCTCCAGGTGTGGAGCAGACAAGTAGGCTTGGTTCGAGGGACCCAGTGGCCAGCGGGGTCAAGTGCGGGTCCCATGGTGGCAAGAACAGCAAGACGAAGTCATGGACGGTTTCTTGGTTGAGCCTCAAAACCAAGGTCGAGCCGGGACATTGCGGGAGCCGAGTCATGAGTGGAGATTGGCGGGAGGCTACACCAAGTCTCGGGGTTTCCAGTGGTTCACCACAAAACCACTGGGTTCCATGGTTGATCCACAAAGCCAAGGCCGAAGACCGAAGTGCAGCAACATCAGGCCGGTCTGACCGGTGGGGACCACCGGTCTGACCGGTGTGCGACGACACCTTTCGGAGACTTCGAAGCGGAGGACACACGTCGGGATCGCAAGGCTTGCGTCGAGGCTAAGCAGGTTGCGGTCGACGGGCATCCGTCCGATGGTGCTGCGACGAAGATTCCCAAAAGTGCCCCTCGGAGGTGTGTATCTTAGTTTTATGTCTTAGGGGTAGTTTCGTCTTTCGGTTGCCTCCATATAACCCAAGTGGTGAGAGGATGGCAGCCATCTCTTGGAACCCTAGCTCATTTGCTTTTGTTTTTTTCCCTTCCTATTTTCCTTAGGATTTTTGAGGACTAGCTTGAGACCTACATGGTGAGATCTTTAGAGAGGGATGGATGATCAGGAGGCAAGCTAGACCTTGTATGAACCTTCTTGGTATGTATAGATGATTCGGCGTGGTTCCTCAAGGCCTTGTGTTGTTTCCCCCGTTTTCCCTTTTTGGTGATTTTCGGAGCCTTTTCTTGGCGATTTTCTTGTGGTGGTTTTGTGGCCTTTCTCTTGAGGATTTGGTTGGGATGTATGCATGAACCCTTCGTGGTTCTTTTCCTTGTGATCCCCCTCACAAATCAGTGAGAAAAGGTGCTCGATTTTGGGGTTTTCTTAGGTTTCAGGAAAGTGGTGTTCTTGGTGGAAATCCTTCGATTCCTCTTGATTTAGAAAGTTTTGGTGGACCAAATCGTAGCTATGGGATGCCCATGAGGTACTCCTAGTATCCCCAAAGTCTTGTGCGAATCCGTGGAGCGAATCGGGAGATCGGGAAGGTTGTTTGGAGGGGTTGACCAACGGCTCGCTGTTCATCCCGAGTGCCCAGGATCTGACCGGTGTGACCCCTATTGGGTTTTGGCTCGGGTGAATGTCCTGGCATGTTCCTTAGTCTCTAAGCTTGCTGCTGTTTCGAGTTTGGTGCTGTTTGGAGCTCGGAGGGTTGGTTTCTTGGATTTGGGGTTTCCAGGCTTGGACCGGTCTGACCAGTGTGCTGTACCGGTCTGACCGGTGTGGAGTTTTGCTGTGGAAATCATCAAGTCTTGCTCGGGTGATCCGGTTTGGGGTCTCGGGTGACCCGTTGTGTCTCTGGTGGGTGTCGGGTGATCCGGCGGTCTAGTCCGGGTGATCTGGCCAGGACCGGTCTGACCGGTGGTGGTGACCGGTCTGACCGGTGTGGTCTGAGTGCTGCTCGAGTTGCTTGTTCCGCTGTGTTCTTGAGTAGGTTTTGGTGGTTGTTTGCTCCTAGGGTCAGCAGCACTTCAGTGGCTGCGTGACTTTGGCAAACTCGTGTAGTTCGAGTCGGAGTAGTGTTGGATAGACCGAGTTCGCCTTGTAGGAGAAGTCATTTCCTTTGAGAAGAATTTTTATCGACTCTCATTCACTCCCCCCTCTCTTTTCGCCAGTTCGGTCCTTCAGGTTGGGAGTGACATGACACCTGCGCGGTAGTCGTCGTAGAGTAGTAGAGGTTGAGCGTCCTCTTGGGAAAAGTTGAGGTAGAAGGGTCTTCTCAGTCGTCGCATCTTGGGTCTTCAAACAAGAACACAAACCTACACAAGATGCGACGTAGAAATAAATAACGAGCATTCAACTAATGCAAAACATCGATAAGAATCAATTCAGAAGATCCAAATAAACTCCATACTAAATACAAGCAGCCCTGATTTAAATAATGAAAATAAAGCAATTGGTTTTATAATAAAAGCAGTTTTAAACAGTTAGTTTTATATACTAGAAAACAAGGTAGGAACAGGAGTTAGATCAAATTTAGTTTACGGGTCTCACGGCTAAGATCTTAGATGATCAAGCTTGCAAGCAGGAAAGCGGAGAGGCTGAGATCAAGCACTCGAAAGGTTTTAGCTCACAGTTGATCAAAGCGGTAGCTCAAAGATAAACTAGAAAAGGCATTACCATGCCATGATGTGCATCGACAGCACAAAGGGGATGAAAGGGTCGACTTGTGGTCGATAGAAGGGGTGATACGACAAGGCATGCACAAGAGCGAAAAGGGGCATGTGCTACCGATGCGGCGACGATCAAGGCTAAATAGCTAGGTTGCAATGTGGGGTTGCCATTCGTGAAGTAGAGGCCTCTGCTCACGGCACGGCCGTCCATCACGCGCGGCATCCTAGTTACAAGCACATGGTACGACGCATGCTTCGCGGCACGAAACGAGGTTGAGCAAGAGCGAGTATGCGGATGACAGCTAAACATGCGCAAAGAGAGGCAACACGGGTCCCTGTATTGTCTGGGCGACAAGGTCGCTCACACATGCATGTCCACGGCGTCCCATGTTCACGACGTGTTCATGGAGTGCGCGGGGCATTAGCTTCTCAGGGCCCGCGCAACACTCAGTGACTTGTTGACCGGCAAGCACAGAGGGTAGGTGCGATAGTGTGGGGATAGCGAGGCATAGCGCGGCAAGGCGGCACACGTTGCATGGCGATAACATGCGGAAATAAGACAACGGCTGGGCCACCACCTCTCGGTCGATCGCAGCCAAGGTGATAAGCAAGCAAGCGATGGCGAGCGGCACCTGCAAGAAAAAGCACGACTCGAAGGTCGGCAACACAGGGCGACATCGATTTGTGACGGCGGCGCGTGTGGCATGGCCACAGCTAGGAACATGCGGCTCAAAGGCCAGTCAGGCATTTCATCGAACAGATGGAGGGCAAGACAAAGATGCATGTTCAACAAGGAAACTATGATTGTTGATGTTCTAGGGCTCAACATGTTCAAGCACAGCACAAGGGTTGTCACCACAAGCAGGCAAGGTAGGGTAAAAGGAGCTGGTTTGGTCGGATGGCTCACTTACGAGCTTGTGGACAGGAAGGTCATTCCGTCGAACACGTCGTGGGTGAGGTGGACGGGTGTCGTGCTAGGGAAAAGAGGGGCAGCAGCTTGTTCTCGCTTGCTCGCGGTTCACTTGGCGTAGACGTTCCCGGCGACAACATCATGGATCGACGGCAACGGTGTCCTCGACGCGTGCAGCCTCTAGCTCTCTTCAGTCTTTCTCCCCCTCGACATCGATGGTTCACGGCGGCGTGGGCCGCAGCTTCACACACACAAGCAAGGCTTCAAATTGGACGGGCAAAGATCGGCAACAAGCGAGATAGAAGAGGATGGGCCTACTGGTGGGTGCATCTCACCTCGTAGACAAAACATCAAGCATGTCATGGGCGAGGTGGAAGAAAGGTCAGGGCTTGCGGTTCATCTTCGATTCACACGCAGGTCGAGCAGGTGGCGGACATCCTCAGCTTCGTCGCGGCAGCGGTGGCCCCAGGACGGCGAGGATGCAGAGCTCTCAGGCGGTGACGGCGCTTCCTCAATGGCGTCGGCGTGGCGTGGGTGTCCATGGCCCCTCACGAACGACAGCAGGTGGCGGCGGCGTCGAGGACGCGGGGTCGGCGGCAGCGAGGCTCGACAACGCTCCAGAGCCCCACGACTCCCTGGTCCTTGGCATCGTCGTGGCGGTCTTGATCGGCGACGGCACCCACGGCATGTCGCGGCTTCGGCGCATGCAGAGGCAGCTTCAGTGCCTCCACTGTGTCGACGAGACGCCCCTGGACGGCGACGACTTCCTCTGGGGCGCAGCCCTCCTCGTGCACGGTGTGTCGCTCAAGGCGTCGTGGTCATGGCGCTCCGAGGTAGCGACGATGCGACGTGGCGCGGCACGCCCTCGTGCGTGGCACGGCGTGGCCGTCAGGCGGCCTTCGTGGCTACACCTTCGGCACGACGGCGACCGACGTCTTCCCTAGTGCGGTGGTGCCCTACTCCTCTTCTCCTTCTTCTCTTCTCTCCTTTATCTGCTCCTTTCTTCCCCTCCCCTGTTTTCCCCCAAGGGCGGCTAGGGTTCGGCGGCTTCTTATGGAGCAGCAGCGGGCACAGCGCGAGGGCAAGAGTGCCCCGCGGCCATCCATGGCACCCGGGCCATGGTGGCGACGTGGTCGAAATCTAGCGGCTTGCCCCTAGGGTTTGAGGGTGCGGCGCTGGGGCAAAGGGGTCAAATCCCCCCTTGGAGGAGCATCTAAGGCGGCCTAGGCGTGCGCGCGGCTCGGCGTGCGGGCCGGCGCGGCACTAGCCGAGTCCTCAAGCACGCCTGTGCGCGGGTGTGTGCGTCGGTGTGTACGATAGGAGGAAGAAAGGGGAACAGATTGGCCGACAGGTGGGTCCCACCGACGACGCTGGAGGGGCTCCTATGTCCCGTCCCGGGGCTCCTATATCCCGGAAGATGGATAAGGGCTTGTTTGTTTCCACCGGATTGGATTTCGACCGGAATTGATAAATATAACAAGAAAATTATGATAGCTACTATAAGAGATTCGGATTTATTCCGGGTCAAAAATTAATTTACTCATGATAAGTACACCAAGAGACTCGAACTCAATCCACTAGTCAAGAGGTGTGGAATCAATCCGGCTCTTCGGTCTCTTGTTCTACCTATCATAATGAGTAAATTAAATCTCGATCCGGAATGAATTCAAGTCATTACCATGATTTTCTTGATGTATCTATTATTCCGACTGGATTGAATCCTATGGAAGCGAACAAGCCCTAAGGAAGAAAACTTCCAACCTATCATCGGCCTATTAAACTTCTTCTTATTCTTCCTCCACCGTTCACTTCCTCGGCTCTGGCCACCCCACGGCCCACCGCTGCCCTTCCTAACCCGAACCTCTCCTCGCGCCCTCATCGCCGGTCTCCAGGCCACTAGTCATCCAACCCAGGACGACCGGTGGCGCTACCATGCCGCCTTGCCTCCATCGCCTGTCGAAGCCCCAGCACCGCCGGTCCTCCGTCTCCCCACGACCCCCTCATTTTCTAGGTGCGTGGACTAATGGAGGACCACCAAAACCCAAACCCTCGAAACCCTACCCCAAGGCCACCACCTCGATCATCGTCAACGGCCAGTGCGCGACTCGCTGTCGGCCGCTCCCGCCCACCTCCCACTCGCTGGGAGCTCGAGAGGCAACCGCGAGCGCAGAGGAGGCGCGGGGAGGCAATGCAGAGGAGAGGACGATGGAAGGTAGAAGACGACCAGGAGCTGTCGGATCTCACTTTCACATGAATCTTAAATCTTAAAGTGGAAGTTTCAATGAAAAAAATCTTTTTTTTAATCTTTCTGAAAATGCATAGGATTCCCCTGGCGCCGGAAGCAGACTGTGGCTGGGGAATTTTTTATATATTTTTTATTCCAATTTGCAAATTTATACGGCCGTTTTGAAATTTATCAAAACTATACCACCACCGCCGTGGGCCACGACGGTTGCCGACTAAACGCCGTGGCCCGCGGCGATTGGACGGCGTCCACGGCGGTTGGGGGGCTCCACGGCGGATAGACCTAACCGCCGTGGGCCATGACGGTTAGGCTCGTTTTATTTTTTTACTTTATTAAATTATAATAATCCAGTAGGAAATTAAAAAAGGAAATTGAGGAATATTGGTTCAATTATTACAACACAATCACAATAGAATCCAGTTCTTATAAAATAATATTACAGTACCATGATTCAAACGAAATAGTAGTTCAAATATTACAGTAGGTAGGAAGGACTACAACATCATACAAAATGACAAACTTCAGCCATTCTTGCGATGTGACGACGAAGGTTTAGCTTTCTTGGTAGCTTTTATAGTTGGTGGATTAGTAACACACGAGTCTGCTGGTGGAGCATAAAGACCACCCCAAGGAGGTTCCTCTCCTCTTGTAATGGCATCTGCAGTTTTTCCTTGCAAATAATGATGTATGTCTGGTGGAGCATAAAGATCATCCCAAGGAGGTTCCTCTCCTCTTGCAATGGCATCTGCAGTTTTTCCTTGCAAATAATGAAGCATGCCTCTTCCTAACGTGCTCATTTTCTTCAGATCAGGTGGTGCATTTATGCTTTTCCCCCTGTGCTGTGAGGAATCACGATCACCACCACCATTACCATCCTCACCCCCTCCGGTAGCAGCAGTAGACATCTCTAGTTACTGTTACACAAAATCTAAACTAATTTAACTAATTACACTATTCTAAACTAATTTTACTAATTACACTATTCTAAACTAATTTAACTAATTACATCGTACCGGGTAGGTGACAGTAGGAACGATCACCCTCGCCGTGTCCGGAACCGACGCTGGTAGCTATGGTGGAACGTACATCACACGCGTCTGAGTCCTCGGGGTGTACCACTGGATGTACACCTCCCACGCCGTGTCGTCGTGGGGCCGGTCCTCGGTGATGACGTTCTGCGTCGTGGTAGCCCAAGCGTCCACGTACGGCTGCACCCTCTGAACCCAAGAAACACGCCCTGGAACTCCCCTCCGAGACCACCTACCACAAATTAAACATATTTGTCAGCGGCTCAATCTTCGAACGTGGAATTAAATTTAGAAATTGAGGAGAACTCACCTATGGGCGGCTTGAGGAACAGTGTGCACCACAAGCAGAGGCGACTCCTGGTAGAGGCCGAACTGCCTCAACACCCTGTGGACGGCGTACTCCTCCACGTACATGTCGAACACCAACGGAGTCTTCGTCATCTAGTAGCGCTGGTCTCGGAAGCACAAAGACGAGAGGCCATGTGGTACGCAGGTCGCGATAGCCTCCTCTGAGTACGACGTCCACCTGACGTCCGCGTCCATTAGAGAGTCGAACTGACTGACGAAGTTCTTGTACGCCCTCTTCGTCTGCTCATGAGCGTACGAGGCCTGCATACAAACGAAATGTGAATTCTAAATGTGGATTGACCAAACTAGACAAAATGGAGAGACAAATTAAAAGTGAAACGTAAGAAATTACCGTCCGTAGGCACCACAGTGAGCCCATGGTGAAACGGTCGCTGGGGTCGTGGCCCTCTTGGCAGGGCCTCGTACGGGTGGAGGGAGACGACTGGCCGACCAATCGTAAACCGCTCGTGGCACCAGAGTTGAAGAAGGAGAGGACAGCCGAGAAGGATCACCTGCTCTGAACGTCCCTTCAACACCCCCGAGCACAGGCCCCTGTACGTGTAGGCAAGAACAGTGTTGCCCCAACTGATCTGGGGCACCGCGTCCAAGGGCGCGTCGGTGATCCTCTGAGCGTGGGGGTCAAGTACCTTGACACCGCGTCTCCCTGCGAACTGCAGAACAACACGAACCTAAACAGCCACAACAGGTACGCCTCAAAGAACCTGTCGACTGTCTCGGGCTGGGCGTCATCTGCTAGGTAATCAGCCTACACAAACAAAATCAAACGTTAGTTACATTGTCTCCATATCTTCAAAAATGAAAAAAAATATGAGGCAAGGTACGTACGTTGAACTGCTGCAACCAGGTCAAGGTGGGTCCGTGAGCGTTCGTGAACTCCCGGTACGGGGTGGGGGCGCGATCGTTCCGAGGAACGTTCGCGAACTGAGCGAGGAACTCAGTACGCTAGTGGTCGGCCGAGATGTCCACAGCCCCCATCGGCTCACCCTCACAAGGAAGGCCCATCAACAGGGACCTGTCCTGAAGAGTCGGCGTCAGCTCACCGACGGTGAAGTGGAACGTGTGGGTCTCTGGCCTCCAGTGGTCCAGAAGCGCGCTGAGGAGGGAGAAGTTGAACTGGAATCGTGTCATGCGATCCTTCCAAGGAATCACGTCCCGCTACCTGCCCCCTCGACTAACCGCGCTGCAGGACTACTGCCTGTAGCGCATAGTCTAAAACAAATAAGGTAAATTTATTAGTTAAAACAAAAGTATAAATGAAGGTACAAACAATAACATAGCATCAGTTCATGTACTTGAGAACCCAAAGGTCGTGGATCAGCAACAACGTGCGCGTAGTGCGAGAACGTATGTGTCCAAGATCCTCTCCGAGGACGGCGGACAGGAACGAGCGGTGCCTGCGGTCGACATGAGCCTCCAACAACTCTGGCGTCACGTACGCGTCAGCCCGAGCCTGAGCCTCAGCCCAAGCCTGAGCCACAGCCTGAGCCTGAGCCTGATCCATAGCTGCAACTGCATACAAAAATTAAATATACAATTAAAAAACCAGATAAAATAATTTTTACATTTTCTAAACAAGATAAAGTAATTTTCTACAATTTCTAGAACAGGTAAACTATTTTTCTACATTCTCTACATTTTGTAAACAAGATAAAGTAATTTTTTAAAATTTCTAAACAAGCTAAAGTAATTTTCTACAATTTCTAGAACATGAAAACTATTTTTCTACGTTTTCTAGACCAGATAAAGTAATTTTCTATAATTTTTAAACAAGAGAAAGTAATTTTCTACGATTTCTAGAATATTGAAACTACTTTTCTACATTTTCTAGACCAGATAAAGTAATTTTCTAGAATTTCTAAACAAGATAAAGTAAATTTCTACAATAAGTAAACTATTTTTTAACATTTTCTAAACAGATAAAATAATTTTCTAGAATTACTAGAACAAGAAACTATTTTTCTACATTTTGTATACCCGATAAGGTAATTTTCTAGAATTTCTAAATAAGCTAAAGTAATTTTCTATTATAACCGATAACTAGTTTTCTACAATTTTTTAATCCAGATAAAGTAATTTTATAAAAATTCATTTCTAAACTAAAAACTTATTTTCTAAATTTCTAAATCTAAACTAATTAAATAAACTAATTTTTAAATTTTCTTATCTTAAAACTAATTTCCTACACTAATTACATTATTCTAAACTAATTAAACTAATTAAATAAAGTAAATAAAAAGAGAAAACTTACATGAGACCGACTCCAGCAGGTTCCTCATACACCCCTGCATCTTCAAAATGAGGCAGGAATCACCACTGTTGCACCTCCAGCAGATTGTGCAACCGCATCTGCATAATGCAGATGGTGCCCTCCGAATACTCAATCCTGGGATTTCTCTCTCTTCACCTCATCCCTCTCCCACCCGCCGTGGTGCTCGGGGACAACAGCGTCCTCCTCTCGCGCCATCCCAGGGAAGGAAGAGGGAGGTGAGAAGGGCACCGACGAGGCGGCGAGGACGGAGCCCACCCCGGCGAGGACGGAGCACAACAGCGCAGTCGGTGGCGGGAGGGAGGCGGGAAAGCTGGCGGAGGCGGAGGCCACGAGGTGGGGGAACCTCACCACTGGAGCAGCCGGCAGCCGACGGAGCCCGCAGAGGCCGCCGGGATGAGGGCGAGGCCGGATCTCGCGCTCAGGGAGGAGGAGGAGGTGGCCGCCGAAGAGATGCGGGAGAGGACACGATGGTGGGCGAGATCGGGCGGCGCCTCCTCCACGACGGTCTGTGCGGCGACGCCAGGCGCAAAAGCTTGGGCCTGCGCCGCCACTGCTCGCCGGCGCCCGACCGCGTGGTGGTGACTACAATCAACAATCGCCACAAGCCGGCCTCCTCGTCGTCGTCTCCCACATTGACCATCGCCTCGCCACCGGCGGCGGCGCCGCCAGCGAGCCCCACCTCGCCAGCCGCGTTGGGCGGCGACGGCACCAGGTTGACGCGCACGTCGACGGCGACGCGGGAGGCGGCGAGTTGGTCCCCGACCCGGTGCGACGGGTGCTGGGTGGCGGAGGCCTTCGGCCTCGTGCGGCAGTTGCTGGAGGGACGGCGCCGTGCGGCAGTTGCTGATGGGGGTGGATGCGCGACGAGTGCGGGGAAACTGCTGAGAGCCCCTCTGTTTTGCGCGAGGAATACCGTCTCTCTCATGTGCTCATAGCCGCAGTTTGCGTGAAGGGATGCGGTACATTGCTGCGGACAGTCTGAGTGCCACAGGAAGGCGTGAGGGAGAGGGGCGGCGGTAGGGGGGCCGGACGGTGGTTGGGTTACATTCTGCGCGGGCTGGAAATGGAAGGCCTAGATATTAGATGGGCTTGGTCCTCTAAAATGTCATTGGGTCGGCCCATATTTGTTCACTGGCCAAACGGCCCGTATTTGCTCATCGTCTTCTCCGCCGCTCCCCTCCCTCCCGAATTGCAAAAACTTCTCCCTCTCCCCGCTCAAATCCCCCGCGCTTCGCTCCCAATCCCCATTCCCCAACTTCGTGAAGCTTCTCGGAGGATTCCAATGTCCGCGCCGCCGCCGCCCCAGTCACCACCGTTCGCCGTCGACGACTTCTACGATGACGACGTAAGCTCCGCGCCCCCCTCCCCCACCTCCCCTTCTCGCTCGTCCCCGCTCACGCAACCCTAACCGCAGGACTTCGACTGGGATGCCGCCGTGCGGGAGATCGACGAGGCCTGCGCCGCCCGGGCGTCGGCCTCCGCCCCGGCGCCGGCGCATCATCCGCTGCCGCCGCGGGCCCCGGAGCCATCGGCGACGGCGCCGCTTCACAGGCCACCGGCGGCGGCGGGGGGCGGCACCGCGAAGCAGTCGACGCTCGACCGCTTCGTCGACTCCTTCACTAAGAGGAGGCAGGAGAGAGAGGGACCCGTGCGCGCTCCCGCCCCCGCCGCGGCGGCCGGGGTGGAGCCTGGTGGTGGTGGTGGTGGTGTGGGGCGGCCAGGTGTCCTCGCGGGAGAGGGAAGCTCGCGACAGGCCGGCGACAAGGCTGTGGAGGACCGCTTCGTGGAATCCTTCACCAGGAGACAGCGGGAGAAGGAGAGGTCTGCGCCGGCGGCAGTGGCACCGGCTGGTGGCCGGAAGCGCCCTGCAGCCCGCGCTAACAAGGGATGCCCGCGGCGGGCCAATGTTGAGGTCGAGCTCGATCCCTGTGCCGTGGCGCTGGACCTCGAAGCTGTCCAGACGTGGATCTATCCAAGTGAGAGCTCTGGGCTTCATTTAGTCAATATATACTCAGGGTTCATTACCCGAAATTAGCCAGCATCTGGCTTGTTACAATCCAAGCCGTGCTTGCTGGTACTGAACGCCAGATGATTGGATAACCTGACTACAAACTGAACTTCAATTTTGCTGAGCTCTTGAGCACCATGTCAGAAAGATGACTACAATAGTAATAATCAAACAAAAACTAAAACATCTAGCACAATTAGTTTACTTACCCGGAGCAGCAACACATTCGCATAAGCATCCACTTCTTTCTACTGGATCAGATGGACAAGGAGTTTACCCACCCTTGGCAATGTGTTTTCTGTTGCATCAAACAAATTTAGTTTTGGGAACTGTAATTGGTGACTTAGGTTGGATGCTAGGAATTTCTCTTGTTACATATCCAATTATCCATGTCTTTAGAATGCACAGGCTTTACTGGGTCAGGCAAAGATTTGTAAAATTTTCCTTTTATTTTATGTGTTGCAGCTAATGTAGATTTCAGAGAATACCAGAAACGTATGGTTGAGAAGTCTCTATTTACCAATACGTTAGTAGCTTTGCCGACTGGACTTGGCAAAACTTTTATTGCTGCTGTGGTGATGTACAACTACTATCGATGGTTTCCTGAAGGTAAGGTTTTGTTTTGCATTAACCATTTTCCTCTCTGATGTTGTATTTTCTCAATTCTCACAGAAAGTACATGCTGAGAAGTTCTGATCTTATAAATGGGAATTTTTAGGAAAAATAATATTTGCTGCCCCTTCTCGTCCTCTTGTTGCTCAGCAAATTGAGGCATGTCTCAATACAGTGGGAATACCACAGGTACCATAATAGTTTTTCAGTTGCTAATTTTCTTTTTTATCCATAAATATTCTTGTTTACTTTGATATTTCTGTGCTCCATGCCTGAAACTGACATAATTACCTATTTTCAGGAGTCGACAATAGATTTGATAGGGAATAAAAACTGTTCCAGTCGATCAGTTCACTGGAAGTCAAAGAGAGTGTTCTTTGTCACTCCACAAATTCTTCAGAATGATATAATATCTGGTGATTATCTCTGATCTTTCCTGACAATCTTTATTAATCCTCTTGGAGCTCACCAACACATTTTGCCATCTATTGAAGATCCATTGGCTGTTTTATAATGATAACTTAACATGAACTTTTGAAATTTTACATCAAGTTATCTTAGGACTGTCTACTTAAGTACTACTGTACCCTTTTTTTTTTTTGCGGATAGTACCCATTTTTTGTTTTATGTATGTAGGTCCCACTTTTATCATGCACTTAAAACTATTGTTATTAACTTTTGTCAAATTTGGCATTTTCAATTTATTGACAGGTATATGCATGGTAAAACAAATAGTTTGCTTGGTGATAGATGAAGCCCATCGTGCCTCAAAAAACTTTGCTTACTGCATTGCTATTCGAGAGGCATGTTTCAAGTACTTAACTCATTTGTTTATCTGTACTTTACAATCCTATTGTTTATCAGTATTTTCCTCCGTTACTATCCTTTTTTTCTTGATAATATTGGTTAGACACTTATGTTAAGTGCTCTGCAACTTGGCTTATCAATCTTTATTTTCATTTCTGCAGTTGCTAGCAGCTCGTGTTCCTTTAAGGATTTTGGCTCTAACTGCTACACCAGGATGTAAGTATCTGTACATTAAAATAGACTTACTTGCCCAAACATGAAGGCATCATCTACATTTGCAATCTTACCCTGCCTGTGCTTCAGCCAAGCATGCATGTATTCAAAATGTTATAAACAATTTGTGCATTTCGGAGTTGATTTATTACGATGAAGAGGATTCTCTAGTGAAGGAATATGTTAACACACGCAACGTTCGAGTTGTGACGGTATGCATGAGCTTTGCTAAGTAAATTAGTAATGATCTTTTCTTCTGTGATGTAAAAGTCACTTGTTCTAGACTAGTGCAGGTCCCTTTGGGAAGTGCTGCAACTCAAGTCGATGGCATGCTTATGGATATTATACGCCCACATCTTAATCGGTTGCGTGATGCTGGTGTGATTGATTATCGTGATTATGCAAAAGTATGATTCTCATCATTTAATGGCAATCATTATGTTACATGGATTTCCAATTATAGGTCGTTAATTGACCCATTTCTGGCTGTGTTGCCCACATGATTTCTCCAGTGGACCCCATTTGAACTTAATAAATATAAGGCTAAATTCAAGGAAGCACCCCCATCAAACATCCGTGAAAAGGAGAGAGGGGAAATTGGAAGGTCTTTCGCAGCTCTTGGCTCACTTCTTCACATCAGGAAGTTGCTTTGCAGCCATGGAATCGAAGTAGCACGTCGGTTCCTTGACAAGAATTTGAATAAAGGGTATTGTCTGCACAAATTTTTGCTACATAACTGTGCTTTATGAAGTCATGCATAAGTAAGCTCATATATATGTATCATGTAAGGAATATCCTTTTTGGTAAGCCTGTATGGAAATTTCGGACAGACCTGTTTTCTTGATGTATGGAATATTGTGGACAGCCTTATTGTGATTTTTTCAATGTTGGATCGTTCAGTGCAACTTAGTCACATTTCGGCTGTCTCGAAAGTTTTATAATTTTGTCAGATACCAATGTCTACTAGGATATAGCTACAACGTGACCAGCTGCCATATGTTGTTTGCTCTTGTTATTTATTTAAGTATTATTTGATAACTTGTGTTGTTTGGAGTTGGAGGTTGTAGTTGCAGCAAATTTTAAAAAGATTTCGAGGAAAAATCAGTTTTCTTTTTTAAAAAAAACACTGTCAACACTGGGAATCCAGGAAGAAATATAGAGCTGTATTTTCCCTTGCTTGTTCTATTCGCTTCTGAAATTACATGCATAATGTGTCTTATCGGTATAAATTTATAATAAGCATCCCAGTTGTGAAATAAACTCAGCCTGTCCTGTTCAACTGCACAGCGTTCTTTCTGAAATAACTGGATGTAATGTTAATGAACATCCAGTTGAATTTCTGAGTGGTTGCATGATATTGGGCAGTTGCAATGACTGGTCAGGAAACCTGATTATTCCAGAATTTATCAATACCCAAGGTTAATGGAGCTTTTTTAGTGTTAAACATGTTTCCTGTTAATCAACTTTTTTTTATTGAGATGCTTAGGGAGTATTTGTTCTTATTTTTCACGTAGTTTTACAAGCTAGCTCTATCTATGTTCATATTTAGCAATGTTTTGTTTATTGAAGGTCATTAAATTTGATGCGTAAGAATGAACTCTTCTGGCAAGTAAAAGAAAAGATGAAGCTTGTCTCATCTCAAGGTTCAACTCCAAAAATACAGGAATTGATAAGGCTTATGGATGAGTACTTCAGTAAGTGACCTACTTTCCTGTTGTTGCATCCTCTGAATTCAATGATGCGCCATTAGATGTACAATGAATAAAAACATTTTCTAGAGCAATCAATCTCTCCGTCTGACATCACAAAATCTGTAACCTAATGATTGGAGCTGGTTCTCTATAGTGTATTATGTGTGTGGCATTAGTTCTGTTTATTTGTTGATTGTAGAAAATGTTTAAAAAATGCTTAGGTAGGCTATCAGACTGCAACTCGGTGTTCCTAGATGTTTGTACATTTTCCATTGAGGTAGAATAATGCCATTTTAAATAGAGAAAACTGGGCATATTAAAACCATGAATTTGACACTAGCATAGTATCATGCATCCTTGAGTTTCATGGCCATAATTCATATCACCCCATCTCCAAATTGTCCACTTTCATAAATAGATCATGGCCTAAACCACTCTAAAGTAGTAAAGTGCCTAGACGAAGCAGTGCCTAGGACTGCCTTTTCAAACCCATGTTGTAAGGATGGCACACTGTTCTGTAGCAAACTAGCAAAGTAGTCTTAATATATTGGATTCGGCTGTTCACTTAGGAATTTATCAGAACCCTTGATGTTAATATTCTGGCAAATGTGGAATTATGCCATCTGTTTTGAGTGGACACACCACTGCATTATACCTCCATTGATTTTGTCCCAAAAAAAAACCTCCATTGATTTATGTATGTCTCTAAGGAAGGACTTCTGTTCCAGCACATGCCACCAGGAAATCCAACTGCTGCTTAACCTCAACTGATCTTATGCACAGTTTGTTAAGTTTACATGTTACAGTGAATGGCATAGGCTGATTGTCTTGATACAGATACAACTAATTCGAAGGACTCAAGGATTATTATATTTTCTCATTTCCGGGATAGTGTCAAGTAAGAACCAAACCTTGCAACATAGTCTTGGTTCCTATACTAAATAATTTCTTCAGAGCCTTTTGTTTTTGTTCTAACATTTACTGGTGATCTCTGAACCATTTGATGATTGAAGCAATTATTCATATTTATCAAATTTCGTTTACTTTCATTTGATAGTTGGATCATAAAATGAACAAGCATGTCACTCTTTTGTCATTGACAAAGTCCTGTAATCTTCAATAAGTATATACAGTTATTTGTTGAATTTTGTTCGCAATCCTTACATAACACACAAAACATTCATTGTATTATGGCTGTAAAATATCAAAATAATGTAGTGTTTCTTATTTCTGTTCTTAAGTTTATGAGAAGGTTGAAAGCTATGGTGATTGCTTTGTAATGCAGTGAAATATATTTCTCACTACAAAATGTTTATGATAAACGCATCAGACCTGTCGAATTCATTGGTCAAAGCTCTTCTTCAGGTATGGGGTTATTTATTCGTTATGCATAAAATCATTATTGCTTTTGCAGAAGTTGGACTTGCAATTATGTTTTGTTTAGTTCATATGGGCTGTTGTTTCACTGCCTGCGGTCATAAAACCATGCTGTTCTGGATGTTGACACGATCTCCATAATGTACCTTTGACCAATATTTTCTATTGTAGCACATGTGAAACACAATGGAATTATAACATTATGAAAGTAACTTCAGAATGACTACATATTCCTTATGTAATTACCATGTTTCTGATAAATTTTTGAAAACTTACTACTTGTCAAAATTTCAAGATTTTGAGTGCATGTATATCCAAAACGACATGTACTTGGATTGAAGGTAGTACTATATGCAAATATTACTTATGTTATGTAAGTATTTTCATTACAACATGTGGTTGGAGGGACTACATTCAGTTGAACCTAGTGATACCCCTTTATCCTTTGTCTACAACAGAAATTTCAACAAAATATGGGGTATTTAATGAATCATGAATCCATATTGTCGTTTCACATTACTTAGTTCAGAGCTTTTACCTTTGATAGGTAAACAGTTGAAGGGGCAAACCCAGAAAATGCAACAAGATATTCTGCAGGTATCAAACAAACAGCAACTCCTGTCATTCTTGATTTACATTATTTTCTCATCTTCTAGATCTTTTACAGAAATTTCGAAATGGGGTATATAATGTTTTGGTAGCAACATCCATTGGTGAGGAAGGACTAGATATTATTGAGGTTGATCTCGTGATCTGTTTTGATGCCAATGTCTCACCATTAAGGATGATTCAACGAATGGGAAGAACTGGGAGAAAGCATGAAGGGCAAGTTGATATCCTTTTTGTGATGATGAGATGCAAAAAGTTTATGTCCAAAAGTTACATGGCTAACCTGTTTACCTCTTAGGCATTTGCTACCTTAACTGCTCATACTTGTTTTGACTTGTGAAGGACAGGAGTCTGATGGATACAAAAAGAAACAAGGAGATAGTCGAACCATGAAAAAGCTATTACGTAACAGTGAGAGATTTGAGTACCATGCTAGTCCTAGGATGGTAAGTTCATATAATCTACTTGTTCCCAAAATGGTTTCTCCTGAGATGCTAATTTCACTATCCATATTGACAGGTTCCACACATCCACAAACCAGAAGTTAGGTATGTTAAATTGACAATAGAAAAGTATATTCCTAGCTCAAAAAAAACAAGGGTTGCTTTAAAAGAAGCATCATCAATTCCATGGAAGATGTCAGAGGCAGATGGCCAATTGATTGCTCAGTACTTTGGTGCATGCAAAGATGTTTGGAGGCCATCCCTAGTTGCATTTCCTAGATTTCAGCTTCATCCGAGTCTTGTTCACAAAGTTCCACACTCGTTCCGGACAACAGATATGCTAACTGATGCTATGCAACAACTTCAAGATCCATCTTTTTTGAGGACAAAGGTATATTCTTTGATCATTGGTGTGCATTTTTTCATTTGTATTTTTATATAATTTAGAAATGGAAAAAAGGTCATTGCTTGATACTGTTGCTTCTGAACACTTCTTCAGTGTGAAAAACCTTTGCAAGAATCTGCTGATGTTGCAGCTGTGAAGGGTCATGAACATGGAGGTACAAACAGCAGTCGTATTCTTTCCTTGATTGATAATCTATGTGATTTTTCCCAGTTTGGATTATGGTGCTGATATCCTAGCGCTCTAAAGCTTCTATTTTTCCCCTTGAATTTTGTCTCTGGGCTTATGGCTGCTCATTTGTTCAGTGTATAAGATTTCTGTTCCGCAATTCCATTACTACAAGCATTGAGTTTCAAATTTACTTCTGTTTAATTGGTTAATGGCATTATAAACCATGTTTAGGTTTTTATGCTGCTAATGGAAATGAGGCAATGCCTCATGATTCTGACGGCTTGGAAGTTTCACCCGGACTAGTGCAGTATCAAAGTGTTTCTGTGCCAGGTTCTCCAGTTGAGAAGTATCCTATTCACTCTTTCTTCAGCGTAGATTATGTAACAGTGGATGGGGGAGGCAATGTTTCAATTACTTTTGTACCTGTGCTGCCTCAGACATCTGCATTCCTTAAGGACACCAAGAATGCAGATTGGCATAATAAAGACCGGAATAAGGTCACACCTTGTAGATCAGTGGCAGACATCAGTTGGACATCAGTTGAATTTGTTTGCCCCGTTACTGATTCAACCAAACATATGTCAGCGAATAATTTATCAAGTTCAGTTATGCATTCCCCTGAGTATGCTGGGCGCTGCAACAATGTTGATGACAATCATGTGCTTACACCTCTGCCACCTAAAACATCGACTAGTCCAAGGGAAAATTTGGATACTACCTGGAATACTAAACTGCTGCAGTTCACCTGTTCACATCAAGAAGATTTGGAGCTTAGTCCCAGGTTAACACTATACATGGAAGAAGGAATTGTTCCCGAGTCTCCAGTTGCTGAAGTTAGCCACTTGCATCCTGGGATAGATGGAGTTGCAAATCTTGGATGTGAGCCAAAGCGAGCTTCTCCAGAGTCGCTCAGTGTGGGAGCTCACACCAGTTTAGCTGGATGTAAAAAAGGACCGCTGGACTTTGAGAAAAATGGTCCATGGCTTTCTGTTGTCACTGAACTCGGTGTCTCACAAAGGCAGAATGTGCTAGATCATGCTCAAGAAAAAATAGGAGAGCCAACTCAACCTTCAAATGTGAAAATATGTACTCCTACGAAACATATTCCTACTGAGAATCTGCTGCAGGATAGTTTATCAGGTGATTGTCTCCTTAGATCTGGAGGGGGTGCGTCAGGGTCAGTTCCTCAAGCTCCTAAGTACAGAAGACTATGCAAATATGGTGACAAGATCAAAAGAGTCTCTATCTCTTTCGATGCCTGTCATGATGGATTTGAAAAATGTGATATTGCTGCTAGAGCTATGCCAGGTGAGCTGAATTTGTTATCTTCTCTAACCTTAAATTCACTTTGGTAATATAGTCATTTTTACTTTATTATATTGATTGCTAGATTTCTTTCAGTCATTTGTGCCCTTAAATATTTCCATATTTTGTTATCTTGATAGACTTTTCTGAACCTCCTGACTAGGGAAAAAAGGGAAGGCCAAGAGGCATCTGGATACCTATATTGATGAGGAAGTCGAGTAAGATTACTACTGATTCCTCTTGCGGTCATGGCTTACCTATGTAACGTGTTCACTCTTAGGAGAAACTGCTATCTCATCAACTTCACTCTTGCATTATTGTATTAGGGTGTCTGAAGATGCTGCTGTTTCAGCGGATGAGGATGATATTCAGAGTGAAGATATATATGAAGATAGCTTCATTGATGATGAGGCAACTCCAACTGGCGAATTTACCCAAACTGAACAAGGTGGACGAAGGAGTGGTGACATGATGGGTTTCTACAGGTAATATGAGATCATCACGCAACTCCTTTTAGCTGCGTTTAAAATGATATATCCTATTTAAATTGTTTGTTCGTTGCTATTCTGTTCATGCCATTCAATCTGGCATCAACAAGCACATAAGTTTTCAATATGTGGTACAGTTCATTTGTAATTAAGCTACTCAGGCTGTAAAATATACATTCTGGCATTATTTGCATCCCTAGTTCTGACATGGTGAGTCTAGTTTATACATTAGTTTTTACTAAACTCGATTTCTGCTTGATGTCTGTGCAGGCAATCACTGCTTACTCAGTCCCCAATAGTTCTACCCACAAGATACCTCGATGTTTCTGACAATTCTGCTTCTCGGACTGGTAATGCTAGCTGTTCTTCAGAGGTTGGGCATAATACTATTGAGACTCCAAAAGAGTTTCAAACACATCATACCATGGACCCAAGTCCATCGTACCAACAAAATTTGCTGGGAAGAGCCAGTTTTGTTAAGGATCGATGTGGGACAACTATCGCGAATTGTGAATCATCAACTAAATTGGATTGCAGAAAGAGAAAGCTAAGCTTCCAGCAATCTGCTGTGATCCCTGTAATAAACCTCGAACCGGAACCAGCACCAGAAGCTTCCTCACACATTGCCACGGGAGTCACTGATGACAATTACTACGATGATGATTTCTTTGAGAACCTTGATCTCGACGCGATTGAAGCCGAAGCAACCGCTCTGTGGAGGCAAAAGACTGCACAGTCGACACAGAAATCGGTGGAGACTAAGAAAGCATCAGACCTTAGCTTTTCACCCCCGTCATTCGACCTGGGTTTCTGATACCTCATGTAGATAGAACTGAGCATGGAATACCATCTAGCTGCAGCATCTGGACACATCTTGGAGAGCCTCAGGACCTGGCATGCATGCTGCTGGTAAGATATCAGTAAGTTATACTTATGGCTGTGCTGGAAGATCAGCTGGATCGGAGGTGGATTTTGCATATAAAGTGTATTGCGTATCTCAGTACAGAATTACAGACCCTGTATAGCCTCTCTCTCTCTCTCTCTCATGTAAATACTCCATGTATATAAGTTTCTGCCTGTATGCAAACACTCTGAAAATTTTGATCATGACGGCACTGCCACTTCGGTCTACAGTATCAGCCATTCTTTTTCAATCCTGAACCGACTGGTTTTTGCATGGACGGACGGGTCGTGGCTGCAAGCACATGATGGCAACGTGCTGTTTGGTTGCTAGGACGAGTGGTTGCTACATGGTGCCTGGTTGCTTTCTGGAAACAAGCAATATTTGCTCCAGTCCTGTCGATATCTGTCGGCCTCAATTAACGTCCGTGCTGTGTCGTACCCTTTTTTGTGGTAATCTGAACACGGAAATCCTGACGACAATGCATTAACTCTAAGCGCGTTCTAATGGCGTACTGTATTATCGAGAGAGGAAAAAAACTCGCTGTCAGTGTCTGTACTCTCAGCAGATTGATACACCATAGCAAAATTTTTCCGTGGTCTTTATATCTGATTAGGGCCTGCCAATTTGCACATCACCTGTGTTCACGCGGTTTTAGAGCTACCTCACTTTCATGGTTGTTCTAGACTTGTACTCCCTCCGTCCCAATATATAAAGACTTGGAGGGTTTTTTTTACTAAAATATAAGGTCTTGGAAGAATAGGACAAAATTGAATGAGGTTGGTGAGTAGGTGGAGAGTTGGTTGGTAGTGTAAAATGAGGGGTATAGATGTCATTTCCTTCTACTGTTGTTTTTTGAGTTTGAACTCTTCAAAACCTTATATTTTGGTACGGAGGGAGTAGCAACAGTTTTACAATGATGTCATCAGACGTCTTGTCACCAATGCATTTCTTTTTACGAAAAAGAGTTATCACGGAGTATGCATTGGTCACAATTCACTGGCCAATGTTACTGCAGCGTGGCCACAAACCTACTCCTATGTACGATAACAATAATGGAGTGTTCGTCACGGTCACATTCACACGCCGAGTGATCGACGTGACATGCAGCAGCAGAGGAAATGTAGTATATTTTGGCCGGAGTTGCATGCATTTCAGCGATACGCAATGTGAACTGAGAGATTCTGAACGCAAAAATGATAAGCACACACATTATTAGGAAAAACGAAAAAGGCTTCTTTTTTTCATAGCGTGCCACGAAGAAAGTTCTTCCCAGCAGCTTACACTTGTGTGTTTAAGTGGTTGTTTGGTTCCGAGGAATTTATAATAAGTTTCACATCAAATGGAACAGAGCTATTTAGGACTAAATATAATTTAATTATAAAATTATTGCATAAGTACTAGATTTTTTGACGAGACGAATCTAATAAGTCTAATTAATCCATGATTGACACATATTTACTGTAACATCACATTGTCTAATTATGGTCTAATTAGGTTTAATAAATTCATCTAGCCAAAAAAACATAATATTATGAAATTCGTTTATTTACAGGACCGGTTTAAAAAAAAATCCCCTCATCGATGAAGTCGGGGTTCGGAGATTTTGTAAAGTCGGGATTAGGTTCGCTTCTCTTAGAGCAACTCTAGCAAACCCCCAACTTGAGCCCCAAGCCGGGGTTCGAAGATTTTGTAAAGCCGGGATTAGGAAAACAAAACGCACTCCAGCAGGCCTCCTACTCGGGCAACAACTCTAGGGAGACACCCAAATTCCCCCCTCCAGCCCCAACTCCCACGGGTGGAGAGAGGAGCCCCATATATCTGTTGTTGGGCAGTTTTCTACTCGCACGCAGGGACGATAGCCGGAATCGCTGCCTGCTCGTTCGCTACCGGTGCGCTGCTCACCGTCACTTAGCCCCGTGTTGCTCCTTGTCCGGCAGCCTGCCGCCCGCCGCCCCTGCGCCAATGGAGGAAAGGGAGGAGGATGAGACAGACCATGCGAGATTGCTCGATTTGTCAAGAAGCCGCTCGATTCGCACCTTGCTGAGCTTCTCCAAGTTGCGTAGGATGCTACGCCCATCGAATCAACCCCCACCCGCGACGCCGCAGCTGAATCGAGCCCCACCCGCGCCGCCCGACGCCGACGGTCGCTACCTCGCACGGCCGAAGGTCGAGCTCCCCGTCGACATCGCCTCCGCGCCCAGGCAGAGGTCGAGCTCCCTCCGCGCGCCTGGTCGGAGGTCGAGCTCCCTCCGCGCCTGGCCGAAGGTCAAGCTCCCTTTGCCGCTGCCTACGCACCTAGCATGGGGGGAGAGAGAGCACAGATGTGGGAGAGAGGAAAGGCCAGGAAAGAAGATAAGGACATGAGCCACTGACGAGTAGGGGCTACAAAGTTGGGGTTGTTGTTGGAGTTGAGGATAAATTTAGAACCCCATAAAGTTGGGGGCAACCCCTGTTTAACAAAGTAGGGGCTCTAAATACGGGCTCTTAGTGAAAACCGTGGAGAGGTCTTAACCCCACCACCTAATTAACCTCTTCATAACCAATGGAATAGGAACTTATTGCATGAAGCAAACAGGTCTAAAATGAAATCGTGGAGCGGTCTTAACCTCACCGACTTAATTTTTAATGAATTTTATTTTATCATCTATCTACATTTAATACTCCTCCTAATTAACATCTTAATAACCAATGGGACAGAGACTTATTGCAGAAAGCAAACCGGGCCTAAAGTGTCGCGATGGCTGCAAGGAACAGGCATCGATCGCCGGCGTTGTTTTTTTAATTCTTTATTGAACAGATCAATGCGTGTGTGTGTGAGAGATCCTGATCCATGTTTGTTTCATTCGGTGGCAACTCGTGCCTGACTTGCTTGGATTTTTCCTTAAGCCTTAAGATAATGTCTCTTCAACTTTAACTTCGGTGCCGTTTTTTATACTTTCTTAAATAGTAATACTACAAATATCTCACTTGTGAGATTCTAGTACTGTATATTAAAAGGATATCTATTTTTTCTCTGAATTGTGTGCACGTGCAGTTTAAGGCCTTACAAAAAATATTTCATTATATTCTGATTACATAATTTACATTTGCATCCTTATATATTTTAAGGCATCTTATTATGTGTTAGACACAAAAGTTAGCCATGGTGGATATGATCCAATCAACTTAGATAACGACATTACTAATATAATCAAGAGCATGACTTTTCATAGCTAAGAGCCCACCACTAGCATCACCATGGGTTGCCAAATGTAAGAGGGCCACAAGCTAATTAATCTACTCAACAACCTTAACACAGTGGTCAGTACACTAATAGTGCTAACAGTAGCTAACATTAGCAAGTTAGTTGCTCTATGTGCCAAATAAGGTGAGGTAGGTTTGATAGGTAGTATAGGTAGGTAGGCAATCCTTCTAGAACCCAACAAACAAATAGGACCACCCTTGGGGTCGTTGGAGTGCTCCCAAATGGACAAAAAGAAGGCAGAATGAAACACCAAAAGGTATCTCAAAATTAAAAGTTCAATTTGGTGGATTTTTCTGTGGGCACTGTTAGTTGGTGGCCCGTCAGTTTTTGCCTGGAATCCGGGCCATCATTTGTCCTCCAGTCACATGAAAGGTGCTCCTGATTTGGATGTACATGTACGCTACATTAATTCTTACTTGTATAGATACGGTCACTGATTACAAGTATCTGTTTAGTGTTGAAATTTAAAGGATACGGCCATGTACACGTAGTACGGGCAAATTAGTTCTTCATTCAGACACCTCGCTTTCTAGATATTTGTGCTCATGTGAGTAGAATATATGTAGATTTTAGCCGGGGTTGGTATTTCTGTACGTACGAATTTGGTTTTTTGGTAAGTATACGAACGATGTAGTGTACTATTCTTTTTTGTGTGTGTGTGTGTGACTAAACGATGTAGTGCATTCGGTGAGGTAATCATGCACATCTTTGTCCATCACAAGGGCACACCGTCCTGTCCTAGTATGAGGTTGGTCCGTGTTTGCTACAGAGTTGGGTCGTTTCTTTTTGGGGCAAAAACCTAACACTCATGTCAAACGATCACTATTTTCAACAGCAACACAGTGCAATGATAGGCTAGTAAATTAAAACCTAAACAAAGATAGGCCCTCTCAGCGACGGAGGCAGCCGGGGGGGCAAGGGGGCTTCAGCCCCCCTACGGCTCGCCGGCACGTAGAACTTCTGAAGTCTTTTCTCAAATTTTTTACTCATATACTTTGATAAATTGGGCTAATTAGTCAATATTTTCGTCTAAGTCTAAAATCTAAAGCCTAACAAAGGAAAAATCATATCCGGCTATGAGCTATCCAGCTCCTGTCCGCCGTCACCTGCCGTCACTGCCTCCTCGCGTCGTCTCCCATCGCCCCAACCCCAATCCTTTCTCCGACTCTCCCGGTATCGTGACCTCGCGTCATCTCCCATCGCCCCAATCCCAATCATTTCTTCGACTCTCCCGGTATCATGCCGTCTCCGCGACTCCGCCTCTCCGGTCGGCCGGTCCTTGCTAATTCTCACTCCCTCCGATCTCCCAGGCGCAGCTCCGTGCCCATGCGGGCGCCGCGGGCGGCAGGGCGGGCGCCGGACGGCGGGAAGCCCGCACGACGCACACCGCAGGCCGCGGTGGTGCAAAGCTCGAGGGCGAGTTGCGAGCGCCGAGCGGCACCGCGTCAGGCGGCCACGAGCTCACGAGCAGCATGCAAAAAAAATTTCAGCCCCTCCTAAAATTTTTCCTGGCTCCGTCCCTGGGCCCTCTTCACCAAACCATAAATTTCAAACCAGGACTGTGTAGAAGCCTAGAAGGTTTGGGAAAAATTCACTTTCTCTGGGCTTATCTTCTACCAGTGTGAATGTGTGATTTTATTAGCCTTTTCCTTTTGGTCAAAACTCAAGCAAATATAGGTTATGTATATGATGCCATAAAGTATATCACTACCAAAGAATGGAGATTTCGTGAGAGTCGAAAATCCTCATGAAAATAGCTGAAACCAACACAAAAATAATCTGTGACATGACATTCTCACGAAAATCCTCTCACGAATATGGTGTCACGAAAATACCATTTTTAGGAGAGTAAACCGTCATTATTTTGTTTTGTGAGAGATATCTAACCCGTGAAGAGAAGTGCAGCATATGCTACATGACATTAAAGATTTATCGCGTGTCCCTTTCAAATGACCGAGTACAATTATTCTTATTCATGATTTCTTATTAAACGGGTCCTTCTAATCTCATTTAGTCATTCCATGTGAGGGAAAATAAATTAGCAACATGAATCCCTGACCTATATTTCCAAAATAACAAAAAAAAGGAAACAGTTGCCTACTTGACAAATGACTCTCGGAGACTATTTTAATTAGGCTAAAATAATGCAGCTATTTTAGAGAAACAAAGAAGACCAACAATATATAGCCATGCATATCGATCATTCGTGGCTCAGAAATCATCATGAATAAGTTTTCGTGGATTCTCAGCTAAGTCCATAAATCTCAAATTAAGGCTGTGGGTGTTTAAAGTTTCTAAGTGATGGTTCACTCCACTTAATTTTTTTTAAAAAAAATGTTCGGACCCACTTGAAAAAAGTTGGAACTCCTATAAATATACTAACAATATCCCTAGCACCCCGTTTGGATGTATGCATTGGACCCCAGAATTCAGAATTGGACATCTCAAAATGATGCTCGGGTGGTCGCGAGTACAGTTGTGTACTCCGCCGGCCAGGGTTCGAACCCCAAACCGACTCTGGTTTCTTACGAAAAAATCCCCTCGTCGGTGTACCAGGGTTCAGGGATTTTCTAGGTCGGGAGAAGTTTTTTTTGCGAGGAAAAAAAAAACCGGTGGGTCTTCTCACCCCGGCCTAGTTTTTTTTATCTCAAAATGATGCTAAATCCAGGCCTGATATTTGACGCGACGCCGCCCACGAAGAAGCCAGCAGCAAGAGACAAAACAAAGATTAACACCAGTAGCCGCAGTGGTAGTGACAAACTGACAGCGATTATCTAGAAGGGGAAAAAAGGAGACAATGACAGCATCCCGATCCGTACGTTGATTAATTACAACATGCAAAAAAAAATAAAAAATAAACTTGAAACGCCTGACAAGATCTGCACGCACCCAACAACACGAGTGTAGAGAAAGAAAACGTACGAGTAAGTGCTATACGGAGAGGGGCTTCATACTGTAAATGGTGCACCGTCTGCACCAGGTGAGGTTCGCGGGGCGCACCGCTCCGCCTGTGCACCTGACCCGCTTGATCCACGGGTACCGGGGGTTCGACCCTCTGTTAATTGCTCTTCTCATACCTTGACGCTGGCTGCCTAGCTTCCGGCCAAGCGCCGTCAAACTAACACGTAGATGCAAGTAATAAGCATGCTGCAGCGAGTGTAGGAAGAAATACTCAAAGGTTGGTCTCGCACGGACGTCAGGAGCGAGACGAGGACAAAGAAGCTAATACAGTATATAACTAGTGCTAAGGGTTCTCCGTTTTGTACATGTGTGTTCCATTTTTCTTATTTACTTCACTATTTTTTCTGATCCATCTTTTGTCCAAAATGTATATGTAAATTTAGGCCTGCTAATGGGGCGGGTTGTAATAGGTTTTATGGTACGGGTTGTTTCATGGTGCGGGTTGTAATTTCGTGGGGCCCACATATAAGTCCATCCTCACCACTTTGCACAGAGTAGCGGACCATCAAATTGAGTCGTTTGCATAAATTTCAGGCAATTTCTCTAAAATTTTAAGGTGTGAACATGAGGTTTTAGTTTTAGGGTCCGGTTCTTGACGCGAGACCCACGTATAAGTCCAGTCCCACAAATTTGCACAGAGTAACGGGCTATCAAATTGAGTCATCTGCATAAATTTCAGTCAATTTCTCTGAAATTTTAAAGTGTGAACACGAGGTTTTAGTTTTAGGGTCCGGTTCTTAACGCGGGGCCCACGTATAAGTCCAGCTCCACCACTTTGCACAGAGTAGCGGGTCATCAAATTGAGTCATCTGCATAAATTTTAACCAATTTCTCTAAAATTTTAAGGTGTGAATGCGAGATTTTAATTTTAGGGTCCGACTTTTAATGTAGATACCAATATGAGTAAATAAATACAACCCATTTACACCTGCACATAATGGGGCGGGGTGGAGTGGGTAACAAGTTAAATGGGTGGGGCGGGTTGGGTTGACATAATTTAATTATTAAGTATGGGGAGGGGTGGGTTTGGGGCGGGTCTTCCCCCATTAGCAGGCCTATGTAAATTACACAACATACTAGGTATTCCTATTATATAAGATTCATTTTTCATATATATTTTTCACAGTTCATGTGTCAAAACAAAAAAAATGGAGGAACAGGGGGGTCAACTCAGTGCTTGCTTGCTGGCTAACATTGGCGATACTTCACAGATATTTCTTTGACGCCGAGGAAGCCCCAAGAGGTCGCGAAACATCGCCAAGAGCTCCACGCTCCAGAGGGCGGCGTACGTGTTCAAACTCCCAGTGGCGACGAGCGGTGCTAGCTAGATGATGCATGTGAGGTCCGACCCTAGGGTCTCCAGGGGTCAGAAGGTTTCTGATCCTACTGCTCCTCTACGTTTTGGGGTCAACCCGCTCCAATCCATATGTTATTTTGAGGAGCGGATCGATCTCACAAGAGGGTCGAACCGGACCCCTTGCAGGCCTAGAGGGGCTTTCGATTTTGCCTTATCGCGAGAGTCTTTCCTATTTGGCAATCCGAGGAAGAGATTAAGCATATGGAAAGACAAAAGAAGAAAAGTAATAACAAATCAAAAGAGGAAGTATGGATTAAAATTCTGGTTCCGCCAGCAGCTAGCAGAATGGTCGCCGACGATGACGACGGTGGCCGTACGGACGGACGCGGATGGTGCCGTACACGCCCTGCTTCATTCGGTTTTCAATAGCTTCTGTTTGACGAGAATGGCCGCCATGGAAACGAGAGAGAGGGAAGGAGAGATGGAGACGACGGCGACAATGACGTGGCGCTGTACGGACCTGACCTGAGAGCCAATGGGGTCGAACGCTTACCGTGGTCCCGGGAGGCGTCTCTCTCGATCGGTAGCACAAACGCCGTGTTGCGCCCGGAAATTAACGTGCGGTGGCAGAAGTTGGAAGGAGCATGTAGTAACCTGGATGGACTTCCACTGCTGCAATCACTCTTCCAGCCAGATGGTTTCGCACGTTACCTGCTGTACGTGTTAATCATGTACAAAAAATCTCTTTGGAATAATGTTGTAGTCTATTTGGGATGGCGATTGCAACACTGACATCGTGCGACGAATTGGTTTGCAGCAGATTGTGACTAGTAGCTCAGCTTGGCTGGGTTATTTGGTACCGTACATCTTCGGAAGACGACGCAAACAACTTCTTCGGTTGTTATCTTGGCGACCGAGGCTATTTGCGTGGGTGAAGCAAGGAGGTGACATCGACCTATGGCGGCGACTCAACTGTGGATGGTGTGATACGAGGATGTGGAGCAGCATTGCTCCTCACCCTGACGACGACATAAGAAACAAAATGGTGATGTGGAGTGGAGGCGACGAGAGTAAGGTCCAACGGCGGATGTGGCGAGCCCCCGGCGTGTTGTGTTGTCGTGGTGGCGACTGCAAAGCATCCTACATGAGGTCCGGTTTCCGGTGGTTTCACTTCGTCGGGTGGAGGGTGGTATTGCAAGGGCACTACGGCGGAGGGTCCCGCATGGCGGTGGTCTTCTCGGTGTGGTGCAGTCTACATCTTTGGGTCCCTAGTTGGCACAGGGCCATGCGTGGAAGGTTCGAGTTCTCGACGACTGCATGAGTGTGGATGTTTGGTCGGTGTCGCGATAAGACTTTGATTCTGGTGTGTACGAAGAAATCCAACTGGACAGTGTTATCTTGTGGAAGACAAGTTGTGAGGCTTGTGTCGATGTCCTAATCCGATCGGCCTGAGTTGTGGTTGTGATTGCTTTAAGATGTGTGGAGTTGCAGAACGTGTTGATGTCCCAATCCAACCGACTGATGTATTCACTACTAGAGAATCGAGCATTTGTCCCAAGCCAAAAATCACATTAATACCGGGTATTTTTACACCCTGTACTAATGGGTGCATTAGTACCGGGTAGGAAGGAAGGCCCCCGATGCGCCCCCGTGAGGGATCATTAGTATCGGGTGGGAGCGAGCCCCGGAACTAATGGTCTCCATTTAGTGTCGGGGCTTTTTCTAGAGACCCTTTAGTACCGGGTGTAGAAAAGTCACGGTATTAAGTGGAACACATTAGTACCGGGGCACGAGACACATCGGTACTAATATCATCGCCCCTGCGCGCGTCCCTTCCCTGCGATTCTCTCTCCGGCCACCACCATATTAACATCCACACAATCCATATCTCATCCACCTCTTATGACACTATCTCTTTCTCTCCTCTCTGTGTCCCTCGCTTTCATCCTCCTCTTCTCTATGTGTGTAGGCGCAGGGGAGCGATGACGCTGCCTCTCTGGGCGCCAGGGCGCATTGTCTCCAGGCGCTGGGGCGCGCGGACTCCAGGTGTCAGCGTGGCTGCGGATGAAGACGGCGCACGGGTGAAGACGGAGTCGGCACGCGGTGATTGTGTGAGTTCTTTGAGTTATTCCTCATGTCACCGGCGGCATGTGAGATCTAGCCGAGTTTTTTGATTTCGTGAATCTTGTAATTTTTTGTTATGATTTATGTTGTGAATGAAATGAATCTTGTGAATCATATGTTGTGATTTGTGTTGTGAATGAATGAACGAATGAATGAATGAGATGAAAAGGAAAAGAAAAGAAATAAAGAAAAGGAAAGGAAAAAGAAGAAGAAGAAGAAAAAAGAAAAAAAGGGAGACGGTGGTGGAACATTAGTACCGGTGCGTAACACCACCCGATACAAATGTGCACATTAGTACTGGGTGGCGCACCTTGTACAAATTTACCCCCATTAGTACCGGACGAAAAATACCAGTTCGATACCCAATGGGGGTTCCCACCCGGTACAAATGTGTGTGTTCTCTAGTAGTGATTGTTTAGTTGAGACGAGCGCATGAGCGTGGTGTGGCATGTGTTGATAATCCAATCCAACCTACCGATGTGTGTTGTTTTTTCTTCTTTTGTTGTTTTGTTCAGTCTGGGCTTCATCTTCTTTTCAATATAATCGACAGCTCTATCTCCTGCTTGGTTCGTTTAAAAAAAGTCTCTTTGGGATTATTGTCATTTGACAAACTCTTAGTGGCTTATTACCAGTGATCTGGTTATTACGAACTTTCACATAGATTGCACATGGCAACAACATATTGGAGCTACTAGATGGATCATGGAGAATATTGCCATTAATTCACCTCATAATATACACAACTCTTTCTACAAATTAAGGATAATATACACATATTATTCTCACTTTATCGTGTCATCAGAAGAAAGCACAATGGTCACAAATTAAATCACTTTCTGATGATGACTAATCCACTTCTCACACCAACATTTTCCATCCCTAATGAATCTGAATGCGCGTGTCTCTTGTCCAACACTTCATCTTCTTTTTAATATGATCAGTACGTAGCTCTTCTGGCTGGTTCGGTTTTTTTTTTTAATAAGTCTCTTTGGGATTATTGTCATTTGACAAACTTTTAGTGGCTCATTAAAGGTGATCGATGCTTATACAAACTTTCACGTGGATTCCACATGGCAACAACATATTAGAGCGACTAGATAATATTGCCATTAATTCACCTCATAATATACACAACTCTTTCAGCAAATTAAGGATAATATACACATATTATTCTCACTTTATCGTGTCATCAGAAGGAAGCACAATGGTCGCAAATTAAATCACTTTCTGATGACGACTAATCCACTTCGCACACCAACATTTTCTGTCCCTAATGAATCTGAATGCGCATGTCTCTTGTACAACACTTCATCTTCTTTTTAATATGATCCTCAGCTCTGCTGACTGGTTCATTAAAAAAAAGAAGTCTCTTTGGGATTATTGTCACTTGACAAACCTTTAGTGGTTTATTACTAGTGATCGATGCCTATTACAAACTTTCGCGTAGATTGCACAAGCTACTAGATATGGATCACGGAGAATATTGCCATTAATTCACCTCATAATATAGACAACTCTTTCCGCAAAGGATAATATACACATATTATTCTCCCTTTATTTATCCTGTCATCAGACAAAAGCACAATAATTGTTGCAAATGAAATCACTTTCTGATGATGACTAAGACTAATCCGCTTATCACACCAACATTTTCCGCCTACAATGAATCTGAATGCGCGTCTCTTTGTATATAGAAACACCCTGGGACCAGCAGCGTTTCGATCAGTCACGTTACCTTGATTGATCTCCACGCTTCCAAATTACAAATTAATGGAGAGACGCGTGCAGTTACGTACCTCCTTGAGAGTTCAGACGGCGAATCCATACATCTTCTGCGTCGTCTAGAGCATACGCATGCATGTGTGCAGTGTGCTACAACGAATCCGAACGCACGTGCTCGATCAGTGTACTTGAAAAGCTCCGATCCTGGGGGGTAGTAGTTGCACTAGTCAAGCACCCCGGGCGTCACCCAAGTCGTCGTCTCCGATCCACGTGAACCCTATCATCTGTCCCCTTTTCACCTTTTTTTGCTGCCGCTAGCACTTGTTTTCCACAGCAAGGCTTGGTTGAAAAATTTGTCTTTTTAACTGTTGGAACTCCTGTAGCAAGTTTCGTTTGTTTGTGGTAAATATTATCCTACCATGACCTAATTAGACTTAAAAATTCGTGTCGCAAAGGACATCCAAACTGTGTAATTAGTTATTTTTTTACCTATATTTAATACTCCGAACATATGTCTTTTGACGTATTTAATGTGATGTGATGAAAAAAGTGTGGAGAAAAGGTTAGAAATTTTAGCCAACTAAACAAGGTCAAGTCCACCACTGCCCTGTGCCGCCATTGACGTGCCCAGCTCACTCCACCATGCATGACAAGCTAAGTTGACGAGGAGCCAAAAAAAAAATTACCAAAGAGATTAATAAAAGCCAGCAGGGGCACCAGCGGGCAGTCCACGTCATCGGCCGGCCGGCGTGCGGAGCTAGGCCAGTCGCAGTGCAGTCCCGGCCGGTCAGCCCCAGCGTAACTCTCTCCGCATTGACGGCCCTGAGCGACCGACCTGGACCCGGCCAACGACTCTCCCCGTGGTTGTTGCTCGTTAGGTTTCGCAGAGCCAACAACAACGGACTTTGAGCATTCAAGTGATGAACAGATTGAGCAGGATCGGAGGTGCCTTGCTGTGTTGTCTTGTGTGTTACAGCTGACGCAGAGGTTCCGTTTTCCTGCTGCGCTAGGTTAACAACAACAACAACGATCCCCTGTCCTCCCACGACCTTCTTCCACTCCAAGGCCGGAGGCCCGGAGAGATTTGTTCCAGGGCAGATCAGATCGAGACGGCCGGTCAAGTTCCCTCATTCCATCATACATACTCGTTCGCATTATCATCTCAGAGTTTTTTTTCACGTTTTTGAGTGAAAAAAGTACTACTTTTCTTCACCGTCGTCCCTCTCTACTCTTGACTCTTGAGTGTATCGTAGACGTACTGTAGAGGTGCCCTTACTGACAGGCAGCAGCGGAGCCGGAGCAGTACAAGAAGCAGGCGGCAGCAGGAGCGGATGCAGCTGGTTTATTGAAGCGTACTAGGGTATACCTACCTCTTGTTGGTTGGTGTGGCCATGCATGCAGCAAATACCTGTTCTGGCTCGACGCCTTCTTGAAATGGGCTTTCATCTTCATTAAACGCACGCCACCTCGCTCACCAGCTACGTACGCTGCTCCTCCTGCCCCTGCCGTCCACTGCCCTGGCCCTGCATCCCGGCTTCCTCCTCGATCGGAAGCAAGCTAAACTGCCTCGGCCTGGACCCGGTCCACAGCGCCCCGACCTGCCACAGCCAGCCACAGTCCACGTACGTACGTGCTGACGTGTACATGTGCCAACAGCAAAAGATCGCTGCCGTACGACGGGAGATCCAACGGTCAAGGCTAGCTGAAGGTTGCTGTGGATCGACGATCGACCTTGCATCGTGTTGTGTCCACCCATCGGCGATGGGTCAAAGCAAAAGGAACCTTGCATACACTGTACAACTTAGAGTAGAAACAAACAAGAAAACGAGCCAAGGACGACGACCAACCGGGGTCATTCCAAGGGCGAACACGACCGAGCCAACCGTCACCAATATTGTCACACTGGACTCGCTAGTACTACTGCCGCGTTTTGACTCCTGGTCCACGCACGCAGCAGGGCGGATGGCCGCCATTATTCCGGAGCTAGCACCATCCCCTTCCCCCCCTACTCCTACACTGCACGCGAGTCTCTGCAGCTCACTCCAGTACTCTACTCCTTCACTGTGCCGTGGCTGGTCCTCACTAGCTCCCTGGCCACCCCTCATCAATGCCGAGCGGGGATGCATGGTGGTGCTAGCTGCAGGATCAGAGACAGACATCAGTCAGTCGGCCGGCCGAGAGGACGACGACGACGACGGCCGGCCAGTCGGCCACTGCCATACTGCCATGGTCGATCGAGCTGGTGATGACCATGCCCATGCATGATGGATGCATGCGATCGTGTGGTTGGTGGGTGGGTAGGTAGAGGTAGGTTGATGCGTGGAGGGGGATGGCAGGCACCGGCACGGCACGCATTCATTCGAGCTCGCCTGCCAATCTGCCCTGGACAAGGATACCAGCGGGTGAGCGGACCTCGCCAGCGCCGGCCGGCAGCACGGAGCTCTGCCTCTGCTCAGGGAGGGGGAGGAACGGACGGACGGATGGAGGGGGAAAGCAAAGGAAAACGAACCTAACCACCCGCAGCGACCAGGAGTTAGTCCGAGCCAATCAATGCCGAGCTACTTCTTGGCCCCCCTTCTTCCCATTCCGTGCTTGCTGTTCTGCCAACCGAACCGAACCCCGGTGCGCGCGGTCGTCGTCGTCACCTTTTTTCTTGTCGCTCCCGGCGGCATTATTGTGCCTGCGGGCTGCGGACGGCAGGGACCTTCTTCCTAGAAACATGACAAGAACTCGACCAATCAGAGATGGAAAGAGCATCGCAGCACCACCAACTACCCTTTGTGTTTAAATCGTTTTTGGATTTTCTAGATTCATAAATATTATTATGCATATAGAAATAGTGTATATCTAAATACACTACACTATTTATGAATCTAATAAAATCAAAACGATCTATAATTTGAAAAGGAGGAAGTAGACATTATCAACCATCTATAGCAACTTATTATCATCAACCCGGAATGCTGCATGAGTAGAAAAATAAGTGATTGCATTGCACCCGTCCCTTAAATTTGGGGTGTCATGGCCGTTTGCGCGGTACCAGCAGCAGTCTTGGTCGAAGCAGGTGGTGCACTTTTTGGTGTTTGACGGACTGTCCAGGGTGTTCAACATGTCAGTTGTCGCACAGCGTGAAAAAGCCGGGCATTACTGAGATGTATGTTTAATTTCCAGTTAATTCCGCACCAAAAATTCAGGGAACGGTTGCATGGACGGGGTAGCCGGCCGAGCTACCTGCTGGTGGGAATGAACCAGTCTCTGTCCTTTTTCCTTTAAAATAAGAAATGAATCAGTCTTCAGCTGGCTCTGCGTGCTGTGATCACTGACCACTAATAACACCCTGATGAGCTGAATTGGAGTGTTAACGTCTCTTAAGGAAACATCCTGGGAGAACAAGGCCTTGTTTAGTTGTTAGAAAAATTTACCTTTTTAACTTTTGGAACTCCTGTAGCAATTTCGTTTGTTTGTGATAAATATTATCCTACCATGGTCTAACTAGGCTCAAAAGATTTGTGTCGCGAAGTACATCAAAACTGTGTAATTAGTTATTTTTTACCTATATTTAATACTCTGAACATATGTCTTTTGACGTATTTAATGTGATGTGATGGAGAGAGAGTGAAGAAAACGTTAGAAACTTTAGCAAACTAAACAAAGTCCAAAACAAATGCATTAGGAAAAAAAAGAGAGAGCTTGATCTTTTTGTCGGACCAACAATGCAGTTGGGGACTCGGGGGGTCGACATGGGTTTGCTGAGGTACGCGCGCGGCGTGACAGTGCAGTGCAGCCCGGACTTCGAGGCTAGCAAAGTACTGTACTCCTTGGAGCTAGTCCAACCACCCCACTAGGGTACTCGTAGACACCACCAGCAATAAAACCATGTGCATTGCAGCGTACAACTAGGTCACGTGTCAGCTGCGCGAGGGAGGTGGGAGTAAGAGGGGACCGCACGGGAGGTGGTGGGACCGCGAAGGATAGATAACAGAAGGCGCTAACCATCTTTGGCTAGCGAAGGCACAAGTTTAGCTAGCGAGGATAGCTAACGGGGTGTTTGGCTAGTCTGTTGAATTGTTGTTTTTGTTATTTTTTTTTCATTTTTTAGCTAGCTAAGTCAAGATAGCTAGTCTGGCTCGAAAGGGTAGCTCACCAAATTGCTCGTCAGATTCTCCCCTTCCTTCCTTTTCTTGCCCGCTCAGCTAATCTGTTTTTCTTTCGTGTTACAGTCAGTCCCCACGCACAAACACGTGGTTGCTCCCGCTGGGTTATTTTTCTAGAATCTCGGAAACAAAAGGAGGGGAGATAGCAGCGTCGATCGTGGGGTGCCCAAAAATAAAAGTCGGTGGGTGAGTCAGGGGAAAAAATAGAAGTATATAACTATAATATACTGGTGGATATATGATGTAATAATATATTGAAAATGAAAAAAGAATGACGACGACGACGCACCCTTGAGTCGGAATAAACACTTTCCACACCCGCTAAAGCATCATCGCCATGTGCCGCTGATGTGTACTCCAGAAAAAAAAACTCTCCAGTGGCTTGGAAGTGTGGATCAGTGGATGATGGGAAGCCTGTTGTTTCCTAGCTCAGCTTTCACACCTGTCGTGAAGCAACGGCTCTCCTTGCGCACTATTATTACGTCCTATAATGTCAAAGCTCCAGTCGTGGCCGGTACTACGTAATAGTGCACAAATGACAAGTGAGACAAAAGAGAAATGTTTGGTGATCGAGCAAAATTCACGAAGAAAGAAAAAGTGTGGTTAGTAATATGACATACAGTGGATAAAGAGAGATGATGGTTTACTCGATGGCATTCGGGTGTCACTCTAATGCCATGTTTGGATTCCGCCAACTGAAGTTTAGCTCGACGTTCAAACGGGTTCTCTGCTAAAGTCCAGCCAGCTAGACTTTAGTTGATGAGATCCAAACATGACAAAATAGCTCTGATTTAATAGAAATTTTAGATTAAAAACACTTTGCACGCATTTTATAAACACGATCTATATTTTCCATATACATCCATCATGAAAAGCAATGGATAGTCCATAGACAAAAAAATTTTCATAAAAATGCAGGAGAAACATAATTGTGATGACATGCCATATATTACAATTAGAGTATAGTATTAAAAAAGTATAGAAGCTAACATAGTACTCCCTCCGTCCCACAAAGACTATTCATTTAGCTTTCAAAATTTGTCCCACAAAAAGTGTTTTTTAGCTTGTATTAAATGTTCTTCTCATTAAACTAACACCAAGTACCAAGAAAAAATTGCATTGATAAGTGCATGGAGCCAATCAAATGCTTATTTGATGTCTGTTTTCAGGTTCCAATGCATAATTAATTAGGGGTAACAATGTCATTTGTCACAACTACTAACATGTTTTAGATTTATCTAAACGAATGGTCTTTGTGGGAAGGGAGTAAAAATTAGGTATACAGTATAAATTGCCATAAGAATTGTATAGTTGCACTAACAATTATCGAGGGTTCATTTTTTTTACGAGCAATGCATTATTAAATATCATTATACATAATCAATTACTACGGTATAAATGCCGGACTCACCACCAGTAGCTGAAAACAGGACATGAACCGATGGCAAAACCTGCCGAGTAGCTCCACCAACCCTCAAGCTGGGTACAACCACACGGTACAGCTAACAAGCGCCCCCTTGCCCAAAACAAACTGATGAAAAGCAAAACCAGAAAAAAAAAGAGAAGCAGCAATAAAAGAATCGGAAAGGGAATAGGACAAAGGGCACTCAAGTGAAGCACACCTACCTACCAAATCCAGCGCCCCCTCTCCTCCTCCCCTCTCGCAACCAACCACTCGCCCCGGCCCCACCACACCCTCCCGCTCCCCCCTCCGCCCCCCATCACACCAACTCGGTCAAATGGCATGGCTCACAGCGATCCGGGTCAATGGGGCCCTCACCCCCGCTCGGCGCTCGCTCCACCTCCTCCCCCTCTCCCCTCGTATAAAACCAACCACCCCCCCGTCGTCTCCCCTTTGTTCACGAAAAGCTCGCGCTGCGCTCGCTGCAGAAACTCCATCGCCGCCCACCACCACCACCAAGCAACGCACGCGCCTGGCCTGCCCCCCCTCGTCTTCTTCCCGGGCGGCGGCGGCGGCCGGACTCCACTCCGCGAGCCGGAGCAGGATCGAAGGAGGAGGTAGGATCTGTCTGCGGCGGCCGGGCGGCATGGGGAGGTCCCCGTGCTGCGAGCAGGCGCACACCAACAAGGGCGCCTGGACCAAGGAGGAGGACCAGCGCCTCATCGCCTACATCAAGGCCCACGGCGAGGGTTGCTGGAGGTCGCTCCCCAAGGCCGCAGGTGCGTACTTCTAGATTTCCGTGTGTGTGATGTTTGGATGGATGCGAACAAGATCGATGTGATACTTACGGCGGCGATCGATCGACGGTCGGTGCAGGGCTGCTGCGGTGCGGGAAGAGCTGCCGGCTGCGGTGGATCAACTACCTCCGCCCCGACCTCAAGCGCGGCAACTTCACCGAGGAGGAGGACGAGCTCATCATCAAGTTCCACGAGCTCTTCGGCAACAAGTAAGCTGCCAATCCTGGATTATATACCAGAGCATTCGTCAAGGAATCAATCAGCCAAAGTTGTTACCTGGGGATGGGAGGAAGCATTTCTTTTTTTTCTTGATCGTTTATTTATATATATCTTCCCTTACCATCTCAGGTGGTCGCTGATCGCCGGGAGGCTGCCGGGCAGGACGGACAACGAGATCAAGAACTACTGGAACACGCACATCAAGCGCAAGCTCGTCGCTCGCGGCATCGACCCGCAGACGCACCGGCCGATCGCCGCCGCCGGCAGCGGCGCGACGGGGCAGCAGCAGCATTACCAGCTCGAGGCGCCGAAGCTGCATGTCGCCGGCGCCGCGGCCGCTCACGACCATTTCGATGTCATCTCGAACTCGCCGGAGGCTTGCAGCCGCAGCAGCGACGACGAGCCACGCTCCGCCACTCCACCACCGCCGGCGCCGCCGCGGCGGCACCTCGACATCGACCTCAACCTGTCCATCAGCCTTGCACCCTACCAGCCGCCGGAGGAGCCCAGCAAGCCACTAGTGAAGCAGGAAGCCGCGGCGATGCTGACGACGACGACGACAGCTGGCCACGGCAATGCGACGGCGGCGGTGTGCCTGTGCCTGAACAGCCTCGGGTACCGGCCGGGCGTCGAGTGCGTCTGCGGCGCGTCCGCGGCGGCGGCGGCCGCCGCCAGGCAGGAGCAATGGGCTCGGAATTTTCTACAGGCCGCGCCATGCTACAGAGGCCAATAGTAGTGTAGTGGTAAGAGTGATCAGTGACGGCATAATCTTTTGGAGGGGATGGATTATTGAGGGATGGGCCGGGGCAGATATTATAGTTATAATTAACTAGTTAAAAGCCACACATGCTTAGCAGGTCTCTGTAACATGCACCATGGTTTTATGAGGAAAATGTGCTCCCGTTTTGTCGCTTCCGGCCTTCTGGCAACGTGATTGATCACCCCACATCCCTCCTCAACAAATCATCTTTGGCGACTTGCATGATCTCTGCTACCTCTACCTACCTCATGTCTGTTGCTTGTCTTTTCAACACTAAACAAGTTTAAATTTCCATGCCTATAAGTACCATAGATGCATCTCATGATCTTCAACTTCTTAAAAAAACTTCATGATCTTCACCTATGTGCTTGAATTAATCCACCCAAAGGAAACCTTGCAAAATGCATGAGTCATGGCTGCCTGAGATGCTGAAAGTGAATGGGGTTGTGTGCTGGTGGTTACGGGGGAGTCAGTCAGGTCCGGTGCCTGTACCTCCCTGAATGTCTGCAACCACATGTGAGAAACAGGGAAAGGATGGCGCCGATTTTCGGCTCCAAAAGTGCTTGTCTTGTGGAGCCAAGGGAAGGGAGTTGGGTTGGGAGCATGTGAGGGATCGGAGATGCCCTTGCTCCGATTTGGTTTGGTAGGTAGGTAGAAGGGGTGGAAGGGGTGTTGGGCGAGTGAGTGAATGCGGATGGGGATAAAGTGCCACGGAGGAGCGGCATGGATTGGGGGAAGCTTTTTGGTTTCTTAATGACCAATCTGGACGGAGCGTGGAGACGATGGGAGGTGGTGGTGGTGGTTGGTGGTCTGATCGATTGCTAGTAGTTTTTATCATGGATCGGGCCGGGGATGGCCTGCCTGATGCTGTAGTCTATGGCTGGTAGCAGTACAGGATCTTTGGAGCAGAGTGGGGGGCCAGTAAGTAATGGTGATCTAGCTTCATCACAAGTTTAAGGAGGACAGGAGACAGCAGTGGTGATCTGGCTGAGCTCTCTGGGTGTGGTCAATTCTAAGGAAATCTCTTTGATTATGAGGATCTTCCAGAAAAGAGTCATTCTTGACTGATGTAGCTACTACAGACGTACAGGAATCATTTACCTATGGATGGTGCAGAATGCAGACTAGCTCCTCTTTCACTTCAAAAACAGCAACATTTTCTCTTTTTCTTTAAACAACAAAAAAAGGCATACAAGCATCCTCCCCCCTGGTTGAGAGGGCAACGCAGAATGCCAGTATACCTTTCATTGTAAAGGAAGGGTTGAGATGGGATAATGCTTTCTTCGAGAAAAGAAAAGGAAATGCGATACTGCTATTCTGATAAATCATAATGCAACCGAAGCAAGAGATTATATTCTTAGGCCTCTCAAGTCTGGAGTCAAAGGAAAGACGAGACATGTAAATAAATCACCGGTAGGCCTAATTATTTTTTCCTTACAATTATTTGCAACATGGTTCTCCACTTATCTTGTAACGTAAGCAAGGCATCAGTTAAAAATGGATGTTAATTCTCCCTTTGTGGCCTAATGTCAGGCTACCCATCTTTTGCAAGATTCGCAAATATCTGAATTCCTAGATGACAAAATAAGCAGGTAGGAAAATTCTTCCCTTGGAAACTACCACTTTGTTACCTATTCATATTTAGTAGTGACAAAATGAGAGCACAACAATTATATGGTCTTAGTATTAGTAAGAAATCACTGGACAGATCTGATGAAGTCAGTTGTACATGTACTCAATTAGTCTGTATATAACATGGGTCAGATGCATACCTCATTTTTCTCCAGGTGTAAGCCTCTCTATGCAGTTGTGGTATGAGTCAGGACTAAACAACTGAAACAAGTAATTGCCAAAATTAGTCTTCACCCAGAGGCCAGAGCTGAATAAAATTTTCCACAAGTCAATATCAACAGTAGACAGATCTCCTCACAGGCATGCACGTGGTAGTAAAGGACCTCTCCCTTTTGTTGGCATTCCGAGCTAGGCAAAACTATTAGCAGATCCCATAGATTATTGGATCTCTCTGAGATATCTAAACAAGAACAATTTAAAAATGGGATACTTAGTCGAGTAGTTGTCGCTACAAGAAAGTCTGTTCACTAGAATTATGCCAAAGCTAAATGTTGAATTAACCAAAGAACTCCTGGTGGGAAAAAAAGAACTGGCTCATCTTGTCTAGTCAAATTGCGCACGCTAATAGAACAGACAGCGAGTCCAGTAGAAACATATGGCTATAATTAAAATATCAACAGATCTTATGTAACGATTTGTCCAGATATGTCTATGAAAATTTTTATCTCACGAACAGACAGCTGCTGCAAAATTTCCACAGTTTGAACTAGTGAGGACTCGTGCGATCCAATAATTCCCTTGGCCCAGGGTTAAAAGTTCTCTAATGTTTGAAAAAGAAAGTTTCCTTGAAGGAAATAATCACGCTAGTGATATGAACCTTCCACCCGATGCTTCCATTCATGCATAAGATTGCTGACTTACTGTAATTTGTACAATGACCTGTGATCTACTGACAGGATGAATTATTTTACATGTTGGCCGGCAGGATTTTATGCAAAGCTTTCTAACAAGCAGTGACTACAGAGGGGGCTAACTGCAAATGAAGGAAAAAAGTGGCCAAGAATCTCTGTGACCGGAAAAGTTCCTTCCCATTTGACCACCTGAATGCGTGATAGAGCAAATATATTCTTACCCCCCACAACAATCGCCAGAAAGGACAGATGACAAAACAATTCCAACTGAAATATGAAATATCGCTCTCCCTTTCCCCTATGTGCTGATCCCCAATGCTTCAGGCAAGTGTGGACCTCCATCCATATTCTTAGCTGATGATGATTCACTATGTTCCTCTCGATAGGCACGAATTTAACCGGGAACGTCCTACTCCTATGTATGACCATGCAGGAGTACGTACGACACTTGATTCATCCAGATCATGTGACCGGCCGGACAACGGTTTCATGAGTAACAAAATGTTGGAAAAAACTTTTTGTGAATTTGCATCTACATTCTCGACCACTCAAAATTATTGCAATCCACTCACTTTCAAAAAAGAAAAAGAATCAGAATCTTCACGGTGAAGGAGATGCCACCAGCACCAACTTGGTAGAAGAAGATGATGAAGATGCATGACTGTAGCAATGGATGGACAAGGAGAGATCGGGAATGGAAGGAATAAGCGCTAAGGTTTTCCAGGGGAAACATGGGGCGGTGATAGTCGTTGGTGGTTGGTAGCCCACATGACATCACCCCGAAAAGACAGCAGCAGCCACAGGCCACAGCCGGTCTTCCTCTTCCCACGAATCCCCGGCCTGTGCTTTTGCGTGCACCCACAATTGCCAATTGCTCCAACCTCATCTCCTACCTCAACCATCCTTTTCAAGCGTCATTTTCCAATGGCTTGGCAAGGTTTTTTTAATGGCATTTCGGAAAAGCGTTCTCTTTTGTTGGGGCTCACCTTCTAGAAGCACAAGTGAAGTGACTCCTCCGTCCCAACCCCAATGACTACTTACTTCCCAAGTGTGGTCAGTGGATGCAGTGTCCGCTTGCAAACTATCTCTATCAGTGAGCAGCAATGGATACGAAAAGGCAGGCGATATTGCGGGTCACCTAATTTTATTTCAGAAAAAGGAGCAGCTGCTATAGTCCAGGAAAAGTTGGAACTGATATCAGCGGCTGTTTCGTAGTCTTGGCCAAGGCAACAAAATTCCAACAGCTTATCGATTACTAACTTTAGTGGAACTCCAATATGCATCCTTTTATGTTAAAGGTACTCGATTTTGGATCACCCTGGCCCACCCAACGTCCAACGTCTGTTAAACAGTCAGGATCGCAGTTGCTAAACTTTGGTGTACATCTCTAAGATCTAGTCAGCCATTTGTGTGGTACCCAGTGAGTGGTAAGTGCCTAAGTGGTAACTGGTGGTGAATATGCTGATCTTTTGTTTGAGAATAAAAGCAATCTTATCTTCCTGCCTAACCATCCAAATATCATGTTCATGATGCTCAATCCCACTTAAGGGCTTCGTCCTCTTGTTGTACCTAGATGAGTGTACTGTGTACGTAGTACATACCTGGTCATGTAGAAGACACAGTGCGTGCTTTGAGTATGGGCAGGCAGTCCAGCAAAACATATGCATCCTCACGATTGGCCTATATGCAAAAAACGAAATGAAAACCATATGAATTACTTAGTTTTGTTCAGTCAGCATTCTTGAAGGTAGCTTAGGATAATCGCTGAGAAAACAGTATCAGCAGCTTTGCAGGATGATAGCCCAAGGAGCTACTTTTGATGTATGTTCTGAAAAAGCAACTACTGCAACTTCAGGACAGACAGTACAGGCCAAGCAGCCTGCATATTAAGGAAGGCCCAACAAAAAGTGATGATAACAAGGTTAACATTGTGCACTATCTCCAAACCACATCAAGAATATATCATGTGCACCTATCTTTGCAAAAGGAAACAAAAAGGAATTAATGATTCTGTTGAACATGTAAACAGTGTGGTGATAAAATGCATACCTGGTCATCGGAATACTTATTGCAAAATTAACCCTAATCTATCCACACAGATTCTTGTCTGCACTGACAGCAACTAGATCCTAAAACAGACCCATTGTGATTGATCCTAGCTTTACACTTTTCGTTTTAGTGGCCCTTACGAGAAGGACTTGTCGCAGCAACCCACCATCTTGGGAGTGTTAACAGAATAGTATATGCTACAAAGTATTACCGCTAATAATAGTGTAACAGTTGTACCTGTTTGTTACCAAATACCAACCCAAAACATACTAGGAGTGACTTTTTCTGTAACTGTCGAATCAATAGTCTTGCACCAAAGGAGGCTTCTAAAAACTCCTGCCGTTAAAGTGGCAGAATATGTAAAGAAGAAGGCAGTATGTTGAGCACATGTGTAGCAAGTGGTTTTCTTCTAAAGTCAAAGTGCTACTTTTTTCATTGTTGTGCTCTAAAGACATGGCACAGGCACTCCATTATGGAGCACTACAAACATTGGTGAGATTCTCCCCCATCAGCAAAGGTGAAATGCCCAGCTGGTTTGACTGCATGCCAAATTGCTCTCAATCTTTTCCGACATGCAACACACATGACATGAGTGGAGCAGATAAGTGCACAACTGCCTTTTCGAGATGAAAGTCACACAAGCTTTTGGATAAATCTGGTTCCAAAGCAAAAGGGAAGAAAAGATGTAAAGATGTTTTGACATTCATACTACATAGGATGAGTTAGGTCTAGTGAAGGTTCTACCTCTGAGGAGGACTCCATCAAACAAAAAGAGAAGAAAAGAAAAGAGAGAAGAAAAATATAGGTGGGTAGGATATTGTGGATGCATGCGGATATGATGCAAAGCCTCTATAGCTTTACCTAACACCACAGTTTGAGAAACTGAAAGATGGTGCAAGTGATTTATCTGCAACGTCAATGATGAAGAGTGCAATGAGCACTTCTAGAATGAGGTAGGTCAGATGCAAAAATATATTTCAAATCTTTGTCAGTGCATCAGAACCAGCACCTAACAAGAGAAGTGAGTAAAAAGATACAATAACCTCCAGCACACCCACTAGGCCACTCCAGTTCATAAAGGCATGAAGATATAGTAGGCTCGATGGTTGGAAGCTTCTATGGATCTTTGTCATTGCATCACTCGGGCGACCAGGCCACCTAACATAGCTTGTGCTGGTGAGTTACCTAAGCTTGTGCACAAGAGGAGCTTATTTCCCTACCCAAGGGTTCAGGATATGCCTTTCTGATGATGAATAACTTAATGGGTTGACCCTGTTAGTACAGAAGGGGGTGAGATAAAAGTTTATGCAGGTATGTCTGAGTAACGAATTTAGTAGTACCAATCAGATGCAGAAAGATAATACAGTGAGGGCATCATGTCTGTCTAAGATATTTGATGAAGACAGACATATTTTTGGGAAAACATCTATATTATCTGAAGAAGTCATCCTAAGAACAGACATGATCGATATGATAAGTCATAAAACCACAAGATATTACTTTTATTCACAGCTTTATGGCGCAAGCTAAATCACTATGTAGGGTAAGGCTGAACACTTGGAGCACTTAGCTATTTTTTTAGAAACAAGATATGCATGCCTGAATGGGCTGGTGGTAAATTCACGCGAATTAAAGCGCATTGACATGGATGATGAACCAACCTGTTGCTTAAGAATTTGGACCAACCTTGCACTAAGAAGGCCAGTGTTGGGCCATGGACCTGAAATGAATTGCACTATGTGAGCATATAATATAGATGAGCCAAAATAGCATTGACAAAATGACTAGAATGATATATAATCTTTCGGATTTCCAAACAGCAAAAGTGTGAATAACTATAACCACATCATTTGAATACATATAACAAAATTTCCAGCCAAGAACAGAATTTATTGGAGTGCATGGAGGGAAAGCAGTCATCTAAATTGACAAATATCAGGTTGATACTTGATAGCATACCTGAGCCAAAACTGCCATAGCAACCATTCTTAGGTCATACAGATGTTTTCTCTTCTGTCTAAAACTCCAATTCTACCTGTTGTTGTGTGCACATGCTTTTAGCCTGCAATAACACATTTCTGTTTGTGGCTGGAACATTTAGTCGGCTGGTCCAACCTTGAGGTTTGCTGACATCTGCACATGCACAGTCCCGAGGTAGATACATAACGTTATGGCAATATAGTTTTAAAATTAGACAATCCATTCAATTTCATCCTAAGATTCATACTTGATTTTGAGACAAAATGTTTATGGTGCACCCAATTTGATGGTTTGAATTCAATCTGATATTGTATAAGAATATAAACTCTTCGTCTGATTCAGGACATGAAGAACCCTTGCTAGATCAGAGATAAGGTCAACTAAAAGATAATTCACAAATCCTAGCCTCTGCGAATATCATATTATACTTACAACAAATCAAAATAAAGCTAAATATGGAAATTATGTTCAAATTCTTTTTGGAATGCAGGAACTTCACAGGTAAAAATGCAATTCATCTGATACCCTTGTTTATGCAAATATTTAGCTTTCACAACTCAAATTGCAATGGTTGAAGGCTGGATGCGGTCCCTAATATAGCCCATCTGATCGCAAGATCAGGCAGCTCAGATCATGTTAGGCAGAAATTCACTAATGCTACAGAGACCAGAAAGTCAATCTATCATTCATCATTCAGATTCAATAGTCTCAACCGGCGAAGGCACAATCAGTCCCAGAAAAAAAAATGGCATGATCAGCCACTGTACGACTGTGACTGATCCAAATTCCTCAGCAGAACACAGGAACTGCTCTGCTGGTGCACTGTGCATGATTTATTTATTTTGTTTCACTTGGATTGATTTTTTAATTCTACATTCCTCAAGGAGAAATCACCCAAAGGCCCAAATCGACTCCTCATCAGTTAAGCTGACCAATAAACCCCAAACCTACAGACTACAGTTTCTCCCGAGTGGAACTAAATCAATCAACCCATCGGATATCTAAATCAATCAAATTAGGGGAAGCGACAGCTAGCATTGGCACACATAAACCCTAGACGAAACGGGAACTAGCTGGAGGAAGCACGAGCGGCTCACCGGTATCAAGGAGATGCATCCGACGCGCACGCGGAGTCCGGCGGCGGCTCCGCGCCCCTACCCCGCCCCCGTAGAGCCGGCGATCGAGGCTTCTCCACGGCGGCCGGCCGACCGCGACGGCGGCGATTCCCGCGAGTTGGAGGATTTCAAATGGGAGCGGAGTTTTCCGCGGGGGCCCTTTTTTTGATTCGAGTCGGGACAGGGGATTCCTGGTTTAGCGCGAAAGCAGAGACACGGGGCCACGGGGGGTTTTGCTGTATGAGACTGGTCTGTGGGGCCCGCGGGGTGGGCGCCCCTCGCTTTTTTTTTTTTTTTGCCTTGGCAAGGAAACGACGTGCTCTTTATAATTCCATCCTCATGGCTGGTGGAAATCACCGGCTACTCCCGAGCTCTAAAGGCACAAATGCAAAATGGGTCACGACCAATGGTAACAGAATGATTATACATGATTCGTTGGGACAACCACTTTTATGCCGTTAGTTAGTTCATTTTTGAACTCCGTACATACTACAGTTCGCATTTTTCGCGATATGGATAGTTACGAAGGATTTATTACACTAGAAACAACATCTTTGAATCCTAAAACCACCTTTTGCTCTTTGAATCCTAAATACATCCAAAATACGATTGTCATATTTTTTAATTTGGCGTGCTTATGTACATTATTGGTCTTTCTTGTTTGTAGACACCTTCGCCTTTTCTCTCCTCTCTCGATGTGAACAATGCATATATTATTCTAATTATTACATAATTTTCTATGTATTTTACTTAAACTTTTCGTTATCCTTACAAGAACATTATGTTGGTTATTTATCGTTTGACATTCTCGTCAGAATTTTAGGCATGCCAAAAGGGGAGTTAATTGCAAAACTGTGATCATCCACTATCAAATATCGCATGCCACAGGGACCTCTTCGCAAAACTGCGGCCATTTTCTGCCTGGTGCCTACCTCCTCCGTATGAGGTAGCTCGTGCTCGTTCGGCACTGAGACACGCGCATGCTCGCGGTCGCTTCGCTCCGCCCAGATCTCTCTGCCGACGAGATGCTCCGCCGGGGCGTGCTCCTCCTCGTCGCCGTCCTCCTCGCCGTCGCGCGCCCGCCCCACGCGTACGCCTCTGAGGCCGACCACAAGGTGCGCGCCCCCCAACGCCCCCTCCTCTCAACCCTAGATCCGAACGCTCGTTGGATCCGTCGGGGCGCCGGCACCGGACATGTGCCTGACGCGCGGGTGGGACGTTGCGGAGCGATGGGAGTTTTGTGCTTAGTACGAGGTGACGGATTTGATTTGTTGCTGTGACGCGAAGGGCTCGGCGGGTTATGAGCGAATTAATGGTTTGAGGGTTGTTTCAGAAATTGTCTGTTTTGATATCTGTTCCCGTGGGTGTGCGGGAAGAAATTGTGACAGCTGCATTCAAACAAAAGTTTATTTTTGGTTGCATGCAACTTTCAAATAGTGCAACATTGTCATAGGGAAACAGCTGGTTGCAGGCCTTGAGTAAGACTTAAAATTCTGGGGGCTTCTCATTACTTATTAGATTCTGCATTTCATGTTTGGGGCAGGGTACAATGCATGCATATCATCAAAGGCTTAGTTGTTGTACCACACTTTAATGTGGTAGTTATCATGGGAATTTTAATGAAGACACGACATTTGGGAGACCATGTTGTGGTGGCCTGTGATTTGGCATTGATAGTTCAAAAGACAAGTACTTCATTCTTCATATTTGCGTTATTGTTAAACAACTATGGTTACATTCTTACTCACATTTGGGACTGATCGCCTGATCAGGGCTTTAATTTAGCTATTTGACATCCAAACTATCTTACTATTTGTTAGACACCAATCAGGGATCAGATATAACACAGAGATAGGTACTTGCAACTGCATTTATAATTTCCATAATAGTTTACTTGCGTGTGTTCCTATATGGTGGCCTGTAGTTACACTTACACAAAATTGGATCTTAATGTCAGTAGGTAGAAACTTAGTATTTGTAAGGTGAAACATGTACATGTGTGCTTCCTTGATTATCAGCCAGTGTTTACCCAATTATTCTGTCTAGAAGGCTAGATTAACAGCTTTTTGGCTGTTTACCTTTTTTTCTTTTTTGTCTAAAGGGCTGTTCTCCTAGATATAGCTTGTTGACTGTTTACCCTTTTATTTCTGTCTAGAGGTCTGGTTTGTGCCGATTTTGTTCAATAACTCTGGTTCCAATGATTGGTGTTGAGAAATGATAGAAGTCCTGGGCTTGAGAAATATCAGATTTTTTCCATGATCTGATCATGGTTTATTCGAATTTTCATTAAGTGACAATGAACATTTCTCTTCTCTATGCTCCACACAATTACACTATTTTCTACAATATAGTGATATACCAGTTCAGAGAACTTCATTGTTTCTTACAACCAACGGAAATCTTCTTGTCTTCAAATTTTAGTTTCACTGATTTTAATCATTCTGCTAACACATTTCATCTAGTAAAGCATTACAGCAGTGGTTTGTTTTTCTTATGTGCAGTACAAAGCAGAAGAACCCGTTAAGCTATGGGTAAACAAGGTTGGACCATACAATAACCCTCAGGAAACATACAACTATTACAGCCTCCCGTTTTGTCAACCATCTGAAAACCCCACACATAAATGGGGTGGGCTAGGAGAGGTCCTCGGTGGAAATGAGCTGATCGATAGTCAGATTGATATAAAATTCTTAAGTATGCTAACCTTCACATTCTCCTTGAATTTATTTATATTTCGTTGGGCCAGGCGTCAATGCATGTTCATTTCTGTTAAGTGGTTTATCTGATTAACTTGTCATATTTTGAATGTTTTGTTTTTGTTTTAGAAAATGTGGACAAGGGCCCCATTTGCACAATTGAACTTGATGCTCAAAAGGTTCGGCAATTTTCTGATGCTATTGAGAGCTCATATTGGTTTGAGCTTTTCATAGGTATGGAAATGTATTTTTCCCCATTCTAATGCACATTTTTGGATTGTTTTGGATGCTATTCCTTTCTTCTGACATTTTTTACTCATATTTTGTGCTGTTTCTTGCTCTGGTCAAACCACCTAGATGATCTGCCATTATGGGGTAAGTGGTTCTGTACCTATCCATTCAGTTGCATAATTCTTTCTGCTCTCTAGTATCTTTTTTAATTTGGTCTCTTGAAATCTGGGCAGGTTTTGTTGGGGAAACTGACAAAAACAATGAGAACAAGCATTATCTTTACACTCACAAGAGCATTCTTGTTAAATACAATGGTAACAGGGTATGTATTGTATGTAGCCTTAAAAGGATTAGCTGAGACCCATATGTTGGCTAATTAAATTTCCTTTGTAGATAATTCATGTCAATCTCACACAAGAGTCACCTAAGCTACTTGAAGCCGGTAAAAAGTTGGATATGACATATTCAATAAAGTGGGTGCAAACAAATGTCGCATTTGCACGGCGTTTTGAAGTTTACTTGGACTACCCGTTCTTTGAACATCAGGTAATTCTTATTTACACCAGAGACAAGCAAAACATTTCACATGGACCCTTCTATCTCCTTTCCTTGACTCTTGAGTTGATTCTGACAAAGGTGGACATTGCTTTCTATCTTTGGAATTACAAAATGGCCGACTAATTGTACCTTCCATGTTCAGATTCACTGGTTCTCCATCTTCAACTCATTCATGATGGTTATTTTCTTGACTGGTTTAGTGTCAATGATATTGATGAGGACACTGAGAAATGATTATGCAAAATATGCTCGTGAAGATGACGACTTGGAATCTCTTGTAAGTTCTGAATCTGAAGTCTGGAGCACATCAGTTTACTTATATATTCCTCTGCTAAGAGAACTCATTGTTTTTACTTTTTGCATCCTTTACTTATAAATGTTCAACCATTACCATTATGTCATGTAGTATTTCTAGAAGTGCATAAATCTTGAACGTTCGTTATAGGAAATATTTGCTCACCATTTCTACAGAATTCAGAAAAAATAGTCAAACATCAAGTTGAATCATACAAATTCCATAGTAAATTCTTTGGTGGGATGAGTTGTTAAGAATTTAAGATACGATTTTCCCTTTTCAGGAGCGAGATGTTAATGAGGAATCTGGATGGAAGCTTGTCCATGGAGATGTATTTAGGCCTCCTCATGGCCTGGTGTTTCTTTCTGCCTTTGTTGGTATTGGCACTCAGCTGGCAGCTCTTATCCTGCTCGTGATAGTGTTGGCCATTGTTGGCATGTTATATGTTGGGTAAGCTCATAACCAGTGTTCTTTTTTTTGGCATTGGATGTGCAAATTTTAGTAGGTTTATGATGGATAATCGTTTTGTAGTAATTGTTGTGATCAATATTGTATGAGAACGATTGACCTTTCATAGTGCATTCTTGTTCTGTGCTTAAGTAATTCGTATCTTTCTTTAGATGAAACGATTGGGTACAGGTACAATTGAAATATTCAGTAGGTCGGTAATCTCTTAATTTTTTGTTGTGTGGCCACTTTAGGATATCTTTATATAGAATGGTGCCATTGTTAAGTTGGGTAGAACCCTATAACTGAAATGAACAAGCTGCCATGAGACAATCTGCAAGAACAAGCAACCCAGAATTTCAGACAAATGGTGCCATTGTTCAGACTTGGAAGACATGGAAAGTTCATAACATATGAATTACTACTGTCATGCTTTCATTATTATGCGAATGTGTCAAACTGTCAGTAATGTAGATGCAAAACTGTTCTGATATCAGGATATATATGCTCTATTTGTCAGACATGAAGCAATCATCACAAAACCTTGTCACATGCCTGCACTTTACCGACTTGATTTTGGGACAGCACACAACATAAATATTGTTTAGCTTGTATCAGTGCACTAACTTTTTCCAATTAAGTTCCTAACTGTGCTCTATTTGTTAGACGAGGAGCTATCATCACAACCTTTATTGTATGTTATGCTCTTACATCCTTCATCTCTGGATATGTTAGTGGCGGCCTGTATTCAAGGAATGGTGGTATGACAAACTTCCCATATTATTCTGCTGTAGTGAATAGTTTCTTGGGTTTGATTCATCTATATCACTGAATGCAATCTTCATTCCATGGCAGGCAAAAACTGGATAAAATCCATGATCCTTACGGCATCCCTTTTTCCATTCTTGTGCTTCTCAATTGGATTAGTGTTAAACACCATTGCTATCTTCTACCGGTCATTAGCAGCTATACCATTCGGTACAATGGTTGTCATATTTGTTCTTTGGGCTTTTATCTCCTTTCCGTTGGTGCTATTGGGAACTGTAGTTGGCAGAAACTGGAGTGGTGCTCCCAACAACCCATGCCGTGTGAAAACGATTCCACGTCCTATTCCTGAAAAGAAATGGTACCTTACACCTTCTGTTATTTCATTGATGGGTGGGCTTCTCCCCTTCGGCAGCATCTTCATTGAGATGTACTTTGTGTTCACTTCCTTCTGGAACTACAAGGTAAAAAAACTATATGTTGGTGCATGCTCCACCACTCAGAAGTTACCTTTTACTCCAATAACTGCCATTTGTGGAAGATATGCACTAGTTTCTTGATTACAGAAAGTTTGATTGCCAAGTAAATGTGTCTATATGTCAATGTTCAGTTCCCTTTAGTTTGATGGAATATTAAGATCCGTCCCTTTTGTTGCTGTGTAGGTGTACTATGTTTATGGTTTCATGCTGCTGGTGTTTGTCATCCTCATAATAGTCACCATATGTGTCACTATCGTGGGTACTTATTTCTTGTTGAATGCTGAGAACTATCACTGGCAATGGACATCATTCTTCTCTGCTGCTTCTACCGCCTTGTATGTATATTTATACTCCATATACTATTTTAATATGAAGACAAAGATGTCAGGCTTCTTCCAGACAAGCTTTTACTTTGGTTACACCCTGATGTTCTGTCTTGGATTGGGGATACTTTGTGGTGAGCTTTGAAACTTACTTGTGTTCATTTCATTTCAAGCATGTCGATCCTGTTTTGACATTCGTTCTGTTTGTATGTAGGTGCTGTTGGCTATTTGGGCTCCACTCTATTTGTGAGGAGAATCTACAGAAATATCAAATGCGACTAAATTTCTGCTCCTTGTTGATAGAGGCTGTTAGCAATCATGTCTTGTCGCAGTCTGGTGCAGAGTAATACTTGATGCTGATTAACTTTTGAAACTACACAGGAGGCCGTCCCCCTCAGTTTACTCCTTTTTTGGCTTATCTATTTCCTCCATGGAACAGCCCTGATAAATGTGTACCTATTAGTTGGGGAATTAGTCTGAGGACTGGAAAGTACATGTAGGTTATTTTTGTGCGGCATCTTTTGGTGGTCAGTTGTAGGAGTTCATTGATGAATATTACTGCGGTGTAGATTCCAGTGGGCTAGATTTGCCCAGCTTATGAATTGTCACATCCAGTTTTCATACCCCTTGTAGTATAATCAAGCTAATATATTGAAGTTGCATACATTCTTAATGGTTTGATTTGGTTTGTGTTGCTGTTGCAACTTGTATACTGAAGCATATCAGAACGTCTGTTTCAGCGGCTTTTGGATTTACATCTCACCTTTTAAAAGCCATATGATATGCCAATTATAGATGTATCTTGGTTTAGTTGAGTATTTTGCTGTGGACTGTTTGTGTAAAGGTCATTTGTGCAGTGACTGGCTGATCTCTCTTCCTCAATCTTGGTTTGAGTGTATCATTGCTAAAGAAACTGGAAGTATTATGCTTCATTCTATGCATTTCACAACTGTAAGAATGACCACATGCTCCGAGCTTTTCATACCTGATGAATTGAAATGTCTCCTGTCCAGACCATGACCCAGGAAGCACACTACTTTGGCTAATGCATCCAAAACTCTAGATCTATGTTACAGTTTTCATCGTATCACTACCTTTCCCTCTCTTCGGCTCGTATGGCTTTACTTCGGTTTCATCTCGACCATATCAACTTGTATAAGAGAACTGGCTTTCATTGCTGCTGATGATGTTGTAAGTTATATTAACTTAGCAATCGTGGTTGCATTGCATGTCACATGTTTTAGACTAAAGCTGAGATAGACACTGCGCTACACTACACCAGATAAAGGAGCTATTAGTTCCATGAGGATTTGGGCATTGCTAATATGTGTCAGCTCGTTGACCGGAGAATTTGATTTTTGTTCTCTACTTTCTTCTGAATCAATCTGAGCCGGTGGATGTCCATCTAACTGGCTGGGCAGCCCTCTTTTCTTCGTTCACTCGTCTCTTATTCTCTAGTGTTGGCACTGATGGACATGGACTTAATGCTAGTCGTGAAGAATAATGAGCCGAGAAGGCAAAGCTTAGGTGTTTCGTGCTCACAAAGGCTACTATTCATTTGTCATATGGAATATAAACGCACCAATTAGGTATTATTAAACGTGGATTAATAACAAAATTCAATATATAACTCTCAGTTCAAATTGCAAGACGAATCTAACAAGTCTAGAGGGTGTTTGGATCCAGATGACTAGAGACTAGCAGACTAATTTTAGTCACCTTAGAGGACTAAACCTCCAAACACCCTTGACTAAAGGGTGACTAAAACTAGTTTAGTCTCTAGTCGCCCCAACTAAAGGTGACTAAAACTCTCTCTCTCCACATTTATTGCTCCATCCCCCCTCTCTCACCCGTCGCCTCCCCCTCTCTCTCACGAGACCCGTCCCACCGCCGCCCTCCCCTCGATTTGCCACCGGCAAGCCGTCTCCATGGCCGTGAAGGAAGGGCCCGGCGACGGCTCCACGGGCACTTGTGGCCGTCACCTCCCTCCGCCTCGCCGCCGCTCGAGCAGGTCCCCTCCTTCAGTGGATCCGGGCGGGCTCGGCCGCGCCGAGCCGCCTGAAGATGCCCGCCGGTGGGGGCGCCGGCCCGCAACAGCGAGGTCGAGGGGCCGCGGATCCGGCATGGCGCGGACGGAGCTCATCCCATCACCGCAGGAGAAGGGGAACCGTCGTCGGGAGCTCGTTGGTGTCGTCGTTGTCGGGAGCAGGGGAGCCGCGCGCCTCAAGAAGGACGAGGGCCGGGCGCGAGCAGCAGGCGGAGGAGTGGCGCATGGAAGAGGGCCCGCCTCTGTCGTCGCCGGATCCCGGAGCTTCTTCCGTCGCCGCCGGATACCGTAGCTTTTTCCGTCGCTGCTGGATCCCGGAGCTCCGCCCGCCCCAACGCCGCCCGCGCCATCTCAATCACGACAACAGCAACAATCGCCGCAGCCAGTGGAGAAGAGGCGGTGGAGCTTCACGAAGCCGATGCACAGCGTGGCGGACGACAGACGGAGCAGGAGAGCAGAGTAAGAGCAACTCCAACAGTTTGGCAAATCAACTTGGCATCCATCTAATTTTGGCAAAACAAGAAAAATTGGCCTCCAACAGTTTGGCAAACCAACTTGGCAAAAATAGAAACTTGGCAAAACTCAGCTCCCCACGCGGATATATGCGCGCGCGGATCGTGGTTGTCATCGGCGTTTCCCTGTAGGTGGGAGGGTGAAAAAAAAAATAAAGAATAGAGAAGGATTCCTGATGTAAGTTTTCAAGAGGTGGAAGGGCATAAACAAAATTTTGTTTCTCTCAGGATTCCTGATGTAAATTAGATCTGGATTTGGCAAGTGAATTATGCCAAACTGTTGGAGATGAACTCTTTTTTTATTTGGCATATCTTTTTAAAGTTGGCAAAACACAAGATTTGCCAACTAAAATTTAGCAAACTCTTGGACATGAGGGAGAGAGCAATTTAATGTTGACTCATCTCCAAGAGTTTGCCAAATTTTACTTGGCAAATCTTATGTTTTGCCAACTTCTAAAAAGATATGCAAAGTAAAAATAGAGTTCATCTCCAACAGTTTGGCATAATTCACTTGCCAAATCCAGATCTAACTTACATCAGGAAACCTGAGAGAAACAAAATTATGTTGGTGTCCTTCCACATCTTGAAAACTTACATCAGGAATCCTTCTCTATTCTTTATTTCTTTTTTCACCCTCCCACCTACAGGGAAACGCCGATGGCAACCACGATCCGCGCGTGCATATATGCGCGTGGGGAGGTGATTTTTGCCAAGTTTCTATTTTTGCCAAGTTGGTTTGCCAAATTGTTGGAGGCCAATTTTTCTTATTTTGCCAAAATTAGATGGATGCCAAGTTGATTTGCCAAACTGTTGGAGTTGCTCACCCTCCGAACATGGGCTGACTAAAAGATTTTAGTCTGACTAAACTTTAGTCAGGTGACTAAAGGGATCCAAACACCTTCTAATTATGTTATGATTAGACAATGTTATGCTACAGTAAAGAATCTCTAATGACAAATTAATTAGATTTAATAGATTTATATCACGATTTCTCGTTAATTTCGTAATTAGTATATATTTAATACTCCAAAAGTTCTTGTTTTAGTTGCTCAAAATTTTTTTGTGGATGACTCACGTTTGAGCCAACGAGCTAGATCACACTTACCTTGAATGGCGAAGGCACGAGCGTTTTTTTTTTCAAACAATACGCGAGTCGCGACAGTACGAAAATCCTAAGCTGAGCCGAACCGAGGACAAGCCGAGCTCTTCGGCTGGCCATGGAGCCGCGGGCAACGGGGAGGAAAGGAAGAGAGCCGCGTCGCGCGCCGCTGCCCCTACGTGGCCCGTGCCCCGTGCACACGCGTCGCGCGCCGGAGCCGGACACGAAGGAGGAGGAGGGCCAGCCGAAGCGTGAGTTCTCTCCTTCTGGAACCGTCTGGAGGGCAGAGAACGATGCGCGGCTGACCTGTGACGAGGACACCACGTCGCGCCCCCCGGATGCCGGTGCGCGCCGCGCCCGCCCACGCGTGCACCCGGGCGCGCACACGCGTCGCCGCGCGGCGGGGGCGCCGGGCCGCGACGCGCCGGGGTTTAAAAGGGGAAGCCGGATCGCATCCCAGTCGTACTCATTCGTCAGGACCATCACCATCTCCGGCGATCATCTCTCCCCTGTATTCTCGCTGCATCATTCATTACTGTTAGCTCGCTCGGATTGACCGATCGACGACGACGAGATGCCGTCGCTGATGACGCTGATGCCGTGGCGGAGGAGGAAGAGGACGACGGTGGGGCACCACCACCACACGACGCCGGTGGCCGTGCGCACGCGGCGGGGCGGGTCGCTGGGCGCCATGTGGCGCCGCGTCGTGCGGACCATCACCTGCACGCGCACCCCGGCCGCCTACTACTGATCACATCAAGTGATCATCGTCGACGGCGCGACGGCGTTGATCCGGCGCCGGCGCATGCTGCTGCAGGGACGCCCGCGGGCCGGCACGATTACCATTTGCTACATATACTACCTTGTTGTCGCATGCAAATGCAATGTGATGTGGATTTGTCAAACAAACTTGTGTGATGTGTAATCTTGTTCGTGTGTCGAGTGAAGACGGTCGTGTGTTGTACTTTACTATAGTATATCTGCTACTGGTTTTATATACTTGTATTTGCATGCTGCTAATCTCTTAATTTGGTTATATTTACCAATTTACCATACATGCATTTGATATGTGCTCCAATGATTTTTTTTAGTATCTACTTGTGCCGTCCACTTTTGCATGTATGATGGATCTTCTCTCCAGTACACATATCCACCACTGTCAAATTAAACCCGGTAGTACATTATTGGCCTTGGAACCTTCTTAACACTCTTAAGGACACTCGTGGCAGTTATAATTTCCGCCGGTGGTCAGTCGTTGATTTTAGTCACCGTCCAACGGCCGTTCCTCCTCAATTACTCTCCCTCTGTCCTAAAAACGAGCTGTAGTTCTTTTTCTGATCTGACCACTCGTCTTATTAAAAAAATTTGATGATCACGTTGTGAAACGTCTTGTCTTCGATAAAAATTTTATAAATGTCTTGTCTTCATTCAAAAATTTTATAAAAATATTATTTAAATTTTATAAACGTCTTGACTTCGTTCAAAAATTTTATAAAAATATTATTTATTTTGTTATAATATGTTTTATCATCATGTATATTTTAAGTATATCATAATTGTTCTTATATTTTCACAAATTTATGAATAAGACGATTGTTCTTATATTTTCACAAATTTATGGAATAAGACGAGTGGTCAAACCTTGTATTTTGGGACGGAGGGAGTATGCATTTTAGTGATATTTATCATGAATCTTTTCGAAAAGATTTTAGTGATATTTATCATGAATCTTTTCGAAAAGTCAAAATATGGCCTACAATTTGGAATAACTACTTCCTAGTGCAACCAATTATTTCTTTGGATTAATCTGGTCGTTAGGGCCGGGGGTAATAACTTGTACAGGTGTATTCACCTTGTTTGCACACATGCACAGAGCAAAATGGTGTCAGCGTCGTTGCTGCCCCGCGCCGTGGTCCAACCGCACGCGTGTCACCGTGGGACGATGGCCGGTTGCACACACACACAACACGTCGGCGGATCGGACCAATTGGCCGTGTTCGGCAGCGGGTGAAAATTTTTTCACCCCCTATTAAATGCAAATTTGACTACTAATTAAGAGAATTAAATAAAGTCAGTTTCAAAACTACTTTCACAACCCCGAACAAAATTGCGAGACGAACCTAATGAGGCCTTTGACCGTATGATTAGAACATGGTTACTATAGCATTACTGTAGCGAATCACTAATTAATTATGTTTATTAGATTCGTCGCGCAAAGTTGCACTCATCTGTGAAAAGGTTTTGCAAATAAACTTCATTTGGTACTCCATGCATCCAAGATTCCTTTTTCATGATTTTTTTTTTCAGCCAAACCAAACACGGGCAATCAGTGAATCACAGCGTGCTCTGGAACGATCCTCTCCCAAGGACAGAGTGGAGGATGCACGCATGATTGGCACGGTTTAAAACTCTGCAACGGACAACGACCTGTCCTCCGAGCTCCCGACCTGCCGACACGTGCGCCGGCCACTGGTTACCGCCGCCTCTCGGCAGCATCTCTGGAGCACCGGGTAGCCTCCTGGGTCCTGGCACACGTGGCGCGAGCGCACAGGGCCACACGCGCCCCGGAGCACCGGCCAGCTCGGCATTCCCAGCCTCCCAGGTGGTCGTTAAAAGCAGCTTCCTTTCCAGCGAGCACAACACACTAGCAAGCTCACCGCGAGCACACTCCTAGCCATCGTGTCTCTCCGGCGAACACACATCTCTCCACTGCTCTCTAGCAAGCTCACCGCGAGTGATCATCACACGCGCGCCGACAGCCACCCGGAGATCAAGATGCCGTCGCTGTGGTCGACGACGAAGAAGACCAAGAAGACGACACGGCGCTCGGCGTCCCGGTCGTCGCGCCGCCGCGGTGGCGGCACGTCGTCGCTTACCAAGCTGTGGCGGCGGGTGGCCGGGCCGCGGAGCAAGACGAGGGGGAAGAAGAAGAAGCCCGGGCTGCTCACGCGCGCCGCCCGGGTGCTCACATGTGGCCGCCGCTCCTAGTATCTCCTCACTACCCAGCGCCGGCGCCGCCAGCCACCGGCTGTATCGTCGTCATCACTCATCAGCGTAGCGTGCTTGCGTGACCGTGAGTGCGTGCGTGCATGGTCGCAGGACTCGCAGCGACACGCTCTCGTCTCGCGTGCCCCTGTTCGTGTGTACCCGTGTCCTGTGTACTCGTACCTACTCCCCCGTCCCAAAATGATAATCGTTATGAGTGTCCGTGCCACAAATTTGACCGAATTTATAAAAAATATGCGCAACATTTACATCTTCAAATAATTTTGTTAAAAAATTAGATTCAAATATCGTGATATGATTGAATCCTGTGCTGAATTCAGGTTCCGACGATAATAATATCTACAGATTTTCGGTTCAACTTTTCCGTGTAAGAGTTGAATTTTGATTTCAAATTTTTATGGGCATACACGAAACATGATGTCTTTGTAAAAAGAATTATACTGAGATTTTTTTCATGATCATTTTTATATAAGTTAGAAATATTTAATACAAAACGGACCTTAGATAAAACAGTACAAAAAAGAGTATCATGTTATAAGTTCCAAAAAGATCTATTTTACTACCTCCAAGTATGCACATGGTCTAAACAACCCCTAAAGAATAAAAGAGTAAATTGCGTTCACCATACAATACAACAACTTGTAAGGTGGATGCAAATTAGTCCAATAACTTGTAATATGCTCAATCTAGTACAATAACTTGTCACGTGGGTGCGGATTAGTCCAACAACTTATAAAATGATCAATCTCATACAATAACTTGATAGGTGGGTGACAACTGGTCCAAGAACTTGTAAAATACTTAAATTAGTGCACAATCCATGCATCTGCAATCTAAATGTTATCACAAATAATATATTTTCTAATACTAAACTAGAGTATACTTGCGTCAGAACAAGTTATTGTGCATTATTTGACAATTGATATCCGTGTTGTGATGGTAAAAATATTTAGTAAGGACTAGAACCTTCGATGTTTAGGCAATTACTATTATGCCTTTGTTATCAATTTTTATACAAATATTAAATTTGATTAGAAATATTTTTAATTTCATATTCAATATTAATTTCAAATTTGATTATATTATTTTTATTCAGCTAGTAACCGAATATGGTAACTCGTACTAGCAATTAATACCTTTTATAAGTTGGACATAAATATTTTTAAAGTCTCATGTACTAGTTGAAAGACAAAATGAACTAAAATAACGAAAACATGCTTCTCTGAAGTTGTTGAATACACGAGTAAAGATGCAGAAGAAACAAAAGGGCATATGGTGTCTTCTGAACTTTAGTTTCTCGATAAACTAATGGCGTAATTCAAAAACTTGATTCAATTTAACTAATAAAAAATAAGTAATGTATATACATTTGATTCAAAATTAGCAACTTTAATTGACAAAAGCCTATTAGTTGGAAGAAAATTTGAATGCTACCTGATTTGTCTAATACATTGTCATTTGTAAATTTGGACTGTAAGTGCACCAATTTGCCAACTAATTACATTGAACCGAGTATTTTACACAAGTTCTTGGATCAATATGCACATACATATAAAATTGTTATACTAATTTGATTATTTTACATGTTTTTGGACCAATATGCACCAACCTGAGAAGTTATTGTACTAAATTCAGCATTTTACAACTTCTTGAACTAATCCACACCCACCTGACAAGTTACTGTAGTAAATTGAGTATTTTACAACTTGTTGGACTAATCCGCACCTACCTGACAAGTTGTTGTCTATTTAATCCCTTCATCTGGCAAAACCAGATAAAAAACACCCCACTCATAATAAAACCAGAGTTGCTGACATGGAAAAGTGGCCGACCGGATTGGTAGACGTGGAATTACACATTAGCAATAATCCTATGTGGTATGGTGAAGTTTAGGTCCACAACAGCCCCTCCTCTGTTATTTCTCTGTTTCGTTTCCCTCCCGAGCTCTGTAGTCTTGATGCACCTAGCTTTTCCACCATCAACGCCACCACCGTCCACCGTGCTTGTGCTACCAGTATCCCATGGCGTCGCGTAGGACCTAGCTCAGCCCGACCGTCGCCTATGGTGCAGCGCCCATGCTCTCGGTAGCCCTGCGCCCCTACCGCTCCCACTGCCTACGGCGTTGTCGACACTCGACGGGCTCCGGCACCTTGGTGTGGCAACTAGCTCTGTCTCACAAGGGGAGCATTGAAGGAAATTATAACTTAATTTTTATAGAGAAGAAACAAAAAAGTAGATTGGGTCAATGAAATAGTGTACGGGGAATGAAATGAGCGTAAATAATGATTGGGAATTTAAATTGACAAAGTAAATAGGTGAGGGACTAAAATGAACTTTTCTTGTTCATCTACTAAAAGATTAAAATTTGGTTAAGAGTCACTTCAACTTGTACAACTTCTTAATTTAATTTATCTTGTATTTTTAATCATTTTCTTGTGGCATTGATTTGCTCTGTTATTTTTCGTTCAACTTACACCAACCTGCCACCAAAATATACTAACAATTCACGACATATGCACACTCATTTGGGGGGGGGGGGCACTTACGTCCGCTTCTTCTATAATATTTTCTCCTTGAAACAAATCTACCGTTCAAGTAGCATGCAGTGTTTGTTTTCCTTCACAACAAATCTGCCGTACGAATCGATAGAAGATCTGCCGAATAGACTAATCTTCCAAAAATTAGTGATGACAAGAGTTATCAGAACTAAGGTACACCTATCAAAATAAAACTTCTACATCCAAAAGGGGCCTTAAGATGGAAAATGTTTTTAGAGTAAAATGCACCGGAGGTCCATCAACTTGTAAAGAGCTGTCACTTAGGTTCATCAACTCTCAAAATGCATTTATGAGTCCATAAACTTGTTGAGTCATTCACCGCAAGTCCACAACTGTCCATATATGCTTGTATTGGTGACATAACATGATGACTTGATTCAAGAAACATCTTCTAGCTAAGGCATTTCAATGAGTAGGTTACAAATGGGTGACACATATACTTAGACATTCCTTAGGTTGAATAACGGTAGCCTCCTCGCGTGTACGACAGGAGTAGGCTGCTGCCCCCGCCTCAACGGATCACCCTCACACGCAGCCACGCAGCTCACTCACTGTCGAACTATCGAAGCTGACCGTAACGCTGAGCTAGCTCCTGGCCTCCTGCTGCTGCCTGCCACTTGAATGCTTGATGCTTCCGATGGATCCCGCGCCGACCGCACCCACCTCCCTCCCTCCCTCCTCGATCCGCATTAACTACTCCACGTTTCCGTACTTCCTCTCTCCTTCCCAAGTCCAAATCCACAACCGAACCCATCCCATCCCGGAGGGCGGAGACGGCGAGCAACCTGCGCGCGCGGCGGCGCACCTCGCGCGCCCAATGCCGGCGTCCTAGGCTGCTGGAGGCTGGGCCAGGCAGCGAGCGGCGTCGTCCACCGGAGCGGCGGCGGAGCAGTAGCGACCGCCGCCTCGACTGCGTGCTGAGCTGAGGTAGAGCGCGGGAGCCGAGATGACGGGGGCGGGGGAGGGCCGGTCGCTGGCGGAGACGCCCACATGGTCGGTGGCCACCGTCACCACGCTCATGGTCGCCGCGTGCTTCCTCGTCGAGCGCTCCCTCTCGCGCTTCGCCAAGGTCAGTAGTTGCCCGCCACCTCGCCGAGCTTAGCTACAGTACGTATGTGCCTTGTGATTCGGCCTGGCTCACCTCGGTTGCTGCTGCTCTGCTCTCGCTCCCCGCAGTGGCTGCGCAAGACGAAGCGGAAGGCCATGCTCGCCGCGCTCGAGAAGATCCGCGAAGGTACCAGCGCCATCCCACCGCCATCTCCTCCCTCCGTCTCACCTGCGGCGAAATCTACCACCACGTTGGCCGTTGCCTGCTGGCTACTCTGAATGCTTTCGTGTCCTGAATCGTTGTACTGGACTTGTCTTACTCCATTTCTAGCAGTCAATTGGATCAGACCATGATTGTTATAGTGGTAACTGTCCCCCGTTCCCTTTTGGATTCCACCAGTTGCTACTTGCTTCCGCTATGCCTTGCCAGTTGCCACTCTGCTGCTCACCTAAGATAGCAGAGTATTCAATTAGGATCCACCTAGTTTGTACACTTTTGCCACATTGTGTCCCAAGGTCTGCAGGTGTTTGTGATATCTTGCTTAGCAATCTTATTCTGCCACCAAATTAATACCTGTAATTGCAATCTGAAAATTTCCTGTTGGCACTTGGCACCCCCCACAAGTTGTTGGACTGTATGCCTCACCAAGAGAAACCGTTTCTGTCCGCAGAGCTTATGCTGCTCGGCGTCATCTCGCTGCTGCTGAGCCAGACGTCGCGCTTCATATCCGAGATCTGTGTGCCATCCTCACTCTTCACCAGTAAGTTCTACATGTGCTCGGAGAGCGACTACAAGGACCTCCTGCAGAACACGGGTGCCAACCAGACGGCTCTTTCTAAGACCATGTTTGGTGGCCAGTCGTTGCACGTCTGCAGAGAGGTACTTAAGCGGTGGTGGCGCTTCAATCCTGCAGAGGTCGTCGCTCCTGTTTGTTGATGGCTGAACTGGTGTTTCTGTTGCTACTTTGCAGGGCCACGAGCCTTTTGTCTCGTATGAGGGCCTCGAGCAGCTGCACCGGTTTTTGTTCATCCTTGGTATCACTCATGTGTTGTACAGTTTTGTAACGGTGGTTCTGTCCATGATTAAGGTTGCTGTTTGCTACTCGTCACTGATCCAACATTTTCTCTTCTCTATGAGCTTGTTGTGCACCCCTCATGCATGCTGCTATTGATGCAGATATATAGCTGGAGGAAATGGGAAACACTAGCAGGTCCAATCGCTGCCGAGGAGATGAAAGGTAGGGCCATCAGCTGAAATGTTGTGCTTCTTTGGCCATGTGTACTGCAGCATCTGTTGATTTTTTTCTACCTCACACACCACTGTCTCAGCTAGGAGAACCAAGGTGATGCGAAGGCAGTCTACCTTTGTTTTTCACCATGCTTCTCATCCATGGAGCAAAAATAAAGTACTTATTTGGATGGTAAGATTCCTTTTGCGATTGCATTATTATCTTGAACATACACCTGATATTTGTTGATAATTACACCTAAAGATTGTCATTGGACTATATATAAAGGCAAAAAAAAAAAAATCATGTACCTGAGGTCTCAAATACTTAAATACCTAATAGCCTATACTCAACAATACACACTTCTTTCTGTTATAGCATGTTGGAATGTGTGGTATATCTTATATGATCAATACAGAGAATACTTAGATTGTGGAATTTCTTTCTCTGGAACATTGCAGCTGTGCTTTCTGCGTCAATTTAAGGGCTCCATCAAAAGGTCAGACTATTTGGCACTGAGGTTGGGCTTTGTCACGGTGAGTACTCCAAATATGTTTCCATTGTTAAAATTGTTCCTTTGGGTTAAGATGCTGCCAGTTTTCCCAGCATTTTGATTTGCTTGTCTACCTTTTGTTGCCAGTATCACAAGCTACCACATTCATACGACTTCCACAAATACATGGTACGTAGCATGGAAGATGATTACAATGGGACTATTGGTATCAGGTAACAGAACTTGTTCACTTCTCATATGATCAATTGAGAATTAAACAATATTATCTTTTACAGATTGCTTGATTCATACATCAAGGTATGAATGTATATTGTCTGAAAATGTTTTCCCATGAGATTATTATGACGAGTTGATGACCATCCTGAGCAAAACATTCCAAATATTTCCAGTGCATAGAAGATCCATAGTGGCCCAAAATTTAGCATAGTTCTTTATTCCTGCAATCAACAATGCCAGTTGAACCTATGTAAAAATTCAGCCTTCTAAATTCTAAGAATTTGGTTACAGCATGCCCATGCGTGGAGCTACTCCTTTTTATTTGATTTTGTTCTATATTTGCTGGAGTTATTGTTTAGGTATTTTGTTCATGCCTGAGCTCATGTTTGTTTCAGTTGGCCACTTTGGGCGTATGCGATCGTATGCATATTGGTCAATGTTCACGGTGATTCCCCACCCACCCACCCCAAGCTTTATAAGCCTCATATGACACTGTTTATATTTTTTATATCTTTTTTTTTGTGAAATGTAGGTATCAACATATATTTCTGGTTATCCTTTCTTCCTGTAATTGTAAGTATTACCCATGTTGCCTACTCAATGTACAAGATTCAGCTAGTGATGTCTGTGTTATGCCTTGTAATAATTATGTACCTTCAAAACTTCAAACAGCTGGTCCTTCTAGTGGGTACTGAACTTCAGCACGTCGTCGCTCAGTTGGCTCTGGAAGTCGCAGAGGCAACAGCGCCTTATGTTGGCACGCAACTCAAACTGCGTGATGATCTCTTTTGGTTTGGAAAACCTCGGGTCCTCTGGTGGCTCATACAGTTCATTTCATTCCAGGCGAGTCTTCTGCTAGTCTAGAAACAGTTTATGCTTGGACGCTAATATGAGCATCTTTTACCTCATTCTAACACTTTCTGCATTCTTCCAGAATGCCTTCGAGCTGGCAACATTCTTATGGTCTCTGGTGAGAATCTTCTTAATCTTTACGAAAAAGTTGTCAACTAATCGGCTTTGTAGCTCTGCATGACTGGTTTATCATTTATACTTATTTGCGTACATCTTATGCAGTGGGAACTGAGTGCCCAAACATGCTTCATGAAGCACTATTACATGATTGTCATCCGCTTGGTTTCTGGGTAAGTTTTTGTTTTATGACGGAATTATATATTTTGATTGTAGAAGAATTTGGCTTCTCCTTAAGTTCATGGTATATTGTAGAAAAAATCACGAGTTAGCATTTCACACCAGTTTTTATGTCAAAACTCTTTTAAAATTGGAACATCAAGACAAAACTCTATTTTACTAATGATAGCAGCATCCTTTAAAGTTGCTCGTGTTACTCTAATTTACTAATGATAGCAGCATGCTCTAAACTTCTAAAGTTGCTCGCGTTACTCCAATTTACTAATGATAGCATCATGCACTAAAGTTGCTCTAAGCTTCACTGTGATATATTCTATTTTTTAAACAAGACTCAAGAAAGAACTTCTCTTCTGCACATTGCAGGCTGCTAGTTCAATTCTGGTGCAGCTACAGCACACTGCCTCTTAATGTGATCATTTCTCAGGTACTCCTCAGGAGCAAACCTAATTTCTTACCTGATTCCTACTACAATAGCAGTTCTTCACATGATTTCACACAATCCACTAATAACCATCATACCAGCTTATCCTAGAGTTGTTTCTTGGTTTCGACAGCTATTCTCTTACCTGATTCGAAACTTTCTAATTGCATCTACAACTTCTGAATGAACCATTTAAATCTTATGTACTTCATATTCAGAACAGGATGTCTGAAAAGTTCTTTTTCCCCAGCGCAGCTGCTACTGCTGGTTGCACTTTACATTCATACATTGTCTGTAACTTGGCTGAGTTTGCAGATGGGATCCAAGTTCAAGAAGTCACTGGTGTCGGAGAACGTGAGGGAGTCGCTCCACAGCTGGTGCAAGAGGGTCAAGGACAGGAACAGGCAGAACCCGCTCTTCTCCCGGAACGGGACCGTCACGACGAGGTCCGTGTGCTCGCTCGACACCACCTACGAGACCGACCACGAGACGAACACCGTGGCCACGCTGTCGAGGACGGTGTCGGCGACTTCTCTGGACGACCAGCTCACCGTGGGCACCGTCGACGACGACGATGACGAGCCGTCCTGCATCGAGAAAGACGTCTGACATTGTTGCTGATCTGGTAACACCCCATGTTGATCGCTAGACGCTAGTGCTACACCTGTGTATTCGGAGGTAATAGGATGTCCTGATTTGCTGAAGAAAGAGGAGGCCGGGCACAATCGCGCCTCTGCTGTATTATATTGTAAGAGAAATGTTGGCAACCAATGAATCACTGTGTGACTATATCGTGCGGCTGCCTCAAAGTAGAAACTGAACCGCGGTGACTACAAGCGTTGTATGGCACTGTCAAACGATAATAACTCTTTCAGGTCGAATAGAATTACTTCCTCCTATCACAAATTCATTTTAATAAAATTTCAAATATTTTTTTGGAATTTTAACATTTTCTAGAAATAGATTACTGGAATTCTAACCATATACTGGACCATAGTGTACGTATTGGATGTTTATAATTTTATTGTGATGCACCTTCGGAAATAATTTTATTGTGATATAAATAATGATTAAAGTTAGGGAAATATAAATCCAAAATTATTTTGCAACAACTAAAAAAAAAATCAATCACCCAAACCCAAGCGGCCAAACCCAAACCGGCCAAGCCTAGTGCAGGAACAGGTGCGGTTCAATCAGACCCAGCACCAAAAGCCAAGAACCGCGCGGAACAAGACACACCACCGCTTCCCTTCTCCAACGATGCAGACGGCGGCGGCGGCGGCGGCTGTGGCGTGGGCGCCGGGCCCATCGCCGTCCACCTCTACCTCCTCCTCCTCATCCTCGCCTTCCCCCTTCAGGGTAAGGGGTTCCGTTCCCCCCTCCGCGCCTCTTCTTGAGTGGGGACTTCCCTTTCTCGCGTGGCTCGGTCCGGCTGACGGGTTCTTGATTCCGGTGGTGCGCAGGTGGGGTTTGCGTCGACGGCCGTGCCGGCTTCTTCCGCGCCCAGGCTTGTCGCCGCGTCCGCTTCCCTGGGCCGCCGACGGCGGCGGCAAGGGCAAGGTTCGTTCCTTGTCACTCCCGGGTCTATTTCTCTTCCTGTTTCTTGCTTTGTTGGAGATTTTATATTGGTATATACAGAGCCTGCTATACTGTGTGTATCGGCTGTATGAGGGTTGGTGGGTGTTTTGTAGAAGAATTATCTTGCCATGTGTCAATAATCCTGTAATCATACTGCGGCATCATCCTGTAATCAAGAATGTTGAACTTCACTTTTAGTATAAAGGCCAGCTACTTGTCGCTCCATTTTGATTGTTCGCTTATGTTGTTTAAGGACAGCTAGCCCCGAGATGGTTAATCTGTTGATATGGTGCCAAATGTTGTAGATGGGGCTTATCTGTCGATATGGTGCCAAAGGTTGTAGATACAAAATTCTGAGGGTTGCTTGACATGCTTTGTAATCAGTCAGTGATGAGCTGATGCCATTGAATAAAAACTATCTGTCCACCAGGTGCCTATCCACAATGTTTTGTAGGACCGAATGTCACCTGATATTGTGGGAGCTTAGTTTCATATAGGCTGCAGTGTGCAATGATTGTCACGGAAGCTACTAGAAAGTTAGCCATTTTAGTGCAAACCTGGAGCATATCTTAGAGTGAATTTAGGTTAGGCATTGGGCCACTCCAAAGTTTAGACCATTCTCCTGTATTGTTTTTGTTAACTGATTAAACTGTAACCCTTGAAGTTACTGAAACTGTACCTATGTCCTGCTCTAGCAGTGGTTCAAGCTGTTGCCAACCCAGACCCCGCAATTGAGCTGCCGTTGACTGCTGAAAATGTTGAGATGGTGTTGGATGAAGTAAGGCCATACCTTATGGCTGATGGAGGCAATGTTGCGTTGCATGAGATTGATGGAAATGTGGTGAGGTTAAAGCTGCAAGGGGCATGTGGGTCATGCCCGGCTTCAGTAACAACGATGAAGATGGGTATCGAGCGACGCTTGATGGAGAAAATACCAGAGATTGTAGCAGTTGAACCCATCGCTGATGAAGAGACTGGGCTTGAGTTAAACCAAGAGAACATTGAAAAGGTAAGCCTTCTATTGTTGGCTAAATATTTCAGTTAGCAAAGATCCGTTGATGCTTACAGGATGTGGAGTAATCAAGTAATACAGGCTTTATGTTGTTGACTTGTTGGATGAATTTGCCTAAAATAAGATCAAATTCTTCTGACATACAGTGTTTACCACCATTGTTGTGTACAACTTTGGAAGTCAAGTCCAGAGCTTTCTGATGGATTGGGCTTACTATTGATTATTTCACATTGTAGATCCATCTTTCTATTCTAGTTAAAGACTTGTTGTTAGTTGTTTTTACCTGAACAGTGAACACAGTGAAAGTTTTGGTAGTGCTAAAAAACTTTGACTTTAGTTTCTGGTTGGTAGTAGTAGGTTAGGGGACCTTTTCAGTATAGTTGAGCTATGTTATTCTGACTTCCTTTTTTGTTTTGTGGCAGCTCTGTTAATTGAGCTGATTTCAATAGCATGAACCCAGAACTTTTATTCAGATCCTAGCTGCGCGTCTCTGCCCATATACGCACTGATGCATTTAGCTTTTCCCTCCTTGATGTCTGTGAAGTACCATTCCTTCAGATATTAATTGTGCTAAATTGGTACATCTTTCTGTAGCTGATAGAGGAAGTGATTTTAGTCAATGCTATTCTGATATGCGAAGTTCTACCATCCATGCCTAGGTTTGTGATGTTCCAAGTTTACTTCCTGTAAAATTATACTATTGCTACCTTGCTTTTATGATTTAATCATCTGGTTTCTTTGCAAATATCCTTGAAGTATATACTTCCTTTCCTTCCGTTCAGTGCATAACCCTTTTTTCCTCTCGAGTTCCATATCTGTAAGAGAAAGAGTGGTGAGATAAAAATTGGAAGGCAACTAACTTGTTTCTCCTGTATCAGGTACTTGACGAGATTAGGCCTTACCTTGCTGGTACAGGAGGTGGTGAGCTCGAATTTGTTGCAATTGAGGAACCTATTGTCAAGGTTAGGCTTACTGGTCCAGCTGCTGGTGTGATGACTGTTCGTGTTGCCCTCACTCAGAAGCTCCGAGAAAAGATCCCTAAAATCGCAGCTGTCCAGCTACTGTCGTAAGCAGCCTATAATGTTTAGAAGCCAACCGCCACCACAGCAGTGTAAATGTATTTTCAATAATTCTAATGTGTATGATGAGTATTTGGCTTCATTTTAGGTATTAACAGTGATCGTCAATACGAAATGTTGTAAGGGTTCTTTTGCTGGATGGATTTATACAACAGTTTTATTTCTGTCAACACAATCTGTACTCATCTTCCCCCTTGTTATAAACACAAGGGAATATTAACCAGTTGGCGCCTAATAAGTTTTATACACAATATTCAGTCGGCATGCAATATGTGCTTGGGAAATGCAGTAATTGGCCGGTACATAGTCATACAGTAGTTGATCATTTTTTTTTCGAACCAAAGGGCAGGAGCGCCGCCATATCATTTGAGTAAAAGGTATTACATAAATAAACTAAGTTACTCACCACTCAAATCACAAATTGCGAACTATGATACATCCGGGCTGCCACAGGTACTCATCGAGGATACGCATGTTTCTCTTCTTCCACATGTTCTAGATAGTGTATGAGCACTGCAGCTGTCAAGGAGACGCTGTTTTTGTGTTAACAAATTACAGCGAGGTCATCCACTAATCTTCAATCGTGATCCCTGGAATTGGCAGTTGAATCGGGTTATTAGACCAGTCTCTGATCCGCTCCCATACTTGCCTTGCAAAGGGGCAGTGCAAGCACAAATGCTCAGCTGTCTCTTGCTCTGCGCAGATGAGGTTGCTTGGCCAGTTACGCGCAGCTAACTTGTTTGCAGTTAAAATCTTGCTCTGTACCATTAGCCCCACGAAGAATTTATGCTTTCCTTCCGCCTCTGCCTTCCATATCCTCCTGTGTGTCAAAACTGCAGTAGGAGTCCTTCCATAACCGGATGCGCATAAGAGCAAGTATTACGAGGCTGACTCAGTGGGCGATTTAACTGTCCACATCAGACCATTCCTATGTGGAGGAGGGAAAAAGTGGGTGAGAGAATAAAACGGGCGACTAGTTGGTCGCCGGCTGAAGCAGCAACTCCAAGAAAACACAGGCTGTGTTTGGAGAAATAGCCCAAAACTATTTTAAGGGCTAAAGTCTAGCCTAAGAAAATAACCCTCCAATGAAATAGCTCTTGAGTTGTTTGGATCTAAGGGCTATTTGGACTATTTGACCTTTAATTCAAATATACACTCTGCAGTAGCATATTTCTAATACAAATGTTGATTTTCGTCTTTACTACAGCAGCCAGTCACCACTCATCAGCTTTCACTAAAACTGAAGAGCTATTACACTACCACCGTCAATACTCAATAATAAGAAGTAATCTTTACTATCGCAGTAACAACAGCTGGCTATACAATCTAATCATACGCCGACCCAGACCGGCAGCAAAATTCCGTCAGCAGCCAAAAGAGGCGGATGCAAATGTGCTGCCTGGTAGAGGTCGATGAGCCGATGATGATCAGCTGCACACAATGTCAGAATAAAAGGCTATCGTCGTCCGCTCGCAGTCCTGCACCGCCAGGAGCTCGACGTCGAACACCTCGAACTGCTTTGCGCTGAAGAACGTCGATGGCCCAACCTTGAACAGATGCAATGGAGATGTCAGCAACAGTACTGTACCACGATGATAGCTAATAATGGCCAATGATGTCTGTACTTGTGGAGGTAACACTTAGCAGCATGTGGGTCTCTAATGATACAGTAATACTAACAACAAAATGCCGAAACTATCCATACATGCAGCAAATATATATCAAACAGACTAGAGTAAATGATAATTTATTCTTTAAAAATTCCTCTTATTTCTGGTCTCTACGCAAACAGTTCAGGCACCAGTTCGGCATGGATAAAAAGGACAAAGTAACTATACTTATACAAAGGAGGTAAGTTCAAGCCTACTATTTTTATGCAAACAAAGACAGTAACTTACAGGAGACCAAGCTCTGGAGGTATTATCATTCTCCTCTTACCACCTGGTTTCATGTCTCGTATGCCTTCTTCAAAACCTGAGGTATCAATGTATAAAATGAGCTATGATCTGTTACAACTCCACACCACAACAAACTATCAGAGCAATATTTTCAAGTTGAATTTACAAACAACAGACTTAACGAAATAATGACATCTTAAAGAAGAGTCCTTAACAAACAGAGCCTTGATATTCATAACTAGAATGATGAATAACCTGGTAGCAGCACTAGTTTAGATACATATCAAAAGATGGTGAGGGGAAAATATGGTGTAGATACCTTGGTTTATGGTGAGGGGAAAAACTACAAGCCATGAAACAAAGCATGTGCCAACTCATCACGGAAATTATTCATGTTGCTATCTTCAACAAGAGGTTCATCTTCAGGCCATTCCGACTGAGGACACAGGCAGTGGTAAATAATTTGCATCCGCATCACACTTAGCAAATTCTCTATCCGCAATTCTGCTATCTCGAATAAAATTATGAAGAGCCATGCAAGCAACAATTATTCTAGTTTGTTTTTGTTCTGAAAATTTTTGCATGTTCAATAATATCCTCTATTTCATCTTCAACACTCCAAAAGACCGCTCTATGACATTCCTAACTCGGGAATGTGCATGATTGAAGGTTTCTTTATTCATACCTTCAGGCGGGGGGCCATTTTGCCATTGCTCCACATGGTACCTTGTGCCTCTATATGGTGAAAGGTAGCTCGAGCGGTTTGGGTACCCCGCGTCAACCACATAATACTTCCCTACATAGACATGTACACGATGAGACAAAGAGGTACATGAGAAAATGACAGAAATACTTATATGACGGTTGCAGTAGTTTACCTGGTGGTGGATGTGGAAATTTGTGAACATAAGTAGTCATTGCATCTTTGAACACTCTCATATCATGTACTGAACCAGGCCATCCCGACAACACAAAGGTAAACCTCATGTCGAAATCACAAACAACAAGCACATTTTGTGTGGTGTCGGTGTGTCTGTTCAAATACTGAATCCTCTTGCTCTTTGGCACCACAACCTTTACATGTGTCCCGTCTATTGCTCCTATACAGTTATTGAAGTGTGGCCAAAAATCTGGATGCTCTAAGTTAGGGTGCACATCTGAAAATTCTGGGTCCCTTGGTTTAATTATTGTGAGACATGGGTACCCCTGGGTCCCCACCGACCAGGCTCACGGCCGTCCCCGACAAGTGGGTCCGGCCTATCAGAAGACCCGCCGACCTGTCAGTGGGCCCAACCGACCTAGTTGGCGGCCCACATGACCTCCTGAAGACCTTCCAGAAGATTCCCCAGGCGACCTCATTCAGAACAACCACAAGACTTGGCGTACAAGACAAGACATCGGTGGATTCCGACTAAAGCAGATCGACAGGATATGGCAAGAGTTGTAACGTAGATTTAGGTCTCCAGGTCGTAACCGACCAGGAGTCTGGGAACCGACCTCATCCGCTGGCCAATATAAGGCGGGCGAGGCGACCCTTGTACAATACGCAATCCTCAAACAATCTACACCAACAACTAGACGTAGGGTTTTACTCTCCGGAGGCCCGAACCAGTATAAACTCGTCGTGTTCTCTGTGTTCCGTGTGCTCGTGCGCAACCTTCGAGTTCTTAGCCTTAGATTCCACCTCGCCGAACAACTAAACCACAGGGATTGACACCCCCGTGGGCTGTCTAGATCTCACCGTCTGACAGTTGGCGCGCCAGGTAGGGGAGGAATCCAAGGTTCTTCGTGCAACTCGATGGCTTCGACCAACGGCGTCATCTTCCCGAAGAGCATGGCGGACATCCTCGCCAATCCCGTCGACATCTGCTTCGGCTCCGTGCCGGCGAAATCCACCGTTCCAGCCGCCTGCCTCGTCATCAAGAGCAACGCGGTCACCTCCAACCAGCAGGTCGGAACCGATCTGTTGACGGAAACCCACCCACCCACTCCTAGCGACCTGATCGTGGGGATCGATCGTGTTGAGGGCATGCTCTCCGACACGATCAAGGTCTGCGAACGCGTCAAACGCCCTCGCAGGACCCCAACGTCACCTTCCAGCATGCCTCTTGGCCTGCGCAACGCAGCTCACATAGCGTCCCGCTACATGAAGCGCAAGATCCAGATCGAATCTGGACCCAAGACACCAGATCGTGGGAACCGCAGGAGTCACCTCGACGAACCCTGCCCTATCCACGAGAATCCCAAACACACGGCTCGCCAGTGCCGCGTCCTCAAGAAGCTTCGACGACCTCTTACCGCGGCTCATCGCCGATAGATGAACCGGGAGCCGTCTCCGGACCGCCTCGCGTTTCAGATCGCCCGCACAACCATCTCCCCGAACTATCCGGGAGAAGAGTTCGAGACTCTAGATCGCGAGATATTGGTTGTCTCTGCGGATGTACCACCTCAAGACGGAGAGACAGATGAACAACGCATAGAGCGCGAGAACGCCAACGCCGCCAGAGCTACACGTCATCAGCAGGAGTTAGCCGCAGCCGCCCCAGCTGCGGGACAGCATGCAGGCAATGCCGGACAAGGCGACGGCAATATCGGGATGCAAGCACCTGCAGCTCCAGCAAACCCTCAGCCACACCAGCAAGGCAATGAACCTCGTCGAAACCGCCTGCGTGCCAGAGACCTCCTGAGGGACTTTGAGCAGGACGGCCATGAGGTCTACAACTCTCCCCAAGCCAACCTGGGAGCAGCTCTTGCCGTACTAGGTCAACTTGAGGATACTCCTGCAATACGGCGTCTCCAAGCTCACATCCGCGTCGCCACCGCTCAAGTCGAAGAAAGAGGCCCTGGATACAGCAGATCAGCTGCAAGCTCTTACTCCAGGAGCAGATCGGAACATCCACGACAGCGACGTCATAGCAACGGTCCCCTTGAGCCAGTAGCTGAAGAGGGACGAGGTGAAAATGAAGTAGTGCAGCCGGTCAATCCCGCTGCCAATCCTGCTGCCAACGCTGCGGCCAATCCTGCAGCTAATGCCGCCGCTAATGCAGCAGGCAATGTCGCCAATAATGCAGCTAACGCTGCCGGTGCCCAACCAAACGTCGCCGCCAACCCAGGGCAAAATGCTGGAGCCCAACCTCCGCCGGCACAAGCCAACCACGCTGAAGCTAGTCAGCGTCGACGCGTAAGAGATGAAGTGGAGATAGCACGTCGTGCTAACTACGACCGCGATCACGGGGTCCCAGACGCCCTCGACGCCAACAATCCCGTCTAAGCAACAGAGCTGCGAAACATGCATGACCAAGAATTGCTACGACGCGCCCAGTACGACCAAGATAACGGCCCTCTCGATGACCTCTACATCATCCCGACAGCCTATGCCCCATCAGCTAGTCCGGGAGCGGTCAACAACTTCCCAGCGTTCTCACGACGTCTCAGGACGATCAGATACCCCAAAGACTTCAAGCCCGCCATTGAGAAATACGACGGTCGCTCCGACCCAAGTATATGGCTCAAGATGTACAGCATCGCAGCACGCGCCTCTGGAGGCAATGAAGACCACATGGCGGGATACTTCCCCCTCGTGATGGGCAAGGCACCACTCCTGTGGCTTGACAATCTCCCGGCAGAGTGCATCACCTCCTGGGCAACATTGTCCCGGCTCTTCACGACCAACTACCAGGCGACTTACAACCGACCTGGTAACACTCACCACCTCGCCAGAATGCGGATGAGACGCGACGAAACTCTCCGGGAGTACACCAACCGCTACTTCGAGAACCGCAACACCCTCGCAGGTGTCAAGGACGAGGACGTCATCGCCTACTACAAGAAGGGAGTCACCAACATCAAGCTCTTTGAGAAGATCCATGAAGCTGACACCCACACCATCGCTGACCTCATGGCTTATGTCGATAAGCTAGTCGACACTCAAGACGCAGTGATGCACGACTTCAACGGAGAAGATCACGACGACGGCGGTAACAGGTCGCGCAAGCGATCCGGTGAAGCCTATGTGGCAGATCCACCAAGACCTTCCACCTTCCTCGAGGGTGACTTCAACATGGTCATGGACGACCAATGTCAGTTCCACCGCGACGCCAAACATACCATGAGGGAGTGCGAACAGCTAAAGCGTGCCTTTGGGGTACCCTCCGAATCCAAGAAGGCCAAGAGCGACAACAACGACGACCAGAACGGCAACCACCGCTACGACAACCGTAACCGTCGACCTGATCGACATGATTACCGTGATCGCCGACCCTACGGTCGCAATGACGATAGGGATCGACGTGATTATCGCTGCGACTACCGCCGCGATGACAGACGCGACGACTACCGTCGTAATGATCGTCACGAAGACAACCGCAATGACCGGAGGGATGATCGTCGTGACGACCAGCGTAATGACCGCCACGACAACTGGCGCGATGATCGTCGTCGCCAGGACGACCACAATCGCAACGACAACAACCGCAAGGAGCGCTCTCCACCACCACCGCCAAAAGGGGGCAACCCCAATGGTGCGTTCCAAACCGCCAACAGAGAAATCAACTTCATCGTTGGTGGTCGCCAAGCGACCAAAAGCAACAGGCAACTCCGATCAAACGCAAGGGAGATCGGGCACGTCAACACTGAAACTCCACAACCTCTGCGTTGGTCGGAGTTCCCAATCACTTTCTCCAGGAAAGATCATTGGGTCCATATCCTGACCCGGGACCTACCCGCTGGTCATCAACCCCATAGTAGATGGGGCGTTCCTGCCTAAGACCCTCATCAACGGGGGCAGCAGCCTGAACATCATCTTCACAGAGACGCTCAGAAAGATGGACTTCGATTGCAACAAGATGACCGCCTGCGACGAACCCTCCTACGGGGTCGTGCCCGGCAAGGCTGCATACCCCTTAGGTCGTGTATGCCTGCCGGTCACCTTCGGCACACAGGAGAACTTCTGCACGGAGTACTTGACGTTCGAGGTCGCGGACTTCCGCTCCTCCTACCATGCCATCCTCGGCCGACCTATGTTGGCCAAGTTCATGACCATACCTCATCACACCTACCTCATCATGAAGATGCCGGCGCCAAACGGAATCCTTTCCGTCCTCGGGGACATCATGGTCTCCTACAACTGCGAGAGCTCCACCGTCGAGCTCGCCAAAGACTCCGCCTGCAAAGCCACAGCAACGGTCATGGTCGCTCAGGCAGCCAAGATCGACCAAACCACTCTGGAAGTGCCAGAGCAGAAGCGCACAAGCACAGCCTTGGACCCAAGCTCTGCTGTGAAGAAAGTTTGCCTCGGCCTGCCCGACGCATCCAAGGAAGTCATCATCGGGGCCAACCTCGACCCCAAATAGGAACTCGCGCTCACCAGTTTCCTCAGGGACAACACTGACATCTTCGCATGGAGCCCATCTGACATGCCCGGTGTCCCCAGGGAGCTGGCTGAGCAAGCCCTTGAAGTAAACAAGACTGCACGACCTATCAAGCAAAAGCTCCGGCGATTTGCAAAAGATAGAAAACAAGCCATAAAAGTAGAAGTTTGTAAGCTCTTAGCTGCAGGATTCATCAAAGAATGTAAACACCCGGTTTGGCTCGCAAACCCGGTTCTTGTACCAAAGAAAACTGGCGGATTAAGGATGTGTATCGATTACACCGACCTCAACAAGCACTGCCCAAAAGATCCCTTCCCTCTTCCTCGCATCGATCAGGTCGTGGACTCCACCGCTGGCAGCGTTCTACTTTGCTTCCTCGACTGCTACTCAGGATATCATCAGATAGCTTTGCACCCCGACGACGAAGACAAAATAGCGTTCATAACGCCCCATGGCATCTACTGCTATAAGGTCATGACTTTCGGCCTAAAAAATGCTGGAGCAACATATCAGAAGGCAATACAGAAGTGCTTGAAGTCGCAGATCGGGAAAAATGTCGAAGCTTACGTAGACGATGTGGTCGTCAAGACCACCGAGGAAGATCAGCTCATCGCCGACCTCACAGAAACCTTCACCAACCTGCGGGAATTCCAGTGGAAACTCAACCCGACCAAGTGTGTCTTCGGTGTACCTTCCGGATTGCTCCTGGGCTTCATGGTCGGACATCGAGGCATCGAAGCCAACCCCGTGAAGATCGACGCAATACACAACATGGCCCACCCATCTTGCAAGAAAGACGTCATGAAGCTCACAGGGATGATGGCAGCTCTAGGTCGTTTCATCAGCAAGCTTGGCGAAAAAGGCTTACCCTTCTTCAAGCTATTGAAGAAGGCAGATAAGTTCGTATGGGACGATGAAGCACAAAAGGCGTTCGAAGCGCTCAAGGAATCCTTGACGACACCGCCGATCATGACCCCACCAGTTCCAGGAGAAACACTCCTCTACATCTCCGCCACCACTAATGTGGTCAGCACGGTTCTCGTCGCCGAACGAGAAGAAGAAGGGCAGGCCTACCCTGTTCAACGACCTGTGTATTACGTGAGCGAGGTCCTGGCCGACGCTAAGACACGTTATTCACAGCCTCAGAAGTTGCTCTACGCACTCCTGATTACGTCGAGAAAGCTTCGTCATTACTTCCAAGCCCACAAGATCACGGTTCCATCATCATTTCTATTAGGAGAAATCATCCGCAACTGCGACGCTAACGGCCGCATCGTCAAGTTGTCGGTGGAGCTTGGAGAGTTCGACATCGAGTTCTACCCTCGACAAGCAATCAAATCACAGATCCTCACTGACTTCGTGTCAGAATGGACAGAAATCCAGATGCCCCCTCCCAAGGAGCGGCCTGAACACTGGATAATGTACTTCGACGGCGCCCTCAACCTCGAAAGCGCAGGAGCAGGCGTATTGTTAATCTCTCCTCAGGGGCAGTAACTCTAGTACGTCCTACAGATACACTACAAGGCCTCCAACAATGGAGCAGAATACGAAGCTCTGATCCACGGGCTCCGAATAGCAGTGTCCCTTGGCATCAAGCGACTACTAGCTTTTGGCGATTCCAAGGTCGTCATCGAACAAGTCAACAAGGAGTGGGACTGCGTCAAAGACACAATGGATGCCCACTGTGCTGAGATCCGCAAACTCGAAGGCCACTTCGAAGGGATTGAGTTTCAGCACGTGCCACGAAACAACAACGTGGCCGCCGACGTACTTTCTAAACTAGGCTCCCGGCGAGCCCTAGTCCCAGGAGGTGTGTTCGTCCAAGACCTACGCAAACCTTCGATCAAGCTACTGGACCCAGACAATCCAGACCTATCTCAACACGACCAAGCCCCAGCACCTCCCCGCGACATGCTGATGTCAGAAAAAGAGGACGATTGGCGCAAGCCTTTCGTAGATTTTCTACTCGACCAACTAGTTCCAGAAGACAAGGCAGAGCGCGAGCGTATCACACGACGAAGTGCCAACTACGTCGTGATCGGTACCGACCTTTACAGAAAAGCCGCCTCCACTGGCGTCTTGATGAAGTGTATCTTGCGATCAGAAGGTCTACAGCTCCTGGCTGAGATCCACGGCGGCGAGTGCGGCTGCCACGCAGCATCCGCCAACTTGGTCGGTAAGGCATACCGATCTGGCTTCTACTGGCCCACGGCCATGACCGACGCAAAAGACCTCGTAAAGAGGTGCAAAGGATGCCAATTTTTTCCAAACAGCAACACCTACCAGCCCAGGTCCTGCGTACAATCCCTCCATCATGGCCCTTTGCTATGTGGGATCTCAACTCCGTGGGGCCGTTCCGGACTGCCCCAGGCGGCTATAGGTTTATCCTCGTAGCCGTCGACAAATTCACCAAGTGGATTGAAGTCCGACCTGTTGCGAAAGTAACATCGGAAGAAGTAGCAAAATTCATGCAAGATATAACACACCGCTTCGGTGTACCTAACAGGATCATCACCGACCTGGGCACGGCCTTCACAGGGTCCGCCTTCTGGGATTTCTGTCAGGACAACACAATCGACGTCTACTACTCCTCGATCGCCCACCCTCGGTGCAACGGCCAGGTCGAGCGTGCCAATGGCATGGTCCTCCAGGCTATCAAAGATCGTATCTTTGACGACGCCTCAAACTACGCTACCCGGTGGTTAGCCGAGCTACCACATGTAATTTGTGGACTAAGGACCCAAGTCAGCTCCGCCACGGGCTTCTCGCCCTTCTTTTTGGTCTATGGCTCAGAGGCCATATTACCCACCGACGTCGTCTTTGGAGCTCCACACATTCAATTCTACGAAGAGGGAGAAGCCGAGCAAACTCGTCGTGTCGACCTCGACAGCCTCGAAGAGCAAAGGCTAGCTGCTGTCATGAGACAGGCCCGTCACGACCAACAACTACGACGGTACCATGATCGCAACGTTAAGGAGGCCTCCTTCAATATTGGCGACCTCGTCCTCAGGCGCATCCAGAAGACCGACGGCATGCACAAGCTCTCTGCCCCCTGGGAAGGACCCTTCATCGTCACCGAAGTCATCAGCCCATCCACATATCGCCTCCAATGGGGTGATGGGCAAGGAGTTCCAAACCCTTGGAACGTGGAGCATCTACGACGATTCTACCCGTAGAATAGTTTTTATTACAGCTATGTATTTCTTTTCCTTGTACCTTTTTTCAGATTAATAAATACCAGTTCAAGCAGTCATTTGCTGTGTCCAGCCCTACCTTCTCCTCTCTCATGTCACCAACCCTCACCCTCGATACGCTCGGGGGCTTGGCTAAAGCCAATACATGGGTCGTAAGACCTGGGGGTTAAAATTCTTCTACTCCTCCCCCTCGACATGCTCGGGGGCTTGGCTCAAAGCCAACCTAAGGGTCGTTCGACCTGAGGACATCATCCCTAATGAGTACTTGCCCTCTGTCGCTGCGAGCATGCTTGGTCAATAAGGTCGCCAGACCTGAGTCCTAGACTCCTTCCCGCCGTCGACCTCACGTAAGCCTCCACGCTGAGCTGTGGAGGTCGGTAAGCCAACCTCTCCGTGAGTAGTGGTTAGCGGGGCAAGATACAACACATCGTCACTTATAAGACTACCGAGCTCGCGCAGGCACAAGGCAAGTACTTCATCTAGGTATTAACACAAAATTCATCAAAGTGGTACTGTTTCCATGACTGAGAGGAGGTACAGCTCCTAGCCCAAGACTACTCTTCACCGTCATTGCCTTCATAGTCCAGAGAGTCCATCACCTCCATGGCGGCATCTCGAACTTCAAGCTCCAGGGCTGCGAGGTCTTTTTCAGCATCTGCACCCCCCTTGACCTTGGCCATGTCAACGTCAGGGTAGTGCGACTTCACCCTCACCAGAGCATCTGTTGCTCCTGCGAAGCTCGTCGCCTTCAGCAAAGTGAGGAGCCTGTCAGGAGTCTCTATGAGACGATCAAGAACAGACTTTTGTTCCTCCCCCTCGACCTATGCCGCTATACAATCCATAGCGTAATGGGCGGCGTTCTTCAGGTCCCTCAGCTCCACCTCGTGCCCTGCAATGGTCACTTGGTCATTCTGCAATGACTTCAAAGCCACCTCGAGATTGACCACAAGGTCTCGTCGAGCTCGTTTCTCATAAGCCAGCTTTTGAGATATGGCGTACTCACTATCAATAGTCTCCTTCATCACCCGTTTGAGCTCCTGGCCCCCAGCCTCGACCTCCCGAAGCGTCACCTCCAAGGACCGAACCTTTTCCTTGGTGTTCTTCAGGTCGTTTTTGAGATCATCCTCACGCTTATGGAAATCTGCAACACACAAGCAATTGATACTCAACGTAAAGACCTCAGCCCTACGAGAGGGTTACCAACACAAAGCTTCGACCTTACCAATGCTCACAGCATTGAATTGCGCATTGGCCTCCTGGGTCTTCCGCTTTTCTTCGGCCAGCTCGTCTTCGAGCTTCTTCTTCTCTGCAGCCGCTGCCTCGCGGACCTGTTTGAGCTCCTGCTCAAGCTCGGCAACCCGCAGCTGTGTGGCCGCCGCGTTCTTCAGCAAGTCGATTCGACCTTTAGCACGATCCGCCAGCGCCTGGTCCAATACAACAGCTCGTCAGTTTCAGCTCAAAAGTACGTCGTCTGAAACAACACAGGAAGAAAACTCACCGTCAACGAAATGTTGAGGGTCACAATGGCGTTCCGCACAGCCCGCATATCTTCATTATCGTCGAAGATATCTTCCTGCCAAGGAGTATCATTCCAGTCAATCTCCCGTCGTGGTAATGTCGGGCCTGATGGAGATGAGTCAGGTACCTGCGCGCTGGACGACCCCGGATCCTTCGGCGCCTGCTCCAGTTGCGCCCGGTCCCTGACCAGGTCCTCATCCGTCCCACCGGGCATCATGTTGATGGGATCCACGTCGATGACCGGGGAAGAGGTCGACGCTCCGACGTTACCAACAGCACCCTGTGCTCCAGTACCAGCAGCGGGTGGCGGAGTCGCCGTCCTCGAGTCCGCGGCAGGCAGCAGAGTCACCGTCCTCGCGTCGTCAGCCAGTGTCTGCGCCGCGACCCCATGGTCGGGCGACCTTGTGCGAGAAGGCGAGGCCTGGGCGCCCAGGTCGCGCTGAGGCTCCACAACCGACCTACCGAGATCATCATCCAATACAGCTTAAAAACCTGCAACAATAGTTAGAGATACTGAGTGTTCACGACCTTACCTCGTAATGGTCGGGACACGAGGCTTCGACCTAAAGGTCCGCGCCTTAATCGGCACAGGCATCTTTGCCTGCGCAGCAGCAGCAGCTCGCTGCGCCTCTAGCCCTTGACGGAGGTCGTCCTCCGTCGTCTCATGCTGCAACTCCCGCTGCATCTTGGCTGCGGGGCTCACCGACCTCCTCACCGTCCGTTCTTCAACGACCGGTGGAACATCGGTGGCTTCGTCGTCTTCTTCTTCTTCATCCGATTCGACCTCCCTGGTCGGCGGTATGGGAATCACCGGCGTCTCAACCGCCGGTGGAGGACTTGTCTTCCTCTTCCTCTTCTTCTTCATCTCCGCCTCAAGCTTGGCGGTCTTCACCGCGGCGACCTTCGCAGCGGCCGTCGAGACCGACTGCTTCACCGCCGCCGCCCTGGTCTTGCGCCTGGGCTTCACGGCGCTACTTGCCTCCGGGCCCGTCCCGGCGTCACCACCGACCTCAGGGTCAGTGTCTTCATCGGCCTCCACCGACGAATCGGACTCATAGTTCTCCAGCAGCCTGGCTGCCGGAGGTTGGTACTTGTCCGACCTCAGCTTTCGCCGATGCTGTTCGCCTTCCCGAAGAGGTGCTGGGCACCAAAACTGCCGTTCGCGATCCTGCAGCAGACAAAGACCAAAAGGGTCAAACGACGTAAACCAACAAACAAAGTAAAACGACCTGGTCAGTCCTGAACTCACCGGGTCAGCTGGCCGCTTCAGCGAGTATGCCTTCGGGCACTTCTTGATCCGCGCCTTCCCGGCGTAGATCTGCGACACCCTCGTCGCCATCTCCTCCCTGGAGACCTTGCGGTTCACCTCGCGGGTGGGGTCTGATTGCCCCCAGTACTCATACGCGGGGTGGACCCGGTCCTTGATTGGTTGAATCAGCCGTCGGCAAAACGACCTAGCGACTGAACCCCCTGTCACGCCCTTTTTCTTCAGGTCCTCGACCAATGCCAGGACCTCCTTGATGTCGTCGACATCGCGTGAAGACAGCCCCAGGTCCCATTCTGGAATCTTCACGGGCTTGTGGCCAGTCCGCCTTGGAAGCGCCGGCAGCTGATCGGCGATATAAAACCACTCCGACCTCCACCCAGCGGTGTTGTCGGGCAGATCGGTGTCAATCCACTCTGACTTGAGGCCCGACCTCAAGAAGAACATCATAGCCCCCACCGGACCAGCACGCTTGCCAGTGCTCTTCACACAGAACAAGTGCCTCCACAGCAAGAAGTGCGGCGATATCCCCAGATACGCCTCACAGAAATGGATGAAGGTCGACACCACAGTGATGGAGTTGGGGACGAGATGTACCAGCTCCAGCTTGTAGTAGAAGAGGAGACCCCGGAAGAAATCCCCCGCGGGGATGTTGAAGCCACGCTCGAAGAACAACGCGAAGACGACCTGCTCCTTCACATCTTCGGTCGGGAACTCCTCCCCCACCGCCGCCTTCCACTCCACCTCCGCCTTCGGCCTCAGCAGCCCACGGTCCACCAGCGACTGGATCTTCGCCTCCGTCATCGTCGATGGCACCCACACAGTGCGTGGGTCCGGAATCGGAAGAGCTTCCGCCGCCATTCCTCGACTCGGTGTGGATCTGGATCTAAAAGAGACTAAGGTCTTGATGCGCATGCGCAGTGGCGCACGGCGCGGATGGCGGCGCTGGCACGTAGATGGCTAGAGCTGGTGGCGGATTGGAGAAGCGCGCAAGAAGAGCGGGTGCGAGGCCGCAGTGGCTACGGTGCGGGGGCGGTGATGGCGACGGGAGAAGGGAGAAGATGAATGTGGTCAACCGTGACCCTTGGCATTCTATTTATAGGGGGTCCCACCGGGTCCGCTCGTTGTGGCTCCTTCCGCCGTACGGTGCCCACCGCAACGACTCTATGCCGATAATATCGCGAGATAATCACGCCGGATTTTTTGCCAACTGATAGATATAACGGCGACCTGACCTCCGGGTTTAGGTCGTAAGAAACATCACAGTTATCAGGTCATCCTGATAACAACATTTCGATCTTCACAAGGTCGATAAGCCCCCAAATCACATCAGTTTAGGTCTTTGACAAACAATTTTGTCAAAACGACCAAATACATGACAGAAGAGAGCGAACATTACACGGGTCGTCCGAAGGTACACAAGTCGCCTGCGACCTTATTGGATCCAGAACCCGACACAAAAATACAAACATACTAGAGGACCTGGTCTACCTAGAGCAATCTACACGACCTACTTTGCTATAGCAAAGCACGTCGCGATATTTCTCCTAGCGCCAGGACCTTGATGGCAGCCTTGCGGGAGATAGTTGTGCGACGCCGCATGTAGCAGGGCATGCTCTGTGCCGGACTATGGAATGCAGACACGAGCTTGCTCTTCGGCGCGGGGTCCCGACCCCCGACGAGCACCCGATGCTCACCAGCGACGCCCAGCTGCACCTCGAGCTGGTACAGCATCACCTCCAAACTCTACCTGATACCACGCAGAGACACGGTACAAAGAGTGGATGTGCTGCCTACATTTCGCAAGAGTTCTCCTAGCTCCAAGCTTCTGCAAGCACAGCAATCTACAATCTGGTGGACGAACACATGCCCATGGCATGACCTCAACACTACCCTGCGGCTTCATAGCTCAATAATGCTCGGTGCTTGCCTCCTTCAGTCTCACGGTGCTATTTATAGCCGAAGCCAGACCTCGGGTAGGTGGCTGAGTGATGACACTGTCACCACGTGGTCTAGAGGGCCTGCAGGCATGTGAACGATTAAAGGCGATGACTTTATTTCCGTCTCGCGACGTCCTTGTCGCTAGTGCATCAATGATGCCTGAGCCCGCCGCAGAGTCACATGGCTACAGTACCCCCTCGATTCGTGGGCAGTTTGTCGTTTTCTGGGTGGCAAGAGAATCTCCGACCACTGTTTACCTGTGACCCTACAGTCTACAGAACACGACAAAACGTAACCATGTGTCAGAGGGTCCAGCGCCTAACTAAGCCCCATACGACGACGACTCCACGACCTCCCTCTACAACCTAACGTTTTCATTTGCACCCGCTAGGCTCTGCGTCCTGGTGCACCCGCTATGGCTCTGCACGTAAACGGACCTATTCCAATCAGCCTATATTTCTGTTTCCTGAGCAGAATGGTCGTAGGTTCGATTGAAGACCTTCCGGGGTAGGCGTGCCTCGCTGCTCTGCCAGATCCGTTTGGGCGCCTGGAGATCAGAAGCTTCACATCTACAATTTTCGTCGGGCCCCCGTGGTCGGTGTGCCAATCACTGAGGTCGTCAATACCTTAGTGCCTTGGCTCTGCTGGGTGGCTGGCAGCTATGTTGGTCACCTAGGCACCAAAATGGGCTCCTCGAGGTCGGCGTGCCTTCATATCTAGGTCTTGCAATACCTCGGTATATTTAGGGCTCTGCCAACCTAGTTGGGCGCCCTGGATGCGTGACCTTCCGAGGTCGGTGTGCTCGTATAAGCCCTGCCAGCCTACTCTGGACACCCAAGATTTTACGTCGGGAATGAAGGCCTCTCTGTGGGGGTGCGCACCTAATGGTCCTGCCAAGTATCTTCGGATGCTTGGGCGCGTCTGATTTGAGACCTTCCTGAGGTCGGCACGCCTCGGGTGGCTCCGCCAGACTCTTTGCAGCTATGCAGGATATTTGGGTGTCTCTACACTCCATACGTTCAAGATTAACATCACTTTGCCAAGCTTCATCGTTGACAACCTCTTCATGCGATGCACGTTTCAAGATCCTAAATATCCTCGGATACTGGACATCGTCGATTTGAGGCCTCTTTGAGGTCGGCACGCCTACAAAGGCCTCCTCGAGGTCGGCCCTGCCAGACTCCTTGCAGCTATGCTAGTAGATCTGGGTGTCTCTACACTTCGTTCGATCAAGACCATGACTCAGTTTTCTTCACTTTTTTGAGCATCAAACCAACCATGCTGCCTGCTTCAATGCTCGGGGACTACTCTACGAGTGCGTCTTCGACGCCCTCTTGTTTTCTTCGTCGTACCGACCTGTTGGGAAACCCGTTTCTCATCACGTCGTTACTCGACCTACTTTCTCTTCCTTCTCTTTTTTGGATCATCATACCGGCCATCCTGCCCGCCACGATGCTCGGATACTACTCTATGAGTGCATCCTTGATGCCCTCTGAATTTTTTCATCGTCGTTTCGATCTATTGGAAGTCTGCTTCCTATAGGTCGTCACTCGACCTCTCTTCAATCGGCAAGACTTCAAACAGGTCGGCTGCTAAGTTGATTTGTTCTTTTCTTTTGGACCGACGTGCACGCTATTCGACCTATCGATGGCTTCAACACTTCGTCATGACCCTCTCGAGGTCGCTGCACCTACACATCACTCGGGGGCTTGTGAGACATGGGTACCCCTGGGTCCCCACCGACCAGGCTCACGGCCGTCCCCGACAAGTGGGTCCGGCCTATCAGAAGACCTGCCACCTGTCAGTGGGCCCAACCGACCTAGTTGGCGGCCCACACGACCTCCTGAAGACTTTCCAGAAGATTCCCCAGACGACCTCATTCAGAACGACCACAAGACTTGGCGTACAAGACAAGACATCGGTGGATTCCGACTAAGCAGATCGACAGGATATGGCAAGAGTTGTAACGTAGATTTAGGTCTCCAGGTCGTAACCGACCAGGAGTCTGGGAACCGACCTCATCCGCTGGCCAATATAAGGCGGGCGAGGCGACCCTTGTACAATACGCAATCCTCAAGCAATCTACACCAACAACTGGACGTAAGGTTTTACTCTCCGGAGGCCCGAACCAGTATAAACTCGCAGTGTTCTCTGTGTTCCGTGTGCTCGTGCGCAACCTTCGAGTTCTTAGCCTTAGATTCCACCTCACCGAACAACTAAACCACAAGGATTGACACCCCCGTGGGCTGTCTAGATCTCACCGTCTGACAATTATGTTAGGTGCCAACCGGAGGATACAAGTCAAAACATGGTCAAATATCCGGCTTATTGTCTCTAGCGACCTAACAAAACGGTCCTTAGCCCGTCTAACTGACTGTGGTGCACCAACAATCCACAAAAACATAGCAAGGGCCTCTACAGATGATATTTGTGATGTTGACTACAACCCATATGACTCAACCAAAGTATTATGCAGCCTATTAAATAAAGGTCTCTCAACCCTAAACATCTTGTAGGAAGAGTAATCTCGGGCTAAAGTCCTCTGAATCCATTGCAAACTTGACTCCCCAGCCACTCTTCTTGGTTGTTTGACAAAGTAGTTATCAGAATACATACCAAGGATAGGGACCATTTGCACAACGAAATTCTGCACCATCTTCAAATTCTTGCGGCACATGGAAATAATCTCATCCTCACTTGATGATGTGCTCCCTCCGTCATCTTCCTCATTCATCTGTCCATTGCCCTCATCCTGCTTCAACAAATGTAGCAAACTGTCAGAAATTGCAACAATGCACAAATGACAATAATAGGTTCAACACATAGATAAATGATGATAGATAGCACAGAAGATAATAATATCCATCACATCACATAGATAAATGATGATAGTTATCACAAAAGATAATAATATTCATCACATCACACATAATAGGTTCAACACATTACACATCAGACCACACATAGTAGGTTCCTCAGACCACTACTCCAAATTTCGGTCCCTGCACCATTTCTTCAAGTAATTGAACCTAAGCTCAGGACTTGGTAGGCCAGAAAAGAATTCCCTTTCGAAGGGATCTTTGAACATCTTGGCCATAGCAAACACATGATCACTAGTTTGCTCAATGCCACACTCAAAAGCCAACTCCTGACACCTCTTCGCTGAACTGGCCTGCTTGTCATTAGCACGTTTCAGCATTTCCTTGTTGTTGACCTGTACGGACTCCTTGAAGGTAATGGATATGTCCTTGACATACTGAACCATTGGACTTTTGCTCCTCTTTACTGGGCTGTCACAAGTGCTGGTACTACTAGCAATAGACCTCTTGCTCTTTTGGCTACTTGAACTTCTAGGTGTTTGTACATAGTCCTCTCCTGCTTCAACACCTTCATGTCCCTGTTCCTCACCATGTCACTGTCAGATGGTGAGATCTAGACAGCCCATGGGGGTGTTAATCCCTGTGGTTTAGTTGTTCGGTGAGGTGGAATCTAAGGCTAAGAACTCGAAGGTTGCGCACGAGCGCACGAAACACAGAGAACTCGGCGAGTTTATACTGGTTCGGGCCTCCGGAGAGTAAAACCCTACGTCCAGTTGTTGGTATAGATTGCTTGAGGATTGCGTGATGGTACAAGGGTCGCCTCTCCCGCCTTATATTGGCCAGCAGATGAGGTCGGTTCCCAAACTCCAGGTCGGTTACGACCTGGAGACCTAAATCTACGTTACAACTTTTGTCATATCCTGTCGATCTGCTTAGTCGGAATCCACCGATGTCTTGTATTGTACGCTAAGTCTTGTGGTCGTTCTGGATTAGGTCGTCTGGGGATTCTTCTGGAAGGTCTTCATGAGGTCGTGTGGGCTGCCAACTAGGTCGGTTGGGCCCACTGACAGGTCGGTGAGTCTTCTGGTAGGCCGGACCCACTTGTCGGGGACGGCCGTGAGCCTGGTCGGTGGGGACCCAGGGATACCCATGTCTCACAAGCCCCCGAGCGAGGTGTAGGCGCAGCGACCTTAGAAAGGTCATGACGAAGTCGTAGAGCTATCGACAGGTCGAATAGCATGCACGTCGGTCCAAAAGAAAAAAGAACAAGTCAGCTTAGCAGCCGACCTGTTTGTAGTCTTGCCGAACGAAGAGAGGTCGAGTAATGACCTATAGAAAGCTGACTTCCAATAGATCGAAACGACGATTCAAAAATTCAGAGGGCATCAAGGATGCACTCATAGAGTAGTATCCGAGCATCGTGGCGGGCAAGATGGCCGGTATGATGATCCAAAAGAGAAAAGAGAAGAAAAGTAGGTCGAGTAGCAACGTGATGGGAAACAGATTTCCCAACAGGTCGTTACGATGAAGAAAACAAGAGGGCGTCGAAGACGCACTCGTCGAGTAGTCCCCGAGCATTGAAGCAGGCAGCATGACTGGTATGATGCTCAAAAAAGAGAAGAAAACTGAGTCATGGTCTTGATCGAAGTGTAGAGACACCCAGATCTCCTAGCATAGCTGCAAGGAGTCTGGCAGGGCCGACCTCGAGGAGGCCTTTGTAGGCGTGCACCAGGACGTAGAGCCTAGCGGGTGCAAATAAAAGACATCAGGTCGTAAAGGAAGGTCGTGGAGTCATCGTCATATATAGAGGTAGCTAGGCGCTGGGCCCTCTGACACAGAGTCAGGTTTTGTCTTGTTCCGTAGACTGCAGGGTCACGGGTCAACAGTGATTGGAGATTCTCTTGCCACCCAGAAAATGACAAACTGCCCACGAATCAAGGGGGGTACTGTAGCCATGTGACTCTGCGGCGGGCTCATGCATCATTGATGCACTAGCGACAAAGACGTCGCGAGACAGGGGTAAAGTCATCGCCTTTAATCATGCACATGTCTGCAGGCCCTCTGGACCACGTGGTGACAGTGTCATCACTCAGCCACCTACCCGAGGTCTGGCTTTGGCTATAAATAGCACCGTGAGACTAAAGGAGGCAAGCACCAAGCATTGTTGAGCTATGAAGCCGCAGGGTAGTTTTGAAGCCATGCCATGGGCATGTGTCCGTCCACCAGATTGTAGAGCGCCAAGTTGTTAGGAGCTTTGGAGCTAGGAGAACTCTTGCGAAATGTAGGCAGCACACCCATTCTTTGTACCGTGCCTCTGCGTGGTACCAGGTAGAGTTTGGAGGTGATGCTGTACCAGCTCGAGGTGCAGCTGGACGTCGCTGGTGAGCATCGGGTGCTCATCAGAGGCTGGCGCCCCGCGTCGAGGAGCAAGCTCGTGTCTCCATTCCATAGTCCGGGACAGAGCATGCCCTGCTACGTGCGGTGTCGTACAGCTGTCTCCCGCAAGGCTGCCATCAAGGTCCTGGCGCTAGGAGAAATCTTGCGACGTGCTCTGCTATAGCAAAGTAGGTCGCATAGATTGCTCTAGGTAGACCAGGTCCTCTAGTATATTTGTGTTTTTGTGCCGGGTTCTGGATCCAATAAGGTCGCAGGCGACTTGTGTACCTTCGGACGACCCGTGTAATGTTCACTCTCTTCTGTCATGTATTTGGTCGTTTTGACAAAATTATTTGTCAAAGACCTAAATTGATATGATTTGGGGGCTTTATCGACCTTGTGAAGATCGAAATGTTGTTATCAGGACGACCTGATAACTTTGCTGTTCCTTATGACCTAAACCTGGAGGTCAGGTCGTCGTTCTATCTGCCGGCGTAAAATCAGGCGTAGTTATCTCGTGAAATTATCGGCATAGAGCCGTTAAAGTGAGCTCCGTACGGCGGAAGGAGCCGCAACGGGCGGACCCGGTGGGACCCGTATAAATGGACCGCCAAGGGTCACAGTTGACCACATTCGTCATCTTCCTCCTCCAGTCGCCATCACCGCCACCGCGCCTTAGCCGCCACGGTCGTGCACCCGCTCTCCGCGCAAGCCTCTCCAATCCGCCACCGGTTCTAGCCATCCGCGCGCTAGCACCGCCATCCGCGCCCTGCGCCACTGCGCATGCGCATCAAAACCCTAGTCTCCTTTAGATCCAGATCCAACCCAAAGCGAGGAATGGCGGCGGCGGCTCTTCCAATCCCGGACCCACGGACGGTGTGGGTGCCGTCGACGATGACGGAGGCAAAAATTCAGTCTCTGGTGGACCGCGGGCTGCTGAGGCCGAAGGCGGAGGTGGAGTGGAAGGCGGCGGCGGGGGAGGAGTTCCCAACCGAAGATGTGAAGGAGCAGGTCATCTTCGCGTCCTACTTCGAGCGTGGCTTCAACATCCCCGCTGGGGATTTCTTCCGAGGTCTCCTCTTCTACTACAAATTGGAGCTGGTACATCTCGTCCCCAACTCTATTACTGTAGTGTCGACGTTCATCCATTTTTGTGAGGTGTATCTGGGGATATCGCCTCACTTTCTTCTGTGGAGGCACTTGTTCTGTGTGAAGAGCACCAGCAAGCGTGCCGGTCCCGTAGGGGCTGTGATGTTTTGCTTGAGGTCGGGCCTCAAGTCTGAATGGATTGACACTGATCTGCCCGACAACACCGCTGGGTGGAGGTCGGAGTGGTTTTACATCGCCGACCAGTTGCCGGCGCTTCCGAGGCGCACTGGTCACAAGCCCATGAAGATTCCAGAGTGGGACCTGGGGCTGTCTTCGCGCGAGGTCGACGACGTCAAGGAGGTTCTTGCACTGGTCGAGGACCTGAAGAAGAGAGGCGTGACGGGGGGCTCAGTCGCTAGGTCGTTCTGCCGGCGACTGATCCAGCCGATCAAGGACCGGGTGCACCCAGCGTACGAGTACTGGGGGCAATCAGATCCCACCCGCGAGGTGAACCGCAAGGTCTCCAGGGAGGAGATGGCGGCGAGGGTGTCGCAGATCTACGCCGAAAAGGCGCGGATCAAGAAGTGCCCGAGGGCATATTCGCTGAGCCGGCCAGCTGACCCGATGAGTCCAGGACTGACCAGGTCGTTTTGCCCTTTTTGTTGATTTATGTCGTTTAACTCTCTTGGTCTTTGTCTGCTGCAGGACCGTGAAAGGCAGTTTTGGTGCCCAGCACCTCTTCGGGAAGGCGAGCAATATCGGCGAAAGCTGAGGTCGGACAAGTACCAGCCACCAGCGGCTGGGCTGCTGGAGAATTATGAGTCTGATTCGTCGGTGGAGGCGGATGAGGACACTGACCCTGAGGTCGGTGACGACGCTGGGGCGCGCCCGGAGGCAAGTGGCGCCGTGAAGCCCCGGCGCAAGACCAGGTCGGCTGCGGCGAAGCAGTCAGTCTCAACAGCCGCCGCAAAGGCCGTGGTGTCGAAGACCGCCAAGTTTGAGGCGGAGAAGAAGAAGAAGAGGAAGAGGAAGACAAGTCCTCCACCGGCGGTTGAGACGCCGGTGATTCCTACACCGTCGACCAGGGAGGTCGAATCTGACGATGAAGAAGAAGATGAAGCCACCGATGATCCACCGGTCGTTGAAGAATGAACGGTGAGGAGGTCGTTGAGTCCCGCAGCCAAAAGGCAGCGGGAGTTGGGGAAGAAAGTGACGGAGGATGACCTCCGTCAGGGGTTGGAAGCGCAGTGAGCTGCTGCTGCTGCACAGGCAAAGATGCCCGTGCTGATCAAGGCGCGGACCTTTAGGCCGAAACTTCATGCTCCGACCACTGTGAGGTAAGGTCACAAGGCCGAGAGACTTTTTGGATGAGTACCTGGTGCTTGCTGCTTTATATTGCGTTGTGCGGTGTTTTCTGCAGGTCGGTTGTGGAGCCCCAACGTGACTTGGGTGCCCAGGCCTCTCCTTCACATACGAGGTCGCCCGACCATGGGGTCGCGGCGCAGACACTGACTGATGACGCGAGGACGGCGACTCCGCCGCCCGCTGCTGATTCAAGGGTGGAGACTCCGCTGCCCGCTGCTGATTCAAGGGTGGCGACTCCGCCTCCCGCTGCTGATGCTGGAGCGTAGGGCTCTGTTGGTGGTGTCGGAGCGTCGACCTCGCCTCCGGTGATCGACGTAGATCCCATCAGCGCGATGCCTGGTGGGATGGATCAAGACCTGGTCGGGGACCCGGTGCAGATTGAGCAGGCACCGAAGGACCCAGGGACGTCCAGTGCGCAGGTACCTGATTCATCATCGTCGGGCCCGACATTGACGCGATGGGAGATTGACTGGAATGATACTCCTTGGCAGGAGGATATCTTCGACGATAATGAAGATATGCGGGCCGTGCGGAACGCCATTGTGACCATCAACGTTGCGTTGACAGTGAGCCTTCTTCTTGTGTTAGTTCTGACGACGTAGTTCTGAGTTATAGCTGACGATCTGTTATGTTGGAGCAGTCGCTAGCGGATCGTGCGAAGGGCCGAGCCGACCTGTTGAAGAATGCGGCGGCCACGCAGCTGCGAGTTGCCGAGCTTGAGCAGGAGCTCAAACAGGCCCGTGAAGCGGTGGCTGCAGATAAGAAGAAGCTCGAAGACGAGCTGGCTGAAGAAAAGCGTAAGACCCAGGAGGCCAATGCGCAATTCAACGCTGCGAACATTGGTAAGATCAAAACTTCACATCAGTGGCCTTTTGTAGAGCTAAGGTCTGTGCATTGAGTGTATATTGCTGGTTGTTGTAGACTTCCACAGGCGTGAGGATGACCTCAAAAACGTCCTGAAGAACACAAAGGACAAGGTCCGATCCTTGGAGGCGAATCTTCGGGAGGTCGAGGCTGGGGGCCAGGAGCTCAAGCGAGTGATGAAGGAGACTGTTGACAGTGAGTACGCCATATCTCAAAAGCTGGCTTATGAGAAAAGAGCTCGACAAGACCTTGAGGTCAATCTCGAGGTGGCTTTGAAGTCAAGTCATTGCAGAATGACCAAGTGATCATTGCAGGACAAGAGGTGGAGCTGAACGACCTGAAGAACGCCGTCCATTATGCTATGGATTACATAGCGGCGCAGGTCGAGGGGGAGGAGCCGAAGTCTGCTCTTGATCATCTTACAGATATTCCAGATAGGCTTCTCACGTTGCTGAAGGCGACGAGCTTAGCAGCGGCAACGGACGCGCTGGTGAGGGTGAAGTCACACTATCCCGATGTTGACATGGTCAAGGTCAAGGGAGGTGCTGATGCGACAAAAGACCTCAAGGCTCTGGAGCTTGAAGTTCGGGATGCCGCCATGGAAGTGATGGACACTCTGGACTATGAAGGCGACGACGGTGAAGAGTAGCCTTAGGCTAGGAGCTGTGCCTCCTCCTCCTCTCAGTCATGTAAAAAGTACTGCTTGATGAATGTCTTGTTAATGCCTTCATGAGATACTTGCCTTGTGCCTGCGCGAGCTTGGTAGTCTTTTAAGTTACGATGTCTTGTATCTTGCCCTGCTAACCACTACTCACAGAGAGGTTGGCTTACCGACCTCCACGGCTCAGTAGGGAGGCTTACGTGAGATCGGCGCGCGGGGAGGAGTCTAGGACTCAGGTTTAGCAACCTTGTCAACCAAGCAGGCTCGCAGCGACAGAGGGCAAATACTCACGAGGGACGATGTCCTCAGGTCGAACGACCCCTAGGTCGAGCGTGTCGAGGGGGAGGGTTGATGACATGAGAGAGAAGGTAGGGCTCAACACACAGCAGATGACTGCTTGAACTAACATTTATTAATCTGAAAAAGGGTACAAGAAGGGAAATACATAGCTGTAATAAAAACTATTCTACGGGTAGAATCGTCGTAGATGCTCCACGTTCCAAGGGTTTGGTACACCTTGCCCGTCGCCCCATTGAAGGCGATATGTGGATGGGCTGATGACTTCGGTGACGATGAAGGGTCCTTCCCAGGGGGCAGAGAGCTTGTGCATGCCGTCGGTCTTCTGGATGCGCCTTAGGACTAGGTCGCCAACGTTGAAGGAGCTCTCCTTAACGTTGCGATCGTGATACCGACGGAGTTGTTGGTCGTGACGAGCTTGTCTCATGACAGCAGCTAGCCTTTGCTCTTCAAGGCTGTCGAGGTCGACACGACGAGTTTGCTCAGCTTCTCCTTCCTCGTAGAATTGAATGCGTGGAGCTCCGAAGGTGATGTCAGTGGGTAGTATGGCCTCTGAACCATAGACCAAGAAAAAGGGCGAGAAGCCCGTGGCGGAGCTGACTTGGGTCCTTAGTCCCCAAATCACATGTGGTAGCTCAGCTAACCACCGGGTAGCGTAGTTTGAGGCGTCGTCAAAGATACGATCTTTGATAGCCTGAAGGACCATGCCATTGGCACGCTCGACCTGGCCGTTGCACCGAGGGTGGGCGACCGAGGAGTAGTAGACGTCGATAGTATTGTCCTGACAGAAATCCCAAAAGGCGGACCCTGTGAAGGCCGTGCCTAGGTCGGTGATGATCCTGTTAGGTATACCGAAGCGGTGTGTTATGTCTTGCATGAATTTTGCTGCTTCTTCTGATGTTACTTTCGCAACAGGTCGGACTTCAATCCATTTGGTGAATTTGTCGATGGCCACGAGGATAAACCTATAGCCGCCAGGGGCAGTTCGGAACGGCCCCACGGAGTCAAGACCCCACATGGCGAAGGGCCATGATGGAGGGATTGTGCGCAGAACCTGGGCTGGCAGGTGCTGCTGTTTGGCAAAGAATTAGCAACCTTTGCACCTCTTCACGAGGTCTTTTGCGTCAGTCATGGCCGTGGGCCAACAGAAGCCAGATCGGTATGCCTTACCGACTAAATTGGCGGACGCCGCGTGGCAGCCACACTCGCCGCCGTGGATCTCAGCCAGGAGCTGTAGACCTTCTGATCGCAAGATACACTTCATCAAGACGCCAGTGGAGGCGGCTTTTCTGTAGAGGTCGGTACCGATCACGACGTAGTTGGCACTTCGTCGTGTGATACGCTCGCGCTCTGCCTTGTCTTCTGGGACTCGTCGGTCGAGTAGGAAGGCTAGGAAAGGCTTGCGCCAATCATCCTCTTTTTCTGACATCAGCACGTCACGAGGAGGTGCTGGGGCTTGGTCGTGTTGAGGTAGGTCTGGACTGTCTGGGTCCAACAGCTTGATCGAAGGTTTGCTTAGGTCTTGGACGAACACACCTGTCGGGACTAGGGCTCGCCGGGAGCCTAGTTTGGAGAGTACATCGGCGGCCACGTTGTTGTTTCGTGGCACGTGCTGAAACTCAATCCCTTCGAAGTGGCCTTCGAGTTTGCGGATTTCAACACAGTATGCATCCATTGTGTCTTTGACGCAGTCCCACTCCTTGTTGACTTGCTCGATGACGACCTTGGAATCGCCAAAAGCTAGTAGTCTCTTGATGCCAAGGGATACTGCTATTCGGAGCCCGTCAATCAGAGCTTCGTATTCCGCTCCATTGTTGGAGGCCTTATAGTGTATCTGTAGGACGTACTTGAGCTGCTCTCCCTGAGGAGAGATGAGTAATACACCTGCTCCTGCACCTTCGAGGTTTAGGGCGCCGTCGAAGTACATTATCCAGTGTTCAGGACGCTCCTTGGGAGGGGGCATCTGGATTTCTGTCCACTCTGACACAAAGTCAGTGAGGATCTGGGACTTGATCGCTTGTCGAGGGCAGAACTCGATGTCAAACTCTCCAAGCTCCACCGACCACTTGACGATGCGACCGTTGGCGTCACGATTGCGGATGATTTCTCCTAGGGGGAACGATGATGGCACCGTGATCTTGTGGGCTTGGAAGTAATGACGAATCTTTCTCGACGTAATCAGGAGTGCGTAGAGCAACTTCTGAGGCTGTGAATAACGTGTTTTAGCATCGGCCAGGACCTCGCTCACGTAATACACAGGTCTTTGAACAAGGTAGGCCTGCCCTTCTTCTTCTCGCTCAGCGACGAGAACTGTGCTGACCACATTAGTGGTGGCGGAGATGTAGAAGAGTGTTTCGCCTGGGACTGGTGGTGTCATGATCGGTGGTGTCGTCAAGGATCCTTTGAGAGTTTCAAACGCCTTTTGTGCTTCGTCGTCCCATACGAACTTGTCTGCCTTCTTCAATAGCTTGAAGAAGGGTAAACCTTTGTCGCCGAGCTTGCTGATGAAACGTCCTAGAGCCGCCATCATCCCTGTGAGTTTCATGACGTCTTTCTTGAAAGATGGCTTGGCCGTGTTGCGTATAGCGTCGACCTTCACGGGGTTGGCTTCAATGCCTCGGTGTCCGACCATGAAGCCCAGGAGCAATCCGGAAGGTACACCGAAGACACACTTGGTCGGGTTGAGTTTCCACTGGAATTCCCGTAGGTTGGTGAAGGTTTCGGTGAGGTCGGCGATGAGCTGATCTTCCTCGGTGGTCTTGACGACCACATCGTCTACGTAGGCTTCGACGTTTCTCCCGATCTGTGACTTTAAGCACTTCTGTATGGCCTTCTGATATGTTGCTCCAGCATTTTTTTGGCCAAAAGTCATGACCTTATAGCAGTAGATGCCGTGGGGCGTTATGAACGCTGTTTTGTCTTCGTCGTCGGGGTTCAGGGCTATCTGGTGATAACCTGAGTAGCTGTCGAGGAAGCAAAGTAGGACGCTGCCAGCCGTTGAATCCACGACCTGATCGATGCGAGGAAGAGGGAAGGGATCTTTCGGGCAGTGCTTGTTGAGGTCGGTGTAATCGATACACATCCTTAATCCACCAGTTTTGTTTGGTACAAGAACCGGGTTTGCGAGCCAAACCGGGTGTTTACATTCTCTGATAAATCCTGCAGCTAAGAGCTTACAGACTTCTACTTCTATGGTTTGCTTTCTATCTTTTGCAAATCGCCGGAGCTTTTGCTTGATAGGTCGTGCAGTCTTGCTTACTTTGAGGGCGTGCTCAGCCAGCTCCCTGGGGACACCGGGCATGTCGGATGGACTCCATGCGAAGATGTCAGCGTTATCCCTGAGGAAACTGGTGAGCGCGAGTTCCTATTTGGGGTCGAGGTTGGCCCCGATGACGACTTCCTTGGATGCGTCGGGCAGGCCGAGGCAAACTTTCTTCACAGCTGGGCTTGGGTCCAGGGCTGTGCTTGTGCGCTTCTGCTCTGGCACCTCCAGAGTGGTTTGGTCGATCTTGGCAGCCTGAGCGACCATGACCGTTGCTGCAGCCTTGCAAGCGGAGTCTTTGGCGAGCTCGACGGTGGAGCTCTCGCAGTTGTAGGAGACCATGATGTCCCCGAGGACGGAAAGGATTCCGTTTGGCACCGGCATCTTCATAATGAGGTAGGTGTGATGAGGTATAGCCATGAACTTGGCCAGCATGGGTCGGCCGAGGATGGCATGGTAGGAGGAGCGAAAGTCCGCGACCTCGAACGTCAAGTACTCCGTGCCGAAGTTCTCCTGTGTGCCGAAGGTGACCGGCAGGCATACACGACCTATAGGGTATGCAGCCTTGCCGGGCACGACCCCGTAGAAGGGTTCGTCGCAGGCGGTCATCTTGTTGAAGTCGAAGTCCATCTTTCTGAGCGTGTATGTAAAGATGATGTTCAAGCTGCTGCCCCCGTCAATGAGGGTCTTAGGCAGGAACGCCCCATCTACTATGGGATTGACGACCAGCGGGTAGGTCCCGGGGTCAGGTATGTGGACCCAATGATCTTTTCTGAAGAAAGTGATTGGGAACTCCAACCAACGCAGAGGTTGTGGAGTTTCAGTATTGACGTGCCCGATCTCCCTTGTGTTTGATCGGAGCTGCCTGTTGCTTTTGGTCGCTTGGCGACCTCTGACGATGAAGTTGATTTCTCGGTTGGCGGTTTGGAACACACCATTGGGGTTGCCCCCTTTTGGAACGCTGTTGTTGTCGTTGCGGTTGTGGTCGTCCTGGCGACGACGATCGTCACGCCGGTCGTCAATGGTCATTGCGCTGGTCGTCACGACGGTCGTCACGCCGGTCGTTGCGGTTGTCTTCGTGACGATCATTGCGACGGTAGTCGTCGCGTCGGTCATCGCGACGATCATCACGGCGGTAGTCACGGCGATAATCACGCCGATCCCTGTCGTCGTTGCGACGGTAGGGTCGGCGGTCCCGGTAAGCACGTCGATCAGGTCGACGGTTACGGTTGTCGTAGCGGCGGTTGCCGTTCTGGTCGTCGTTGTTGTCGCTCTTGGCCTTCTTGGATTCTGAGGGTACCCCGAGTGCACGCTTTAGCTGTTCGCACTCCCTCATGGTATGCTTGGCGTCGCAGTGGAACTGGCATTGGTCGTCCATGACCATGTTGAAGTCACCCTCAAGGAAGGTGGAGGGTCTTGGTGGATCTGCTACGTAAGCTTCGCCGGATCGCTTGCGCGACCTGTTTCCGCCGTCGTCGTGATCCTCCCCGTTGAAGTCGTGCATCACCGCGTCTTTAGTGTCGACTAGCTTATCGACATAAGTCATGAGGTCGGCGATGGTGTGGGCGTCAGCTTCGTGGATCTTCTCGAAGAGCTTGATGTTGGTGACTCCCTTTTTGTAGTAGGCGATGACGTCTTCGTCCTTGACACCCGCAAGGGTGTTGCGGTTCTCGAAGTAGCGGTTGGTGTACTCCCGGAGAGTTTCATCGCGTCTTATCCGCACTCTGGCCAGGTGATGAGTCGCCTAGTAATTGGTCGTAAAGAGCCGGGACAATGTTGCCCAGGAGGTGATGCACTCTGCTGGGAGATTGTCGAGCCATAGGAGTGGTGCTTTGCCCATCACGAGGGGGAAGTATCCCGCCATTTGGTCTTCATTGCCTCCAGAGGCACGTGCCGCGATGCTGTTCATCTTGAGCCAAATACTTGGGTCGGAGCGACCGTCGTATTTTTCAATGGCGGGCTTGAAGTCTTTGGGATATCTGATCGTTCTAAGACGTCGTGAGAATGCTGGAAAATTGTTGACCGCTCCCGGGCTAGCCGATGGGGCATAAGCCGTCAGTATGATGTAGAGGTCGTCGGGAGGACCGTTATCTTGGTCGTACTGGGCACGTCGTAGAAGCTCTTGGTCATGCATGTTCCGCAGTTCTGTTGCTTGGACGGGATTGTTGGCGTCGAGGGCGTCGGGGACCCCGTGATCGCGGTCGTAGTTAGCACGACGTGCTATCTCCACTTCGTTTCTTACACGTCGACGCTGACTGCCTTCAACGTGGTTAGCTTGTGCCGGCGGAAGTTGGGCTCCAGCGTTTTGTCTTGGGTTGGCGGCGATGTTTGGCTGGGCACCGGCAGCATTAGCTGCATTATTGGCGACGTTGCCTGCGGCGTTAGCTGCGGCATTGGCTGGAGGATTGGCCGCAGCGTTGGCTGCGACGTTGGCAGCAGGGTTGGCAGCGGGATTGATCGGCTGCACTACTTCGTTTTCACCTCGTCCCTCTTCAGCTACTGGCTCCAGGGGACCATTGCTACGACGTCGCTGGCGAGGATGTTCCGATCTACTCCTGGAATAAGAGCTTGCGGCCGATCTGCTGTATCCAGGGCCTCTTTCTTCGACTTGAGCGGTGGCGACGCGGATATGAGCTTGGAGACGCCGTATTGAAGGAGTGTCCTCAAGTTGACCTAGTGCTGCGAGAGCGGCTCCCAGGTTGGCTTGGGGAGAGTTGTAGACCTCATGACCGTCCTGCTCAAAGTCCCTCACGAGGTCTCTGGCTCGCAGGCGGCTTCGGCGAGGCTCATGTTGCTGGTGTGGCTGAGGGGTAGCTGGAGCTGCGGGTGCTTGCATACCGACGTTGCCGTCGCCCTGGCCGGCATTGCCTGCATGCTGACCTGCAGCCCGGGCGGCTGCAGCTAACTCTTGCTGTCGACGTACCGCTCTTGTGGCGTTGGCGTTCTCGCGCTCTACGCGCTGTTCATCTGTCTCTCCGTCTTGAGGTGGTACATCCGCGGAGACGACCAAGACCTCGCGATCTAGAGTCTCGAACTCTTCTCCCGGATAGTTCGGGGAGATGGTTGTGCGGGCGATCTGAAACGCGAGGCGGTCTGGAGACGGCTCCCGGTTGAGCTGGCGACGATGAGCCGCGGTGAGAGGTCGTCGAAGCTTCTTGGGTACACGGCACTGGCGAGCCGCGTGTTTAGGGTTCTCGTGGATGGGGGAGGGTTCATCGAGGTGACTCCTGCGGTTGCCATGATGTGGCGTCTTGGGTCCAGATTCGATCTGAATCTTGCGCTTCATGCAGCGGGACGCTACGTGAGCTGTGTTCCGCAGGCCAAGAGGCATGCTGGAAGATAACGTTGGGGTCCTGCGAGGGCGCTTGATGCGTTCGCAGACCTTGATCGTGTCGGAGAGCATGCCTTCGACGTGATCGAGCCCCGCGATCAGGTCGCTAGGAGTGGGTGGGTGGGTTTCCGTCAGCAGATCTGTCCCGACCTGCTGGTTGGAGGTGACCGCGTTGCTCTCGATGACGAGGCAGGCGGCTGGAGCGGTGGATTTCACCGGCATGGAGCCGAAGCAGATGTCGACGGGATTGACGAGGATGTCCACCATGCTCTCCGGGAAGATGACGCCGTTGGTCGGAGCCATCGAGTTGCACGAAGAACCTTGGATTCCTCCCCTACCTGGCGCGCCAACTGTCAGATGGTGAGATCTAGACAGCCCACGGGGGTGTTAATCCCTGTGGTTTAGTTGTTCGGCGAGGTGGAATCTAAGGCTAAGAACTCGAAGGTTGCGCACGAGCGCACGGAACACAGAGAACTCGGCGAGTTTATACTGGTTCGGGCCTCCGGAGAGTAAAACCCTACGTCCAGTTGTTGGTGTAGATTGCTTGAGGATTGCGTGATGGTACAAGGGTCACCTCTCCCGCCTTATATTGGCCAGCGGATGAGGTCGGTTCCCAAACTCCTGGTCGGTTACGACCTGGAGACCTAAATCTACGTTACAACTCTTGCCATATCCTGTCGATCTGCTTAGTCGGAATCCATTAATGTCTTGTCTTGTACGCCAAGTCTTGTGGTCGTTCTGGATTAGGTCGTCTGGGGAATCTTCTGGAAGGTCTTCATGAGGTCGTGTGGGCTGCCAACTAGGTCGGTTGGGGCCACTGACAGGTCGGCGAGTCTTCCGGTAGGCCGGACCCACTTGTCGGGGACGGCCGTGAGCCTGGTCGGTGGGAACCCAGGGGTACCCATGTCTCACAGTCCCTCACCATAATCATCACCAGGCACAAAGGCTGTGCTTCCATCCACAGTATTACCACGAAACATTTCGACCTTTCAACACCTTCTTCAGATACGGTTTGCCCTGCAGGAAAAGCAACAGAAAATGAGATATGTTCTGTTGTGGTGTGGAACGTCTCTGTATTAGGAAATGTATAGCTGATTGTAGCTTTCCATGTATAGCTGATAGGCTTCCCATGTACTAGGATGGACTAGGATTGTTTCCTTGTAACTCAAGCCATATTGGCTATATATATGAGAGATCACCCCCCTGATTGGGTGTGGTGTTTCCCCAATTCCTTCTCTCTACATGGTATCACGAGTCCAGGACCCCCCAGCTCCCTAACCTTCCGCTAAACCCACTCTGCCGCGCGCCGCCAGGCCGCACCGAGCCCTTCCCCGGCCATCTCCTCCCCTGCTGCCGCCATTCCCCTTGGCCGCAGCACCTCCCACCAGCCGCCGCCATGTCTGGCACCGGCTCTGCCTTTGGCTCCACCCTCTCGGCGAACAGCAGCCCCACTTCTCCGGGCACCCAGGGCGACTCCGTCGGTCCCCTGTTCGTCCACCCCTTTGCCTCCATCAATGTGAAGCATCATGTGCCGACCACCCTGGAGCTCAAGGGCGGCAACTTCGCCCGCTGGTCGTCGCACTTCCTCGCCATGTGCGGCAAGTTCGGCGTGCTCCACCACGTCGACGGCTCTGCTCCGTCCCCCAACGACCCCTCCTGGCAGCAGGCCGACTGCTGCGTTCGGAGCTGGATCTTCGGCTCTGTCGCCGAGGCCGTCCTCGACATGGCGACGACCACCACCACCCAGACTGCTCGCCAGCTCTGGGTCGCCATTGATGGTCTCTTCCAGGCGAACAAGGCGCAAAGGGCCATCTTCTTGAGTCACGAGTTTCACTCCATGACTCAAGGAGACTCCTCCATCGACGACTACTGTCTCCGCGTCAAGACCACCGCCGACAAGCTCCGCGACGTCGGCCATCCCGTCGACGAGCCGCAGCTCGTCCTCAACCTCCTCCGCGGGCTGAACGAGGAGTACTCCGGCACCGCCGATCACGTCGCTGCCACAAGCCTCACCCTCACCTACGTGCGCGACCAACTCTCCCTCAAGGAGCTGCGCCTCGCCAATGGGAAGAAGGTCGCCGCCGCCACCGCTCTCGTCGCCTCCTGTGGCGCCTCCGGCTGTCGCGGGCAGCAGCAGCCCCCGCAGCCGCCGCCGCCCCAGCAGCAGCAGCAGCAGCGCGGCGACTCGCGCCGCAACTCCAAGAAGGGCGGGAAGAAGCCCTTCGGCGGCGGCGGGCTTCCCATGTACTAGGATTGACTAGGATTGTTTCCTTGTAACTCAAGCCATATTGGCTATATATATGAGAGATCACCCCCCTGATTGGGTGTGGTGTTTCCCCAATTCCTTCTCTCTACACTCTGAAGATAGTGATCAGATCAGGTTCATATATACTACATCATGTTTAGACCTACATATAGCTAGTGCAGCTGTTCGACTGATGCGTTTCAAGCCTGTGCATTTAGCATGTGCGAAGAAAACTACAGTACTATCATACAAAGATTGAAATGGCTGCTTGTTCAGTCAGTCAGCACACAAAGATTGTTTACGCAGCACACAAAGCACCCAGAAAAGCAACAAGTTTAAAATGGTAATGCAAGCATTTGAATTTAGAATGGTTGGGACCTAAAGGGGAATGCCCCATCTGTAAAGGTCATGATAGTTAGTCTATGTATTAAATTTTCAGATTGTGAAAACAAATTACCTACTGCCAATGCAAATTAACTTTAATGGCAAATGCATGTTGTTCATTAGAATATGTACCAGACCTTTGTTTGCTTAAGTTTCGCTGCAATTAGCATGACTTTTCAGACTGTGTAAGCATCAGAATACTGATTAGTCCAGAAGGATGATTTACACTTGCACGGACAACAAAAAATCAAAGTTAATCAGAGACACGAGCGAGTGGCTGGCTGGTGACAGTCTCACACAGCGACAGATCTAAAAATGAACTTCCTAAACCCACTAGCATCACTAATTTGGCTTATGTCCTTAATCGACTAAAACAAACATGAAAACATTCCTCATGCTAATCAGTTTAATTTTCCTCATGCTAAATACTTTCTATCCATGAAAGCATTCAGACATCTGTCAGCATGAAGTTAGCTTTATTTGCACTACAGTACCTACTGCCAATGCAAAAACTAGCATTACTTGAGAATATATAGTACTGGCAAACATAAGGTATGTATGGGAGAAATTTACCTCTACGTATGGTTTCCAATACTCAGAATCAGCATCAACACTTCCATCTGGGTTTCTCCCTAAACCTGTGTGTACTTGCAAGAAGCTCCAGAAGGAGTAAATGCTTTTGAGTATGCCAATTTGATTCTTGAACTGACTTCGGTCATGCAACAATCCAGTTTTGGCATAATAGACGGCGATTATAGCTTGATACCCTTCAGCACTCATTTGATGACCATTGTATTGTCCTGCTCTAACTTTGATCTAGGCACAAAGTTAACAGATAACTATTATTCCTATCAGACCAGTTTGCTCGAGAGCCATTGCTCACCAGAGGGCCACTGAAGCTGCCCAAGTCCTCCTCCTCCTCCCATGCATGCTCTTCATCAAGGTTGATGTAGTTGTCGCTGGGTGGGAGCGAAGGGCCGGTACTCCTCCCTGCACGGCCACCACGCCCCCCACGGCCGCGTCCACGAGCACCACCACGGTTGGACGACTTGCCGCGGCTCCCACGCCCACCGCCGCTCACACGCCCACCGCGGCTCCCACGACCGCCGCCACCATTGCCTCCACTGTGGGCAGGCCACGACGGAATGGCGTCGTCGTGTCCACCACGGCCGCCTGCCCACGTCGACGACCCACCGATGAAGATGCCGCCATCGCCTCCACCGTGGGCAGGCCAGGACAGCATGGTGTCTCCGTGTCCACCACGGCCGCCTGCCCCAATCGCCGACCCGCCGATGAAGATGCCGCCATTGCCTCCACCGCGGCCACCTGCCGCCGACGTCGAGGCGCCGAAGTTCAGTTGGCGGGCGCGCGGTGCACCCTGAGCTGCCCAGCCGGCCCCTCCTCCCGCACGCTGGTTCGGCACTCCCAGAGAGCGTGTTACGCGAGAGGGAGGGAGACCGGAGCCTTGGCCGCGTCCAGCTCGTGCCTCACCGTCGCCCTGGAGGTATGTGCCGTAGTCGTGCAGATGGGGAACTCCTCGCCCGACGGCGCTTGTGAGTTGAGGTCCAACGACTCCACGCCGGCGTGGGGAGAGGGAGCGTGGGCGGGGCCGGTCGCCAACGGCTGCGAGGGCCACGCATCGCCGCCGGTGGACGACGACTGCTCGTGGAAGAAGAGATCGAAGCCGCCACCGCCCATGGATCGAAATCGAAGCCGGCGGACGAGGAGGGCTCGGATGGGTGGCGGCGGCCCGGATGGGAGGAGACGGCGAGGCAACGACGCGGGTGGGGGAGGATGCGGCGGCGCGGGTGGGTGGGGGGGGGGAGTGTGGCGGCGCGGGTGGGGGGGGGGCGGCGGCGCGGATGCGGTGCGCTGCGAGGAGAAGTTCCTTTTCCCCCGAGGGGGTGCGGCACGCACGGGACGCGGGGGCGGATTGGGAATAGCCCAATTAGCGTGTATCTTTGGGATTATTTTTTGAGTGAGCTAGTTGCAAATAACCGTAAAATAGTCCATCTATTTGGCTGCTATTTGAGCTATTTAGTTTAGACTAAAAAGGGATAAGCTAAAAAATAGTTTATGAATTCAAACACCCCCATAGCTCTCCAGCTAATAAATGTGCATGCATGCAAGAAAGTGGCCTCTACACTCGCCAGCTTTACTCGTCAACTGCTATACTAGCGGGCGAAAATAATGGTGATGTGTGAGATGGTCTTCCTGAATCGCCAGCAGCCGGCGATTTTATAAGCCTTGCTCTAAGCAGACTCGACACTGTATTCATTCACCATCAGCTGTCCACCTCATCTTTTTCACTTGGGGCAGGTCGATCTTAATATACAAGACTTGTCAATCAAGCTCCATAAACAGCTTTTCACATCGTACATTGCCAACACATAGCCCTGAAAAAAAATGCCAGACACCAGTAGCAAGATTCAGACTTTGTGGCGATTGTCCTTTCTGTAGAGCCTCATATATGTTCTCCAGGATCATAAAACATGACTATCTTCTGCAAATTGGTAGCAACTCTTCAATTGCCAACTGCACAGTAGTGCATTTTTTAAAACTACAGATCCGCAACTAAGCTGCAGTTTCACAAATCACAATAAACAGTAGTTGGCTTTTCCAAAAAAAATTCAGATATACAAGGTCAATTAACTCTACCACTCATTTTTTAAAAAAGATGTGATTAGCATAAATTCTTCAGTGAGACACAAATCCCAAATGAAAAATATATAAACCAACTGCAAAGAGATTATACGGAGAATCCCAGTACACTAGATAACTTATAAACCATCATTTCCCACATTTCCCAAATTTCAGACAAAGTATACCCACATCTCCCAAATTTCTGAATTTTAACCATATAGCTTGATCACCTAACTAGTCTTGGACCCCATCCAGCTCTTGACTGCAGAGAAACCTATTCATGGTGCACAGTTTCCACCAAAGGCACCTGGCCACAAAAGGCACAAAGTTTTACTTACCAACAAATCAAATAAGCTTACTCGATATAAGGACAAACTTTGGAAGTAATCAAGAAAACTACCTTGTAATCTCCTGTAGCTGTAGAGTAATACCAGAAGATAGTAAACAACACTGATGTGACCACAAATGACATTGTTAGGTGCAGCACCTCTGGATAAAGCTCAATCATCTTAAGGTGGAAGCACACATTGAAAAATAGAAAGGCCTGCAAACTGCCATTCCATGCCACTGCTGTTGCCCAAGGAGCAGTATCCGGAAACGAAGAGCCGATAGTTCCCAGCAATATTGAAACGAGGGCGATGGTGAAATAAAATGCGCACAATTGAGCAGAAATGTGATTATACTGATAGACCTTGTTTAGCAGAGCTGCTTTATCAGTCCACATCAGAAAAGCCGCTCCAAAGTAACATATCATCTTTTACTGCTTCATTCTGTGGTCTGCTATAGCTTTTTTCGCCTGCACAATCACACAACTTATTGGAATAGACGACACATTATTACACTGCAACAATACAGGCAATAGAATTTCCTTTTACCTCTGGTGTCATATTTGTAAGGTCTATCTCAGGAGTCAGGACCACTGAAAACATCACGGAGGCTCTGTATCAGTATCACCATCGACGAGAGTGCTGATCTGAAATGGTGATACAGAAAAATTGTGTCAGCAACCAGTCGGCGTTGCATGTTACATTTCTAGTTAGTGTATCGAACTGCTACAACAAGCAAGCTGAAGATGTTCCATCGAACAAGGCTGATGTAGCATCCGATGTGCTCATGCTTTGCTAATTGCAATACATTGGACTGATGGTCTGATGCAGAGGAAAAAAAAAAGCTTTGCTAATTGCACTACATTGGACTGATGGTCTGATGCAGAGAAAAAAAAACTGAAGATTAACTTCAGCAAAAAGGCAGTGCCATGTCGAGGCGGCGGCGTGCCGTGTTTAATCGAACGCGCGCCGCCTGCCGCCCCGCCCCGATGTGGCGCTGCCGGGGTCGTTCCCCACACTCTCGCCGGCGCACGACCGCGGCAGCACGCCCCCCCCCCCCCCACCCACCCACCCCAATTTCCCAACTCGACCACGCACCGTGCCTCGCTCCAAATCCACCCCAAATCGACAGAATAGGCGAGTTCGAGCCTGAGTTCCGTACCTGCGACGCCGCGGAGGAGCGCCTCCACGAGGTAGCGGGAGCGCGGTCGCCCTGGTGAAGCGGCGCCGGGTAATTCGATGCAGTGGCGGCGCGGCCGTCGGAAATCGAATGCGAACTGCGGGGGAGCCGGGAGGCGAGGCGGTTTGGAGAATCGGGGTTTTGCAAGGCTTCAAGGGGCTCTCTGTTTTGCCCCTCTTCTTCTTTACGTTACCACAGAATCAATACGTATTTCATTTTAAAACAAAAGTAAAATATATTTATTTCGACTTGCATATTGCTTTCTCATAAGCAAAATCGGTATTCAATTAACCAACACTTCCTTTAACAAATAAAATGCATCATTTTATGGTTAAAAAAATTTTATTTTATTTTTCAATATATACTTACTTTGTTCAAAATTATAAAGACGTTTTGGCAAATTTAGATTCATAGTGTTAATATGTATCTAAACATAAGTATATATGTATATGCACAAAAAAAATTCCGAATCTCAAAATGCTAAGACGATCTAAATTTGGAATAGAGAAAGTACTTTTTATACACTTGACATATTTATAGTTTGTTACTAAACACTTGATAATTTATTTCTAAAAACTTCCAAAATAGGAACTCTCTTGGGAAAAAATAGAAACATATGACTCCCTCTAGTGGGGAGACGCTGAAGTTACGAAAGGAAATTCTGTCTTGTCACTGTATACATATGACTCCCGGGAGGTGTGAGCAGGTTGCTGGACTGTAAATTATGGATTAACTACTACTATTTACCACGGCTAACAAGCTGCGCCTGTGGCCTAATGGATAAGGCGTCTGACTTCTAATCAGACGATTGTGGGTTCGAGTCCCACCAGGCGTGGGTTGTGTTTTTATTTTACTTTTTTTAAAAAAAATATGTTTTGAATTCGAGTTGGTTCTCTACAAAACATGAAACTGGCTTTAGGACAAAGAATTGCCAATCGTTATCTGTTTTTTTATCAATATATTGCTTTGTTATGACTACATTTATGCAAGCTAGAGATTTAGAGCATTATAGATGTGAGATCCGGTACTATATAGTCCCTATTGGCATAGATTGGTGGTATAAATGGAAATTGACCTCGAATGAAGGGCTATACAATTTGATACCAAGGCGGCACACTGAAGTCAAGCAAAAGATAATGTGGATAAAATGCTTAATCCGAAACACCAAATTGGTGGGCCAATTTCAGTGCCTAAAAAAACACACACACATATGCGTGCTAGATGGCAAAATCCGATTTGCTCAAAAAAAAAAAGGCAAAATCCGAGAGGCGTTTCATAATTTTTTTCTTTGGAAAAGTAGCCCTGCCTAACTAAATGTTATTAATTACCTTAATAGTTGCCCTCATTTTGTTATGCAGGTTTGACCACTCATGCTCGTGGACAACAAATCAAATAGACCTTCATTTGTCGCTGGTTTGTAAGAGCATCTCCAAGAGTCTTTCAAAATTTTACTCTCTAAATCATCATTTAGAGAATCATTTGCATAAAAATCGTTTTCTATATATGTTCACTTTCCAACAGCTTTTGTATTTTTTATGCGCACTCTAGAGAGTTAGAGCATCTCTAAGGCCAGTCTCAGTGGCAGTGTCATAGGCACACTTACCAAGTCCGCAACATCAGCTTTTCAGCATGATGACCCTATCACTCTCAATGCACAGGGTCATAGGCTCAGTTTCATAGATAGAATGTTGCATTTAAATTTTGCATGTGTTGTGATCAAATGCAGGGTCATGGACTCATGGGCTCTCAGTGAAGTGTCGTGAGCATTGGTACCTGTGTCGACCTGGGGTCATCACCATGACCCTGAGATCTTCTCTTCCTTCATTTATTTGATGTCATGTCATCAAAAAATCATATGTGGCAGTCCATTAAATGTCGATGACCCTGAGACTGTCCTAAGAGTCTTTCTAAATTTTGCTCTCTAAATCATCATTTAGAGAGCCATTTGCATACAACTCGTTTTCTATATCTCTTCACTTTCCAACAATTTTTTCTATTTCTTATGCGCACTCTAGAGAGCCATTCTGCTCTTCTATATTTGATTAGCGAAAAATCCGGAATAGAAGATGGCTATATTTGGATGACCATTTAGATAAGCTGTTGGAAGGCATTTTTCACCAAAATCTCTATTTCTACCATTTAGAAAGAATATAGAGAGTCTTTTGTAGATGCTCTTATTCTTGTCTTCTATATTTGACAAGCGAAAAATCCGTAATAGATGATGACATATTTGGATGATCATTTAGATAAGCTGTTGAAAGTCATTTTTTCATCAAAATCTCTATTTTTACCATTTAGAAAGAATATAGAGAGTCTCTTGGAGATACTCTAACAAAAATTAAAGGAACTAATATCGACGTCTATCGAGAATAGTAATAACCTGATTAGTTGCTTTATATAAGCTCTCCTAATTTAGCATCCAAAACTTAAGCATGCTATCCATGTGTTACCAATTTGTGAATTTCTAGGATCCGCAATTGTGAGTTATTGGGTATCTTCTACCTCCAACCCATCAACCTTGAGCACCCCTTGAGAGGTGGAGCTGCGCCTAGGGCCGCTTAGGCCGCAGCCCTAGTTGTGGCCCAGCGAAACCCACAAGTCCTTTTAGTTTTTGGCCCAAAAACGAAGTCTTGCAGGCCCATGGCAACAAGTCCGCTCCCGATGACAGCGCGAGCTAGCAAGTGTGAGAGATCTCGCCACCGCCGCCATCGCATGGTCCTCCACGTGTGACCCTCACCGGTCGCTTCCTGGTGCTCAACCTGCTGACCACCGTCGTCACTCAGGGCGCTTGTCCACCCGCGGCGGCCGGGCCGAGCCGGGCACTGCCTCCTGGAGTCCTGGTTGTTACCCCCTACTGTCCGACTGACACCTACTGGAAGGCGGCATCCACCGCCGGGCGCCGGATGGAAGGAGAATTAGAGGATTTCCTACAGGCAGCCACCAGCCACCGTCGAGTGCTGATGGTCGGCTGGAAGGAGCAGGACGCTAATGCGCCACCACCCACTAGCCTCCTCTCACTTGCTCAGGTGTTTATCTTCAATCTTCTTACTTTTATCTAATCACCCACTCCTCTCAATTTCTAAAATTTCAGATTTCAGTTGCTAGTACAAAATGAAGAGTATGATTGCTTATGTGCTTCTTCTCTCTAATCTTACCCTTTTCGGTTTCTATTCAATTCATCAATTGGTAGTTTTGATTGAAAGTTGAATCATCTATGTTCTCTGAAATTTCAGACTTAGGCCCCGACCTCGGTGCGCTGCGCCGCGCCGCTCAGCCGCTGCTCCAGCCTCTGTGCACCGCGTAGTCACCTCATCACCGTACCCGGATCCACGGCCCCGGCCTCCGTGATCTGCGCCGCCCCGCGGCTCTCTTCCCCGGCGCCTCTAAGGAGCCGCCCACCATCCCTTTGCGCCGTTTGTGGAGTCCTCCGACTCCGGGATCCTTCCGACTCCTCCCTTTGCCTGCTGTGCGGGAGTTGAATGAAGAAAATGAAAATAGATAATTGCAAAATAGATAGTAGACGATGAGCAATTAATAAATATAGTGGTCCCACGCACGCGGCGGATACCCGACTTGCCAGCAATCCAACACGGTGGACTCCACTAGCACGTGTAACTTTGTTTCTTTTCTCTCCCTCTTTTTAAGGTGATTTTGTTTCAATCATTCCACACCGTGGATAGACAAACATAATATTTCTATGTGTTTATTTAAAAAACTATAGAAAATTTTCCTTTTCACAAATTTTGTGAACTCCATAGTTATAATTTTTCTTTTTACAAAATAGTTAAAATTTAGGTTCCAACATACATCAGCAAAGGAATAAGAAAGGACAAAAAAAGAAGAGACGCTAATATATATAAAAAATATTATGTACTACTCACAAACTACCCTACATAGAATCAGGTTACCTCCTCCAATATATTTTTCCACTGTGAAATAACCGGGATCAAACTTTACGTCCCAAAATAGACCAATGCATAATACAAAACCACACTTTCAACTTTCGGCACACAACGGTAATCTCGCTATTTCTATTATAATAAGACTCATGTGAGTACCTAAATTTCTAAGAATGTACAAATTGGGTTTCTAAACTTAACATAGGATTTTACTGTATGATACAACATTTTTTGTGTGTTCTCAATCTGCAGCAAAGATGAAAAAACTCTAAATGATCACAAACTATGGATCAGTTGCAATGATCCTCAAGAACTAAAACATATCTAATACATTGATGACCGAGCTAATCTATATCATATCACTTATGCTTATAAATTTATAATCATGATAAAATATATTTGATTATGAATCCAACCATGCAAAAACTACATTACAAAAATAGAAAACTAATAGTCAGATCATTAGTTAAATATCGCAAAGTTTGATTCTCATATGTGTGCGACTTATAAAAATAAATGAGCAAGTACTACAAATGCAATTCCTTACCTGGATTTATTCAAAATCTCTCGGTCACAATCACAACAATCGACGGGGCCCATCACCTATAGACAGCCAGCACACTGGCCATACGCGGCAACGCCGCCAGCATTTCTATATCTACGTGAATAGCAAAAATTATGCACCTATATATAAAAGTCAAATTGTCGGTGCGGAAAGTAGTCCCGACAGTAACTAGTAGATGCGCTGAGATCGGTCTCTCGATGGCCGGTGCTAAGCAACAATGGGACACGAGGTTTATCCTGGTTCCGGCCGTGGGCCGTACGTCCAGCAGGTGTGCGCTCGTGGCGCTGTATTGCAAGGCACCGTGGTGCTCGTAGAGGGGGGCTACAAGCGAGGCGGGAGAGGAGGAGAAGCCTCCAAGTCCCTGCGAATTGATTGAGGCAGATGCCAATATCGTGAGCGAATGCGAATGGGCGAGCTGTTGTGCGTGCGTCGTCGTCGTCCTGGCTAGGGGGCCGCCTCCTCCTTTTATAGACCAAGGGGAGGCGGTTCACAGTTGTGCCGCATGGCTTTAGGTGTAGTGTTGCGGTATGGCGCACAGTTCTTGCGATTTGATGGCCGTCCTGGCGAATCTTGGCCTCGGCACGCGTCGTGGTGGCTCCTGTGCTGGTCCAGGGGCGGCTTCGAGGGTGGTTGTGCTGGTGTTCTTGCATGGTCGTCGTCCGTACACCAGTTCGAGGGTCCGGCTGACGGGGGATTTGGAGCTGTACAGCGGCCGGCGTGGCGGCGTCCCGTCAGCTCTGGTCTTCACAGTGTTGGGAATGGCTCCGCAGCGCCCGGGATAGCGGCACAGCGCCGGGGATGGCCGCACAGGGACGGAGGTGACAGAGGGGATGCGCTCCGCTTGCCTTGCGTCACGACGTCGTCCTGGATGGACGCTGAATTGGTGGCCGTACGCCTTTCGAGGGCGCCACTGTCCCCTTTCGAGGGGTGCGGCGAGGAGGAAGGACGGGAGTGGGCGGTACAGTGCCACGGAGTGACACCGGCCATCCCGCACAGTACCTGCACAGCGCCGGGGATGGCGGCACAGCTGCGGGTTGTTCGAACAGCGCCGGGATCGGATTCCCAGGCTGTGTCAGGAAACCGGCGTGGCGGGGATTCGCCTTTGACCCGTGCGCCCACGGCGTGTCAGAGCATTTAATGCCCCGGTCGGGGGAGCAGGCGGGGCGCCGCGGGCGGAGGGAGGCCTCGAGCGAGGCGAAGATTCGCTCGAGGGGCCGGGACCCACGAGCGAGGCGGGAACTCGTCCGAGGGGCCAAAGCCCTCGAGCGAGGTGGGGACACATTAAGGGGGCGCCACGCCCTCGAGCGAGGCGGGGAGTTTCGCGGCGCGGTGCCCGCCCCTCGAGCGAGGCGGAGGTTCGCTCGAGGGGTTCCGGAGATGGCGGTTTGATGGGCCGCTGAGGCTTTTTGGGCCGTGGGCCTCTTTTGCTTTGGCCGGCACGGGAGGTGATTTGTAGTTGCGTTTAATTGTTTATTTTTAGGAAGGGGTGATTTCCCCCGTTGTTAGGGGACCCCTATGACTGTCCCCGACAGTAGCCCCCGAGCCTTTGCAGTGGTATCCGTAGGGACCCGCAAAGGCTGAGGCTTTCTGTTAGGACTCTCTTCCCTTCTGGACGTTGTGACGTTCCGTGGGGGCGCACTAGCGCACCCGCGGGTGTAGCCCCCGAAGCCTTGGAGGAGTGTGAGCATTCCTGCAAGGTTTTTTGCGTTGAGCTACCAGTCCGTGAGGCGTTCGTTTCAGCCGGCCTCGGCATTATTTTAGCCGGCCTCGGCAATGCCCTGCGCGTGGACTGGTGCTTGCTTACGATCGGGTACGTCCAGAAGGTGTAGCCGTGCGACGAGCCCCCGAGCCTGGGCCCACTCAGGGCGATCGGGGTGTGCTCCTCGACTTGTTCGTGGGCCCCTCGCCGCCCTTTCGCGGGGCGGAGGGGTGAGGTGTCCACGACTCCCATCGAACGGGTCGCGAATCATGGATCCCTCGTCGGGCTGTTAACGGGTAGTTCAAGTGGACGTCCGTGCCAGTTTCAGATCGGGGCATTGATCGCACCCTCAAGGGGTCGGTTCTCGAGCTCTTGGCTCTGGTTTCGTGAGGGGTCATCCTTACCCAGGAAGGAACCTCGCCATTAACGGGCTGTGATCGTGGCCGCGGGTCGTGCGAAGTGGGCGTGCCTTTTCAGGCGGCGCGACGTGGGCGTTGCGGGCATCGTGGGAAGGTAATGGGACGGGGCGCCACGTCTCTTGGGTTACTGCACCGTAATCATAGCGTGCGCGCATGCGTGCGTGGCCGTTTCGGCGCGGCGGGGCCCATTTGTCAGCGACGAGGGGCGTCGGCCGCATTAATTGCCGCCGCACGCGGAGTTCCCGGGGGCGTCGCCCCCTCAGATCCTATAAATCACGGGGGGAGTAGGGGTGAGGCTCCTTACCTCTGCCGTTCGCATCCGTCCCCCACACAGTTCATCTTCTTCCTAGCCGCACGCCCCACCGCTTCGGATCCGTCCGCGCTTTCTTTGCCTCCGCCGCCGTCCTTGCTCCCCATTCCCGTCTTCCATGGCTCCGATTCGGGTGCTGGGCCCTTTCGCGTGGCCCCGGTCGACGGTGACCCGGCTGTCGCTGGAGGAGTTGGTGACCGGTGGGCATCTGACGCCGGCCGGTGACGGCCCACACCCGGCGTGGATGATCCCGCCGGGGTCGGACAGGGAGCCCAACCCCCCGCCGGGCTACGTCGTCAGCTTCATCTGCCTGCACGAGCGCGGCTTCAACGCCCCCGCGAGCAGGTTTATGCGGGGGTTGTGCCACCACTACGGGGTGGAGCTTCACAACTTCGCCCCCAACGCCATCTCGCAGGCGGCCTCTGTCGGGCATACTCCCCGGGTACCCATGCGAGGAAGGATGAAGACGGACTCCTACTAGAATTCCCGTGTAATCCTATTAGGACTCGTTCCGTGTAATCCTACTAGGACTCCTGCCTTGTAATCGACTAGGAACCCGCCCCCTGGACTATATAAAGGAGGGCCGGGTACCTAGCCGGGTATCTCAACCAACACCAAGCGCAGGGCGCCATACTTGATCCCCCAAACAGGACGTAGGGTTCGCCACCTTGGCAGCCCGAACCTGTATAAATCTTGTGTCCTGTGTCCTTGCGCATACCTTCGAGTTCTCGGTCTCCCGATCACGATCCTCCACCGCACATTCTACTACCTCGGGTACCCCTGGGTAGGTTTGCCGGGTTAAAACACCGACAGCTGGCGCGCCAGGTAGGGGATTCCTGGGGATCTCGGCGAACTGGGACTTGTGGGTCCACCTCTTCCGTGGTGAGCTCCACACTCTCGCCACGGGCGAGAGGGGGACGCGTCGAGCGGTTCGCGCCGGCGGCCTCACGCTCGCGTTGCGGGACACGCGCAAGGAGCTGTACTTGCCGTGTACCATGACGTCCAACAACACCGAGTGGGAGAAGGGGTGGTTCTACCTCCGCAACGACGGCGCCGGTCTCCCACCGTACACCGGGAAGGTGCTTCGGGAGAAGCCCGACGCCTGGGTGTACGGCGTGTCGCCCCCTTCGAGGCAGAGGAGGCTCGAGCCCCTCACCAACGCCCTGCGCCAGTTGGCGGATTCCGGGCTGGCGGTGGCGTCTGTTATCACCAACTTCCACCACCAGCGGGTCATCCTCCTCATGGAGAGGGAGCTCCGCATCTACGAGATGAGCGATGCGGCCAATCCCGTGTCGTTGGCGCGTTCGCGGCTGCTGCAGGAGCGGCTTCCCAAGGGATACGCGGCCACTCGGGTGAGGTGCGCGATCAATCTCAAGACGGTGCCGCACAGCGACGACGACCTGTGGTCGTTCGTGATGCTCCCTGACGCCAGCCAGGTGAGCGCTGCCTTCCTTCGCCTTTCGTTTCCCCTCCTGCTCTTTTGTTCGTCCTGATGGTCCCTGCCTGTAGGCGGTGAACGTCAACACCGCCAGATCGGACCCGCCGACGCCTCGGTCGCAGGCTGCCGACCGCGCCGCGCAGCAGCGGGAGCGGGACCGGGCGACCCTTGCAAAGGAGAAGAAGATCAGGAGGCAGGAGCGCCTCGACCAGCACAACGAGGATTACCGGCTGCGCGAGCAGCAGGGTCTCTCCCCCCCGCCGGTGCTGGTGAACTCGTCCTCGGACGAGGAAGAGAGCGACGGGGAGCGGACCACCTCCGATAGGTGGGAACCCGCGGCGCCCCCGTCCCCGGGGGCCGAGGGGCCGGCCGCGGAATCGACCCTCGAGACGGGCACAGAGCCGCCCGTCGCCGGATCGTCGACGAAGGTGCCGGCGGGTGCCGCCGAGGCGCCGGCAGGCGCCCCCCGAGCCCTCGAGGAAGCGGAAGCGGGGCTTCTCCAGCTTGAAGTGAGTAGCGTTCCTTTCCGCATGCTTTCGATTTTGTGACGTGGTTGCTCATCCCCTGCTTTTCCTTTGCTATCAGGGCGTCGCCGGCCATCCCTGCCCTTGCGCCCGTCAAGGCGCTCAAGCTGCGGATGTCACTGGTGACCGGGCGCTGGTCGGAGAGGGCGCCGCGGGCGGCAGCAAGTGTAGCGGTGGCTGGCGAGCCATCGCACGCCATGACCGCGGCCGCGAGGCCGCAGCAGGAGGAGGCGGCAGCGGCAGCTGCGCAGGCGCTGGTTCCCCGCGATCCTCGCCAAGGGCGCGGGCGGACTCGCTCGGAGAGCCGGTCCGCCAGGGGCCGCGAGGCGGTCGAGGCCCTGGCTGGTGGTGATTCCGCCCCCAGGAGGGGCCGATCGAGGAGGGTGGTTGGGTCGACCTCGGGCCCGTGCCCGAGGTGCTGGTGGTGCGGTCTAATGGCTGCGTGATGTCGCAGCGGCCGGCGCACGACGCTGAGGCGTCGACATCCAGCGCCGCGCTGCCAGCGTCCGACGCCGCCCCATCGCGGTTGGAGCAGGAGCTACATCGCCCCGGGGTGCCGCAGGGCTTGCTCGACGAGGCCAGGGCTGAGAGGGCGCTGTTGCAGGAATTCCGTGCCCACGGCGCCTCTCTCAACGCCGCCCTGACCGAGGCGCTCCGGCTCCACGGAGGCAGGTCGCTCCAGATCTTCAAGGTGAGGATTTTCGTTCGATTGATGCTTGTCTCCCCGTTTTCTTCCTCGCCTCAACGTTTTACGTTCTGATCGTCCCTTCTATCTTTTCGTTGCTGCCCGCAGGAGTTGCAGGGCCAGGCGGGCGAAAAGTTCAATCACCTCACCGAACTGAGCTCCGAGCTGGACTGGTACCGGGGACAATATGAGTCCCTAGACGCCCTGGTGGAAGCCCTGCAGACGGATAGCGGCTGGTTGGAATACAAGCTGATGGCCGCGGAGGACGCCCTCATCGACCAGCGCACCCTGGCGGCAGAGAACGCCACCGCGGTCGACAAGGTGAAGGCCGCGCTCCAGGAAAAGGAGGAGGCGCTGGCGACGGCGAACGGCCAGCTGCAGCAGGCGCGCGATGCCTTGGCCGAGGCGCGAACCACGCTGGCGCAGCGGGAGACGGCCTTGGCTGAGGCGCAGACTCAGCTCCAGCAGGACCGTACCACCCTCGAGGAGGCGCGGACCTGGCAGACCCAGGCGGAGCAGAAGGCCCAGGAGGCCGAGAAGCTGAGCGCTGCCCTGCAGGAGAAGACCACGTCGCTCGCTGCAGTGGAGGAGCAGCTCCGCCAGGAGCGGAGCGCGCGCGAGCGGGTGGAAACTCAGCTCCAGCAGGAGCGGGCCGCCCTCGAGGACGCTCGAGCCTCCATCCAGCGCGAGCGCTCGGCTCGGGAGGAGGCGCAAGGCCAGCTCCAGCAGGAGCGCACCGCACTGGGGGAGGTCCGAGCCGCGCTTCAGCTCCGGGAGTCGAAGGTCACGCGGCTCACCGGGGAGCTGGTCCAGGAGGCCGTGGCCTTCGAGGACCTGCGGATCACCGGCGAGGAGAAGGACGCCTCTATCCTAGAGTTGAAGCAGGAGGTCGAGACCGCGCGCGCGGACCTCGAGAAGGAGAAGAAGCAGGTCGAGGGTAAGTTGCCCCTCGAGCCCTTTACTTATCGGTTGGCTGATTTCGTCGAGATTCGCTCTCGACTTATTTCCCTTTCGCTCTCAGGCCTACGGACCACTCTCGGGACGTCGGCGACGCAGGCGGAGGTGCTCCAGGCGGCCTACAACTCCTCCCAGCAGGAGCTGGGGCTTCTAGAGCAGGCGGCCCTCGAGGCGTGCCAGAGCATCGACGAGGGTGCCGGGCAGGCAGGGAGCTCCGTGGCGAGTCACCTCTGGGCCTTGGGTGGCCATGTTGCCGGGCGTATGCGAGGCGCGCTCCGCCTGGGGATCCAAAAGGCCCTCGGCGTGGTGCAGTCGCACTACCAGGTCAACCTTGCGGCACTGGCCACGGGCTACATCGTCGCCGACGATCTTGACGACGACGAGGCGCAGGCGGTGGTGGACCATCTAGATGCTCTTGCTGCTCCTGCCGCTGCCATCCTCGCTGATGACTTCGAGGAGGACCTCTTCCCGAATGCTCCCCCCGCCGGACCCCTTGAGCCCTGAAAGTGGCTGGGCGCTCAGGCCCTTAGATAGTAGTCAGGATTCGAGCCGTGGGGCTTTTGTAATAAAACAATTTGTTTTAAGAGCTTGTAAATTAAGCGCTACTCATTTCATGTTATTGTGCTATTCCGTCCCTTTCCCGTTGCTTAGGCAAATTTCGGCTGGAGTTGATCGTTTTCACGAGTAGCCCTTAGGCAAAGCGGTGAGGGGGAGGGGCCGTATCCTGCCGGAGGCGTAGCCTGTCCCCGACTTGTCCGTCTTTGCCCTTTGGCCGCTCGCGCCCCGCGTCCTTTTTGCCCAAACTCTCGGGTCGGGACGTGTTTAGCGTTTTAGAATAAAGGTTTTTTGCAAAAAACAGGACCGTTTAGGAGGGGTGCCCCCCGTAGTAGCCCCCGAGGGGGGACTTGGTTTTCGGGGAGAAAGCCGAGTCGCCCTTGACTTTATTCAAAAATTTTAACATATATACAGCCGACTGGGGCGTCGGATATGCACAAAATGACTTGGAAATCCTTTCTAAGGGTAGAAGCGACGTAGCTGTTGGATGTTCCAAGTGTTGGTGAGGACTTCGCCCTGCTCGTTCGCCAGCTTGTACGTGCCGGGCTTGAGCACCTCGACGATGATGTAGGGCCCTACCCACGGCGGTGATAGCTTGTGGCGGCCTCGGTTATCTTGGCGTAGCCTTAGCACTAGGTCGCCCTCACTGAAGTCTCGGCGCCGGATTTTCTGAGCCTGGTATCGCCGGAGTGCCTGCTGGTATCTTGCCGAATGCATCATCGCCACGTCACGGGCTTCATTTATCTGATCCAACGAGTCTTCGCGAGCCCGCTGGTTTGAATTTTCTTCATAGTCCTTGAGCTTGGGCGATCCGTATTCCAAGTCCGTGGGGAGGACAGCCTCCGCGCCATAGACGAGAAAAAACGGCGTGAATCCTGTGGCTCTGCTCGGGGTGGTCCTGAGGCTCCAAATGACCGACGGTAGCTCTTGGATCCATTTCCGGCCAGACTTGTTCAGTCTGTCGAAGATCCTGGGCTTGAGGCCTTGTAAAATCATGCCATTGGCACGTTTCACCTGGCCATTGGTCTGTGGGTGTGCGACGGCCGCCCAATCCACGCGGATATGGTGGTTGTCACAGAACTCCAGGAATTTTCTGCCGGTGAACTGGGAGCCGTTGTCGGTGATGATGGAGTTCGGCACTCCAAACCTGTGGATGATGTCGGTGAAGAAGGACACGGCCTGCTCGGATCTGAGATTGGTGATTGGGCGTGCCTCGATCCATTTTGAGAACTTATCTATGGCGACCAGTAGGTGTGTGTAGCCCCCGGGCGCCTTTCGCACGGGCCCAACGATGTCCAATCCCCACACGGCGAACGGCCATGTGACGGGTATGGTCTGGAGGGCGTGAGCTGGGAGATGGGTCTTGCGTGCGTAGAATTGGCACCCTTCGTAGGTGTGTACGACCTCGTTGGCGTCGGCGACCGCTGTGGGCCAGTAGAAGCCTTGGCGGAACGCGTTGCCCACGAGGGTGCGCGGTGCCGCGTGATGGCCGCACGCGCCTATGTGGATGTCCCGGATGAGCTCCCGGCCGTGGGGAATGGGGATGCACCACTGCAGGACCCCAGACGCGGTGCGCTTATACAGCTCGCCGTCGACCACGGTGAATGATTTGGCCTTCCTGGCGATGCGCCTGGCCTCGGTCCGATCCGAGGGTAGCTCCCCTCGGTCGATCCAAGTGAGGTATTTGCTCCGCCAATCTTCCGCGTGGGGGGCCGCCTCGGTCTCCATGGCTTCGGCCTCGTCTACGCCGTACCCCTTGAGTAGGGAGAGCACGAACGCCTCGTTCGAGGGGTCCTCGTCCATGGGTTCCGCACCCGCATGATTCGAGGGAGCCCCCGAGGGTTCTTCCTGATTCGAGGGGGCCTTGCTGAGGTCGACGGATGGTTTGGCGATGTCTCGCGCGAAAACGTTCGTGGGGACGGTGATTCGCCCCGACGCGATCTTCGCGAGCTCATCCGCCTCCTCGTTGTACTTGCGGGGGATGTGGTTGAGCTCGATGCCGTAGAATTTGTCCTCGAGTGCGCGCACGACGTTGCAATAGGCCTCCATCTTCTCATCGTGGCAGCTCGCGTTCTTCATGACTTGGTCGATTATGAGCTGCGAGTCTCCCCGGACGTCGAAGCGCTTGATGCCGGTCTCGATGGTGATTCGGAGGCCGCAAAGGAGGGCCTCGTACTCTGCCATGTTGTTCGACGCGGGGAAGTGCAGGCGTACCGCGTACCTCATGTGCTCTCCGAGGGGTGAGATGAAGAGCAGGCCTGTGCCCGCTCCGGTTTTCATCACCGACCCGTCGAAGTAGAGGGTCCTGCACTCGGCCTGGATTTGCAATGGGGGCAATTGCGTGTCCGTCCATTCGGCGACGAAATCCGCGAGGATTTGGGACTTGATCGCCATGCGCGGCGTGTGGGTGAGCGTTTCACCCATGAGCTCTACGGACCACTTCGCGATCCTGCCCGAAGCGTCCGGATTGCGGATTATTTCCCCCAACGGGAACGACGAGACCACCGCGACCGGATGGGCCTCGAAGTAGTGTCGCAACTTGCGGCGCGCAAGCACCACCGCGTAGAACAGCTTCTGGATCTGGGGGGTACCGTGCTTTGGTCTCGGACAGCACCTCGCTGATGTAGTACACCAGCCTTTGGACCGGTAGGGCGTGCCCTTCCTCCGCTCGTTCTACTACGATGACCGCGCTGACCACCTGGGTGGTTGCCGCGATGTAGAGATACAGAGGATCACCGTCTCGAGGCGGCGTGAGGATTGGCGTGTGCGCGAGTGTCGCTTTTAGCTTGTCAAGCGCCTCCTGGGCCTCGACGGTCCAGGAGAAGCGCTCGTGCTTCTTCAGGAGTCGGTAGAGGGGTAGGCCTTTCTCGCCGAGCCGCGAGATGAAGCGGCTCAAGGCGGCCAGGCAGCCCAGCACCTTCTGCACCCCTTTCGGGTCTCGAATTGGACCCATTCAGTCGAGGGCAGAGACCTTTTCGGGGTTGGGCTCGATGCCCCGCCGGGAGACGATGTATCCTAGCAGCATGCCGCGCGGCACCCCAAAGACGCACTTTTCGGGGTTCAATTTCACCCTGTTAGCCCGTAGGCAATCAAACGCGACGCGCAGATCGTTAACCAGGTCGTCCGCCTTCCTGGTTTTGACGACAATGTCATCTACGTATGCCTCCACGGTCCGCCCGATGTGGTCCCCGAAAACGTGCTGCATACATCGCTGGTATGTAGCGCCCGCATTTCGAAGACCAAATGGCATCGTTACGTAGCAAAACTTGCCGAATGGCGTGATGAAAGAGGTCGTGAGTTGATCGGACTCCTTCATCTTTATTTGGTGGTAACCCGAATAGGCATCAAGGAAACACAAAAGTTCGCACCCCGCAGTGGAATCCACAATTTGATCGATTCGTGACAAAGGAAAAGGAACTTTTGGACATGCTTTATTCAAACCAGTGTAATCTACACACATCCGCCACTTCCCATTCTTTTTCTTAACTAGTACAGGATTAGCTAGCCACGTGGGGTGAAACACTTCCTTGATGAATCCGGCCTCGAGGAGCCTTCGCAGCTCTACTCCGATCGCCTGGCACCTTTCTTCATCAAAGCGCCGCAGCCGCTGTTGCACGGCTCTGGAGTGAGGTAGGATATCAAGGGAGTGCTCGGCGACCTCCCTCGGGATGCCCGGCATGTCCGAGGGGCTCCACGCAAAGATGACGGCGTTGGCGCGGAGAAAGTCGACGAGAACCACTTCCTATTTCAGGTCGAGGGTGGAGCTGACCCTCAACACCCTGCCCTCGGGGGCAGCGGGGTCGAGGGGTACATCCTTGGTCTGCTCGGCAGCCTCGAAGCTGCCCGCGTGCTTGGCAGAGGAGTCGGGGCCCTCGTTGGCCAACCTCTCCATGTCTGCGACGAGCGTTTCGTCAAGCGCGAGAGCCTCGGCGTGCTCGACGCACTCGACGTCGCAGTCAAACGCGTGCTCGATCGACGAGCCCACCGTGATGACGCCTTTTGGTCCCGGCATCTTCATCTTGAGGTAGGTGTAGTTTGGGACCGCCATGAACTTGGCATAGCACGGACGCCTGAGGATGGCGTGGTACGCGCCCCGAAATCCCACCACCTCGAAGGTGAGGGTCTCCTTGCGGAAGTTGTCCGGCGTGCCGAACCAGACCGGCAGGTCGATCTGCCCGAGGGGCTGGACGCGCTTGCCTGGCGCAACACCGTGGAACGGCGTCGTGCTGGGCCGCAGCTGGTCCAAGCCGATCCCTATCAGCCGTAGGGTGTGAGCGGAGAGAATGTTGAGGCTGCTGCCGTCGTCCATCAGCACCTTGGAGAACCGCGCATTGCCGATGATGGGATTGACGAACAGCGGGTACCGCCCTGGGTTGGGGATGCGGTTCAGGTGATCCTCGCGGCTGAAGGTGATGGCCTCCTCCGACCAATTGAGGAAGGAAGGAGGGGCCTTCTCGGCGGCGAGGACCTCGTGCCGCTCGCGTTTGCGCTGGCTGCTGGACATGTCTACCGTCGGCCCCCCGAAGATGAGGAAGACGTTCTCCACCGCGGGGAAACCGCCGGCGCCCCCGTCACCACCGTCCTTCTTGGCCTCGTCCTCCTTCGCGCCGACGCGGCTGTAGTACTTCTTGAGCATGTCGCATTGCTCGAGGGTGTGGTTGACGGGGGTCTTGTGGTATGGGCCTGGCTACTTCAGCATGTCGTCGAACACGCTGGGGCCTCAAGGGGCCCTCGAGGACCCTTGCGGGCGGGGTCGACTGCGAGGGCCTCGTCGTCGTCCTCGTCGCGTCCCTGCGCGCGCGTGTCGTGGCAGGGCTTCTTGCCCTTTTTGCCCCGCTTCTGCTTCTTTTGGGGCTCTTTGGACTTACTGCCCTCCGCGGGCGCGTCGTCCACGCGCTTGCCCTTCTTCCCGTCGAATATGGCCCCCACCGCCTCCTCTCCGGAAGCGAAGCTGGTGGCGATGTCGAACAGCTCGTTGGAGTCGACCGGCGGGCTCCGTCCGAGCTCGCGCACAAGGTCCCGGCAGGTCGTGCCCTCGAGGAAGGCGTGCACGATTTCCGACTGAGCGACGCTCGGGAGCTCGGTACAGCGCTTGGAAAAACACCGTATGAAATCCCGGAGCGACTCGCCGGGCTTCTGGGTGCATGCCCGCAGGTCCCAGGAGTTTCCGGGGCGCACGTATGTGCCCTGGAAGTTCCCCACGAATGTGCGGACTAAGTCGTCCCAGCTATGGATCTGGCTGGGCGGCAGGTGCTCGAGCCATGTCCAGGCCGAATCCGCGAGATGTAGCGGCAGGTTGCGGATGATCACCGTATCGGTGGTGGTACCGCCCAGCTGGCAAGCCAGGCGGTAGTCGTTGAGCCATACCCGGGGGTCCGTCTCCACCGTGTACTTGGTGATGGTGGTGGGCTGGCGGAAGCGCTGGGGGAAGTTCGCCGTGCGAATCTCCCGGCTGAACACGCGGGTTCCCGGGGGTTCCGGCGTTGGCGAGCGGTCCTCTCGGCTGTCGTAGCAACCACCCCGCCGAGGGTGGTAGCCCGCCGCCGCTCGCGCCTCCGCGTCGCCCCTTCTCTTGGCGTTCAGGATGTTGCGAGCATCGCCATCGTGGGCTAGGCCGCGTGTGTCAAGGATCCGCTCCCTGACCGGCATCCTGCCCTGGTTCGCTGGCCGTCCCGCTGTACCGCCCGCGTGGATGGACGCCTCCTGGTCCTGCGCGTCGCCGTCGTCCTGCGCGTTGGACTGGTTGCGTATGCGGGACGCGGAGCTCTCGGCCTGCTGCACGGCCGCCTGCTTGATGAGGGCCTGCGCCTCGCGGCACAGGTTGCGTGCCTCAGGCGTCGATGGCTCGGGCATGGCCCGGAGCAGTGTCGCTGCTGCGATGAGCTTCTGGCTTGCCCGGGGCGGTGTGTGCGGGTCGTCGACGTTGAAGTCGGCGTTGATGCGCTCGCGGGCCTGCCTGCCTAACTCTCGCGCGCGTTCGCCGTGCGCCGAGGCTTCTCCCGCGATGGTGGCGCGCAAGAGCCGCACCTGCCGGTACTCGTCCGCGAGCTTAGCCTCGAGCTCGCGTGCTTGGGCCAGCTGTGCGGCGATGTCGGCGCCTCCCGCCGGCGGGGCGGGAGGTGGATTCACCCCCGAGTTCTGGGGCGCGTCTCCGTCTCCTGCTCCGTTTGCGTCGTCGGCGTGTTCGTCGACGACAACGACGAAACACTCGCGCGCGGGGTCATAGCTTCCGATGCTGGAGTCATCGGAGCAGCCGAACCAGTAGTCCGCGGCGTCGAGGAATCGCTAGAACATCACGGGGTCCGGTACACCGGAGAAGTCCCACTCGGTGTACCCGTGCGAGGTCGCAGGCGGCAGCTCGCTGGCCGAGCCGTGGTACGACTCGTCGTTGGTGGTGGCGATGAGGTTCCGGACTGCCAACAGGTGGTGGCCCGGAAGATCCTCGTACGCGGCCACATCGGTGCTGACGGACGAGGCGTACGTCGTGGCAGCGTTGCGCACCCCGTAGGGGAACTGCGACCCTGAGGCCGCGTGCTCCCCCGCGGGCGGCGTTGTCGCGTTGGTGGGCGCGTCTCTCTGCGCCGCGGCGCGTGCGGCCCGGCGTCGCTCCATGCGTGCTTGGCGCGAGCGTTTGCCTGAGCGCTTGCGGCGCCGAGGCGTCGAGGTACTCGCGGCAGCCGCCTGGGTGGGTGCCGGAGTGTCCGTCGCTGGTGTGGCGGGCATTGGGCCCGGGCCGGTCGACTGCCACGGATGAAGCTCGTCGCGGTTGGTGAGGCGCATAAGGTACCCGTTCCCCGTGGCCTGGAAGTTCAGGCTCCCGAACCGGATCTCGAATCCGGCTGGGAAGGGGTCCGAGCTGCCCATGGCATACCTCTGGGACGTGATCTCGGTGCGAATCACCATCGAGACTGCTGGTGAGGAGCTGATCTCAGCGCGAGCCCCCCTACCTGGCGCGCCAACTGTCGGTGCGGAAAGTAGTCCCGACAGTAACTAGTAGATGCGCTGAGATCGGTCTCTCGATGGCCGGTGCTAAGCAACAATGGGACACGAGGTTTATCCTGGTTCCGGCCGTGGGCCGTACGTCCAGCAGGTGTGCGCTCGTGGCGCTGTATTGCAAGGCACCGTGGTGCTCGTAGAGGGGGGCTACAAGCGAGGCGGGAGAGGAGGAGAAGCCTCCAAGTCCCTGCGAATTGATTGAGGCAGATGCCAATATCGTGAGCGAATGCGAATGGGCGAGCTGTTGTGCGTGCGTCATCGTCGTCCTGGCTAGGGGGCCGCCTCCTCCTTTTATAGACCAAGGGGAGGCGGTTTACAGTTGTGCCGCATGGCTTTAGGTGTAGTGTTGCGGTATGGCGCACAGTTCTTGCGATTTGATGGCTGTCCTGGCGAATCTTGGCCTCGGCACGCGTCGTGGTGGCTCCTGTGCTGGTCCAGGGGCGGCTTCGAGGGTGGTCGTGCTGGTGTTCTTGCATGGTCGTCGTCCGTACACCAGTTCGAGGGTCCGGCTGACGGGGGATCTGGAGCTGTACAGCGGCCGGCGTGGCGGCGTCCCGTCAGCTCTGGTCTTCACAGTGTTGGGAATGGCTCCGCAGCGCCCGGGATAGCGGCACAGCGCCGGGGCCGCACAGGGCCAGAGGTGACAAAGGGGATGCGCTCCGCTTACCTTGCGTCACGGCGTCGTCCTGGATGGACGCTGAATTGGTGGCCGTACGCCTTTCGAGGGCGCCACTGTCCCCTTTCGAGGGGTGCGGCGAGGAGGAAGGACGGGAGTGGGCGGTACAGTGCCACGGAGTGACACTAGCCATCCCGCACAGTACCTGCACAGCCCCGGGGATGGCGGCACAGCTGCGGGTTGTTCGAACAGCGCCGGGATCGGATTCCCAGGCTGTGTCAAGAAACCGGCGTGGCGGGGATTCGCCTTTGACCCGTACGCCCACGGCGTGTCAGAGCATTTAATGCCCCGGTCGGGGGAGCAGGAGCAGGCGGGGCGCCGCGGGCGGAGGGAGGCCTCGAGCGAGGCGAAGATTCGCTCGAGGGGCCGGGACCCTCGAGCGAGGCGGGAACTCGTCCGAGGGGCCAAAGCCCTCGAGCGAGGCGGGGACACGTTAAGGGGGCGCCACACCCTCGAGCGAGGCGGGGAGTTTCGCGGCGCGGTGCCACCCCTCGAGCGAGGCGGAGGTTCGCTCGAGGGGTTCCGGAGATGGTGGTTTGATGGGCCGCTGAGGCTTTTTGGGCCGTGGGCACGGGAGGTGATTTGTAGTTGCGTTTAATTGTTTATTTTTAGGAATGGGTGATTTTCCATGTTGTTAGGGGACCCTATGGCTGTCCCCGACACAAATAACTTATAATTCGAAATGAAAGATGTATTATAGTAATAGTACAGTGTGGTAATTTAGTGGAACTTGCCTATTATCTTAGATACTCCGTTCGCTCTAAATTGTGGGTCGTTTAATTTTCTTGGCCCATAGGTATTATTATGCATCTAGAGTTCTAGACGTACACCATATATAAGTGCACATAAAAAATTATGCATGTAGAAAAGTTAAAACAACGACCTAAACTTTGTACCAGATGAAGTATCATAAATTGTGGCTGAGTTATATTTACAAACCTTCATGCATATCTTGCTGATCGTTTGTTTGGATTATTATTTTCAGTAAATTTCAGGAAAAACAACCATTTTTTTCCTTTCTAAAATTCCTACCGCATTTTTGCTTCCTACTACTCGGAGAATATATATGTGAGTAAAGCGCAAAAACCAAGCAGAACCAATTATGTTTGGTGCCATGTGACATCGACAGGTGGACCCGAGTCCTTGAGGAAATAGCCAAAGGCAAAACGTGGTAGATTTGTGAGAGGTGTAGGTAGTAAACCCAAAGCAGTGGTAATTCTATGAAGCGGGTACTCTTTTTTTTGTTAATTCAAGGGCCAAGAGACCCCTGCCTTACTTGACAAGCAAGACCGTTAAACGGTTTACAGCTCAAATATTTTGCTAACCATTGGCTACAAAACCACACATCACCACCCGCTCATGGAGAGCTACAGCCACATCATCTAAACGCAACACACAAAAACTCACACACGATCAACTGAAAGCATACACTGCTACTCAAGCCTTCTGGGTTTACATCAGCATCTTGAGGTCCATCCATTTGCCGGACTTTTGTGCCTCTTCCCAGTCTTTTCCTTGCGAGATCCATTGCGTCAATTCTGCAGGAATTGTGTCCAGCTCCCAATTTGTCGCGTTGTTGGTGATGAACTCCAGCAGACTTCCATTCCACTTTGAAGATTTCACAGCATCCTCTCTGGCCTGCTTGCAAGCTGCCTTAGCTCTGTTATATAGCTCATCATCTTCCTTCTGCTTGAAGCGGGTACTCCCTTAGTCTCAAACTGTACAAACTGTTGTTTTGATATTTTCAATTTCATAATTTCTGCAATTCATGTAGATATACATTAGTGTATATATTTATGTAAAAGTTGTGAATTCAGAATGCTAATAGAGACCTATAATCTTGTGGATCGTGGGAGTAGTTTCTTTAACTATGCTTTTATATTTTCCGGGATGATTTTTGTTTAGTGCATCTGCGCCAGATCGAACTCCCGTCACTTCAAACTGTCAATGTCGTCAGCACCCAAAAGCGGTGTGTGGTGTTGCTGGGCCGCACCGGCCCAGCAGAACACGCGTCGACGTCGACGAGACTCACCCACTCACTCACTGACTTATAGGTGGCCATTTGGCACGAGCACGATGGGCCGGCACTAGCACGGTCCGAAAAAGCACGGTCCTGGCACAGCACGACACGAAGACGATAGTGCCAGGCACGACACGATGTAGTGCCAGTGCCTGGGCCGCCAATTCGGCCCGTAGTGCCGGCACGGGCACGACACGATTAATGGGCTGGCACGATGGTAGCCCGTTAAATTCTGATCTGCTAAAAACTCATGTACTACTCTAGTATAAAAAGCACTCAAACCCTAAATCCCCTCCCCAACCCATCCCCAGTCCCCACCCCTGCGCGCCGCCGCCCCCTGGGTGACGCGCCAGCCCCTGCGGCCTTGCCTCCGCGGGTGGTGGCAGCGGCGACGCCGGTGCCCTCCGCCTCGGCTTCGCACCGCACCGGCCGCCGGTCACCTCCGCCTCGACGCCGCGCCGGCCGCCGGCCCCCTCCGCCTCGACACCACGCCGGCCGCCGGTCCCTCCGCCTCGATGCCGCGTCGGTCGGCCGGCCGCCTCCGCCTCGACGCCGTGTTGGCCTCCCGGCCCCCTCCGACTCCTCTTCTCCGGCGGGCGGGTGGCAGAGCAGCGGTGGGCAGCGGCGCCGGCCGCCGGTCCTCGGCCCCTCCGCCTTGGATTCACCTCCCTGGCTCCCTTCCTTCTTCTTCGCCGGGATCCGGCCACCTCCGTTCTTCTTCTTCCGCGTCGAGCACTGCAGTGCCGCCGTGCCCAGTGGCACGGCACGGCACGCCCAAGCCGTGGTAGGGTCGTGCCAGTGCCGGCGATTCGGCACGGCGGCACTACGCAGCACGGCACGGTGGGCCGCCGGGCCGCATAGGGCTGGGCCTAGCCGTGCCCGTGCCAGTGCCGGGCCGGGCGGCCCGTTTGGCCACCTATACACTGACTGCAAAGCTTCCTCTTTCTTCCCTCTCCTATCCACCCCGACAGGTCCAGCTCTCTCACGCTCAGGCTGCGGCGATGTGTGGTGACTGATGCTTGAGCAGGCGGTTGACTACTGGTGGCTGGCGAAGGAGGTGGCGTCGGGGATGGGGCTCTGGGGCTGGCCGTGGGGGCGGCGGGGCCCGTCGGGCTTCAGCTCGGCCTCCACCGCCGAGGAGGTCACCGCCGGCGTCGACGCCAGCCATCTCACCGCCATCGTCCTATGCCTCTGTCCCTCCCTCTCTCTTCTTTGTTTCCTTCAGTGCAGTGCAGCGATGCTTTCTCTAGCGGTCCTCTGCCAGTCGTTGCAGAGTTTGTGCAGGAATTAGTGCAGGAATTGCAGCATAGGATTCCTGAATAGGTTATGCAGGAATTAAAGGTCAGTTTTGCAGCATAGGATTACTGAACAGGTTATGATGGGATTAACTTTCGTCTACATTGACATCACAATGACAAATGCTAGATATCTATTTTGTTCTCCACATCACAACTCTATATTCATTTCTCTTTTGCATTGGTGTGGATTCCAGCAGTCTTACAATTGGTAGGCCGTAGGCATGACCTGTCTCTCAAACTTTCTTCTCCACTCTGTTTCATTTGTTAAACAAAAAAACAGGTGCAACAAATGGGATTGGAAAGGAAACAGCCAGAGTTCTAGCGCTGAGGGGAGCGGAAGTGATCATACCAGCTAGGACACTGGAGAGCGGCATGAAGGTGAAAGAGAGCCTTGCTGAACAGGTCCCGGGCTCCAAGCTGCATGTCATGGAGATGGACCTGAGCTCTCTCAGCTCTGTCCGCAAGTTCGCGCGGTCCTTCGATTCGTCTCATTAGCACCTGAACATCCTCATGTATGTATGGCCACTTCTGAAAGGCTGCAGATATTCAGAATTGAACTGCAACGTGTTTCTCTGAACTCAATCCCATGGTAATCTGAAACATGTTTCTCTGAAGAAATAATGCAGGGATTATGGCATGCCCTTACCAGCTGTCTGAGGATGGGATTGAACTGCAGTTTGCAATGAACCATCTCGGTTAGTACCATACCGGGCAATCGTGTCGACAATTCCTTGTCACATGTAGCATCAGGGTATTTGCTTTGCTGATATGGCCTGAACTGCTGTTATTCTTAGTACTTTGTTCAGAAGAGTAAATACTTCTTCAAAAGCAAATTAGTGATTAATTAGGCACAAACATCTATTGAACTTGACCTTATGAGCAGGCCACTTCTTGCTGACAAAGCTCCTACTCGAAAAGATGAAATCAACTGCAAGCGAGACAGGGGTGCAAGGCAGGATCATAAACATAGCTTCTGTTGCGCAAAAAAGAAGTGATGGTACATGCTTTGAGCTGGAGAAGTTAAACGATAAGGCTAGGTTGGCAAGAAGTTAATGTTTAGTTGTCAATGACATTGATCCCGTTCTTTTAGCTCAACATACAAGAAAATTACTGTTTTTTTCTCTCTAAAATTTATAGGTACAACCCATTCATTGCATATTCACATTCCAAATTGGCCAATATTCTTCATGCAAATGAGCTGTCCAGGCGTTTTCAGGTATATAATCTCTTGCCTTGCCACTAATTGCCTAATTGCACATTCACTGCATCGTGACAAACTAACACATGTTTGGTGAAATATTAGGAAGAAGGTTGCAATCTGACAGCGAATTCCCTGCATCCTGGAGTAATCTTCACCAATATCGTCCGCTACATTGCAGGAAACAGTAATAACTTTGCAAGCTCAAGCCCCAAAAAGATGGCTCATAAACCTTTTTTTGTCGATGTGTTAGATCCTTTTTCCAATTAACTCATATAAATGAATACTTTGCAGGTGCGCTACTCTCCATCGTCTCTCCTGTGGCAAAACTTGTTTTGAAGGGCGTACCCCAGGTTATTGAATCTTGGCATCAACTAACTCTCAACAATTATAACATAAGTATCAAGTATTACTGGTTTCACAAATTACAACTCGTAAGAATATTATCTGACGAGCATGGATTCTAGGGAGCTGCAACTACTTGCTACCTGGCATTGCACCCTGATCTGAAAGATGTATCAGGCAAATACTTTGCGGATTGCAATGAAGCGACACCGACCGCAGTCGCAAGAGATGCAGAGCTGGCAAAGAAACTATGGTTGTTCAGTGAAGAACTTTTAGGGGCCAATGCGGAGAGCGGACCAGAATGATACTAGCCATGTCCCTACCCATATGTCTGTGACAGCGAGGGAGCCTGTGGGAGTACAAATGCTGAAAATGTAAATTTTTCCTTATTTGAAACATTTGTTAGTATTAGCATCATGGGCTGTTTAGGTGATTTGGTTGATTGTTTGTGGGCTTGCAACAAAATAAGATCTAGAATGCATTCTTTTGAATTATTATTAATCCAACATTTGGTGATGTATGCTATAGTCTTGTAAGTGAGTTATTACAAAATCCAAAATCCAACTGTATTTTTTTTATCAATTATTAGAAACCATATAGGTCTATTTTTGAATGTTTGAGCACGATTTTGTAGAAAATAATGCAAGCTGATATTACGTTTGTAACTTCTACTCAAACATTCTGTATGTGCTGGTGCAACATTTTGAAATGAACTAGGCTTTAGAAAAAAAAATCAAATATCATCTTTTTAAATTATTGAATGCACATAATGAGAGAAAAATCTATATAACCCATTCTAAACAACGGATCAATGGTTAGGCTATGTGATATATGATGCAATTGCTAATGTCACACAATTGTACTTGCAACAATTCTTTGGATCCTCACTCAAGGCTCGATTCATCACCTCGGTAGCGAGCAAAAACTTTTTTATGGCTGATCAAGCTTTGTTTTTCCTTTTCTCCTTGCTGCGATCTCGTCATCATCTTCTTCATCCTCCTCCTCCTCCTCATCTTCCTCCTCATCGTCGTCGTCATACTCCTCCTCCTCATCGTCTTCATCATCGTCATCATCCTCATCCTCATCATCTTCTTCGTCACTATCCTTTTCCACATGTATCATGCCTTGGAGCAAAGAGGCCAAATCAATCTCATGCAACCACGCCTGCTCGTCCTTGTACGCTCTCCCGTCGCGCTCCTTGCACCTACGGACCAGCACGGCCTTCCCCGTCTCCACGTAGAGCAGCACAAGCCCGACCATGTCCATCCGGAGGAGCACGGCGCCGCTCCTCTCCCCGAACCCCTGGAACACCACCTTCCCGACCGCCTTCACGCGGCGCGCGACCTGCTTGACAATGCCCCGCTTGCCGATCACCGCCCGCCGGCTCCACCCTTCCTCCTCCGCCGCCGGCGACAGCGCCCACACCCGTATCGCTCCGGCGTCCGCGACCAGCAAGCTCAGCCTCCCGTCCTCCGTGACAGCCAGGCTGACGCTCTCCGCCGCCGCGTCGCCGGGGCCGAGGCAGCCCTCCGGCATCTCGATCGTCTCCGCCCGCGGCACGTCGCCGTCGGCGGCGTGCACGGCGAGGACGAACATTTCGCCGTCGCCGCTGGGGACCTGCGCGACCATCAAGTGACGATGGCATAGGTAATGGACGGTGCGGCCGATGATGGCCGGGGTCGTCTGCAGCGCGTACGGCTTAATGCGCCCGTGGTTCAGCGGCAGCGGCGTCACGGTCCGCACGGCGCCGCACCCGCTGGGGCCGCCGTCCTTGGAGGAGAAGATCTGGACGCGGAAGCGCACGTCCATGACTAGCACCTCGAAGGAGCGGCCGGCGTCGGCGACGTCGAGCAGGGCGGGGCGATAGATGCCGCCGTAGAAGTAGAACTCGTGGTCCAGGACGGCCATGTGGGGGAGCACGGTGACGTCGCCGGTGAAGGCGTTGCAGACCCGCATCTCCTTCGAGCCGCTGAACCCGCCCTGGAAGAGGACGAGGAGCCCGTCGCGCGAGGACACGGGTGGGAACGAGCGCAGGAGGTCGGCGTCGACGCTGGCGCGCCGGGCCGCGCGGCGGAGCTCGACGACGCCCACGCCGCCGTAGTCGCGGGAGGAGTAGGAGACGGCGAGGAGGCGGGCGGGGTCGAAGCCGCCGCCGCTGGCTGCGGACTTGTTGGCGGCGCGGAGGTCGAGGCGGTTGCGGAAGCTCGGGTCGAGCACGGCGCTGCGGAGGAGCGTGGAGGTGGCGGCGAAGCGGACGGTGGTCGTCAAGTCCGAGAGCGCGACGATCTCCAGCAGGACGTCCATCGGAAGGGACCGCGGTTTCGTCGTCGTCGTCGTTGGCGGCGGCTGCTGCATGGTTGTTGGCCGCCGTGCGGTACCCGGCAGGTTATTTAAGCCCGTGACCACCGCGAGACCGTGTTGGCCAAAGAGATTGTATTCCTGCGTGTCCGGCTCGTGCACGCCAAAATTTCCCATTGCTGTAAAAAGTGTTAACAAAATTCAGGCACAGCACGTTATTGCCAAATAAGTATAGTACTATCAAGTTAGTACAAAATGTGTTCAAACTGGGCCCAAGCTTGCCATTGAAATAAAGTTCCAAAGGGTTGCTGCAGTTTCCTTAAAAGAACAATTATTGCTAATCCAGCAGCTAATTAATTGACTATGAATTGCATCAGCACAGCAGTTTATTGTCAAATAAGTATAGTATCAAGTTAGTAGTAGTACATAAATAATTGAGGTATTGATCCGTTTGTTCCAAATTATAAGCCGTTTTGACTTTTCTATAAGGTACATTTACTATGTGCATAAAAAATTTCATCAATCTGAAAAAATCAAAGTGATCTATAATTTAGAACAGGGAAAGTAGCAATTTACTTTGCTCAACAGCATCCACCCGGTGATCTGACTCCCCAGAGATCTCGCTTCTTTTTGCTACCGTAAAGATTGCCCACACAATGAACGCCCAGAACGCATAGATGACCTCCAAGAACGCCCTTCTCACGCTGCGCTGCCCTTCTCTTGGGATCGTCATCGGATATCGAATTAATAACACTAAAGAAACACTAGGAAAATTAACACGAACGCGGGATCTATAACTAGTTCAACGGATATCGAGTTTAATCGGAGGTAGCAGTTCAGGCGAGTACCTGTAAGGTGTACTCGAACGCTCGAGATCCCGTCGACTCCTTGGGATGTCTGAAGCAAGAAGACGATATGGTCGTCTGTCAAGCTGGGCCGATATCTTTACAGTTTTGTGGGCATCCTAAAATCGAATTCGCATAGGAAACGGACGGACGGACACCGGCCTAACATGAACAGCCAGTTGGGCCTTTGCGAAGAGATGGTTTGTGTTATAAAGGCAAGGCCTGGCTCAAGTAACTTTGGGCTGCGGTTGTATACGTTAATAATGGGCTGGGATGTTAGTTTCATTTTGTTTTTTTCAACGCGGAGAAAAGAAATTTAAACTTTTCTTTTTCAAACGAAGAGAGAAAAAAACAGCAGGAGTACGCTATATTTTGCAAGAAAAGAGTATTTTATACCATCTTAATAAATGTCTACCTACTCAACCTCCATACGGGTGGCTGATCGAACATCAACGGACGCACGAATTTTCTTCTCCACTTGAGTTCTGTATAAATCCATGGACGACTGGCGTATATACGTACGGTATACAAACTGTATTGAGGAGCAACTGTTTTGCGCACGAGAAGGCGCGCGTACAAACAGTCTCCAGCCAAGCACTACATCTTGCTTTGCTGGGGTCTCAACGTCTCATCACAGACTGATCGACACACACACACACATACTCAACAAAAACGCAAATTAATTAAACTAACTTTGTCCTGGAATAATCCTTGCTCGTCAGCTCTGGTGACAAGCAAGCTTCAACCATGGATCCTCGATCGGTACGTTGCCGTCTCAGTAGAACCAGCCGCCGGCAGCCTCGGCCTCCCTCGCCTCGGCCAGCTTGCCACTACTCCGCCTGGACGACAGCGACAGGCACGACGACGACGAGCTCGACGCCGACCGCCGCAGGCCGCCCAGCCCATGCCCCGGCGCACCGTCCGATGACCGGAAGCTGCTGCCAGACGAGACCGACGTCGACGACGCGCCGGACGACCGCCTCCCCGAGCCACCGCCTCTCTTGCCGTCCCGGTCCCTCCTCCGGAACACGGGGAGCGGGAAGAAGCACCTGCTGCTCGCCGCCGCCGCCGCGGCCTCCTCGTCGTCGGGTCCGAGGCCGTACGACGCGACGGGCGCGACCCGCGGGGCGATGTCGAGGAACGCCGTGGGGCGGTGCGGCGGGCGGCGCCGGGACGGTGACACCGACGCGGAGCGCGCGGCGTAGTAGGAGGAGGAGACCCGCGGCGAGTGGTACGGCGAGGGGGACATGGCGGGGGGCGGCGCTAGCTTCGGCGACACGGCCACCTTGGCGTACGAGAGCGCGACGGACGACGCCGGGGAGGAGGAGTAGTAGGACGGCGGCGGCGCCACGCTTGCGGAGCTGGCGCTGGCGCTCCGGACGTGCTTGGGCGTCCCCGGACACACCTCCCACTTGAACGGCACCGACCCCGGCCGCCGGCATGAGTCGTCGACCACCACCCCCGCCATTGCTACTATCTTGTTCGTTCCTCTCGCTCCCCTGTCTCTGATCAATGAATCGATCAGTGATCAAGCGGCATGCTTTATATATAGTAGAGTGGTGGTGTAGATTTGTGCGGGGAGCGATGATTCAGGAGTGATTGGAGGGGGCGAATTGGATTGGATTGGAGATGTCTCATAGTCATCAGTCAGTCAGGTAGTGGCGGATTATCTGAACTTTTTTTAGTGCGGTGGTCGTGGTCATCGCCGGCGTGGAGATCGGGTGCACCACCGGCCGGTGGTTTGGCACCGAGTGGCGGCAGTGAGTGGCGGGTTAACTGAATTTCGTGGGGCTCCACGTTCTGCTTGACTTGGTGTCCCGGTACCGGACATTGGGACACGTTCGGTTAGGCGGCCGGGGATTGGGGCGGCGGCGGTGGTGGCGGCATGCGTTGACGAAGTGGATCCTGATCGGAAGGGCATGCGGGCACGTCGTCGAAGTGGAATGCGCTATGTGTTTCCTATTGGGGGTGGTGTTTGTTCACACTTCACAGTTCACACACTGGTAGTGACGTGGTGTTGCGTGGTCGTCGCCGATAATTGGCTGGTGAGGGAGCTAGATTTTTTGACAATGTTTTTGTGTGCATGTCGATGTGGAAAACCACTTGTTTGCAGTAACAAATTAAAGGTGTATAATTGTGCGTGCGTTTATGTTCTCGGAAAATCTAAACGGCGAGGCATCTCAAGTTACTTGTTGCGACACCCAAAATTACTTCCCGCGACACAAAGTTAAAATTACTTTTCGCGATACAAAGTTACTTCCTCTTGTGTGCTTTTTTCTGTCGAGTGAAGCAATTTGGTGTAACACGAAGTAACTTGGGAGGGCTCTCCATGATAACTAAAAGTTATTTCCTCCTATGTGTTTCTTTTGTTAGATTTAATATGGGTCTGACCCATGTCATATTTCATTAAATTAAATAATTTCTAAGGCCTTATAAAATGCTAGATGTAGTAAAATAGTAGACTGAATGTAGTTGATGACTAAATTTGTAACGGTCATGTTTATGGCTGCGGTTTCTAGTAACTCCCATATTTATGTTTGAGGTTACTAGTGACTCACATGTTCATGGCAGAGGTTACAAATAATTGATGGACGTTTCATGATGTCCAAGTTCATCCTCTACACTTCATCTTCTACCTTTCTTTGTGTATAAACATCACGTGTTCGTCCTTGGTCGCGCACGTGAGAGAACAAGCTGCACCTTCGTTCTTCTATTGAGTTGCTACAAAACAAATAGTATTCCCATTCCACTCCGTGCGCGCACACGCTACTGGAAGAGCAGAGCCTCCAAAACCGGCATCGCAAGATATCCTGCTCGGGATAGCGAGGCAATCAGGTTTTTGGGTAGCGCAACAAGCGCGCGACTGCTCAACGATCTTCCTCCGGTTGCTTGTTGTACGACTACTTCCTGGCGGCGAGCGATTGGAGTACGACTACTTCCCGGTGGACCCAATGGCACTGAGAACATCTTCCTGCATCAACTGTGAACGACTACATCGAACAACTCATCATGATGAATGATGGGAATGGAGCCGCTGGTGCTTCCGGCACCGGTCCCTCCACAGGGTATACCTTCATGTTCCTCTTTTTATTTCCTGGTTTTCTAGTTTGGTTAACCGGTAATAAAATGGAATATATATATATATATATATATATATATATATATATATATATATATATATATGTCATCACAATATTGCTGCTATATTCATTGATTAAATTTAACAAGAATTTGCCTAATTTTCTAACATCTTTCTGTTGAGGGAAGTAATTTTGTGCTGCAAAAAGTAACCTGGGAGGGCTCTCCATGTATGACTAAATGAAGGCCTCCTTATGTTCTACTAGAATGAATATCAAAGAAAAAACAAATACAAAGTACTAATTACTTGCAATAAATAGGAAAGTACTAAAGTAGGATAAACAAGAATTAAACATAATTTTCAGAGGGCACAAAATTATATATCCCCTCTTTTGCATGCCAGAGTCAATAGGCCTAATAAATAGGAAAGGAGGAGAAACAAGAATAAAATAAAACTATTATGCTGAGGGAACCTAATCTTCCCGAGCCTCTTTGTACTCCCTCCGGTTCCCATTTAGTAGTCGTCCTGGCCGCGACGAGGGGTTGCCGAAAAGAAGTCGTCCGCGTCGCGCGAGGCAATTTTTCCATCTGTTGCCCTTCATTTAATTGCAGCGACACATCTCTTCGGTTCTACCCCACGCCGCGCTGTGAGAGTTATGAAGCCGCACGCGCTCGGCCCACACATCCTCTCGCCTTCATTTTCTCTGCCGCCGCTCGCCCTTCTTCTTCCTTCCTCGCCGCACGCCGCAGTTCCTTCATCGCCGCACGCCGTCAACGCTCTGCTCGCCATGGCTTCGTCACGCTCCTCTCCGCACGCCGTGGCGCTGGACTCCGACTCCCTGCTGGCGTCAAACTCCATGGCGGAGGAGCTCATGCCGGATTCGGAGTGCGTCGAGGTCGTGCCTGACTCCTTGGCGATGGAGTCGTTGGCGCCACGACGCTAAATCCCGACTCCCAGGCAGCAAATACCGAAAAAGGTGCCACGACGCGAAAAAACGGAAGAAAGAACGGAAAAACGGCGGTACAACCCGGGTGGTGCGTTCGGTCGACGTCCACACAGTACTCCCTCCGGTTCCCATTTAGTAGTCGTCCCGGCCGCGACGGGGTTGCCGAAAAGAAGTCGTCTGCGTCGTGCAAGGCGGTTTTTTTCCATCCGTTGCCCTTCATTTAATTGCAGCGACACATCTGTTCGGTTCTACCGCACGCCGTGCTGTGAGAGTTATGAAGCCGCACGCGCTCGGCCCACACATCCTCTTGCCTTCATTTTCTCTGCCGCCGCTCGCCCTTCTTCTTCCTTCCTCGCCGCATGCTGTAGTTCCTTCATCGCCGCACGCCGCGCTTCCTTCCTCGCCGCACGCTGCCAACGCTCTACTCACCATGGCTTCGTTGCGCTCCTCTCCGCACGCCGTGGCGCCGGACTCCGACTCCCTGCTAGCGCCGAACTCCATGGCGGAGGAGCTCGCGCCGGATTCGGAGTGCATCGAGGTCGTGCCTGACTCCTTGGCGATGGAGTCGTTGGCACCATGACGCTAAATCCCGACTCCTAGGCAGCAAATACCGAAAAAAGGCGCCACGACGCGAAAAAACGGAAGAAAGAACGGAAAATGGCGGTACAACGCGGCACCTGGTGGTGTGTTCGTTCGACGTCTGCACAGTACTCCCTCCGATTCCCATTTAGTAGTCGTCCTGGCCGCGACAGGGGTTGCCGAAAAGAAGTCGTCCGCGTCATGCGAGGCAGTTTTTTTTCCATCGGTTGCCCTCCATTTAATTGCAGCGACGCATCTGTTCGGTTCTACCGCACGCCGTGCTGTGAGAGTTATGAACACTACTAGAAAACCTTCATTATAGTAGTAACGCACACTGGAAGCGTTTCTACGTTAGTGCCTAAAGATGCTTTTTGACATGATTTTGAGATCATGTCAAACTTTCACGGTATTTGACACGCTTACGACGTTGGTAGTCTTATAAAGACATTTTTTGTGATGATATTGAAATCATCTAAAAAACAGACGAAGTTAGCCACATTTTAAAGCGTCATTATTGTCTAGACATGTTAAAAAGCGTAGCAAATAATGTCCATAATCATCTAAAGATGCTTTTTGACATGATTGTAAAAATGTTTCAAGATGTTACACTTTTAGACATGCTTTAAACCATAACTAGACAGTAGAAACATCATAAAGCGTACCAAATAAGTGTACTAAATGGTTCTTCATGATAAACTCAAGAGGAAACTAGATGTTACGTAAGTCAAGTTTGTTGCGTAGTTGAGATGGTAAGGAAGCTATGTGTGAGATGAGAGATCTTGGGTTCGAATCCTGTACAACACACATATTTCACATAAAAATCACATATAGGTGTCCTCAAATCTGAAATATTTTTTAGTTTTTTCACAAATTAGTAGACATGTTTTATAAATGTTTCTAGAAGTTTGTCTCTATACTTATTAACACACAATAAAGCGTTACTATAAGACGTAACTAGACCACTAGAGACGTTTTGTACACGTGTCTACAAGATTGTATCAATTTTAATAGATATGCATCTAACGTGTCTACAAAATGTCTCTTCCTTTCACAACAACGTTTAAAGAATTCATCTCTACAAGGTTTGACGCGGTACGTACGAAGACGCTTCTAACACGCTTTATGAAAGCATACCTATAGTGACATAGAGACGAAATAAAATGTGTCTAACTCTAAATCTAGCGTATCTAAAGGGGGGTTTTCTAGTAGTGGAAGCCGCACGCGCTCGGCCCACACATCCTCTTGCCTTCATTTTCTCTGCCGCCGCTCGCCCTTCTTCTTCCTTCCTCGCCGCACGCTGCAGTTCCTTCATCGCCGCACGCAGCGCTTCCTTCCTCGCCGCACGCCGCCAACGCTCTGCTCGCCATGGCTTCGTCGCGCTCCTCTCTGCACGCTGTGGCGCCGGACTCCGACTCCCTGCTGGCGCCGAACTCCATGGCGGAGGAGCTCGCGCAGGATTCGGAGTGCGTCGAGGTTGTGCCTGACTCCTTGGCGATGGAGTCCTTGGCGCCACGATGCTAAATTCCGACTCCCAGGTAGCAAATAAAAAAAAAAGCACCACAACGCGAAAAAACAGAAGAAAGAACGGAGAAAACGGCGGTACAACGCGGCACCTCCTGGTGCGTTCATTCGATGTGCGCGTCCGCACAGTACCATGCAATCCCCATGCAAAAAAAACTCTCTTCGGTAAAAAAAAAAAAGCAGCAGCCACTGATCGAACCGTGGCCAAAGAGCTTTAAGCGCTCTGCACTAGCCAGTTGGCTAAAAAGAGATTGGTGGTCACAATGCACCCGTCACCATATTTATTAAGGGCAAATATGGAAAAATTATCTCTACTTAATGACTACTTGGTATGCGAAATCCTGTCCAAAACGACTACTAAAAGGATACCGGAGGGAGTATACCGTAGTATAAATCTTAATCTAAAAAATTCTATAACATATAATATAACATATAACTTAAAGGTGAGTGAAAAAAGGCTAAGCACATCATGTGGCGTGCTCTGAAATCAAGAATAATCATTAATCCTTTTAGATGATTACTGACCACAACTTCCATGTGGTGATCCAACAATTAAGATGTTTGCTTATCTGCACGGAAATCCTGCCTTTCCCAAGCGGTGTGGTACCGGTTTTTTCCCCCTTTCCAGTTTCCGTGGGAATGCTGCATTTGTTAGGTTTTTTCGAGAATTACACATTACAACGCAGACGCTCACAACACGCACGCACATCTCCCTTCTAAAAAAACACACACGCACAATCACCCCTATGAATACACGTACGCAAACCCTACCCCTATGAGCACCTCCAAAGAACTGAGCACCGGCAGATTTGGAGATTCCCGAAGTCACCAATGGCGCCTCGTCGTCGACGGGAACGTCGCTTACCACTTAACGCATAACGCCGGTAAATCCTGGAAAATCCAGGAAAAGGTGCGAGCATCAGGATTTGAATCCTGATGGGTAGCGTGTCCTACCATTGGACTACAAGCCCAATCGCTGTCATTTGTTAGTTAATTAAATGTCACCCAGGTTCGTGCGTGGCCCACCCAGCACAAAAGCAAAGAAAGAATTGTTTTGTTGTTCTACAGGTCATAGTAGGCCCAATGGCCCATTTTCGTCAAAATGCAACAATACTGGTGTACAGACACGTACAATACGTTAACAGGTCTTATATGCTTAGCAACGTAAGACTATCCACAACAGACTACTCATCTGCACACCCACCTTCAAAATGAGTGAGAAATCTCTCCTGTAGTGCCTCCAGCAGAGCACTCACCTTCATCTTCATTATGCGGTCGGCGGCCTCCGCACGCCCAAACTCAGGTACCTCTCTCCTCTCCCCCATCTCGTTTTCCTCTCTCCTCTGTTGCGGACGGCGCTTGCGGGAGGTGGTTGCCGCGCGCTGCGGAGGGGGAGCGCGGGGTCGCCGGCGGCGAAGGTGGTGGCCGCGCGGCCGCGGAGGAGGGAGCACGGGGACGACGGTGGAGGTGGTGGCCGCGCGGGCCGCGGAGGAGGGAGCGCGTGGGAGGCGGCGGAGGTGGTGGTCGCGTGGGCCGACGCCGGGAGCTTGCACAACGGCAGAGCTTTGTCTTCCTTCGGCCCTTTGCGCTCGACCCCGCAAGCCATGGGCACCGACCGCGGTGCATGCGGAGCTCGCCCCGCCGGCGGCCATGGAGGACGCTACGGCGCTTGCTTGCTTGCTGCCCTTTGCGCGCTCGCCCGGCGGCGGAGGTGGTGGCCACGCGGGCCGACGCCGGCGGAGCAGGTGGTGGCCGCACGGGCCGACGGCGGCGGCACCCTGCGGCGACGGAGGAGTCTATGGCAGGATGCGCGACGGGGATGAGGGAAACCGCTGCAGGTCCCTCTGTTTCGCGTTACTGTGCTCCTCTCTCTCGTCCGCTGATAGCTAATGTTTGCCTATGCGTTTGCAGTACCTTGCTGTGGATGGTCTAATAATTTTAAGATGATGCTAAAGACAACTTGTATAATGTATATTTACTATTTGCCTATTTCTGTCCCAATTCATTCTGTGTTAAAAAGACATGAAAGAAAAAGCTAAGTACAACATGTAGTGTGCAAAGATTCGAGAACGCTTTTTTAATCAATATTGATGATTGCTTGCCACGGTTACCTCGTGGTGATTTAACTCCTATGGTACTTGCTTATCTCCATGCAATGTCCTTTCTTCGCCAGGCGATGTGGTACTACCATTTATACAAGTTGCCTTAGTCGAACAAGACTTATAATGGCCCGCGCAACGGTCCAAGGTCCCAAGGCTTGTGTAGGCCCAGCAGATTCAAGTAATCTTATATTTTCTCAACTTTGTCGCTCCCTACTAAAAAAGACACTATTTGGATGGGCTCAAATAGAGGAGCTAAAGTATAGCCGGCCCCTAAGTGTGTATTAATGGACTGATTAGGACAAATGAATGACTCCAACAATCAATTAGCTATTATCCATGCAATTAGCCCAATAACTTGCCTAGGGGGTGTTTGAATCTCATAGCTATTTTTTTAGCTCTCTACTTTTTAGCCCAAATAGCTCAAAAGGAGCCAAATATGTGGGCTATTTTAGAGTTATTTGCAACTAACTCTCTCTGAAAAATTATCCTCCCAAGATGTGTTAATTGAGCTATTTTGGAGTGGAGCTCTCAAAATAGCTTTTGGCTACTTTTCCAAACACCCCCTATATATAGTTCTCTATTCGGCATCAATCACTAGTAGAGAAATGACCTATATAGTCCCGGTTGGGAACACTGAAAGATTCCGCCTTCCTGGTTATTTCACCTGTTCTCAACAACCTGTAGTCCCAATTATTTCACTCATCATAAAAGGGTTTTGCACGAAAGGGTGTTAGAAATTCCCACAAACCGGACTCGATATAGAATATTACAACATTCGCTGAAAAAATGCATCAACGACAGGATGAGCAACGGCTGGGGAGGCCCCCTGCGTCGGTGGCCCTAGCCGCCCCTCCCGCTAGCGTGGTCCCCCACAGGTTGAGAGAGAGAGAGAGAGATGTGGGAGAGGTTCAAACGGATAAGGGCTCATTTGGGAACCCCAAATCCTCGAGTTTTCCACGGGACGGAACCCCCCGCGGCAGTTTCGGCCCGTGGCCAAATTTGTCGCTGTTTGGAAGCCCACTTCCATGGGTCCGGCAACCCTATCCGTGGCTTTTCCCCCGGGCGACCGCACCCCACCTCTCGGGTCCGGACGGCGCTCCCCCGTCCCTCTCCCCCGCGACTCGTCGTCGTCCTCCTCCCACGCGACGTGCTTCTGGACCACGCTGCCTCGCCGTCCACTCCACCACGCCGCCTCGCCGTCCGCCCCACCACGCCGCCTCGCCGCCGTCCCCGCTGCTCCTCCGCCATCCCCGGTCCCGGAGCCGCCACCGCCGACGCCGTCTCCGCGCATCTACTTCCGTAGCTCAGTGGCAACAACTTCCACACAGCCGTCGCCTCCATCTTCACGGCCACAATTTTCACCTCCGCCTTCACACTGCAGCTTGGCATCTCTCAGTATGCTCGATTCTTCCACACACCCCCCCATCTCCCCTTCCTCTCCCATTCTCCCCTTTGCTCTAGGGTTCTAAGCATAGATTTTGTGAAATTGATGATTTCTTCCCCTGTTTTATGTTACTCGGCATCTTGATCCATCGATTAGAATAATATGCGTATGAGTATCTAGAGTGTACTTACATAATGCCAGATGTTCACTGCCAAATCTTGAGAAATTGATGATTTCTTCCCCTGATTTCCTTCTTTCTGCTTATTGCTGATTCATTGATTAGATGCACTACTATTTGATTTATTCTCTCTGCTTATTGCTGATCTAATCAACCTGATCTTGTTCTCGCATTGAGTATCTGGTGCAATGCAAGTAAAAGACGTATATAATTTATAATCACCAGCTTGAACATGCACTGTATCATTGGTGGTTGTTGCAACTGAACACAAAGCTGCTACCTCTTCTGTGCATGTTTCTTTTTTATTTTTTCTTTATAATCAGAAGTAATCTTTCCAATTTGAAATTGAAACAGCCTGTGTAATGATTATTGGTAATCACCAAAGGTTTCTAGATGATAAAGTTACTCTTGCTAGGATCTTTGGAGCAAAATGAATCAACAAAGATCGATTTTTAGAGAACAATGTCCTTGTCTGCTTCTTAAACTTGTTACTGGACTATTTTCGAATTATGTGGCTGCTCTACCTATTGTTTTTTAGTATGATGTCTGCAAGTGTCCACCTTTTAATTTGGATGATCATGTCAGTCATGGCATGTCCAATTGCTTAACTAACGAGATTGTTGTTTCTCCTGCTGAAGCTGGTGCTGCTGGACCTGCATGAGAACGACGACAAGGAGAAGAGGAAGGTGCTAAAAGCAGTTTCTGCGTCTTTGGTAGTCCTCCCTCCTTTAACTACTTGGCTTAAATATATCCGGTCACAATTTTTAGTTTTGTTTTTTTCCTCACTGCAGAATATTTTAGATTTTCAATTCAAAGAACTACTCAGAATTATTCAATAGATCCCTTTAGAAGAGTGCATAACAACATTGCTAACTACAAGAATAAGAACTGACATTTGTGTACTTTCTTAGTTAATTCAATTTTGATATCTCATGCATTTGCTATGGTTTTGTTGAACTGATGTAAGACTCTTGGTCATTTGCGAATACGGGCTCATGAACTCTTGGTCGTCTGCCAATATGTGCTATGATTTTAGAGAATTGCTGTAGGACCCTTGGACAATTATGCCAGTTCTAGCTCATGCATAATTATTTCCTTAGATAAAATTGTTAGCTTTTAGTTATTCATAGCTTTCGAGATGTTTATTTCACTTTTTTTTTGTTCAACGCATAGTAGCTTTTGGGTCTGTATGCTAGTTTTGGACCAAATTTTGAGAAAGTGAACATTCGTGTAGAACAATAGGTCATATTTTGAGCTTAGTAACTTGAGATTTGTGCTAGCAGCATGCGTGCCTAACTGCATGAGACACCTGTGCAGAGGTTGGAACTAGCAATAGTACTGATCAATGAAGAAAGCTTTGGCAATAAAAAAGCTAGCAGTAGTACTGATTAATGAAGAAAGCTTTGGCAATAAAAAAAGATAGCAGTGGTACCGTATGAGAAAAAAAGTTTTTGTTTAGCTTAAATGGCACTGAAATCCCTTGGCAATCTTAGTTTATAGGACCAAGCAGTCTATGTCTGTTTTTTTTTATTTTGTATATTTCTCTTGCATAGTGTTTTCTCTTTAGTTACATTATATATTCCTGGACAAAGCAGTCTATTTCATTGATCTTAAATGCAGGTCTCTGAGGCATAATTGCTTCAAAAGGATTGGTAATCTTGGAAAACCAATTTCTCCCCCTACAACAACAATCTCTTTGGCTTGACCATTCACATTGAACCATGGATTAAGCTATATAAGCCATTTTGTTGTGGTGAGCATGATATGCTGAGCCTGGGACTTGTACAATAAGTTTCTATTTGTATTGTAATTTTACTTTTTATTGAAATAATAAGTTTCTCAATGTATTTATCTTTTCCTGAATTTTTGTTGATTTTTCTTATTTTCCCTTGAACTTTCGTTGATTTTCCTTATTTTTTATTGGATTTCCTGTTGCACGCACTTGGGATTCCAAAGGCAAAGGCAATGGCCTAGTGGCACGAACTGTGGAGGCTCGGAGGCCCGGTGGAAACTCCCAAACAGCGCAGGGGGACTGGGGAATGCTGCCACGGAAAACAACAGGGTTGTAATTAGCCACATAAATCCCCCTGGTGGCTTCTGTACCCTGGATTTTGCATCCCTGAGCATCCAAACTAGCCCTAAGAGAGAAGAGACATGACTGACAGATAGAAGGATGGTGGTGCGACATGAATAAAAAGATAAATGTGTGGACGAAGATGCCGCGGATAAGAGAGAAGAGACATGACTGAGAGTACTGTAACATGAACAGTACCATGATAGACTAGAAAGACGGGCGCGGTGTTGTCGCGCCATGAACTATAGCCCAGTGATTAGTAGAATGGTTGGGGATATTTTTGCAGGATTGTAGGTTGTGAATTAATTTTTTTAAAACTTTAGGGTATTTCTTAGTTAAAATGCAGGGATCCTGGATTAATTTTGACAAGCTTGGGGATTTTTTCGCAAATGTCGGACTGTGGAAAGATTTACAGAAAGTTTAGGGTCTTTTTTTTAAAAAAATTTGTGGATCATGTGTCAATTTTTTAAAGCTCAGGTTTTTGGAAGATGCATGGATCGTGGGTTCATTATCATAAAATTACCTAAGAGGTGGCTCGATAGAGGGAGATGTCGTCAAATTGCTTGAGAGGTGGCTTAAATAAATGGTAGTTATGTAAAGTTTGAGGGGGCTTCATTATTGTCGGAGCAGTGGTTGGGCAATAATATTTTTGATAAAGTTGGGGGGTGTTGTAATATTGGCACCCTACTAGCATTCCTTGAAAGCCCGAGGGGGTTTTCATAAAACAACGTGAGAGGTGGCTGAAATAAAATTATATTTCAACAAAGTTTGAGGGGTTTCCATAAAATTATATGTGTGTGAGTTGGACTACATATCGATGTCCATAAAGTTTGAGGGAGATTTTATAAAATTGGCAGCCATCTTGGTATTCCTTCAAAGCTTGAGGTGGTTTCCATAAAACTACTTGAGAGGTGCCTTGGGCAAACTATTTCTGTAAAGTTCGAGGGGGTTTCCCTAAATTATCCTGAGTGTGGGTTGGACTACATATTTATCTCTGTAATTTTTTTTAAACTGTCGAGCCTTCTGGATGGATTTGAACCATCCACGCGCGATCCGACAGCCGAGATTTTGCTGCAGATGTGGCGCAATGAGGGGGGGGGGGCAAAAACCCCCCGCGGTTTAGGTTTGTTAAAGAAAGAAATCCCACTCAATGGAATTGTGGGCCCCACAAACCAAAATGTGTGGGTCCCACCTGATGTGGGTCCCACACGAATATCTCATGAAACCACGTGGGTCCCGCACGTGGGTCCCACCTAAACATACTGTGGGTTCCGCATGAACAGTATCTGTGGTCTGTGGATGATTCGAGCCATTAATGCGCGATCCGACGACTCACCTTTTCTTGATGACGTGGCACAATGGGAGACGAAAATCTCCCATGTTTTAGGTCTTTAAAGAAAGATTAGTGGTTTGTTAGGATATAGATAAGTTAGATTGATTTGTTAGGATAATTGTTTAGAGGTCAAGTCAGTAGTCTGTATAAAAGTAGACACCCTTGCCAAGAAGTATTGTCTCACACTCCCACTGCCCATGGCATCCCTAAATCCAAAATACTTACCTCTTTGCATATCAAGAAAGTATGGCGAACAATTAAATAATTGTCAAGGAAACACAAATGTGCAGCTGAAAAGTAGATGTTCGAAAAGGCATATGAGGAATTCAACAAATGTGCAACTGAAAAGTAGATGTTCGAAAAGGCATCTGAGGAATTCAAAACCTAAAAAGAAAAAACCTTTGGCCACTTTAATTATGTGTTCTTCCTTTCCTTTTCCTTCCCCAAATTCCGAACCGTAATAGCCAGCCATGAGGCATCTGAGGAATTCAAAACCTAAAAAGAAAAAACCTTTGGCCACTTTAATTATGTGTTCTTCCTTTCCTTTTCCTTCCCCAAATTCCGAACCGTAATAGCCAGCCATGCCTCACAAGGAGGCGAGGACAGCATAAGTGCATTACATGAGGCATGAAGCGGCATGCAAGATATAATGATCAAGATGTTAATTTTGATATTGAATCATAGCTAACCACGACTGCCTCGTGGTGATGCAGCTGAAACGATGACAGGTTATGAACTTGCGTTTAACAAGTCTCACAACCGGGGTGGTATTAATATATATAGTTAAGGGGGAAACCAGCGTGGGCCCAATACTACGTACTGAAAGAATGGACTAGAGTGAGTGCTAGGCCCAACTAAACGGTCCAGCTTCAGGAACCCAATAAGTGCTAGGCCAATATCTAGAATTTCTGTACGGGATTGATTTCTGTTAGTATTTTGCCTTTGCTTTTGCAGTGTTTAATCCTTCCACAGCCTGATGATTAGCTGCTCCGTTTTCTGCTGTCTCTGCTTCTCATCCTTATTCTGCTTAACATTAACCTGAGGCTGGCCATTGTGTTTGATGTGGTGAGGAGTACTGTCGCTGACGGCAGGAAGCACCTGATGCCCAAAGGTAGTACAATGTTTTGTGCTCTGGAGCCATAGATGACGGAAGGAAACATCTACAATACTAAAATAAACGCACCTTCAAGACATAGATTCTTAGTATTGTACGTAATAAAACTAAATTTGACGTTGTAAATGTATTTCTCTATAAACTTACTCATAGAAGTTTGGCAAAGGATTTACTGAACCATCCAGTCTGCTCCACTCTTTTCTCTCCCCTCTCATTGTCTGGCACATATTCCCAACTCGTGACGTGATATCCAGAAAGATCACATTACCAGTGACAAAACCTCGCGAGCATCTATATATTCTTTCCAATCCAAACCCTGCATCCGCTCCAGCGATGATTATAAAGCAAACCATCACATTCAACTGCGGCATTATTGCCGAGACGATCGAGCGCAGCACCTTACCGGCCGGCCAGGTTGGCAAACCATCCTGCCTTGCGTTCACTACTATACCCTGCACTTGTTCAGAGGAGAAGGCAAGATGAGTTCGCCGCCACCGCTAGGGGTGTAAATCGGTTATAATGTGGTGTACCTCCAAACCTCTTTAGTTCAATTATTTGTACTACTTTTTCAAAAGTAGTACAAATAATTGAACTAAAAAGGTTCTGAGGTGCACCTAATGGTTACCCTTTTGCACCTTTAGCCACCACTATACATGGCCATTTGGCCCGCCCAGCCCGACACGGCACTAGCACGACGCGGCACGGGCACGATCGGCACGACGCCGATCGTGCCCGTGCCGTGCCGAGGCGGGAGCCCAGCATTAGCACGAAGGGCATTTTTCGTGCTGTGCTGGCACGATGGCACGGCCACAGCCCATCGTGCTCAACGTGCTGTGCCAGCCCACGGCCCAGGCACACAATCAACAACTCATTCAACAGATAAGAACACAAGCAATACCAATATGACATGTTCAAGATCAAGAACCGACAAAAACATCTTAGAAAAAGGAAAAAAGACAATCACACAGAATGTTCAAAAGATCAATATTATTTGAAATGGCCAGCGTGTTGGTGAAGAAGAGGTGGTCGGCGAGGGTGACGAGGAGGTTGTCGACGGTGTAGATCTTGCCGGCGAGGGTGGCGAGGAGGTGGTCGGCGACGCAGATCTGGTCGACGAGGGTGCAGAGCAAGTGACCCACGTCGTACATCCGGCCAGCGATGGTGAAGAAGAGGTGGCCGACGAGGTTGCAGATGAGGTGACCGGCGGAGGGGAGTGGAGGTGCCGAGGAGAGACGGAGAGGGCGGAGGAGGAGGTGGCCGGAGGTGGAGAGGGAGGGAGGAGCAGGTGGCCGACGACCCCGCGTCGAGGCGAGGCGGACCGTGCGGCTGCGCGATGCAGGGTGGCATGGGCGAATGGGGAGGAGGGGCGCTAGGGTTTGTGGGGTACCGGCGCCCCTTATATATGCCAGCCGACCGTCGGGAGGGGGTAGTCGGGCCGGCTAGGCCGAATGGGCTACTGGGCCTCGTGCCGGCACATGGGCCGCGTCGTGCCTAAAATTTTCGTGCCGTGCTGGGCTGGCACTATGGGCTGAGTTTGCAGCCCAGCACAGCCCAACGTCGTGCTCGTGCCGGCCTAGGCCCGATAACATCGTGCTGGGCCCGTGCTCGTGTCGGGCCAAAAAATCGTGCTTTGGGCCGGCCCATGGGCCTCGTGCTTTTTGGCCATCTATAGCCACCGCTGGTGAGCAGCCTCAAAGACGAGGGAGATTTGAAAAACAAGTTGTCTGAGGCCACAAAGCTGGTAATTAATCTAGTTTCCTCTCCAGCGAAGTTGAACTTAGTACAAATTAATTAAGGCTAGCCCTTGTTAATTTATTTCAGCATGAAAATCTCTTTGCTTTGTTTGTTGATTCCCTTCTGTCTTTCTCTCTTGCATGAAAATATTGTAACTTTTAAAAAAAATATTATAACATTTTCTAATTAATAATCATTAGGTGGAATGGTTGGAAAATAATCTATATCTATACTATAAAGATCGAAAACAATTGAAAACGTTTCTCACCCGAATCGGGTCCGCCTTACCCCTCACGCCGGACCCACCAGTCATAATTTAGGAGTGAATAGGGTGGAAGATCTATAGAAATCGCAATTTGGACAGCGATTCTGCTAAAATCATAATGTTTTTGTCACCACGATGCCCCTTCCCACCTCATGTACCCACCAGCCTTCGGCCTAGTTGTGCCCGGCGCCGCCGGTAGCTCCAGGCATGGAGCTAACCGTGAACCCGATGCAACCTCCTAAATCTGCACACGGACACTACTCCTTGTCGCCACTCCTGATGCAGCCGCCGCCCAACACGGCCACCGTCGGCGCTGCCGCTAGCTCCAGGCATGGAGGTCACCGTGGCCCTGACGATGCGGCCTCCTAGATCCGCATGCCGACACTTCTCCCCATCGCCACTCTGGACGCAGCCGCCGAAGGGAGCCATGTGCCACTGCCCACCACGGCCACCGTCTCGACGCATCCCAGCGCGGATGCCGCCTCGCTTGGAACTTCATCGGTGGAAGCTCCGGCTGTTGACCGGATCAGAGAAAAAGAATGAGAAGGGTGAAGAGAGGGAGCGGTCAACGGTGGGAGAGAACAGGTGAGCAGCAGGTCCCACACCCCATGTGCGCTACTAGAAAAAAATTTAACCTTGGCATCAGGTGCAAATTAAAGGTGAAGTGTAAATTGCTTGTGGGTAGGGTACATGCTACATAAAACAATGAAAATTGTGTTTAAAAATATACAACTAGGTGCTCACTTATTACGTCATTTTTCCGAATGAGTTGTGATTGATACTAAATATTTATTAAACCTCTTTTGAGTCAATCATTCTCACGTGTGTGCGTCTATGCTAGTATTATTTATTATTTTTTATTATACTATAAAGAGTTCTTTTGAAAACTTTTCTCACCCAAATAGGGGCCACCGTACCCCGCACGCCGGACCACCCGTCATATATTTGGGGAGTGAATAGGGTGGAAGACTCATAAAAACCGCAATTTGAAGAGTGTTTCTGCCAAAAAGATAATTCTTTTCTCACCTCTTGCACAGGTACCCACGTCATGTACCTGTTGGGCCCACTTTCCGTTAAAAAAAAAATCCTCTCCTGAGATTTCTTATAAGAGAAGATGCACATGAGAACACTCCCAACTGCATTATCATTATTGTCCATGCCCTCTACCAATAGCAGCAAGATCATCTCCAAACAATTTATCCTTTAGCGCTAACAGAGGTCCCTCTTTTAAAAGATCCTGAAATTTTTAGAACAGGGGACATGGCATAAAAATTTACAGAACGAAGCAGTCTCAGGGTTTAGCAGAGTTGTTCAATCTCAGTTCCGAGGCCCTGAGACGTCAGATCACGCGCTGCACCCGGGCGATGTCTAGCGCCGCTTTCCCGTCGAGCTTGTTGCTCTGATGATGCTCCATGTAGTCTCTGTACCTGACGCCCCGGAACTCGAGGCCATGCCTGTCAGGTACCAGCTCCGGGACCGGCTCGACCACCGTGTCCAGGCACGGCGAGATCATGCTCACCATGGACATCCTCTCGCGCTCGCCACCGACCACCGCGCGGTGGAGCACGCCCTTGTACCTCCCGTTGCTCACGATCTGCACGAACAGTCGAAGCCAAGGGACCGTGAAGCCATGACTGAGGTTGTTATTACCTCCATGGCACGCTGGCGTGCTTATTATAAACGTGACACAAGAGACCGAGGTTGTTACCTCCAACTGGTCGCCGACGACGACGAAGAACGCGCCGGGGAGGGGTTTGGCGAGGAGCCACCGCCCGTCGTGCTCGACCTGGAGCCCGTCGACGCCGTTCTGGAAGAGCAGGGTGAGCAGGCCGTGGTCGGAGTGCGCGGGCAGGCCCATGCCCACACCGTCCGTGCCGGTGTACGGCGGGTAGCGGTTGGCGGCGATGAGCTGGAAGCAAGAGTCGAGATCCAGGGCCTCCGAAATGAAGCCACCGTCGAGGCCCAAGCTCTCGGAGATCGCCCTCGCGAGTGACCGCAGCAGGTCTCTCGTCCTCACCGAGTACTCGGCAGCGACGTCCCTGACAATCACACAGAATCACAGATGATATATTTGGTGCCAAAGATGACAGACACAGCGCAACTGATTGGCAGTTTGGCACTAATAAGTAGCATGAGTCCCGGCCCGTACCTTAATTTTGCTGGCTTTGCAGGGCAGTGGAGCTCAGGGTGCGCGAACATCTTCAGGTACTCCCTCCAGTACCTGAAGCCGTCGAGGACGGATAAGAAGCCCGTCCCAATTCGTATAGGATCCATCGGCCCGGCCTCCAAGTGCGCCGACTTCTCCTCTTCCGGTAAACTGAACAGCTCCTTGCATGTCTCCATCATCGACTCCTTGAGCTCCTCGGGCACGCCATGGTTGATCACCTTCATGTCGTGCCAGATCGATGCACGCCATTAACGATCTTGCAAGCAAGAAAAAGAGCGTGCATCGGCAGTGTGCTCCAAACGTACCATGAAGAAGCCCCAGTCCTCGCACGCCCGGCCGAGGTCCCGGATCGCCTGCGCCCGTTGATCGGCCGCGCCGTTGACGAGGACATCGAAATCGACCACGGGGATGCCGTCGTCCCCGCCGCATGTTCCGATGTCCGACGAGGGCTCGGCAGGGGCAGGCTCGCTGTTTGTGCACTGCAGAGAAGTTCCCGCCATGGATGTGGAGTGCAGTGACGACGGAGATGATTCTGGAGCAGCGCAGAGCTATCGAGCTTGGTGAGAGTGACCAAGCGCGAGACGCAGAGAGTGCAGGAGTTTGCCGTGGCGCCGCGGCGTCCATTGAAGGACAAATGAACAATGACAATCGATCGTATAGTACGTGGTGCGGCGTTGGACGTGACAAGGCAGAAGCCACATGGTTCACGCGACAGCAGCTGTTGCCTACGTTTTCTGAAGATATTTTCCGCGATGTTGTACACTTGTACTCATCATCATATAGAAGAAGGATTTGTCGTTCTGTGCCTTCAGCTAAAAACATACAACATGACCGCGTAGCTAGTGCACCTACCAAGTCATTTTGTTTTTGTGTGGTTCACGCAAACAGCCAGCCCGTTCGTTTGGCTGGTGGCTGCCTATTCTGAGAGAAAAGTATTGCTGGTTGGTGGCTGATAAGCCAAACGAACAGGGTGAGCGTGGGTAACAATAATTTCAGTGCAGATTTCATAGAGTTTTGATGCATATTAGTTAGGTTATCATTTAGTACTTTTTTTTACGATGTGGCATTGAGTTAATAAGGAGGGAGATGACAGAAGATTTCATCTAGATGAAATCATGTATGTACAGTTACCAACACATTTTGTGTGTTGCGCGTAGAGCGTATGAAGCTATATCATGAAACTTTGCATTGTAGAAGTAGTTTTAAATTACACAATTTCATTTTCATGTTGCTTATGTGGCTCTCTTGGTAATATCAAAATGAAATTCTTCATTAGTATTAGCCTAAGTAACTTTAATGCCAAAAATGAAGTTTTTTGCCCTTCAAAATAAATGCATGCGAACAATTTCATTCACCAATGGCAATATATATAACTGTTTTGTCCTAACAGCTCAAACAAAAGATATCGTGTGTGCCTTTTTATTCATCATCATATTTTTGTAACGGTTTTTAAAACATGAATTCAAAGGGGAAAAGAATGTCTTGCATAGAAAAATATTACTCCCTCCATATCAAAATATTTGTCACCACTGACTTTTATTTACAACTTTGATCATTTGCCTTATTCAAAAAATTATGTAAATAACATCTCCTTTGTTTGTGATATGCTTTAGTACTAGTATAGGTATTTTAAGTATGACTTAACTTTGTATATGTTCGCAATAAATTTTTGAATAAGACAAGTGGTTATAGTTGTAAGAAAAAATCAATGTCGGCAAATATTTTGATACAGAGGGGCTATTTGGTATTTACCAAAATTAATATAAAGCTATACATACTTAACAGGAATATACAATGTGTTGTTTGTCTGTGTTATCCTATAGAAAAATATTCTTTTTGGCTGGTGCTCTATAGGGTAAAAACACTATTTTTTTTTGTTTTTTGGGTTTTGAGTCATTGGGTCAACCCAAGGAAATCTGCATCCATAGGTGCCGCCATTCTAGCGAAGCTTTCCGGAAGCTGAACCGTTCACAAGGCAATATGCGACTTGGTTGAGATTTGAGAATTCATTCATAATTATATCGATCAAAATGTTTGTGTTTCTAACACCATTATTATTGCTAGGTGAGATGGCTAAAACTGAAAGTGAAATTGTACGACTAATTGGAGAGTGATACATGGGCTTCTTGTGTCAGCATTAATTTCTCCCCCGCATTAATCCAGACGTTAACTTGTTCACAAGGGAAAAAACGAACTACGTACAACTTCGATCTGATCAACTACGTGCTTTGAAATTAAAAGAACACCATCTACTAGTTTCAACCACGTGTCTGGCTATCCAAAAAATAAGTGTTGCCTTGACGAGGTGATGTATTTACTTGCAAGTAGCCAAGTGGGGTGGTGTTGCTGTTTCAATGTTTGTGTTGTGAAATATTGGTTAGTGATCAATTAACTTAATCGTATAATTAGGGAAGTCATTAGGAATGTAATTAGGCATAGTAACTACCCTTACAAAGGGATATGTCAAAAGGGTGAGGCACTCCCGAAAGGGTGCCTCCATGCCTTTTCACTACGTATATATTGAAGCCCCCCCCCCCACGCCACACACACATCAGTCACCCTAAACACTAAACCCTAAACCCTAAACTTCTACACTGAGCGCACACATAGAACCCAAGGACAGAAGGCCTCACCAACTCACCAAGTCGATGAGTTCCTCCCTGGGTAAGAATGGACCCAACGAACCTCCGTTTCGTCAAGTTTCCCTCGAGTTTCCTAGTCATCCCCGTCGGAACCCGTCGGGGCCACTGATGCTTCTGCACTAGAGGTGCATGCCAAGGCCACCGCTCAATACATCGTCTTCTTGGATGCCGCTCCGAACGTCGTGGCCATGGCCGCCACTTTCGTGGCCGCCGTGGACGTCGGGGACGCCGTTCTCCATCAACAGGACCTCCACCATGCCAAGCCTCACCGTCGGCAAGTAGCAACCGCTCCTTCGAGCATACCCACACTGCAATGCCGCCGTACACTGCTACCCTTGTTCGTCGCTCCTCCCCGGCGGCGCCATGTCTTCCGACGCCCACACCACCAGAGGAACAACCTCGCCGTCCTCTGGTTATCAGCATCCGCCGCCCTGGGAACAATGTTGAAGGAGTCGTGGTCATCCCTTACATAAATGTACCTGCGATGGCGAAGATGGCGGCGGCCAGCATCACCGACTTCAGTTCTCAGGCCGGCCCTCCCACCGTCACCTCCTTCACCACCGCCGCGAACTTTGAATCCGGCCTCGCCGGACCCTCCATGGCTGTGCACCCGAGCTTCACGATCGGGACAATGGCGGCTCATCCGACGCACTGTCGTTCTTCAGGGCCGTCGGTGAACCTCCGTTTGCCTCATCGACGACCAAGGAGGCGGCAACCATCGCACTGTTGGTGTTTCACAATGTATGCAAAATAAATCCGCAAGCGTACGGAGATACCATTGTAGCACTTCCCCTATGGAGTATTCCAAAGGGTTTATATCAAACCCAAAGGACGGAGGTGATCTACCCTCTAGTCTAGCTGATGGTCTAAAGACACTCTCTCTCTAGGATGAGATAGGTAGAAAAGGATCCTGCTGATAGCGAAGTGAGAAAGGTCAGGTTCTCAGAGATCTCGCTTCGGGCACTGGCCCCTCTTGGCTTTAACAAGCTCAAGTGGTTCCTGCCAAAACTAGCCTACACCGTATCCGAACATGGGGGATTACTGGGGATCCAATGGTTGTCACTACCATGACCTACTCCTGCCAAATCGTGGGATACAGAGCAAATGAAGGATAACCCGTAGTCCAGGTACCACGCCTACACCACCGATTACTACTATAGCCCGACTACATCTGTGCACCCGTAGCCTGCTATAGCACTCCATACAAGTACGAAGCAACAAACCAGCGGAACTAGGAACCAAGTTCGTCACAACTACTCAAGATCAAAGGCTAAGGATCACGAATGCGACTTTAGTCTAAATGGTGGAATGCAAACACGCCAACCTTATTCTAATTGACTAACACTCACATAAACGTGGTGCAAACCTATGAACCGATGCTACAAGATCAGGAGGGATGTGCGACGAAGAACAGAAGCCTCTAAATCAAGAACACATGAAGAACGCAAGAACACACTCAAGAAAATATGAATGCCGCTTTAGTCTAATCAGAATATGGGGAAATACTCACTTTACTCTAAATGAAGAACAAAAGCATCAGTAGAGGTTCGTTCTTGGGAGGACACCAATGAATGTGGCATTCCCCAAGCCTTCTCCTCACTCTCCTCCAAATCTCTAAAGCACTAGCAATCCAGCACTAATCCAAAGCCTAAAGCTTCTCCTAAAGATGTTGAATTGAAGAAATGGGAGAAGAGGATGAAGTGAGGTGTGTCCTCATATGATCCCCCTCTCCCTTCTATTTATAGAGGTGGTGGGCACCCTGTCTTGAGGACTTGCAGCACCGCGCGCACCTCCCACCACCTTTAGGATCCAACCAGCAGTTGACATGTGAAAGGAGGGGACTGGCTGCCTCAAGGTCGGTGTGGCCTACCTAGGGGTCAGCTGACCCCCCTGTAGGCGCATCTGCCCCCCCTTCGGCTGGGTGTCTTCTCAGTGGGTCCTAAAGTCAGTTTGGCATGTACATTGTGAATTTGGGTGCAGTTGGTTCCCGTGGGCCCTTTAATCTTTGTGCTGCACATGTGGAGGCCTCTGATTCGTCTAGACTTGCTTCTCCCAGATTGATGATGTGGCCATGTCCACATGGGATCCTGTGTGGCAGCTTCTCACAGGTTGAACCCGAACTTCATGGATCAAAGAAGCATGTTTCTTTCTCCTCTTCTCATGCTAAAATCTTGCATTCAAATGTACATCGCCACTAGTGGAAATAGTCAGTTTAACCTCCTACTCTACCGTGGATGTTCACATTTTATTTGTTTTATGCAGGAGTTGACGACATATTTTAGCACTTAACAGCCATCAACAAATACCCCCACACTTTCCATCCTCGAGCGAAGAAGGGTGAACCAGAGCAAGGCATGATATCCATAGATATGAAGCGAGCATAAGAGATATTCCAAACCATACCTTGTACTTGTGAACTTTGTGAAGTGTCTATCATGCCATCTTGGGAAGTTGATGAATGGAACGGTCATGAATCAAATCACTCTTGCTCTTCATGTCAAGCAACTTGGGGTTTTGAAATAAGTTTTTGAAACAAGCTTTGCTTAGATCCTCATTTGATTCTCTCAGATCGCTCAATGTGTATACGTCCTCACCAAGGCATTTGGTTTCCTTTCTATTCATCCTACTCCAATAATGGCTTATGTGGAGCTTGGGGTAGGGTATGAATGATAAGGTATACTTGCATCACATATATGCAAAGTCAAAGACTAGATCCAAGGGGAAAATCAAATCATACAATCAGATCAAGATGTGCACATGTATGGATATGGTGAGTATGGTATGAAGGGTACTAGTCCTGGAATGGGTGCTAGATATTACCATACATGAGGAATGTTGGGGTGATGGTAAGGTGGACACTAGGCCCAGAGCGGGTGTGTTGACGCTCCTTAGCCTCACCACTAAGTGTGCACAAACGGCGACGGCGCCAGGAATGCTTGTCGGCACTCACTAGCGTCGCTACCGGATTCACACCTCTAGTAACGGGGCTAAGGGACGTCTGGGTAAAACACACGATCATAGAAGGGTCCGCAAGCGCACGGATTACCGTTGTAGCACTTCACCCGGTGGTATTCGGGTTATCGTATTTATATTTTCCCAAGGGAGGCACTACGGCAAAGATGATCGAATAAACAGTGGAGAAAGACAAGACTTGGTAAAGAGCTATAGCGGGGGATAACGAATAAAGATATTTGGGGATAACTTGACACACGCAAGGAGATCTAGATAAAAGACTAGAGAGGATCTAGCGAGCTAGGAGGACAACGAGACGAGAAAGGATCCTAACACAATCTATCTATTCTTGTCAACTCTAGGCAAAGGACTAAAGCAGAGGATAACCAAGGCAAGCTAACCCAACAAGCTCTTCTAGTGTTGCAGGGGCATGCAAAGCCGTGCTCTCAGACTGGGATGAGAAGGGAGGACTACAACGCACTGAATCCTACCGGCCCGAACTAACGTGGTGGACTACAAAGCCCGTCCGGAGCTGTCACCTCCTTAGGGTACCACAACTATTCCGTTGCGCGGGACACCAATCTAAGACTAAGGTAAGCTCTGAGCACCGTGCTCACAACGAACCAAAGAACCTTTCCCCGGGTACCGCGAAGGAAGGTCTCTCTCTCCCGTGAAACACCGGAGATCAAGCGAAGAACGACCACAACACTATAGGGTTCAAGAGAGCTATGCTAACCGAAACTAAACTAACTTTAGTCTAAACTAAGAATAAAGCTTCTAGAGCAAAGTAAAAGCTGAATGTAATTGACTCGAAAAGTAAGATAGAAAGATAACTTGAATTGTACTTGAGTCTAAACAAAGAAAGGGTACAAGAGTAGTACCGGAACTCTGAAGAAGACTCCTCCGGAACCCCGACACTAGCTCGACTCGACTCTAACTCCCAAGCTACACTAATCCTACTCTAAGTGAACAAAAGAGTGGAAATGAGATGCTCCAGTGCTGTGTGTCCGTTCCAGCGAGTGTGAGGCTCCTTTTATAGGCAAGTGAGGTCGGTTGAACGTGTGGGCCCATTTTCATAGGTGCGGCCGGATGAGGAGGTGCTACCGGCCCTATGATCCACCGCCTCTCGACTTGGATGCTCCTAATCCTTGCTCCTGAGGCGGTTGAAGGTCGGTAACTTGTGTCGGTTTCGGTTGGCACGGCGGTTGGGAGGTGCGGCCGGCCCACCTCTATGCCGTGGGATGAACCACCTTCGCTCAGGGATGCTCAGGATGGCCTTGGAATGACGGTTGTGGTGGTTGATTGGCCGGACAAGTGGACCCATTGATCCGAGTGATCCCAAGTTCATCCATTCGATCAAACCGACGTTTCCTTGATCAATCTTGTTCATCCAAGTTGTGCTCGCGAGAGAGGACGTGAGTTGGACCGGAGACGTGGCACGGGGTAGGTGCGGCCGCACCTAGCAGGGCCGGCCGCACCTGCAGGGCCGGCCGCACCTGCAGGGCCGGCCGTGCCTGGTGGTGCGGCCGTGCCTAGCTCGTGTGGCACGTTGGTTCCATTTTCCCCCTAAATGTGTACCTGCTCATAAAAATCACAACACAACTCGTGGAACTTTATTAGTACTAAAAATGTGCATGAAACTTGTTGTATACTCCTCTCGAACCCGAGGTTTTGACGGTCGAATCTTTGTTGTAAGGACCGTCAACAAACTCCCCCAAGCTAAATGTTTGCTCGTCCTCGAGCAAAGCCTAGACTTGGCCTCGGCGGATCAGGGGTTGCATGGTGTTATCACTCGGCAAGTACCTGCGCACAAACTCCATGCTCTTCTTGCAAATTTGAAAAGGTTGGTACGGGAGAAGCTTAGCCTTACTTTACCCGTTGGGCTTTTAGCTTTCCACCTTGCTTTCGGAGGTTGAAAAGTAGAATGGGTTTTGACTTTGCATCTCTCACTCTTCTTCTTTCTGGATCCTATCTCGGAGTTTTTGAAAATTTTTGCAAAGAAAGACAAGATTCCTCGGATGGTTCCCTCGATCGCTCAAGTGGTATTTGTTACCTCACCAAAGGCTTTAAGCGAGCCTCAACTTCCTACTTCTATGGCTTGTATGTGGAGCTTTGGGTAGGATAAGTATGAGGCTCACTTGTGCCACATGATATTGTTGAGCCAAAGACCGGATCCAAGAAGAAACTAGTCATGCAACTTGATCGAGATGTGCAAGTGTGTGGAATATTTTTGTTTGCTTTTCTAAACACTCCTTGCTTTGAGATTCTCCTCTTGCCTTTATTTTGGAGGGGGGTCATGCTTCACCTTTTTTTTCTATGCTCTTTGATTGGAGCACATTTTTTTCTATGCTTCTTGAGCATATACTTCTTTTTTTCGATGACCCCTCTCTCCTTTTGCAAGATTACAAGAAGAGAAATCTCTTGGACTTTGGAGTACTTATTTTTGTGGATGGATGGCATGTTTTGCATAACTCCCGGTGTAGGAGTTAGCATGTATATGTGGGTGTATGTGATCTCGATCATGGAAGCATGAAAAGATTCTACCAAGGGTCACAACAATTTGGCAAAACTCAATGGGTCACAAGCAAGCATATGTAGAAGGTTTATGCATTGATATCGACATATGGCTTTGGTAGGTAATATGACCATTGAGGAACTTGCCTTGTTTTATTTTCAAAAAGAAATCGTCCGAGATTTCACCATACTTTGAGATAGAGCAGATCAACATTGTCGCACCATATCATACTAGTCAACAACCTAGATTTGGTCATAAGCATTTGCTTCCCACAAAGTTTTATTTCAGGCTCTTGTCTCAAAATATACCAACAAATTCAAAAAGGCATAGAGCACAAAGATATGCACTAGGTTCTTGCAAAGTTTTAACATAGCATCCATTCATCATTTCCAAGTGAGGGTATAGACAAGATTTCAAGCACATGGTTGAAGCAAATACTTTTCTTTTATTCAAAGGAGATAAACAAGATGTAGAAGAGTAGTTTGGATGGACATACCTTCCTTGATTGAAAATGGGGTCTCCCCCAAGCTAAATTTTGGCTCCCTGGTTGGCCTGTCTTAATTTTGGTGATGAGTTGAGCACCTGGACGCTTGTAGTGGTTGTCTTGATGGATTTATGAAAAATCATAGGTACGGCCGTATCACTTGGTACGGCCGGCCCTACTAAATTTTCACCAGGCACTCGTGTCCCCTCTTGTAAACATCCTGCATAAAAATTTTGTCAAGGGGAGGTACGGCCGTACCTCTAGGTTCGGCCGTATCACCAAAAATCTCCAAAACTACTTTTCTATGTCTTGTTTACTTACTAAATGCAATGGTGAAAACAAATTTGAAATCTAAACATGCTTGATGCACGAAATAAAAGATTGAAAGGGAAATATGAGATAATTACCGGTTTACCTCTCGGTGAGGGCTCGTGGCTTAGAGTCCGTGAGCGGGACTCCTCCGGTTGCTCAATTAATCTTGGGCACGTCCGGTCCCAGAGTAGAAGACTCGGACGATGCTCTCTTCACACGCCACACCTTCTTTGTTTTCTTCGGTGGCGATGAAGTCGGTGAGGCTTTAGCGGGGGTGTTCTTGATTTCCGTCTTCTTTTCCCCCTTTGCCTTGTTGATTGGCTTCGACTTCTTGGGTTGGTGGCGCCCATTGGATGCTTTGTCCTTGGGTTTGGTCGGGGCCACCTCATCTTCTTGCACAAGGTTAGAAAGTTTTCTATCGACCATTCGTACCTGTGAGCATTGCTCCACCTTTGGTTTAAAGGTGAACCGTTCTTCCTCGCCGTTGATGTTAAGGCGGATCTCTCCGGCTCCTACATCGATGTTAGCATTGGCGGTGCTTAAGAAAGGTCTCCCGAGGATTAGAGGCGTCCTTGTATCGACATCCATGTCGAGAATGACAAAATCCACGGGTACGAAGGAATCCCGGACTCTCACCGGAATGTCCTCCGCTATCCCCGCCGGGTAGAGAACCGATTGATCCGCTAGCTGCAAGCACATGGTTGTAGGCGACAAGGAAGTATAGTTGAGTTTGTCGAAGACTACCTTAGGCATGACACTAACGCTGGCTCCAAGGTTGCATAGTGCATTCTCAAAGTGTTCGGATCCGATAGAGCAGCTGATCGTAGGGCACCCGGGGTCTTTCTTCTTTAGAATGGCCGCACTACACTCCTCCGTAAGCTTGACCATATCCGTGGTGGGTAGAGGTCTCTTATTGTTGAGGATGTCATTGAGGTACTTGGCGTAGGTTGGTACCTGCATAGCCTCAAGAAATGGTATGTTGACATTGAGTTTCTTGATTACCTCAACGAACTTCCCGAATTGCTCATCCACGGTAGGTTTCTTGATTCTTCAGGGAAATGGAAGGAGTGTGGTGTCGACATATTCTTGGGGTGCCGTTTTCCTTAACCTTTCCTCTTTGGGGGCTGCCTCCTCGGTGTCTTCTTCTTCGTCCGACTCGGTGGTCACTTCCTTTTGTTTCTTCTCTGTGGGGTTAGGATGTGGTGGATCCCGAGTGGTCTTACCACCTCTCGTGGTCACCGATTTTAAATTCTCTCGGGTAGGCTCGGGTTGCCCCGGGATTCCACCCGACTCAGAAGAAGGTAAAGAAGCAGCAAGCTGAGCAAGTTGAGTTTCTATCATTTTGTTAAAGCTTAGCTGATTCTTCATAGCGGTGGTGAAGGATTCTATGGTGGAGTTAAGATTTTCAAGAACTTTCTCATTGGCGGCTAGCTTCTTGTTTAAACTTTCATTAATTCTAGCTTGGCCAAAGACAAGATCTTTAATGGAGGGCTGATTATTGAAAGAGTTAGAATAGTTACCTCCATTTTGGTTGTTGAATGGGAAGTTGGGCCGCGAGTTCCACCCTTGATTGTTGTAGTTGTTGTTGCGGAACTCGTTGTTGTTGCCATTGTTGATGAAGCTGGCTTCTTCCCTTGTTTCGAGACAATCATTTCCCGAATGACCAACATTACCGCAAACCTCGCACGTCATGTGCGCGTCCATAATCTTGGCGGTTTCCATGTTGCTTGATGCCTCCAATTTCTTCATGAGGAGGTCCATCTTGGTGGCGAGCATGTCGATTCCATCGACTTGGTGTACACCGCGGGTACGGGGTTGGAGACGGTCTCCATCCCAGCCTTGATTTGCTACCATCTTCTCGATTAATTCCTTAGCGGCTGGTACTTGTAGCGAGAAGAAGGCTCCTCCAGCAGCTGCATCTAGGTGCTCATGGGTAGTACGCTTGAGCCCGTGATAGAAGGTTTGAATTAAGAACCACCCGTGCATGCCATGGTGTGGGCACGCGGTGATGTACTCCTGGAAGCGTTCCCTTGCTTCCGGGATGCTCTCATCATTCTGCTGCTGGAAACCCGAAATTCTTGCACGGAGGGCATTGGTTTTGCCCACCGGGAAGAACTTTGCGAGAAATGCCTTTGAGCACTTATCCCATGTGTTAATGGCATCTCGCTCCGCATAAAACCATTGCTTCGCCTTCCCGAGCAATGAGAACGGGAATAGGCGAAGACGGATGGCATCATCTGTCACTCCACGGATAGTGAAAGTCCTACACACCTCCAGAAAATGCTGGAGATGTGCATTGGCATCTTCATTTGGCTTGCCGGAGAACGGATTTGCTTGCACCATGTTGATCAACGCCGGCTTGAGCTCAAAGTTTCCGTCTCCCACCGTTGTGGTCGGTCCGGTAGGGACATTGGTGTTGGAGGGGGCGGAAAACTCGCGGATTGTCCTCTCAGCCATTGGTGCTGACGAGGTGCTGTCTACGGGATCGACGGTGTTCGTCTCTTGATTCGAGAGAAACTTCTGAGGGATGAGGACACGGGGTCGCACTCTCCTCACAAGTGACTCCGGATTGTCGTTAAAGTTGGACGGTAGGTCGAAACCGGTCATGCACTACTCTGCATACACGAGAGTAGAGCAAGGGTAAACCCGCTTAAATAGCGGTTCACCGAACCTTGATAATTCTACCACTATGTTCAAACGATATCTTATGCCTATTGCCTCCCCGGCAACGGCGCCAGAAATGCTTGTTGACGCTCCTTAGCCTCACCACTAAGTGTGCACAAACGGCGACGGCGCCAGGAATGCTTGTCGGCACTCACTAGCGTCGCTACCGGATTCGCACCTCTAGTAACGGGGCTAAGGGACGTCTGGGTAAAACACACGATCACAGAAGGGTCCGCAAGCGCACGGATTACCGTTGTAGCACTTCACCCGGTGGTATTCGGGTTATCGTATTTATATTTTCCCAAGGGAGGCACTACGGCAAAGATGATCGAATAAACGGTGGAGAAAGACAAGACTTGGTAAAGAGCTATAGCGGGGGATAACGAATAAAGATATTCGGGGATAACTTGACACACGCAACGAGATCTAGATAAAAGACTAGAGAGGATCTAGCGAGCTGGGAGGACAACGAGACGAGAAAGGATCCTAACACAATCTATCTATTCTTGTCAACTCTAGGCAAAGGACTAAAGCAGAGGATAACCAAGGCAAGCTAACCCAACAAGCTCTTCTAGTGTTGCAGGGGCATGCAAAGCCGTGCCCTCAGACTGGGATGGGAAGGGAGGACTACGACGCGCTGAATCCTACCGGCCCGAACTAACGTGGTGGACTACAAAGCCCGTCCGGAGCTGTCACCTTCTTAGGGTACCACAACTATTCTGTTGCGCGGGACACCAATCTAAGACTAAGGTAAGCTCTGAGCACCGTGCTCACAACGAACCAAAGAACCTTTCCCCGGGTACCGCGAAGGAAGGTCTCTCTCTCCCGTGAAACACCGGAGATCAAGCGAAGAACGACCACAACACTATAGGGTTCAAGAGAGCTATGCTAACCGAAACTAAACTAACTTTAGTCTAAACTAAGAATAAAGCTTCTAGAGCAAAGTAAAAGCTGAATGTAATTGACTCGAAAAGTAAGATAGAAAGATAACTTGAATTGTACTTGAGTCTAAACAAAGAAAGGGTACAAGAGTAGTACCGGAACTCTGAAGAAGACTCCTCCGGAACCCTGAGACTAGCTCGACTCGACTCTAACTCCCAAGCTACACTAATCCTACTCTAAGTGAACAAAAGAGTGGAAATGAGATGCTCCAGCGCTGTGTGTCCGTTCCAGCGAGTGTGAGGCTCCTTTTATAGGCAAGTGAGGTCGGTTGAACGCGTGGGCCCATTTTCATAGGTGCGGTCGGATGAGGAGGTGCGGCTGGCCCTATGATCCACCGCCTCTCGACTTGGACGCTCCTGATCCTTGCTCCTGAGGTGATTGAAGGTCGGTAACTTGTGTCGGTTTCGGTCGGCACGGCGGTTGGGAGGTGCGGCTGGCCCTCTAGGTGCGGCCGGCCCACCTCTATGCCGTGGGATGAACCGCCTTCTCTCAGGGATGCTCAGGATGGCCTTGGAATGACGGTTGTGGCGGTTGATCGGCCGGACAAGTGGACCCATTGATCCGAGTGATCCCAAGTTCATCCATTCGATCAAACTGACGTTTCCTTGATCAATCTTGTTCATCCAAGTTGTGCCCGCGGGAGAGGACGTGAGTTGGACCGGAGACGTGGCACGGGGCAGGTGCGACCGCACCTAGCAGGGCCGGCCGCACCTGCAGGGCCGGCCGCACCTGCCAGGCCGGCCGCACCTGCAGGGCCGGCCGTGCCTGGTGGTGCGGCCGTGCCTAGCTCGTGTGGCATGTTGGTTCCATTTTCCCCCTAAATGTGTACCTGCTCATAAAAATCACAACACAACTCGTGGAACTTTATTAGTACTAAAAATGTGCATGAAACTTGTTGTATACTCCTCTCGAACCTGAGGTTTTGACGGTCGAATCTTTGTTGTAAGGACCGTCAACAGGGTGCTAGTTATTACCATCTTAATTGTTGGAACTTCTTTTCGCATGATCCTCCCTCTCATAAATTTTTTTCGAGAACATGGCTATCTCTTCCCTCTTTTTTTTTCTTGGACCTTCTTGTGTCCAACCCCCCCTTTTTTAATGTAGCCCATGTCGCTTTTGTAACAATAGCTAGAGAGGGAGAGATCAAAACATATGGAGCTTTATTAGTGGAATGAATGGATGATACGGTGCCAACTTCCAATGTAGAGTTATAGCAAGGGGGAAATGGTGTGCACAAGAATCTTGATCATGAAAGTATGAAAAAAAATTCACACAAGGGTCGCAGAAATTGACAAAGCTCAATGTATGAGCAAGTAGCATATGAGTATAAGGTTTTCAACTAGGCTTATCATAGGACCGTGGCATATCAAAGAGAAGCTTTGCAAAGGATTTTCAAGTTTCTAAAATTCCCAAGAGCTCAAACATTTAGAGAGAAGATCATGTCGTCAAACCATATCACAAACGCCAACTACTTAGATAAGCATGAGTTCCTTAATGATATTTGTTCACAAGCATCAAGATAATAAGTGAGGAACAAAACATATGCAGGCCAATCTTAGGAATCATGTGGTGAAAGTACTTGTTCATTTGACCCATGTAATTACAAGAATATAAGAGCTTAGAGGAGGGGAAGTAGGTGACATACCTTGTTTGCTTCTGATATAGAAATAGAGATGGAGAGTTTGGACTTACCTGTTCAGCAGGAGGTACATTGGGTTCAAGTGTTTTCCACAAAATTCACTATCCTGTACTCCTAGTTGTCTGGTTCCAAGAAGATCTTCAAGCATTGGCCATTCACCTTAAAAATGTTATCATCATCTCCTTGTAGGCTGACAACTCCATGAGGGGAGACCTGAACAACAGTGAACGGTCCTTCCCATTTACTGCGCAATTTTCCATTCCCAAATAACTTCACTCTAGAGTTGAAAAGCAACACATTGTCCCCAGGAATGAATACCTTCTTCTTTATCCTCTTGTCATGCCATCTTTTCGTCCTTTTTTTTGTAAATCTAGGAATTAAGATACGCTTTGTTCCTCCATTTTTCCAGCTCAGCTAATTGCAGCTTCCTGTGTCTCCCGAATCTAGCAATATCCAGGTGGAATCTTCTGATAGCCCAATGAGCTCTATGTTCAATTTCGACTGGGAGATGACATGTTTTCCCACAGACAAGCTGATAGGGTGACATTCCCAACGGTGTCTTGAATGTCATCCGGTATGCCCATAATGCATCATTCAGATAATTCTTCCAAGACAACCCTACCTCATTTACTGTCTTCTGCAGGATATTCTTGACTTTCCTATTTGAGGTCTCAACTTGCCTATTGGTTTGTGGATGGTATGGTGTAGCTATACTGTGGCGTACTCCTATCCCTTAAGGAAATTCCTGAAGCGTTTGTCATTGAAGTGAGATCCTCCATCACTGATGACCATCCGAAGGACGCCAAACTTGGTAAGGATTATTTCTCGAAACATCTTCATAGCCTGTTTCGAGTTGGCTGCTCGACATGGGATTCCCTCAACCCATTTGGATAGATAGTCAACTACCACCAAAATATATTCACTGTCACCAGATTTTGGGAAAGGTCCCATAAAATCAATTCCCCAGACATCAAAAAGGTCCACTTGAAGATTATCATGGAGTGGCATTGCATCTCTGGTGGTGATCCCTCCATGTTTCTGGCATTGTTTGCATCTGCGAATGATGTCCTTTGTGTCCTGGTACATGGTTTGCCAGAAGAAACCACTTTGCCAAATTTTTGCATGAGTTCGGAATACACCATAGTGGCTTGCATACGGTGTTGAGTGATATTTCTCAATAGCTTCCTCCGTCGTTGCTCCCTCGTTCCCAGTCGTGGCTCCCATCCAACCATGCTAGGCAGCTATTGTCGGGGCACGCGCAGGGTTGTTTGCTCTGCTGACGCCCGGGACAGCAGGTGCAAGGCCCGACCGTGAAGGACGAGAGCGAGACCTCGCACCGGATCTTAGCGATCTCTGGCGTCTCGATCCCCTTGAACATGTTGATGACTGTTGACGGCTGTTAAGTACCACTTTTAGGCCATCAATACCTGCATAAAATAAATGGAAAGTGATCGTCAACACTAGAATAGGGGTTTATACTGACAATTTCCACAAGTGTTGGTGTTTCTATCTTTTGTTGCAGGACACATCGAAATGCACATGGAATGATGCAATTGAGAGCAAGTAAACCAATGGCATAGATATGACATCATCATAAACAACCTGAAATTCCATATTAGTCTGCACCATTGCAACGGGCTCGTCGAGACAATCGAAATGGATGTATCATTTGCATACATCAGAGCCCAGGTGAGAGAGATATGCACATGACAGAATGTGGGCCCGGTGGGACCCACACCAGGCCACCTGGCGACGTGCTGGCACACAGGCGCCCACGTGTCCATGACACCTCATCGATCCAAGGAAACACACCTTCGACCAATCAGGAGCCAATACACAGATCTAAGGGCCCACTTCCCCACGGAAACGGGCTAGAAACACCGCAAACACCCCCATACCCACCTTGGGACCCACCTGGCAGTCACCCAGACGAAAGGCAGCGCGATCGGAGCTGACCCAGGATCGGCCGACCCCATAGGTCGGCTGACCCCACCTTAAGGCGGTTCGCGCCCATCTTCCACGTGTCGTCTCCTTGGTGGATCCTAAGTGCATTCCGGGGGTGCTCGGGGTGTTCTCGCGCTGATTCTCTGGCCTATAAATAGAAGTGGAGGGGGTAGGAATAGAGACACGCACCTCTTCTCCTCACTTTGCCTTTGGGCTCCTACCTTTCTAGGAGAGGAATGCCTTTGCATCGGATTAGTGCTGGCTTGCTAGTGCTTTAGAGATTAGAAGCAAGGTGAGGGGGTGGCTTAGGGACGTGCCATGGTGTTTGGCACCTTTCCGCAAGAATGAAACTCTACGGAAGCTTCTGTTCTTCATTTAGAGTAAAGTGAGTATTTCGGTATTCTCTATTTAGATTAAAGTGGCTTCTTGCATGGGTGAATAGTTCTTGTGTTCTTCACTTGTTCATGATTTAGAGGCTTGTGTTCTTCATGAGCTTAGCCTTTGATCTTCTGGTGTAGTTCATAAGTTGCTAATTCCGTTTGTATGTCTGCTAGTCCAATTAGAGTAAAGTGGATGCTCCTGCATTCTAGTTTAGACCAAAGTTCTTCCGTGATCCTTGTATAGATAGCGGTTCCCTAAGTGAGTCTGGTCTCTCCCTCGTGGGTTCGTCGCTCCGTCTTCATACGGAGTGCTATAGTGTTGTTACGGGTTGATAGACGTAGCCGTACTATAGTAGTAACCGGTGGTGTAGACGCGGTGTCTAGACGACGGGTTATCCTTCGATTGCCCTGTATCCCACGGTTTGTCTTGGGGTAGGCCGCGGTAGTGATAGCCATTGGACCCTTTTGGAATCCCCCACCATTTGTCGTGAACCGACTGTTATATCCAGGAGGGTCCAGTGTCCGAAACGAGAGTCCCTAACCGAGAGATTGTTCTCAACTCTGCCCACTATTAGCAGGATCCTTTCCATCTCCATCTCATCCTATGGAGTTGTGTCCTTGGACCGTTCTCCTAGGGTAGAAGGTAGTACACACTGTTCCTTGGATTCAATACCCTTGGGAATACTCCTTGGGAGAAGTGCTACAACAGAGTATCCGTGCGCTTGCGGATTCATTCGCACCCGTCAGTGTACCCGGGTGTTCCTTACACGCTCATGCTAGATGCGCCACTAGTGGTGAGGTTAAGAAATACCAACAATGACGACGCTAAATGCCTAGGAACAAATGACACTGGTGATGCGGGCAAGCCACACAGTGCGTTGGCGTCCCTACCGTCAACATGGATCAGGTCCTGCACGCGGCGCGACTTGACATCTGGCACCACCTCATCAAGCATCTCCTCTAGACTGCAGGATCATTAGCTATGAGCTAATCAATGACTTGTGCATTCAAAGAGCAAGATCCAGAGTGAGCTGGACAGGCTTGCCTTTGATGGGGACGTAGTCGGCGTCGCGCAGTCGCAAGAACGCGAGCATGGAGCGAAACGTGGCGGCGCTGTCTGTCCGCGCAAGGACGAGGACGTCAAGCTGGGCGGCGGCATCCACCGCAGCGTAGCACTACCTATCGACCATCGCGCACGCGACAATGTCCTGGTCCTGGCCGCGAAGCAGCGACGCGCAGGTGTCCCGGAAAGGTGCCTCACAGGTTGCCAGGGGAGGTGACTGTTGGGTTTAGTCCCACATCAGAAATTGATGGTAGGCGAGCACAATATAAAGGTGGGGGCAATCCTCACCTATCATGCTAGTCTTTTGGGTTGTGTTGGGACCATGGCCTAGCTGTTGTGGGCTCCAGTGGATCTAGGCCTGGTGGGGTGCCGACTCGTGGCTATAGCGGGTCGGGCCGAATTCCACTGCACCACTCTGACAAGTGGTATCAGAGCCGAAGGTCATAAAAACCTGGGAGAACATCTCCGCGGTCACACGATGACAGGGGAGCCCATGAACATCACATGGTAGTCATGCCCCAGTGATGTAGGCTTCAGCTGAACCTCGTTAAGAAACATCGTGTCTCCTTTGTCATTTGTGATCGTGCAAGTTTGTCTCGATAGATCCAATCATCGTTCCGCTGTGTGGAGATTAGCATGCGGCTCATCGCCGTGGAGGGCTAATTTCTTACAATGACCTCATCCTGGTGATGCACGGGGTTACAATTGGGGGTGTTTAACACCGTGTGGACGAAGGTGATGTCAAGGCCCCGTGAGAGGAACTGTGGAGGAGCACGGTGAGGTGGAGCATCAAGGTGATGTGTCCCTAGAACAGAAGCGGGAAGAGCACGATGTGGCGGCGTCGGCGGCAGCGCTATTCTTGTCCGACCATCGGGTCTATACAATAGAGTGATCATTGCAAATTTGAAATGCAAGGTCAGCAGATGGTGATGCGGAATTGATACTTTGGTGGAGGACAACAGGCGATATGGCCGTGTGACACCCTTAATAAGGCTCATCATTTGAATAGCATAGACACAATGGGAAATGACGCCTTTGCTGAGAGCCAGATGCTCTCGCCAAAGGCACGATTCCTCTCGGCAAAGCCTTTGCCGAGAGGAAACACTCGGCAAAACGCACTCGGCAAAATTTGGTCGGCAAAGAGCTCTTTTCCGAGAGCCATGTCAAGCCCTCTCAGCAAATATGCGCTAAGAGCCCCCGCAAAGAATTTTGAAAAAGAGTAAAAAAGGAAATCCCACAGTGTGGGCCCACCAGACGGGCACTACGGCCCCCACCAGACGGGCACTGTCGCCGCCACCACCACCAGACCTCCAGCTGCCGCGACGCATGCCGCAACACAATAGGGAAGGTAGAGGAGGCCGCACGCCACCACCACCACCAACCGGCCACCACTACCGCCACCTCTGGGAAGAAACAGAAAGAAGGGAGATGAGAGAGAGAGAGAACCTGCACTCGTGGTCTAGGTCGCGGGCAGGAGACGTTGGCGTGTCCTCAGCGGCCTCGTTGCACGCGCCGTCACCTGGCCGGTCCAGCCCCGCTACAGCCGCGCCGTCCCCCTCGGGTCACCGCACACCGTGGCAACACCGCGTGCGGTGGGGAATGCGCCACCCATCCCAACGCCGCGCTCGCCATATGCACGTCGTGGGGAGGACCGGAGGAGGTGGCGCGGCGCTCGATCTGGTGGAGGAGGGGAGGTCGCACTGCTCGGGGGAGGAGGGTGAGGCTGCGTCGTGGGGGAGGAGGGTGAGGCCGTGCTGCTCGATCTGGGGGAGGGCCACCCGCGCCGTGGGGGAGGATGGGGCAGCTGCGGTGGCAGGGGAGGGAGGGAGTAGGAGGAGTGGGAGGGGGTTGGGATTAAATAGTTAGGGTTCGGTGGGGTGGGGGAGTGGGCCGGCGGGGAGCTAGGCTGTCGGGCTGATTTTTTTTTGCGCTGGCTTTGCCGTGAGCAGGGTTTTTTCCCGACCGGTCAGGCCGAACCGCCGCGGTCCGGTTCCGGTATACCGGACCGATTCAACAGGGAACCGCCCAAAACCGGATGAATTCAAATTTCAAATCAAAATCCGTAGTTCAGTCGGTTTGGTCCGGTATACCGACCCGTTCGACCGGTTCCCGATCGTTTAACCAAAAAAACGAATTGGTGGAGAATTTGGCGTGTTTTCAAATTTGAATTAAAATTGAAAATAAAAAGAAAATTTTCTAAAAATGTTGCAAGGTGCATAGAATCTAATGGTGTCAAAACATTTCAAATATTAGTGCTTTTAGTATTTTTTGCGGGTATTAGAAGTTCAAACGGCCAATTTTTTTTCTCTTTTTTATTTTTTAGTTGAACTTCTAATGCCCACAAACTATACTAAACGAACGAATATTTGAAAGTTTTTGACACCATTAGATTCTACACACCTTGAAGTATTTTTGAGAATTTTGTGAGATTTTTTCATTTTTTGAATTCAAATTCAAATTTTGAATTTGGACCGGTTGGGAACCGACCGGAACCGGAACCGGTCCGGACCGGTACGACCGGTTCCCACGGTTTCCGGGCCGGTTCCCACGGTTTCCGGGCCGGTTAACCCTGGCCGTGAGCGCATAATCTGGCTCTCGGCAAAGGAAACTCTTTGCCTAGAGCCTGGCAGATGGCAAAGCCAATTTTAATGAAATTAATTATTAAAATACCAAATAAGTGCAATTTTTTTTCTAAACTTAACATGAATCAGTTATGTTGTATATTACTTATTAAAAAGTTTTTGTAGCTAAACTCAAATTTGAATTTCTCTAAGATTCCCAACCTAGTGACATTAGTTTGAATTCTTAGAAACTTCTCATGAAATGTTTCGGTTTCTTAACAGCGTACGTGTCCAAGTGTTCAAAGCATTCTCAATTTTTTTACCACAACCTCCACATATAATATCATGAGCACTTGAAAATTTTTATACAATTTTAAAACATTTCTACCTCACAATCTTCATCATGACCAGAGAACGAATTTAGCTTCGTTTCATGTACATGGTCTTAGAGATGTCTCATTAACATAAATATCATTTTTTCACCAACTTTAATTTACTCTATGATTTCATGCACTTGTAGTTCATCGGACGTATATGAAAAAATACCTAAAATGAAGTAAAATTTTTAAATATAGCAAACAAAGCTAAAATTGTGCCAAATTTGAGCATAAGTTTTGTATAAGTGTATGTTAACGATAGAAAAAATTTGGAGGCAAACAAGTGATTTTTTTTAAATTTCTTCGCCGAGAGCCTACGAAATGCAACGGGCAAATAAAATCTTTGCCGAGAGCCAGCTCCTTTGCCGAGTGGCCACTTTGCCGAGAGTTTTTTTTTGTGGGGCTCTCAGCAAAGAGGCGCCTTTGCCGAGTGTTTGATCTTTGCTGAGAGTTTTTTGTTGGGCTCCCGGCAAAGATAAAAGCTCTCGGCAAAGGCGCGGTTTCCGGTAGTGAGAGATCCTTGCTGATTTCAAATTTCCAATAGCATGCATAAAAACAGAAAGATCAATTCGAGATGACTGCAAAAACAGAGCCACATATATACATAGTTTTGGAATGGGCTTGTGTCCACAAGTCTTTAGCTCTGATCTCATCTCATACTATTGATTTTCTATGAGAGTGCATTGAGATGGAAAGTTGTGAATAAAGTGTGCATTATGGTGCGTGCTGTGAGAGAAGATGTGACTTGATATAACGAGTGAATTGTTCGATGTGATGGATTTGTAGTGGATATTTGCAAATCTAAACAGGGTCGTCTAAAACCTGCTTGATAGGAATAAAAATCTGAATGACCTCATTGACCTATTTTATGAACTGACCTTCAAATATTTGTGGCTGCATAACCTGGATTGTTTTAACTGAGACCTAGCTTCTTAGAAAATTTATGATGAGTCCTAGAAATATGGTCAAGCTGATATCTAGTAAGGAATCAATCAAATACATCATCCTACACCAAATGAGTATGGAGCTAAATTAACATCTAGGAAGCAAGCAAATCAAAGCAATAGAAGCTCCTCGTGCAAAATGGGTGTGAAGCTAAATCTCCATGCAATCCATTTTGTCACAATTTGCATTTTAAAACTTTTTGTAAATAGATTTTTGACATTATATTTAATTTGTGTATAAACACAAGCATGTCGCATGTACATCTATGTTAGTAAACAACAAATGTATATGAGCTTTGGTAGGCTGGAAGTTCCAACCCTTATTCATTTTCCACAAAACATATAGGAAAAGCCCCATGCGTGAGCTTTGGCGGGCCGATAGGCTTGATGGCCGGCGCGATGACGCCTAGACGCACGACACACCCCTTCTACTGCCCATGTTCATCGGCGCGCCGCCTATGTTTGCTGCATCGACCTACAGTCATGTTGCCCCTGTAGCTACCGTCACTAGTACAGGAGGAGACCTTGGTACGCCCCTTTAGTCCCAGTTCTACTTTAGTGCCGGGAGTAGGCTTTTGTCGACGTGGCCCGAAATGGCTGTGGGAGCCACCCCGTTTAGTCTCGATTGGTGTTACCAACTGAGACAAAAAGGGACCCTTTAGTCTCGGGTGGAAAGACCACCCCGAACTAAAGCCAAATCCCACCGCCAACTGCCTCCCTCTCTCTCCCTTATCTTTCTCCCGCAGCCAACAATTCCTCCTCCCCCCCTCTCTCTCTCTCTTCTTATTTTTTCTCTCTTCTCTCATCTGTTCCTCTTCTTCTTGATTCACAGGCGTGGCAGGCGGGAGCGGCGAGGCCCGAGCGGCGAGACCGCGGGCCTCCGGCGCAGGCGTGGGCGCCACAAGCCGCCGGAATGGGCCTACGACGCGGTTGCGGGACACCTCCGCGGGTGCGGGCCTCCAGCACGACCGTGGGCACGGCGAGCCGTCACCTCCGGCGCGGCTGTGGGACCCTGGCGCGGCCGCGGTAGGTAGACAACACGGGACTCCAACGTGGTTACGAGAGGTAGCCGATGCGGGACTCCGGTGCGGCCCATGACTTTAGCGCGGCCGCAAGAGGCAGCGGACGCGGGAGGCCGCCGGCGCGGTCGGGGAAGGCAGGCGGCGTGATGTGAACTTCTGTTAGTTTTTTATTTTTCTTGTGTGAATGAGTGGTGAATTGAAAGATTATGTTGTTGAGTTCTTGTTGTAGTAATGAGTTGTGGATCAAATTGAATTTGTGTGATGGTGGAAATTGTTGTTCATGATTTGTGAAAGTTTGTTCATGGAACTTGTATTTGTGGTGTTGAATTTGTTGGACTTCGAGTTGGATATGGCGTTGGCTAAGCTGAAGCCAATAGAGCCGGAGCTGGTGCCAGGAACGCTAGCTCCGAGGGTTTTTTTTGTTTTTTTCCGAATCCCTTTAGTCCTGGTTGTTTTACCTGTGACTAGGGGGTGGCTTTTGTCTCTCACCATTTGTCCCAGTTGGCTTTTAGAGACTTATGCTTCTTACCAACCGGACCTAAAGGCCGTCTCTCTAGCAGTGTGTACGTCTTCGGAAAAGAAGAAAAAAAACTAACATTTTTCCAAAATGTTGATCTATGCTATGCAAAATGTTGAATCTGCTCTTCTCGTGTGTTAAAACAAACTATAAAAATGTTGGTTATAGCAACTTTGTGCAAAATGTTGATATATGTATTAGAAAATGTTGAATATGTAAAATTGAGATGTTTGTCTTTTTTTAAATGTTGAATCCACTGTCCTACTTCCTTAGTCCCAACATCAAGTCATTATGGGATTCAAAATTTATAAAAGTAGTGATTTTTAATGTATGCATGTGTATGCTGCTCTCAATTTGCGTCGAATATGGATATTATAGGGTGTCGGGCATACACCCAGGGTAACTGCAAGGAAGGAAGAAGCCGAACTTCTTTTAGAATTCCCCTGTAATCCTACTAGGACTTAGTCCGAACACAACAGAGAGTTGGCTGAACATACATACCAATTCAGTTAATCGGCAGAGAGTTGGCGCAGCTGAAAAGGACAAGGGCAGCGACCGTGGAGGTAGGGCATGTGGAGGAGGTGGTGTCGGCGGCGGTGAATCGGTAGAGGCGAGCTCCTCTGCTGGCGCCGGTGAGCCGCTGAGCTTCTCCTTGACGCCGTGTAGAGTCCTACCGTTTCTCGCTGCGTCTCTGCTTCCCTCTCCGCATCTCTGGTTTCTCTAGGCCAAGGCGAGGGGACAGGTCAGGCAAGGCAAGACCACTGCCTCGATTGACGTGGGAATCAGTAGGATTGGGTGGCGTACGGCCTCGCTAAAGGTCGCGAGCCGCCGGGGGCGGATGGCGAGGGAGGATTGCGATTTTGTGATTTCCCGACCCTGTTGGAACTGTGGAAATGTGTTTTTTTAATTTTTACCAATGGAATACAATTTAAAGGATCTGTTGGAGTTGCTCTTAGCAACACGGTAATCCTGCCGTTAGTCTTTTGCTTAGCAACATAATCCTAAGATGACATTTTAGACAATTTATATATGTGTTGCCATAATTGCGTAATTTCTAAATTTGTGCATGAAAACAAATGGTTGTTGTGAGTTTTCAACAGTACAATGATAATGCAAAAATAAAAAAAACGGCCTATGGTTTAACAGGTTAATTTCACAAAATCTTGGAGGCAAAAAAAATTCACTTGTTATCTAGACTCTTGTTGACGTAAAAATCGGACGTGATCCTCACGCACAACACACTGAGCAGCTCCGCGGTGGATCGCAGGGCGTGCCAGTCAATCTGACCTGTTGATTGATAATGGAAAGCAAACGCAATTTTTGGGACGTATCGGTTGGATTGCCGAATCGTTCCTAATGTCCTATCGGCTAGAGGTCCGATACAGATAAATACAATAATCGGCTAAATCAGCCGACGTAAGTGTAGAGCTATATAGATCACTAAAACATAATCTAAATAGATCTACACGAAGCAATACTTAAAACAGATCTAGTCGGCTATTTAATAATTAAATAATAATTAAATAATAGTAATATCTCTTAATGAAAACCGTGGGGCGGTTTTAACCCACCGACTTAGTTTTTGAAAGCTATTTTAGATTAATTAGGAAATATTTCACTCCCTAAAGTCCGAAAACCATCACATAGCTCTATGTGGTCTGCTTGTCTTTCAAGCTTACGTGCACCCTTTCTTGCTAATATTCACCTCTGTACGTACGTATTACCAGATACGGACTTCTATTTTCTGATTTGCCTCTTCCATGCACGTGCTAATGCTTTCCTTTCCAGCTTTCTTTATTCTAGTCTTTGACGCCACGCTTGATATTTTTATTCTTTCTTCTTTGCTATGGCTTTGGCCGATCCGGCTACCTCGCCGATTGTTCGCTGGCCGATTTTGCCTGTGACTCCCGTGCCGTATTTAATTAATTCCTTAAGGAAAAAGTCTACATAACCCCCAAAACTATCAAGGGTCGACTATATCACCCCCAAACTACAAAACCGGGTATTCTACCCTTAAATTTTACAAAACCGTTCAAAAACACCCCCAGGCGGTTTTAGAGGTGGTTTTGCCACCGTGGTTGCGGACATGGACGATGGCCCACATGTCAGACCCACTATCATCTCTCTCCATCGCTTCCTCCTTCCGTCCTCCTCCTTTCCCCTGCTTCGCGCCGCCCTCTGCGCGCTCCCTCTCCGGCGAGGTACCCGGCGCCGGCGGTCCTAGGGCGGCTCCCTCCCTCCCTCCTTATTTCCCCTGCGGGGTCAATGCCAACCGGCCTCGGCGTCAGGCCGCGGTGGGGTCGAAGCCGCCGGCGTCCCGAGCTTGCGAGTCGCGAGCTCCTCCTCCCAGCATCCGCGGCCATAGGGGCCGCGCTGCCTCCCCGAATGCGCTATGCTCCTCTGCGAATGTGTGTGCCCTGCTGCCATGGCCATGGCGGGCGCGCAGCCGCCCCGGACGCATTGGTCCTGCGCATGCTCGCCTGCCTCCTGGAGCTCCTGCTCCGGAGCTCGCGGAGGTCGGATGGGAGCTGGACGCCGCCGAGCGCGGCCTCCGAGAAGGGGTAGGGGTGGGACCCACCATGGCGGAGGGAGCCTCCGCGGCTAGATGTCATCACCGTTGTTGCCGGGGGGGGCATCGCCGGATGCGGCCGAACGGGTGGGGGGCTGGGGGCGAGGACGGGGGAGAGAGGGAGAGAGCAGGGGAGGCCGGGAGGGAGAGGTATGGCTGACTGACATGTGGGCCAACACCACTTCATTGTCCATGTCAACAACACGGTGGCAAGACCACCTCTGAAACCGCCTGGGGGTGTTTTTGAACGGTTTTGTAAAGTTTAGGGGGTAGAATACCCGGTTTCGTAGTTTGGGGGGTGATGTAGTCGACCATTGATAGTTTGGGGGGGGGGGTTATGTAGACTTTTTCCATTCCTTAATCTCTATGCTTTTCCAGCCAAGGCATTGGATCTCCTGCCACGTAGAAATCCTGAAACTCTGCACTTCATTAGACAAGCCAAATCCGGCGATCTTCATTTGCACGCATGCTAATCACCTCTTCAACGCTTCTATTTCGGCCAAATTAGACAAGCCAAATCCGACAATCTTCATTTTGGACCCATGCTAATCACCTCTTCAACGCTTCTATTTCGGCCAAAGCATGTGATGTAGTTCTTTTAGAGCTCTTCAACCTGCACTGGTGGAGAGGGAGGCTTTGGTTCGGGCCTTTAGTCCCGGTTCAACTTTGGAGCCGGGACTAAAGGCCTTTCGTCGACATGGCCCGAAATGCTGGTTGGAGACACCCCCCTTTAGTCCCGGTTGGTATAACCAACCGTGACAAAAGGGCTGGCTCCCAACGTCATTTTCCTGCAATGATTGACGCAGGCTTTTAGCACCGGCTGGAATTACCAACCGAGACTAAAGGGTACCCCTTTAGTCTCGGTTGGTAATTCCACCCGGTGCTAATTCTTTAGTCCCGGGTGGAGTTACCAACCGGGACTAAAGGGTACCCTTTAGTCTCGGTTGGTAACTCCACCCGGGACTAATAGCCGGCGCCCTATAAATCCAGCTTCTTCTTCCTCTTTCTCTTGCCCGAGCCATTCTTCACCAAGAGCTCAAGCTCCTCCCCCATGGCGCCTCAACCTTAGAGAGGTGCTGCTGAATTTTTCTTCATGTATTTGTGAAGATTTCTCTCCTCTAAAGTGTTGCCGAGGTTTGATTCTTCTTCCTCCCATCATTTGTTGTGATTAATTGTTTTTATATATTTTAGAAATGGAGAAAATAGAAATCTTAAATCCTAGGTGGGAGGAGCTAATGAGAGATGAGGTTATTTATATACTTTAGATTTAGAAAAAAAGTGGTTGGCTAAACACTAGCATTGTCTTGTTATCTTTTATATTGATGTAGAGAAAATTGAATTTTACTTTTTGATATAATGATACATAGAACTAATTATGATTTTACATTTAGCTAATTTTATAGAAGTTAGTTTATAAAAAATATGGTCATTAATAATGGAGATCAAAATGGCCATCAGGTGACCTCTGTATGTCATTGTATCACAAGTCCCAAGCTAAAACTAGTTAGCTTCTAGCTTTTGAACCTCTGCTTCAAACACATTTATGAATTCACGTATTGTGTTGAGATGATCAACATGTTCAGTAAGAATGTAGGTAAGCCTCCGGTTCTCATCATCTAGTTCATAACGGAATACATCATCAAATTCACCCTTCTTCATCTTTGTCTTTGTTTACTTTTTGATATAATGAAACATAGAACTAATTTTAATTTTGCATTTAGCTAATTTTTTAGAAGTTAGTTTATAAAAAGTATGGTCATTAATAATGGAGATCAAAATGGCCATCAGGTGACCTCTGTATGTCATTGTATCACAAGAAATGGCCAGATGTATGTAGTTCACATAGGATGCAATGATTGTCGCGGTTGTGGTACAATGAGGTCACTTGATGGCTATTACAAGGCACGACATCAATAGCAATGAGTACAAGTCCCAAGCTAAAACTAGTCAGCTTCTAGCTTTTGAACCTCTGCTTTAAACACATTTATGAATTCACGTATTGTGTTGAGATGATCAACATGTTCAGGAAGAATGTAGGTAGGCCTCCAGTTCTCATCATCTAGTTCATAACGGAATACATCATCAAACTCACCCTTCTTCATCTTTGTCTTTGTTATTCTGATTTAAAGGAAATAATTTGTGGACTTAATATGATGCAGATGAACCGGCAATGGATGAACGCCGACAGACGATCCCCGGAGTACATTACTGGCATGCAAGCTTTTCTTGAAGTGGCCAAAGCCAACAAGAACCCAAAGGGATTCATGTGTTATCCATGCTCTTTGTGCAGAAACGACAAAGACTACTCTGACTGGGGGACTCTTCACCTCCACTTGATTAAAAACGGATTCATGACGAACTATGTGCTTTGGACCAGGCACGGTGAAAGAGGGGTTGTGATGGAAGAGAACGAAGATGAGGAGGATGATAATAACATTCCTGACTGGGCCACGGGGTAAGATTTTGTGGATACTTTAATGGAAGATGCTGACGAAGAAGAGATACCGGAAGACGGCCATGTTGATGATCTTGGTCAAGTTCTAAAAGATGCACAAAGGGACTGTGAAAATGATAATGAAAAGGCAAAGTTGCGTCGTATGATAGAAGATCATAGAAAACTATTGTACCCAGATTGCAAACAGGATCACAAAAAGCTTGGTACTACACTTGAAATGTTGCAATGGAAGACAAAATATGGTGTGTCTGATAAAGCATTTGAGGGGATGCTAAAAATTGTGAAGGACAAGCTTCCCGAGAACAATGAATTACCGTCGACAACATATGAAGCGAAACAGACTGTGTGCCCTCTGGGGTTGGAGGTTCAGAAGATCCATGCCTGCCCTAATGATTGCATCCTATATCGAGGCAAGGAACACGAGAATTTGGAAGCTTGTCCTGTGTGCAAAGCGCTACGTTATAAGATCCGGAGAGATGATGATCCTGGTGCTCTCGAGGGGACACCTCCCAAGATGACGAAAGTACCGGCGAAGGTTATGTGGTATTTTCCTATAATACCACGTTTGAAGCGTTTGTTCAGGAACAAAGAAAATGCTAAGTTGATGACATGGCACAAAAGTGATCGTAAGCAAGACCACATGCTGAGACATCCGGCAGATGGGTCTCAATGGAGAAAGATTGATAGAAAATACAAAGATTTTGCTGGGGAAGCAAGAAACATAAGATTTGGTTTAAGCACAAATGGTTTCAATCCATTTAGTGAGTTTAGCAGTGGTCATAGCATTTGGCCTGTGACACTATGCATGTTCAACCTTCTTGGACTTTGTTGACTCAATTGACTCGATTGGGGTTCCAGTATCACGACACGAGGGGAGGCTACTAGGAAAGGGCACCATTGGAAGGAAAGCATGTTTGAGCAATGATACTGATTTGTTCAATAAAGCACACCTAGCTGTTCTGCAACAATCAACCTTGGTGACTCCGTATATTGAGGAACACAAGCAGATTATTTCTTCACAAAATCCAACCAAAACCGAAGCATGGGTTACACGCCATCACTTGGAAAATTTCCCCTCATGGTTGAGTGAACAAGTTATTGGTGATTCCACAATTCACCCACAACTCGCTTTGTTAGCTAGGGGACCTTCTAGCACAATTGTGAAATTCCAAACTTACGATATAAATGGTTATACTTTTTACACAAGAGACCAAGATCGGAAAACCACACACCAAAATAGTGGTGTCCGTATAGACGCCATGGACAGCAACAATAACAAGAACTCGTATTATGCTGTCATAGAAGAGATATGGGAGCTTGAGTACGGGCCACTTAACATCCCTCTATTTCTTTGCCAATGGGTAAAACTAACTGGAGGTGGCATAAGGAAAGATCAATATGGAATGACAATAGTGGACCTGACCAAGATTGGTTTCAAAGATGAACCATTCGTCCTTGCCAAAAATGTGCATCAAGTTTTCTATGTCAATGATATGACTAGCAAACCGAAGAATAAAAATCCCGAAGAAGGACCACAAGAGCCAAAGCGATACATTGTTCTTCGAGGTAAAAGAGTAATCATGGGAGTCGAGGACATAACAGACAAATCAGATGACTATGATCAGTTCGATGGCATGCCTCCATCGCTGTCGAAGTTGACCCAAGCATACCGCTTGGAAATGAAGAGACACCGTACTTACGTCACGACCATGACCAAGGAACTTTCGTCAAGAAAAGAAACTTCAATACTGTACTGTAATGATTAATGTTCAAATCATTTGTGTAATGTTGTATGAGTGTATTCCTTTATTTATTTGAACTAAAACATGTTAAAGCCTTTCAGATGCCCTGTGAGAAGTAACCACAAAGTTTGAGATTTTTCTGAATTAGTTGAGCATTTTTCTTATGTCTTAGGAGACAAATATTGTCGAGTCCGAAAAGAAAGTAATTATTTAAACTATTAAATTATTTTTTATATTGGAAAGTTAAGGCTGTTAACACTTAACGAAATATAATTTTGCATGGTTCAAATATTAAACTTACCATTTTTTAAAAATGTTGCAAAGAGAAAGAATGAGAAAATGAGGAGGGAAAATGGGAAAAGAATTAAAGTCCCGCGCAAAATAGCCCTTTAGTCCCGGGTGGTGTTACGACCCGAGACAAAAGGGGGGCCTTTTGTCTCGGGTGGTAACACCACCCGGGACTAAAGAGGGAAAATTTCCCTTTTGGGGGCTCCCGTGCGAAATCGCCGTTTAGTCCCGGGTCGTCTCACCAACCGTGACAAAAGGCCCCCCTTTTGTCACGGTTCGTTACACGACCCGGGACTAAAGGGATGTCTATATATAAAAGCAGCGACCCTCCCCCTCCAGCACTTGGCCACTTTTTCGTCCCCGACCCGCCGCCATCGTCGTCGTCGTGTCCTCCTCCTCCTCTGCCGCCGTCATCCTTCCCGACCGCCGCCTTCCGCCGCGCCCCCCGTCCTCTGCCCCCCGGGATTCTCCGCCGCCGTCGGCCTCCCGGAATCCGCCGTCCACCGACCCGCCGACGCCCTCGCCCCCCGCCACGCCGCCGGTCCGCCGCCGTCGGCCCCCGGAACGCGGCCGGCTTCCTCCCCGACCTGCCCCGGCCTCCGAGGCTCCTCCTCCCCATCCTCCTCGCGTCGGCCTCCTCCCCATCCTCCTCCTCCGCGCCGTCCTCCCCGGCCTCCGGGGCTCCACAGCTGCCACGCGCCGCGCGCCTTGCCGCTCGGCCGGCCTGCGCATCGTCGCCTCCGCCCGCGCATCAACATCGTCGCCTCGTCCTGCTGCCTCTGCCTTCAGCCTCACGGTTGTCCTCCCCACGGCCGGGAGGGGCGCGCCCTCCCCCCGCCCCCCCGGCCGCCGGCGGCCACCGACCCTGCCCGGTTGCCCCCAAGTTTTAATTTGGTCTTGCTGACGCAAACAAATTAATTGTTTGCGTCAGCAATTTTTTAATTTCTTTTGAAGAATAAATTTATGTATAAAATTGTACTAAATATGTGTATAATAATTCTAATTAAATATGTTTCTCCCCAGCATCGCCGACCGCCATCTCTCCCCGGCTCCCCACTGCCTCCCTCGACGCACCCAAGATCCCGCCGCCGTCTCGCCCCGGCTCCCCACTGCCTCCCTCGACGCACCCCAGGATCCCGCCGCCGTCTCTCCCCTTCTCCTCGCCGACTGCGGTAGGCGACACTACCGATTCTAGAAATAAATAGAAATTATTGTATATTCTCATAAATTCGTGTCGATTCATAGAAAATTACTGTTTATTCTAGATGGATACTAGAAATAAATAGAAATTATTGTATATTCTCATAAATTCGTGTCGATTCATAGAAAATTACTGTTTATTCTAGATGGATACTAGAAATACATAGAAATTATTGTATATTCTCATAAATTCGTGTCGATTCATAGAAAATTACTGTTTATTCTAGATGGATACTAGAAATACATAGAAATTATTGTATATTCTCATAAATTTGTGTCGATTCATAGAAAATTACTGTTTATTCTTGTTTATTCCAGAAATAGATAGAAATTCTTGTATATTCTCATAAATTCATGTCGATTCATAGAAAATTACTGTTAATTCTTGTTGATTCTAGAAATAGAAAAAATATTGTATATTCTCATAAATTCGGGTCGATTCATAGAAAATTACTGTTTATTCTAGATGGATAACAATGGCAACGATGAAAGGATTATGGAGGAGATTATTGCTCGTGGTGCAAATGCCTTTGCAACCTACACGGACGAGGACATTATTCTAAATATGATCGGTGAAGGAGACGTCGCCGCCGATGACTTTGCAAATAACGAGGAAGACATAGCCGCCGACTCAGAAAATAATGAGGACCTTGAGGATGCTAATGCAGAAGGTTCCAACGAGGTATACATATCATGCATTAAGTTCATTAGTATTAATTCGATAACCCCATTTCTTACATAAATAAATATCGAATATGATGGTACTTGTAGGCTTCTGGATCGACGACGAAAAAGTCCAAGAGAGGTCGTACACAACTAATCGTCGGCGATGTGATGTATCGTATCACGGAGGTGTCAGAGCTTGGCCAGCCTTGTGCTCCAAAAAAAATCAAGGACAAGTTCGTGTCTCAATGCGTGGCCATTGTAAGGGACAACGTGCCCATCAAGTATAGAGAATGGAAGGGAAAACCAAGTAATCCATACGTGGTTCCAGACTCTGTAAAAGACCAGCTGTGGAATGATGTGCTAAAACACTTCACACTTCCTGAAGGCGTCGACGCAAACCTTGTTAAAGGTTAGACTCTAGTGAAGATGGCAACTCAATTTCAGAATTTCAAGAAGAAGTTGACTAGAGATTTTATCAAGAACAACCGAACTCCAAATTGGGATGAATATCCGAAGATAAAAGATCACTGGAAGTCCTTTGTTGAATACAAGAAAAGTGAAATTTGTGCCCAAAAAAGTGCCCAAGCGAAGAACAGTGCCAGTAAGAAAGGGGAGTACAACCATCGTCTTGGTCGAGGTGGTTACGCGGTAGCAATTCCCAAGCGGCGGAAGATGGAACAAGACCTTATCGCCAAAGGTATCATATCAGCAGTCTTTCACTAGCCCGAAAGATCGAAGAATTGGTATTATGCGCATGGAGGCAGATTGAACCCGGATGATGGTACCCTTGAATTCCCGCCCACGTTACGAGAGAAGGCACTTGAGTTAATGAAAAAAATAGAAGATGTCAGAGCTGGTAGATTGAAGGTTGACAGAGAAATGGATGAGCTCACTATGGCACTCGGGAATCCAGAACACCCAGGACGTTGCAGGGGCTACGGGGTGGTGCCGTGGAAGTATGCCTTCAAGGGAAACCTCGATAGCTATAAAAGTCGCAAAAGAAGAAAAGAGCACGAAGAGGAGCATTGGCGCCAAATGATGGAGCAAAGACTTAAAGAACAAGAAGAAAAGATGCAGGTAGAGATTGAACGGCGACTGGCCGTAACGATATCTCAAATAGCCCAAACTGGAGCACTGCCTGAAGTACCTCTGGATCCCGTCATTAGCCCTTCCGCTCGCAAAAGCAGTTGTGCTTCTACCGAGGTTGCACCAGGTGCTTGCATAGAGGTCGCACCGGGTGCTTGCACAGAAGGCCCTGAAGAGCCGAGGGCAATCGAAGGAGTTCCAGTGGATGACAACCAACAATACCCGGTGGATTTTCTCTGTCGGTGCACCCCATGTGAGCTGCACAAGCCATTCGGCAACATCACAATGCAGGTGGCGTACGGAAGTGCTTTTGCACATTTTCCTGGACAGACTAGCCACGGCATGTTGATTCCACCCGGCTACGCCTCGGTTTCTGTGGAGGAGATTTGTCAGCCACAATTTGAAGATCTAGAGCTAGACATCCCAGGAGGTGACGGGGAAAGGACACTCAAGGATGCGGTTCACGGTATCATATTGTGGCCCAAACGTTACATTATAATCCCCCAGACGGAGGGATCAATCCCTCCTACAGATCCCCCGCAGCCGCGACCATCGTCATCTCCTAGGTCGTCCTCACGACCTTCAATATCACCTCGCTCACCGTCTACACAAGAACCATTATTCAATTCCGGAGGTGCGAGCTCCAGCCATGATATTGACATCAATCCCGAATCACCTCCAAAAAAGCAAAAAAAACCAATGGCGGCAAAGCAAGCACCATCAAAAGCAGAAAAAAACACCAAAGCACCGCAGAAAAAACCGCCCAGCCACCAAAGCACATCAGAAAAACCGCCTAGCCACCAAAGCACATCAGAAAAAACCGCGAAACCACCGCAGAAGAAACCACCGCAGAAGAAACCACCGCAGAAAAAACCACCTAGCCACGAAAGCACAACCGAAAAAACCGTCGGAGCACAGTCTTTCAACCCAGTGCAACCACCAAAGCTGAAAAAACCACCAACGATAAAGAAAATGGTTGAGCCCATCAGCAAAAGGAAGCTAGCATGGGAGACGACAGAAGAAGAAGGAAAAACAACGATCGGTGCCCAACATGTGCATGAATTTTTCAACAATCTGAATACAAAACAGCAACGGAGGGAGCTAGAGAAGACCAAACAAGTAGATCCAGCCAAACTTGGGTTTTTCAAACTAATGAGTGAAAACAGCAAGAAACTGATGCCCATACTGGCGCCGACGTCGTCTAAAGAAGATGCGTCGATGAGCAAACAGACTTACGTTGCCTCCGGCCTCAATGCACATGAACGAGCTCTAGCAGAAATGCCTACACAAGAAGTAGTGCAGCTCCTTGATTTCATGGAACAAACAAGGATGCCTTTAGGTGTTGCACTCGGCCATGAAGAACCACCTCGGGATCCAAGTTTCGAGTATAGATGGCCCTTTCAGCTAGGAAAACCTCTTATCAGGCCAGAACTAGTACTTAAGCTCTCACCTAAGATGTACAAATTTCATGAGTGGTACATGCGGTAATCACTAAAAGGCGTACATAGCATAGGTATGCTTGCTGCACCCGAAGATTTTGCCACTGAAGGAAACAAGGTGGTCTGGCTGGAATTCAAAGATATTTATGAAGTTTACCATCTAGACGCCATGAATACCGATCTTATCGTCGCTTGGTGTCTGTAAGTGGCGTCTTTTTTTATGTTTATTAATTAATTTATTACGTATGTGGATTTACTAATTAACTTTGTATTTCATTTTTGGTAGCCTGCAAAAACAAGAGATGCAAAAAAAGAATATTGCCAGTATTGGTTTCATGGACCCATCAAAAGTCAACGAGTTTGAGGTCAAGCATCAACCAGACACAACAATCGCGACAATCTATAGGACCTTGTCTAAGTTTCATGACAAGGATCTCATACTACTATCTTACAGCTGCGAGTATGTGCGATTGCCATCTAATTGTCTTTGCTAATTCTATTTAGTTCTAATTTGTATGACTATTATGACCATGTATGTACAGTTTCCACTGGATTCTTATGATCATTCAAGTCGACAATAGCAGCGTCATGGTGTGGGATTCATTGAGAAAAAACCCCGCAAGTTACCAAAACCTTCAAGATATGTTTCAAGCGTAATAATTCTATCTAAGACGTTCTTTTAAATGCAATATTTATTTATATATATATAGATTGCTTTTACTAACACATTATCTCTCATTAATTTTCCTCAGAGCTTGGGAAAAATTCATTGCAGAGAAAGAAGGTGAATTTAAACCAACAATTACATTCTATACTGATTATCCGGTACGTAATCCAAATAACAACTTCAGATTTGAGAAAATTTAAATTTATCACACTTATATTTCATAACATTTTCTCCTATCCACTTTAGTGTTTGAGACAGGAACAAGGAAATAATTTATGTGGATACTATGTCTGTGAGCACATACGATGTTTGGCAAGTGCAAAGTCCGGAAATTATGATGTAAGTTAATTAAATAAACCTATTAATAATACATCATTTCCTAACCGCTTCTATATTTAATTGTTGGGTGTAATATATTAACATATTTGCACATTATACAGATGGATATGGTTAAGGACGAGGTCATTCAGAAGGATCGTCTTTCGGCGATTCAAGAAAGTCTCTTGGGATTCATCCATGAGGAGGTGGTTATGCCAACAGGAAAACATCATTATGATGGATCTAAAAAATCCAATAGAGACTAGAAATTTGAAGTGAACAATATTTTGATGTATAAATACTATCTATTTTGATGTGTATATTTCTAAGTTTATGTAAGTTTATATATAAGTCTAACTGCGTATATGGTATATATAGACAGGTATATACATATATACAAGTTCAAATACGTATACGTGCATATACGGGTTAGACAACAATTAGAATATACGCTCAAATCGAAAACAGAAAAAAAAGAGAAACGAGACCCTTTAGTCTCGGTTGGTATTACCAACCGAGACTAAAGGGGGTGGGCGCAGGTGCTGGCGTGCCCCCCCTTTAGTCTCGGTTCGTAATACCACCCGGGACTAAAGGATCCTTTAGTCCCGGTTGGTTCACCCGGGACTAAAGGGGGGGCCTTTTGTCTCTCATCATTAGTCCCGGTTGGACTTGAGAGACCTATTCCCCTTACCAACCGGGACTAAAGGCCCTCTCCCTACCAGTGCTGATATCTTCTTGACTCTAAATTTGGTCAAACTCCGGTGTCCACAACCGTGACAAAGTGTAAGTTTCATGCATTTTATGAAATTTTAATCAGAATTGAATCCTAAGCATTAAAGCACAAGCTGTGTGGCCACACACTGTTGGAAAAACGATCTTCCATCATCAAACAAAAAAGAAAAAAAATCATGGATATTGCATGCAAGAACTGGAACAGGGCCTAATGCTATATCTATTAGCTATTCCTATGATGGCTCAATGCCCAGGTCATGACAATAATGCCTTCTGAAAATAAGTACTGCTACAATAAAATCTTTAAGAAATAGTTCATGCTTGTTGTTGCAACTCTGCCGTGCATGCAGAGCAGAGAATGCAAGCTTCACTGGCCTTGATATCCATCAGCACACAATCCTTCCTCAAATTCATCGGCAAGCCCATAAGGGTCCTGAACCGGCGGCCACTATCGTCATGGCTAAGAATCCGGTAGGCTTTCAGCACATTATCACGGTCCAAGCCAGGTATCTCTTCGAGCGCAGCCAAGATCGTTGCCTCAGGTGAAGCTGCCTTCATTGCTTGCGTAGGCTCGGCAGACAACTCGCATGGAGGTTGCACTGCTGGTTCACCAGTACTACTGTTGCTTGTTTCCAGCTTACTCTTTTTGCTAGTAAGGTTTCCCTCTGCTAGTGCAGGACACGGTTCTCCGCTGCTGCTTGGGATTGGGATAGAGTTGAAGTAGTTGGAGACCCTGCTGGGAATAAAATGTTTGTAAGTTCTTCCAGAGCTGACAGATTGCAGCGTCTTGCTCCTCATGTCGACCATGATCCGCCACACCGTCCTATCACCATCACCTTCGTAGTCATGGATGGCCCCGCACATCGTGAAGCAGATAACATGGGGATCGTCCATGCTCACTACGGGGTAGTCCAGCTCGAGGCGTGGGAGGCCCCGGTAGCCGTCAAGGGCCCACAGCTGGGTGGCGTCGAGAACGCCGTCCATGACCCATGTCGTGTCGTCGTCGGCCATCGTCAGTGTCCAGGTGTGGACGGTGTAGGCGCGCCGAGAATGCGGGCAGTAGCTGACGCCTTCGCCGCCGCAGCAGCAGCGTGGGATGATGTTGACGAACTTGACCGTGCTGCCGCCGCCGGTGACGCACACGTTCCGGCACGATGACTGGACGAACTCTGAATCCACGGGGAGTGGCACATAGCGCAGCTCGGGGTTCTCGTCGAACACTTTGGAGAAAAGGAGGCCGCGGCTCAAGTCGACCCAGCAGAGCAGCTGATCGCCGACGGGGATGACGTGGTGGTTTTTCCACGTGGACGCCAGCTCCCCACATTCACCGCCGTCGCCGTAGTGGCGGATCAGAGGCCGCGTGACGCTCCACTGGCCTGAGCGGAACAGGCGGAGCTCGGCCGCCGTCTGCGTCGTGCTCCTCACGTACTCCATCTTGAGCGCCGCCACCACGAACTCGTCCTTGCTGCGGCGCAGGAGGCCGGTGCCATCAGGTTCCAAGTTGCCACGCATGCGAGTGATATTTTTAGCATACCAAAATATATCCGGTCTCTGCGATGAACCCATACAATCAAATTCTCACAGCTGATCAATAAGAAATAAGAAAATAGGGAGAAAGAAGTCAAATTCTTACAGCTGATTCATCGGTGATATGGAAAGCAGGGACCAGCGATAACGACGGCGGCCGCGGGGGGTTTACGGCGGTCGCGTCGCCGGCATTGTAGACGAAGTGGTCAAAAGACCCAACCTTGGGGTCCTCACCAATCAAATCAACCTTGACGAGAACGGAGTCTCCGTGTGCCGCGAGGAGTGTAGGATTGTACTGCCTGACGCCGGCGGGATGTTGGGCGTGTACGCGCGACACCACCGATGGCTCCGCGAGGCAGAGCGAGACGGTGACGGGAAGACCGGTGGTGCTGTAGCCGTCCGCCGTTGTCCTGGGGTCGGCGATGGAGCCGCAGCCCTGCTGGACATCGCGCATGCCGTAAGGCTCGAACATTACCCATGAAGGGAACGCCGCCGCCGCCGCCGCGGAGGACTCGTCGTCGGCCCTTTTCCGCCGAGTTGTTTCAGATCTATTCGCAATGTTTGCAGAAGAGGGGTGTCCCGTTGACTGGGTATGCGTGCGACCAATGATCTTGGTAGTAGATACGGAGTAGTAGAAACTCTAAAACGAACTCTCAGTTCTACATTTTTCCTTTCAGTTTTTGTACTGCGGGATACAAGGAAATAAAGGCTGCGACCTGCGAATCGTGTTATGTTTTCTTTCTATATTTTTGCTTCATCCACGACGTCTACCGGCCGCCTACTCCTAGCAAGAGGCAGGACTCCAGTTTCCATTCATCACGAATACTAGTAATCCTGCACGTGCTGTCTCTGTATATCAAATAGGATGTACGTGAATAAGTTATTGTTACTAAAGAATATTGTATCAATAATTTTCAATAAAAAATATACATAGAACTTAAGGAAGAGAGGAGTGATCAAACCTACAGTTTTTCAAGAGGTGATTATTAACTTAATATTTATAGTTATATACTCTCTTCATTTTTGAAAAAGGTTCCATGAGCATGTATCTCTCGTGTCCCAGGGTTGCATACTCCACAAGCACTGGTAGAGTCGGAGGCTTTGGTTCGCTCCTTCAGTCCCGGTTCAACTTTGGAGCCAGGACTAAAGGCGTTTCATCGACGTGGCTCGAAATAGGTGCCGGAGCGGGCTCCCAACGACTCTGTTCAGCAAGAGGCAGAGACTCCACTTTCCATTCATTACGAATATTTCACCTCTTTTTCTGAAGAAAACGTACAAGAAGGGAACAAGTCGGAGGCATGGAGCACACTATGTCACATTTTCTACCCATGAGTTTACTGATTGTTAAAAATTCAGGCGGTACGTACTTGGGGCTTTCTCTCTTTTTTTTGTTATTGAAAATGGGCATAATCAATGCCGGATCTGGGTCCAGCGGTGATAGCGGTTCCTATCACTGCCAACTAAACCTGACACGGACAAAAACCGGCGTGATGCTTGATTTAGAACTAGTGGTAAGAGCATCTTCGAGAGACTAGATATCATTATAGTTAAATTTAGAGATTAAAAGGCTATCTAACAAATAAAAAACCTCGTAAATTCAGAAGTAAACCAACAGATTAGACTCTTCATATTCTACCGCGCTAGTAGGCCCCATGTGTCATTCTCCTGTCCTATTTTCTTCCGTTCCCCACGCCATGCAGCAGCTCCACCTCACCGCCCATACGCACCACACCCCACCACGTCGCCTTGAGCTCGCACACGAGAATCGGTAGGGAGGTACTCCAACCCCAGCAGGAACGCCCAGAATGACAGCACCCCAGCTAGCAGCTCCACCACGAGACGTTCCAGATCCATCTCTGGCGACGAGAGCATTTGTGACAACCCTATCTGAGATAATTCCGTACTATCGTCTAAACCACTCCATTTGGTCATTAAGTGATAATAAAGAATCATCCCGTTGAGTGTTGCCGGGTTAAAGCCCGGTAAATCACTTGAAACACACAGAGAGGATCGAACGTATGCATTAAAACTCCCACGAAGGAGAGTCCAGAGTACCTTACAAATTAAAGTAAGTCTTCCCCGTAGGGTCCATTATTACAAACCATAGTTTTTGACATGAAAGTAAATGATTCAGAGTTTATTAAAAACAGCAGAATTAACTAAACGGTACGATAAACATCATAGGAGGCCTGTCCATGATGCAATCACTCGTCATCATCCACCCATTCCAGCTTACAGCCGGGTGAAATTTCTCCAGGCCACACATCACATGCATTACCTGGAAACAATATTTAAATAGCAAGGCTGAGTATACTAATACTCAGCAAGGCTTACCCGTCCAAAATAAAAGACGTTACCTCTAATCATGCAAGGTTTTTGGCTAGTGGGTTTGTTTCCTAAAAAGCTACAAAGTAGTGAATCCTTACTTTCACATTTTAGCTCAAGTTCTAGTAGAAGTAATCATTACTAGATAAGCAACTATTGCAATCATGAGTTGTACAATACAATTAATCAAATAATAGTATTCACAAAGTTCCATCATAAGGGATATCATGGCCAGTAGATTAAGTAGTCTCAGATAACGGTGAGAGACCGACAATCGATTGATTTACACTACGTGAAAAACTCACTTTGGTAACGGGCATAGATCGCCTTTGGTAACGGGCAAAGCGCCCGTTACCGATCAAGTGTTACAAATGAGCCAAGAAAGGTAACGGGCAGATGCCCGTTACTGATAACACATATTCGTAACGGGCATAAAACAACAACCGATACCACAACTAACCACCGGTCACGTGAAATGGTTGTTTCTCTGGGCCCACAGAGAACTTTGGTAACGGGCACCAAAACAAAGCCCGTTACAGGAACTCAACATCAGCGACGCGTTTTATGAAACTTCATCTCTGATGTCTCGACGAAATGAGACGCGTCTATTTCACGCGCGTCTCAGCACAACTAGGATTCGTAACGGGCATCAAACAACAACCGTTACCACAACTAGTCACCGGTCACGTGAAAATGACTGTTTCTCTGGGCCCACAGGGAACTTTGGTAACGGGCACCAAAACAGAGCCCGTTACTGTGAAATCAATATCGGAGACGCGTGTGGTGAACCTGCGTCTCCGATGTCTCGACGAACGGGCCATGTTGTGGGGCCCACCGGTCAGTACTGGTAACGGGCTTTTACGGTGCCCGTTACTTTGTTGGCATGTTTGTAACGGGTGTTCCAATTGAAGCCCGTTACTCAGTGATCAGTGTTTGTAACGAGCTTTAATTAACGCCCGTTACAGATACGTAGGCCACCCCTACAGTAACCTGCTGCCTGCTTGCCGGCTGCATCCTGGAACCAGCCAGGATTTGGCAGCCATCAGGGGCTGCATCCTGGAACCAGTCAGGATATGACTAAATTCACAGAAATTAGATCCAGCATCCAAATTCACAGAAATCCACATATTTCACATGCATCATATGACAAAATTCAGCATCATCATCTCACAAGGAGGAAATGCATCTCACAAGGAGGAATGCAACAATATCACAAAAATTCATGGACAAGGAGGAATGCAAAAATTTCCTAGTCACCATACATAATCTGAGCCCACACAGTTTCATCAGCATGAAATTTTCCTCCGGCTGTGATCACCTGTTCCATGAGGAATGTGGCAATTCTTTCACGAACATCTGCCAGCAATGATTTGTCGAGAGGATGCTCATCTAGCCCTAATCTCTGGATATAACAATGTCACCAGTCAGCACACATATATAGGTGGTTACCAAACATGTGCAGTGCTAATAAGCAAGAACTGTGCTCAGTTGCAGGTTTTACAAATGAAGATCCCAAGAAAGTACCTCCATATGTGGGCCGCTATCTTTTAATTGAAGCATGTGATAGGCACAATAGAAGCCGCAGAGTCTGGATCCAGTAGGTTGTTGGTGGCACTGCAATAAATGTACAAAGAAAAATAGTGGTGATCGAGAAGAAATAAACTCAAGCTTTAGTACTAGCTTCCACAGGAAGGAAATAAGTGGTATGTACCTTAACATCTTTGACGTGTTCCAAGGCGCCAAGGCGCAACAACTTCTTTTTGCCGCAGTAACGTTCCCAAGCCCTACAATGAAACAAGCAACAATGGTTAGGACACTATTAATTAATATACTCTGTACAGTTTGTTGAGGAACGTCCGCAGGTTAAGAAAGAAATAACTTACTCATTAATGATTCGCTCGAAAGGGTCAGTATCAGTATTAATTGTCTTCAATGAATCAAGATAGTAGACCTTCCGCTGCTTCGGAACGATCGCCACTGCAATCCAGTGGTTCGTACTGAGATAAGCGGTAAGCATCAAATTCTTTTTAGCATATAGTTTGAAGGCATTGCGCATATAGGACACAGAGAAAGCAAGAGTGTTATCCGTGCTGTTCGACGTTGTCGAGCAAAGGCATTCAGGATTAAGGAAGCCAACTGCAGCGCCCGTATTCTCAACTTCTACAGTCATATTCCTATTAGTAAGAAAAAACAAAGTGTAAGGAGGCAAAATACATGGTAATAAAGATGATGTGAGGCAAAAAGCACATTTCAATAGAGGATGTGATTAGTGAGAAGCAGATTAAATTTTCAAGCAACTTACAGGATGAAGCAGCGGAGAAGTGTCAGATCCAAAGCATCCAAGTTGAAGAGATCGTACAAACCACTGAGTTGCACAGGTAGCTGCTGGAGTCCGTTTGACCATCTCGGAGGCCATGCACTGGTCTCGGGCCGAAGTGCGACCATAATGTGAGAATCATCATCTGACTTACCACGTTGCATGTAGAATTTGTGGAGCTTTCTGGTAAAAGGAGCAGCCTTTTTGAGATCACCATCACTGAGAAGGCTCTTTCCGAATTTGTAATTTGGGTTATCCATAGCCCAAGGATTCTTCTCGGTGTCTCTCTCATATTGCTTTGGGTTAGTCATATACCAACGATTCTCCTTGGTGTTTCTCTTAGATCGCTTTCTAGTAGGCTTCTTAGAGGTTTTATTTACAGCAATTTCCTTTTCCTGCCGCTTTGAGATGGCTGAAGAAGGTTTCTTAAGGGCTTGCTTGCCTGCTGTAGGAGGTGTAGAGCTTTTATTTTTGGCAAGTTTCTCTTCTTGCAGCTTTGAAATGGCTGAAGGTTTCTCAAGGGATTTCTTGCCTGCTGTACGTGGTGTAGAGATTTTATTTTCGGCAAGTTGCTGACATTACCTTCCTTAATATTTCTTGTCTTGCCTAGTGGTGTCTCACCAGGAGCTATTACAGAGGTATTGGGCCCAGATGTACCTACAGCTTTCTTCGAAATGTCGTCGACAGATTTATCAGCACTAGCCAACACATCACTCTGGTTGACTGGTAACAGTGGTGTCTCACCAGGACCTATTACAGAGGTATTAGGCCTAGATGTACCTGCTTTGGCATGATTGTTTTGAGCACTTCCGTTTGGGGGTGTAGGTTTTGTTGTTTCATGAGGAGGAGAAGGAGGAGGAGGAGGAGGTGGTGGGCGTGGTGGTGGGGATGGAATATTTGGTGTCTCTTGCAGATCTGGGGATGCAAGTTTTTCTGTGTTTTCAGGATGACGAGGAGGTGGGGATGCAAGTTTTTCAGGACGAGGAGGAGGTCCGAATGGAACGTCTTGCGGATGTGGAGATTGAGGAGGATGAGGAGGAGGAGGATGTGGGGAACCATGTGAGGAAGGAACCTATACCGTACTGTGTGAACTACAAGGAATCTGTACCGTAGCCTGTGAACGAGATTTACATGTTGGTGCTCCTTTGATGTCAATCCGACACCTTCTCCACTATAACCTCTGTCCTTCAGCTTGTCCGAGTTTCATCACCTCGTCATTAGGAGGGTATTCCAACAGTTCATCAGCAAAGATAGTATATACAGTGAGCACTTCAACCACAACACAGTCTTCATGAATCGGAACTGTTTGTTGCGTAGTCTCCTCTGGATGAACAAGACCAATTGCAGCCTCACATTGAAGCCCCCTCCACGTGATCCATAGGCCACAGTGTGTGGGTTCAGTCAACATGCCTATAAGGTCTTCGTGTGTATCATCACAGCGCACCTCTGTCGCCAACTCTGCAGTGCCATCGATCAAACCTACATTATCGACGGACGCACAACTGCTCTTCAGTGTGGCGGGTGAAGGGCTTGCGCGATTGGACATTGGTGACAACACCATCTGGTGACAACACCACCTCTGCATCTGCATCTCAGCCACCAGTTCTTGCTTGATTTGTTCCTTTATCTTTTCCGTATCAACTGATGCGTCGGTCTTCGTCCTCTTCCTCTTCCTGTACATCTCGACGTGCTGAGGCCATGCATACTTCCAGCCCTGGTAGCTGGAGACACCACGCACACGACCTGGTTGTTCAGGGCGGCCCAAGCACTGACTTAGCACATCATACTCCCTCTGCCCTGCCATTCCTGAAGATTCTGCACATGCAATCTTCTCCTAGATGTCCGCAGCCAATTTTTCTGCCTCTTTGTTGTTGAACACTATCACGGCAACACGGTCTTTAATCACTAGCTTACTCCTTGCTCGTAGCCAATTCTTGGAACGATCATCAGGGTAGGCATCATATGGGTTGGGGATACCAGCTGCAGCTAATTGTCTGTCCTCTTCCTCCCATTGTTCTATTTTCACAGTATAACCAGCTGGACCCATGTTGTGCTCGCTTGTGTTCCGGCTTCGGAGTTCTTTGAACTTGACACTAGCAGATGAGGCTTGCTCGGTTTCCTCCTGTTTCATGAACTCCTTCCACTGTTTCGGGACAATAAACGGGTGCCTTGTAAATGGCTCAAGTCCTTTTCTGATAAAATCTCGCCTAAGCTGAAATCTGAATTGTCTCCATGCCTTGGCCGCGGTCTTCCAGAAAAGCTTGAATGCCTGCGGTTTCACGTCTTCCTGGAACTTCAAGTGTTTCTGCACATGCTTATCAAACAAGTCCCACTTTTCATCATTGCTTAGTTCTTTGATTTCTGGCAAGTTCAAAGGTATCTTTTGTCTAGCAACGAGCCCTGCAAGCGCCCTGAACCTGCGCTTTTGAGTCAATGGTACTGGCATCCCCACTATGTCGACCTCAGTGACTATCATTGTGTCACTTGGCCACTTTGTGGATGTCCTTGGCGCTCTGCCTCGGCGCTGAGCCCCACCCATCTGGTCTTGTTGTGCACTAGCAGTGCCATAACCCTCTTCTTCATCTTGTGGCCCAGGTCTATAGTCCTCGTCAGATTTATCCTGTGAATTAATAGTCAAGGGAATTACAGTAACTACTTTAGCCCACTGTAATATCATTGGTTCTTGGTAAACCATTAACATAAATGGAAAATTCAGTAACCAAAAAATTAGTTCAGGCAAAGCGACCATACCATTTTAAAGAGCAAGATGCAGGCTGCCTCTGTTGCTGATGAGGTACTTATTCAACTTGGAGAGAATGTGCAGATGTACATAGGAACAAGAGCAAAACCAAATATAAGAGTCAATCTAAAGGGAAATGCTAAGTATGTATACCATCGACACCTAAGTATGTCCACATGTACTTATACAAAGGAGCCACGGCATACCCTGCAATTCCCACAAGTACAAGTATATTTATACGCATTTATATAAAAAGAAAACCATACGCACGCATATGTTGTATACTTGATTATCTGAACGCATGTGTGCTGCAAAAGCGCGCTTGGCCTAATTCCATAAACTCGAGCAAATATACCAAATTACGTTATTACTGAATTGTTGTTAATTTTATAATTATTACCGAGTTGGTAGAATGCATTTACCGAATTGTATAAGACATTTTTAGAGCGGCATACCATAAACTCAAATCCTAGATTCACCACTGACCTTCGCACTGCCGGAGCGGAGGGATCTCTACTCCTCGTCGCTGCCTGCTCGCCGCCACGTCCTCGTCCTCGCGTCAACCTCGTGGCTGGATTCCTCCTCCTCTTCCTAGTCATCGTTGTCGTCGTCGCTGGATCCCTCCTCTAGTCGTCGTCGTCGTCGCCGCCGCCGCTGCTGGGTCCCTCCTCCTCCAGATCTCGCTGTCAGAGGTGTGGTGCGCGTCGCGCCGAGCGTGGTGTGGCGCGCGTCTCAGCGAAGGGGTGTAGCGTGCGTCGCGGTGTGGGGGGAGGTGAGGGGGACGAAGGCGAGGGGGAGAAATTAGCGGCGGCGGCGCGAGGGGAGAGTGGGAGGAGGCTGCGTGAGGGAGGCGTCCTTCCCTACTATCCTAGCGCGAGTGCGCTTGTGTGGGCCTCAAAACGAGTAATGTAGTCAAGTACAGTACTACTCTGCTACTAGTATAGTATATCATAAACATGAGTTTAAAAAAATCTAATTCTAAGAAATTTGATTAAACAAGTGTGGCTGTTGATATAGCATCACATGTTCACATATGACATGCATCACAAGTTCACATCACCAAGCAAACTAACTCATAACAAACATATTCACATCTGACATGCATCAGCAGGGCACATCACCAAAATAAGACTGCATCAGCTGGGCGCATCACCAAACTAGATAGTTGCTGCAAGGGAACTAGTTAGCTAGCTAGATGGCTTCTTTTGTGCTGCTGCCTCAAGTTCAGCTAGCCTTGTCTCTAGTTTTGCAACTCTTTCTGCCAGCTCAGCATTCTTCTTTAGATGTTCAATCTCCTGCCTCTTTTGTGCGGCTTTAAGCTGCTCATCCTGCTTGTCGATTCCTTTCCAGATGTAGTCAATGTCATCCCGAGTAACAGCACGGTCCTAAAACAAAGGAAAAAATTATATTGATGCAAGCTTCATAACAGTTGTAATTTACAAGAAAGCTGTTTTAGCTCTAACTGGTTTCAAAACTTGCCTGCTTCTCTTCAGCCAATTCCTTGAGCTTGTTGATTTCATTCCAAATCCTGTCAATGTCATGTGCAACAACTTGCTACAACAAATGGAAATTGATGCATTAGAACAATTGATCAGTGAAGATGTGAAGGTACAAGGACAAATCGTGCGTGTTGGTTTCAGAACTTGCCTCATGGTCTTCAGAATCGTCGCCGGAGTTGTTGCCGGAGTCGTCCCCGGAGTTGTTGCCGGAGTCGTCGCCGGAGGAGATGAGGTCTACCAGCACCACTCTTCTGCCCGGGTCGTCGCTGGAGGAGTCTGCGCTCACCTCAATGCGCGTGGACCGCTTCTTCCTTCGCATTGAGGAAAAAAACCCTGCCTCTCCATGGCGGGCGTCGCTGGAGTCCGCCAACTTGGCCCTTGCGCGCGTGTACGGCTTCCTCCCCCGGGCCGACGAAGAACCGGCCTCTTCCATGGAGCGCCGAGGAAGACGCACGGGGGCGGCGCGCTGGGACGGCTCCTCTTCGTCACCGCGGAACCTCACTCTCTTGGCGGGGGCGGCGGACAACACCGAGGAAGACGGACGGGGACGTGGCCGCGGGGCCTCCTCCTTGCAGAACCTCCCCCTAGAGTCGCGGGCCATACCTGCGACGGAGACGAGGCTGCGACGGAGACGAGGAAGGCGGAAGCCGGAGAAGGGGATCGAAGGCGGAAGGCGGGGCGGAGCGTTTATTAAAAAGGTTCGGATGCGCAAATGATACGATGATTAACAACCACCCGTCGCCAATGAAGGGGCGGGGCCAGGTCTATTCGAATGAAGAACAGTTTGCTTTTCCCCTTTTAATCTGCAATCAAATTTTGTATCACGTATTTCTCCATCAACCGTAATCCAAATTTGATGATATTTGTTTCTGAATTTTTCTAAAATCAACATCTATTCATTTATGATATTTTTTCGTATGTAATTCCATTTCTTGGATGTTGTTTATACACCTTATATTGTTCCTTATAAGTACAACATATAAATAATATTTGTTTTACACAACCAATACAAATGAAACTTTGCCTTTCGTAATCTTATGGTGAACATAACGTTATGTTAAAATTTCAAATGCATATGAGTTCGAACATGTTTTAAAGTGTGGAAAACTTCAATGTTGAAGTAACATTCTAAGAAACTATGTGAGAGATGTAGACATTTGTACACAAGTATAATCTTCTGTTTTCGAAACCATTTGAATTTTTGTAGACAAGCTTAGGGACTTAAATTATGTTGCCAAGTCAATTTGTAGAATTTTTAGAACACACTAAGATGTTATTATAATTATTATATAGTAAACAAGAGATAAAAATCTAATTTTAAGAAATTTGGTTAGACAAGTGTGGCTGTTGATATTTTATTCCAATACTAAATTACGAACTATGAATTGTTCGTATTTTTTACAAATTTTTTGGTGCTGTTTATGGGGTATAATATTTGAGTGAAGCAAGTTTCAATTCAGAAAAAATAGTGTCGGGCCCACGCGTCAGCATCAGAAGCCTATATAAAAAAAGATAACCGTAGCCTGCTCGACCGACAAAGGCGATGCGGGTAGACTAATCATCGTCGCCAACAAGTGCTCCATTGTCCGAATGCCCCTGGCCGGCATCCGCCCCAGCGACGGTGGTACACTAACCATCGTCGCCAACAAGTGCTCTATTGTCAGAAATGCCCCTTGCCGAATGAATATGCGTCCGCCCCGGCGGCCCGACCCCTGCCCCCTTCTTCTTCCCCGATCTGAGCTCCACCGCCGCCGCCCGCCCGTCCTTCCCCGCCGTCGCGCACATGTCGCACTACGCCGATTCGTCTGGAGGTACACGTGCGAGGAGCAGGGTTCAAGGTTGCCGGAGCAGCCGCAATCACTCCATCGGCTTGGATCCAGTCGGTGAGCTAAGCGGCTTTCCACTGTTCCCTTGCCCGGACTGTGGTATGGCTCGGGTGGTGGAGGGGCGGACGCAGAAGGAAGGTGAAAACCACGATCGTCTTTATTTCAAGTGTGCAAGGAACTCGGTGAGTAGTCTGCTGTGTCTCCCAAATCTGAGTTAGGGTTCTTATGTGCTTTTGATTCTGCAGTACACCAAGAATTGTGGATTTTATCATTTCCACAAGGAGTATCTCCAGATGCTGAAGGATGCTGGCGTCATTGTTTTTCGACCGTCGAACTGGGCAGACGCGGTCGATGAAGTAGTTGATTCAGTGGAATGTCAAATTGGGAGCAGCGAGCAGAGGCAAGCACTGGAGGACAAGTAGAGGAAGAAAGCACTGGAGGAGAAGATGGACAATGTGATCTGGAAGATGAACTTGATTATTGTGGCTGTTGTTTGTGTAGTATTTGGATGTTTACTGCGGATGTATGCTGCAAAGAAGTAATTCTGATATTAAAAGTGGTGCTTTTGCTTCATCTGTGTGGATGAAGAATGAAAAATTTGTCACATATGACAAACTTAAATGTATGAATGAAGAATGGATAGAATGACAATTGGGTCACAAATCTTAATGTGTCACACATCACAAAATTCATCAATTCATCTGTGCTGACATTTCAATGCAGCACGAGGCAAAGGAAACGCGGATTATTAACACAAACAGAGTAACAAACTTCTGGCATAACTCTGGCATATATACACATTGCAATTCATTGTGAACTGCTGCCATATAATGACACAAACAGAGTAACAAACTTCTGACATACACATTGCGATTCATTGTAAGCTGCTGCTATAAACATTGCAATGCCTTCCAAAATAGGAGACATGGATTGATCTACCGCGTCTCTTAGATCTACTAGTTCATCACAAGTTCAACACACACACAGGAGGAACATATTAACAGAGGATCTACTAGTCCATCACAAGTTCAACAAGCACACTGGAAGAACACATTAACAGAGGAACAAATTAATTAAGCAGAGGTAGTCGCCGCCGGAGGAGCCCCACCGTCGGAGTCGGAGTCGGAGCCGGAGCTGGAGCCGGAGCCGGAGCCGGAGACGTCGAGGCCGCCATCGTCGCTGCCGTCATCGTCAACGGGGGCGAGCACTCCTCTCTCCAGGTCCCCAACCAAGACATTGATCTTGAAGGCGTAATCCCTCACGGTCGTCTGCAGTGGATGACTGGGTGTTGGGACCCCGAGATGAACGGCCACCTTTCGAAGCTTCACGAAAGCCTCGTGGAACAAGTTCGCTGACCAAGTGGCTTCGTCAGCACTTAGTGCAGGAGCACGCACGCCCGCCACGGGCTGCAGCGCCACCTTGCGCCGGGACGGCTTCACCTCCTTGGGCGGGGGCGGCTTCACCTCCTCGGGCGGGGGCGGCTTCACCTCGGCGGGCGGGGGCGGCGGCACCTCCTCGGGCGGGGGCGGCTTCACCTCCTCGGGCTCGGCGGGCGGGGGTGGCGGCACCTCCTCGGGCTCGGCGGGCAGGGCGGCGGCACCTTCTCGGGCTCGGCGGGCGGGGGCGGCAGCACCTCCTCCCTCCCCCGCTTCCTGGATGGCTCGCTTGACGATGGCATGCGCGCGCTTGAGGAAGAAGAAGCTCTTGGATTCACTTCTTGCTGACCGGAGACGGTGGTGCTGGGGTTTTCTTAGTGCCGCGGTTGACGAAGTTCTTGGCCGGCCGGGATTTATATTGACAAGACGGCGAACCGTCAGACGGCCGGTCACGCGCCTCGGAACCCGTGTCCGCTCAGGAGAGCTCTTGGCCACAAAAAGAGTCATGTGGTCACAAGGAGACGTGTGACTGTTCATATTTTATTCAAAATACCAAATGCCCAACTACTCCTATGAGTTGTTCGGTTCTTTAAAAAAACTATGAATTGTTCGTATTTTTATTAATTTTTAGGTGCTGCTTTATGGGCCCTAATTTTTGAGGGAAGCAATTAAGTGTCATTTCAAAAAAAAAGCGTCAGCAGCCTAGTATAAAGAAGGTAACCATTGCCCGCCCGCGCACCAGCCAACAAAGCGACGCGGGTTTGCTAACCCGCGTCGGCATTGACTACTCCCTCCATCCCAAATATTTACACTTGTTGACTTCCGTGCTTCACGTTTGACCATTCGTCTTATTTGAAAAAATTGTGAAAGTATTATTTATTTTACTATGACATGTTTTATCATAATAGATATTTTAAGTATATCATAATTATTTTTACATTTTCACAAATGTTTTGAATAAGATGAATGGTCAAATGTGATTTGTAAAAGTCAAAGGGTGTAAATATTTTGGGACGGAGGGAGTATCCATTTTGCAAAATGAATATTCAACCGCCCCCTTCTTCTTTCCGAATGGATAAGTGCAGCACTTTCCTTGAAAAAAAAGCGCAGAGGAGGCGTGAGAGGAGGCGTGGAGACAAATACGACGATGAGCGCTGGCGAGGGGCCAAGCAGCGGACGACCCCGCGCACCCGGGATCCAGGAGAACCGGAACGCGAAGCGGTGCCGCAACTGGATCCGCGCGCGTGCCGGCGAGATGGTGGTGAAGGGGGAGACGACGATGAGCGCCGGAGAGGGGCCAAGCGGCGGTGGAGTGAACCCAATGCCGGAGACGAGGGTCCTCGACTAGATCCTCTCGGATTCCAACGAGGGGCCAAGCAGCGGTAAGGAGGAGCGTGCCGGCGAGGGGGCAGCGAAGTGGGCGAGGGGCCTGCCTCACGTTTGCGAGCACAAGTGTCTGGCAACTACGAAGAGGTGTCGAGGGAGCGGCGAAGAAGGTGTAGAGGACCTCATCTCTGACTCTGGCAACGACCACGACGACGGCGAGGCAAGTTTCTCTGAATCTCACTGCCTTTTTACTTGTTCTATAGATGGAGCTTAAGGTAGCTTGAGCTTGAGCTTCATAAAGTTAATTAGTGCCTATGATGATGTCTTCCATACTTGTCGTGATCTTATACCAAGTTCTGAGGCAAATCAGTTCTGAACTAAGTTCTGCTTTTACTTGTCACACCCTGCTATGAAGCCTAGGATAATTTTCAAGTTCTTATATAATTTTGCTATGACTGTTCCTATACTGCTCCAAGTTCTGAGGCAAATTAGTTCTGAATTAACTATGTTATTCTTATACCATGTTTAACCCTATTTCAGGCAAAACTCTTTGAGTCGCGAGCAGAGCTTGAGTTACTTCTAAACCTTAATGTCTGGGATTATGTGAAACCAGAGTTTGAAAAAATCACGAAAGAAGAGAACATCCTCATCAAAAAGGCTAAGCACATAAGGAGTTACAAGTATACTACTGAACAAAATCTCGAGCCCATTGAAGGTGCGCTCGAAGGGCTTCAAGAATCCTTGGTTGCTTACGAAGAGGCTGCAAAAAGAGCCAATCTTGATGGGGCATGATCTAGTTCAAGCTTGTTGATGTGCAGGGTCAGTAGCCATACTTTTGTGGATGTTCAAGGGGCATGCCTTTGTTGATGTGTATGGTCAGATAGCACGACCATAGTAAATAATGTGATGGACAAGTTAAGTCCTAGCCTGATATATGGACAAGTTAACCTTTTGTAATAATTATCTTTATTCCTGTGGACAAGTTATCTTCGTCTTTGTGGACAAGTTATCTCTCTTATGATGTCTGTTTTGTCTTAGAAGATATGTGTGTTGATTGTGCCTGTATGTTGAAATGGAAGCAATGAGAGATGGAGTTGACCTGTCAATGAGGACAGACTCAAAGAAGACGATGATTAACAAACCTCTGTCTCATTTGTTCATTGCCGCTGCGCTCCCGCTTCACGGCAGTGAAGAGTGCTCTCGGACTTTAATTATTGGGCTCTCAAACTAGTAACGGGCGTCAAATGCTCATCGGTAACGGACTTTATAGCACGTTACCAATACGGAGTGATCAGTAACAGACTTAAACAGCCCGTTACCGATAGGGCATTGATCAGTAACGGACTTTATGAGCTCGTTACCGATAGGTTTAACTTGTGTAATGGGATCTATTTAACGTCCGTTACAAAGAATTCATGTAATGGGCGTTTAAGAAGACCGTTACCAGAAGTCCACATTGGTAACGGGCGTTGCGGAGGCCAACCCCGGGGTCGGCCTGCCGCGCTTATCTGTAACGGGCGCCAAGTAACAACCGTTACAGATGTGGGTGCATGTAACGGGTGTTAAGGGCCTGTTACAAATACTGCGTGACCTATTTGAGGTTTTCACGTAGTGTTAAACCTTGCAAGGTGAACCTAAACACACGGGAGGTGCCCTCACTAAGAGTTCACCAAACAGGCGGTTCCCGTCATTCTTCGGATTGGGATCAGATGTTACAGTCTTAAGTACAAGGTTTACTGGGCTACGTCACCAAGGTCACCGAGCCTCACGCAAGTACTCAGGTGGCGAGCTCGGGGCCGCAACCCTAAGATTAGTAGCGCAAGGTTCCCGCACCGCCTCGTTTAGGTACTAGGCTTACCGTGCCTATTTCCAACAAGTGCTTAGTACGTTCAAACACTTAACCAACGAAGCCACTGGACCGGAGCACAAATACCATGCTCTTACCACATGAGCAATCCATTAATAAATATGGTGATTCCATAAAGGAGATCATATTCTCGCGAGTGACGAACATCACTCGACTTGTACCGGATCCTTAGAGCATAGCAACTAGCGACCTAGTATACTAGTAAAAGATCATAGGTACTTAAGGATCATGCAACTAGGTTTCCATTCAACTCCTGAACGTAAATGCACATAGATAATCAATGATAAATTCAGAAGCTTAAAAGAAACAATAGGTTAATGTTTAAACCGGGGCTTGCCTTCGTCAGCACAAGCAGACAAATAAACTTCCAGACTTTGGTCCGGGTCTTGATCTATGGACACGTAGTGCACGTCTCCTCCTGCTCCCTCATCCTCGTCAGCCGGTACGAGTGTGTAACTACCATCGGGAACTTCTACACGGAGGATGCATATGCAATAATTAGTGGTGAAATTAATTTAATTTAATCAAAAACAGCAACACATGACAACAAGAAGCACATGGTTGATCATATTCACCTTGACAAAATATAATCATCACTTTTCCTTTTAAGATTATTATGAAGGCTTTATTTATTCTTCTCTGAATTATTTGCACAAACAGCAAGGAGGTGGTTTTCAACTCTGAATTTATTTTCACAACACATCCATAGGGTTCAAAAAGATAAAACGGAGGATTTTCTAATTAACTTATTATTATGCTTAAAATGGCTTCTCCACTTTTATTCATCAAAATGCTTTATAAAAAGCCATGGATGAAGCTCACTGAGCTCACTGATCTAATTCATAGCCACTTAACAGCAAGCACACATATTGGAGCTAGGAAAATAAATACACCAAAAATAACATTTCTAGCTACCACAAATGAGATAAATGCACACAAAAATAAATATACCACTTCTGGAGTCAAACTTTCTCCTACACCATCTCTGATCTAAAACCAGGCTAGGAAACCAACAAACACATCAATAGCTAGTTTAGATCTTGAACTAAGCATTTATGATTAAAAACAAGCATAAATCAGGAATAAATATTTCTATCAGTCCACAAATCATGATTAATTCAATAAAGGTGCATCCAGGCATTTCATGACTATTCCCAGAAGTTGAGCTCAAAAATCTATTTAATTTTGCTACAAAAATCATTAAGGCAGAAATAGCATAAATGCAAGATAAATCATAATAAAAGATTTACTTAGTAACTTTGTGCCAATTTCTGTACAGAGCCTACACATGCTGTTTCTCACAACATATCCAAAAACCAACTCATGATCACATGTAGATTTTGAACTACAACAAAAGTGGCTTAAACTGATTTCAATTTTTCATGCAAAAACTATAATTCAATAGTATTTACATGCTTTGCAAAAGATGTAGGTTTTCTCACAAGGAAGACCACAAAATTGGTTTTGCATTTTTACGATTTTTCTGTGATTTTATATGGATTTTCCAAGATCTGGTCAAAGCTACCAAAGATTAAAGAATCTTATTTACTAGTAGGCCCTTGGAAAGATTTGAAGGTTCACAACCATACCCTTGGTTTGCGCAAAGACCCTTGGAAAGAACTCAGACCAAGCAATGTGGTCCTTGGGCATGGGGGGCGGCGGAGGAGCCGGAATTCCAGCGAGGTGCTCGCCGGAGAGGGCCGGGGAAAGGGAGGAGAGGGGTCTAGGGGTCACGTAAGACCGACTTGTGGCTTGAGTTGGGGTCGGGGCGCCGCTGGCAAGCGGGCGCCGTGGTGCGGCTGGGTGTTGGCCGCTGCGAATGGGGGCGCCGGCGAGGTGGCGGCCTGGCCGGGCAATGCGCGGCTCGGGGAGCTTCAAGGGACCTTAGGTGAGGCACCTGGGTGGTTGGGCGGCTGGGAAATCAAGCGGCAAGGGAGCTCGACGTCGACGGCAACCATGGTGCCGGCGGCGGCGCTCTGGTGCTCGCGCGCGAGGGGGTCCTGTCCTTTTATAGGCGGCCGACGCTTGCGAAGACGGTTTGCGAGTCAATCACGACAGCATGGTCACGGTATGGGCACAAAGAGGCGGCGACACGCGGTGAAGTACGGCGGCGAGGTGAGTGGCCGGCCGGCGGCATGGTCGGCGCGGCCGGCCGGTGCGCGCGTGGCGCAAGGGGAGAGGGCCGGAATGGCAGTGCGGCGTAGGGCGGCCCCACCTCACGCATGTGGGGAAGCGTACCCCTCGGCGTCCGGGCCCAGAGGGTCCCACGGCGGCCGCACACGGCGTGGCGTGCCGACGTCGTGCGGCATGCGCTCGAGAGCGCCGAGTGCCCGAGAAAAATTTCAAGCAGCCCTGTTTGACCGAGTGTAACTCCAAAATTTTGAACTAAACTGCCCTAACATGATTATACCAAAGTTGTAGATTTCTGAACCCTCTACAACTTTTACAAAGGCTCATAGGGGTTTTTCTCGACGGATTTTGCATAAACTGCTCGCCAACTTTGCAGTTTTCTCGGCACCGGTGAATAGTAACTACTGGCATTGACCAAGCTTTTTCACCCATTTCCACCTCGAATTTGAAATGCCACTCAACATGAAAGTTGTGTCCCATGAAAAACTGGACAACTTTTATATTGGGAGAATTTGAAGTGTTTAGGTGAAATTTGGAGAACGCGGCAAAAGTTCCGGAAGGGCTATGGAGGTCAAAGGGTTAACTTGGGATTTTGACCATACTTTGACCAAGGGTTGACCATTAGTGTGTGTTGACTTGATTAAGATGGTCATTAGTGATTGTTGGCTAGGTTTTCGAGGTGATGACCCAGGTTGACCCAGATTTGACCAAAGTTAACGCGTTTGACCGGATTGACTAGGTCATTTGCGTCAATTATCCTTAAATGAAAACCTGGGGCGTCACAGCATTAGGAACAGCAGGAGGACCAGTGGAGTTGTCCATGGTGCCGCTCCCCTACATCTCCGGCGACGCTCCCATCCATCCCCGAACTTCGGCGGCGAGAGCAATGGGACCAGCGGGAGGCGGTGGGGTCGACGGTACGCGGCAGGACTGGCAGAATAGCCCACAACGCTGCTCCCCTGCATCTCTGGCGCCGCTCCCATTCATTTCCGGGGACGGGAGCAGTGGGGCCAGTGGGAGGTGGCGGGACCGACGGAGTTGGCTGTAGCAACGGGAGGCGATGGGGCTGGTGGGAGGCGACGGGATTGACGGTACCGGTGGGGCAGCGGCGAGGACGCCGGCCAGGCTCTCTTGAGCACCGGCTGCCCCTACGCGGAAGGAGGGAGAGGGTGGGGGACCAGATGTAGATGGAAAATGCAAGAGCTGTTGGATCCCATTTTTTTCTTCAATGCGGTTATTTTTGGCTATCCAATCCTTTTTAAAGAGACTCTTGGAAATGCTCTAATAAGGTTCTGTCATCTAGCAAGACTGTAGCAAGACTGCTCGTACTTTCTTTTTCTTACGAATAAATCAAAAAAGTAGTAGGGAAAATATGTTGGCATGATTAAAGTACCAAATCCAGAGTATCCATACATAAACGGTAAAAGTACTATCATTAGGGCACTTACAACGCGACGTTTTCCCCCGTCTATTTGATGTGAAATTTGCATAAAGCCCCCCGCGTCATCCTACAGACGGGTCTCCGTCGTCTGGCAAGACGACTCCCCCCTCCCGTTGCCCGAGGCGGAGGAGACGCGCCCAGCAGCGTTGTACGACAGCGTCTTCTCCAGGCGACGACTTTGCTGGATCCCGCGTGGGGAGCGCTCATGCCAAGCAGAATTCATGCGGGGGAGCTCGCTTGCCGGCAGGAGGGGCTCCGCGCAGAAAAAGCTGCTCGCTCGCCTTCGTGCCGCCGCCACTCCAGGGCCGAGGTGGCCGAGCCAGCCTATGCGGCTGTCGTCGAGGCTCCGCTCGCCTACACGCCCGTCGCCGCACCATTCTTCCACTGCTCCGCCCACCAACCACGGCACCTGCCCTTCAGCTAGGCGCAGCAACGACTGACTCGACGAGGCAAGGACGGCAGGCACCAAGAGGCAAGGGAGCTCCCCTAGCATGCAACCACCGCTCCTGGCGCTGGAGCTCGCCAGCCGCGTGCACCGGCGGTGGTGTGAGCCTCACGCCGCTAGTCCCGTCGCCGGAGCTCGAAGGTGCTGCGGTGGACTTTTTTTCTTTTTTCTGTTTCTCACCCCGGAGGCTTGAAAAAGGTGAGAGATGAGACAAAGAGATAAGCAACCGGCGCTTTGCTCATGTCCATTCATTCGGAGACGGAAAGAAACAGAGGATTCTAGAGAGAACAAAAAGTCACCAGATATTTTGAACAGCTATTTCCTACATTTGAATTCTTGCACTTTTATGATACATCACTTGTGAAATAATGTAATATCAGCAAAATCGTTTAGACATGTCAGAATAACATGAAATAGCCACAATGGTATATAAAATAAACTTGTAGTTGATCTTAGCAATATGCAAATCATTAAACAACAGAATCCTTAGAATGACATGAAATAGTCACACAATGGTATACACAAATACATTTGTAGTTGATTTTAAGCTATATGCAAAGCATTAAACAGCTTACAGATGACTTCTCTGTCTGTGGGTTGTATGCGCTATCTGTATAACTGTCTGTATGCTAAACTCGAGATTGTACAGACGACCAGTCATCTATGGGATGTACATGCCCTTGAGCAGATAAAATCTTATTTTTTGAACAAGACGGGCAGTCAAATTTGAAGTTAAAAATGTCAAACGACTTATAATTTGGAACGGAAGGAGTACAAGCCATCAAGTGAAAACTAGCCTATGCTCTTCAGCATCGATCAGTACATATACGAGGTGAGGTTCATTGGATCAATGCCTTTCAACCTATCTGAGGGAGCCGGCGGAATGAAAATTCTTCCCCTGGGTCGCCATTAAAAACAGTTTTTTTTTTGGAGATAGCCATTAAAAACAGGTTGTCGATGGCATATAGGCTTCAGGTTCTGGTCAGGGCCTCAGGGGATGACCACACAACGCATGTCGGAGTGGTCAGGAAACAGAGCACCAACTAGCCAACTACCTGTACTCAAAACATGGAGTGAGCTGACCACATGAAGCCAATATGAGCAATTTCACCTAGCCACATGGCAGCATTGAGAAAAGGTACACGAGGGGTGTCCTGAGAACGAAGTATGGCCGGAGCGAAATGCAAGAACCTTCAAGAGAAAGGAGGGCTTAGCGCACATCAAAGCTGAGATTAGATTACGGGGGCTCACGTGTGCGAAACACTGAGCATCTCCAACACTACAACAAAGCGGAAATTGACTTGGCTGCTAGGGATTTTCTCAGCAGCCAAAATTACACCGCTAAGGAATAAAGTGTTTTCATGCCAGATCTAATAAACAGCTAAGAAAATGTAAGAATTTTTCTAAAATCCCTTCCTAATCCCTGGTTTTAGGCGAGATGAGAAAAAAAAAACCTCTCTCCAATAATAACTTCTAATACATCTGCCTAATCTTTTAGAAATTGAGAAAAGTCACCCCAAGTCGCGTGTGTCTTCTTCCAATCCACTGTGAAAGGACGTGAAAAAAATAAAAAGTAGCAAAAGGTTCCTGATGTAAATGATCTTATTCTAATATCCTTGTTGCACTCATGCTCGAATATAAAGCTTTTCCCGTACACTCATACTCATTCAATTGGCTTGACTGGAACAAGCTTCGATCACTGGCCTTGATCTCCATCAGACTTAAACTCATTTGGGGAGCCAAAAGATGTCCGAAGAATATGGAAAGCTTTCAACATATCACCACGATCCAAACCTGGTATCTCTTTAAGAGCCGCCAAGATCTTCACCAGAGAAGTTGCTTGAATAGGAGCGTTGGGCGACTTGCAAGCAGCACGGGCAACATCATCAGTGATATTGTTCTCTAAGTCTGGCACAGTTGGTTTAGAGTTGAAGTACTCAGATACCCTGCTGGGAAGGAGCTGTGTTCGACCAAGGTACTTCCTTGGGTAGCGGAAGACCGATCGTAGCTTCATGCTCCTCATGTCAACCATGATCACAAACACCGTGTCATCTCCATATTTGACATGGAATTCCTCGCACACCATGAAGTAGATGACATGGGGTTCGTCCATGCTCACGACGGGGTACTCCAGCTCGATGCGTGGGAGGCCCTTGTAGCCATCCAAGGACCAGATCTGGGTGGCGTCAACGGTGCCGTCCATCACCCAGGCCATGTCGTGCATCCTCAACGTCCAGGAGTGGACGGTGTACGCATGGTCATCAGAATAGTCGCAGTAGCTGCGGCCCGGGCTGCCGCAGCAGCAGCGTGGGAAGATGTTGATGAACTTGATCGCGTCGCCGCCGGCCGTGGCGCACACGTTCCGGTACGATGTCCGGCCGAACCAGGGATCCTCCGGCAGCGGCACGTACTGCATCCCGGGGTTCTCGTCGAACACGTCGACGAACATGAGGCCGCGGCACAAGTCCACCCAGCACATCCGGTTGCCGAAGGAGATCACTGTCTCGTTACTCCACGAGGAAGGCAGCTTGCCGCCTCCGCCGTCGCAGCGGCTGACCGGCGGCTGCATGACGCTCCAACCACCGCAGCCAGCGGAGCGGAGCAGGCGAAGCTCGGGCACCTTTGGCGTCTGCATATCGAGCTCCGCCACGACGAACTCGTCGTCGCCGCGGTGGAGGAGGCCGGTGGCCTCAGGGCTAAGGTAGCGACGGCCTTCGCCCTCGTAGAGGGGGAGCAGAGACAACGACGGCGGACGTGGGGGGTCGGCCGCCGCGTTGCCGGCATTGTAGATGTAGTGTTCAGTCGTGCTGCCCCCGCCCCAGCGGCGGCCATTGATCGACGCGACCTGGACAAGCACGGAGTCGCGGTGGGCCGCGAGAATGATGCAGTAGCTCGCCGTGACGCCGGCAGGAAGCTGGACGCATAGGCGCGACCCTTCTGGCGGCGCCGCGAGGTTGAGCGAGACGTCGATGGGAATGCCGGTGGTGGTGACGCAGCTCGCCCGTGTCTTGGTGTCACCAATGGAGGAAGAGCAACCCTGGACCTCCCGTGTGGAGTAAACCTCGAACATCACCCATGGAGGGAAGGACGACGCCGCCATCGTGGGCTGGTTTGCAAGACGGATCTAGATTCGTCTTCAACTCATCCAACTTATATACATAGAAATGATGAACGGTCTCGCAGACTCGGTCGCAAATTGAAACTTTCCCGCAGTCAGTCGTTAAATTTGTAAAGTGCTTGTCCTTTCCTTTTTCCTTTATCCAACTTTTGGATGCCTCAAGAGTTTGGATGGAAGAAAATATATACACTACTAAACAAACGAGAGCATTCGTCCAACATGTTAGTAGCACCGATGTGCCATCGGAACCTCAATACTCCATGTAGTACCAGCTGTTAGCCTCATCCGGTAATAAATGGATGCACAAGCTGGTAGCTCTAATTGATACTAATTGACATCATCACCATTTAGTACCCGTGAAAGCCACTGGCCGGTAAATATTCACTGTTCCACACACCAACAACATCTATCTACTCCCACCTCGCCACTACAAGCCACCACCGCACCATCCCTCAGCACACTATCTTGTGAAATGTGTTTATATATGTGATTCTTTTGATGCCATGATGAAATCTATGATTGTAAATTCAAATGATTTTGTGATTGTGCTTCATATGATTTTCTGGAGGCTGGAGGGGCGGTCGGTGGCTGCCAGCGGCAGATTTTTTTGTGATTTTTGTGAAGTCGATATTGAATCTTGTGACATATATGTGTTTTTGCGATTCTTGATGCCATGGTGAAATCTGTTATTGTAATTCAAGTGATTTTGTGATTGGGCTTGATATGATTTTGTGATTGTGGGAAAGGAAAAGAAAAGAAAATAAGAAAAGAAAAAGGAAAAAATAGAATTAGAAAGAAGCTTACATGTGGGCAAAGACATTTAATACTGGTCGGTGTTACCAATCGGCACTCGATGACCTTTTAGCACGCAGTATTTTGAGAAATGGTGTGGTATTAAAGGAGGATTGTTGACAAGTACTAAAAGTCTAATCATATAAAACTATATAAGAGCACCTCTCAACTCTCGGCTACCCATGTCATCCGCGGCCCACTTCTCCGTCGTCATCCCCTCCACGACGCCCCTACTTCTCCACTTGTCGTGCCTCAGTCCCTGCCGCCCATAGTGCCCCCTCGCCTCCCAGCCACCTTCGCTTCCCCACGGCCGCCCCCTCGCGTCCCCACCGAAGCCACCTCGTGTTCCCGCCACCGCCCCCTCGCTCGTCTCCATAAAACTACCCTCGGCCTTTGCCTCCCCTTCACGCGTGGCTACCGACCTTCTTGTGACGCCCCTCCTCCGCCTCCCCACAAGCTGGATGCGCCCCTCCTCTGCCTCCCCTCAAGCCTGTGACGCCCCTTCTCCGCCTACGACCCACGCCGGCGACGCGGCTCCACGTCCCCTTGTTGACGGCTGTTAAGTACCTAATTTAGTCATCAATATACTCATGAATAAAGGAGCAAAAGGCATTTCTTGCACGCATTTAGTTAAGAATAATGTAGTTCCACTTGTACTTGGAGATTATTTGATTGCATGAAAATAAGCGCAAAAGAAGTGACAAACTCACCTTCTATGGTCCATGCCACACACCTCAGCCAAGGAGGGGCTGTCACCTAGGATTCCATGAATGCAAGCCATGTCATCAATCCAAGGGAAGCACACACTGACGAATCAGAGCACGACACATGGACATCACATGGATTGAAGGGCCCACGGGGCACAAACCGCCTCAAAACCATGTGGACACCTGGAATCGCCATAAGGACCCACCTGCCAACCACCACGAGAAAGCACAATGTGGGGGACCACCAGGGGGTTGCCCGACCCCTTGGATCGACCGAACCGACTTTGGTTCGGTTGATCTCCCCCCTCCATGTGGTGCTTCCTGGTTGGTCCTACAGTGGATTCCCAGGGTGTTTGGGGTGCTCACACGCCAGTACCCGGGCCTATAAATAGAAGAGCAGGGGGTTCATTTCTTAGCAACTCACTTTGCAACCCCTCTCTCACTTTTGGTTTCCAAGGCTAGGAGGTAGGCTAGAGTAGTTCTACTTCAGGTTCCAAGTCTACTTGGGATCTAGGTATGAGTCCTCTTGTATCTTTATTTCTTTATATGACTTTGATCTACTTCAGTTATTCAACTATTTCATATAAAGTAGTGCTTGCATGCATGGGTGATTTGTTCATGTGTTCTTCATCTGTTTATCATTTAGAGGCTACTGTTCTTGATGAACAAGGCCTTTCGATCCAGTTGACGGATGGCTTATTCATGTTTTCTTTGTTTGTTCATAAGTTAGAGACTTGTGTTCTTCGCGAACACAACCCTTTGATCCTATGGAATAGATGAAGAAGAACACGAATCCGTTTGCATGACTAGCCTAGTTTGATCTTGTTAGATTACATATTTGTGTTGAATGAAGTTCGAGTTCAAGCTACGGTACTCGGTGTAAGTGGCCAGTTATCTGGTGGCTCTGACCTGGGTCAATATAGCCCGGGTCAGTCAGTGTCTAGTTAACAACACAAGCATGGTGCTTGGGTTGAGTAGCTGTGTTGCATATGAGTGTGCTCCACGGTTTGTCTTGAGGTAGGCCGCGGTAGTGACAGCCGTTGGACCCTTTGTAATCGTCCATGTTCGGGTATCGCTGTAGGAGTCTAAAGTCTAGCAACCGTCATCGTGCGAAAGCAGCGTAGGAGGCTAGCTCCCCGTTTGTGCTTGGGTACTGAGCTGATATTCATACAATGCTTGTGTATCTAACTTGTATCTCCTGACTTTATGTGTTTAGTACACTAGAACCTAGAACTAACTCGTATGTTGCCTCCTAAGCCATAGTGTACCTTTAAGATTGAGTTCAAGTGTGTTCACACTACCCTATCATTATCATATCTTACCCCAGTATTTGAGAACCTGATTTACTTCCATCTATGATTTATATTCATTGCAATAGTGTTGATCTTGTTAATCCAACCATGCCTTCCTTGGATTCGATACCTTTTGGAATACTCCTTTGGGGAAATGTTACAATGGTATATCCGAGCACTTGCAGATTCCTTGTGATTGTTAGGATTACCATCGGACATTTCTGACATCATTGCTAGGAACTCACGAACTTAGCAACGACGTTAAGAAATACCAACACCCCTCGATCCCTCACCTGTTCTCATGCCGCCAGCCACCACTACGTGAAAAACTCACTTTGGTAATGGGCATAGATCGCCTTTGGTAACGGGCGCAGTGTTACAAATGAGCCAAGAAAGGTAACGGGCAGATGCCTGTTACTGATAACACATATTCATAACGGGCATAAAACAACAACCGTTACCACAACTAACCACCGGTCACGTGAAATGGCTATTTCTCTGGCCCCACAGAGAACTTTGGTAACGGGCACCAAAACAAAGCCCGTTACAGGAACTGAATATCAGCGACGCATTTTATGAAACTTCGTCTCCGATATCTCGACGAAATGAGATGCGTCTATTTCACGCGCGTCTCAGCACAACTAGGATTCGTAACGGGCATCAAACAACAACCGCTACCACAACTAGTCACCGGTCACGTGAAAATAACTGTTTCTCTGGGCCCACAGGGAACTTTGGTAACGGGCACCAAAACAAAGCCCGTTACTGTGAAATCAATATCGGAGACGCGTGTGGTGAACCTGCGTCTCCGATGTCTCGACGAACGGGCCATGTTGTGGGGCCCACCGGTCAGTACTGGTAACGGGCTTTTACGGTGCCCGTTACTTTGTTGGCATGTTTGTAACGGGTGTTCCAATTGAAGCCCGTTACTCAGTGATCAGTGTTTGTAACGAGCTTTAATTAACGCCCATTACAGATACGTAGGCCACCCCTACAGTAACCTGCTGCCTGCTTGCCGGCTGCATCCTGGAACCAGCCAGGATTTGGTAGCCATCAGGGGCTGCATCCTGGAACCAGCCAGGATATGACTAAATTCGCAGAAATTAGATCCAGCATCCAAATTCACAGAAATCCACATAATTCACATGCATCATATGACAAAATTCAGCATCATCATCTCACAAGGAGGAAATGCATCTCACAAGGAGGAATGCAACAATATCACAAAAATTCATGGACAAGGAGGTCCTGGAACCAGCCAGGATTTGGTAGCCATCAGGGGCTGCATCCTGGAACCAGCCAGGATATGACTAAATTCGCAGAAATTAGATCCAGCATCCAAATTCACAGAAATCCACATAATTCACATGCATCATATGACAAAATTCAGCATCATCATCTCACAAGGAGGAAATGCATCTCACAAGGAGGAATGCAACAATATCACAAAAATTCATGGACAAGGAGGGATGCAAAAATTTCCTAGTCACCATACATAATCTGAGCCCACACAGTTTCATCAGCATGAAATTTTCCTCCGGCTGTGATCACCTGTTCCATGAGGAATGTGGCAATTCTTTCACGAACATCTGCCACCAATGATTTGTCGAGAGGATGCTCATCTAGCCCTAATCTCTGGATATAACAATGGCACCAGTCAGCACACATATATAGGTGGTTACCAAACATGTGCAGTGCTAATAAGCAAGAACTGTGCTCAGTTGCAGGTTTTACAAATGAAGATCCCAAGAAAGTACCTCCATATGTGGGCCGCTATCTTTTAATTGAAGCATGTGATAGGCACAACAGAAGCCGCAGAGTCTGGATCCAGTAGGTTGTTGGTGGCACTGCAATAAATGTACAAAGAAAAATAGTGGTGATCGAGAAGAAATAAACTCAAGCTTTAGTACTAGCTTCCACAGGAAGGAAATAAGTGGTATGGACCTTAACATCTTTGACGTGTTCCAAGGTGCCAAGGCGCAACAACTTCTTTTTGCCGCAGTAACGTTCCCAACCCCTACAACGAAACAAGCAACAATGGTTAGGACACTATTAATTAATATACTCTGTACAGTTTGTTGAGGAACGTCTGCAGGTTAAGAAAGAAATAACTTACTCATTAATGATTCACTCGAAAGGGTCAGTATCAGTATTAATTGTCTTCAATGAATCAAGATAGTAGACCTTCCGCTGCTTCGGAACGATCGCCACTGCAATCCAGTGGTTCGTACTGAGATAAGCGGTAAGCATCAAATTCTTTTTAGCATATAGTTTGAAGGCATTGCACATATAGGACACAGAGAAAGCAAGAGTGTTATCCGTGCTATTCAACGTTGTCGAGCAAAGGCATTCAGGATCAAGGAAGCCAAATGCAGCGCCCGTCTTCTCAACTTCTACAGTCATATTCCTATTAGTAAGAAAAAACAAAGTGTAAGGAGGCAAAATACATGGTAATAAAGATGATGTGAGGCAAAAAGCACATTTCGATAGAGGATGTGATTAGTGAGAAGCAGATTAAATTTTCAAGCAACTTACAGGATGAAGCAGCGGAGAAGTGTCAGATCCAAAGCATCCAAGTTGAAGAGATCGTACAAATCACTGAGTTGCACAGGTAGCTGCTGGAGTCCGTTTGACCATCTCGGAGGCCATGCACTGGTCTCGGGCCGAAGTGCGACCATAATGTGAGAATCATCATCTGACTTACCACGTTGCATGTAGAATTTGTGGAGCTTTCTGGTAAAAGGAGCAGCCTTTTTGAGATCACCATCACTGAGAAGGCTCTTTCCGAATTTGTAATTTGGGTTATCCATAGCCCAAGGATTCTTCTCGGTGTCTCTCTCAGATTGCTTTAGGTTAGTCATATACCAACGATTCTCCTTGGTGTTTCTCTTAGATCGCTTTCTAGTTGGCCTCTTAGAGGTTTTATTTACAACAACTTCCTTTTCCTGCTGCTTTGAGATGGATGAAGAAGGTTTCTTAAGGGCTTGCTTGCCTGCTGTAGGTGGTGTAGAGCTTTTATTTTTGGCAAGTTTCTCTTCTTGCAGCTTTGAAATGGCTGAAGGTTTCTCAAGGGATTTCTTGCCTGTTGTACGTGGTGTAGAGATTTTGTTTTAGACAAGTTTCTTTCCTTGCTGATTTGAAATGGCTGAAGGTTTCTCAAGGGCTTTCTTGCCTAGTGGTGTCTCACCAGGAGCTATTACAGAGGTATTGGGCCTAGATGTACCTACAGCTTTCTTCGAAATGTCGACATATTTATCAGCACCAGCCAACACATCACTCTGGTTGACTGGTAACAGTGTTGTCTCACCAGGACCTATTACAGAGGTATGAGGCCCAGATGTACCTACTTTGGCATGATTGTTTTGAGCACTTCCGTTTGGGGGTGTAGGTTTTGTTATTTCATGAGGAGGAGGAGGAGGAGGTGGTGGACGTGGTGGTGGGGATGAAATATTTGGTGTCTCTTGCGGATGTGGGGATGCAAGTTTTTCTGTTTTTTCAGGACTAAGAGTAGGTGGGGATGGAATATTTGGTGTATCTTGCGGATGTGGGGATGCAAGTTTTTCTGTGTTTTCAGGATGACGAGGAGGTGGGGATGCAAGTTTTTCAGGACGAGGAGGAGGTCCGAATGGAACGTCTTGCGGATGTGGGGATTGAGGAGGAGGAGGAGGAGGAGGAGGAGGATGTGGGGAACCATGTGAGGAAGGAACCTGTACCGTACTGTGTGAACTACAAGGAATCTATACCGTAGCCTGTGAACGAGATTTACATGTTGGTGCTCCTTTGATGTCAATCCGACACCTTCTCCACTGTAACCTCTGTCCTTCAGCTTGTCCGAGTTTCATCACCTCGTCATTAGGAGGGTATTCCAACAGTTCATCCGCAAAGATAGTATATACAGTGAGCACTTCAACCACAACACAGTCTTCATGAATCGGGACTGTTTGTAGCGTAGTCTCCTCTGGATGAACAAGACCAATTGCAGCCTCACATTGAAGCCCCCTCCACGTGATCCATAGGCCACAGTGTGTGGGTTCAGTCAACATGCCTATAAGGTCTTCGTGTGTACGATCGTCACAGTGCACCTCCGTCGCCAACTCTGCAGTGCCATCGATCAAACCTACATTATCTGCGGACGCACAGCTGCTCTTCAGTGTGGCGGGTGAAGGGCTTGCGCGATTGGACATTGGTGACAACACCATCTCTGCATCTGCATGTTCTGCATCTGCATCTCAGCCACCAGTTCTTGCTTGATTTGTTCCTTTATCTTTTCCGTATCAACTGATGCGTCGGTCTTCGTCCTCTTCCTCTTCCTGTACATCTCGACGTGCTGAGGCCATGCATACTTCCAGCCCTGGTAGCTGGAGACACCACGCACACGACCTGGTTGTTCAGGGCGGCCCAAGCACTGACTTAGCACATCATACTCCCTCTGCCCTGCCATTCCTGAAGATTCTGCACATGCAATCTTCTCCTTGATGTCCGCAGCCAATTTTTCTGCCTCTTTGTTGTTGAACACTATCACGGCAACACGGTCTTTAATCACTAGCTTACTCCTTGCTCGTAGCCAATTTTTGGAACGATCGTCAGGGTAGGCGTCATATGGGTTGGGGATACCAGCTGCAGCTAATTGTCTGTCCTCTTCATCCCATTGTTCTAGTTTCACAGTATAACCAGCTGGACCCATGTTGTGCTCGCTTGTGTTCCGGCTTCGGAGTTCTTTGAACTTGACACTAGCAGATGAGGCTTGCTCGGTTTCCTCCTGTTTCATGAACTCCTTCCACTGTTCCGGGACAATAAACGGGTGCCTTGTAAATGGCTCAAGTCCTTTTCTGATAAAATCTCGCCTAAGCTGAAATCTGAATTGTCTCCATGCCTTGGCTGCCGTCTTCCAGAAAAGCTTGAATGCCTGCGGTTTCGCGTCTTCCTGGAACTTCAAGTGTTTCTGCACATGCTTATCAAACAAGTCCCTCTTTTCATCATTGCTTAGTTCTTTGATTTCTGGCAAGTTCAAAGGTATCTTTTGTCTAGCAACGAGCCCCGCAAGCCCCTGAACCTGCGCTTTTGAGTCAATGGTACTGGTATCCCCACTATGTCGACCTTAGTGACTATCATTGTGTCACTTGGCCACTTTGTGGATGTCCTTGGCGCTCTGCCTCGGCGCTGAGCCCCACCCACCCGGTCTTGTTGTGCACTAGCAGTGCCATAACCCTCTTCTTCATCTTGTGGCCCAGGTCTATAGTCCTCGTCAGATTTATCCTGTGAATTAATAGTTAAGGGAATTACAGTAACTACTTTTGCCCACTGTAATATCATTGGTTCTTGGTAAACCATTAACATAAATGGAAAATTCAGTAACCAAAAAATTAGTTCAGGCAAAGCGACCATACCATTTTAAAGAGCAAGATGCAGGCTGCCTCAGTTGCTGATGAGGTACTTATTCAACTTGGAGAGAATGTGCAGATATACATAGGAACAAGAGCAAAACCAAATATAAGAGTCAATCTAAAGGGAAATGCTAAGTATGTAAGTATGTCCACATGTACTTATACAAAGGAGCCACGGCATACCCTGCAATTCCCACAAGTACAAGTATATTTATACGCATTTATATAAAAAGAAAACCATACACACGCATATGTTGTATACTTGATTATCTGAATGCATGTGTGCTGCAAAAGCGCGCTTGGCCTAATTCCATAAACTCGAGCAAATATACCAAATTACGTTATTTCTGATTTGTTGTTAATTTTACAATTATTACCGAGTTGGTAGAATGCATTTACCGAATTGTATAAGACATTTTTAGAGCGGCATACCATAAACTCAAATCCTAGATTCACCACTGACCTTCGCACTGCCGGAGCGGAGGGATCTCTACTCCTCGTCGCTGCCTGCTCACCGCCACGTCCTCGTCCTCGCGTCAACCTCGTGGCTGGATCCCTCCTCCTCCTCCTAGTCGTCGTCGTCGTCGCTGGATCCCTCCTCTAGTCGTCGTCGTCATCGCCGCCGCCGCTGCTGGGTCCCTCCTCCTCCAGATCTCGCTGTCAGAGGTGTGGTGCGCGTCGCGCCGAGCGTGGTGTGGCGCGTGTCTCAGCGAAGGGGTGTAGCGTGCGTCGCGGCGTGGGGGGAGGTGAGGGGGACGAAGGCGAGGGGGAGAAAGCGGCGGCGGCGGCGCGAGGGGAGAGTGGGAGGAGACTGCGTGAGGGAGGCGTCCTTCCCTACTAACCTAGCGCGAGTGGGCTTGTGTCGGCCTTAAAACGAATAATGTAGTCAAGTACAGTACTACTCTGCTACTAGTATAGTATATCATAAACATGAGATAAAAAAATCTAATTTTAAGAAATTTGGTTAAACAAGTGTGGCTGTTGATATAGCATCACATGTTCACATATGACATGCATCACAAGTTCACATCACCAAGCAAACTAACTCATAACAAACATATTCACATCTGACATGCATCAGCAGGGCACATCACCAAAATAAGACTGCATCAGCTGGGCGCATCACCAAACTAGATTGTTGCTGCAAGGGAACTAGTTAGCTAGCTAGATGGCTTCTTTTGTGCTGATGCCTCAAGTTCAGCTAGCCTTGTCTCTAGTTTTGCAACTCTTTCTGCCAGCTCAGCATTCTTCTTTAGAAGTTCAATCTCCTGCCTCTTTTGTGCGGCTTTAAGCTGCTCATCCTGCTTGTCGATTCCTTTCCAGATGTAGTCAATGTCATCCCGAGTAACAGCACGGTCCTAAAACAAAGGAAAAAATTATATTGATGCAAGCATCATAACAGTTGTAATTTACAAGAAAGCTGTTTTAGCTCTAACTGGTTTCAAAACTTGCCTGCTTCTCTTGAGCCGATTCCTTGAGCTTGTTGATTTCAGTCCAAATCCTATCAATGTCATGTGCAACAACTTCCTACAACAAATGGAAATTGATGCATTAGAACAATTGATCAGTGAAGATGTGAAGGTACAAGGACAAATCTTGCGTGATGGTTTCAGAACTTGCCTCATGGTCATCAGAATCGTCGCCGGAGTTGTTGCCGGAGTCGTCGCCGGAGTTGTTGCCGGAGTCGTCACCGGAGGAGATGAGGTCTACCAGCACCACTCTTCTGCCCGGGTCGTCGCTGGAGGAGTCCGCGCTCACCACAATGCGCGTGGACCGCTTCTTCCTTCGCGTTGAGGAAAAAAATCCTGCCTCTCCATGGCGGGCGTCGCTAGAGTCCGCCAACTTGGCCCTTGCGCGCGTGTACGGCTTCCTCCCCCGGGCCGACGAAGAATCGGCCTCTTCCATGGAGCGCCGAGGAAGACGCACGGGGGTGGCGCGCTGGGACGGATCCTCTTCGTCAATGCGGAACCTCACTCTCTTGGCGGGGGTGGCGGACAGCACCGAGGAAGATGGACGGGGACGTGGCCGCGGGGCCTCCTCCTTGCAGAACCTCCCCCTAGAGTCGCGGGCCATATCTGCGACGGAGACGAGGCTGCGACGGAGATGAGGAAGGCAGAAGCTGGAGAAGGGGATAGAAGGCAGAAGGCAGGGCGGAGCGTTTATTAAAAAGGTTCGGATGCGCAAATGATACGATGATTAACAACCACCCGTCGCCAATGAAGGGGCGGGGCCAGGTCTATTCGAATGAAGAACAGTTTGCTTTTCCCCTTTTAATCTGCAATCAAATTTTGTATGACGTATTTCTCCGTCAACGGTAATCCAAATTTGATGATATTTGTTTCTGAATTTTTCTAAAATCAACATCTATTCATTTATGACATTTTTTCGTATGTAATTCCATTTCTTGGATGTTGTTTATACACCTTATATTGTTCCTTATAAGTACAACATATAAATAATATTTGTTTTACACAACCATTACTAATGAAACTTTGCATTTCGTAATCTTATGGTGAACATAAGGTTATGTTAAAATTTCAAATGCATATGAGTTTGAATATGTTTTAAAGTGTGGAAAACTTCAATGTTGAAGTAACATTCTAAGAAACAATGTGAGAGATGTAGACATTTGTACACAAGTATAATCTTCCATTTTCGAAACCATTTGAATTTTTATAGACAAGCTTAGGGACTTAAATTATGTTGCCAAGTCAATTTGTAGAATTTTTAGAACACACTAAGACGTTATTATAATTATTATATCGTAAACAAGAGATAAAAAATCTAATTTTAAGAAATTTTGTTAGACAAGTGTGGCTGTTGATATTTTATTCAAATACTAAATTAACAACTATGAATTGTTCGTATTTTTTACGAATTTTTTGGTGCTGTTTATGGGGTATAATATTTGAGGGAAGCAAGTTTCAATTCAGAAAAAATAGTGTCGGGCCCACGTGTCAGCGTCAGAAGCCTATATAAAAAAAGATACCCGTAGCCTGCCCGACCGACAAAGGTGATGCGGGTAGACTAACCATCGTCGCCAACAAGTGCTCCATTGTCCGAATGCCCCTGGCCGGCATCCGCCCCGGCGACGGTGGTACACTAACCATCGTCGCCAACAAGTGCTCCATTGTCAGAAATGCCCCTTGCCAAATGAATATGCATCCGCCCCGGCGCCCCGACCCCTGCCCCCTGCCCCCTTCTTCTTCCCCGATCTGAGCTCCACCGCCGCCGCCCGCCCGTTCTTCCCCGCCGTCACGCACATATCGCACTACGCCGATTCGTCTGGAGGTGCACGTGCGAGGAGCAGGGTTCAAGGTTGCTGGAGCAGCCGCAATCACTCCATCAGCTTGGATCCAGTCGGTGAGCTAAGCGGCTTTCCACTGGTCCCTTGCCCGGACTGTGGTATGGCTCGGGTGGTGGAGGGGCGGACGCAGAAGGAAGGTGAAAACCACGGTCGTCTTTATTTCAAGTGTGCAAGGAACTCGGTGAGTAGTCTGCTGTGTCTCCCAAATCTGAGTTAGGGTTCTTATGTGCTTTTGATTCTGCAGTACACCAAGAATTGTGGATTTTATCGTTTCCACAAGGAGTATCTCCAGATGTTGAAGGATGCTGGCGTCATTGTTTTTCGACCGTCGAACTGGGCAGACGCGGTCGATGAAGTAGTTGATTCAGTGGAATGTCAAATTGGGAGCGACGAGCAGAGGCAAGCACTAGAGGACAAGCAGAGGAAGAAAGCACTGGAGGAGAAGATGGACAATGTGATCTGGAAGATGAACTTGATTATTGTGGCTGTTGTTTGTGTAGTATTTGGATGTTTACTGGGGATGTATGCTGCAAAGAAGTAATTCTGATGTTAAAAGTGGTGCTTTTGCTTCATCTATGTGGATGAAGAATGAAAAAATTGTCACATATGACAAACTTAAATGTATGAATGAAGAATGGATGGAATGACAATTGGGTCAGAAATCTTAATGTGTCACACATCACAAAATTCATCAATTCATCTGTGCCGACATTTCATTGCAGCACGAGGCAAAGGAAACGCAGATTATTAACACAAACAGAGTAACAAACTTCTGGCATAACTCTGGCATATATACACATTGCAATTCATTGTGAACTGCTGCCATATAATGACACAAACAGAGTAACAAACTTCTGGCATACACATTGCAATTCATTGTAAGTTGCTGCCATAGACATTGCAATGCCTTCCAAAATAGGAGACATGGATTGATCTACCGCGTCTCTTAGATCTACTAGTTCATCACAAGTTCAACATACACACAGGAGGAACATATTAACAGAGGATCTACTAGTCCATCACAAGTTCAACAAGCACACTGGAAGAACACATTAACAGAGGAACAAATTAATTAAGCAGAGGTAGTCGCCGCCGAAGGAGCCCCACCGTCGGAGCCGGAGCCGGAGCCGGAGTCGGAGCCGGAGCCGGAGACGTCGAGGCCGCCATCGTCGCCGCCATCGTCGTCGACGGGGGCGAGCACTCCTCTCTCCAGGTCCCCAACCAAGACATTGATCTTGAAGGCGTAATCCTTCACGGTCATCTGTAGCGGATGACTGGGTGCTGGGACCCCGAGATGAACAGCAACCTTTCGAAGCTTCACGAAAGCCTCGTGGAACAAGTTCGCTAACCAAGTGGCTTCGTCAGCATTTAGTGCAGGAACACGCACGACCGCCACGGGTTGCAGCGCCACCTTGCGCCGGGGCGGCTTCACCTCCTTGGGCGGGGGCGGCTTCACCTCGGCGGGCGGGGGCGGCGGCACCTCCTCGGGCTCGGCGGGCAGGGGCGGCGGTACCTTCTCGGGCTCCGTGGGCGGGGGCGGCGGCACCTCCTCCCTCCCCCGCTTCCTGGATGGCTCGCTTGACGATGCCATGCGCGTGCTTGAGGAAGAAGAAGCTCTTGGATTCACTTCTTGGTGACCGGAGACGGTGGTGCTGGGGTTTTCTTGGTGCCGCGGTTGACGAAGTTCTTGGCCGGCCGGGATTTATATTGACAAGACAGCGAACCGTCAGGCGCCCGGTCACGCGCCTCGGAACCCGTGTCCGCTCAGGAGAGCTCTTGGCCACAAAAAGAGTCATGTGGTCACAAGGAGACGTGTGACTGTTCATATTTTATTCAAAATACCAAATGCCCAACTACTCCTATGAGTTGTTCGATTCTTAAAGAAAACTATGAATTGTTTGTATTTTTATTAATTTTTAGGTGCTGCTTTATGGGCCCTAATTTTTGAGGGAAGCAATTAAGTGTCATTTCAAAAAAAAAAGCGTCAGCAGCCTAGTATAAAGAAGGTAACCACCAGCCAACAAAGTGACGCGGGTTTGCTAACCCGCGTCGGCATTGACTACTCCCTCCATCCCAAATATTTACACTTGTTGACTTCCGTGCTTCACGTTTGACCATTAATCTTATTTGAAAAAATTGTGAAAGTATTATTTATTTTACTATGACATGTTTTATCATAATATATATTTTAAGTATATCATAATTATTTTTACATTTTCACAAATTTTTTGAATAAGACGAATGGTCAAATGTGATTTGTAAAAGTCAAAGGGTGTAAATATTTTGGGACGGAGGGAGTATCCATTTTGCAAAATGAATATTCAACCGCCCCCTTCTTCTTTCCGAATGGATAAGCGCAGCACTTTCCTTGAAAAAAAAGCGCAGAGGAGGCGTGGAGACAGAGACGACGATGAGCGCCGGCGAGGGGCCAAGCAGCGGACGACCCCGCGCACCCGGGATCGAGGAGAACCGGAACGCGAAGCGGTGCCGCAACTGGATCCGCGCGCGTGCCGGCGAGATGGCGGCGAAGAGGGAGACGACGATGAGCGCCGGAGAGGGGCCAAGCGGCGGTGGAGTGAACCCAATGCTGGAGACGAGGGTCCTTGACTGGATCCTCTCGGATTCCGACGAGGGTCCAAGCAGCGGTAAGGAGGAGCGTGCCGGTGAGGGGGCAGCGAAGTGGGCGAGGGGCCTGCCTCACGTTTGCGAGCACAAGTGTCTGGCAACTATGAAGAGGTGTCGAGGGAGCGGCGAAGAAGGTGTAGAGGACCTCATCTCTGACTCTGGCAACGACCACGATGACGGCGAGGCAAGTTTCTCTGAATCTCACTGCCTTTTTACTTGTTCTATAGATGGAGCTTAAGGTAGCTTGAGCTTGAGCTTCATAAAGTTAATTAGTGCCTATGATGATGTCTTCCATGCTTGTCATGATCTTATACCAAGTTCTGAGGCAAATCAGTTCTGAACTAAGTTCTGCTTTTACTTGTCACACCCTGCTATGAAGCCTAGGATAATTTTCAAGTTCTTATATAATTTTCCTATGACTGTTCCTATACTGCTCCAAGTTCTGAGGCAAATTAGTTCTGAAGTAACTATGTTATTCTTATACCATGTTTAACCCTGTTTCAGGCAAAACTCTTTGAGTCGCGAGCAGAGCTTGAGTTACTTCTAAACCTTAATGTCTGGGATTATGTGAAACCTGAGTTTGAAAAAATCACGAAAGAAGTGAACATCCTCATCAAAAAGGCTAAGCACATAAGGAGGTACAAGTATACTACTGAACAAAATCTCGAGCCCATTGAAGGTGCGCTCGAAGGGCTTCAAGAATCCTTGGTTGCTTACGAAGAGGCTGCAAAAAGAGCCAATCTTGATGGGGCATGATCTAGTTCAAGCTTGTTGATGTGCAGGGTCAGTAGCCATACTTTTGTGGATGTTCAAGGGGCATGCCTTTGTTGATGTGTATGGTCAGATAGCACGACCATAGTAAATAATGTGATGGACAAGTTAAGTCCTAGCCTGATATATGGACAAGTTAACCTTTTGTAATAATTATCTTTATTCCTGTGGACAAGTTATCTTCATCTTTGTGGACAAGTTATCTCTTTTATGATGTCTGTTTTGTCTCAGAAGATATGTGTGTTGATTGTGCCTGTATGTCGAAATGGAAGCAATGAGAGATGGAGTTGACCTGTCAATGAGGACAAACTCAAAGAAGATGATGATTAACAAACCTCCGTCTCATTTGTTCACTGCCGCCGCGCTCCCGCTTCACGGCAGTGAAGAGTGCTCTCAGACTTTAATTATTGGGCTCTCAAACTAGTAACGGGCGTCAAATGCTCATCGGTAACGGACTTTATAGCACGTTACCAGTATGGAGTGATCAGTAACTGACTTAAACAACCCATTACCGATAGGGCATTGATCAGTAACGGACTTTACGAGCTCGTTACCGATAGGTTTAACTTGTGTAACGAACTCTATTTAACGTCCGTTACAAAGAATTCATGTAACGGGCATTTAAGAAGACCGTTACCAGAAGTCCACATTGGTAACGGGCGTTGCGGAGGCCAACCCCGGGGTCGGCCTGCCGCGCTTATCTGTAACGGGCGCCAAGTAACAACCGTTACAGATGTGGGTGCATGTAACGGGTGTTAAGGGCCCATTACAAATGCTGCGTGACCTATTTGAGGTTTTCACGTAGTGCACCCAACTCTCCTTCGTTCTCTCTTCGATGGTGGCACGTCCCCCTCCATCTCCCAACCATGGTGAACTCCAAGGACAGCACAACGGTCACCCTCCGCACCTGCAAGTTCATGACCAACCGCCGCCTCTCCCGCAAGCAATTCGTAAGCACCATCTCCCTCCAACATTAAATCGTCCCTTTTCTCTCTCTACCTTGCAGGTGTTCGAGGTGATCTACCCCGGCCAGCCAACGTCTCCAAGGTGAGATCTCTGTCAGGTTCCACTACGTGAAAACCTGAAATAGGTCACACAACATTTGTAACGGGCACTTAACACCCGTTATATAGACCCACATTTGTAACGGTTCTTGTTTGGCGCTCGTTACTCATAAGCGCGGCAGGCCGACCCTGGGGTTTGTCACTACAACACCCGTTACTAATGAGAACTTCTGCTAACGGGCTTTGTAAACACCCGTTACATGAATTCTTTGTAACGGACATTAAAATGCATCTGTTACAAAAATGATACCTATCGGTAACGGTCCTTAAAGTCGGTTACCGATCACTTTCATACTGGAGACGCATGTTTTTTAGGACGCGTCCTCTTTGATGGCGACCCAATTGGAGATGCTTGTTTGTTAAGACGTGTCTCCTTTGATTGCCACCCAGCATCGCCTTTTTCCTCACATCAGAGACGCGCATTGTTATTATGCGTCTTTGTCTTCACCTTCTGACAACACTCGCTCTCTTTCCTCAGGAGGCCACTCACGTTCCGACAACACTCGCTCTCTCTCCTCAAAAGGCCACTCGCTCTCTCTCCTCAAAAGGCCACTCGCTCTCTCTCCTCAGAAGTCCACTCGCTCTTTCTCCTCAGAAGTCCCCGCCGGCCTGCCTCGTTCCCTGCCGCCAGCTGCGCGCGCTCTGAGGATCGCGCTCTCTCTCCTCAGAAAGTCGGCGCTGTAGCAGGCCGGCCGCCGCGTGCGCGACGGTTAAAGGAGCCAACAGACGTTGACCGCGGTGTCATCCAAGGTAGACACCTCCGTCCCCTCCCCCTTGAGCTCGGCGCCGTCCTTTGAGCGCTGTCGCCGTGACACCGTCTCTGATCCTCCTCCTCGACCACGCTCACCTCATAGACAGTCCTCGTCAAGTTGGAAATTGCCCCCTTTTATTAAAATTCTTCAGCTGTTCTAATCCTCTTATATTATCGGTTTTTTTGATGAATTATGCTCATTTTATGTATGAAAATTGCAGATGGCGGCTGCTGCTCGGGCTTGGATGTACAGACAGGCCCAAGAAGATTAGGAGAATTTCTTAAGTGGGTCAATGGTTTTCTAAATCAAGCAAAGGTGGATATGAGAAACCGTGGTGTTCGGGCAATGCTTCCTTCCGGACATGTGCGATTAAGAACATATTTCTTGAGGACTGACATGAACCTCTCAAAAGGCCACACGTTGTGCAGAAATACTAGACCGAGAATAGTAATCTCTTTCACAAGGTGCACCAGGAGGTGAGTCATAATATTGAAGAATGAAGGTGGAAATGCCAACTCAAAGCTGACAGACATTGCACCACATCATTATGTAGCTTCGCTAGGTTCCTTGGATCGATTGCCTTCAGTGAAATTGCATTGAGAAATGCACAAAGCTTTACGAGCGCTAATCATACATTCTCTGGTAGAACACCCCTCAACGCAACTGGAAGGAACTGTGTCATCAACATGTGGTAGTCGTGGGCCTTTAGATTTGTGAACTTCTTATCTTTCATATTTATGATCCCTTTTATATTCGTCAAGTAGCCAGATGGAACCTTCATACTATTTAGGCAATCAAACATGATGTCCTTCTCTTCCTTGCTGAGAACTAAGTAATCTTGTTCTTCTTCCTCAACCTCTTCAGGATCAGCTTCTTCATCAACCTCTTTCGGAGGTGCTTTATTCCTATGGATATCTTTCAGGTCTCGTTGTGCTTCTACTATATCCTTAGAGTTACCATAACAACCCAAGTAGCCTAGCACATTCAAACAAAGATTCTTCATCAGGTGCATCATGTCAATTGCATTCTGGACCTCAAGGATTTCCCAATAAGGTAACTCCCAAAATATAGATTTCTTCTTCCACATTGGTGCACGACCGCTAGCATCATGTGATACAGGTTCACTACCTTCACCCTTTCCAAAGACTACCCTTAGATCATTTACCATCTCAAATATCTCCTCTCCTTTAAAATGGGTAGGCTTTGTATGATGATCAGCCTTTCCTTTCCAATGCATACCTTTCTTCCCTAAGGGATGCTTCTCAAGAAGAAAGTGACGGTGACCCATATACACGACATTTTACAATTTTTCAGATGAATAATGTCTATTTTATGTAAACAGTGGGTGCAGGCCTGATATCCCTTGTTTGAGTGCCCTGATAAGTTACTTAAAGCAGGCCAATCATTGATGGCAATGAACAACAATGCTCGTAGGTTGAAGCTCTCTTTCTTATCCTCATCCCACACACGTACACCTTCTTCCTTCCATAGCAGTAATAGTTCCTCGACCAATGGTCTTAGATACACATCATTGTCGTTGCCAGGTTGTTTTGGACCTTGGATTAGCACTGGCATCATAATGAACTTTCGCTTCATGCACATCCAACTAGGTTGGTTGAACATGCATAGGGTCACAGGCTAAGTGCTATGACCACTGCTAAACTCACCAAATGGATTGAAATCATCTGTGCTTAAACCAAATCTTATGTTTCTTGCATCCTCAGCAAATTTTTTGAATTTTTTATCAATCTTTCTCCACTGAGACCCATCTGCCGGATGTCTTAGCATGTGGTCTTTCTTACGATCCTCTTTGTGTCATGTCATCAACTTAGCATTTGCTTTGTTGCTGAACAAACGCTTCAAAACGTGGTATTATAGGAAAATACCACATAACCTTCGTCGGAACTTTCATCGTCTTGGGAGGTGTCCCCTCGAGAGCACCATGATCTTCATCTCTCCGGATATTATAACGTAGCACTTTGCACACAGGACAAGCTTCCAAATTCTCGTATTCCGTGCCTCGATATATGATGCAATCATTAGGGTAGGCATGGATCTTCTGAACCTCCAACCCCAGAGGGCACACAATCTGTTTCGCTTCATATGTTGTGGATGGTAATTCGTTGTTCTCGGGAAGCTTGTCCTTCATAATTTTTAGCATCCCCTCAAATGCCTTATCAGACACAAAATGTTTTGCCTTCCGTTGCAACATTTTATTTCCAATGTACTACCAAGCTTTTTGTGACCCTGTCTGCAATCTGGATACAACAGTTTTTTTGTGATCTTCTATCATATGCTGCAACTTTGCCTTTTCTTTATCATTTTCGCAGTCTCTTTGTGCATCTTGTAGAACCCGACCAAGATCATCAACATGGCCATCTTCTGATATCTCTTCTTCGTCAGCATCTTCCATTAAAGTATCTGCAAAAGCTTGCCTCGCGGCTCAGTCCGGAATGTTATTACCATCCTCCTCTTATTCGTTGTCTTCCCTCACAACCCCTCTTTCACCGTGCTTGGTCCAAGCCACATAGTTCGTCATGAATCCGTTTTCAATTAAGTGGAGGTAAAGAGTCCTCCAGTCAGAGTAGTCTTTGTCATTTCTGCACTGAGAGCATGGACAACACATGAATCCCTTTGGGTTCTTGTTGGCTTTGGCCACTTCGAGAAAAGCATGCATGCCAACAATTTACTCCGGGGATCGTCTGTCGGCGTTCATCCATTGCCGGTTCATCTGCATCATATTAAGTAAAAAAATTATTTTCTTCAAATCATAATAAACAAAACAAAGATGAAGAAGAGTGAGTTTGATGATGTATTCCGTTATGAATTGGATTATGAGAACTGGAGGCATACCTACATACTTCCTAAACATGTTGATGATTTCAAGACAATACATGAATTCATAAATGTGTTTGAAGCTGAGGTTCAAAAGCTAGAAGCTGAGGGGTTTGAGCTTGGGACTTGTACTTATTGCTATTATTGTCGTGCCTTGTAATAGCCATCAGGTGACCTCTGTATGTCATTGTATCACAACAAATGGCCAGATGCTTGTAGTTCGCAGTTGTGGTACAATGACATACAGAGGTCACCTGATGGCTATTTTTTATATCCATTATTAATGATCATATTTTTTATGAACTAACTTCTCAAAATTAGCTAAATGTACAATTAGTTCTATGTATCATTATATCAAAAAAGTAAAATTCAATTTTCTCTACATCAAATTAAAAGATAACAAGAGAATGCTAGTATATAGCTAACCACTTTTTTCTAAATCTAAAGTATATAAAAAACCTCATCTCTTATTAGCTCCTCCTACCTAGGAATTAAGATTTCTATTTTCTCCATCTCTAAAACATAAAAGAAAATTTAATGACAAAAAATGAAGGGAGGAAGAAGAATCAAACCTTGGCAACACTTTAGAGGAGAGAAATCTTCACAAATTGATGAAGAAAAAATTCAGCAGCACCTCTCTAAGGTTGAGGTGCCATGGAGAGGAGCTTGAGCTCTAGGTGAAGAATGGCTCGGGCAAGAGGAGGAAGAACAAGCTAGATATGTAGGGCGCGGCCAACACTTTAGTCTCGGGTGGTGACACCACCTGAGACTAAAGCATTAGCACCGGGTGGAGTTAGCAACCGTGACTAAAGGGGCACCCTTTAGTCTCGGTTGGTAACACCACCCGAGACTAAAGGCCTGCGTCAATCATTGCTGGAAATTGACGTTCGAAGGCAACCCTTTTGTCATGGTTGGTTATACTAACCGGGACTAAAGGGGGGCGCCTCCTGCACCCATTTCGGGCCACGTCGACGAAAGACCTTTAGTCCCGACTCCAAAGTTCAACCGGGACTAAACGAGCGTACAAAAGCCTCTGACTCTACCAGTGCTAGCTGTAGCTTGTACCACGGCATCCAGCCAGAAAGGTTGACGGTAGATATGAATAAAATTGCAAGAACATGGCATCAAGAAGTTGAATTGGAACAACACAATTAAATTATAGAGAAATCAATAATCTGGAGAATAATCTGGAGAAAATCTTACAAAACTGAAGTTATGCTTGAAGAATGAGCCCTCTTCCTGTCTTTTTTCCCAACTCCCCCTCCAATGCTCTCCCAATTTTAATTTCTTGATGCCGAGCAGCTGCTGCTGATCTCCCTTCCCGCCCTGACTTCCTTCTGCTTCCCTGGTGTTTCTCTCCCTCAGCCCGTTGCACCCAGGGGCCGCGCCTCAACAAGAAGTGGCACAGATCAACACGCGGAAGGTGCCCTTGGGGACTCCAGACACCAGTGATGTCGGCCCGCAAGGCCACATGCCCTCGCTCCTCCCTCTCAGGTACTCCCCTTTCTAGCTCTCTCTAGATCTATGGATCGGCCCGGTAGCAAGCGAATTGAAAAGGAGACGAGCAAGTAAGCGGTCTACCTCGCGGGAGCGGCGTTCGGTGGAGCGGGAAGGCCGGAAGAGGCCCGTTGAAGACTGGTCGGCGCTGCAGGTGTCGACGGTGCAAATAGGGCAAGCGAGGCGAGGTGGAGCAGCAATAGCACTGGGAAAGAAGAAGAAAGGGACTGGAATCGGAAGGTGGGGAGCAGCTGGCTTTTGTTCAGACGGCGTGTCAAGGAGGGAGGGGGGTGTAGTCGGACTTCTTCGTTGCGGACGGACACGTAGGAGTTGGGAGTGCTTGTGGACGGTGTCACCGTGCCAAAAATCTGTGGCCTCTTCATGGAATATGGAACCGTACAATTTTAGTTTGTAGTTGTTGTAAATAGTTTGTTTTGTAGAGCGAACTGAATCAAGCTCGCGTGAATTACTCCATGCGCTTTGTGTTTCTTTAAAAACCGTCCGGTACATATGTTCAGCTAATGGCTCATTCTATAGTACATGATCAGGTGAGATACTCCAGATGATATATTTATTGCACATTTATACTTGTTTTCACATGATTATTATTCTGTTGAATTCAATATATATTGCAATATAAATGTTTTATTGCCCGTAGCAACGCACATGCACGATCCTAGTAAAACAATTTTTACTCGAAGACACCTCTAATGTGGAAGATAATTTGTATAGATGATTTCTTGTGCTATGAAAAATTGCATCAGTTTCTTCCATTGAGACTGCCATTATGTTTTCTAAAGTACTACCAGTTTGATATACTAAGTTAGTTTAAATTATTATGTCACTACAATATTTTAACAAACTCAAAACAAATAAAAAATACAATTAATCAGGTAATGAAATTTTATTTGAGAATTCTCAAATTCAAGAAAAGTGGAGGTGTTTGGCTAATTTTAATCTCAAGTTTTTACATCTTAGAGAGAATTAATACACAAGGAACATAAACGAGACGTCTTTTTCACTATTATCAAAGTAGACATGTTGTGATAGACAGTCTGGATTTGAGGGAGATTGAGATGTCAGGTCGTAAGTTCACGTGGGCGAATTCAAGGAGAGTTCCAACGTACGAGAAGCTGGATAGGGTGTTGGTGAGTACTAGTGGGAACAAAGATTTCCTTTAGCCACAGTTGTCGCACTTCGTAGGGAAATCTCGTATCACATGCCTCTCTTGCTTGATACAGGGGAGAGAGCCATGTGTGAGAATAAAAATTCCTTTAAGTTTGAGCTGGGCTGGCTTTTGCAAGATGGTTTTTTTGAGCTAGTTTCAGAAGTGTGGCATAAAGAAAATAGGGGGGCTACTCCCATGCAGAGGTGGCAAAATAAGATTAGGAGGCTGAGACAATTTTTACGAGGTTGGGCAAAAAATATGATGGGGGCATATAAAAAGGAAAAGCAAGAGCTTTTGAGGAAAGCCGAGGAGCTGGATAAAAAGGTTGACACCCAGCTGCTAAGCCAGCATGAGTGGGACTTAAAACAATGTGTGAGGGAAAGGCTTGCGCAGCTTCTTAGGGAGGAAGAGTTGATATTGTTCCAAGGGGCAAAAACTACTAAGATTTTAAAAGGAGATAATAACACAGGATACTTTCAGATGGTCGCTAATGGAAAAAGAAGGAAAACTAGAATTTTCTGACTAGAACAGGAGGAAGGTGTTATAGAGGGGGAGAACCAATTGCAGGAATACATAACGAAATACTACAAAGGGCTTAGCCTGAGAGGAATAATTTCTCATTGGATGAATCCATGGCAGAAGACATCCCTCAAGTTACTCAGGCTGAGAATGAGGTACTAGTGGCGGAGTTCTCTGAGAAGGAGGTACGGGATGCAATTTTTCAGATGAAACACAATAAAGCTCCAGGACCGGATGGCTTCCCAGCGGAATTTTTTCATGTTTTTTGGAGTCTCATTAAAGATGACCTTATGGCCATGTTTAGATACTTTGATAATGGGAGCCTCCCTCTATTTTGCCTTAACTTTGGTATTATAACTTTGTTGCCTAAGGAACAGGAAGCTAAGAAAATTCAATAGTATCAGCCTATTTGTATGCTTAATGTCTATTTCAAGATTTTTACCAAAGTGATTGCTAACAGGCTATCGTTGGTGGCGAGTAAGGTTATTAGACCATCGCAGTCCGCATTCTTGCCGGGTCATAATATTTTAGAGGGTGTGGTAGTTTTACATGAGACTCTTCATGAATTACGCAAGAAGAAACAAAAGGGTATTATCCTTAAACTTGATTTCGAGAAGGCCTATGATAAGGTCAATTGGGATTTCTTACAGCAAGTGTTAAGGATGAAGGGTTTCTCTGGTAAATGGTGCCAATGGATAGAAAAGATAGTTATGGGAGGCAGCGTATGTGTTAAGGTCAATGATCGGATGGGTCACCTTTTTCAAACTAGGAAAGGCTTGAGACAAGGCGACCCTCTGTCACCTATCCTTTTTAATGTGGTGGCAGACATGTTGGCTATTTTAATCGAAAGATCAAAATCCCAGAATTTGTTTGATGGTTTGGTCCCTCACTTAGTTGATAGCGGACTATCCATTCTGCAGTATGCAGATGACACAATTCTCTTCCTGATGATGATTTAGACAAGGCTAAGAACTTGAAACTTGTGTTATGTGTTTTTCAAAAGCTTTCGGGGCTTAAAATAAACTTTAACAAGAGTGAGTTGTTTGGCTTTGGAGAATCCAAAGAAAGAATTGTTAAGTATGTGGATATTTTTGGATGCAAGGAAGGGTATTTGCCTTTTAGGTATTTGGGAATTCCGATGAGCCATCGCAAGCTATCAAATAAAGATTGGAGTATAGTGGAGGAGAGATTTCAGAAAAAATTAAGTAGTTGGAAAGGGAAGCTTCTTTCGTCAGGTGGAAGGCTAGCTCTTATTAACTCGGTACATTCAAACTTGCCAATGTTCATGATGTCCTTCTTCAGAATACCTAAAGGTGTTTTGGAGAAACTTGCCTATTATAGATCCCTTTTTCTGGCAATGTGATGAGCATAAGAAAAAATATAGATTGGCTAGATGGAGTATTTTGCGAAAGCCGAAGAGTGTGGGGGGCCTTGGCATAATTGATTTGGATGTCCAGAATAAGTGCCTTCTAAGTAAATGGCTCTTTAAGCTGATAAATGAAGAGGGTCTATGGCAGGATATCCTAAAGAAAAAATACCTAAAAGGCAAAGCTCTTGCACAAATTGAAAGGAAAACGGGGGACTTGCACTTTTGGTCGGGGCTAATGGAGGTTGAGAATATTTTTTTGGAAAGGGTAGGTTCATGGTCCAAGATGGTACTCAGACTAGATTCTGGGAAGATCTTTGGATTGGAGATGCACCTCTGAAATCTAAATACCCGTCCTTGTATAACGTCGTTAGGTGGAAAACACTACGTGAAAACCTCAAATAGGTCACGCAGCATTTGTAACGGGCCCTTAACACCCGTTACATGCACCCACATCTGTAACGGTTGTTACTTGGCGCCCGTTACAGATAAGCGCGGCAGGCCGACCCCGGGGTTGGCCTCCGCAACGCCCGTTACCAATGTGGACTTCTAGTAACGGTCTTCTTAAACGCCCGTTACATGAATTCTTTGTAACGGACGTTAAATCGAGCCCGTTACACAAGTTAAACCTATCGGTAACGAGCTCGTAAAGTCCGTTACTGATCAATGCCCTATCGGTAACAGGCTGTTTAAGTCCGTTACTGATCACTACCGTATTGGTAACGTGCTATAAAGTCCGTTACCGATGAGCATTTGACGCCCGTTACTAGTCCGAGAGCCCAATAATTAAAGTCTGAGAGCACTCTTCACTGCCGTGAAGCGGGAGCGCGGCAGCAGTGAACAAATGAGACGGAGGTTTGTTAATCATCGTCTCCTTTGAGTCTGTCCTCATTGACAGGTCAACTCGATCTCTCATTGCTTCCATTTCGACATACAGGCACAATCAACACACATATCTTCTGAGACAAAACAGACATCATAAGAGAGATAACTTGTCCGCAAAGATGAAGATAACTTGTCCACATGAATAAAGATAATTATTACAAAAGGTTAACTTGTCCATCAGGCTAGGACTTAACTTGTCCATCACATTATTTACTATGGTCGTGCTATCTGACCATACACATCAACAAAGGCATTCCCCTTGAACATCCACAAAAGTATGGCTACTGACCCTGCACATCAACAAGCTTGAACTAGACCATGCCCCGTCAAGATTGGCTCTTTTTGTAGCCTCTTCGTAAGCAACCAAGGATTCTTGAAGCCCTTCGAGCGCACCTTCAATGGGCTCGAGATTTTCTTCAGTAGTATACTTGTACCTCCATATGTGCTTAGCCTTTTGGATGAGGATGTTCACTTCTTTCGTGATTTTTTCAAACTCAGGTTTCACATAATCCCAGACATTAAGGTTTAGAAGTAACTCAAGCTCTGCTCGCGACTCAAAGAGTTTTGCCTGAAACAGGGTTAAACATGGTATAAGAATAACATAGTTAATTTAGAACTAATTTGCCTCAGAACTTGGCGTAGTATAGGAACAGTCATAGGAAAATTATATAAGAACTTGAAAATTATCCTAGGCTTCATAGGAGGGTGTGACAAGTAAAAGCAGAACTTAGTTCAGAACTGATTTGCCTCAGAACTTGGTATAAGATCATGACAAGCATGGAAGACATCATCATAGGCACTAATTAACTTTATGAAGCTCAAGCTCAAGCTAGCTTAAGCTCCATCTATAGAACAAGTAAAAAGGCAGTGAGATTCAGAGAAACTTGCCTCGCCGTCGTCGTGGTCGTTGCCAGAGTCAGAGATGAGGTCCTCTACACCTTCTTCGCCGCTCCCTCGACACCTCTTTGTAGTTGCCAGACACTTGTGCTCGCAAACGTGAGGCAGGCCCCTCGCCCACTTTGCTGCCCCCTCGCCGGCACGCTCCTCCTTGCCGCTGCTTGGCCCCTCGTCGGAATCCGAGAGGATCCAGTCGAGGACCCTCGTCTCCGGCATTGGGTTCACTCCACCACCGCTTGGCCCCTCTCTGACGCTCATCGTTGTCTCCCTCTTCGCCGCCATCTCGCCTGCACGCGCGCGGATCCAGTTGCGGCACTGCTTCGCGTTCCGGTTCTCCTCGATCCCGGGTGCGCGGGGTCGTCCGCTGCTTGGCCCCTCGCCGGCGCTCATCGTCGTCTCTGTCTCCACGCCTCCTCTGCGCTTTTTTTTCAAGGAAAGTGCTGCGCTTATCTATTCGGAAAGAAGAAGGGGGCGGTTGAATATTCATTTTGCAAAATGGATAGTCAATGCCGACGCGGGTTAGCAAACCCGCGTCGCTTTGTTGGCTGGTGCGCGGGCGGGCAATGGTTACCTTCTTTATACTAGGCTGCTAACGCTGGTGCGACACTTTTTTTTTTGAAATGACACTTAATTGCTTCCCTCAAAAATTAGGGCCCATAAAGCAGCACCTAAAAATTAATAAAAATACGAACAATTCATAGTTTTTTTCAAGAATCGAACAACTCATAGGAGTAGTTGGGCATTTGGTATTTTGAATAAAATATGAACAGTCACACGTCTCCTTGTGACCACATGACTCTTTTTGTGGTCAAGAGCTCTCCTAAGCGGACACGGGTTCCGAGGCGTGTGACCGGCCGCCTGACGGTTCGCCGTCTTGTCAATATAAATCCCGTCCGGCCAAGAACTTCGTCAACCGCGGCACCAAGAAAACCCCAGCACCACCGTCTCTGGTCACCAAGAAGTGAATCTAAGAGCTTCTTCTTCCTCAAGCGTGCGCATGGCATCGTCAAGCGAGCCATCCAGGAAGCGGGGGAGGGAGGAGGTGCCGCCGCCCCCGCCCGCCGAGCCCGAGGAGGTGCCGCCGCTCCCGCCCGCCGAGCCCGAGGAGGTGCTGCCGCCCCTGCCCGCCGAGGTGAAGCCGCCCCCGCCCGAGGAGGTGAAGCCGCCCCCGCCCAAGGAAGTGAAGCTACCCCCGCCCAAGGTGGCGCTGCAGCCCGTGGCGGTCGTGCGTGCTCCTCCACTAAATGCTGACGAAGCCACTTGGTCAGCGAACTTGTTCCGCGAGGCTTTCGTGAAGCTTCGAAAGGTGGCCGTTCATCTCGAGGTCCCAGCACCCAGGGATGTGCTGCAGATGACCGTGAAGGATTACGCCTTCAAGATCAATGTCTTGGTTGGGGACCTGGAGAGAGGAGTGCTCACCCCCGTCGACGATGACGGCGGCGACGATGGCGGCCCCGACGTCTCCGGCTCCGGCTCCGACGGTGGGGCTCCTCCGGCGGCGACTACCTCTGCTTAATTAATTTGTTCCTCTGTTAATGTGTTCTTCCAGTGTGCTTGTTGAACTTGTGATGGACTAGTAGATCCTCTGTTAATATGTTCCTCCTGTGTGTATGTTGAACTTGTGATGAACTAGTAGATCTAAGAGACGTGGTAGATCAATCCATGTCTCCTATTTTGGAAGGCATTGCAATGTCTATGGCAGCAGCTTACAATGAATTGCAATGTGTATGTCAGAAGTTTGTTACTCTGTTTGTGTCATTATATGGCAGCAGTTCACAATGAATTGCAATGTGTATATATGCCAGAGTTATGCCAGAAGTTTGTTACTCTGTTTGTGTTAATAATCCGCGTTTCCTTTGCCTCGTGCTGCAATGAAATGTCAGCACAGATGAATTGATGAATTTTGTGATGTGTGACACATTAAGATTTGTGACCCAATTGTCATTCCATCCATTCTTCATTCATACATTTAAGTTTGTCATATGTGACAAATTTTTCATTCTTCATCCACACAGATGAAGCAAAAGCACCACTTTTAACATCAGAATTACTTCTTTGCAGCATACATCCCCAGTAAACATCCAAATACTACACAAACAACAGCCACAATAATCAAGTTCATCTTCCAGATCACATTGTCCATCTTCTCCTCCAGTGCTTTCTTCCTCTGCTTGTCCTCCAGTGCTTGCCTCTGCTCGCCGCTCCCAATTTGACATTCCACTGAATCAACTACTTCATCGACCGCGTCTGCCCAGTTCGATGGTCGAAAAACAATGACGCCAGCATCCATCAGCATCTGGAGATACTCCTTGTGGAAACGATAAAATCCACAATTCTTGGTGTACTGCAGAATCAAAAGCACATAAGAACCCTAACTCAGATTTGGGAGACACAGCAGACTACTCACCGAGTTCCTTGCACACTTGAAATAAAGACGACCGTGGTTTTCACCTTCCTTCTGCGTCCGCCCCTCCACCACCCGAGCCATACCACAGTCCGGGCAAGGGACCAGTGGAAAGCCGCTTAGCTCACCGACTGGATCCAAGCCGATGGAGTGATTGCGGCTGCTCCGGCAACCTTGAACCCTGCTCCTCGCATGTGCACCTCCATACGAATCGGCGTAGTGCAACATGTGCGCGACGGCGGGGAAGGACGGGCGGGCGGCGGCGGTGGAGCTCAGATCGGGGAAGAAGAAGGGGGCAGGGGTCGGGGCACCGGGGCGGATGCATATTCATTCGGCAAGGGGCATTTCTGACAATGGAGCACTTGTTGGCGACGATGGTTAGTGTACCACCGTCGCCGGGGCGGATGCCGGCCAGGGGCATTCGGACAATGGAGCACTTGTTGGCGACGATGGTTAGTCTACCCGCATCGCCTTTGTCGGTCGGGCAGGCTACGGTTATCTTTTTTTATATAGGCTTCTGACGCTGACGCGTGGGCCCGACACTATTTTTTCTGAATTGAAACTTGCTTCCCTCAAATATTATACCCCATAAACAGCACCAAAAAATTCGTAAAAAATGCGAACAATTCATAGTTGGTAATTTAGTATTTGAATAAAATATCAACAGCCACACTTGTCTAACCAAATTTCTTAAAATTAGATTTTTTATCTCTTGTTTACGATATAATAATTATAATAACGTCTTAGTGTGTTCTAAAAATTCTACAAATTGACTTGGCAACATAATTTAAGTCCCTAAGCTTGTCTACAAAAATTCAAATGGTTTCAAAAACGGAAGATTATACTTGTGTACAAATGTTTACATCTCTCACATAGTTTCTTAGAATGTTACTTCAACATTGAAGTTTTCCACACTTTAAAACATGTTCAAACTCATATGCATTTGAAATTTTAACATAACCTTATGTTCACCATAAGATTACGAAATGCAAAGTTTCATTAGTAATGGTTGTGTAAAACAAATATTATTTATATGTTGTACTTATAAGGAACAATATAAGGTGTATAAACAACATCCAAGAAATGGAATTACATACGAAAAAATGTCATAAATGAATAGATGTTGATTTTAGAAAAATTCAGAAACAAATATCATCAAATTTGGATTACGGTTGACGGAGAAATACGTGATACAAAATTTGATTGCAGATTAAAAGGGGAAAAGCAAACTGTTCTTCATTCGAATAGACCTGGCCCCGCCCCTTCATTGGCGACGGGTGGTTGTTAATCATCGTATCATTTGCGCATCCGAACGTTTTTAATAAATGCTCCGCCCCGCCTTCCGCCATCTATCCCCTTCTCCGGCTTCCGCCTTCCTCGTCTCTGTCGCAGCCTCATCTCCGTCGCAGGTATGGCCCGCGACTCTAGGGGGAGGTTCTGCAAGGAGGAGGCCTCGCGGCCACGTCCCCGTCCGTCTTCCTCGGTGCTGTCCGCCGCCCCACCAAGAGAGTGAGGTTCTGCGGTGACGAAGAGGAGCCGTCCCAGCGTGCCGCACCCGTGCGTCTTCCTCGGCGCTCCATGGAAGAGGCCGGTTCTTCGTCGGCCCGGGGGAGGAAGCCGTACACGCGCGCAAGGGCCAAGTTGGCGGACTCCGGCGACGCCCGCCATGGAGAGGCAGGGTTTTTTTCCTCAACGCGAAGGAAGAAGCGGTCCACGCGCATTGAGGTGAGCGCGGACTCCTCCAGCGACGACCCGGGCAGAAGAGTGGTGCTGGTAGACCTCATCTCCTCCGGCGACGACTCCGGCGATGACTCCGGCAACAACTCCGGCGACGATTCTGAAGACCATGAGGCAAGTTCTGAAACCATCACGCACGATTTGTCCTTGTACCTTCACATCTTCAATGATCAATTATTCTAATGCATCAATTTCCATTTGTTGTAGGAAGTTGTTGCACATGACATTGACAGGATTTGGACTGAAACCAACAAGCTCAAGGAATCGGCTGAAGAGAAGCAGGCAAGTTTTGAAACCAGTTAGAGCTAAAACAGCTTTCTTGTAAATTACAACTGTTATGAAGCTTGCATCAATATAATTTTTCCTTTGTTTTAGGACCGTGCTGTTACTCGGGATGACATTGACTACATCTGGAAAGATATCGACAAGCAGGATGAGCAGCTTAAAGCCACACAAAAGAGGCAGGAGATTGAACTTCTAAAGAAGAATGCTGAGCTGGCAGAAAGAGTTGCAAAACTAGAGACAAGGCTAGCTGAACTTGAGGCAGCAGCACAAAAGAAGCCATCTGGCTAGCTAACTAGTTCCCTTGCAGCAACAATCTAGTTTGGTGATGCGCCCAGCTGATGCAGTCTTATTTTGGTGATGTGCCCTGCTGATGCATGTCAGATGTGAATATATTTGTTATGACTTAGTTTGCTTGGTGATGTGAACTTGTGATGCATGTCATATGTGAACATATGATGCTATATCAACAGCCACACTTGTTTAACCAAATTTCTTAAAATTAGATTTTTTTTGTCTCATGTTTATGATATACTATACTAGTAGCAGAGTAGTACTGTACTTGACTACATTACTCGTTTTAAGGCCCACACAAGCCCACTTGCGCTAGGTTAGTAGGGAAGGACGCCTCCCTCACACAGTCTCCTCCCACTCTCCCCTCGCGCCGCCGCCGCTTTCTCCCCCTCGCCTTCGTCCCCTTCACCTCCCCCCACGCCGTGACGCACGCTACACCCCTTCGCTGAGACGCGCGCCACACCACGCTCGGCGCGACGCGCACCACACCTCTGATAGCGAGATCTGGAGGAGGAGGGACCCAGCAGCGGCGGCGGCGACGACAACGACGACTAGAGAAGGGATCCAGCGACGACGACTAGGAGGAGGAGGAGGGATCCAGCCACGAGGTCGACGCGAGGACGAGGACGTGGCGGCGAGCAGGCAGCGACGAGGAGTAGAGATCCCTCCGCTCCAGCAGTGCGAAGGTCAGTGGCGAATCTAGGATTTGAGTTTATGGTATGCCGCTCTAAAAATATCTTATGCAATTCGGTAAATGCATTCTACCAACTCGGTAATAATTGTATAATTAACAACAATTCAGTAATAACATAATTTGGTATATTTGCTCGAGTTTATGGAATTAGGCCAAGCGCGCTTTTGCAGCACACATGCGTTCAGATAATCAAGTATACAACATATGCGTGTGTTTGGTTTTCTTTTTATATAAATGCGTATAAATATACTTGTACTTGTGTGAATTGCAGGGTATGCCGTGGCTCCTTTGTATAAGTACATGTGGACATACTTAGCTGTTGATGGTATACATACTTAGCAGTTCCCTTTAGATTGACTCTTATGTTTGGTTTTGCTCTTGTTCCTATGTACATCTGCACATTCTCTCCAAGTTGAATAAGTACCTCATCAGCAACAGAGGCAGCCTGCATCTTGCTCTTTAAAATGGTATGGTCCTTTGCCTGAACTATTTTTTTGGTTACTGAATTTTCCATTAATGTTAATGGTTTACCAAGAACCAATGAAAAGTGGGACTTGTTTGATAAGCATGTGCAGAAACACTTGAAGTTCCAGGAAGATGCGAAACCGCAGGCATTCAAGCTTTTCTGGAAGACGGCAGCCAAGGCATGGAGACAATTCAGATTTCAACTTAGGCGAGATTTTATCAGAAAAGGACTTGAGCCATTTACAAGGCACCCGTTTATTGTCCCGGAACAGTGGAAGGAGTTCATGAAACAGGAGGAAACCGAGCAAGCCTCATCTGCTAGTGTCAAGTTCAAAGAACTCCGAAGTCGGAACACAAGCGAGCACAACATGGGTCCAGCTGGTTATACTGTGAAACTAGAACAATGGGAGGAAGAGGACAGACAATTAGCTGCAGTTGGTATCCCCAACCTATATGACGCCTACCCTGACGATCATTCCAAGAATTGGCTACGAGCAAGGAGTAAGCTAGTGATTAAAGACCTTGTTGCCGTGATAGTGTTCAACAACAAAGAGGCAGAAAAATTGGCTGCGGACATCAAGGAGAAGATTGCATGTGCAGAATCTTCAGGAATGGCAGGGCAGAGGGAGTATGATGTGCTAAGTCAGTGCTTGGGCCGCCCTGAACAACCAGGTCGTGTGCGTGGTGTCTCCAGCTACCAGGGCTGGAAGTATGCATGGCCTCAGCACGTCGAGATGTACAGGAAGAGGAAGAGGACGAAGACCGATGCATCAGTTGATACGGAAAAGATAAAGGAACAAATCAAGCAAGAACTGGTGGCTGAGATGCAGATGCAGAGGTGGTGTTGTCACCAGATGGTGTTGTCACCAATGTCCAATCGCGCAAGCCCTTCACCCGCCACACTGAAGAGCAGTTGTGCGTCCGCAGATAATGTAGGTTTGATCGATGGCACTGCAGAGTTGGCGACGGAGGTGCGCTGTGACGATCGTACACACGAAGACCTTATAGGCATGTTGACTGAACCCACACACTGTGGCCTATGGATCACGTGGAGGGGGCTTCAATGTGAGGCTGCAATTGGTCTTGTTCATCCAGAGGAGACTACGCTACAAATAGTCCCGATTCATGAAGACTGTGTTGTGGTTGAAGTGCTCACTGTATATACTATCTTTGCGGATGAACTGTTGGAATACCCTCCTAATGACGAGGTGATGAAACTCGGACAAGCTAAAGGACAGAGGTTACAGTGGAGAAGGTGTCGGATTGACATCAAAGGAGCACCAACATGTAAATCTCGTTCACAGGCTACGGTACAGATTCCTTGTAGTTCACACAGTACGGTACAGGTTCCTTCCTCACATAGTTCCCCACATCCTCCTCCTCCTCCTCCTCCTCAATCCCCACATCTGCAAGACGTTCCATTCGGACCTCCTCCTCGTCCTGAAAAACTTGCATCCCCACCTCCTCGTCATCCTGAAAACACAGAAAAACTTGCATCCCCACATCCGCAAGATACACCAAATATTCCATCCCCACCTACTACTAGTCCTGAAAAAACAGAAAAACTTGCATCCCCACATCCGCAAGAGACACCAAATATTCCATCCCCACCACCACGCCCACCACCTCCTCCTCCTCCTCCTCCTTCTCCTCCTCATGAAACAACAAAACCTACACCCCCAAACGGAAGTGCTCGAAACAATCATGCCAAAGCAGGTACATCTGCGCCTAATACCTCTGTAATAGGTCCTGGTGAGACACCACTGTTACCAGTCAACCAGAGTGATGTGTTGGCTGGTGCTGATAAATCTGTCGACGACATTTTGAAGAAAGCTGTAGGTACATCTGGGCCCAATACCTCTGTAATAGCTCCTGGTGAGACACCACTAGGCAAGAAAGCCCTTGAGAAACCTTCAGCCATTTCAAATCAGCAAGGAAAGAAACTTGCCGAAAATAAAATCTCTACACCACGTACAGCAGGCAAGAAATCTCTTGAGAAACCTTCAGCCATTTCAAAGCTGTAAGAAGAGAAACTTGCCAAAAATAAAAGCTCTACACCACCTACAGCAGGCAAGCAAGCCCTTAAGAAACCTTCTTCAGCCATCTCAAAGCAGCAGGAAAAGGAAATTGCTGTAAATAAAACCTCTAAGAGGCCTACTAGAAAGCGATCTAAGAGAAACACCAAGGAGAATCCATGGTATATGACTAACCCAAAGCAATCTGAGATAAACACCGAGAAGAATCCTTGGGCTATGGTTAACCCAAATTACAAATTCGGAAAGAGCCTTCTCAGTGATGGTGATCTCAAAAAGGCTGCTCCTTGTACCAGAAAGCTCCACAAATTCTACATGCAACGTGGTAAGTCAGATGATGATTCTGACATTATGGTCGCACTTCGGCCCGGGACCAGTGCATGGCCTCCGAGATTGTCAAACGGACTCCAGCAGCTACCTGTGCAACTCAGTGTTTTGTACGATCTCTTCAACTTGGATGCTTTGGATCTGACACTTCTCCGCTGCTTCATCCTGTAAGTTGCTTGAAAATTTAATCTGCTTCTCACTAATCACATCCTCTATCTAAATGTGCTTTTTGCCTCACATCATCTTTACCATGTATTTTGCCTCCTTACACTTTGTTTTTTCTTACTAATAGGAATATGACTGTAGAAGTTGAGAAGACGGGAGCTGCAATTGGCTTCCTTGATCCTGAATGCCTTTGCTCGACAACGTTGAATAGCACGGATAACACTCTTGCTTTCTCTGTGTCCTATATGTGCAATGCCTTCAAACTATATGCTAAAAAGAATTTGATGCTTACCGCTTATCTCAGTACGAACCACTGGATTGCAGTGGCGATTGTTCCGAAGCAGCGGAAGGTCTACTATCTTGATTCATTGAAGACAATTAATACTGATACTGACCCTTTCGAGCGAATCATTAATGAGTAAGTTATTTCTTTCTTAACCTGTGGACGTTCCTCAACAAACTGTGCAGAGTATATTAATTAATAGTGTCCTAACCATTGTTGCTTGTTTCGTTGTAGGGGTTGGGAACGTTACTGCGGCAAAAAGAAGTTGTTGCGCCTTGGCACCTTGGAACACGTCAAAGATGTTAAGGTACATACCACTTATTTCCTTCCTGTGGAAGCTAGTACTAAAGCTTGAGTTTATTTCTTCTCGATCACCACTATTTTTCTTTGTACATTTATTGCAGTGCCACCAACAACCTACTGGATCCAAACTCTGCGGCTTCTATTGTGCCTATCACATGCTTAAATTAAAAGATAGCGGCCCACATATGGAGGTACTTTCTTGAGATCTTCATTTGTAAAACCTGCAACTGAGCACAGTTCTTGCTTATTAGCACTGCACATGTTTGGTAACCACCTATATATGTGTGCTTACTGGTGACATTGTTATATCTAGAGATTAGGGCTAGATGAGCATCCTCTCGACAAATCAAAGCTGGTCAATGTTCGTGAAAGAATTGCCACATTCCTCGTGGAACATGTGATCACAGCCGGAGGAAAATTTCATGCTGACGAAACTGTGTGGGCTCAGATTAAATATGGTGACTAGGAAATTTTTGCATTCCTCCTTGTCCATGAATTTTTGTGATATTGTTGCATTCCTCCTTGTGAGATGATGATGCTGAATTTTGTCATATGATGCATGTGAATTATGTGGATTTCTGTGAATTTGGATGCTGGATCTAATTTCTGTGAATTTAGTCATATCCTGGCTGGTTTCAGGATGTAGCCCCTGATGGCTGCCAAATCCTGGCTGATTCCAGGATGCAGCCGGCAAGCAGGCAGCAGGTTACTGTAGGGGTGGCCTACGTATCTGTAACGGGCGTTAATTAAAGCTCGTTACAAACACTGATCACTGAGTAACGGGCTTCAATTGGAACACCCGTTACAAAAATGCCAACAAAGTAATGGGCACCGTAAAAGCCCGTTACCAGTACTGACCGGTGGGCCCCACAACATGGCCCGTTCGTCGAGACATCGGAGACGCAGGTTCACCACACGCGTCTCTGATATTGATTTCACAGTAACGGGCTCTGTTTTGGTGCCCGTTACCAAAGTTCCCTGTGCGCCCAGAGAAATGGTCATTTTCACGTGACTGGTGACTAGTTGTGGTAACGGTTGTTGTTTGATGCCCGTTACAAATCCTAGTTGTGCTGAGACACGCGTGAAATAGACGCGTCTCGTTTCGTCGAGACATCGGAGACGAAGTTTCATAAAACGCGTCACTGATGTTGAGTTCCTGTAACGGGCTTTGTTTTGGTGCTCGTTACCAAAGTTCTCTGTGGGCCCAGAGAAACAGCCATTTCACGTGACCGGTGGTTAGTTGTGGTAACGGTTGTTGTTTTATGCCCGTTACGAATATGTGTTATCAGTAGCGGGCATCTGCCCGTTACCTTTCCTGGCTCATTTGTAACACTTGATCGGTAACGGGCGCTTTGCCCGTTACCAAAGGCGATCTATGCCCGTTACCAAAGTGAGTTTTTCACGTAGTGAAAATGCTACGGTGGCCCATGTTTTCAGTACTGTGTCGCTTAACATTTCGTTTAGGCGGGCATTGGTGGGAGATAATTGGGTTAACTGGGTGAAATTAGTTGGAGGTCTGCTTGAGGTGCAACTCAATTCACGAAGTGATACTTTTGTTTGGAGCAGATGTAAAACTTTTTCAGTGAGAGCTATGTACAATGATTTAATAACTAGGGAGGGAGTCCCTTATGATGTTTCATCTTGGAAAGCAAAAGTGCCCTTAAAAATCAAGATCTTCCTTTGGTATTTAAGACAAGGGGTGCTCCTTACTAAGGATAATTTGGCCAAAAGAAAATGGAAAGGGGGTACTGAATGTTGTTTCTGTAGTGCTCATGAGACAATTCAGCATCTCTTTTTTGATTGCCCGATGGCATAGCTGATTTGGAGTATTGTTGGCATTACTTTTGATATTAGAAAACCAAGGTGTGTAAATGATATCTTCGGGGCATGGATTAGGGGCTTTCATTATAAACAAAGAAACTGTGCGCTGTTAGGTGTTGCGGCTGTGTGCTGGGCTATTTGGCTTAGTAGGAATGATGTGGTTTTCCAAAGATCGAAGCCTAATTTGTGTTTGCAGGTAATCTTTAGGGGCGCCTTTTGGATCAGGAGTTGGTCGATCCTGACTAAAGAGGAGAAGAGGAGCAGCCTTTTGTTGGGAAGTCGAAGCTTGGAGATGACTACCTTAGAAATTTTCAGCAAGTTTGGCTGGAATATGTCAAGAAGGCTCACAAATTAGACTGTTGTTTGTCATTTGGTTGTACTAGTGTGTAGGCACTAGTGGTGGCACCTTTTCATCTTTATTTCCAGATTGTGTTGATGTGTCTATTGAACGTGGGAGGGTCATGTCTATGGCTGCAGTTTGAGTACTGCTTTTGTATCCGTTGGTTTGTATGTTGGCCGTATACATTCTCCACAGAATGTAGAGGCCGGGTTTTAATCCTAATTTAAAAAAAATCAAAGTAGACATGTATTCACATTTTTAGCATTAATCTTCTTTCTAAAACATTTGATTTAAATTTTTTGAGTTTATTGTGCCCGACTATATTTATTTTAAGAGGAAATTGAACATTTTTTTTAGCGGTATGAGGGATGGACCGTAGTGACCGGGATATGCGTGCATGTACATGAGCTAGTACAGTAGACCGTGTGTGCATGAGAGGAATGTCGGAGATCAGTTGAGTTTCTGTTGCATATTATTTGAACTCCACCACCTGCCGAAAATCTGGATCAAACAAAATAACTGGTGGTAGGTTTTCGAAGATAACCATCATCCAGCCGTGAAAAACGAACGGCATAAGAGGAAGGGATAAGGTTTGTTAAGTTATTATCCACAGCGAAACGAACTAATCCGCTAGCTATAAATATGACGACACGTCGCATCTCCTCCATCTCGCACTTCTCCATCAACAACAGCACATCGTCTTCCTCCTCAACCCGACAAGTTCGTTCCCTTCCAAGCAGCAATCGAGATGGTGCAGCGCACGAACAACACCTCCGCCGAGGTCATGTCCATGGACCTCAGCCCCAAGAAGCCCAACAAGGGCTACGGCGGCGACGGCGGCGCCTACTACGACTGGTCCCCCGCCGACCTGCCCATGCTCGGCGCCGCCTCTATCGGCGCCGCCAAGATCTCCCTCGCTGCCGGCGGCCTCGCCCTGCCCAGCTACTCCGACTCCGCCAAGGTCGCCTACCTTCTCCAAGGCAAGGCTCCTGTTTTCTGATTCTCCCTACTGCTCCCATCTACCTCCATGGATGGATCAGCTAATTCATGTGTACGCGTGCAGGCAAGGGCACGTGTGGCGTGGTGCTCCCGGAGGCGACGAAGGAGAAGGTCATCCCGGTGAAGGAGGGCGACGCGCTGGCGCTGCCCTTCGGCGTCGTCACCTGGTGGCACAACGCGCACGCCGCCGCGTCCGACCTCGTCGTGCTCTTCCTAGGCGACACCTCCAAGGGACACAAGGCCGGCCAGTTCACCAACCTCCAGCTCACGGGCGCCACGGGCATCTTCACCGGCTTCTCCACCGAGTTCGTCGGCCGCGCCTGGGACCTCCCCGAGGACGCTGCCGCGAAGCTCGTCTCCACCCAGCCCGGCGCCGGCATCATCATGGTCAAGGACGGCCACAAGATGCCGGAGCCTTGCGAGAAGGACAGGGAAGGCATGGTGCTCAACTGTCTCGAGGCGCCGCTCGACGTCGACATCAAGGGTGGCGGGCGCGTCGTCGTGCTCAACACCGGCAACCTGCCGCTGGTGAAGGAGGTCGGGCTTGGCGCCGACCTCGTCAGGATCGACGCCCACTCCATGTGCTCGCCGGGGTTCTCCTGCGACTCGGCGTACCAGGTCACCTACATCGTGCGCGGCAGTGGACGCGTCCAGGTCGTCGGCATCGACGGCACGCGCGTGCTCGAGACCCGCGCCGAGGGAGGGTGCCTCTTCATCGTGCCCAGGTTCTTCGTCGTCTCCAAGATCGCCGATGAGACCGGGATGGAGTGGTTCTCCATCATCACGACTCCCAAGTAATTGTTTTTTTCTTAATTTCCTGATTCAATGCTTGCATGTATATTTTAATCAGTGGATACAGTTAATTTAATTAACTGAAATTAACACGGTGTGTCTTGTGCTTTGCAGCCCGATCTTTAGCCACTTGGCCGGGAAGACTTCGGTTTGGAAGGCGATCTCGCCGGCGGTGCTAGAGACGTCGTTCAACACCACGCCGGAGATGGAGAAGCTGTTTCGTTCCAAGAGGCTGGACTCGGAGATCTTCTTCGCTCCCCCAACCAAGTGATGAAGCAGCCGTGTATCCATCTCGGCACCCTGATTTGGGCAATTAGGGGATTTAGGGTCTTGTTTTAGCTTAGTTTAGGCTTTTCATATGTTGATCGAGGGTTAAAATCATCTCTCGATCTATTCCCATTTAAACTGGTCGATGTAATAAGCTTGAGATGGAACAATTTGTGTGACGATACCTCTTGGATTATTGTTTCTCGTTAGTTTGATTTCAGTGCACATTTTTTATTTTTTTAATGCGTCAAATGGGATTCGACAAAGATTGGAAAAATTGAAAACGATTTTTTTTTACAAAAACACACCTTTCAAATAGAAATAGTTGTATAATATGAAATTAATTTTAATGATGAATCTAGTAGAATCGACCTTTTTTCGCAAAACTATTTAGATATTTTAGTTCTTGATGGTCAAAGCTTAATAAATTGGCACGGTGAAATCAAAACAAAAAAGTAGCACCCATGTTTATGATCGGAGGGAACATGTTCTCGATATTTGTCATATTAATTGCAGTGTATGCCTTAATATTTCCTAGGCGTTCTTTTTATGATTAAGACACATACTACCACCGTTCTCCTTTACTTACGCCGGCCAACTCAAAAATGAAGTAATGGCCGTCAAATAAAAAAACCAAAAGAGGGAGTACTTCATCAAGTTCTCATATTGAAAGAGCAATGCAAAACTCACGGCTTGTAATCTCGTGATAAAATTTGCGCGGAAAAGATATATAGTTTCCATACTTGAGAAGAGAACATATTATTGTAACTTTCATCTAATTGTGCAGCAAAATAAAAAAGAATATCATGATTCAAATTATTGATATTCGACCTCAACTCTCAAATTGGAAACGAATGGCTAGTCTGGAAGCCAAGGGCATTAGGCCCGAATGGAATTACACATACGGCTTTCACACTAGGCCACAAATGATTTGTGCTGGCGAGTGGAGCGCCCGCCAACGACCTTGTGCTAGCACAAATCATCTCAGTTTGGCGGGTGTCCGCCAGAGACCTTAGTGCTGGCGGACGTCTTAAGCACCCGCCAGCACTGAGGTTTTCGGACCAGCGCAAAAAAAACTCAATAAATAGGCCCAGGTCTATCCTGACGCATTTGGCAACGAGACCACCACCAAGTGATGACTCTTCTGCAGAGATTTTCTATCCGGAAGCAGCAAGAGCTTGATCTCCAGCTCAACCTGAAATTGTTCCCGCGCGTGTGGTGAATGGCCAGGAGAACTGGCCGCCGTTGCTTGCTTCATCTTATTCTATATATATATATAGACGCCGTTGCTCTCTACTGGAACACCACGCGCGCAGCAGCAACATCGTCCCAGCTCGCGCCTCCATCGCGTAGCTCGCCTGCGAATGATCCAACCTAACGCCGATCGACCATCATGCAGGCGAACGATGGCGCGCGCGTGGTCCAGATGTGCCCTTCTCTCTACCGCGCTGCCTACCGAGGTCGTCGGACGCAGGTCATGGCGCTGCTTCCGCATCAGCAACACGGCGCCGCGACGGCACAAGATCGTCGATCCGGTGGTAACTTTGCCTCATGTCTAGCTAGGCCTTGTGTCTTCTTCGGTTTTTCCTTTTCGCTTCTCATATCTACTTCAGTTTTTACCCTAGCCACCGTTTGTGGTTGTCTCAAATTCTGCACATACGTACAGTCGTACAGATATTTTGGACTCATCACACACATGCCCATCAAGGATATATTTTGAATTTTGATCGTATTTGGACTCACACCATATACGCGTGCCATGCGTATCTTATCTTTCCTTCCAACAGTAATAATGTTCTCTAGAAGTGACAAGATTGTGTCCCTGTGTCGATGGGACTTTTTACTGGATCATCTGTTTAAGTCGTAATCAACGGAAGGAAGATGACAAAGACAGCAGACATGACGACCAAAATCTAATTCAATTTTGTCGTAATCGGAAGGAATATGCTAGTATTCTGTATGATAAGATTTAAAGGAAAGGAAAATCGAAATCACCATAAATGAGAATTGTGGGACGACTGGGGTCTGAATTAGACATTTAGACCGCCGTTAAACTTAGACCACCCATGCAATTTTAGGATATACTGTAGTCACTTGGCTATTTTGCAAATTCAAAGTCACTGCATATATAGAGAAGAATCACCACTCCAAAATACTAATTTCCTGGTATATCTTTTTTGTAGGCATTGTGCAGCACGGACAGTGCGACATACTAGAAGTGAGCGCGGAGAGGAACACCGTCCTTCACGTGGCCGCGGAGCAAGGGCACAACGAGCTGATCCGGGAGCTCTACCTCAGGTTCAAGGAAGAGCAAGGCCTCCTCTCTCGCCGGAACTCGGCACTGGACATGCCACTCCACTGCGCAGCTAGGGCGGGGCACGTCAGGGCCGTCGCAGTCCTCGTCCAGCTAGCCCACGACTGCGGTGAGAGCATTCTAGGTTGCAGGAATGAGGCTGGGGATACGGCCTTGCATCTTGCAGCGAGGCACGGGCATGGCAACGCAGTGGAGATCCTGGTCACGGCGGCGGCCGAGCCGGCGGCCGAGCTGAACAACGCCGGCGTGTCGCCGCTGTACTTGGCGGTCATGAGCGGGTCGGTGCTAGCCGTCAGAGCGATTGTTAGTGCGTGCAGTGACGCGTCGGCTGTCGGGCCGAGCTCCCAGAACGCTCTGCACGCTGCCGTCTTCCAAAGCTCAGGTTAGTTATTCTCGCTTGCTTCTTTCTAGATACAGGTGCAACGTTGCTCGCAAAGGTTATAATCGCTAATCGGCGATGTTTCATGCAGAAATGGTTGACCTGCTACTGGAGTGGAAGCCGACTCTAGCCGGCGAGGTCGACAGCGGCGGCAGCAGCCCGCTCCATTTCGCGTCGTCCGACGGCGACAGTAAAATCGTAGAGGCCATCCTGCACGCCGCGCCGCCGGGAACGGTGTACATGAAGGACTCGTGCGGCCTTTCGGCGCTCCACGTGGCGGCGAGAATGGGCCACCACCGCGTCGTGAAGGAGCTGTTACGGAGCTGCCCCGACGCCGCCGAGCTCCGCGACGGCGACGGCCGGAACTTCGTGCACGCCGCGGCCAGGGAGAAGCGATCCAAGGTGGTGTCTCTAGCCGTCAAGAACCCGATGCTGCGGGGCCTCCTGGACGCGCAGGACCGGGACGGGAACACGCCGCTCCACCTCGCGGTGGCCGCCGGCGCGCCCGGCGTCGTGGAAGCCCTGCTAGCGCTACGGAAGGGCAATGTGCGGGCCAATGTCCTAAACAACGATGGCCACACGGCGTTTGATCTCACCGCGGGATCAACCAGTTTCTTCACCATGGTGAGCAACTACTTAATGCATCCACTTGCTTCCCGGCTAATAAACTTGGTCAATTTCCTTAGGCACCCGCAATGGTTAAATACAGTATAATACACTCTCTTAGTGGTACCACCTAGACTATAGTTAATTTTATAGATCACCCGTTCAATGATTTAACTATAGCAAGCCTATATGTGGGATCCACGTATTAATTCCCAACCTTAGCCTCATTCGTCCTCCTCACTAGGGAGGACCTCTTGCTTCAGCCCTGGTGCTGCCCAGGTCGCACGCCAATGCCCTCGCGGCACCATAAATAGCCCACCTCAACGTCGGCCGCCGCACTCCGCCTCTGGTCCCACCTCCATTGCACTGCACCCTTCCTCCCCACCTACCGGCGGCTCGGACAGGCCATCGCACCATGGCTGGCCCCGGACCTGCCCCTACGTCGGCCCTCTCCGCCCGTTGCACCCTGCCTCCGGTCGTGTCGGCGCCGCCTTCCTCCCCGCACTGGTAGCCTGGATGGAGGCCTCACGTCTAGGTGGAGGTTCACCATCCAAACACCCAGTAGCTGAGATTCGGCCCCCGTCGGAGGTCACCCGATCCGCTTGCTTCCTCTCCCTCCCTCCTAGTGGACTCATTGGCACCCCGTCCTCCTTCCCGCAACGGCTGTCCGGCCTCCTTGCCCTATCGTTGGCCTCGCTGGGACCCGTCCTCCTCCTGGCGACAACTCGTCCAACCTCCTCCCCCGCCGATGGCCTCCGCCACCCAGGCTTGCCTCGAGCCGCCGCGCCGGCGACCACGTTGGGTCTGCAAGCTCTGACGCGCAGCCACCCATGTTGTGCGGCCGTGCCCCACCTCCTGCCCTACCGAGGTCTGCCTCTCGTGCGTCGTCAACAAACCGGTCTCGTGCCCACACCGGCGGCCATGCTCCAATCCGATGGCACCGGTGGGCATGCTCCACCCTAGCCTCGCTCCTCATTTCCTGCGGCGCAGCAACGACGGCCCCCTTCTGCGGCGAGCCAGGTCAGCTCCTGCTCGCCGACCGCTCCACCCACACAAAGAGAATGAATGGGCGACCACGTGGTGGGGCCCGCAACACACCGGTCTCGTGCCCAGACCTAGCGATATTTCCTTCTCTCTCTTGATTTCTTTCTCCAACGTGGCAGCTTATTATAGTGAAACTAACGGCCGGGCACCCATTGCGAGTGCCCTTATTATGCGCCTGCAGGTAAAAGTAAAACTCGTCGTCACCCTCGTTGCTTCCAAAGCACAGCTCCGTCCGCAAAGGCATGACCATCTAACGCCATGGAGCGACGGCTGCATACTGGAAAAGATGGAGAAGACGTCCGACAGCCTCGCGGTGGTGGCCGTGCTCATCGCCACCGCGGCGTTCTCCGCCGGATTCAACGCCCCCGGCGGGTACGGCGACACGGGCGAGGCGAACCTCGCGAGCGCGCCTTCAAGGCCTTCAAGTTCCTGGACACCGTGGCCACGGCGACGTCCATGGCCTCGGCGATCCTGCTCGTCTACGGGAAGGCGTCACGCTCCGCCCGCTCGTGGAAGAGCTTCGCGTGGGCGCTGCAACTGATGTGGGTGTCGCTGGTCAGTCTGATGCTGGCATTCCACGCGTCTCTGGTTGCCGTGGCGATCACGATGGCATCAGTACGTTACGGGTTCATCGTCGTGCTCGTGCGCATGTTTGCCTTGCATTGGAGGATCGCGATGTGGACTGGGATTGGACCGCGGTGCCGCACGGTCTGGAGGTTTGTCTGGCACCGTTATTCTCACTTGAAAGGAAGGGATGGAATCATCCAGCGGCAGTATCCACTCGTTGGCGCTTCTGTATTCCATTTCTATGTGTTCACGGTAATTAACTCCATAGCGTTTTACAGCTTTGGACGTACCCTTGGAACAGAGCTAGCTGGTAGTACACTACTGGGCAACTCTCCTGCTCCAGCCCCCTCTCCTCTTTAGAGATTACATGTAGCATCTGTATCTTTGAATTGTTGGCCATAGTCACTGCTATGATCCTAGTACCAGTTATATTACTTGATGAATTTGATTCTGCCAAACTGTGTACTGCAACTCTGATGCTCTGTTGAACCAAACCTCAAACCAACTGACCAAATAGGAGTACCCTAAGTGTAGAATGAGCCCAAAAATTTTTGCGCGAATCCAAGCACATTAGAGCCTCCGATCACAGGCTTGAGTCGGATATGCCCGGAGCTACCAAATTTAGACAGATTTGCTTCTCCTTCTTCATCTCCTCTCTTGGTTGTGTTGTGTGTGTGCTATTTTCCTTCTCTCTCAAGTGACGTCCAGCACCTGGGAAATATGAGGCTATGGTTTTCTAGCTTGCACTCCCTCTCAAGGAGCAATTTGAACCATTAATTTAACTATTTATTTTATTTTATTTTATTTTTGCTCCTGAGGATCGGAGTAGCTTTTCCAATGCATGTGGCCCTGTTTGTGTTTTAACCAGGTGATAACCCGCGCGTTGCTGCAGGAATTCGTTAAACAAAATTTTAAAGTGAAGTGTGAAGTATAAACACAAAAGTGATTACATGGCAACATTCTTTTGTAAACAACATTGTACATGGAAACATGTTCAGTTTGTTGAGAAAGAAGCATTCTTGAATGATTGATCATATATGTATTTCTACTGCTGTAATTTTGTGACGTGCTACTCACAAAAATATGTTCACAGAACATCAGTTGAACACATAAATAGATAGTCTAGTGGATGGTGACATGGCATATAGTGGATGGTGATATGGCGCAATAGTGGATGATGATGTGGAACGCTTGCATGTTGAGAGAAATCCAACTATGACTTGTAGTGGGTACCAAAATTATAGTTGTTATAGATAGATTAGAGATTAGGTAGATATGGATTGTGGAATCTGAGATTGCGCAAGTTGAAACAAACAATCGCTAGCTGTATGGATTTGAAGGGATACGTGGTGGCTACGCTAGCGCAAAAAAAATTTCTACCCCATAAACCAGGAACTACTGCTGTTATAGATCATGAGATTACCACTAGATGCGCAGTTGCAGCAGAACCATCTCGGTGTAGACAACATGTCGAGGGTAGCAGGCAGTGCAGTTGCTCACGTCCTTCTTGTCCTTCACGTGTGGCTCGTCCGATCCAAGTGCTCCAGATGAAGCACATCCAAAGTATCCACACGTACTGAGAAGGAAGCGTCGCGCGCCGGACTGCTAGGTCCGCGAGTGCGACGAGGAGAGAGGGTGGGCGGCGCGGCTGCTACTTGAGAGTCGTGCCTTTTCCAGAGGGGTGTGGTCCATAATTATTGGGAGGAGATCCCCCATACCATCGTCCATTAGCAATACGAGACTAATAGATGGTGTACCCCTTCCAACGCTAATGGGCTTTACAACATTTGTGGCCCATTAGGACTTTTACACCATAATGGATCAAATCCATCTGAGCCCACTAGTGGATCAAATCTATTTGGCTCTAGGGCATATTTCCAACAGTCTCCCACTTGCACTAGAGTCAACTATGCAAGTATATCCATCCTCATTCAGCTTCCAACCCCTTAAGTGTGTGACCCTATAGGTTCACGTACACATAGACATGACCCGAGTACTCCTACTCGACCAATAGTTGATAGCGGCCTCTAGCAAGACGTACGTGTCAACTCCTATGCATACGTAAAGATCTTATTAGACGAACCATCACATCATTTCATACATACTCTTCCCTTTGGCTCACAATATTTGGTCTCCAAGTTGACCTCTCTTTCTTGATACCATGTTTCAGATCCTTTAAAAGGGTTAACTCTTAACCCAACACTAGTACCAGTTATATTACTTGATGAATTTGATTCTACCAAACTGTGTACTGCAACGAGTAAAATTAACTGTACACATCAGAAAGCTACAAGTCTGGAACAAGACTGACCAAGTTGGGCGACAATCCAACTCCATATTTTCACCTTGAATCACGAGGGTTGATGATGCCTCAGATTTGGACAGTAATCTTCTTCTTCGCACTTCGTTCTCCAGCACCTCTATGGTGATGGAATAAGTGGCAGCAATATACCAATTAATCCCTCGTCTTGTGATGAACAATGAGGAGAACATCTACCAGATATGCAGCAGAATAATATAAATCACATGTACAAGACAAAATGATTTACGTGGGAAAACCTCTCAAGGTGAGGAGTAAAACCCATGGAACGGACCACTCCAAGCTTCCACTATAATTAACAAATGGATACAAAGAGTCTTCTCTAGGACCTCTAGAGGATTACACTAGCAGCAACACATTCACCATAGTGCGACTAAAGGCATTTGCAACAACAACAACCACCACTAACAAGAGGAACTACTCTAAAACAGAAAACACACAGATTCTGTCCCCTTCGATTATCAGTTCATATCTCACAAACTACAGATCCAGTGTGCACAACTTTTGGTAGGATTGTGATTCCACGAGTCCCCAGACCACGGATTAAATTGCAGCTCAATCCGACACCGTTTCACCACCCAAACAGATCATCTACCGAAACTGCTCTGTGCTGAAACTGCAGTCACCCGAACTGACAAAACCGACCCCAACTCTGATGCTCTGTTGAACCAAACCTCAAATCAACTGACCAGATAGAAGTACCCTAAGTGTAGAATGAGCCCAAAAAGTTTTGCGCGAATCCAAGCACGTTTGAGCCTCCGATCACAAGCTTGAGTCGGATATGCCCGGAGCTACCAAATTTGGACAGATTTGCTTCTCCTTCTTCATCTCCTCTCTTGGCTGTGTTGTGTGTGTGTGCTATTTTCCTTCTCTCTCAAGTGACGTCCAGCACGTGGGAAATATGAGGCTATGGTTTTCTAGCTTGCACTCCCTCTCAAGGAGCAATTTCAACCATTCATTTAACTATTTATTTCATTTTATTTTTTGCTGATGAGGATCGGAGTAGCTTTTCCAATGCATGTGGACTTGCCTTCTACCCAAGCTTGCTACTGCTCAAAGTCTTCGGGATCTTCAACGGCAGCGTATTCCACGTACGGATCGTCTTCTACACACCACATCATTCACATACAAGCATACAATGCAATTAAATAAGAAAGAGTACACCAATCATTGCAAATAGAAACAAAAACAACAGAAAACTAATCTACTCATCGAGATGAACGCATGGATATAAAGAACGCTAAAAACGGAGCTAAAACGTGTATTATACAGCTAAAACAAGGTACATGGGCTTATCTACAAGAAAACTAAGCTCCAGGGGCCAAACTGTAAGAAACCGAGGGCTAAAACCTAATTACGTACAAAAAAACATAAGGTCTGTGGTGCAAAAAGATCACACAGGACCTTGGGCGGAAAAACTAGAAAGCCTAGGGTTTAAACCGTAAAGAAAAGGACCTATTCCTAATTACTTTTGAACTGAGGAAGGGTATACTTGTGAATCTAAGAACCATAGGGGCTTTTGTGCAAAACGACACGGTGCAGCTAGGGTTGACCGTTACCCTCTGATTTGACTCCGAGATCAGATCGGATCTGGGCCGTCGATCGCTGGACGGACGGCTGGCGGCGCGAGCAGCGGCCGGGAGTGGCGCGTGGCGACGGCGAGCGGCGGCGCACGGCGGCGGACCTCGCTGGCGCAGGCCGAACTCGAGCTAGGAGGCTCGATTAAGGACGCGGATTCCACCAGCACGGAGAGCGCGGCAAGACGAACTCACCTAGGGTGGTTAGGACGGCGTAGACGCGACGGTGACGGTGTACGGCTCGGCGGGGCGGAACTCCAACTCCGGCGAGCTCTCGGACGCGAAGGCGAGCACAGGGACGAAAACAAACAACACATGTGACCGCCTCTCCTCCTTGCGGTTCGCCGGAGCTGTTTCTCGTTGGCGGAAGGGCGGCGGCGGAGCGGATCGGCAGCGGCGGCGAGCTAGGGTTTGCGGTGGCGGCGCCGGGGCTTGGGGCTAGGGGTTTGGGTAAAAGGGCCACGGGCGGATGCGGTGGCTAGCTTTATAGGCCCAGGGGTGCGCGCCTTGATGTGCGGGCAAAGAGAAGACGGCGCGAGGTGAGGCGCGGCCGGGGTGCGGTCGGACTCGAGTCCGGCGCGGCGCAGCTGGAGGATAGGGATGACAGGCGGGGCCCGCGTGTCGGTGGCTGCGAGTAGTGGGAGGCGGTGTGGGCCGCGCTGGGCCGTGAGGCCGGCTGGGCTTCACAGGTGCGGGTGACGCTCGAACATGCGGGGAAGTCCAGGGAGCATTCCCGGACTTTGCTTGCTGGGCCGAAATGAAATAAAAGGAAGAAAAGGGAAAGGGAAAGAAAGAAAGGTTTGATATTTTTTGAAAAGAATTCAAACAAGAGAATTAAAATTCAAATTTGAATTCAAGCAAACAAAAAAAATGCTCCAACATGAATGCAACAAACACCCCTTTAATTAATTTAGAAAAAACGAACAAAAATTTTGTTTTCTATATTATATTCTCTGTAAGGAAAATAAATGTTGGGAAAATTTTAAAATTGAGTGAAAATCGTTGTTTAATTTTTCTTCCTATTCACATCCTGAAATTTGGGAATTTCAGGGTGTGACAGTAAGAATCCAATTCTCATTAATCTGGTGCAATTTTAGAAATAATTAAATGTCGAAATTCCCTGCCTAGGATTTATATTAGACAGCATGATAGGAATGATTTGTATGTCCTTAACCAGTCTTTCAAGGAGGTCGAATAGCTCTATTGGCCTATTATTTTTAACCTACCAGTTTGATCTGGCCAATTGGTAATTTCTTCTTTTCCCGGTTAATAAATATCTTTTTGTGTACATTGGCATGATTTGACAGGATCAAAACGCAGGGCTGTATAATCCAAGTCTATCCACCATACATTGAAAATTATCGAGTGCATCTCCCCGTCTACAGGTTTGCAACTTTACCTTTTTTTTGCTCGATCTCCTGCTGCATTTCCCAATGTGAATATCCCATTGTAATGCATCGTGCCACTACATTTAGCTAATTCTGTCAACAGTCAAGCACTTGACTTCCTGGCTTTGCCTGGCCTTTTGTTTGTATGGATGCTACATTTTTCTTTTTCTTGAGAATGGTAAAAATGTCAAGTTTGGAAATTGTATTACTAATAAGAATTTATATATGACTCCAGTAGGAGCTCAGCTACAATGAACCCACATGCATCCTGTACTGATGTTATTATGTGGAATCTATCTCTATACTCCTAAAAAGAATGAAGAGGAGAATTTTCACGGTCGAGCTTTCCACCCCACGCGGTGTGTCAAGCCCTCGTGCATCTGCCGCCCCCCACCCACGCCTTCCGCTCGCGCGCCCCCTCACCCGTTTTTTACCGTCTTCCATTTTTGCCCCTAGGTGTTCCGCCCCCCACGGCCAATCCACATCGCCTCTCCCTCCGCGCCCCCTCTGCACGCATATTGATACTTAGTTTTTCCAGTCACATAAACTATGTAGGAAGCTACACATAAGTCATTGCTCTCTTTATGAAACACATAAGTATTGCTTGACTAAAAAAACACATTAGTATTGCTTGAAGTGATAGTATATTGTAAATGCATTTTTAACTTGCAGTTGCAGCTGCCATCATAAATTGCAGATTCCATGGATTAATGCGCTGCTTTGAAATATCGATGCAAACACATAATCTTGAATCTGCTATCTATCAGTGTTTGACTCCATTTGATTAATATGATCTCTGACCCTCTGGGTTGCAAAATTATTTCTTAGAAAAGTGGTGCTAACCATCAACTATATATCAATCCATCTTTAGTTTGTTGGTGTATTAAGATGATAGCTATGTATTTAGGTATTGTGCAAAACTCTACAAAGAAACTGCCAATGAAGTGTGTCTGGTTTAGCTTTTTTGATTGATACTAGGCCTTATTGACAAATGGTTATAATGTAAGCTTCTGATGCACATTCAGATCTTATTGCCAACTCTCTACTCCCAGTAGGCATATTTGTGGTTTCCAGTTTCTCATTTTTTATACTATAAAGAACAAAATAGTTTTGGCATTTCAGGCATTTTTTCTCACCCGGGTACTCTTATATTTGCACGTGTACCCAAGCCTTAGAGCATGAAATCAAATTGGAAAGGGCATGCACGCATGGAAGGCAATAGTGATTAGGCGATCCAGTGCATTCACACGTAGTACGCATCGATGGAAAGAAAACACCAGCATGCTGCAATCTGTTCTCATCTGCATAGACGTATATATGGAATTTTATATGATGGAAGGAAAGAGTAATTAGGAAAGAGTGATTGATGGAAGGAAGTAATTTTCCTAATAAGAGCAACTCTAACAGTTTGGCAAACCAACTTGGCATCCATCTGATTTTGGCAAAACGAGAAAAATTAGCCTCCAACAGTTTGGCAAACCAACTTGGTAAAAATAGAAACTTGGCAAAACTCACCTCCCCGCGCGCATATATACGCGCGCGGATCGTGGTTGCCATCTGTTGACACCGTTTTTTGGAAAAACAGGTCAAAAAGGATAAGGAGAAGCAGCCGATGAAAACAGAGTGCAATCGGCCGATGGAAGAGAGAGAAAGGTGGTCAACAGGATTCGCCGATGGTCAAGGGAGCTCAAATCTGTCGATGGACCAGCGGGTCAAACCGATCGGCCGATGGTCAAACAGAGGATCGGCCGATGGAAAGAAAGAAGGCAGCAATCGAGAAGATACGCCAAAAGGAAAGTACGGCGGAGGCGGGTCAATCCACGATTGACAACGGGTCAAGAGTCAGTTTTAAGAGAGTTTTTGACTCCTGCAAGAGTCCTTTTCTATTTTTAGAAGTATTTGTTTTCTTTAGATGCAAGTAAATAGTGCTGTAATCGGCTAGGAGTCGGGTTGTCCTCAGGACATAAATAGCGACCCTGCATGGTCGGAAAAAAGTGTATACACCAATATCAAACAAACCGCCTCCGGGCAAACCCTTTACAATTTACAACATCTACTTTACAGCATCTACTTTTCGGTGACTTCGCCATTGCGTTTTTTCTCTTTTCTACAATGCCGTCCTTCAAGTTTGTCGGGCTGCATCGATCGATCTCCGACAAGCTTGTGAGTACCGTTTTACAAAATAACCCTAGGCTTTAACCTCCGGGCGCATCGCTGAGATTTCGTCTAGTTCTTTATTCACCCCTTATCGATATTAGCTAGATCTGCAAGTTTTTGTACCAATTCTTGTAGTTTTTAGTTATTATCAACAATTATCCCACTCGATCTAGATCCTATCGACTTCTAACATCACAGCCGATTCCGACCTGTTCGAGTGCTGATGTCACGATCGGCCAATTCCAGCCTATCCCTTATCCACACCCGCGCGCCTCGGTCGCTCTCGAGCCGACCGATCCCGCTTACTCGTATCGGCCGATTGGATGGTACACGTGTTGCTAAAAGGCCATCGGTTCTCTAGCCGATCCCTAATATTTTCCATTGTCAATCAACAGGTCAGATTGGCTGGCACGCCTCGCTACTGACCGGGGAGTCACGTGTGCTGCACGCGGAGGTGACATCCTATTTTCGTGTCAACACACTTTTGGCACGCCCGGTGGGACATGAAAAAGTCAACAATGACTAAGAACACGAAGAGTGGTACTTTCGAGGTTGATCCGGACAACGTCCAAGCGATCACCAGGGATCAGCTGAAAGATACAGACAAAGCCGAGTTCGAAGCTCACATGAAGCATTATGAAGAGCTATGTCTGGCATCATATGGTCAAACCAAGGGTGGAGTCTTCAAGAAGAATCCTTTGCCAACACCTAAGCAAATCACCTTCTCAGCCGATCCCGAAGGGCTTCAAGACATGATGAGTAAGGCGATGCATCAGACAATGATTGATCAAGCTAAGGTTCTTGCCAATACCATCCAGAATTGTCTGACTGAAACCCTCAAGAAAGGAGCAGAAGGAGGATACCTGAGACCTGTGTACTTCCAACCAAATCGAACTCCTCCAGTGTTCGAAAAAGACCAATCGGCTTCTCTGCCGATTGATGATCCAACAGTAGGGGTTACACCGTCTCCACAGATCAATGCAACTACTCCTGGTTCTTCATCGGATTCCCAGCCAATTCAGAATCAAAGTGTTGGAGATAAATCTAAAGACCCTGCTGTCACAATGCCAATGGTCCAAACACATTCAACACAATCCAACGTCCAAGATTAAACATTCTCAGTGCAGAATCATCATCAGAAGTATCCTGCCATGAGAAATCAGGACAGAAAACTGGCAGGATGGGATTTACCTCGTGATCATTTTGAGACTAATATCTCAAATTTCTTTGAACCTCAGCCCGAGGAAGTTCCAGAAGTGAAGTACCCGCAATCTTATCAAGCTATGTTTGGAGGTACTCCAGGGACTGTGCACATGAATAAGGACGGAGTGGAGTTTGTCTACTTCAATCACGGGAGCAAGAACTTTGAAAGAGTTAAGATCAGTCCAGCTCATGCTCATATGGTCATACCAACAGAGAGGAAAGCTCCTGTCCCACCTCAGAAATCGGCTCAGCAGCCGATGCTAGGGATGTCTGTGTAGACTACTCCAGTACAACAGTCCACTTCAATGCAGCCTGTCTTCACCCCGGCTAATACAGTTGCTCACACTAGATCATCACTTCAGCAGCCGATCAACCAAGGGATGACAGGACAGCCAGCAATACCACAGGTGGATTCTACACAAGTGCTGCAAATACTCCTAAATCAATTGGCTATCTCGGGCCAATTGAACCTGTATCAGCCAGCTCCATCGGCTGGTCAGCCGATCGGACAGATCCCACCTGTGACAAGTCTGTCAAACACGCAAGGTTCTTCTGGAGTAGGAACATCAATGACACCAAATTCACAGCCAAGAACCTCGAAAGAACAGCCTCCAGAGACTCCAGCAGCTGAGATGCAAGCAATCGAACAAGTATCTGCTGAGTTGAAGTCTCATGTGAAGCAGGAGTTGATGGACCACTTTTCAGAGATACTGCAGAAGCAATATGGGATAAAACCCAAGCAACAATCCTGCATGTACAGGACACCGTATCCATCTGGCAACGATCAGATACCATTCCCTCCAAGATTCAAGGTGCTAGACTTCACAAAGTTCTCTGGTCAAGATGATACATCCACAATGGAGCATATCACTCGGTTCATCATCCAGTGTGGAGAAGCCGGGAATGTTGATGTACTCAGGATACAGTTGTTCTCTTCATCTCTCTCAGGGCCAGCATTCTCATGGTTTACCTCATTGCCAGCTAACTCCATTATCAAGTGGTCTGATCTAGAGTAGCAGTTCCACAATTATTTCTTCTCTGGCATCCATGAGATGAAGATTACTGATCTGACCAGACTCAAGCAGAGGAATGATGAAACTGTTGCTGGATTTGTTCAGAGATTCAGGGAGGTCAGAAACAGGTGCTATAGTCTAAACCTGGGAGACAAACAACTAGCTGAGTTAGCATTCCAAGGCCTCTTGCCAACCTTGAGAGAGAAATATGCATCACATGACTTCGAGAGTCTCAGTCAGCTAGTCAGTCGAATGAGTCAAGAGACCGCAAGATCTTATGAGCCTAGGAAGAACTTCCAAAAGAAGGTATCTTATGTGGATTACTCTGACTCAGAAGATGAAGATAATATGATTGGGCATGCAGAGTGGGTCAAAGGCAAAAAGACAGTGTCCTGTCCTTTTGGTAAGAAGGAACCAGAAAAATTTGACTTTGACATCACTAAGGCCGATAAGATATTTGATCTATTGCTCCAGCAAGGGCAGATCAAGCTTTCCCAGTTCCATACCATACCATCTGCAGAGGAGCTCAAAAGGATGAAGTATTGCAAGTGGCACAATGCAACGTCTCATGACACCAACAATTACAAGATCTTCAGACAACAGATCCAATCAACTATTGAGCAAGGGAAACTTAAGTTTGAAACCCCTGCCAAAGCTGAAAAGCCGATGAAGATTGATCAGCACCCTTTCCCAACTAATATAGTTGAGATGTCTAGCAAAGACACGTCACGTATTAAGCTGCTGATGTCTGAATCGGCTCAAAATAAAGGAACTGTCGATCCCAAGGTACAAGCAACCGCTGCTGATGTCAAAGGAAAAGGGTTGCTACTTGAAGAAGGAGACATGAAGCCACGCCGACTTGTCACGTCTCAGATACTGATTAACAAGTTTCAGCGCCGACAAGAGAAGGCAAAAGGAAGAGAAGAGTGGGCACGGCGCAACGAGGGACATTGGAGATGTCCATTCTTCAAGTATTGCTGGGAAGAAGGGATCAAGCTACCAACGGCAGAGAATTGTCCAGAGTGCAATGGGGCTTACAACAATAGCAGCTCGTCTAAGAGGATTTGCTTCAACGACAGAAGACCTGCAGCTGGGGATCACCGTGAATTCAGCAATCAACGGGTCTCAGTCTACGATCGGCTGGGGGGCAAGGCCAGCGTCAATGATCGGCTGGGGGGCAAGGCCAATGTTCATGATCGGCTGGGAGGCTGAGTCAATGAAAAGTCAAACAATCGGCTGGAAGAGATGGCCGATTCCTTGGTCCCTGATGAAGATATCATGTGTCGGGCTCCTGAGCGTCGACGCACCATACAACTGGATGATGAAGGATCAAACCAATCATACAAGAAGCCTAATCCACAATGGTGTCCAGACGGTTTGACCAAGTCCCAAAAAAGGAGAGTCCAGCGCCTACGCCAGCTAGAACAGCAAGAAGAAGCAGAGAGACGTGTGCTGACAAGAAGAAGGTTCGGTCTAAAGTTTGGCGTCCAATGCCTAAGGCCGATGATGGGAAGGATGACAAACCACAAGCTGATATAAACATGGTTGTCCTCCTGCCAAAAGAGTTCATGGCTCCGGTTGATTCGGAAGTGTCCGATGAAGAACTTGGCATGGCTCAATTAACACTGGAACCTACACAAGCCATCTTTGAGAAGCCAGATGATGAAAAGAGACAACACTTGAAGGCTCTGTTTCTCAAAGGATTTGTCAATGGCAAGCCAGTTACCAGGATGCTAGTAGATGGAGGAGCAGTAGTCAATCTGATGCCATACACCATGCTGCGCAAGATTGGGAAGCTGATGAAGATTTGACCCAAACCGAGATGATGCTGGTAGACTTCGAAGGCAACATCTCTCCGGCTCAAGGTGCAATATGTGTGGAGCTCACCATCGACAGTAAGACCCTTCCAGCCGCTTTCTTTGTCATTAAAGGGAGGGGATCTTATAATCTACTGCTGGGTCGAGATTGGATACATGCCAATTGTTGCATACCATCTACAATGCATCAATGCATCATCCAATGGATCGGAGATTCAGTGGAAGTGGTCCAAGGAGAAACCTCCTTGACAGTAGCAGCTACAGAGGCACAAGGATGGACCTATGATCAAGTAAGCTACATATCAGGGAAAGCATGGGATACCAAGTATCTCAAAGTGTCCGATTTCGGACTAAAGCCGGTTCAAGCAGTCGGCTCTGATGACAAGATTTAATGGATCAGTTCATTGAAGATGAAGGGAAGCTTGGGCATGGGTTTACATCGGCTGATGATTTGGAGAAGATAGACCTTGGAGATGGGAGCAAACCAAGGCCGATGTACATCAGTGCCAAGCTAGATGCGGAATACAAGAAAGAACTGATCGCACTGTTAAAAGAGTTCAAGGATTGTTTTGCCTGGGAGTATTATGAAATGACTGGCATAGACCGATCCATTGTCGAGCATCGGTTACCTATTAAACCAGGGTATCGACCTTTCCAGCAACACCCAAGGCAATGTAATCCGAAGATCTACCCTGATATAAAAGCCGAGATAACAAAGTTACTCGAAGCTAGTTTTATTCGGCAATGTTGGTATGCCGAATGGATTTCTAACATAGTCCCTGTCTACAAGAAGAATGGCAAACTACGTGTATGCATTGATTTTAGGGACTTAAATAAAGCAACGCCGATGGATGGATATCTGATGCCAGTAGCTGATGCATTGGTCAACGCTGCTGCAGGGCACAAAGTCATCAGCTTTATGAATGGTAACGCTGGATACAATCAAATATTCATGGCCATAGAGGATATTGCAAAAACTGCTTTCAGGTGCCCTGGCCATGTTGGAATATATGAGTGGATTGTCATGACTTTTGGACTGAAGAATGCCGGTACCACATATCAGAGGGCCATAAACTATATATTCCACGAGCTCATCGGCAAGATAGTAGAAATCTACATTGATGACGTAGTTGTCAAGTCAAAAGGTTACAAGGAACATCTGGCCGACCTACGAAGAACATTGGAATGCACAAGGAAGCATGGTTTAAAGATGAACCCCAACAAGTGTGCTTTTGGTGTTTCAGCTGGTCAATTCTTGGGTTTCTTAATACATGAAAGAGGAATCGAGGTTGGACAGAAATCGATCAGCGCGATAGACAAAATAGAAGCACCATCAAATAAGAAAGAGCTCCAGTCATTGATCGGCAAGATCAATTTTATCAGGAGATTTATATCTAACCTGTCTGAGAGGATTCAGCTGTTCACACCTCTACTGAAGCTCAAGGCCGATCAGAAATTCGTATGGGGAGAAGAACAACAGAAAGCTTTAGATAACGTCAAGTAGTACTTGAAATCTCCTCCTGTCCTAATGCCACCTCAAGACAAAAAGCTGTTTAAATTATATTTATCAGCTAATGAGCAGGCTATTTGATCGGCCCTTGTACAAGAGTTCGAAGGAAAAGAGCGAGTCATATACTTCATTAGCAGAAGGCTCTTGGATGCAGAAACTAGATATTCAGCAGTGGAAAGATTATGCTTGTGCCTATATTTCTCATGCACAAAATTGAGACCTTACTTATTAACTGCTGAATGCACCGTGGTTTGCAAAGATGATATGGTCAAATATATGCTGTCATTACCAATCTTGAAGGGCAGGATCGGAAAGTGGATCTTAGCTTTGTCAGAGTTTGACTTGACCTATCAATCGGCCAAAGCAATTAAAGGGTAAGTGATGGCCGATCTGGTAACTCAGCATTGTGGACCTGAGGTTGCAATTGTAGAACCTATTCCGTGGACTATGTTCTTTGATGGATCATCATGTGGAGTAGGAGCTGGGATTGGAATCGTCCTCATCTCACCCCAAGGAGCAAATTATGAGTTTTCCATCCCAATTGAGAAGACTTCAACAAACAATCAAGCTGAGTACTAGGCAGTGTTAAAGGGGATAAAGCTACTACGAGAAGTTAATGCTGAAGTTGTTGAGATATTTGGAGATTCTCTACTCGTGATAAATCAATTGGCAAGAGAATATGAATGCAAAGATGAAATATTAAGGATTTATCATGAAGAATGTCTTGAGCTACTTCGAGAGTTCAAGATAGTAAAACTTGAACACATCCCTAAATGTCACAACAGTGAAGCTAATCGGCTGGTTCAAGGAGCGTCAGGTTATCGGCCGATTCTGACTGTGGAGTTATCAGATGAGGATTGGAGGAAGGAGATAGTGGATTATCTGAAAGATCCTTCCAAGAAGGTTGATAAACAATTAAGGTACAGGGCCATTAAATATGTTCTACTAGAAGATGAGTTATACTATCGTACCATCGATGGGGTTCTGCTCAAATGTCTTGGTGAAGAAGAAGCTAAAACCTTAATGGGGGAAATTCATGAGGGAGTCTGTGGAGCCCATCAATCGGCATTCAAGATGAAGTGGATGATCAGAAATAATTATTATTATTGGCCGGCGATATTGGAAGATTGCTTCAAATACTACAAAGGATGCCAAGAGTGTCAGAAGTTTGGAAGCATTCAAAGGGTTCCAGCATCATCAATGAACCCAATAATCAAGCCATGGCCGTTCAGAGGTTGGGCGATTGATCTGATTGGACAGATATACCCACCGTTGAGCAAAGGTCATAAATTCGTACTGGTGGCTACAGATTATTTCACTAAGTGGGTTGAGGCCATCCCAATCAAGACTATGACATCAGGCAATATGATTGATTTTGTTAAAGAACATATTGTCTATCAGTTTGGTATACCTCAGACCATCACAACCGATCAGGGGAGTCAATTCACTTCAGGGGAATTTGAGGAATACGCAAATTCTTTGGAGATCAAGCTGCTAAACTCATCTCCCTACTGTGCTCAAGCAAACGGACAAGCAGAGGCAGCAAACAAGGGCATCATCAAGTTAATCAAGCGCAAGATCGATGAAAATCCCAAGCAATGGCATACGATCCTTAATGAAGCATTATGGGCGTACAGGATGGCATGCCATGGGGCAACCAAAGTATCACCATATCAACTGGTGTATGGTCATGATGTTGTATTGCCTTGGGAGTTAAAAACCGGATCCAGAAGGACTTCTTTACAAGATCAGCTATCGGCCGATGATTATTCAGCCATGATGAAAGAGGAACTAGAGGACCTTGCTGGTAATTGGCTGAGAGCCTTGGAGAATATCGAAAAGAATAAAAGAAGGGTAGCCAGATGGTATGATAAGAAAGTCAAAGTTAAAGAGTTTGCCGAAGGAGATCTGGTTTGGAAACTCATATTACCAATCGGCTCTAGAGATCCAAAGTACGGGAAGTGGTCGCCGACTTGGGATGGACCATATCATATCAGCCAATGTGCACCAGGCAATGCATATATCTTAGAAACGTTGGAAGGAGAGAAGTTTGCCAGAGCGCTGAATGGGAAGTATCTGAAGAAATACTATCCAAGCATATGGGTAGACGCTTAGTCAAATCAGAGCCTAAAAACGGCCGATTAAAGACTCAAGTAACAGCCGATTGCAAGTGTAATCGTCTCTAGTATGGGATAGCCGAATCATCGAAACATGTTCGGTTTCAGGTTATGGCCGATGTACAAATTGCCCTTAGAACAAAAATATAAATATATATATTATTTCTCTCATCTTTGATTACAATGGTGGCATTACAGTACAGATCTGAAGAATACATTGAGAAGTCAAATTTGGACGATTCATTATGGATCGGTTACATTCGTCATCACTGGGCAAGTGATGGGGACGAAGAAAGAGAAAAACAAAAAAGAAAGCGTAAATTTGACGAAGATGAATCACCAGATTCGGTAACTCTCCCCGTCAAGATTGCTGGGAAAAAAGACATAGGGTTGTTCTTCTTTCCGCAACACCCAGGGACGACCTCCACCCTCCTCCACTAGCTGATGCACCTAAGATGCATCACAAGGGTTCTTCTAGCTGTTGGACCTCCTGGCTTCACAAAAGGAGACTAGAGAGGGAAGTATACCCTAGACTATTTCACAAGAATTCTTCTAGCCATCATGAGTTAGAGAAGAAGAGAGAAACCGAAGAGTAGGAGCCTAAAGCTCACTGGATCTATATCTCGAGCCATGGATGAAGGAGAAGTGCGTTCTCCATAGGGGTGTGAGGGCGGTTATTTATTGCCAAGGCACCGAAAGAGATAAAGATGAAGGAGCCAGAAAAGAGGGAAGCCGAAGATGCTGGATCCGGTAAAAAAGGAAACAGATGACCCGTGAATGGTTCGGTTTCCAAAGAGTGACCGATTCAGAGGAATCACCCCCAAATAAAGGATGACACACATACATCATGAACGGTGAGGAGATTTCTCTAAGCACATCCACAAACTGCAGAGCATGGTTCACAGAAATCTTCTGCCCGGCATTGCAAACAAAGATGACGAGCCCGCTGACAGCACCCAGAAGAAACGCCATTTCAAGCAAGAGTCTGTCAATGGCCAGCGGTGATCATTAACACTCACAGAGTTTTCCAGGAGAAGATGCCTCTCATACCTAAGAGCTAATGCCTACATCAGGAATATCCAAAGGGCTGAAGAAGTCATGAAAGAACCCCTGGGTAAGAGGGCAGGTCTTATAGAAAGGAGGAACGAAAGAGCCAAAGATGTCACATGGTGAACAGTCCTGGAAAAGTGTCAGATGATCTGTCACATTAGGAAAACAGGACACTACCAATGAAGATTGATCGCATCGATCACGTGAAGAGATTTGGCTATCATTCGAATTAAGAGAAAGATGTCAATTTCGAGCGAATTCCGGAGCAAAAGATCATTTACTCCGAAACTGGGGGCATGTGTTGACACCATTTTTTGGAAAAACAGGTCAAAAAGGATAAGGAGAAGCAGCCGATGAAAACAGAGTGCAATCGGCCGATGGAAGAGAGAGAAAGGTGGTCAACAGGATTCGCCGATGGTCAAGAGAGCTCAAATCTGTCGATGGACCAGCGGGTCAAACCGATCGGCTGATGGTCAAATGGAGGATCGGCCGATGGAAAGAAAGAAGGCAGCAATCGAGAAGATACGCCAAAAGGAAAGTACGACGGAGGCGGGTCAATCCACGATTGACAACGGGTCAAGAGTCAGTTTTAAGAGAGTTTTTGACTCCAGCGAGAGTCCTTTTCTACTTTTAGAAGTATTTGTTTTCTTTAGATGCAAGTAAACAGTGCCGTAATCGGCTAGGAGTCGGGTTGTCCTCAGGACATAAATAGCGACCCTGCGTGGTCGGAAAAAAGTGTACACACCAATATCAAACAAACCACCTCCGGGCAAACCCTTTACAATTTATAGCATCTACTTTACAGCATCTACTTTTCGGCGACTTCGCCATTGCGTTTTTTCTCTTTTCTACAACGCCATCCTTCAAGTTCGTCGGGCTGCATCGATCGATCTCCGGCAAGCTTGTGAGTACCGTTTTACCGAATAACCCTAGGCTTTAACCTCTGGGCGCATCGCTGAGGTTTCGTCTAGTTCTTTAGTCACCCCTTATCGATATTAGCTAGATCTGCAAGTTTTTGTACCAATTCTTGTGGTTTTTAGCTATTATCAACAATTATCCCACTCGATCTAGATCCTATCAGCTTCTAAGATCACAGCCGATTCCGACCTGTTCGAGTGCTTACGTCACGATCGGCCGATTCCAGCCGATCCGTTATCCACACCCGCGCGCCTCGATCACTCTCGAGCCAGCCGATCCCGCTTACTCGTATCGGCCGATTGGCTGGTACACGTGTCGCTAAAAGGCCATCGGTTCTCTAGCCGATCCCTAATATTTTCCATTGTCAATCAACAGGTTAGATTGGCTGGCACGCCTCGCTACAGACCGGGGAGTCACGTGTGCTGCGTGCGGAGGTGACGTCCTATTTTCGCGTCAACACCATCGGTGTTTCCCTGTAGGTGGGAGGGTGAAAAAAGAAATAAAGAATAGAGAAGGATTCCTGATGTAAGTTTTTAAGAGGTGGAAGGACATAAACATAATTTTGTTTCTCTCAAGATTCCTGATGTAAGTTAGATCTAGGTTTGGCAAGTGAATTATGCCAAATTGTTGGAGATGAACTCTTTTTTTACTTGGCATATCTTTTTATTAGTTGGCAAAACACAAGATTTGCCAAGTAAAATTTGGCAAACTCTTAGAGATGCTCTAATAACTCGTGTAGTCACCTGACATGAGCATGTGTTTGCCTTTCCTTTAATTTGAATGGGCTTGATGGTGAAACGTGAAGGCCCATTCAGAGGCAAAAGGTATGCCTGGCGCCGTCTTCAACTTTCCTAAATAACTTGTGCCGCCTCTCATCAAATGGAAAGTGTTATAAATAACTTATGCGACCTCTCATCAAATGGAAAGTGCTATCCATGATTGATGACCCCTGATTTAGGAAAGAGATTATAAGGAATTTAAATGCAACATGCAATTAGCTTGATGGTGCTGGACTAGACGTACATGTGTATACAAGGAAAGATAGTTGGCGCCAAGGTGCAAGATGTATGCATCCGGCAGTCTCTACCTTTGTTTCTCCTACTCCAAGCGCAGCACAACAAGGACGTCTTTCATTTTCTCCCAACCCATTCAACTTCAAAGACCCTAACGGTGCCTGGACTTCTTTGAGCTTGGTCGGTGCCTAGACGTCTTCTACAGCTCCGACGATGACCTCTGCCTCTGCTACGTCGACGACTGCACGTTCCAGCTGCTGTAGAAGATGACATCGACAACATCAATGCCACCGGCAATTCGGTTCGGATCCCCGAACTCTACGGCCAGCTGTAGGATGAGTCAGCACCCATCGAGTTCTGGTGCGAAGGTGAGCAGCATAGCTAGCCGGGACACCCAAGCGTGCATAGATTACGGATGCAACCCTGCAGAGATTGTATCTATGGGATAACATATATATGATCCGGTTGTCGCAGAACATGAGAGTACAGAGTGACACATGGTACTTTGATTTCCTTTTGAGGATCAGTAATGGAAGAGAAGAAAGTGACACTAATGATTATGTGCGGCTCGCCTGATGACATTTCGATGTTCTGATAAAGCATGTGTTTCTTGATCTGAAAGGTAATTGCACATCATCAGAATATTTGCGAGAACGGGCAATCCTGTCAACTAGAAATGAGCATGTGGATGCTATGAATGCTAGGGTGATCAAACAGTTCCCGAGAGATGAAAAGGTGTACTTCAGCCATAACACAGTCAATGATGACACTAGCAATACCTATCCACTTGATTTTCTGAATTCTACCACTCCTAATGGCTTGCCACCTCATTAGCTCAGAATCAAGAAAAACTGCCATGTGATCCTACTTCGCAATCTTGACCCACACAATGGTCTTTGCAATGGCACCTATTTGGTTGTCAGGGGTTTTGCTAACAATTCAATTGATGTTGAGATTGTTAATAGCCAACATGCTGGCAAGCGGGTTTTTCTTGCAAGGATACCTCTGTCACCTTCTGAAGATATGACGCTACCATTCAACTTGAAAAGGAAGCAGTTCCTGATCAAGCTAAGTTTCGCGATGACTATCAACAAGGCACAGTGACAAATCATTCCAAACGTTGGAATATACCTTCCTGAACCGGTGTTCTCTCATGGCCAACTATTTGTAGCATTGTCTAGAGGAGTTGGGCATAATACGACATGGGATTTAATTTGGCCAAACCTAACAGTCTAGCTGATCCAATCAGGAAGAAAACTAAGAACATCGTATATAGAGACGTTTTGGAAGCACAGAAATGTTGTGCATGTGATGTGAGCTAGCTACGAAACATTAAATGTGTTATATTGCATTATATATGGTTGCATCGAATAATTCTCTACTTTAACAACGCAATGCAATGTCTATGTTCGATGAGCATTGTTTTGATACTCATTTATTGGTATACATCTATTTTACTTTTTGTGGTTTTTTAGACACGTGCATGCCGCACATGCATTTCACTAGTTTGAATAATCATTGAGATGATTGCTGACCACGGTTGCCTCATGGTGACACAACCAACCCGGGCCTTAGGACACTCACAATACAAACTCTACATAGAGTCTAAAACTATTTATTACCTCGAAGCTATCATAGACTTGGAGTCTAAATAAGACTTGGAGTCTTGATTTTTCTTCATCTCTTCTCCTTAAGTATACTGCCACATAAGCACCACATTAGCAAAATGCAGTAAATATAAAGGTAATAAATAGACTTAGACTCTATGGTAGAGTCTGGGTTGGGAGTGCCCTTATGAGCCTTCCGCAGTCAGGTTTGGGTGACGATCCGACACTTAAAAAGTTCTAAAACGAAGGGCACCCTTTAATCTGTCCCATAATAAGATAGGAGTAGGAGTATTTCTTAATAACGACCCAACTATCTTTGGTAACATCAACTTGGGCTGCCACGGGCTGGTTGCTGGGGAGCTCCCAAGGTGGATAAGCGTACAAACTTCCAGTCCACCAAAGTCCACCTAAGATTCCTAGTTAACAGTTCCAGCTCACCAAAATGTATGTCTTTTAAATAAAAAATATTACAACATTTTTCATAAATGTTACAACATTTTTTTCAACATTTTTAGTCATTTTTGGTCAACATTTTACAAAATGTTGCAACATTTTTTGAAAATTTTGAAAAAAAAACACATCGGATCCAACTGGCGAAGCCCACGACCGACGCACAGGCGCACGCGCCACGTGGGGAGGCCGGTGAGCCGCCAGCGATGGCCCACAAGCTGCTGGCTGACTCTGACGAGTAGGAGTTCTCTTTTTCACTGGTTGGCTCCCATGAGGAGGAAGAGATCGCTTGTGTCGCCACGAAGAAGAAGAACCTGTCTCCACCACCGTTTGAGAAGGAGACGGACAATGAGGTGCCGCGGCCGAAGCCCGCTGCAAACCCAGTGGCGGAGGGGAAAGGCGCGAAGCCCTCGTCACGCGAGGCCAAAAAGGCGGTGTCCTTCAAGCGCATCTGGTCGGTGCAAGACGAGGTCCGCATCATGGAGGCTATGGCCGCGTACCTCTGTGAGCACGGCACGCTGCCGCGGGTCGAAGCCCTTGCCGCCATGCACGATGACAAACTCGACAACAGTGACTACAGCTTGGTGTCGCTGAGATCTAAGGTCAAGAACATGAAGTGCCAGTACAGCTCGGCTGTCAGTAAGGGCAAGCTACCGAGAAAGGGTCACGATCGCCGGCTCTTCGACCTCTCCAAGACCATCTGGGGCTCCACGACCACGGCGCCAAACGGTGGTGCGCGGAGGACTGCTACGGAGATGTGCAAGTTGTACCCGTACCTCATGGAGGATGTGATAGCGCTACAGAAGGAGCACACAGGTTTGTTGAAGCTGGAGTTCTTGATGATCGATGATGACAAGGCGCGTGCCCTGGACAGGAATATAAAGAAGCAGAGGGTGCATGAGGCTAAGGTGAATGTGTCGTGGCGACGTGATGAAGGAAGTGACTGTAACATTCTAGAAATTGTATGAATGCAAAAATGTGGATTTCAAAATTTTTGCTTGGATCAAGGGTGCATATGAAATAATATAAGGATGTCTTCTTTTTCCCTTCCCTTAAATCCTAGATTTAATTTAAAATCAAATAATAATTTTAGGACTTATAAAGGTGCTAGTGTGAGAAGTTGGATTTTCATTTGGATTTATTTGGATTTTATTGGGTGAGATTCAAATTTGAATTGCATTCAAATTTGAATCAAAGTTTATAAAGGAGTTAAAGGTTTAGATTAAAAGAGAAACCTCAAACCCTCTTCGTGGGCCGGACCCAAGCCAACCAAGTCCGCCGGGCCACCCTCACCTTTTCACCTCACCGCACCGCACCACCTCGCACCGCCGCTGGCCCATCACCCCGCGGCCCATGTGGCCTGCTACGTCTTTAACACCGCCCGAGCCGCTGACGTGTGGGCCCGCGCCGTCAGCCGCCACGCCAGCCACCCCTTTCTTCTTCCTTTTCGCCTTTCCCGTTCCCCTGCTCTCACCGTACCGTGCCACCATGGAAAGGGGATGGCCGTGCGGCCATGTCCTCCGCCGTGGATGGCATCCACGCGTCCCGAGGCGCTATCCGCCGTCCGCCTCACCTACCACCGCCGCGGGAGCCCTAACCCTAGTGCTCCGGAGATTCCTCCCCCAATCCCCAAATCCTCCACCGCCGCTGACGTCAGGGAGAAGAGAGGTGGAGAAGGAGGCGGGGTAGGCCGTCCGCGGGAGCTGTCGCCGTCCGCCGCGAAGACCGGTGGCCGTCCGTGGAGGAGGAACCGCCCGAGGGAGTCAAGCCGTCCGCGCCCTGCTTCCCCTGCTCCGAGCCGCTACACCACGTCAAGCCCGTCACCGACGCCTCACCGCCGGGTCACTTAGACCACAGGTGAGCACCACGCCAGCCCCCTTCTTCTGTGGCGCTTGGCCGTCGAGCCATGGACGCATGCCGGCCTTGTGTGCCGTGAACGACCCTGTGCTGCACCACGCCGCCGCGCGTCCCGCCGTCGCCTGTGATGCCGGCCATCGAGCCGATCCGGTCAATCTTGCAGGTGCCGTCGCCACCGCGCGCGCGCAACCCGCTTGTTTCCATCCTTGTCTCGTTCCCCAGTGAGCTCGTCACTCCGCCGTGCCGCCGCCGCGCACCCCAGCACACCGGCGCACGCGCGCGTCGAGCTGCACACGCACCCACGTCGCGCAGACGCACCCAAGGTCGGGCCTTTTGGCCGTCTAGACCCTCTTTTTTCGCCTCGTTCGCCTGTTCGCCGTGGTGATTTTCCCTTCCTGCGTGCCGTCGCCGCACCGCTGCCGTGGCTGAGCCACCGGCATCCGCCGCGCACCGCCCCGCCAAGTCACCGCCGCCTCGCGCACCCAGCGCTCCGCATCACGCGCAAGCGCACACAGCCGTGCACACACACGCGCGCGTGCCCACGCACGCGCACGCGAGCTACCATGCCGGCATCGGCCACCCCAGCCGCGCTGCCGTGCTTTTCCCCTGTCTCCGCCGCACCGAGCCATGGCCTCGTCGCCGCCGGGCCGGGAACCCAAGCCAAGATCCGTCTTTTCCTTGACCATGGGCAACCCTAGAACCCGCCCCTGCTTGCTGTGTCGCTTGTGGTCGAGGCACTAGACCACCTCACCGCCGGCGAGCCTTAACCTGTCTGCCACCCCTTTGGAACAAATCGTCGAACACCCTGCCGGCCGGACCAAAACCCAGTGGGGGTTTAGCTTCACACGCCGGCCCGCACGTCGACCTTGTCACGGCAGATCCCACCGGATCTTTTGCACCCGTCCAACCGCCTCCACGCCACACGGCCGTCCGCACCGTGCCGCGCCGCGCCAGATCCGCCCGGATCCCATGCGGCCAGCCACTCACACCCCCACCGCGTGCACGCCCGCACAGCTTCGCACCGCAGAGGATCTCTCCGGATCCTTTGCGCCCGGCCACTTGTGCCGCCATGCAGCCCTAAAGCTGGCTTATAGCTAGCCGGGTGGTTGCCACGTGGGCGCCTGGAGCTAGCTTCCAGTCAGCCTGCAGCTAGCTTAAAGTCCCCTAGAGCTGGCCAGTAGATAGCTTAAAGTTGATGCTATTGTGTATGCGTATTTTATTTCCAGAAAACTATTTTATCTTTGGAAAATCTTAATAAATCCATTTTAGCCCCGAAAAATATAAAACCTTTTCCGGAAATTCTCTAAAATATTAAACTCCGTGTTAGGCTAGTGTTTGCTCTCTTTTGGCTCTTAATTGCTGTTCGTTTGGAGTTATTTGCATTAGGATCACTCTTTATTTTTCTTTTACGTGTTAATAGGAGCAGCTGGAGCCGGGGAGCTGAACCCGGAGTACGACTACGCCGACGACTACGCTGCTGAGGACTACCCAACCCCAGGTTCACGCCCGACTGATTCTGAATACCTATTAAACATTGCAATGTAGTAAGCTAGCACTTTACTTTATATGCATGTTGATGAACCTTGCACTGCCTACTTTAATTATCCTGTCCTTGATTGCCCTACTACTACTATATGTTTATACGCGTGTATGTACGCTGAGCTTCGTGATGCATGTGTGGGATGGGAATAGTGGTTCTTGGCGTGAGTGGGATAAAACCGGCAGGAGAAGGCATTTTGGGTACTTTGGCGGGGGTGAGCTCGAAACAACCGATCTGGGATCGGGGACGGGGGTGCACTCCTCAGTGCATTCCCACTTTTACGGTTTTCGGAGCCTAGGTGTTGGGGTTTTACTTACGCTTGGAGGACATGAGCTCGCCCCGGTCTGAAACCGAGTGGGCCAACCGCTTCACGGGACTTTACGTACACACCACCTCGCCGAGCGTGGGGTTAGGGCCGAGTTGAGCTCGGCAAGTGCGGAACCATACCTACCAGTAGGATAGCGGGGTATCAGTGGGGGAGAGGTGGGAGAGACCACCTTCTCTCAGAGCGACTCCCGTGTGGCCACACGGGAGCATTTCACAGTTCCGGTGCAATTCCTTCCGTGGGGGGATCGTTTTGAGGGCCGGATGCAGGATGGGACCGTAACTACCGAGAGTTCGCATGGTAGGATGGGCTCGGTCGGCCGTACACCGGCCGGGTGCCATTCCGGGTTGGGTACAGGTGTACACGCTCTGCAGAGTTGTTCGATCTATAGCTATAGCTGCGTCCTCGGTCATGGACGAGCCCAGTGGATTGTTGGTTCTCATGTTTTGGGATTTCTACCTTCCCCCTGTAGTGAGAGTGTGGTGAGCCGTTGTTCCAGTCGGGGAGAGGAGAGTGGCTCCCTCTACCTCGCCGATCTGATTGCAATCATTGAGGTGCGAGGAGAGGAAGTTCTCGCATCGACCCTAGATGGAGGTAGGTTGTGGAGATGGGGCCCTGGGCTACCAGGTGGTTTCGAGCTGTGTTGAGAGCTTTGGGTTGGGATATTGATGGAGATATCTTGTTGTTACTCTGTTGCTGCTGCTTAGGAAACCCGAGCTTCTACCTTGTCTCTTTTCTCCCCTTTAGAAGTTAGGCCACTTAAAGCTGCATACAGTTGGTGACGTGGACCTATCCCACTCCTTGGGGATAGACTTTGGGTGTGCAGGGTATGAGTCCGACTACGACAACAACGCCGACGGATGGTACGACTGAGGGATGCGTCGCTTCGCTCAAGGATGCCTGTGGGCGTGAAGAATAAAAGATGGAGACCCTTCCAAGATGCTAGCTACCGCTGCGTAGAATTTTACTCTGATTCAGCCAAGAGGCTTGTAATGTTGTACTCCATAATGGACATGTAATAAATTTATGTACTAATGTTTATGTGATGCGATGTATGGCTGTGTTTTACTATCTGTGATACGTTCTGTACGCGATAGCCACTGATCCAGGGACTATCGCAAAGGTACAGGGACTCGGGTTTTCTTCTGAAAATCCGGGGCTTTACAGTGACCAACACACTTATTGATCTTTTGAAGAGCCACACCATCTAGGCATCCCTATTTACGACTGTTTACATGCCAATTCTATATCTAGTAGTTGAATCGCATGCGAGTTGGGCACCTTGATAGGTGTTGAATGTGTTTTTATATCAGTGAATGATGATCGACTTATTTGAGCACCTGTGTTAAGTAAGTAAGGACTCAGGAAATGCCTGCATGGCTACATTGTGGTTCTGTTGAGGAAGAATGTATTGTTGTGGTCAGGACTCTTCCATGTTGAATAACTTCAAGAGCAGGCTGCTCCAATGTGCTCCAAAATCAGAAACGGGACAAAGAACTTGAATGCTAACTTTTGGTTGGACCTGGGTGCTAAGGACGACTGCACATAGGGATGAAATTTAAGGTACACCCGGTCACCCACTTGAAACTACCTCTCAGATATGCCTTTATCAGCTTGCCCCTTCATATGTTTTTGAGCCCGCAAGAGGTGCTGCTGGATCAAATGTTGCATCAATTCCCTCTCATTGAGCCATTCATTGAGACTGGTAATTGGACATGCATCAGCAGGTTCATTGCCAAATATACGAGGAGTACGACCATAAATCACCCGAAAAGGAGAGCTTGCTAGGGCTGAATGCCAGCTTGTATTATACAAGAACTCAGCCAAGTGAAGCCAATGGAACCACTTCTTGGGGGAAGCATGAACAAAGCAACACAGAAATGTCTCCAGGCATTGGTTGACACACTCAATTTGGCCATCCATTCGAGGGTTATAGGCTGAACTCATTTGTAGAGATACTCCAGCAAGTTTGAATAGTAAGATTGGTAAGTTCATAAAGCACAACAGTACATTCTTCCTCAACAGAACCACAATGCACCCATGCAGGCATTTCCTGAGTCCTGACTTAACACAGACACTCAAACAAGTCGATCACCATTCACCGATACAAAAACACATTCGGCACCTATCTAGGTGCCCAATTCGCATGCGATTCAGCTACTGGATACAGAATTGGCATGTAAACAGACATAAACAGGGATGCCTAGATGGTGTGGCTCTTCAACATATCAATGAGTGTGTTGGTCACTTCCTTCATCATGTCGCCACGACGCACATTCACCTTAGCTTCATGCACCCTTTGCTTCTTTATATTCTTGGCCAGGGCACGCACCTTGTCATCATCGATCATCAAGAACTCCCGCTTCAACAACCCTAGGTGCTCCTTCTGCAGCACCATCACATCCTCCATGAGGTACGGGTATAGCTTGCACATCTCAGCAACAATCCTCTGCGCACCGCCGTTCGGCGCCATGGTCATGGAGCTCCAGACGGTCTTGGAGAGGTCGAAGAGCCGGCGGTCGTGACCCTTGCTCGGTTGTGACCCTGTACTGGCGCTTCATGTTCTTGACCTTAGACCTCAGCGACACCAAGCTGTAGTCATTGTTCTCGAGTTTACCGTCGAGCATGGCGGTGAGGGCTTCGACCTGCGGCAGCGTGCCATGCTCACAAAGGTACGCGGCCATGGCCTCCATGATGCGGACCTCGTCTTGCACCGACCAGATGCGCTTGAAGGACACCGCCTTTTTGGCCTCGCGTGACGAGGGCTTCGCGCCTTTCCCTTCCGCCACTGGGTTTGGAGCGGGCTTCGGCTACGGCACCTCATCGTCCGTCTCCTTCTCAGACGGTGTTGGAGACGGGTTCTTGTTCTTCGTGGCGACACAAGTGATCTCTTCCTCCTCATGGGAGCCAACCGGTGAAAAAGAGAACTCCTCCTCATCGGAGTCAGCCAGCAACTTGTGTAGGGAGGTGCCGCGGTGTCACAAGCCCGGCAGGCAACCCCGGCAGCACCGGCGCTGGTACCCACACCCAGGAGGCTGCGGTGGCGGCAACGAAGGCTGGCGAGGGCGCGGCCAGACCGACCATGGCAGGCAGCGACGCAGGGGTGGCTAGCCATGGCGGCGGCGGGGTGCAGTATCACACCCGGTTTCCAAAACAAATTAAGTGCTTCCTATATGTATGCCAGGATCTAGTTCCATACAAATATTGACATCATTAGTGAATAACAAAAACAATATCACGTAAAGAAAAGAGATTATCAGAGATTTACAGTAGAATCCTGGGAAGCAAAGGCCCCCAAGTTCACAAGCAAACGACTGGGGGTTGCGTATGCCTAGCACCATCTTCTGGACTTCATACACATTCTTCTTCTTTTCTGAGCAGCGGTTTAGCAAGCGTGAGTACACTTATGATTGGTACTCAGCAGGTGGGGGAAGATGCACGACCACAAGGATAGGCTAAGGTTTAAAGCGGTTAGCATTTTAATGTTGGTCAAGTTTTAATTATCAAGCACCTAGTTACTAGATATAAGTTCATACCAACCCACTTAAACATTTAGAAAACATCTCATCTCAAAACCATAAGAAAACTATGATTTAATTCCATCTTTAAGTTTGATTATCATGTGAGGGTCTATGCCGCTCTTAACCGTGAGCACGGCTGATCGATCAGTTTTCACTCTACATAGGTTGTACACTTTACCCACAGCTTGTGTTCCCCATGTCGCCTGGGTTTGCAAGGCCCTCAAACACTTTTGAGGTGAGTGGCTAGGGGTCCACTATGAAGCCTTTACAAAGGCATGCAAAAGACCAACAACCTGCATAGTTACATATCAGGGCGGATCATAACCCTCCCTAATGGTCAGCACCTTAGCCAAGGCTGCTACCCCAAAAGGATCGGGCTATACCCCTACAACCCGGACCCCCCCTTTGCTCCTTTCGGATAAGGTCATCAGTTCATTCGCACACCTAATTAATTGGCTAAGCCAGAGCCATATAGACTGTGGTTGCGCTGTTTTTTTTTTGTGGTTCTCCATGTTCCAATTAAAATAAGGTGTTCTTGTATTAACCAAAAGCATCATCATTAAGCATAAAAGCCTTTGTCCAGAAAACCATTTTATCCGACCCGAGTTAAGCAACTAAGCATTGTCTACCCAAAAGATTTGTTAAACAAGGTTGTTCCAAGGATTATGGGTAAAAATCTAGGTAAGTCCTTAAAAAGGTGTTCCCATCAAGTTTATGCAATATCGTAAAAGATAAACTTAATTATCATGGAATTACGTAGGATAAAATAGAACATGCAGGGGAGAAGACCACTTGCCTTTCTCCAACAAAAAAACTACTCTTATGTTCTTATGCTCTTGCTAGCTCTTTGATACCCTTGATCTCTAAGACTTCCGAACAACAGCTCAATCTTCTACTTGAAGCAATCATCGGGCACAACACATGCAAAGCAACAAACGAGAACAACTAAGAACAATACACCAATCAAGAAAAGGCTTAAAAAGAGGATATGATTTGGTTCTAGGATCACGAACGCAAGAAACGCTAATGGAATTGTGGTTGAAAAGACAAAGTTATCGAGAGATTTGGATTATAATACACAAAGACTATATGCTTGATATATTTTAATTGAATAAAGTAATGTGCATAGGTTATTTCAGAGAAATACCCTATCAGAATTAAGCAAGTTATATTTATATTAAAAAGATGATGTAAACTTAGTCCAATTTTATTTATAAATATTCAAGTATGATTTATGCAAATTAAACTTTAAATTTTTGCAGGAAGCATGTAGAGCATCTAAGCGTGTACTTTATATTTCGAGTTGGACTAAAAAAATTATAATTCAATAAAACATTTATATTCATATTAACTAAATTAACATTCGATTAAAAAACTCGGTATATAACCTATGTAGCTTTTATTTAGAAAGCAAATTGAATAACATTAATAAATTTAAATTTGATTATAAAAAACTGAGGTATAACTTTACTTAGCTTTTAATTGAAAGGATTATTTAAATAAGTATTAATCAAATTAGCTTTAGTATGAAAAACACGAGGTTCAACTCTAATTAGATTTTATTTAGAAAACAAGTTTAATAGGCATTAACGAAGTTAATATAGAATAAATTATCAAAACACATTGTAGGGTAAACATCATGTTTAGCGCATTGTTTATGATGAGACGGAATTAACGCAACAAGAACAAGCTTAAACGGGCTAAAACGTGAGATCTATAGATTAAACAAAGATTAGAGATCTAATCATGATAAATTGTAGATTGGAAGGGAGATTTACAAAGCAAAGATCAGATAGAGACATGTTTTAGATTACTAATTAGATAGATATTTATAGAACATGCTGGACGAAACTTCTTTAAGGGATAAGAGTACTCCTATATGACATCAGCATGATGACATGCTCACATCATGCAAGGAATTAACAAATATGTGAAACACTAGTTTGTTGATTCTGATTGGTCTACAGGAACATCAAGCACATGCACGTGCATGACTGTGAGCAAGATGCTTTCGACAAGAATAAAATTGTTAGAGTTCACAGGTGGCATTAATTGGTTTTGTATGCAGACAGTACATATGGTTGCTTGCTTCTTGGAACATAGGCATGCATGTTCAGAGAACTATAGATTGCAAGATAAATAGGCCATCACGACGTACGGATGATGGAGCTTGATACCTTGTTGTGTGATGACGGCGATTGAGGGTGAATGATGGGGAGAAGCAGATGAAGCTTGGTACAGGAACGATGAGACTCCAACTTAACATGGCAGCAGCTTCAGTCATCGTCGCACGAACGCAACCCTTCAGTAAATTATTAAAGCATCCTTGCCGGACGAGATGGATTGGGAGATACTATGATGCTGCAAAGATGGAACGAATAAAGACTTTATCACAAGACTGCATGACCTCCTTCCAGAGGAGAACGAAGCACATTGTTCCTGCATGGCTGAGGTACAGAAGCACTCTGGAGATGTGCTAGGATGGATTACGATGCTCAGGAATCGACGGGAGATAGAAAAGCGGAAAGAGGAGAGGATGGGAATCTCACTGATGTGTACCTCGTTAGAGGAGAAGGCTCCAGCGAGCAGATCGGCGCGGCGGTGATCAGCTCTGTTCACTCGGGTGCTGCTGTTCCAGCAAGGCAGCGACGACGAGATGGAATTGGTGGCGCAGCTGTGTGGCTTCCCCTCGATGTCGTCGATCCCTTGAGGTTCTTGCTCTTGCCCTGACGAACTCCTGGAGCTGTCCCGTGTTCCACCGGCGATAGAGACGAACGGGCGACGGACGACGGACAACGGACAGCTTGGTCGGAGCCTCTGAGCACGAGCGACTGTGAGGAGCGGAACCAAGAAAGGGAGGCGATGGGTTCCTGAACAGCTCACCTGCTACGGAAGGAGACGGAGACGGACGGATGTGGAGCAGATGACGGTGAGTCGGTGACAGCGGCCGGTACAGGCTCCGCACGGTGGAGCTCCTCTAGCGGTGGAACGAGCCAACGAGGACGACGAGCAGCGGCGAGGAATGGCGGCCGGTGCTCACGCAGGAGAAGTAGGGAGCAGCAGGGGCGCGCGAGGGCTCGACCGGCGGGCTTTATAGGTGCGCGTGTGGAAGGAGCGGCAGGGACTGCAACACACCGTGGAATGGAAATGGTGCGGGCGGCCAGGCGGCGCGAGTGAGCAAAGCCGGCCGAGGCATGCAGCGTGTGGCAGGCGGGCACGAGAGCCAGGCGAGCTGAGCGCTTACGCAGGCACGCGGCTCGGGAGCGAACGAAGGGAGGGAAAGGGTAGTGACGCGAATGGCCAGTGGTGGAGACCGGTACTGATTGGGAGTGATGAAGAGGAGAAACGGATGGGGAGTGAAGGTGAATCATGGTGCCGGTTTCACTGTGTCTTGATGGTGCGATTGAAGGAGGGAAGAGAAGAGCAAGAGACGCAGGAGAAGGAAGGGCGCCGAGGAGGCCGAGCGGCACGAGTGCAATTGCGGTGCGGCGGCGGCACATAGGCAGCGCACAGGTGCGTGCAGGTGCCAAGGCAGAGCTGGGAGAAGGGGCGCCTGACGGCCGGGGCCGGGCTGTCAGAGAGAGAGAGAGATAGGAGTTGGGCCGGTGTAGAAAAACAGGCTGAAGATCTCGGAGTTGTGAAGCTGGGCTGAGCGGGGAAACTGGGTCGGAACGAGACCGGCGGGCTACTGATGCTGCCGGGCTCGGAAAAAGAAAAGGGAGGTCGGGTTGGGCTAGATAGGTTACAGAAGAAGAAAGAGAGAAGAAAAGATTTTGGAGTTTGATCTTTTTATGATTTTGAAAACACTAACTCAAACAAAAACAAATGCAAAAGAAATGAATGCATCACTCCAGCAATCATTTTATTTAATTCCAAAGACAATCAATTATTTTCCTACACTAAAATTCTTGTAAAGAAAATAAATACTTGGTAAATTTTAAAATTATGAGAAATCTTTGTTTTTATTATTCTTTCTATTAACATCCTGAAGTCGGCAAAAATTCCAGGGTGTTACACGCGGAGACGGCGCCTGTCAGGGATCACGGGAGGAAGGATAGGGTGTAGGGTTTGATGTTGGTGGGCTGAGTGGGCTGTTATTTTGGGCTTCTAGTAGGTTATAATTGCATAAGAAACTATCTTCCGGAAGATATATAGGATTTTCCAGATTGCCTCCTCAAGGCCCAACAATGATAGCGGGGGGGGGGGGCTATATATCTACGCGGAAGATGGTTAAGGTTTGAAAACTTCCAACCCACTAAAACTCATCTTCTCGAGATTAGTTACTGTGCTTGAGGGAACCAGGGGAACCGATGGTTCCTCTGGGTTTTTTTACGAAAACTGGTAATGGGTATTTTCATAACACCGCATCCCGTGTTTCCCACACCACAGCCCCCATAAAAAAAAGACTTAATGTCACACTCTGAAATTTCTAATTTCAGGATGTGAATAGGGAGAATGATAAAATAATAATTTTCTCATAATTTTAAAATTTTCTCAACATTTATTTTCTTTACAGGAAATATAGTATAGGAAAAATCCTTGTTTGATTTTCTGAATCAAATAAAAAAAGTTGTGAGTGTTGCATTCATGCCGATGCATCTTGGTGCTTCTTGAGTGCTAAAGGTTTCAAAAATGCGTTTAGGTGCTGTCCAAATCCTTCTGAGAATTTTCCGGACTTTTCTGGAATTTATTCTCACTTTCCCCGAGCTATTTCTATTTATTAGAAGGCTCTAAAATCTTTTTTATGAGCTCCAAATACTTTATTTGGGTTGTTCATGCGCCAATTTGTCTCTGGGAATTTTGCTGGAATTTTTGGGATTTTCAGAATATTTTTCGTGACTTTAATAAATTATCTAGCTATTTCTAGATTATTCTTTTCACAAAAATATTTTCTGAAAATAAAAAGAAACCTTTTTCTTTCCCCCTTTCCTTCCTCCACTTTTAGCCGCAGCTGCTTTCAGCCCAACAGCCGAAGTCCGCTGCCGCTCCTTGGACTCCTCTGTTTAGTTCGCGCCGCAGTTGCTTGTGGCCCAACAGCGGCCCAGCTCGCTAGGCAGCAGCAACCTACGGAAGTCTGGAGGACCCCCCTGAGTTTTTCACTCTTGCTCACTCGGCCACCCTAGCTCCGCCTAGGCCCAGCAGCCCTGCCGACCCGTCCCGACCCATCTCCAACCGGCTCGGCCACGAGCCCGCCAGAGCCCATCTGGGCCCAGGCACGCCGGTGTCCATGGCGGACACGGCAAGCCGCCGCCGCCGCCGGCCGTCCTTGGCTTCCACGCCAAGGCAGCCCCATGCCTTCGGCCCTATTTAAGGTGCCGCCATCTCCCTCGCGTGCCCTAGCCGCACCGCCTCGCCGTCCAGCCGCGCGCGCCGTCGCCACCCATCCGCCGACGCCATGGAGCCAAGCGCTGCCGCGGGACGTCGCCGATTCACCGCGAACGAAGCTCAGCCGAAGCAAATCGACCCCGCCAGGAGCTTCGCCTCGCCGAGCCGCACTCCGTCCGCCGCTTCTCGTCGCCGGGAGTCCACCGGAGCACCGCCGACGCCTGGAGGCCGAGCCGTCCGCCCCGAGCTCGACCGCCGGTGCCGTCAACCCCGAAATTCGGCCGCCGCCGTCTACCTCCGCCCTCGGTGAGCACCCCTACGTGATCTCCTTGCTCTCCTCTATACCCTGTGCCGTTCACCCGACACCCTAGGTCGCCGGAACGCCGCCGCCGCATGAAGGTCGAGCTGGCCACCTTGGCCGACCGTCGCCGTCTTCTCCGAGATTCGGCCACTTCCACCCATCCTCTCCCGCTGGTGAGCAGCCCATCCAGATCCCCTCGTCCTCCTCCTCTATTTCCTTGCCTCGGCCGAACCCCAAGCCGCCTGGAGCGCCGGCGACCCCGTCGGCCAGGCCGCCGTCCGCCCCTGTCCATCGAGCAGAAGCAGAAGAAAGAAGATGGTTGGTTGTTTTGTGTTTAGCCCCCTGAGGAACCCTGTAATCTATAGATCTTTTATGTGTCTTGTATCTTTCTCAGTTTTACCCCTAGATCTTTCCAGATCCTTGCAACTAGATCCAATCTGTGTCCTTTTGTAGATCTAACCCTGAAGTTTAACCTTTTAGCGGGCACTGTTTCCTGTGTCTCGGGAATCTTTTCAGTTAACCCTGATATCTATAGATAATCGTAGATAGGTCCCTGCAACCTTGTCTAGCCCCTAGGTTTCATGTTTTAGATCCATTTTAATCCGTTCAAGTTGCGTTAGGTTCATAATAAAATAAAGTACACGTTAGTGGTGTGATTTCATCATGATTGTTTTCTGAAAATTAATTTAATATTAATTTTGATTAATGCTTAGTTAAACATGCCTTTTCTAAATAAAAGTAACATACTGGTATACACTGTTGGGGGATTCGAAATCAAGATTGACAAAGTCAACGCTTTGGAATCATCGAAACGCGCTCAGTCAATCCAATGGTGTTGCTTGTACAAGTGACGAAGCCCCCCGAAGCCAATCGGTTTGTCTTCTCCATTAACCGCGAGCTTTCGCTGGGCACCTTTCGTCGCCCGAAAGCCATAGTGATATAGGAAGTGCTAATCTCTAACCCGTAACATGCTCCCTTTTTACATCAGCTTTCGCCTGATACCCTTCGTCACTCGAAAGATTCAGTGTGGAGCGAAGGGTTTAATTCCCCAAGCTTCGGACTTGATGTTATCAGCTTTTCGCAGGACGAAACCCTAGGGCCGAATCTTCTCTGTCCGGTGAGTGTTAGCCCATATATCGCCCGAGGGTTTCGTCGCCGCTAACAACTTATCTGTTCGTATCTGGTTTTATGTGTGTTTCAGGTACGGGAATTCACTAGGCAAAAGGGACATGTCCAAAGATTGAAGGTCTTCACCCGACAGGCGCACGTGCTGATGCCGGAAAAAGTGCCGTAATATGCGGCACGATCTCAGGAAAGCGCCAATTACGTGAAGACCCAATGGAGAATTCCCAAAATTAGCCTAGTACATTCTTGTTTGATCCGTTTTACACAAGGACAATTTCGGTATGTAAAAAGTCCGTTCGTCTCCCTATAAAAGGAGGTCGACCGACACTTGTAAAGGAGAGCGTCTTTTGAGAATTACACTGTTGAGAGTTAGCTTTTTGTCTTCCTAGAGCTTTCTACTTGAGTCCTTCGTTTCATTGTTCGTGTTAGGCTTCGCCATAGGACAACAATTGGCGCCCACCATTTGTGTTTGGCTCGAGTATGAAACCCAAGATGTCCACAAGAAAGAAGAGGACCACCGCTAATTCCAGCAAGGGGGCTTCGTCATCCCTTGACGAGGAGTTGAACCCGTCCAACTTGCTCACTTAGGGAGAGGAGTTCGCAGAACCGAATGCTACTCAGCCTAGGCCAAACCAAGATGTTGTTGCGGCCACGGCCAAGGCAGTGTACGAGGCTGAGCTGGCTAAATTGCGCAAGGAGGCCGATGAGCTGGCCAAAACTAAAAAGAGGCTTTTGGCAGTGCAACAAGAGGTCGAAGCAGCCAAGGAAATCCAAAGGCAAAAGGCCAAAATCACCAAATTGCAAGAAGAGTTGCGCCTCATAAAAGCCAAACAGTCTTTAAGTTTTAACCAGCCTTCGCCTGAATATTCCGTACCTATCCAGTCCACATATGCGGAGGGTAACATGCCTTTCACTCAACCCTCTCTGTACTCCACTTTCAGCCGTAACCCTTTCCTTAATCCTTTTGAGTCTGGCCCTTCGAACCAAGATACTCGCACCATCCGTACGAGATCTTGGGACCCTAAATCGCCTTTGTCTCAGGAGATCCAAATCACTCCGTGGCCACAGTCTTACAGGCCTGTACCACTCCCTAGGTTTTCGGGCCAATCGGATCCTAAACAACTCTTAATGAGCTATGAGGCTGCCATCCTTTCGGCGGGGGGTGATGATTCAGTGCTAGCAAAGTCATTCATTATCGCTGCAGACGAAGCGGCAGCGCAATGGTATTCTCTCCTGAGCCCTGGAGTGATACATGGATGGGAAGATTTGAAACAGCAGATCCTCTCGAATTTTCAGGGTTTCCAGCGTCCAGAGCTTACCGAGAGCGATCTTTTCTCTTGTAAGCAAAAGGACAAAGAACCTCTTCAAAACTACTTCAGAAGATTCGTTCATCTCAGAGCCCAGGCACCAAATGTGCTGGACGCCGTCGCTATCAATGCTGCAATTGTGGGTTTGAGGGCAGGACAATTTCGCTCGCATCTCATGCGCGAAAGGCCCAAAACAATCCAGCGCCTGTACGAGGAATTCGAGAAGTACTGTCTCTCAGACAATGACTTCAGAATGTGTATGGAGGAGCAGTCTCAGCAAAAGAGATCTACCAAAGCTAACCAGTCCAGCGAAAGGGAATGGTCCAATCCCAGGAATGCCTCGCACGCTAACCCAAGAAATGTTTTTGGCCTAGAGGGAGAAACCGCTCAGGAAAACTGCAATCCTCAGAGCGACACTCCAAGCCAGAACAACAATCCACCAAGTCCCCCACAGCAAAGCCAAGGGGGCGGCCGCAGAGGCGGAAGAGGTGGCAGAGGAAGAGGCTGTGGTAGAGGACGAGGCTACCAAGAGAAAAGAAAGTGGTATTGCATTTTTCACAAAGAGAATGATGACCACAGTTCAAATTATTGCCCAGACAAGAAAAGGTTCGAAGCTATTCTCAAAGAAGAGAAGAAAGAAAAAGAGAGGAACAGTTCAGTCAACCATTCCGCTCCAGCTTGGCAGAACCCAAATTTTGGGAGAAGTGCTTTCGCCAATCCTTTCCACCCACCTCAATTCCTACCACCTGCCGCAAATTACACCCAACCACCGCCCTGGCAATTCCAGGTTTTCCAAGCTCAAAACGTTGAGTGTAGGCCCATTGACCAGCACCCCATCGCTCCACCTCCTCCCCCATACAAAGGCCCAACCGCTCTACCCTTACCCGCAAAGTCGAGGGCCAAAACGACCCTCTTCCTTCCGTTGGAACCATTCTCCCCATTTCGGGTGGCTCTGCTTTGGAATTTGATTGCAAGAAGGCTAGGAAAGATTACTTCCGCGAAGTTCGTAACATCAGTGTGGAGGGGAGGGTAGAGAGAACTAGATGGTCGCACATCCCAATTACCTTCTCCGAGGATGATGTGAAGCTCCAAGGTTTTCCCCACAACAATGCCGTCGTGATCGAAGCCAACATAGCAAGTTGGACTTTGGGAAAGCTTTTGGTTGACAACGGCTCATCGGCAGATATAATTTTTGCAGATGCGTATGACAAAATGGGCCTGAGCAAAAACTTATTGCAACCTCCCGACACACCGTTGTACGGTTTTGGAGGTCGTGTCATTCACGCAGTGGGGAAGGTTTCGCTGCCAGTTTCTTTTGGCACCTTCCAAAACGCTAGGACGGAGTATTTGTCTTTCGATGTGGTGGAAATGTATTACCCGTACAATGGAATCCTAGGTTGAGGTTTCCTCAACAAGTTTGAAGCCATCATACACCAAGCTTATTTGTGCGTGAAGATACCAGCTACGCAGGGGGTTATCACAATCTGGGGCCACCAAAATGATGGCCGAAACCTAGAAAAGGGCAGAACTCCTGGCCAAAGAAATGTCAATGCTCTCGACGAGGCAGCCAAGGCCAAATCAGTGGAGAAGCAACCAAAATTTGACAAGGAAAAAATCAACGTGCAGCCAGACTGCGACACTAAGAAGGTTTTGTTGGATGAAATGGTTTGGGATCAGGCTGTCGTAATTAGGTCAGATCTCGCACCAGTTGATGAGGCAGAGTTAATTCAATTCCTCCAGAAGAATAGGGATGTGTTTGCTTGGTCCGCTAAAGATCTCACGGGTGTGGATCGCAACTTCATCGAGCACAAACTAAACATCGATGCTACTGTCAAGCCGCGAAGGCAAAAGCTTAGAAAGATGTTCGATGACAAAGTAGTAGCAGTCAAGTCTGAAGTCCAGAGATTGCTAGATGCTAGTGTCATTCGCGAGGTCATGTATCCCAAATGGTTGGCCAACACCGTGCCAGTCAAAAAGAAAAATGGAAAATGGAGGATGTGTATAGATTTCACAAACCTCAACAAAGCCACACCCAAAGACAACTACCCACTTCCGAGGATGGACCAGGTCATTGATTCAGCTGCCAGTGCCGCTATCATGTCTTTTTTGGATTGTTTCTCTGGTTACCATCAATGCTGGATGGCGAAAGAGGATGAGGAAAAGACTAGCTTCATCATGCCTTTTGGTACCTTCTGTTTCGTGCGAATGCCCGAAGGCTTGAAGAATGCCGGCCCAACTTTCACCAGAATGACAGGGGAAGTATTCAAGCCACAAATCGGCAGGAACATGCAGGCCTACGTCGATGACCTCATAGTCAAAAGCAGGGAAAGGTCCAATCATATCAGTGACTTGACTGAAACTTTCGCCAACATGAGAAGAGCGGGATTGAAATTGAATCCGGAAAAGTGTGTATTCGGAGTCACAAAGGGAAAGATTTTGGGGTGCCTGATCTCAGCTAAGAATATTGAGGCAAATCCGGACAAAATAAAGGCTATCAGGGAAATGGAAGAGCCAAAAACGAAGAAGGACATTCAGAAGTTGAATGGTCGAGTTGCGGCTTTGAATAGATTCATCTCCAGATCTGCTGAGTGAAGCCTTCCATTCTTCAAAGCATTGAAAGGTAAAGGCAAGATTGAATGGGGACCAGAGCAGAGCAAAGCTTTCGCTGAGCTAAAGGCTTACATTGAGGAGATGGCAATACTGTCACCGCCTCTCCCATCTGAACCACTCTTTCTATACGTGGCTGCATCCAAAGCAGCAGTCAGCGCGGCCCTTGTGCGAGAGGTTGATGGTGAAAAAGGGAAATATCAAAGCCCAGTATACTTTGTTTCAGAGGCTTTATCAAGTTCCAAACTATTATACTCGGAACTAGAGAAAATTGCATATGCGGTAGTTATGGCCACGAGAAAGCTCAGGCATTACTTCGAAGCTCACAAAGTCACCGTGCTCACCGACCAGCCTCTCAATGATCTTTTCATCAACAAAGAAGCTTCGTCTAGAATCGCCAAATGGGCAACAGAGCTATCGGAGCACACAATTGATTTTGGGAAAAGATCAGCAATCAAATCTCAAGTCTTGGCAGATTTTGTGGCAGATTGGACCTCACCTTGCAACAGTGCTGGGGATGAGGAGCTGGTTCCTGTATGGGAAATTAGATGCGACGGAGCATGGGGGCGCAAAGGAGCTGGAATCGCAGTTGTTATTACCTCACCAGCGGGAGTCAAGCTGAGATACGCTGCTAGGCTGGATTATTCAGATCCATCCGACAGGTGCACCAACAATACCACCGAGTATGAGGCACTCGTTTTAGGCCTCAGGAAGGTGCGAGCCTTGGGAGCAAGCAATTTTCTAGTCAAGTGCGATGCTGAGGTCATCAAGAATCATGTCGAAAAGGAGAGTGAGGCCAAAGAGCTGGAGCTTATCAAATACCTCGCTGAGGTACGGAAGATGGAAAGGCATTTTTGGGGTTTCACTATTGAGCATTTGCCGAGAAAAAGGAATGGGGAGGCTGATGAATTGGCAAAGAAGGCCGCGAAAAGGGAGGCGATGCCTCCAGATGTATTCTTCGAAATCCTCACTGCCCCATCTATCAAACTGGACAAGCAGCCCCACAGTACAGTCAATGCAATCGCGAGCATAGATTGGAGAGCTCCCATCATTGCTTTTCTTCGCGGGCACTATGAACCAGTCGAAGCCCATGATATGAAAAGGATGCAAGCTCGAGCAAAGGGATACGTCCTCAAAGATGATAATCTTTTCAAGTTGGGAGTGTGTGCACCGCTACTGAAGTGCATTACACAAGAGCAAGGCATCGAGCTCATGAAAGAAATTCACAGTGGAATGTGCGGATCTCACATCGTAGCGAGAGCTCTAGCTGGAAAGGCTTTCAGGCAAGGTTTCTATTGGCCAATGGCAATAATAGACGCTAAGCAGATTGTCAAGACTTGCAAGGCCTACCAGTTTGCGGCAAAGCACCAGTGAAGGCCAGGGGCTTTTTCGCAGCTCATCACACCTACTTGGCCATTGCAGTGCTGGGGCATTGACATCGTGGGACCATTACCTACGGCTCAAGGCAATTTCAAGTTCGCCGTGGTAGCGGTCGAGTATTTCACCAAGTGGATTGAAGCAAGGCATGTCGCCTCTATCACTTCAGCCACCGTCAGAAAATTCTTCTGGCAGCAAATCATCTGTAGATTCGGCGTACCTAAAGAACTCACAGTTGACAATGGGAAGCAGTTTGATTGCCAGGATTTCAGAGAGTATTGCCGCATGATTGAGACAAAGCTTCGTTTTGCTTCCGTATATCATCCTCAATCCAACGGCGCAGTCGAAAGGGCCAACGGCCAAATTTTCTCAGCTGTAAAGAAATGTCTCTTTGATCAGAAGAAAGGAAAATGGGCCGATGAGTTGTCTAGAGTCATTTGGTTGCATAACACCACCGAGTCTAGAGCTACCAAATTCACCCCATTCAGGCTGTTGTATGGAGCCGAAGCTATGTGCCCAGAAGAGGTAGCCAATGAAAGCGCCAGGGTTTTGATGGGGAGCTCTCGTGAGAACGAAGAAGTGGACAAGGACCTGGTAGAGATTGATAGGCTTGACGCGGTGGCAAACCTACTAAAATACCAGGAGGAAACCCAAAAATGGAGAAACAAGAAGGTTTCTTTGAAGAACATTCAAGTCGGAGACTTTGTCTTGAAAAGGAAAAAGAACGCCGACTCAGTAGGCAAATTGCAATTCGCATGGGAAGGGCCTTACATTGTCGCGAGCAGCGTTAGAGACGGAGCCTTTCGTCTCAAGGACGAGGAAGGCGTGGAGTTACCATATTCGTGGAATGTGGATAACTTGTGCAAGTTTTTTCCGTAGTGTAAATTGGTAGGAGTCGGTTGCATAGAAGTTTTTTCTAGTTTTTACTTTCGCGCAATTTAAATTCAATAACAAGGTTGTACTCCTTTCCTCACATAGGGGGGACTCCATCCTGGAGCGTGAGGTTTTTAACGAGGCAATCTTCATGTAAAATTTCCTTTCCTTAATGAATGGAATAATTCCTCCCTACATTTCCTGCTTTTTACCTTCATGCATATTTTAAAGTGCTATCACGAATAGCCCACTCTAAAACTGAGTGAATCGAAGTGTTACACAAAGGTAGCCCACCCACAAGTGGTGAAACATAAATGATTCACAAGAATCAGTATCTTTAAAGAGCTGTTCTCGCAACGGCCCATCCGCAATGGATGCATCAAAAGCGATTCAATCTTGAATCGAAGCAACAACGAAAAGTTGCCAAGTCTCAAGTCAATTTTTAATTTTGAAGTGAGTGAAGCCTGGTTTCACATCGTGGCACCAAGGCCAAGCAATGGAAAACTTTCGTTATCGAAAAACAGCCTTGGAGCTGCAATATTCAACATTTTCCATTCAGATCCTAGTCCTACAATGCATTGCACGCCTAGGCGTCGCATAGTAGGCTAGCCTTTCTACGACGAAAGAAACAATTGGAAAAACGAACGAATTTATGCAATACCTTTCGTCAACATAAAATTACTTAAGCGGAGTATTGTTTATTACAGACCGATGAACAGAATTTAAAGTCCAAGGTTTCGCTCGGTGGTACATGAAATTTTCAGCTTACATTCTCCCAGTTTTCGAAGGGGGGAAGACGTTTTCTTTCAGAAACATCAATCGAAACCAGCGAGAATGCTAATCTAAGTACATCACTTTCACGAGAAAGGTAGCTCTATGCAGCTACCATCTGAATACCACCCTCCGCGACTCTTAGCCATGTCATACATGAAGCAATGATCCACGTCTTCCTCTTCATATGGCTCTTCTTTCACCTCCGGGGCTTCGTGAGCCTTCGGTTCCACCAGAGCAACCTTGCTAGTGTCGTTCATGGTCATAAAAAGCGAAGGGGATAACTGTGCAAAGAATGGTATTGACAGCAAAATTCCCAAAACTCTTTGAAAGTTTTCTTAGGGTATCGGCGTTGGAAAACCTTCCAAGATGCACCACTGACGCAGGTGTTGGCACGGCTAAAAGTCTTAGGCATCACATCCAACACTACACCTTCGCCCGACGTCTGTGAAAACAATTCGCGCAAAGTTTTACATCATATCCTTAAAGCATTAACAAATTTACACTGAAGCAGTTCCTAAGAATTTCTACATGTCTACACCTCCGAAGGGGGATCGGTAGCTGAATTCGGAGCCTGCCCTTCGTGCTGCAAAGGGGCGAGGGTCTCGCCAGTAACCGGGTCCTTGATATCCTTCTCGGTGTCGACCGTGCCGCGCGCAGGAGCGTTAGGCACAGCAGTCTCAGCTTCATCGCCATCAGCTTTTGGAGGCCAGTCCTGATACGGTCCATAAGGTCCTAGAGTTGCATCCGCACCGTGCACAGCCCGGTGTTCACGAAGTTCCAAAGCTTGCTTTGCCTGGCCAAAATAGAGCTATGAGAAAAGAAATGTATCAAGAATACGATATACTCAAGGTCAACAAAACCGATCAGGAAAAGCGGAAGTTACGAAGATCAAACCTTGGCAAGTCGATCGGCCACTTTCTTTCGTGCATGCTCACGACCACTTTCCACCCAGAACTTACGAAGTATGATCTTTGAAGTGCTCACAACCGCGCGCTTCCAGTAGTTGAAGAATAGCCTCGGAGCTTGTCGCCGCTCCGTAATCTCCAACCTTCGACATAGTGTCCGGTAACACTTTCAGCTCATCGTTCATCCAAGTGTAATAGCTAGCAATGTTGTCAGTAACTCGGAAGGTTTGGGTTTCAGCGCCGTATCGTTCTAGCACTCGGCGATAGGCATGAGCCAAATGAACTCCCCATTGGTGATAGTAGGATTCATTGTCTTCCAGAGTTTTTTCCAGTTCAGCCTTCGACTTTTTGAGCTCGTCAATCAGAGAGTCTCAAGTTTTAATCTAAACTTGATTTGCGTCGTTTTGATCAACGACATCTCGAAGCTCAGTTCTGCATTCCTCATAGCATTGCAAACTCTTTTCCAGCTCTCGTTTCAAAGCGTCCATAGCAGTTTTTTGTTTAGAACATTGCCCCGTCAGATCCTGAACTTGGCCAGTTAGACACTTGTTCTTTTCTTTCAGCCTTTCATTTTCTTCATGCAGCTTCTGATTCTCTTCCGCCAAGCGCAGTTTTTCATCACGAGAGTCATTCGTGATTCTCTCATAGCCCTTTCGACCAGCAACTATTCCTTTAGAAAGAAAGGATTGCATAATGTCTAGCAGTTGCTTGCCGTCAAGGTTCTCTAAAGAGTTCAGAAAATCTGCATCCGCAAAAGAAAAGTAAAGCCATTAGCCAAAACCCAATGGCAGAGCAAAATTCAGCCGCGTAGAAAAATCTAAGTACAAATCACCGGCAGTAAAAAAAACATCAAGGTACGGAGCAAAGAAGCGTACCATGCTCAAAAGCCGAAGGATCAGTGTCCAATCCATATGCCTCTCGCCCTTCCGGTTGGGGATTCTTGCCTTTGGTTCCCATCGCAACTAGAGTAGTGGCCACTGAAAAACCACACGAGTGGTAAGTTAACTCTCGAAAGTAAAGAAATTTGGCAAAAATGAAGAGAAAGTTTTCAAGATTAAGGTACTTGTGGTCTCCAAAGGCACAGGGTCACTCCCTCCGAATCCTGGCGCACCACTATCTCCGACCAGGGCTTGAACATTTTGTTCAGTGTCGTCAAAGGTAGGAGGTGGCGAGCGGGAAAACCTTCCTCACGAATGTTTATATCGGCCGAACCCAAATCGACGGGGCTCCCCGCTTTCAGTCCTTTCATCAAATCAGTTTTCTCCATCAAACCCATGTCATTTTTCTCAGGCGCCGAGGCCTGCGGGTCAGCCTTATCAGTTTCAGTCACAACATCTTCGTCAATATAAGACAATTCTTCGTCCCGATCGATAACATCCATCAACCCAACTACCGCTTTGATAGGCTCGTACTTGGGGAAATCAGGGCCACAAAGTTCGCCAGTTTTCTCATAATGATCCCAAAACCTCTTACCCGCGGCTTCTTCCTCCGGAGTTTGTTTCATGCATTTTTTAGGAGGACAAGTCACGGAGAAAGATGCCCATGCACGCGCATTCTTGGCCTCCGTCTTGGCCTTTTTAGCTGAATCAATTCGAGCAGTTTCCGGCTGATCTTTCGGCTCTTCAGGTTCTTTAGCCTTCAGAGGATATTTCCTCGTCAGCGGAATCTGCGGTGTGGCCAAGACATCTTCATCCTCATCTCCTTGTGTTGACGTTTCGATCCGTAATTTTTTATCCTTAGGTTTCCCAACCTCAGAGGGTTTCTCTTCAGTAGGGTTTTATTTGCTTTTCCCTGCGTCATTTGGGGCTTTCCTCTTGGAGGACGTCTTTTTCTCTAGGCCAGTGGTTGGTGTCACATCATGAATCTTCTTCTTTTCTTTTTCGGCGGCGGCCACTTTCGCTGCTTCAGTTTTCCGACGAACCAAATTTTCACTAATCTTCATCAACTTGGAAGATTTCTCGGCAAGCGGAGGCAATGTAGTTTTCGCAGCTTCAGCCTTACGCTGAGCCAGTACCTCAATAGCTTTTGCAACCTTAGAGGTGCCCTCCGCCGCAATAGTCGTTTTGCCCGCCTTACCCTTCTTGGAGGATTCCGCCGGCTCAGACCCAATGTTACCTGTCGGTTGCATCTTTTTGCCAGCCGTCGTCGGTCTCGGGCACGCTGGGCATGGAACGTTCATCTCTTCCAAGATGCGATTGACGCGACCCGAATGTTTCAAGATCTTCTGGGCACATTCCCACTCTTTGTGAGTGTAATTGCCGATCATTTGAATGACTTTTCTTTCAACTTCAGCCAATATTTCATCATCAGTCTTCCCTTCAGGGCGCTTGACGTTGAATTTGGGGCTACGGATCTCGTGATCAAGTCCAGGCAGTTGTTTCATGCTGAAAGCCCAAGTACCCCACCGGGGCTTGCAAGGCCAAATATCTGCCGCCACGAAATCCTCAAGAGCATCTCGCGTAGTAATCACGCGAGTAGCTTGGAAGAAAGCGCTAGTACTGGCAGAAGTGCGACTCCCTTTGGTGAGTTCCGGAGCCAATTCAACTTCCAAATCTACCATACGACTGGCCAAGTCATAAGTCACCACTTCTTCACATTGTGCGTTCAGTCCAATCACTGGAATAGTGGCATAAAACCAATAGGAATTCCATTTATTAGCCCACTTATTCTTATAAGCTGGGGATAGTTCCACAGGAGGTTGGTTCTTGTTTACTCGACGAGTCTGAAAGGTGCAGCAATCATATTGAGCTTCTTTCTCTTCATCATCCACGATAACAGTTTTCTTGGCCCAGTGAATCTCGAAATGACGGACAAAAGTGTCCACGTCATTCGTTCCGGCAAAAGAGCGGCATGCCCACAAAAATTTGGAAATTTGGGGGATCGAATTAGGCGTCAGTTGATGAATCTGAACATTGTAAGCTGCCAATATTTCAGCGAATCTTCTCGACACTGGCAGCCGAAAGCCCACGGTGAAAAAATCACGAAAAACGACACCCTCATTCTTCCGAGGTTTCAGAGTTGTCTCTTTCCCAGGTGGCCGACAGTCACCTGACAAAAAGCAACCTTCTGAAACCAGGGCGTCCAACTCCGATTGTGTCATCAATGACCGACCCATGAAACATGTACTGGGTTTGACTAGATCTTCAGGACCAGCATTCAAGCCTGCCAAATTCTCCCCCAATTCCTCGACGGCGGCAGTACCACTCCCCTCAGCGACCTCACCCTCCTCAATGCTGGCTTCAGTTTTCTTAGCATCTGTGTCGCTCAACATAATTTCTACATCATCTCCACTATCGGAATCACTACTCTCATCGCTATTCGAAGTGGATGAAGAACTGCCGCTCTCGCGAGAGCTAGCAGATCCATCCAAGCCAAAAATCTTACCAGATTCCGAGCTGGATGACGACGAGGAAGAAGCCGCGGCAGCTTCCGCAGCCTCAGGTGAAGCAGGACGGTCCTCTCGATTTGACGGAGAGCCTTCGCCTTCCATCGCTTTAGCTGTATGCCTAACGCGAGCCATGTGTCTATAAAATCTCAATCTCAAAACATTGCATCGCGGAAAACAAGCGAAGGAAACGCCCTTTTTTCTCAAAGGCTGGAACTAACCTCAATAAGCGACCAGCCTTCACGGAACGTGATCTGCGAGAGACGAAGCCTTAGAGCTCAATCGCGGATTTCAGAAGGGAAAGGAGAGTGGTGAAAGTGACAACAGTGTGAATGCGTCGCCGACCCCCTCTATTTATAGGCACCGAACGGTAACGGTCGAATCTTTTGAACCTAACGGCTAAAAGTGAGGGCAAAATAGTAATTCGTATGGCTGTCTCGGGAGTCAACGTCGTGAAAGACGTTTTCTTTTGCCTCGATTCTCGAATCTTAGGTTTCGGCGGCTCAAGTTTTTGGCCTCACAAACATTTCGCCACCGAGGGGCTTCTGTTGGGGATTCGAAATCAAGATTGACAAAGTCAACGCTTTGGAATCATCGAAACACACTCAGTCAATCCAATGGCGTCGCTTGTACAAGTGACGAAGCCACCGAAGCCAATCGGTTTGTCTTTTCCTTTAACCCGCGAGCTTTCGCTGGGTATCTTTCGTCGCCATAAAGCCATAGTGATATAGGGAGTGCTAATATCTAACCCGGAACATGCTCCCCTCTTACATCAGCTTTCGCCTGATACCCTTCGTCACCCGAAAGATTCAGCATGGGGCGAAGGGTTTAATTCCCCAAGCTTCGGACTTGATGCTATCAGCTTTTCGCAGGACGAAACCCCAGGGTCGAATCTTCTCTGTCCAGCGAATGTTAGCCCGTATGTCGCTCGGGGGTTTCGTCGTCGCTAACAACTCATCCGTTCGTATCTGGTTTTGCGTGTGTTTCAGGTACGGGAATTCACTAGGCGAAAGGGACATCTCCAAAGATTGAAGGTCTTCACCCGACAGGCGCACGTGCTGATGCCGGAAAAAGCGCCGTAATATGCGGCGCGATCTCAGGAAAGCGCCGATTACGTGAAGACCCAATGGAGAATTCCCAAAATTAGCCTAGTACATTCTTGTTTGATCCGTTTTACACAAGGACAATTTCGGTATGTAAAAAGTCCGTTCGTCTCCCTATAAAAGGAGGCCGACCGACACTTGTAAAGGAGAGCGTCTTTTGAGAATTACACTATTGAGAGTTAGCTTTTTGTCTTCCTAGAGCTTTCTACTTGAGTCCTTCGATTCATTGTTCGTGTTAGGCTTCGCCATAGCACAACATACACCATTTTTCATATCAAGGTTAATTTGATTAATGTTCACTTCACATGCTTTTCATTAATAAAAGATGATTAGTGTGCCACATCTCAGTTTTTATAAACTAAATGTTAATTTGCTTAATAATTAATTAACTTTTTTCTAATTAAAAGTTGATTAGGCTTTTACACCGTCTTTTATAATAAATGCTAACTTGACTAATGTCAACATGCATGTGCTTTCTAAATAAAGTTTGTTTAGCTCAACACATCACATGCCTTTATTCGATTAGTTGTTCTAATCTTTTCTAAGTTAAATGTTTAATTGGTATAATTTATACTTGAACTTTTATAAACAAAATTTGACTAGGTTATATACCTCGGTTTTGAAAATAAAGTTTAATTTGAATTAATTCCAACTTAGGGTATTTTCTTTTTGAAATGTCCTTTGCATATATTTTACTAATTAAAATGAACCCAAGCTTATAGTCTTTTGTGTTCATAAATGCAAATCGTTCATTAGACGTTCTTTTTTTGTATATCTAGCCTTGTGTAAGCTTTAGATATTTCTAAATCCAGTTCTAGCTTACATCAAGTTGCTTCCTACATCCAGCCGAGCCTTTCCCTTCTAAGCACGTTTTGTGTGCTTTAGTGATCCATAGAATCAAGCCTATCCTTTAGTGCATTCTTTTAAATCTTTTCTTTTGATTGGTGTATTGTCCTTAGTTAGTTTGTTTGTTTGCTTTGTATGCTTGTGCCCGATGATTGATGCGCATAGAGTGAACGTGGTTCGAGAAGCTTTGAAGAGCAAGAAGATGAAGATTTCTGAGCATCTACTCTGTGGTTAAAGGCAAGTGTGTCCTTGTGCTTTTGTCCCAATAACTATGTTTAATCACTCATTGTATCGCTTTGCATTAATAATGATGGGTCCTATTAAGGATTATCCTAGTCTTTATTAACATCATTCCTTATTAGCCTGGGTTTACCTTTATGTTGGGTAGCTATGCTTAGTTGCTATACTCTGGGTTATGGTGGTTTAATGAACAATAATGATGAACTTGTTTTACCTCTATGCTATATATCTCTGTTTAAATACAAGATCACAATACTTAATCGGAACATGGGGCGACCACCCAGGAAAACCGTACAACCACAAGACATATGGCCCTGTCTTGGCCAAGTAATTAGTGGACTCTAGTGTTGGACTGGTGATTAGGGGGGTGCAGGACTCGCGGAACCTCGTGCACTGGAACACACTAGGGAAGTCTTTGTAAAGGCCTCGTAGCGTCCCTATGCAGCCACACCTCGGTAGTGTGGTATGGTACCTGATCAGCATCACGTGGTTGGGTTTAAAGTTCTTCGAGACTTTTACGCGACTTGTGGTGAAAGTGTACAACCTCTGCAGAGTGTAAAACTAATCGATTAGCCGTTGTCACGGTCAAGAGCGGCCTGGACCCTCACATGATAATTGAACTTGAAGATGAACTTAAATCGTGCTCTCTGGTTATGTTAGCCATATGCTTATGGCGTATCTCTTATCTCTATGCTTAACTGTGGGATGGTATATACTTATACTTGTTAGTAAATAGTTGTTTAAATAAAATTTTGACCAACTAAAATGCTAAATGCTCATAACCCAGTCCACTATAAAGCTTTTGCATTCATACTTTCCCCACACTTGCTGAGTACGACAAGTGCTCACCCTTGCTATAAACAATGTTGCTCAGAAAGAGGAAGCTACTATGGAGCTTGCTGAAGATGTTGCTGAGTTCTAGACGTACGAAACCCCCAGTCGACTGCCTGTGATGTTTGGAGCCTTCGTTTCCAGGATTAAGCGTAAATCTCTGATAATCTTTTTTTTTCTTACGTGATACTGTTTCTGTATTCACTTATATGTCACTATATGCATGAAACTTGATCCTGGCATGCATATAGGATTGCACTTGGTTTTCTTTGGAAAAACAGGTGTGACAGAGTGGTATCAGAGCTGTATCGACTGTATGACGTAAGCCTAGATAGCAACGGTCGTTCCTTAAGATTTCTTTTGATCTAAAATTCATCACTACCTTTCCCTTGACCTCTGTGATGAATATTCCCACTCCTTGACCATTTTCTTTTGATAATCCCCCTTGATATCTTGCTTTCCTATCCACATATCTTCCTCATTGAACTTCTCCTTGCTCTCCATATAATGCTACTTTGGATCCCCCTTGACTTTTGATTCCAAAGTGTCCTTCTAATTCAAACATCCCTAGATGATCAATGATCGGTGAAGCTATGCCCATGCTTAGGAGGATGCCCTATTACTATTAACAACATTTAGCATCGCTCCCTTGACTATCTTGATTGGTGAAATTGTGTGTTTGCATGATGATGCTTGGTTTTATGACCTTGATTGATTCGTTTCTTTGTAGTGAGTGTTGGTGTATTGTGGGTCCTATATCTGCAATGACATCAGTTGCCTAGTCGGGTTCTTCTTTTGTACCTCCTATCTCCTTGTCACCTTCCTTCCTCTCTACATCATCGAATGAAGGACATCAGAAGAAGAAATTGAAGCCCACACCAACATTAACAAGCGAATGCTACTTCCATCATCGGGAGCAAGTTGAAGAAAAGAAGACATCACTCTACCTTCCTTTCCATCTTGTGCTTGCTACTATTTCATCTAGCTCTTTCTGGTGAAGACTCCGTCGACTAAGAAGGATGAATATTGAAGAGCCTACACGAGGACGGCAAAAGTGGAAGACCGCCTGCCTACCTCAGCAGCAATGTTCTTGTTTATCTCCCTCCTCCTTGCTTCTTCTTTCTTCGAATCTCGAGACGAGATTCCATTTAAGGGGGTAGATTTGTCACACCCTGAAATTTTTAATTTCAGGATTTGAATAGAGAGAATAATAAAATAACAATTTTCTCATAATTTTAAAAAATTTTCAACATTTATTTTCTTTACAGGAAATATAGTATAGGAAAAATCCTTGTTTGATTTTCTGAATCAAATAAAAAAAGTTGTGAGTGTTGCATTCATGCCGATGCATCTTGGTGCTTCTTGAGTGCTAAAGGTTTCAAAAATGCGTTTAGGTGCTGTCCAAATCCTTCCGAGAATTTTCCGGACTTTTCTGGAATTTATTCTCACTTTCCTCGAGCTATTTCTATTTATTAGAAGGCTCTAAAATCTTTTTCATGAGCTCCAAATACTTTATTTGGGTTGTTCATGCCCCAATTTGTCTCTGGGAATTTTCCTAGAATTTTTGGGATTTTCAGAATATTTTTCGTGGCTTTAATGAATTATCTAGCTATTTCTAGATTATTCTTTTCACAAAAATATTTTCTGAAAATAAAAAGAAACATTTTTCTTTTCCCCTTTCCTTCCTCCACTTTTAGCCGCAGCTGCTTTCAGCCCAACAGCCGAAGTCCGCTGCCGCTCCTTGGACTCCTCTGTTCAGTTCGCGCCGCAGATGCTTGTGGCCCAACAGCGGCCCAGCTCGCTAGACAGCAGCAACCTACGGAAGTCTGGAGGACCCCTGAGTTTTTCACTCTCGCTCGCTCGGCCACCCTAGCTCCGCCTTGGCCCAGCAGCCCTGCCGACCCGTCCCGACCCATCTCCAACCGGCCCGGCCACGAGCCCACCAGAGCCCATCTGGGCCCAGGCACGCCGGTCTCCATGGCGGACACAGCAACCCGCCGCCGCCGGCCGTCCTTGGCTTCCACACCAAGGCAGCCCTGTGCCTTCGGCCCTATTTAAGGCGCCGCCACCTCCCTCGCGTGTCCTAGCCGCACCGCCTCGCCGTCCAGCCGCGCGTGCCGTCGCCACCCATCCGCCGACGCCATGGAGCCAAGCGCCGCCGCGGGACGTCGCCGATTCACCGCAAACGAAGCTCAGCCGGAGCAAATCGACCCCGCCAGGAGCTTCGCCTCGCCGAGCCGCACTCCCTCCGCCGCTTCTCGTCGCCGGGAGTCCACCGGAGCACCGCTGACGCCTGGATGCCGAGCCGTCCGCCCCGAGCTCGACCGCCGGCGCCGTCAACCCCGAAATTCGGCCGCCGCCGTCTACCTCCGCCCACGGTGAGCACCCCTACGTGATCTCCTTGCTCTCCTCTATCTCCTGTGCTGTTCACCCGACACCCTAGGTCGCCGGAATGCCGCCACCGCATGAAGGCCGAGCTGGCCACCATGGCCGACCGCCGCCGTCTTCTGCGAGATCCGGCCAGTTCCACCCATCCTCTCCCGTTGGTGAGCAGCCCATCCAGATCCCCTCGTCCTCCTCCTTTATTTCCTTGCCTCGGCCGAACCCCTAGCCGCCTGGAGCGTCGGCGACCCCGTCGGCCAGGCCGCCGTCCGCCCCTGTCCATCGAGCAGAAGCAGAAGAAAGAAGATGGTTGGTTGTTTTGTGTTTAGCCCCCTAAGGAACCCTGTAATCTATAGATCTTTTATGTGTCTTGTATCTTTCTTAGTTTTACCCCTAGATCTTTCCAGATCCTTGCAACCAGATCCAATCTGTGTCCTTTTGTAGATCTAACCCTGAAGTTTAACCTTTTAGCGGGCACTGTTTCCTGTGTCTCGGGAATCTTTTCAGTTAACCCTGATATCTATAGATAATCGCAACTAGGTCCTTTTATCTTGTTTTCTCCATAGATTTCATGTTTTAGATCCGTTTTCATCCGTTCAAGTTGCGTTAGGTTTATAATAAAATAAAGTACGCGTTAGTGGTGTGATTTCATCATGATTGTTTTCTGAAAATTAATTTAATATTAATTTTGATTAATGCTTAATTAAACATGCCTTTTCTAAATAAAAGTAACATAGTGGTATACACCGTTTTTCATATCAAGGTTAATTTGATTAATGTTCACTTCACATGCTTTTCATTAATAAAAGATGATTAGTGTGCCACATCTCGGTTTTTATAAACTAAATGTTAATTTGCTTAATAATTAATTAACTTTTTTCTAATTAAAAGTTGATTAGGCTTTTACACCGCTTTTATAATAAATGCTAACTTGACTAATGTCAACATGCATGTGCTTTCTAAATAAAGTTTGTTTAGCTCAACACGTCATATGCCTTTATTTGATTAGTTGTTCTAATCTTTTCTAAGTTAAATGTTTAATTGGTACAATTTATACTCGAACTTTTATAAATAAAATTTGACTAGGTTATATACCTCGGTTTTGAAAATAAAGTTTAATTTGAATTGATTCCAACTTAGGGTATTTTCTTTTTGAAATATCCTTTGCATATATTTTACTAATTAAAATGAACCCAAGCTTATAGTCTTTTGTGTTCATAAATGCAAATCGTTCATTAGACGTTCTTTTTTGTGTATCTAGCCTTGTGTAAGCTTTAGATCTTTCTAAATCCAGTTCTAGCTTACATCAAGTTGCTTCCTACATCCAGCCGAGCCTTTCCCTTCTAAGCACGTTTTGTGTGCTTTAGTGATCCATAGAATCAAGCCTATCCTTTAGTGTGTTCTTTTAAATCTTTTCTTTTGATTGGTGTATTGTCCTTAGTTAGTTTGTTTATTTGCATTGTATGCTTGTGCCCGATGATTGATGCGCATAGAGTGAACGTGGTTCGAGAAGCTTTGAAGAGCATGAAGATGAAGATTTCTAAGCATCTACTCTGTGGTTAAAGGCAATTTAATCACTCATTGCATTGCTTTGCATTAATAATGATGGGTCCTATTAAGGATTATGCTAGTCTTTATTAACATCATTCCTTGTTAGCCTGGGTTTACCTTTATGTTGGGTAGCTATGCTTAGTTGCTATACTCTGGGTTATGGTGGTTTAATGAACAATAATGATGAACTTGTTTTACCTCTATGCTATATATCTCTGTTTAAATACAAGATCACAATACTTAATCGGAACATGGGGCGACCACCCAGGAAAACCGTACAACCACAAGACATATGGCTCTGTCTTGGCCATGTAATTAGAGGACTCTAGTGTTGGACTGGTGATTAGGGGGGGCAGGACTCGCGGAACCTCGTGCACTGGAACACACTAGGGAAGTCTTTGTAAAGGCCTCGTAGCGTCCCTATGCAGCCACACCTCGGTAGTGTGGTATGGTGCCTGATCAGCATCGCGTGGTTGGGTTTAAAGTTCTTCGAGACTTTTATGCGACTTGTGATGAAAGTGTACAACCTCTGCAGAGTGTAAAACTAACCGATTAGCCGTGCTCACGGTCAAGAGCGGCCTGGACCCTCACATGATAATTGAACTTGAAGATGGACTTAAATCGTGCTCTCTGGTTATGTTAGCCATATGCTTATGGCGTATCTCTTATCTCTATGCTTAACTGTGGGATGGTATATACTTATACTTGTTAGTAAATAGTTGTTTAAATAAAATTTTGACCAACTAAAATGCAAAATGCTCAGAGCCCAGTCCACTATAAAGCCTTTGCATTCATACTTTCCCCACACTTGCTGAGTACGACAAGTGCTCACCCTTGCTATAAACAATGTTACTCAAAAAGAGGAAGCTACTATGGAGCTTGCTGAAGATGTTGCTGAGTTCTAGGCGTACGAAACCCCCAGTCGACTGCCTGTGATGTTTGGAGCCTTCGTTTCCAGTGTTAAGCGTAAATCTTTGATAATCTTTCTTTTTCTTACGTGATACTGAATCTGTATTCACTTATATGTCACTATATGCATGAAACTTGATCCTGGTATGCATATAGGATTGCACTTGGTTTTCTTTGGAAAAACAGGTGTGACACTTAATTAGATCTTTGCCATTATAACTTTGCTGGTTTTAAAGTACACCATTACATCACATGTTTGAAATATGCCATTATTTACGTTGAGCTCACTATAAGGTGTATAGAGGGGTATACAATGTTCGTATGGACAAGATTGCCCTTGCTCGATCCATCTTTCTCATTTCACTGGCGTGCGGGACTCACACATCAGGGTCTTCTTCAACCTCCCGCCATCGCTGCACCAGGAGGCCATGCGCTCAAGCCGCGTCCCCGGGTGGGTGACGCCCTGTTGCTCCCTTCATCGGCAATCTGCGCCGTGGCCGCACCGGTTTTGGATACGCTATTTTGGATATGCTTGTGAAAATCTGCGCAGTATTGTAAAATTCTTCAATAGTGTAAAATTCTTCAAGAGGCGAGAGCTTTGTCATCATTTATCAGGTCTGAAAGCCATTTTGTGAAGAAACTGACAACTGCCAACCTCTCTGGTATCTAGATAGACAAAGAAAACAGAAATATGGACCAAGTGAGTACAACAGAAGGATAATCTAATAAGGCCGATTGACTTTAAACTAACAGAAGTTTCCTTACAAACCGCGGAGCATATTGAAAGTATAACCTTGCACAATCTATACCTTACATCTAGTTGTGATGACAGATACAAATTACAGGGCACCAGAAAAAAAAATTGAAAATAGCATCACTCTGCATGTACCTTGGTCACAACACCAATCAACAATTGGGTACCATCCCTTTTCTTCTTGCTTTTGATGATCCATTCTGTTTTTCTCCTGGAGGCGTCACTCTGATTATGTCACTTTCAGTTGTCAGACAATCAGTGTTACTACAATTGGGTACTGCTTAATCATGAAAGCTCAATTGTCACGCAAAAGAATAACTATAGTGATGCTTACTGGCACTTAACAGAGGCAAAGGAGGTAAATTCATGCATAATGCTTCGTGACTCCCAAGAAAAATACAATTCAGTTCAAAAAACAATAGCTACCGAGTATAATTTAAGAATGACATCCACATTAACCACTAAATAAGTTGGCTGTCTAGATCCTATTGTGCATCCTTTATTAATCTTTGAGATGTTGCTTCTTGCTGACATACCATCATCAATATCCATAGGCAAAATGTTAAATTCAGAAACTTATTAAAATATTATATTTCTTTGAAACACCGAGAGTTGCTTGCTTGTCACTGAAATTCAGATGTGAGGAGTATAATCAGCATCAGCTATCCAGAAGAGTCATTTCGATTAGTACAAATGACTTGATGAGATGCAAGAATGCTCACGGCAAAAAATAAACAGAAATTCAAAGCCATATATCTTGGATGCACGATTAGGGGTCATATACCTTCCGATCCTTTGCTACCAGATTAACGGGATCACCCTGGATTGAAAACGCACTGAAATTCAAATCCATGTCTGAGGAAGCGAAAGCCAATGACCGGAAGAAAGGGCATCACTTACCTGAGCATGCACCATCGAGATCCGGAACCTCAACTTGCAGCCATGATGGTTGCACCTAAGGCAGCTTCAATGCCGAACGGTAGAGGAGTAGGTCGTGGCAGATCGGCCTTCTGCTCGTGACTGGGTAGCGGCGAGAGATGGATGACGGGAGGAGGGGGCCGGTTGTTGGTTTTTTTAATATGGCTGTCAACATTTATATTTATATCATTTATGATTGTTACTATATATTCACCTCAATGTGGAATTATTTATTGCTGCGTGTGATAAAGGAATTATTGATGTGAAATCTAATTTGAGAAATTTGTACTCGAGGTGCCGAGTACGTTTGTGCTGGAACACAGTAGAGGAACAAGTTGAGATCGACTCTACTAGAATGTTTATTATGTACGTACATGTATGACCCGGGTGCAGCACGACGGAAGCGTTGGGTTTGTTTTGCAGGATCGGCTCTGCAGGCTGTTAATCCACATGAACAGATTGGAATTGATCTCATATATACAACTGATCGTGGCACATGACTCACACATGTGTGCTAGGGACTGATATATATTTTAGACTCACTAAACTGACATGTCTGATCGTGGTTGGTGACATGGTTCAGGAGTCACGGATTTTCCGGAACACAGGTGGAATATTTGTAACACCCGGAAGTGGAGTCTATAAATAGGTCCCTACCCTCTAGCCTCATTATGCATTGTGAGCGGCACCACGGATAAGGCAGAGGAATACATGGTAGACCGCATAGCCCACAATTTCCTACATTGGTATCAGAGCCGTTACGATCTGCATCCACGTAATTCCGCTGCAAACTCGCGTGGAAAACCCTAACTCCACCAAAAAAAGAAAACTCTGCTGCCGCCGCCGCGCCTTTCCATCTATTGGTGTCGCGGTGCCACCGTCACCTCTCCGTCGTCGCCATCGCAACTCGATTTCTGCGTGGAAGTTGGAGCACATTCTCAACCCCCTTGCTCCTATCGTGCACGCATAAATCGAGAAAGTTCCGGTGGTACGATCTCTTCGATCTGTGCTGCTGCCGCACTTGTCAAGATTGCAAGGAGCTCCTGTACGTGTGTGTTGCTTGCTGGTAATCACCAAGCACGTGAAGATCAGGGAAGGAGCTGATACGTGGGGGGCTTCACTTGGTGCTCTGCGCACACGTGGATCGAGATTCCCTGGTAACTCATAATCACCACTCGCAATGGCATCTAATAGTGTATTTTCTGAGCTGCTTAAATCGTGCAAGTTAGATGGATCTAATTTCACGATTTGGAAACGGGAAATCATGTATCTGCTTACTGTTGAGAATATTGATTATGTCATTGATGTGCCTGAACCGGAAAAGCCTAAGGATGATGCCACTGATGAGGAAAAGAAAGATTATTTGATGGAATATGAAAGTTAGGCTAAAGATAACAAAAGGGCTCGCATATTTATGTTGGGATCTATGACAGATTCTTTAGCTGCTGAGTACGAGAGTGAACAGGTTGCTCGGAAAATATTAGGCAAACTGGAAAAGGATTTTGGTGATGTATCTCTTGTAAAGGTGCTCAGCCTTGTTAATCGTTTTCTCTCCACCAAGATGGGTGAGGGTGGTTCTGTTAATGAGCATATCAATAAACTCTGTGTTTTAGCAGAGGAATTAAAAATTCCTGGCTACCCTTTTCAAGAAGAAGTGCAAGTTATGGTTGTTCTGAACTCTTTGTCGAATTCATGGGAACAATTTAAAGTGACCTTTTGTCATTCTGAGCGTACACTTAATATGCGCAACCTAAGGCATCACTTGGTTATGGAGGAAGACAGAAAACTCTGCCAGGGAAAGGAAAGAAACTCAAATAATTCATAGTTGCACCTTGGAGAGGAAAGGTACAATGCAAATAAAAGGAATTGGCAAAAGAAGAAATATAAAGTGGATTTAAGAGACAAGCTTAACAAGAAACGTGATCGTGATGATCGTGGAATTATGACTCATCTCAGAGGAATGACAAGAACAAAGGGATTTCGTTTGTCATAATTGTGGTCAGTATGGGCATTTTAGAGCTGAATGCAGGAAGAAAAGGAGGCACAATGAGAAAAAGAAGCAAGAAAACCATCATGATGATCCTAAAGGCAACCCTTCAGAGGGAGGTATGCAAAGTATTTTTGTATGCACTGAATATTTATTTACTATTAAAAAAAGCAACACAGAAACAGGAGGACCCCCGCGTCGTCCTCCTGGGCGACTCGGGGGGCGACACCGCATTCCCCAAGCCCTCCCCGCCTCGATCTCGCCGGCCGCCGCCGCCGCCGGCGATGGCGGCGGCCTGCGGCTGCGCCGCGCCTTCCTCTCCTCCCTCTTCCCCACCCTCTCTCCACCTCCACAGCCCTAGCTTTCTTCCAACCGTGGTCGTTCTTCCCTTTCTGCTCGAGGTCAACGTCGGCCGCCGAACCTCGATTCGCGTCGGCTGCTGCCGGATCTGCGCCAATCGCGTCCGGATCCGTGCTCTCCACCGCCGGATCCGCGCCGGCTGTGGCTGGATCCGCGCTCCTCGCCGCCGGACCCGCGGCCGTTGCGCGTTGGGTCGCCGCTGCGATGGTCTCCGCTGGCGTGCGGCCTGGCGTGCCTCCGGGTCGTGTCGTTCGTCTCCGCCGCCGGTTGCCGCTTCCCCGTCGACGCCTCCCCCGTGGTCGGCGGGCCGCCAGTCGCCACCAGGCTGCTGTGATGCTGCGCGGCCGCTTGCCTTGGCAGTGCCTGCGATCCAGTCGTCTTTTTCGGTTCCGGGGAGGGGTCTGCTGCCAAAGAGCGTCCTTTCCTCGCCCTTGGGGTCGTGTTGGTCGGTTCTGCGGTCGCTTGGTCCGAGTCTGGTGTTGTGGGGGACGCTACAAGTCGCTGCTGCCCGGGCGAGGGTCGCCCATTGCCTAGACTTTCAGGTGAAAACCTTGCCCGTTGGGCATTCAATGACGGCGCTTGCGGGCATCGTTCCCCTCCTTGGAGGCGTTGATGCTAAGTCTGGTGGGGCGGCTCCCCTCCATTGGCGACCGGCGCCTTTGCTGGCGTGCTTGGGGTTGGGGTAGAGGTGAAAGCCTATGCCTGCTTACAGGCCGGTGATGTTGATGCCATGTGGCGCCGTGTTCTCCTTGGAGACATCATTCAATTGCCCCTCCCTGCAGCTACCTGTGTGGTTGGCGTAGCTCCCTTCTCTGTTCCTGCCTACGCTCGATTCTTCGCTCTGTTGCCATGGTGGTCGTGGTCGTGGCGGCTGCCGTCCTACCGTGTTGGTTGCTGATGTTAGGATGTTGGTTGTTGGTCGTAACGGATGTCTGCCGCCCTATCGTGCAGATGGTGGTCTTGTGTTGGACGGATGCTTGGTCGTCGTGCTTCCTTTCTGGTGGAGGTTCTGCCGTCGTGTTTGTGGTTGTTGGTTGGTCGTTGCTTTGCCACCTTGGCGTGCTTGGCGGACTTCGCCACCGCAGTTGTGTTTCTTCGTGGTTGTCTCCAGTCATGCTTGCTCACCCTCTACGACATCCTTGGCGGCAGTGCGCTTCTTTCTGCAGGTTCAGTCCTTCGGTTGGCTCTCCAGGCGGTTAGGTTAGGAGTCTTCTTTTGTTGTCTTGTGTTTGTTCGCGGCTGCGTCCGCATCTGGTCGTGTTGTTGCGGTTGTGTCCACCTCTGTTCGTGTTGTTCTCTTCTTTTGTGTTCCACTTTCGGTCGTTTGTAACTCTCTTCTTCTTAATGAAAAACGTGCTATGCACGTCTTAAAATAAAAAAAATATTTATTTACTACTACTTCTCCAAATAGTTGGGTTGTCGATTCTAGTTCTACATCACATATTGCTAGAGATCATAAATCTTTTACTTCCATGCAAACAATTCCAAGAGGAAATAGATATGTCTACTTTGGCACTAATGCTAGAGCCGATATACTTGGAATTGGAAATTATGTCCTAAAACTCCCTGGTGGAGGAAAGTTACTGTTAAATGACACTTTATATTCACCTAGCATGAGAAGGAATTTAGTATCTGTCTCTCGGTTGGAATCTGTTGGTTATGATATTCTATTTGGAAAAGGAAGAGTTAAAATATTGCTCAATGGGAAATTAGTGCGTACTGGTGTTCGTCATGATGGCCTTTATTTTCTTGATGATTTATTAGAAGATGGCAACACTGATTGCTTAGTTGGTGAAGATATCTCTATAGTGAGGAATACTATTGATAGGAATACATGCTCGGAATCTTATTTATGGCATTTACGACTTGGTCACATATCTAAAAACAGAATTAAAAGGCTTATTAATTCTGGAATTCTAAACTTTAAGTGGGAGGATTTTGGTACATGTGAGGCATGCATAATGGGTAAAATGACCCGTGCGCCTTTTCCAAAGGCGGAAAGATCTAAGGAACCCCTTGCTATAATTCATTCTGATATCTGTGGTCCAATGTCTACTCCTACTAAAGGGAAAAAGGTTTATTTTATGTCATTCATTGATGATTATTCTAGATATGGTTATATTTATCTTCTCAAACAAAAGTCAGAAGGTTTCGATGCATTCAAGACATTTAAAACTGAAGTGGAAAATCAGTTGAATAAAACAATTAAGGTTTTAAGAACTGATCGTGGGGGAGAATACACTTCAAGAATATTAAATGACTTCTGTAAAGAACATGGAATTATTCATCAGTACACTTTGTCATACACTCCGCAAAAAAATGGTGTAGCTGAGCGGAGGAATAGAACTCTCATGGACATGGTTAGGTCAATGATGGCATATTCTGATCTCCCTTTGTCTTTTTGGGGTGAAGCTTTGCATACCGCTGTTTATTTATTGAATCATTCACCATCTAAAGCTGTTGCCGTCACTCCTTATGAATTGTGGACCGGAAGGAAACCCTCACTTCTCCATTTAGCTGTTTGGGGTTGCAATGCTCATATTAGAGTACCAAATCCATATCGTACTAAGTTGCAACCTAAGAGCACACCAGGAATTTTATTGGCTATTCTATGGAATCTAAAGGGTATAGGTTTTATGATATTGAAAATGATAAACTGGTGGAAAGTAGAGATGCAATTTTTTTAGATCAACACACACCTCTCCGTGCTAAGAGAGCAAGGGTGGAATTACTAGCAACCCCATATGAACCACAAATGGACACATCTGGAATTAACTCACATGGTGAGGAAAATTATACCCCGGAAGGAGACACATACCAAATTCCCAACATTAATATACTTAGGAGAAGTGGGAGGAATACACATGCACCATCCTATTTAGATGATTATTATGTGTTTCTGGGGAAGTCCACTCTAAAGTTCCAGATATAGAGGATGATCCAAAGACTTACAATGAAGCCATTAATTGCCCACACTCAAAACTTTGGGTGGAAGCAATGCGGGAAGAATTAAACTCGATGAGAAAACATAAAGTTTGGGAACTAGTTTCTTTACCAAACAACCGCAAGCCCATAGGTTGCAAATGGATTTTCAAAAGGAAATTGAATGCAGCAGGTCAAGTGGAACAATATAAGGCTAGACTTGTTGCTAAAGGCTATACACAAAGGGAAGGTGTTGACTTTGTGGAAACTTTTTCTCCTATTGCAAAGTTTACTTCTATTCATATTATTAGTGCTTTGTTGGCATATTATGATCTTGAACTCCATCAAATGGATGTGAAAACTGCTTTTCTTAATGGGAATTTAGAGGAGGAAATATATATGTTGCAACCGGAAGGTTTTGGAGAAAAGAGAAATAAAAGTATGGTTTGCAAATTAAATAGATCAATCTATGGGCTTAAACAAGCTTCACGTCAATGGAATATTCTTTTTGATAATGCTCTCACGTCATATGGTTTTTCAATGACGGAAGGTGACCATTGCATATATACTAAAGTTGATGGTGGCAATTTTGTATGGGATCCCATTTTGTATTACTGTCTTTATATGTTGATGATATTCTCATTGCTTCTAATGATAAAGTAACATTGGCGAAAGTAAAAGATTGGTTGTCTTCTAAATTTGATATGAAAGATATGGGGGAAGCTTCCTATGTCTTAGGAGTGGAAATACATAGAGATCGGAATAAACGACTTCTTAGTTTGTCACAAAAGACTTACCTTCAAAGTGTTATGAAACGATTTTCTATGGAATATTGCAAATCTACTACTGTACCCATAGTAAAGGGAACCAAACTCAGTGAGGAATTATGTCCACATACTCCTGAGGAAAAAGAAAGGATGAAAGGCATTCCTTATTCTTCAGCCTTGGGAAGTCTTATGTATGCTATGTTATTCACACGGCCTGACCTTAGCCACGCAATTGGAATTCTTAGTAGATATCAAAAGAATCCTGGGGAAGAGCACTGGAAACAACTGAAATATGTACTGCGTTATGTCAAAGGAACTTTGGACTATTCTTTATGTTTTAACGGTCATAATCTTCAGCTGCAGGGTTATACTAATGCTGATTGGCAAGGGGATTTGGATGACCGAAAGTCTACGTCTAGTTATATATTCACTTTAGCAGGAGGTGCAACTTGTTGGTGTAGCAGGAAGCAAGATTCAGTTGCTCTTTCATCCATGGAAGCTGAATACATTGCTGCATCTGAAGCAGCAAAGGAAGGTGTGTGGCTAAGGGAATTTCTTGCATCACTTAAGTTTGTGGAAAGTGCATCACAACCTGTCACTATTTTTTGTGATAATATGGCGGCGATCAAGGTCTCCAAGGATCCTAAATTTCATAGTAAAAGTAAACACATTGAGGGAAGGTATCATTATATTCAAGATGTAATAAATAGACTCAAGAGTATTCGTTTGGTTTATTTGCCTAGTACTAGTATGGTTGCAGACCCACTGACTAAGCCTGTTAGTCAGGAATTATTTTCCAAGCATACTAGAGACATGGGACTTCGGGTTATTGATTAAAATGTTTAAGCCAAGTGGGAGATGTTGGTTTTTTTTATACGGCTGTCAACATTTATATTTATATCATTTATGATTGTTATTATATATTCACCTCAATGTGGAATTATTTATTGATGCGTGTGATAAAGGAATTATTGATGTGAAATCTAACTCGAGGAATTTGTACTCGAGGTGCCGAGGACGTTTGTGCTGGAACACAGTAGAGGAACAAGTTGAGATCGACTCTACTGGAATGTTTATTATGTACGTACATGTATGACCCGGGTGCAGCACGACGGAAGAGTTGAGTTTGTTTTGCAGGATCGGCTCCGCAGGCTGTTAATCCACATGGACAGATTGGAATTGATCTCATATATACAACTGATCGTGGCACATGACTCACACATGTGTGCTAGGGACTGATATATATTTTAGACTTAATGAACTGACATGTCTGATCGTGGTTGGCATGGTTCAGGAGTTACAGATTTTCCGGAACACGAGTGGAATATTTGTAACACCTGGAAGTGGAGTCTATAAATAGGTCTCTACCCTCTAGCCTCATTATGCATTGTGAGCGGCACCACGGATAAGGCAGAGGAACAGAGGGTGGGGTGTGGTGCCCTGCCACTGCCATCTCCGTTGTCCTGCACGTACCTGGACAAGCCTTTGCCTGATCCTCGTCGGCACCCTGGCGGGGTGGCAGAGGTCAAATGCTCAGAGTCCCGGATCACAAAAACTTCAGCTAGTGCTTGTGTGCATGCAAAAAAAAATGCTCAAAGCACAGCATGTAGTGTGCTACGAACTAAGATTTCCTTTTCTCAATCATTTGATGATTGCTTACCACTGTTACCTCGTGGTGATATGGCCGACTGGGAGACAGCATATGAACATGGGAGTTCCATCTTTCAGAGACGATATGGTATAACTAAAAGTTTAAAATGAATGAATGGCGCGAACTCATTGGGTTCAAATATCCAATAGCAAAGCCTTGTTTTGTTCAGGCCTGACAAGGCCTCCACAATCATTCGGCCCGCGTTTGTGGAGACCTCCTCCTTGTCATCTCGGTGTCTAAAAATTTTACAGAAAATTTGTGGTCATAACTACGCAGTACTTATATTTTTTAAGAAGAAAAAATAAGATAAAAATTATGCTATTTAACGAACTACTCCTCTGTTCCTGTTTACAAGGCATGACATAGCATGTCACGGTCTTCCAAACTAAACCTTCATCATTTATTTATCTTATAATATTATTTATGGTTATAAGTTAATAATAATTGGAGAGTTCATTTGGTTACAAATCCAATCTTGTCAAATTTATATTATAATTTGAAGACCTTGTTTAAATTGATCAATTCCACCCCTTAATTCTCTATTGACATGTCACATCAAGTCACATCTCTCACAACATGCGATCTCAATACAAATTTAATTTATATTATAAAAATAATTTGTTAGCTAAATCTATACTATAAAGACCGAAAATAATTTAAAACGTTTCTCACCCGAATCGGGGCCGTCGTACCTCTCACGCCGGACCCACTCATCATATAATTCGGGAGTGGATAGGGTGGAAGACCCATAAAAACCACAATTTAAGGGATGATTCTGCCAAAAACGAAATGATTTTGTCACTGCAACGTTTTCTTACCCGCCGACCTGTACCCTTCAGTGGGCCCACAATTTGACGATCCTCGTTCCCATCGACAAGTCCCTCGGTCGCGCCTGCCTCCACCTGCCTCACCGCCCATTGCGTTCGATTCACACAACTGTTGGGACTGACCTAAGCCAGTGCAGGAGGTTCGTGCACCCTCCCACGTCGTGCTGCCGGTCGGCTGGCCTTCAGAGGGGGGGGCGAGAGAGTGCCGATGGGGAAGAGGGGCCGCAAATCTGACCCCGAGGCCCGATCGTGCTGCTGCTCTCCAGCGGAGGAGCTCGCTAGAGTGTCGCGCCGCTTGCTGGCGGAGGAGCTCGCCTGCCCTCCGCCCCAGCCATCGCGGAGTGGAGGGCCTCCACCGGGTGTCGTCATCGCAGGGGAGAAGCCTCCGTCGGGATGGCTTACCCGGGCATGACCGCGGTTGGGAGGATTCATGCACCGTTGGAGCTCCGCCGTTGTCGAGACTGCTAGGGACACACACAGGGAGGGGGCCTCCGCTAGGTGTGGTCACTACACGGGAGAGGCCTCCTTTTGGGATGGCTTCCTCAGGGCATGGACACCGCTGGGAGGAGCCGTGCGCCGCCGGGGACACACGCTGGGAGGGAGGTGCCGCGAGCTGGGAGAGCGCTGCTGCCTGGACTTCACAAGGTTGTGAGCGGTTGTTCCTTGTGGGGGGATCAGGCTTGGATACACTACTACACAAACGATTTGTAGGAGCGCCCCAACTTTTTTTTAGAAGTGGGCAAATTTGCCTCCAGATCTAACAAAAGGAGATGACACTGTAGCAAGTTGACCCGCACCAAGAAATCATTTTTGGGAGCAGGTGACGCCATCACCGGGACCTGGAATTCATTTTCAGGTGTGGGTGACGCCATGACCCGCTCCTGGAAATATTCTCATTTCTAGGTGCAGGTGATGGCATCACCCACACCTGGAAATGGTCTCGTGGAAAAAAATCCGTAACTTCTTCATATGATCTTGGATGAAGACAAACTTTATATCAAAATTGTATAGCTCGACGAGACCTAAAACGTTGTTGTTGACAAGTTATATTGTTTAATATTTCAAAATATCCATTTAAGTGCTATGAGATTGTTTGCAAAATCTATATCTCTTATATAGTTTCATGAAACTATATAAGAGGTGTATAAGATTTGTGAAGAATGTTACTACCACTATACCGGACGAGAAATGACCAAAATAAAACTAGTCCATCTTCAGGAGTTATAGAACTTTGTAGTTGAACCATTATAATTTGAATTACTTTCATCAACGAAAAGTACGTAGAAATTTTTCGAATTCGAAAATTTGAATTTTTCGAATTCGAAAATTTGAATTTTTCGAACGACCTCAAATGGAGAAACATTGTAAATAAAAGTTGTAGCTATTGAAAAGTTATGAAACTTTATTTGAATTTTATTTGAAATCATATGGTCAACAAAAAACTAGGTTTGATCTTTCAAATTTGAAATTCAAATTTTGTAAACGACGGTCGCAACATGAAAGTTATAGATCTTACAAAGTTATAACTTTGTAGTTCACAAGTTTTTAATTTGAATCCGTTTAGAGCCTAAAAACGATTTACACTCGGTGTAGTATAATATGAGTAGAATGAACTGGATATGGACGCATATGAGTGTGTGGTGTAGTGGTAGAGGAGGCTTCGCGCGAGGGTGGAGGTCGCGGGTTTGAGTCTTGCCGACCGCGTAGCGTCACGACCAGCGTCGAGCAGGTGGCTGGCCTGTGGGGTTCCTCCCCTAAAAAGATTTTTTTGGTATTTATTTTGAGCTTTTTAACGCAGTCACATTTTTGTTTTTAATTGATTAGCAGGTGCAGGCCACCCTGTCACCCACACCTGGAAATGGTGTTTTCTAGGTGTGGGTGACAACATCACCCGTACCTGCAAATGGATTTCCAAGTGCGGGCCGTTTACCCGCTCCTGAAAATATCTATTTCTAAAAGCAATAGCTAGGAACGGGTTTCGTGGCCGCACCTGAAAATGCGAATCTGACTGCTCCTCCAAAGCATTTATGTAGTAGTGATAGGATAAGGCAGTGGGACAGTGTTGTCATTTCTCATTGCTTTTTCTGATAAAATGGAGTAAAATAAGAAGCGCGATGTCCCTCGGGAAATGTAATATATCTCCGAGCCAAGACACTCTTTCCAATAGTCTAGAGCAAAGGCCGCCTTGTGTCTCCTGGCAAATTTTGCTCATTATTATTTATGCTTGATAATATTTTATCAAATATCTACACAATAGTACACAAAAGTATATGTGTGATTGTTCTTAGTTACATGTAAAACATTAAACACCTTAGAGACAGACCCTCTGTCTGTGAGTTATATCAACTGTCTTTATATCTGTCTAGAAGATAAATCGAGATTCCGAAAACGAGATTCCGAAAACGGCCCGCCATCTGTGGGTTGTAGATGCCCGACGGAGGTGTTGCGAGACCACCACTAGCAAAGAAGACTGTCGTGTAGAACGAGAAAGAAGACAACAGATAGATGAGCACGAACATAATCCCAATGCAATAACAACGATATGCCTCCTTATGTGAGTAAGAAGTGAATTAAATTGTGCATCAACCTTTTGTGTTCGGTCTAAAGCATTCTTCTACGTGAGTCTTTCGTTACGAAGCCATCAAATACAAATACAACCGCATTTGTATTATGTATTTTAAAATGCATTTTTATTTTGTTTTTGACTTTTCCATTTTTGATTTTTGTTTTGTTGGTTGCTGGATTGGTTTTATCCTTAATCACTTTTTTATGTTTGACAAACCTATTTTAAAAAAAAAATAACTCACAAATATTTGTAAGCATTTAATGTCAGATATATAACACCTCTCATTAGACATCATGAAATTTTACATTGAAAGTCAGTACATGAAATGGTTATTCAAGTGACCACATACACCAAAACGGTCAAAAAAAAACGTCGGCTCATGTGTTTTGTGCATGGGAAAAAATGGTAAAAGCACATCATGTAGTGTGCTAGCAACTTAGCTTCCGTTTTCTCAATCAACCTTTTGATGATTGCTTACCACTGTTACCTCGTGGTGCTAAGGTGAACTGGGCGACAGCATATGAACATGGGAGTTCCATCTTTCAGAGGCGATATGGTATAACTAGAAGTTTAAAATGATTTTTTAGCACACATAAGTTTAATTTGAATGAATGGTGAGAACTCATTGCGTCCAAATGTTCAGTAGCAAAGCCTTGTTTTGTACAGGCCTGACGAGGCCCTCCACATCATTCGGTCCACGTTTGTGGTGACCTTGCATCTCTCTGTCTCGCAATTATATAGAGAATTTGTGATCATAACGACACAGTACTTTTTTTAAGAAAAAATAAGATAAAATTATGATATTTAATGAATCTTGAATCTGGATATGCGAATGCACTTTATAAGCAGGAACGGATGGAGTACACTCTAAAACCAATGGTATCTAATCGATTCTATGGCACGGTATGTTTGTTTTTACATTCTTGCCTGATAAACGAACTATCAGTATGTTGCATTGTTGCAAGAACCATCACCTGCAAACTTGACACACCCGCCGTTGCTACAAGCCTAGAATATGTTTGCTGCTCAAGGTACGTACAGAGGCACCTTTTCTTTTTCAATTGGTCTAATAAATAGTTTTTCTACAACCGTTTATCGTAAACATATTACAATATTTTTTTTCTACAACCGTATATTACCAACAGTCCTGATTCAGGCATCTTCAACAGCTACAGTACATCAACTTATGTTTCAGCCTTTCAAGCAATTCTTACAGCTACATAATACCTGTCACACCATATTATTCAGATAGTGTACAGCCGTACAGGTCGCAAACGGTATTCTATCCAGACAGCTAGCTCGCATTAAGAATGGCAATTTTATAATATTTTGGGGCGAAACTTCAAATTCCTGATGTAATTTTCACCATGGGTAGTCACGATTTTCTTCATGCCAACCGATAGGCTGGTAATCTGAGGGCGCAAACGTGTGGAGATGTTGTCCACTCGAGCATCTGGGGCAACCTCGCGAACACGCTTCTTCTCAATTCGATGCCTGGATCTGGAGGTGGGTTCTGCTGGACGGTCTGTGTCCACGACAATGCTTCGAATGATTTCACCGGTTCTTTGCGATATCAAGCGAAGCACACCGTCGATGCCACCAACTGCTAGTGTTGCCGTGTCACCTGGCAAGTGATGTGCACTGTAGATGACGTTTGGGCTGACTCTTGGTTCCCAAAGAGGCCTCAGAGTCCTGAAGCAACAACAGAGAATAAAAAGAACTATGATTAGATCACAGTTCTGATTTGCGTAACTTTGACATTAGCATTTGAACTATTGTTGGGCAGCAATTAATAAGAATCTTAGAATGTGGTTGGTCAAATGAATCTTAGAATGAGCAGATGGCTAACATGAATTGCTATTGTCCAATAAGAGTTCACATCTAGGTAGTAATTCACCAGACTTACAAGCCACGCAAAAGCTTTAGAGTTTAAAAACTTCGAACACACCATGCTAAAGCAATCTGAATTCCCAACTAGCTCATGTGATAAAGCATGACAGGTAAATTCATGAAAAGTTATAGATTCAAATGAAAAGAACTGAGATTTTCATACAACACAAAAGTACAACACACAAATTAACTATTTTAAGCTAAATGCTGCAATAAAAATTTCACCATGATATTTGCAACTGTTTATCCATCTATTCAAACTTCAAAGTGAGAAGGTATTCCTAATTTGATCAGATAAACATATATGCCATTCCTTTCTTTTGGGACAATTGCAGAAACGATGCTAAAATGCTCATGATTTGTGATAAGTACAGCCTCAGCTATTTAGCAAACCAGACACATGTGCAGTTTTGCTTACTGACCTTAAGTCCCAGCAATGCGCATAACCAGCAGACGAGCCAGCGAATATCATGTGTGAATTTGTGCTGAAAGATAAGCATCTAATTGCTGAAGTGGAAAAAGAAGACAGAAGTCAATTAAGTTACTGAGTACTAAGCTCACACCACAATGTTTCAAACAAGTTTTGATTAATTACAGTTACTGCAAAATATCCAATAAGTATAAACCTAATGCAGTTTGACCTATCAACCAAGGATATATTATCCAACTTTTTACAGGCAATTAACTGTGTAGTACGGTAGTAATGACATATAGGAAGGCTATATTTGAACTTCTGAACAATATACTCAATGTCCAGCTACAAAAATACCTTTTACTCTTAACAAATTACATCCTGTTTTCTGTGATAGAAAATCTTGAATTTATATTAATGATCAATAAGCAGAAAAGTTGTGCCATTATCTTGAAATGAAAAAAAAGGAATCAACAAGCTAATGTGACTGAAGCCGCAAAAACACAGGAACTGGGCTAAAAAGTTCTGTGATTCTGTTTTATTAGAGAAAATTGAAGTAGTTAGTCATCCTCATGAATCACTGACAAATGAAAATTGACCATGCCTATAGCTGGCAATTAGTCGAAGGCTCACCTAATGGTGCATAAGCTGATTTCAGAACACCTATTTTCTGCCCTGATGTTTGATCTGCAATAGCTATATTTCCAAATGTAGAACCACCAAGAATAAGCTGGTCATCTGTTATTGTCAAGCATGTCACAGGAGAAGAGTGAAGCCTGTATTGCACATCTTAAACAGGGATCAATTCCAGAAGACATGTAAGTTACAATCAGAAATTATAGACTAACCTCAAGAAACAATATTTTTCTATATGCATGACTATCATAATACCTTTGTTTTCATTACTCATTTACTCTTAGAGTTATTTTTCTACTTCAATGATATTATGACATAGCAAATAAAGTTAGCAACTTCAAGTTTCAATTTGAACGAGCAATTCCAGTGATCGACTCAAAATACCTATTGAGTTGCAAACATAAATGCCAACAAATTAAAATGAAGACAAATCTGGAAAGGCACTTACCGATAAATACTTGAACAACTCCTGCTATACATATCATATACAAAGGCTCGACCATCTTCACAGCCAATTACAACCTCTGGATCAGCATAACTGCACAAGGAAATGAACATTAGGTAAAAATCCAGATTTAAATAAAAAACCAACACTTTCTAGGCTACTCGTGTGGGGCATTCACAAACTTATTTGTGTACGGCAATTTCACGATCCAAAACAACTTCAAAATATTAGTAATAGGTGGCTAGCAGTTAACACTAATCTTGTAAATAGCCTCCACACCTCATGCATAACCCATGATTGAATGAGGCTCCACCAGATTGAAATATGCTTCTTGGTTCACTCTGTCTCCATATGCAAATTTGGGAGCTAGTCAAACCTACAATCTTCACAGAGCACTAGAATAAATTTTCTGGTTGGTAAAAAGAAGTTAAAGTTTTGTTAAGAGACATACTATTGTATAAAATTGTAAAAAAAAGATATTTCAACTACAACATGGTTCAGCACATGTCCATCTTCCATAAATAGAACAAAATAGTTTTTTGGATGAAACGGTATAACATTGGAAACACCAAATCAGTCAGTGTGTTACTGTTATGGGTGATGGAATTTGTGGACGGATTACTGCGGAGGTTGTATTCAAAGGAAGTCTGGGGACGCGGCCCTGGACCTCGCCGGCGCGCCAGAGCTTGAAGAAGCTCGACGTCGCACCGAGGAGGCAGGGCAGCGGCTTACAGATGGAAACAATCTCAAGCCTGACTAATCTCTATCTCCTGCCGTGGCTTATATGTTGCCCAGCACTAACAAACTCCTAACCAAACTTATCTCTCAAGCTAACACAAATATCTCTAAGTAAATCTATCTCTAACTACTCTGACCCTTGGCGCCCTTATCCTCCTGAAGCCTCCTGCGCCTGGCAAAGGTCTTGCCCCACATGACATCTCTCCCTCCCTGGAGAAGCAGCTCGTCCTCGAGCTGGAACTCTGGAAACTGCTCCACGAACTCCTCCAAATCCACCCAGCAAGACTCTGCAGCGGGCGCATCCTTCCAACGGACCAGCACCTGACGGCGCCCATGCGCGATTCTGCTCTTCAACAGAACATCTGGCTGCACCACGACCCTGCCATTCTGTAGCTGTGGCAGCGCTGGTACATGCTCCGGCAGCTCCCCATGAAACGGCTTAAGTACACCAACATGGAACACATCATGTACGCGAGCTCCAGCCGGCAAACTCAGCCTGTAGGCCACCTCTCCAATGCGTTCCAGGACCTGATAGGGACCGAAAAATTTTGGCCCCAGCTTCCCACGCCCGCTCAGGTTCAAAGATGCCACCGGACGGTGCAGGAGACGCAGCCAAACCCACTGACCGGGCGTAAACGTGACAGGCCGATGTCGGCGGTCGTAGACGGCCTTGTAGTGCTGCTGTGCCTGCTCCAGCCGATCCCGTACCTCAGACAGGAACTCATCTCTATCCCTCATCGCCTTGTCGACTGCCGGCAGCCGTGCATCTCCCGAGGCATATGAACGGACCGACGGAGGTGGCCGCCCGTACACCAGCTGGAAGGGAGACGTCTTGATCATAGTCACATAAAACAGGGTCGATGGCATCGACCCTCGACCCGAGAACGTCGATCCCGACCCGGGAACGCGGGGTCATTTCCGTCCCCGCCTTGTAAAACCCACTCAAAAGTATCGACCCTCGACCCTCGACCCCGTTCCTCGACCCGTTCGACCCGGGAACTTTGTGACTATGGTCTTGATGGACTGCTGGTACGACGAATTGTAGCAAAACTCAGCCCACGGCAGCCACTCGAGCCACTGTCGAGGCCTATCCCCAGTGAGGCACCGCAGGTACATGGCTATGATCTTGTTCGTTGCCTCCGACTGGCCATCTGCTTGAGGGTGAAATGCGGACGCCATCTGCAGCTTGACGCCCGCCAGCCTGAATAACTCCCGCCAAAACTCGCTAGTGAAGACTGGGTCCCGATCACTGACAATGGAGGATGGAATGCCGTGCAAACGCACGATCTCAGCGAAGAACGCGCGCCACCGTCGTCGCCGTGTAGGGATGTCCAAGTGGAATGAAGTGCGCCGCCTTGGACAGCCGGTCCACCACCGTGAGAATCACCATCTTGCCGTTCACCTTGGGCAGGGCCTCAACGAAATCCATGGCCACATCCTCCCAGATGGCCGTCGGCACGCCCAGGGGCTGCAGGAGACCACCTGGCTGAAGATGCTCGCCTTTGTTCCGCTGGCACACCTAGCACGAGCGGACAAAGTCCTGGACGACCTTGCGATCGCCTGGAAGGTGGAAGTCTGCCCGGAGACGATGCAACGTCTTGTGGACGCCCTCGTGCCCAGCTCCGTGGACAAGCTCCAAGATGGCCTACCGAACGCCGGACATCGCCGCCACGTACACCCGGCCCTTGAAGAGGATGAGCCCGTCGACCACGGACCACGGCGCCGGCTTGGCGCCTCCACGGATCGCGTCCCGCAGCAGGGACAAAGTGGAGTCGCCGTTGATCTCGCGCCTGATGTCGTCGAACACGAAGAACTGCGGGGCCGAGAGCGCTAGCAGCTCCCCAGTACCCTCGTCGCGGCGTGAGAGTGCATCCGCCACCACGTTGAGGGCGCCCGGCCGGTACTCCACGACTAAGTCATAGCCGAGCAGCTTGCTTGCCCACTGGTGCTGGGGGATCGTCGTCAGGCGCTGATCGAGGATGAAGCGAAGGCTGCGGTGGTCGGTGCGAACGACGAAAAGGCGCCCCCACAAGTATGGGCGCCAATGGCGAACTACCTGGACGAGACCGATCAGCTCGCGCTCGTAGGCGGCGAGCTTGGCATGACGCGGGGCGATGGGCTTGCTGTAGAAGGCGATCGGCCCGGCCCCCTGGTGCAGAACAGCCCCGAACCCGGAACCTGACGCGTCGCACTCGACGATGAAGTCGCGGTTGAAGTCCGGGAGCTGGAGAACGGGCACCGAGGTCAAGGCCTGCTGAAGAGCCCGGAACGCTCGCTCTGCGTCGTCGGACCACCGGTAACCCTCCTTGCGGAGAAGGGCTGTGAGTGGCGTCGCAATCACGCCGAAGTCCTTGATGAACCGGCGGTAGTAGCCCGCCAGCCCCAGAAAGCCCCGAACAGCTCGCGGCGACCGTGGCACCGGCCAGTCCAGGACGGCCTGCACCTTCTGCTTGTCCATGGCGACACCGTGCTCCGAGATGACGTGGCCGAGGTAGGCCACTGACTGCAACCCGAACGCGCACTTGGACCTCTTGAGCATGAGCTGGTGGTCCTGCAACGTGCGAAACACCGTGCGAACGTGGCGGAGGTGCTCCGACCACGATGAGCTGTAGATGAGTATATCGTCGAAGAAAACCAAGACGAACCGGCGAAGGAAGGGCAGGAGCATGTCGTTCATTAGCGCCTGGAACGTCGCCGGCGCATTGGAGAGCCCGAACGGCATGACCAGGAACTCGAACAGGCCCTGGTGGGTGCGGAACGCCGTCTTCTCCACGTCGTCGGGGTGCATGAGGACCTGGTGGTAGCCTGACCGCATATCAAGCTTGGTGAAGAAACGGGGCTCCTCCACGACGGGGATGGGGAACTTATCCTTGATCGTTGCGTCGTTCAGCGCCCTGTAGTCGACGCAGAAGCGCCAAGTGTCGTCCGGCTTGCGAATGAGTAGCGCCGGGGAGGAGAAAGCCGAAGAGCTGGGCCGGATGATGCCCAGGCGCAGCATGTCATCGCACTGCCGTTCCAGCTCATCTTTCTGGGCGTGCGCGTAGCGGTAGGGCCGAACGGCTACTGCGGTCGTCCCCGGCTTGAGGCGGATGCGGTGGCTGAGGTGTCGGCGGGGCGGCAGGCCCTGTGGCTCAACAAATAGTCCCGCGAACTCGTCCAGCAGCGCATCCATGAGGTCGCCGTGAGAGCCCTCCAGAGCCGCGGTCATCGGTCCCGGCGTGGTGTCCATGCCGCGCCACAGCACGCGCTTGCCGTTGCGGTTGAACGCCATGGTGTGCTTCGCGAAATCCCAGAGGGCAGGTCCCAACGTGCCCAGCCACTGCACCCCGAGGACCATGTCGTACTCGCCGAGGGGGAGGGCATAGAGGTCGAGGTCGAACGCCTCCCCCCGATGCGCACTGTCTGCGCCGCCGCCTTGCCTAGGGATGCCAGGCGGTCGCCATTGGCCACAGCCACCGAAAGGCCCGCGCTGGAGTGGAGCTGAATGCCAGCACGGCGGACCATGTCGACGTCGACGAAGTTGTGTGAGGAGCCGGAATCGAGCAGGGCCACGGCGACGGCGTCCCCGACGGAGACGTACACCTTCATGGTCTGGAAGCCCCGCGCCCGAACGCCGGAGACGGCGTGCAGGGAGATGCCCGGCGCGGCTTGACAGCCGGAAAGCGCCGAGCACTCGATTTCTTCTTCAATCTCCTCTTCCTCGCTGTCGCCGACGACCTCAATGATGAACAGCTTCTTGAAGCGGTGGCCGAGCACGAACTTCTCGTCGCAATTGTAGCACAGACCGTCCGCCCTGCGCTGCGCCATCTCAGACGCGGTGAGGCGGCGGCGGGGCAGGGTCGAGGCGAGCGGCGTGGACTTGCCCGACCCCGCGGCGGCGGTGGGGGCCGGGGCCGGAGCGGACGCGGCGGACGCGACGGACTCACCCTTCGAAGCAGGGGACCCCGCGGAGGCGTGTGCGGCCGCCCGCGCGCCGCGCCCGTGCCCAGGGTCTGACGCGGCAATGTGCTGGCGTTGCTCGTAGGCCCGCGCGAGCATGATGGCGTCGTCGAGGGAGTAGGGGTGGCGGAGCGCAACGTCGGTCTTCAATGGATTGACAAGGCCCGCCGTGTACATCTGCACGAGTTGCATCTCGGTGAGGTCCGCGTCGCGGCAGGCGAGGACGAGGAACTTGTCGGTGTAGTCTTCGACCGAGCCGACACGCCGGAGCAACATGATTTCCCCGATTGGGCTATCTGTCATGGGAGGCCCGAAGCGCTGCTGCACGAGATTGGCGAAGCGACGCCACGACGGAACGCCGGAGGTGAGCTCCAAGCGGGAGTACCACATCTGGGCGGCTCCCGTCTGGTGCATGGCCGCATACCACATACGGCGGTGCTCCGGTGTCCCCTGCCTGCGGAAGAAGGTTTCGCAGCGATTTAACCACGGGAGCGGCTCCTCCTTGCCGTCGAACGTCAGAAATTCGAGCCGGACGCGCGGGTGGAAGCGGGAGTCGTTGAAATCGTCGTCCTCCGTGCGCCAGCGGTCGCGCGGCGGCGGCTCTGGGTGGAACGGCGGCTCCGTACGCGGAGTCTTGTGCCCGGGCTTCGGGGGCGCGTGGACAGAGTAGCCCACTCCATCTTCGTCGCCGGCGGGTGCCTTGCCCTCGCGGTGCCCGGCCTCGACCCGGTAGAGGGCCAGGTTGAGCGCGCGCAGCTGCTCCTCGTTCTCGAACGCGGCAGACTGGAGCGTGGTGATTTTGTCCGGCACGGCGGCAAGCTTGGACGCCACCAGCGCGAGCGGCACCAACTGATCGACCTTGACTGTGAGGTCGTCGAACTTGGCGCTCATGTTGTTGACAGTGGCCGCCAGATCCCTGAGGCTGTCAGCGACTGCCTTTAAATCCTTCTTCAGGTCGTCACCCATGGGCACGCAACAAGGCTTCTCTGATACCAAGTTGTTATGGGCGATGGAATTTGTGGACGGATTGCTGCGGAGGTTGTATTCAAAGGAAGTCTGGGGACGCAGCCCTGGACCTCGCCGGCGCGCCAGAGCTTGAAGAAGCTCGACGTCGCACCGAGGAGGCAGGGCGGCGGCTTACAGATGGAAACAATCTCAAGCCTGACTAATCTCTATCTCCTGCCGTGGCTTATATGTTGCCCAGCACTAACAAACTCCTAACCAAACTTATCTCTCAAGCTAACACAAATATCTCTAAGTAAATCTATCCCTAACTACTCTGACCCTTGGCGCCCTTATCCTCCTGAAGCCTCCTGCACCTGGCAAAGGTCTTGCCCCACATGACAGTTACACTATTGATGCATTGGAAAAACAGCTTAAGCATATGACATATAAATAGGTGACACATGCTCTCTACAGTACAGCCTGGCATAAAGAAGAATGTGGGGCTCTTTCAGTCAAACACAAAGACCACCATAGCAACGATAACCAAATAAGAAGAAATAGAAAGTGCAACAATATTGTTTACCTTGTTCTCATCAAAATCGAAGTCGACCAACATTTTTGCATTTGGCACATTGTACTCATTCATGAATTTGCAGGTTTCAGCAGACCAAAGTCGGAGAATCTGTCAAAAAAGAAAAACAATGTCAAACCTATGAACTATTTGGGATGAGCAAAAAATATAATTTAGTTACCATGAATCCAAATTAAATATTTAGATTTGGTATTTATGTTGCTTAAACATATTAAGAACATTATATGATGCAACGCCCACCTTATCTCCAACTCCAGTTAAAATCGAACCACCTTTCATTCGGCACAAAGTAGCCCTGTAACAAAAAGAAATAAGTAACTGAAAGCAAAAAATAAGTATGATTTACAAAAACAGAAAACATAAAGTATACGATGTTTGATGACCTAACAAATGAGAAAACCTGTCATTACACACAACATATAGGAGGTATAAGATGAGTGCTTACCTCATTGGGTGACCAATCCACTGGTAGGCATCTGCCGGTCCACTAGACAAAGAGGATGCATGCTCATCCATTGCAAGCGCCTCAAAGTAACTTCTCACTGAAATGTTTGAGCTTGAACCTCTTGCTGGCGGATTCCTCTTGTAATACAGATCCCTCATGATATGAGCTGTTACAATTATCCTATTCCTGAAAAACGAGAATACAATCATATTGTGCGTGCTAATCAACACTGGCACATACATAGCCCCAGAGCTTCAGAAATGTCATGAGGAAAAACTCATCCGACAATCCAAACATGAGAAATGCATTGTGAAACAGAGAAAGTCGAACAATAAAGCACCATCTATTGAAGGAATTTATAGCACAACAATTGGTGCTTGTAAATTAGAAATAACAATGGCTTAAAAGATACGTAAGCTGTGCACAGACATCCTTAATACACCATTATAGAACATGAAACACACATGGCAAACAACCTATCCTGCAGAGGCCCAGTTCTACCATCGAAGATAAAAAAAAGTACCGTTTAATATAAACGCCGTTTATAGAAGACTCCATGATTATTGATTACCAAGCTTCCTGATGAAATTAGTACCTTCCTAGTTCCTACCACCAAAAGCTAAGTTTTTTCCCGTTTCCTCCTAAAAAGAACAAGCACAGAAACCACCAAATGATTTTACTAGACGCCGGTTCCTACTGTCCATTCTCAACTTCAATTAAGCCGAACCCACCATGGATGAACGGGAGAGCAAGACAAGATGCACAGAATTTTTTTTTTCTGCCCGCAAAATCACGGATGAACTAAGATTAGCCACGTAGGCTGCTGATTCGAGCAACGAGGCGGAGAACTGAAAGGAAAGGGAAAGGGAAAGAGGGAAGCGGCGGACCAGGAGCTGCAGACGGCGGAGCATCGGGCGAGGTCGAAGTGGTCTTCCAGGCGGGAGAAGACGGAGCGGAGGATGTCGTCGTTCAGCGACTGCGCCGTCGAGCCGGAGCCGGAGCCGGAGCCGGAGCCAAGCCCGGGGCCGGGGCCGGTGCCTCTGCGGCGCTTGAGCGCCGCGCTCCCGCTCCGGCCCCGGCTGCTGCTCGCCTCCATGTTGGCCGGCGGCTGCTGCTTCTCAGTTCTCTCCCCCCGTCCTCCCGTCCGGACCATGAGAGAGGGCCTCCTGTGTTTATCTTGGACCGGTAATGGGCTTAGAAATATTTTTTTTCTTTGAAGAAAAGATGGAACAAAAATAAACTTCCTCAGCATCAATAATTCTCCTCGCAAAAAAAAAGCATCAATAATTCACAGCTCTCGCTGCCAGTCGGAGGAGACGGATAATTTTTTTTTAACAACAACATACTTATATATTAAGCAACCGAATTACATGTAGGTCCTTGGACCAGAATAGCACTAGAACATCGAAAGCGAAGATGACGATGGATTCGCCGGCGGAGGTCGCAGAGGCACCAGAGGCGCATACACCATGATGGAGGCCGCACATAGCGTCGGTTGAGTGGGGCTCGACGGAGGGGTTGACGAGTGCACCGGACGGCCGGGATTTGTTGGGAACCGTCGCTGGAGATTGTTGATACTCCAAATCAAAGCCCGAGGGAGGCGAAGTCGTCGTGGCAGAGCTTGATGTCGTGGTGTTCGTGTAACGAAGATCTGTAGCTACAAAGGCTGCTTGTACCGAAGGGGAGGCGAGGCGAGGCGTAGGCGGAGGAGAAGCACATCGGTGTGTTCAACGACTTCAGACTCGTCGCAACCCGAGGGGAGACGAGGAAGACGGAACAACCACCGATGAACTGCTGCAAAAGCCAGAGGTGGAAACGAGGAAGCACGGCTGATCCAAGCCAGGAAGACGACGAGCATGTGCATCGGAACAACCACCAACAGTCAAAGGCGAGAATCAAACCGGAGAAAATCGGAGCGTTCAACAACGAATGACATCAAAACAACCCCCAATTCAAAGTTTCCACACCTGGGCCGGAGGAGCGAGGGGCGGACCAGATCTGCGAAGGCGGCGAGGCGACGAAGTGGAAGGCAGAGCAGATCTATGGCGGGCGATTCAAGGGGAGGAAAGCAGGAGTTTTATTTATACGTACCTGGACTAGAGCTCCGTCGACGGCGACGGGAGCAACTGCAGCCGCGACGATGACGGTGAGGAGCACGGCCATGGGAGCACCCATGGCGGGTCTCCTAAAGGAACTGTACAACCAAAGGAGTGCCCCTTTCCCTACCCGCTCCGGTGCGAACACCAGAGCAAGGAGGGAAGGGGCTAGGGGCAGCAAGCTGCGGCGGTAGGGGCGGCGGTGAGGGAGGGGAAGGCGTGGAGATGAGGATAAGCGGTGGCGGCGGCGAGATCTAGGAAGCGGTGGAGAGGGGGAAGGAGAGGATAACACGGCACTTGCCCAATACTACAGAGAGCGGTTTCGGTCTAGGAGACGGATAAAGTTCCCGCCCCCGCAGCTGCATCCTAAAGGAGGTCCTCCATTTTCTCGTGGGCCCTAGACGACACCAAATCCAGCAAAATCCAGAGGATGGCGGAGCGACGACATCCGCGCGGGGCCCACGCGTCCCAACGCCTCGTGCCCTCCCTTAGAGGCGGACCCGCGCCGCTGGAGATCATCGTGGCCGGCCCGCCCTGCTCCTCCGCCGCTTCAAGCTGGAGGCCGGCACGGTGTGAGACGACGGCGCAGCTCTCCCACCGCCGGAGCAGGGGAAGGGGAGGGAGAGAGGGATGCACAGGGAGCCACGTCTGCCCTCCCGCTGGTCCGCATCCCTACTCCTTCCACGCTGTGGCCGTGCCCTGCCCCTACCACGATTTCACCTCGCCGGTTAGAGGAGAAGATGAATGGGCAGAGGAGGCCAGAGTAGAGGATCTCCACCTCCAGGCTGTGTAGATCGAGAGGAGGCTGCCGGAGCTCCACCCGCCACTGCAAGGCCCGCCGTCGGCCATGGATGCCGAGGATCTGCACCCCGCAGAGGCGAGCCCTTGTCCACCGTCGTCGCCACCTGCTCCTGCGAGCTTCTTATCGCGCATATTGAGCCCAGCTCCTTCTCCACCGCCCCGCACTGGCCCGCCCCCGCCGCCCCCGCTAGGACATCCTTGCCTCGAGCTTGGCCTCCAAAACCGTGAGGCCTGCCTCAGCTCCAACACGACGGCCTCCGCCTCCGCCTCCGTGCTGGCTTCCACGCGCGGTAGGGGACCTGGATGTGGCGACTGCAGCAAGCGGACCCCACCCCTGCTCGCCCAAGATCCCCACACCGGCGCACCTACACGAGCCGGCTGGAGGGCGGGCCACGACGCAGAGCTCGACGCGGGCACCACTAGATTCGCCTGAGCTCGAAACGAGGAAGGAGGAGAATGGAGAAAGGGAGGAGAGGGCGGCGCCGGTGATGGACCAGGGACAGGGCGGCGGGTTGGTGGAGTAGCATAGGAGAAGAAAGGATAGAGAGAGGTGGGGTTGGGTGGGTGGGGGAGGGGCTGTTATAGGCTGGTCGCACTCATCATACTCCATTTGCATACCCTAAAACAGAATATTCTGTCTGGTCATCAAGATTCTCCAGTACAGCACCAGTTTTCCCGCACCTGTCATCCCCTATATCTCTTACTCCATACCAACCAACACCTGTGGGCCCCACGTCGTACTATTTTTCTCCCTCCCCTCCCCTTCCCTCTCCATTCTATCTCCTCCACCTACCCTACGCCTCCTCTCTTGCTCCCTTTGCCTGCTTCCCTCCCCTCCCCCACAGGCGGCGGATGGCAGAGCTTGCGCGGCCGGCGGCGGAGAAGCTCTCGCAAACACGGCCCACAGCCCTCCGACCCTCCCTGTCCCCTGCTCCCTCCCACAATGGCCGGCGAGCCGTGCCTCCTCCCTCCCCCGCCGCCCCCTCCACTGCTGCACAACTTCGCGGCCCAATCGACGGCGGGTCCACCGAATCCATGGCCGGATCGACCCGACGACGGCGCGATTCAGCTCATCTCCACCGCGCGGAGCTCCCTCTCCCAGCTCCTCCTTCCTCCCATCGGCGAATCGACGATGGGCACCTCCCCCGCTCTCTCTCTCGCTCGCAAACTGCGGCGGAGGAGCAGGGCGCGGCGGCGAGGAGGAGGAGCCGAGCAGGCGGCCCCTTCCCCGGCCAGCGGCAGCTCGAGTAAGCGGCCCCTTCCCCACGCACGCCCCAAGTCGATTCGGCCATCCCCACAGGGCAGACGTGCGCCGCCCGCACCCTCTCCCTCCCCAACGGCGGCAAACTGGAGAAGCAGGGTGACGATAAGCTGGTGGAGGTGCTTGGCGCCGCCCCCGAGGACGGCGGCGCGGGATCTTGCTCAAGGACGCCCTGGCTTCGGACGACGGCCTTTGTCCCCATCGCCAGTGTGCCGCCACCCCCTCCATTTGCCGGCACGCTGCCCCCTCCGTTCGCCGGTGCGCTGCTCCCTCCCTCCCCTTGGATGCGGCAGCCTTGATTCGCCGGCAGCAGCTCGAGCTCGGGCCATGGAGATCCCGATGGCGGCGACGCCTCCCTCCCTCTCCATCCGTCCGGCTTCTCCGGGGGACGGTGGGCCTCGATCTCGACCTCTCGGGCAGCGGCCACTGGCCGGTCTCCCTCTGTGCGCTCCTCGCGGTCGACATCACCGGCGCCATCTTCCTCTCTCTGCTGCCCTGGCGTCCTCTCCCTCCTCTCTGCGATGGCGCGAACAGCAACGGTCGGACGACAAGTGGGACCACGTGGGGCGTAGTGCACATCCTGCATTGCGCTGGATTTGGGGGACGTGGGATGGGAACGGGACGTCCTGCACAGTTTGGCGTCCCCCGGTGCAGGGGGCGCCAAAACGCGTACTGTAGTGGTCTGTCCCGTTCGCCTCCCAGTACCCAGTGCGACCAACCTTAAAAAAGATTAACAGGTTGACATGTGGGGCCTGGTGTGGGTAGTTGGGATAGAGGACGAGATATGAAGGATGACGGGTGCGGGAGAAAGTTATATAAAGGAGATAATCTCGATGATCAGTTAGGAATATTCTGTTTTGAAGGAGGATATGAAGGATGACGACTGTGGATGGTCTAAGAAGATGATTCTATCATTAGTCTTTTTTAAATAATTTACTGTAGATAGTAAATGCATGTGCGGCACGCACGTGTCTAAAAACCACAATAATTTAAAAATATATTTATATAGTAAAGCATTTTAAAAATACACAATAGATAAATAAGATATATTTTTAAATGAAGGTGCATAGGTATATATATCCGTTTTATTCGTATGGCTTAACATCCATCAGTCAGCAGTATTTTCTCTTACAACAAATCAGCATCAGCCACCTAGCACCAACCAGCCAGCATTATTTTTCTTTCACAATAAATCAACACCAGCCAACCGAACAATATGAATAACAAAGAAATCTAATCACATACCATAATAATTTTATTACCATAGGCAACAATCACATCATCACGAGAACGTGAAGTCCCAGCAACAATCTCGTGGTGGCGCAACCCACGAACGAGACAACTCAAATGACCCTCCTCTTCCACTTGTTGTAAAGTTGTTGTGTCCTCCCCCGCCCACCCTCCTCGCGTCTTTGGCGGCTATCGTCGCTGAATCTGCCACTGTCGGGCATACACCCTAGGTACCCATACATGGAAGAATACAGACTCATACCACAAATCCTTGTAATCCTACTAGGATTCATACTCTGTAATCCTACTAGGAATCCTACCCTATAACTGACTAGGCACCCACCACCTGGACTATATAAATGAGGGCCGGGTACCTAGGAGGACACCAAATCAGCACCCAAGTGCAGGGTGCCGCATACGATACACCAAATAGAATGTAGGGTCCGCTATTCTGGTGGCCTGAACCTGTATAAATCTGTGTCCCGTGTCCTGCCTTTACCTTCGAGTTTTAGGTCTAGTGATTCCCCACCACACAATCTACTACCTTGGGTACCCCTTGGTAGGTTTGCTGAGTTAAAACACCGATAGTTGGCGCGCCAGGTAGGGGTGATCGTCAAGATCATCGGGAAAATTCGAAGGACCTCTTTTTCAAGATCAATCTACTCGGTGACTACTTAAACCTCGAGCTCATCGTCGGCTACTTCGCCTACGCCGTGCGTCCGGCCTCGTCGGCTTGTCGTACGTCATCGTCGACTACTTCGACTACGCCATGCGCTGTCACACCTGGTTTTAGAAAACAAACCAAGTGCATACCTATATGTATGCCAGGATCAAGTTTCATACATATAGTAGACATAAGTGAATAACACTAATAGTATCATGTATAAAAACATGAACAAACTTACAAATCTATCAGAGTTATACAGCTTAATCCAGGAAATGGAGACGCCAAACTTCACAAGCAATCGACTGGGGGCTGTGTACGCCTAGCATCATCATCTTCAACAACTTCACACCTTCTTCTTCTGAGGAGCAGTAAGCAAGGATGAGTACACTTATGGTTGGTACTCAGCAAGGCCACAAGAAATAACTAGAAAGCGATTTAAGTCCATCTTTAAGTTTATTAACCATGTGAGGGTCCAGGCTGCTTTTGACCGTGAGCATGGCTAATCAATTAGTTTTACCCTCTGCAAAGGTTGTACATCTTTACCCACAAGTCGTGTAAAAGTTTCGAAGAACTTTGGACCCAACCATGCGATGCTTGCAAGGCATCATACCACACTACCGAGGTGTGATTGCATAGGGACGCTATGAGGCCTTTACAAAGATTCTCTAATGTAGGTTGCTCGCTAGGTTACATGACAGCGCAATGCATAAACCTCTCTCAAGACTGCGAAGCTACCATAGAGCGTATCAGTCTGAGGGCCGGGCTATACACCAATTACCGACACCCCTTAACCCCTTTCAGGTAAAGCATACCAAACACTAAGGTTTCTAATTAATTGACCAAGACAGAGCCATATGTCTTGTGGTTGCACTGTTTTCCTGGGTGGTCGCTCCATGTTTCGATTAATGCATAGTAATCTTGTAAATAAAGCATAGGTAGAAGGTGGTTAGGGACACTTTCCTTTCTCCAAAGATAAGGTACTCTTAATGCTCTTTCTTTATCTCTTGCTTTCTTGGAACTCTTCATCTTCAAGGCAAACAAACAACGATCTTCTACTCGAAGCAATCATCAGGAACAACCATACAAAGCAATTACAAGTACAACTAAGAACAATGAACCAAGCAAAGAAAAAGCTTTAAAAGAGCGCACTAAAAGATAAACTCGATTCTATGGTTACTCATGAACGAAAGAGACGCTAAAAACGGAACTACGGTCGAAAAGACAAAACCATCGAGAGATTATTAACAAACAACAAGAGACTATGTGCTTGACATATTTTAATAAGAAAATCATGAGTAGAGGTTATTTCTAAGAAATACCCTATTTGTAATTAAAGTAGGTTATTTTTAATTATAGAAAACACGATAAGTCTAATCATATTTTATTTGCAGATATTTAAGTACAATTTATATCAAATGAACAATTAACATTAGAAAGATAAAGCATGTACAAGTCATCTAAACGAAAAACTTTTATTTCGTGTTCAACTAAACATATTAATATTGAAAAGACATTTATAATATCATTAAGCACATTAAATTATTATGAAAACCAATGTATAATACTAAGCATCTTTTATTTAGAAAAGCTAGTTATAAGTAAGAATTAACCAATTACATCTTAGCTTATGAAAACTAGAATATAACCTAATCACTTTTATTTAGAAACCCAATAGAATAAGAATTAATCAAGATTGACATCCAACTTTGATGTTAAAAATAAGTAACAGGTGATACACATGCTAACGTACAAGTTAAGGTGAAATGAACTAGAACGGCATAAACAAACTATCAAACGCATAAGAAAACCTGAAGGTAGGCTTCAGGAAAACTAGGCTCAAGGAGAACATAACTAACCAAAGGTAAACTGATTTGACAGGAGAAACAGATAGCACAGTAAGCTCTAAAGAAAGGTACCTACGAAAGATTAGGCACAAGAACATAGCTGATTCATAAAGAGAAAACCAAACTGAGATATGATAACATGAGCTAGATGTTGATATACAAGATAAACGAGATTGGTAAGATTACTTGATAGGCAAAGAGTAGCACCAACTACTCACACAGATAAAGCTACTAGGTAGAACGAAAACTCTAAGACAAACTAGTTGGCCGGATCACTAAAGCACACACTGTGCTGAGGAAAGGAAAGGCTTGGTTAGATGTACGAGAGACACATGGTTTGAGCTTGAATTAAACTAGAAAGAACTAAAACAGGACACACTGAGATAGAGCTTGATAAAGAACGACTAACTAACGATTTGCATTTATGAACATGAAGGACTATAAGCTTAGGTTCATTTTAATTAACAAAACAAATGTAAAGGATATTTCATAAATAAAATACCTTATGTTGCATTAATGCAAATTACATTTTATTTGCAACATTGGGGTAAAGAACCTAGTCAAGTTTTAATTATAAATGTTCATGTATAAATTACACCAATTAAACATTAAACTTTAGAAAGGTTAGAACAACTAATCGAATTGAAGCATGTGTCGTGTTGAACTAAACAAACTTTATTTAGAAAACATATGCACGTTGTCATTAGTCAGGTTAATGTTTATCTATAAAAGCCGGTGTACAAGCCTAACCAACTTTTAATTAGAAAAGTTAATTAAATATTATACATTAAGCAAGATTAATATTAGTTTGAAGAAAACCGAGATGTGGCACTAATCATCTTTTATTAATAAAAGCATATGAACTTAACATTAATCAAATTAACATTGATCATAAAAACGGTGTATAACACTATTTAGCTTTTAATTAAAGAAAACATGTTCACTTAGCATTAAACACAATTAATATCAAATTAATTTTCAGAAAACATACATGATTAGAACAAACCACTATCGTGCACTTTATTTTATTATGAACCTAACGCAACTTGAACGGATGAGAACATATCTAAAACATGCAATTTGTGAGATAAACAAGATGCAGGGACCTATCTGCGATTAAGTAAAGACCGGAAGGACTAGCATATAAGATATGCAAGACACATTAAACAGTGCCTGCAAAAAGTGAAGGACAGGGTTAGACCTATAAAAGGTCTCGGGTGGGCTTTATGTGCTAAAGTGGGATTTTTGTAGGGGGTTATCTATAGATCTGCATAGACACAAGATTGGATTTAAACATTACAAGATACCATAGGGACTTAAACACAAAACAACATCTGCTTCAACCTTGGGTTCGAAACGGACAGAGAGTCAGAGACGCACGGGAGCTCCTTGCGTTGGTGTCACCGGCGCTACGGGCGTCGAGGGGCTCGGCCAAGGCACGGAACGGAGAGAGAAGAACGAGGGGATAGCAGGGATGTGCTCACCAACGGCGGAGGACGATGGTAGCGGCCGGAATCGACAACAGATGGGAAGGGGTTCCCTAGACGCCGCTCAATGTCGCGTAGCTCTTGGTGGAAGCGACTCCGTCCAGTGGTGCTCCGGTGCAGCGCATCGGCGACGGCCGCCGGTGCTCTGCTCCAGCGCACGGGCGTGAAAGGCGACGACGCAGCGCGGAGGGTGTAAGGCGGAGGTGGTGGCTAGGGCACGTAGGGGCTCGTCCTTGGGCTCCCTTTTATAGGGGCGCAGGGGTGGCCTACCGTGGCTCGCACGCCAAGGCAGAGCCTGGCGGTGGCGGCGCGTCGGCCGTGCAGGCCACAACCTCTAGTGGCCGGATGGGCTCCGCGGGCTGGCGGGTTGAACGGGTCGAGCCTACGGGCTCGACCCAAACAAATAGGATAAGATTTCCTTTATTTTCCGAATTCAATTTTCTGTGCGAAAATAATTCCAGAAAAGTCTAGGAAATATTTGAGAGGCACGTAAAATATTCAGAAAATTCCCAAAATTTCAGGAAAATTTCCAAAGATAAATTGAGGCATGAACAATCCAAATAAAATATTTGGAGCTCATGAAAAAGATTTTAGAACCTTCTAATGAATAGAATTAGCTCAAAGGAGAAGAGAATAAATTCCAGTAAAAGCTGGAAAATTCTCCAAAGGATTTGGTCAGCATCTAAACGTATTTTTGAAACCTTTTAAATGCAACAAACACCAGGATGCATATGCATGAATGCAACACACACTAAAGCATTTATTTAATTTAGAAAACAAACAAAGGCTTTTTCCTATACTATATTTCCTGTAAAAAATAAATGTTGGAAAAAATTTAAAATTATGAGAAAATCTTTGTTAATCTTTCCTTCTTATTCACATCCTGAAATTTGGAAATTTCAGGGTGTGACATGCGCTGTCGTGACAATGTTTTACGGCCGCACCGGCTCTACTTCGACTACGTCGTGCGCCATCATGACATTGTCTTGCGGTCGCACCGGCTCTACTTCGACTACGTCATGCACTGCCGTGACATGGCCTTACGGCCGCATCGGCTTTACTTTGCCTACACCGTGTGCCACCGCAACATCATCTTGCGGCCACACCGACTCTACTTCGGCAACGCCAATTCGCTGTCGACTACTTTGGCTACTCGGCTATTCGACTGGAGAACTAGTTGAGAGTGGTTATCACGCCACTAATAACTAGTCGGAATCAACTCTGACTAGTCATCTTCACCAACAATCACCACGACTCCATCGCGACCGCCACGGCTTCGTCGGCACTCGTCCGTGAGTCAATCTAAGTCATTTATTTCAATGATTATCTTTTCTTTGGTTTGTTTTCTGTGAGTAGGACAACAAGCCGAAGGCTTTTCATCTAAAGTCCGCTCTGATGGCACACGCTGACTCCGGTCATACCTAAAGTCCGCTCTTGCGGTAATCTAAAGTCGACTTCAACAGTCACAATTTCAAGACCGTTCCTATGGCAATCTCAAGTCGACTCCGGATGCATCAACAGTCTGCCCAGGCGGCAAGGGCTAAGTCATTTATTTAAATGATTATTTTTCTTTCCTGTGACAACCCGCCCGGGAAAATACCGTACTATCTCCTAAACCAATCCACTTTGGTCATTAAGCGATAATAAAGTACCATCTCGTCGTAAGTTGCCGGGTCAAAGCCCGGTCAATCACTTGGATAACACACAGAGGATCGAATATATGCATTAAAACTCACACGAAGGCGAGTCCATAGTACATTACACAAATTAAATCCAAATTTGCCCCGAAGGGTTAATTATTACAAACCATGATTCATGACATGATAAGCAAAGGTTCAGAGTTCGAAAACAGCATAATATTAAACTAGCGATACGATAGCCATCACAGGAGGCCATCCATGATGCCATCACTCGTCATCATCCACCCATTCCAGCTCCCAGCCGGGGGGAATCTCTCCAGGCCACACAACACCTGCAACAACATTTTTATAGCAAGGCTGAGTATACTAATACTCAGCAAGACTTAAACGTCGGGTGATAACTACATCACCAAACTCTAGACATGAGAGGCTTTTTGGCCGGTGGGGTTCTTTTGCTGAAAAGCAACAAAGAGTAGGTCCTTACTTTCAATATTTTAGCTCAAATTCTAGTTAATTACCATTGCTACATGAGCCAACTATTGCAATCAAGAATTGTACAATACAATTAATTCACGAAGAAGAATTCACATAGTTCCATCATTAAGGGATATCATGGCCAGTTGATTAAGCAGTCTCAGATAACGGTGAGAGGCCGACAACCGATTGATTTATAACCTTGCAAGGTGGACCTAAACACACGGAAGGATGCATACCCCAAGAAGGTCCAAACAAAAGCAAAACGGGGTATGCACCGACCAGGCGGTTCCCGTCGATCTTCAGCTCGGGATCAGAACCTACATTCCTTGGTATAAGGCTTACTAGATCGCTCCCACACGAACGTCCAGACTCACACAGGTACCACACTGTTGCAAGCAGGGGGACACATCGTTGTGCCCCAGGTGTGGTAGGGAAAGGTTCCCTCGCTACGTCACTCGGGTACTAGGCTTACCGGTCCCATTCCCGACAAGTGCTTAGTACGTTTAAAAGCTTAGCCCATGAAAGCCACTGGACCGGAGCCCACATCCCATGCTCTTACCACATGAGCAATCCAATTATAAAGATCTTATGATTCCAACATAAAAACTTATTCTCCCAAGTGACGAACATCACTCGACTTTTACCGGTCCTATAGCATAGCAGCTATCGACCTAGCATACTAGTAAAAGAGCGTAGGTACCTAGGGATCATGCATCTAGGGTTTCAATTCAACTCCTGAAACGTAAATGCACAAACATAACAAAGGTATTTGCATAATTTTAAAAAGAAGGGTTACTGATCCGGGGCTTGCCTTCGTCAGCAAGGTTGGCCTTGGGTCCTTCTGGACTTTGGTCCAGGTCTTGAGCTACGTCCACATACTGCAGCTCACCATCAGCTCCTTCGTCTCCTCCTTCCGGCACGAGCGTATAGCTACCGTCGGGAAGATCTACACGAGGATGCATATGCAAGATTTAATTGACGGTTTTAAATTAATTAATTACAAAACTACCTAGGACAACCATGAAGTGCATGGTTGGCCACATTCACCTAGATAAACACATATTTGGTATATTATTTCTATTAAAGTAATGTCATGTGGTGCTTTATTATTCATTCTTTTTTATAGTGACTGTGTACATATTTATACAAATAAATCAAATTAAATTCACAAAATAGCAAGGTTTGATTCTCAGCTCCTAATCATGCTACACAACACATACATAGGGTCACTAAATGTGGCAAAATGCGCTTTTCCAATTAAACCTATTATTAAGCTTAATTTGGCTTCCATTGTTTTTATCCAAAAATAAATTCATAAAATATAGTGGGTGGTGTATCTGAAGCTCTATATACCTAAACAAAGCCACTGCACAAAACTTCACCTATAATTGAGCCATAAATGAATTATACCAAAAATGACAAAATCTAGCTACCAAAACATGAGAAATGCATATAAAAATAATTAAACAACAAAAGGATCCCAACTTTCTCCCACTTGTTCTCTGACTCAAATCAAGGCCATTCACACAACAAATGTATCAAGGGCTACTCTAGATCTTGAACTATGCATTTATATTTAAATCTAAGCATAAAACAAGAATAAATATTTCTGACAGATATAAAATCATGATTAATTTACCAGAGGTGTATCTAGGCATAAAAAGATCATATCCAGAAGTTGAGCACAAAAATATATTTATTTTAGCTACAAAATTCATTAAGGCAGATTCATCATAAATACAAAATAAATCATATTAAAAGATTTACTTAGTAACTTTGTGCAAATTTTGGTATAGAGCCTACATGTGATATATATAGCAACATATCCAAAATTCAACGTGAGATCGCTTGCAAATTTTGAACTACAGCAAATCTAGTTCAAAGTGATTTCAATTTTTCATGCAAAATCTATCAGTCAAAAGTAGGGTCATGCTTTGTGAAAGTTGTAGATATGCTCAGAAAGAAACCAACCAAATTGGATTTACATTTTTCTGATTTTTCTATGATTTTCTACGATTTTTCTAAGGTTAAAGAATCTTTTTGCAGAAAGACCCTTGGCTGAAGTTTCTCTTTCACAGATGTACCCTCAGTTTACGTAAAACTCCCTGGAAAGAAAAAGGGGGTTGCAATTGGGTCCTTGGCCATGGCCGGTGGCGGTTCGGCCGAAATTCCGGCGAGGAGCTCGTCGGACTTGGTCGGGGAAGGTGAGGACCGGAGCGTTCGAGGATCGGTGGATGGTCGCTCCCTGGTGTGATGAGTGATTGACAACGTGGTGTGGACTAACTCTTGGCCGAGTATTGCAGGTGCAGGTTGCGGCTTGACTCGTGTTGGTGCAGGTGAAGAGCGGGTGCGAAAGGTCTTAGCCTTGCGGGGCCTCCGAGAAGTGGAGAGACAAGTAGGCTCGGCTCGATGGACCCATTAGCCGAACGGGGTCAAGTGCGGGCCGCACGGTGGCAAGAAAAGCAAGACGAAGTCGTCAACCGGAGCCGGTGTAGGGTAGCGGCTCACGACCGGAGTCTGCACGCGGGGTTTGCGGCGGTTCACCACAAAATCGCCGGGTTACTTGGTTGAGCCACAAAACAAAGACCGGAGGCTCGACGGGCGGAGACGGGATTCGGGTGCACCGAGAAGCTTCGATGCCAGAGGACACACGGCGGGATCGCAGGGCTTGCGTCGGGAGGACGCGGACTGCGGTAAAGGCGTGGCCCTCTGATGAAGAGGAGTGATACCTGACGCGGACTGCGGTAAAGGCGTGGTCGCTTGTTCATGCGCGTTCGTGGTTCGATCCGTTGAGTCAAGAGCTTTTGGTTGGGAGAGGTTTGCGGACCGTCTGCCCAGGCACCATGGATCGTCCGCGTGGTACGAGTTACCCACGGACCGTCCGAGGGTAGAGTACGGACCGTCCGAATTTCGAGGGGTGCATATTAGTTGTTCGGGCACCTTTTGCGGACTGTCCGCCGTGGTCCCGCGGACCGTCCGTCCGATCACCTCGGATTGTCCGCCTGGGACTTCGCAGATTGCCTAAGTCCTTTGCTTCTTGAGTTGCGCCTCCGTGTTGCTTTGAGTTGAGGTTTGTTCCTAGGGTTGGTAGGTCCGTTGTGACTACGCGACCTTGACAAACTCGTGCGGGAATCCTCGGTTGTGATTTTGGGGCATAGGCCGAGTTCATCCTTCCGGAAGAATTTTTATCGGCTCTCATTCACTCCCCCCCTCTCTGGTCGCCTAATCGGTCCTTCAGAAGGGCGTGGGAGCGACAAGGGACTCACATACGACCGATTTGAGGGGTTGGACGGCTCAGAGGAAGTGCCAGCGGCGGTGCCTGGCGGCGCGAGGCGGCGGCGGCCGCTGGAACCCTATTTCCGACGGGGTGAGGACCGAAGCTGGGCAATGAGCGGCTCTAGATGGTGTGGGAAGGGTGTGGGGAGGCGTCGGCGGTACCTGTTTGTTGCGATGAGACGCGGAAGGGGAAGCTCTGCTGTGGAGCTTGGGCGGACAGCAATGGCAGTGGCGGTGGCGCGGCTCCTTACTCGGGAAGGGAGCACCGGCCGCTTTTATAGGCACGGCGGCCTTCCCTTCGTGGCCAGGGCTCCGAGGCAGGGCACGGGGTCCAAGGCACCTCGGCATTCACGCCAGCGGCAGAGAGGGGGGTCCGGTCAGTGGCGCACACGGCGCCGGCGCGTGTCGCGCGCGGGCGTTCCGCACTCTAAGAGGGGGTCCGGCAGGGCGTGGCCTTGGCGTGCGCGCGGGAGTCCCATCTCGATCCGCAGCCTGGTGGGGCCCGCATGACCTCGAAGAACGGTGGGGTGCGGACGCCAAGGCGCAGGCGCGTGGCGGCCAGGGTCAGTGCGTGCGCGCTCGTCGGCGCTCTAGAGCGCGAGGAGGGGAAGGGAACCAGTTGGTCAACGCACTTTGACTGCGATTTTTCTCAAAAGTTTTGAACTGAGCAAAGAAAATCTTGAATACCAAAGTTGCAAATTGAACTCCCCTCTACAACATTTGCAAAGGGCAACATATGTTTTGGTGAACATTTTGCCTTGGAACGCGTCGCGAAATTCAGCTTTTGCACGGCTCAAATCACTACTCAAAAGGCCTTTGACTGAGTTTTTGAGCTTCGAATCTTCAAATTTTGAAATGCTGTCAATTATGAAAGTTGTGTCCTAGGATCTAACCTACAACTTTTATATTGGCCAAAAGTGAAGTGTTTAAGAAATTTTGGGAGAACGCGCCAAAAGTTCTAGAATCCGAATCGAGCACTAGGGTTTGACCACTAACGAGTGTTGACTTGATTAGCGAGTGTATTAGCACTAATTAATGTTATTTAAACACCTGATGTGTCATAGCCTACCCCCCTTAAAAGGAATCTCGTCCCGAGATTCGAAAATTTAAGACAAAAGCAGGGGCAAGGTTCTTACGGTTTCGCGATTGAAGAAAACCCGGATACTTGGTGTTGAGAAAATGCTTAGTCTCCCAAGTAGCTTCTTCTTCAGTATGGTGACTCCATTGTATTTTGTACATCTTCACGGTATGTCCCCTGGTTTTTCTTTCTTTTTGATCTAGCACTCTCAACGGATGCTCGACTACGGAAAAATCTAGCTCGATCCAAGCATTCGCTTCCGTTATTACTTTGGTTTCAGGCACCTTCACACCTTTCTTCAATTGGGTCACATGAAACACATTGTGCACAGCCGAGAATCGATCCGGAAGTCGGATGCGATAAGCGACTGGTCTGCATACCTCGATGATCTCGTAAGGGCCGATATAGCGCGGAGCTAATTTCCCTTTGACTCCAAACCTCTGTACACCTTTGGTCGGTGAAACCTTGAGGTATACGTAGTCACCCACTTCATAGTGTCGGGGCGTTGTTCCTTTATCATGATAACTCTTTTGCCTCATTTGAGCTAGCTTCAAATTCTCTCTTATCACCTTCACTTTCTCTTCTGCGTCTTTAACTAAATCTGGGCCAAAGAGTGTTCACTCCCCAGCTTCTGACCAATTTAAAGGAGTTCGGCATCTTCGTCCATAAAGAGCTTCAAATGGTGCCATCTTCAAACTAGCTTGATAACTATTGTTATAAGAGAATTCGGCTAAAGATAGACACTTGTCCCAACTCTTATCAAAATGCATGATGCTTGCTCTCAGCATGTCCTCCACAATTTGATTGACTCGCTCGATCTGACCATCGGTCTGAGGATGATAACTTGAGCTACGAATCAATTTGGTTCCCAAAGATTCATGCAATTGTTCCCAAAAACGAGCCACAAATTGGGTACCTCGATCAGAAACAATGGTTTTGGGAATCCTGTGCAAGCGCACGATTTGATCGACATAGAGTTCTGCATAATCTTGAACGGAGTAAGTGGTGTGCACTGCGATGAAATGAGCAGTCTTGGTCAGTCGGTCCACTATAACCCAGATAGAATCCTTCTTTCTGGCAGTCAGAGGGGTAAACCCACAATAAAATCCATACTTATATCATCCCACTTCCACAAAGGTATGGTCAACCGTTGAAGTACACCAGCTGATTTCAAATGGCTGGCTTTGACTCGATGGCAAGTATCACACTCTGCCACATATTTAGCTATGTCTACCTTCATGTTTGACCACCAAAAGTTTTTCCTCAAATCTTGATACATTTTCGTGCTTCTGAGGTGAATAGAGTATTTGGAAAGATGAGCTTCGTCAAAAATTTCCTTTTTGAGTTCCGAATCAGCAGGAACTACAAGACGTTGCTCAAACCATACTACATCTTTTGAATCCTTATGGAAACAACTATATTTGGGGTCTCCTTCAGCTAATTTCTGTTTTATTAGCTGGACGCCTTCATCATTGAGTTGAGCCAAAACGATTCTGTCATATAGATTGGACTCAGCAGAGATAGCATTCAAATTTCCTTGCTCTACAATTTCTAATTGAAGTTTCCCCAAGTTTTCACATAAAGTCTCACTGTACGATTCCATAGTTAAGCAGTTCCAGTGAACCTTAAGGCTAAGAGCATCTGCAACAACAGTGGCTTTTCCGGATGATAGTGTACTTCTAGATCATAGTCTTTTATCAATTCTAACCATCTTCTCTGTCTCATATTCAAATCCGATTGGGTGAAGATATATTTAAGACTCTTGTGATCGGTGAAGATATTACAGTGGTTTCCCATAAGATAATGCCTCCAAATCTTGAGAGCATGAACAACCGCGGCTAGCTCAAGATCGTGGGTCGGGTAATTCACTTCATGGTGTCGAAGCGATCGTGAGGCGTAGGCAATGACTCTATTTTCCTGCATAAGAACACAACCGAGACCAGCACCCGAAGCATCACAAAAGACTTCAAACGGTTTAGAATTATCCAGCTGCACTAGCACTGAGGCTGTAGTCAAATGTTGCCTCAACGTGTGGAAAGCTTTTTCACAATCTTCGCTCCACACAAACTTGACTCCCTTCTTTAATAGTTCAGTCATAGGTTGAGCGATCCTGGAAAAATCCAGAATGAAACGACGATAATAGCCTGCTAAACCCAGAAAACTACGGGTTTGATGTACGGTCTTGGGTGGTTTCCAATCCATAACCTCTTGTACTTTGCTAGGATCCACAGATATGCCTTCCTTGGAAATAGTGTGCCCCAAAAATTTCACACTATCCAACCAAAATTCACATTTGGAGAACTTGGCATAAAGCTTGTGATCTCGCAAACGTTGTAAAACAATTCGAAGATGTTCTGCATGTTCTTCTTCATTCTTGGAATAGATTAAGATGTCATCAATGAATACCACTACAAACTTGTCCAGTTCTGTCATGAATACGGAATTCATGAGATACATGAAATAAGTGGGTGCATTGGTAAGACCAAAGGACATCACCAGATACTCGTAAAGACCATATCGGGTGGAGAGAGCTGTTTTGGGAATATCACATGGCCTGATCTTTATTTGATGATACCCTGATCGAAGATCAATCTTGGAGAAAACCTTGGCTCCAGCCAACTGATCAAAAAGAACATCGATGCGGGGTAAAGGATATTTATTCTTGATTGTTACCGCATTGAGAGGTCGGTAATCCACACATAACCTCAAGCTACCATCTTTCTTCTTCACAAATAGAGCTGGGCAACCCCAAGGTGAAGAACTTGGGCGAATATAACCCTTATCTAGCAATTCTTGGAGTTGTGTCTTCAATTCTGCCAATTCCTTGGGTGGCATACGGTAAGGTCTTTTGGAGATAGGAGTTGTGCCAGGCTGAAGTTCGATGATAAACTTGACATCTCTGTCGAGTGGCATACCTGACAATTCATCGGGAAAAACATCCGCAAACTCTCGAACCACTGGAATTTCTTCCAGATGAGAAGTGATTGCCACATAAGAACAAGGATTCACACCATCTTTGAAAGGTAGGTATAGAGTCGTGGCTCCAACAATTGGTGAGTTGATCTCTACCATTCGCTCTGAAATATCCAGTATAACCTTATGCTGGTTCATCCAGTCCGTTCCTAGAATGACATCCATGCCTTCTAATCCCAAAATGATAAGGTCTGTGTCAACTGTTCTGCTGCCTAATTCCAAGGGTACTCCCCAGGTCACCAACTCGGAAGAGATGTTCCCTCCCGCTGTTTTAATCGTAAATGCCTTATTGGTATTGCAAGAATTTAGTCCTAATTTGTTCAGCATCTTTCCATTCATGAAACTATGTGTAGCACTAGAATCAAACAATATCCGGATAGGTTTGCCTCGAACAGAGAATGTGCCCATCATTACTGGTGCTCCCTCTGGAATATCAACCACAGAAGTGAAGTTGAGTCTACCCTTCCTGGCTTGAGCAATCTTCTTCTTGCTCTTGTTGCTGGGTTTGGAAACTGGTCCCTGATTCGGCTGAGTTATCTGGTGCTGTTTATCGGTCTGGCAAGGTTGCAGGCATGCCTTAGCGAAGTGTCCTGGATCACCACATTTGAAACAACGACGCCCACTGCTACCACTAGGAGAGATGGGTACCATAGGCTTTGGAGTCTGCTGCTGAGTGTCGAGGAAGTGAAGATTTTCTTCAGGCCGATCCTGGGATGGCTTAGCCACTAACCTTCCCGACTGTGAAGCCTGTTGGGAGTCTGGGAAAGTCTTCTGCACAATGCGAATCTTGCAAAGCTGCGCATTATTGGGCATGGGGTTAGCCTTTCTTTTCCTCTCGGCTTAGGCCCTCTTCATGGCATCTTCCTGTGAGATAGCTTTATTCACTAGCATGTGGTAGCTGTCAAATTTTACCAGATTCAGCCATCCACACAATTCACTATTAAGGCCTTCGCGAAAAAGCTCCATCTTCTTCATATCTGTATCCACATGATATCCTCCATACTGGCAGAGGTTATTAAACTTCTGCGCATATTGGTACACCGTGTCTGACCCTTGCTTGAGAGCCAATAACTCTCTCATTTTCCTATCGGTAAGTGCTTTAGGAATGTGATGGTCTCTGAACGCCTTTTTGAATTCTTCCCAAGTGATTTCATACCCAGGTTGTTGCATGGATTTGTAGTGTTCCCACCACATCAAGGCAGAACAACGAACCCCGGCGCATCTTTTCGACACGCCAACCACACAACACAACGTGCGGTCGCAGCGCAGATCACGAACCGTCGCCCCCGTCCCCTGCGTCACCCCGAGGGGCGACACGGGTAGAGAGCGCTGCCGCTGGTCTTTGCGCTACTGCCGCCGCTGTCCACCTCTGGCCCCCGTTCTCCCTCGTCCCCGGCCTCCTAGCCGGTGGCAAGGGGAGCGGGGGTCCATCCCTTTAGTAGATCGAGTCATAATTGAGTCTGTCTAGGTTTAGGGTTTACTCGCCGCCGATGCTCGGTGGTGGAGTTTGGTTTTGCCGGTGGAGCGTGGCTCCTATGCGGCTTGGTTTTCCTTGCGGCGCCGGCGATGCGGAAGCGACGGTGTTGCAGAGGAATAATTTCTCCCAGCTTCTTCCGTTCTCCGATGGCGATCTACTCCGACATCAACGGAGAGGCTGGGGAGACCTGTCTAGGAGTCGAGGGTCGACACGTCGTCGTCTTCTTCAGGTGATGATGTTGTTGACCCTGTTAATCTCAAGGAAGATGATCTTTGGAAGAAATCTGAGCATTGCTCGGGTTGCCGGTGGTGGAAACGAAGGATGCGTCGTGGGTATTGAAGTTGGCCGATGCGCCTGGAAGGCAGCGTACTCGGCTGATTCGCCTAGCAGTAAGCCCTCCTCTGCGGCCTCCACTTTGTGGAGTTTGGCTTTGGTGCCCAGCGACGATTGGGAAGCGGCTTCGACGGCGGGGACGAATGGATCGCTGAAGGCTTCGAGGAAGATGAACAGGAGTTTTGAACTTCTTTGTTATTTTCCTTTTCTTTCGGGTCCTGTTTGTAAACGGACCGGTGTAATGCGCTAAATCAATACATGTTCCTTCTAAAAAAAGGCAGAACCACGAAGCTGCAATGCCGCGAATTCATCCTTGCGTCCTTCTGAACATGGCAAGGTAAACACCGCGAACATAGCTTCAATGGCCCGAATCCAAGCATCAGCATCAAGGGGTTCTTCCGCCTCAGTGAACTGCGGTGGATTCATATCCAGAAAGTGCTTGTACTCGGTCACGTGACTTTGGGCATCATTTCGATTCCCATGGGGCTGCTGCTGCTGTTGCTGCATGTGTAGAAGGATCTGGAGCAGCATCTCGTTTTGAGTAGCAATTGATGTCATGTCCGGTGGTTGTGGCGGCTGGTTGCGGCCACTAGAATCACTGAAACCATTCGGAGTGCTGTGTGTCAAGCCCACCATTTGAAAATTTTGAGTTTCCATTAGTCATACATTCGTAAGCTTGTTCAACAAGTAGAACATGGACGACAAAAACTCAAATTGACCAAATAGTCAGACTCGAGACAGCCGCACTGCATCGAAATGACAATTTTAAACTTCCAAAACCAAAGTTCCCAAAATTTTTCAAAATTTTCTGGCAACTTGGTAAGTTCGTGAGACAAAACTTGGCATTAAAGGGTTAAGCTAGGTTAGCTAGGATCAAGGTCCAAAGGTGCAAGATTCAGAGTGACGTGTTCCGGAAAAACGACAAGACCTAAGTTTACTATCTGAGCATAGCTTGAGATCTGTAAACTTATGGTCATCAACTAAATTTTTCAGCAGAAACCTAGATAGATGTGGAGTACTTGGGGATAGATCACCTATACGGAAACTCTGCAGAATGGGTCTGAGAAAAGGTCACGACAACAGGGTCAACTAGACGGTCCAACAACAACACTTAAGATTCGATTTAAAGGTTGTTATTGTTGTTATTATTATCATTATTTAAGGAGAACAACACATGTGATCTTTTTATCATTCAGCAGGTTTTTATCATGATGCAAGAATGACCTATTCGTCCTCACTAAGCAATTAAGCCAAAACGGAGTTAGTGCCGGTGGCATGGCAACAAGTACGTTTCTCCCTATAATAACTAGTCGAGACTATCGGTTCTTTCTTAACGACTTACGAAACGCGGTTAGTGTACCTGCAAAAGAGAGAACCTTCCGTGCCAGCACTCACAGAAGCGTCCACATACATTACCGTTCACTATAGAAATGACACCCATGCGTTTATCACTGCATGGATAGTGTCCAACCTGAGACACTCCGTTTGAACGGAGTGCATCCTTGCCTCACATTTTTTTAATACGGAACGTTCACGTATGGCAAAACGTGGTGAGACACCGACGTGATGGTGGGTTCCCATTGGATTAGGTCCCATCCATCCCTCACATGACTTTCATGTGGTACCACCACGTATGGCAAAACGTGACGAGACGCAGACGCGACGTGGGTTCCCATTGGAATAGGTCAAATCCATCCCTCACAGGACTTTCCTGTGGCACCACCACGTATGGCAAAACGTGATGAACTAGTATGATTGTGCAAGAAAGTAAATTCTGACAAGAATAAAAATGTGCTGGAAGTTAGCAAAATAAACCATAGATTTGTGAGCCACCTGAAAGAACCCAAAAATTCTATCTAGGGCCTCTCGGTCTATTTCCATCCCTAACGATCCAACGTATTTTGCAAATACAAACAATCTTGGCAAGTTTTATTCAAAAACATGTGATTAAGATTGTTAATTAAACTCCGGTGCATATTAGTCGCTCTGGTACCAGCTGTGACAACCCGCCCGGGAAAATACCGTACTATCTCCTAAACCAATCCACTTTGGTCATTACGCGATAATAAAGTACCATCCCGTCGTAAGTTGCCGGGTCAAAGCCCGGTCAATCACTTGGATAACACACAGAGGATCGAACATATGCATTAAAACTCACACGAAGGCTAGTCCATAGTACATTACACAAATTAAATCCAAATTTGCCCCGAAGGGTTAATTATTACAAACCATGATTCATGACATGATAAGCAAAGGTTCAGAGTTCGAAAACAGCAGAATATTAAACTAGCGATATGATAGCCATCACAGGAGGCCATCCATGATGCCATCACTCGTCGTCATCCACCCATTCCAGCTCCCAGCCGGGGGGAATCTCTCCAGGCCACACAACACCGGCAACAACATTTTTATAGCAAGGCTGAGTATACTAATACTCAGCAAGACTTAACCGTCGGGTGATAACTACATCACCAAACTCTAGATATGAGAGGCTTTTTGGCCGGTGGGGTTCTTTTGCTGAAAAGCAACAAAGAGTAGGTCCTTACTTTCAATATTTTAGCTCAAATTCTAGTTAATTACCATTGCTACATGAGCCAACTATTGCAATCAAGAATTGTACAATACAATTAATTCACGAAGAAGAATTCACATAGTTCCATCATTCAGGGATATCATGGCCAGTTGATTAAGCAGTCTCAGATAACGGTGAGAGGCCGACAACCGATTGATTTATAACCTTGCAAGGTGGACCTAAACACACGGAAGGATGCATACCCCAAGAAGGTCCAAACAAAAGCAAAACGGGGTATGCACCGACCAGGCGGTTCCTGTGACAGAACCGCCCAAATTAATTCCGTATTATCACCTAAACCACTCCTTTTGGTCATTAAGCGATAACACAGAGTTAACTTGTCGTCTCTGCTGGGTCAAGCCCGGTAAATCACTTATAACAAAGGATCGACATTCGTACATCAAAACTCACACGAAGGCGAGTCCAGAGGTTACATCATCACACATTATATTACATCGATTCCCTTAAGGGTTATTTTATTACAAACCGAGTTCCTTGCATAAAGGTAAATGGTTCAGAGTTTAATACACACAGCGGATAAAAAAAACTACACGTCATACGTAACATCCAAGGAGGCCATCCGAGATGTCACTAATCACTGTCCTCCTCCCACTCGATCTCCCAATCGGGTGGGAACGATCCAGGGCACGGAAACCCATCATTCACATGACCTGAAAACATCAACAACAGCAAGGCTGAGTATACTAATACTTAGCAAGACTTATCCGACGGTGATATTATTCACCGAACCCCTAGACATGAAAGGCTTTATGGCTGGTGGTTTATTTTGCTAAAAAGCAACAAAGAGTGTGTCCTTACTTTCAAGTTTTAGCTCACAATTCTAGTTATTTAATCATTACTAGATTGGCATCTACTGCAATCAAAGTTGTGCAATACAATTAAGCAATATCCAAATTAATTCTCAATTTCATCATAAAGGGAAATGAGCTGTATAGTTAAGCAGTCCCGGATAACGGTGAGAGGCCGACGATCGATCGATTATTAACCTTGCAAGGTGGACCTAAACACACGGAAGATGCACACCCCAAAAAGGCAACTGAAACCAAAGGGGGTGGAGCATGCATCAACTAGGCGGTTCCCCACATTCCTCGGTTCAGGATCCATTTCCACAGTCTTGATACAAGGCGGGAAGGTCACGGACTCCGCCGCCCAACCAAGCACATGTACCACATGGCCTAGAACATGGGGGCCCTCCCCAAGATTAGTGGTCATAAATCCCTTACCGATTCCAGAGAGTACTAGGCTTACCGGTCTCATTCCCGACAAATGTTTAGTACGTTCAAAAGCTTAACCAGTGACACCCACTGACCGGAGCCGATCCCAAGCTCTTACCACATGAGCATATCAGAATAAATCTTATGATTCCAACATAAGAACCCTATAGCTCGCGAGTGAAGGATTTCACTCGACTTTTACCGGGTCCTTAGAGCATGGCAACTAGCATCCTATCATACTAGTATTTGAACATAGGAACCTAGGATCATGCAACTAGGGTTTCAATTCAACTCCTGAACATAAATGCACAAGCATCCATATATATAATTGCAGAAGTTAGAAATTGGGAAAATGCTTCGGTGCTTGCCTTCACTAGCACAGTCAGTGGTGAAATCCTCCGAACTTTGGTCTGGGCCTTGTTGCACTTCCACTGCATTCACTCCTGCATTAGCGAGGTCCTCGTCAGCTTCCGGCACTAGTTCGTAGTTTCTGTCCGGTAGCTCTACACGATATGCATATGCATGAGATTGGTGTGTTCAAAATAAAATAATTTCAGTTCTGATTTTAATGACAACCATGAGGTGTTTTGATGGACCACAACCATTATGAGAGTTAATATATTCAGCATACTCTTCCGGAAATTATTGATGTGTTGAAGTTTATTAAATCCCTTTCCTCGATAGTGACTGTGTACATATTTATTATCGTTCAACTAATTTACTTCACCAAGGACAGGTTGCTGCCTCAGGATTCAATTTGGTGAACTTCAATCATTTAAACTTGCATGGCATGAAGATGATGGTGAGTTTTCCATTTATTCCATTTATTGAGTGTGATTTGCTTCCAAAAGTTTATTTCGATAAATATAAATATAAACTGAACCAAACACATCTCAGCCATGAACTTGATGCATTGAGCAAGTCACTGCCCAAAAACCAACTTATATCATCAACTAGTGCTAGCATGGAAAATCACACAAAACTATGCCTAGCATATGAAAAAAAATCACACATAAAAAGATATACATCCTTTTGAGCTGAAACTTCACACAGGGCTAAATGGAAGCATAACAACAAGAGATATGCACTTACTCAGCCAAGAAACTTAAAGGAGCTATACTCATGAACAAAACACTAATAAACCATGGAAATTTATTTGGCTAAGCAAAACATGTAAAAAACATGCATACAGTTTAACAGGTGTACATAAACAGGAAACAGAGCTGTGGCAAAAAGATTGACATTAATAGATCAACAGATTAATTTATAAAATTCAAAAACAGAGGCTCTAGCATACATGAAAAATAAATCATAAGTAAAGCTACACATGATAACTAAGTTCCATCTTTCTACCAGAGATCATACATGTCAAAAGTAGCAACATATCCAAAATTCATTTGAAGATCATTTATAAAATTTGATTTATTTCAAATCTAAGCAATTTGATGATTTCAAAACAATTTAAAATCTACACCGAAGTTTGAAAACTTCCTTTGTAGAAAAGTTGCTCCAGGTCATAAGGATCACAACAAAATTGAGTTTGCATTTTTAGCATTTTTCTGTGATTTATGGTGAATTTTACAAGATCACAGAATTCAAATCTAGATCTATAGATCTCTTTTACAGATTAGCCCCTGCAGTCTTACAGCTAGGCCCTCCTAAGAAACTCGATCTTCACAGATGTGCCCTTGGCGGCTCAGGGGAGCTCGCCGGCGGCTCGCCGGCGGCCGGACTTGGTCGGGTGAGTAGCTAGGGTGGAGTGCATGCTCACCAGAGACCGATTGGTGGTGTCGGGGTCGACGGGGGAAGCTCCGGTGATTGCCGGCGGCGAAGGGGGCGGTGCTGCAGCCGCGGCGGCTCGGGCTCCGGCGAAATCACGGCGCGATTGATCAATGTGGGTCTCGGGGAGGCTTCCACGGGGACTAGGGAAGGTGCTAGGCGGGTTAGCCGGTAGCGGCGAAGCTCGGGCGAGCGAGCTCCATGGCGGCGGTGCAAAGGCAGACGGCGGAAGGGGAAAAACCATACTGGCACTCCAGGGGTTCCTTTTATAGGCGCTGCGGCTTGGATGAGGGTCCAAGGCAGGCGCCCAGATGGATAAGCCCGCCCGTGCGGTTGTGGGCCAGTGCCGGCCTCGGCGTCCGCAGCGACGGCGCATGGTGGCGCTGCGCGTGGCAGCTAGGCGGCAGTAGCACGTAGGGCGCTCGAGGGCCTAGCTCGGGAGGTGGCGCGACACGAGTAGCTGACGGCGGCGGTGATGAGACGAGTTGACGGCGCCGCTGACCCTCCCCTCCCGGCGTGCATTGCATCGAGCTCCCGCGGCGGCGATGGCCGGCGCGTGTCGACGGGCTTCGCGGAGGGGAGAGGAGAGAGGAGGGTGAAACCGGGGGCGGCGCGTGGTTTCTGGAGGTCGACGTGGCAAGTGGAGGTGACGGCGTGACGTGGGGCCCACCGAAGTGACGGCCGGGGCACGGACGCCGGGGCGCTGCGTCGGCGCGACGTCGCGCGCGAGGGCGCCGCTCTGGAGTGCCGGGCGCCAGCCTATTTCAGTGAAGGGTGGTTTGACCGATTCAAACTAAAAATTTTCAAACTAAACTTTAAATCTGCCAAAAACAAAAGTTGTAGATTGAAGTACCAGCTACAACTTTTACAAAGGGCGACATATGAAATTTTGTCTAGATTAGCCAGAATTTACACTCCAAGTTGTTGTTTCTCTCAGCCTGGTCAAACAGATACTTTGAGCGTTGACTGAAGTTTTGAGGCTTTTCCACTTCAAATCTTAAATGCCACCAATTGGATGAATTGTGTCCCATGAAAAACTGGACAACTTTCATATTGGCATAATTTTGAGTACTTAAGAAAAATTTTGAGAACAAGCTAGAACACTAAGGAGGGGTGCATGTCACTTAGGGTTTGACTTAGGGTTTGAATGAGTTGACCCATAAGTGGGGGTTTGACCAAGGTAAACAATGTTTAGTGCTACTAAAGACGATGATTACTATTACCCAAATATCCAGGATGTTATAGCCTACCCCCCTTAAAAGAAATCTCGTCCCGAGATTTGGAAGTTAAAACAAAGGTTGGGTAAAGTTCTTACGGTTTCGAGCTTGTAGGAATCCAGGATATTTGGTGTTGAGGAAATGTTCAGTTTCCCAAGTAGCTTCTTCTTCTGTATGATGGCTCCATTGTATCTTGTACATTTTTACAGTTTGCCTTCGAGTCTTCCTCTCCTTGTGATCCAATATCCGCATAGGGTGTTCGATTAAAGAAAGATCAGGTTCTATCCACGCATTTGCTTCTTCAATGATTTCAGTTTCCGGCTCGTGGACACACTTTCTCAGCTGAGATACATGAAATACGTCATGGACAGTAGAGAGCCGATCCGGAAGCTGGATACGATAAGCGACTGGTCCACATATTTCAGTAATCTCATATGGGCCAATATAGCGTGGGGCTAATTTTCCCTTTACTCCAAATCTTTGTACACCTTTGGTTGGTGAAACTTTCAAATATACCCTTTTGCCAACCTGATATTCTCTTTGCGCCTTTCCTTCATCATGATAACTTTTTTGTCTCATCTGTGCGGATTTAAGATTTTCCCGTATCACCTCTACCTTTTCCTCCGCTTCCTTAACCAATGTTGGGCCGAAGAACTTCCGCTCTCCTGCTTGAGACCAATTTAGAGGAGTTCGACACCTCCGTCCATAGAGGGCTTCGAAGGGTGCCATTTTTAAGCTAGCCTGGTAGCTATTATTATAAGAAAACTCCGCTAAGGCCAAAGATTGGTCCCAACTCTTATCGAAATGAATGATGCAAGCTCGTAGCATGTCCTCCACAATTTGATTGACTCTTTCTGTTTGTCCATCTGTCTGAGGATGATAGGCCGAACTACGGATCAACTTCGTTCCCAAAGACTCATGTAGTTGTTCCCAAAAACGAGCTATAAACTGAGGGCCTCTATCCGAAATGATTGTCTTTGGAATCCCGTGTAAACGTACGATACGATCAAGATAAAGATCTGCATAATTCTTAGCCGAATAAGTGGTGTTAACGGCAATGAAATGCGCGGTCTTAGTCAGTCGATCCACAATAACCCAAATGGAGTCGTGATTCCTGGGAGTAAGTGGTAATCCCACAACAAAATCCATACTGATGTCATCCCATTTCCAAAAAGGTATGGGTAACGGTTGGAGTTTACCCGCAGTCTTCAAATGACTCGCTTTTACTCTCAAGCACGTATCACACTCCGAAACGTATTTGGCTATCTCCACTTTCATGTTGGACCACCAAAAGTTCTGTTTCAAAACTTGGTACATCTTGCTACTTCCAGGATGAATCGAAAATTTGGAGAGATGAGCCTCATCAAAAATTTCTTTGCGGATAGCAGCATCTTCGGGAACCACAAGACGTTGCCCAAACCAGATTGTACCCTTCTCATCTTGACGAAAACAAGCATATTTGGGATCATTCTCGGATAGTTTCTGCTTTATGGTTTGAACACCCTCATCGCTAGGCTGAGCCGCGATGATTTTATCGTACAAGGTAGCCTCAATGCTAATCGCATTTAATTCCCCTTGCGGAACAATTTCCAAAGCCAATTTCCTTAGTTCTTCGCATAGTGTGTCGTTGTAAGATTCCACTGTTAAGCAGTTGCAGTGAGCCTTGCGGCTGAGAGCATCCGCAACAACGTTGGCTTTACCGGGGTGGTAGTGTACCTCCAAGTCATAGTCTTTAATGAGTTCTAACCACCTCCGCTGCCGCATATTCAAGTCGGCTTGAGTGAAAATATACTTGAGGCTTTTATGGTCGGTGAAAATATTGCAGCGGGTCCCCATAAGGTAATGCCTCCAAATTTTTAGAGCGTGAACAACCGCTGCTAACTCAAGATCATGGGTTGGGTAGTTAAGTTCATGAGGTCGAAGTGCTCTCGAAGCATACGCAATGACTCTATTTTCTTGCATGAGAACACAACCGAGACCAGTACCCGAGGCATCACAATACACGTCATATGGCTTGGAATTATCAGGCTGAGCCAAAATGGGTGCTGATGTCAGGTGTTGCTTCAAGGTGTGGAAGGCTTGTTCGCATTTCTCATCCCACACGAATTTCACCCCTTTCTTCAACAATTCGGTCATAGGTTTGGCCACTCTGGAAAAATCAGGGACCAAGCGACGGTAATACCCGGCTAACCCAAGAAAGCTCCGAATTTGATGGACAGACTTAGGTGGCTTCCAATCCATCACTTCTTGTATTTTACTTGGGTCCACAGATATACCCTCACTCGAGATGGTGTGTCCCAAAAATTTGACACTATCCAGCCAAAACTCACATTTGGAGAATTTGGCATAAAGTTTGTGGTCTCTCAAACGTTGTAGAACAATGCGAAGGTGTTTAGCATGTTCCTTCTCGTTCTTGGAATAGATCAGAATATCATCGATGAAGACAACCACAAATTTATCCAATTCAGCCATGAACACAGAATTCATGAGATACATGAAGTAGGCAGGTGCATTGGTAAGGCCGAAGGACATGACTAGATATTCATATAATCCATATCGGGTGGAAAAGGCGGTCTTGGGAATATCGCAAGGTCGGATTTTAATTTGGTGATATCCTGACCTAAGGTCGATCTTGGAAAAGACTTTGGCTCCAGCTAGCTGATCAAACAAAACATCAATGCGGGGTAGGGGATATTTATTTTTTATGGTCACCGTATTGAGAGTTCGGTAGTCCACACACAACCTCAAACTACCATCTTTCTTTTTGACGAAGAGACCAGGACATCCCCAAGGTGAAGAACTCGGGCGAATGAAACCCTTGTCCAACAATTCCTGAAGCTGGGATTTCAACTCAGCCAGTTCCTTGGGTGGCATACGGTAAGCTCTTTTTGAAACAGGTGCTGTATCGGGCTGAAGTTCAATGACAAATTCAATGTCCCGGTCAGGTGGCATACCAGGTAGGTCATCAGGAAAGACATCAGGATAGTCACAAACTACTGGAATATTTTCCAAGTGCGAAGTTATGGTGACAAATGCACTAGGATCCACGGATGCTCTCAAGGGTAAGTAGAGTGTGGAAGTCCCGACAACCGGTGAATTAATTTCTATTCTTCTTTCAGCGATATCCAGGGTCACTTTATGTTGAGTCATCCAATCCATCCCCAGAATGACATCTATTCCCTCTAAGCCCAAGGTTATAAGATTTGTCTGGAAAACCTTGCTACCTAGCTCCAGTGGTACCCCGGTAATTATTGTATTTGAATAAATTTTTCCTCTGGGGGTTGCAATCTTATATGCACTCTTAGTTTGGGACTCATTAAAACCAAGCTTGACTTGTGTTTCCTTATTCATAAAACTGTGGGTAGCACCAGAATCAAATAATATTTTAATAGGTTTTCTTCGGATAGAAAATGTACCCGTCATGACTGTTGCTCCCTCTGGAATTCCCACCATGGTAGTGAAGTTGAGGCGGCCTTGCTTAACCTGCACGGTCTGCCTCTTTCCCTTGTCCTTGTTGTCCTGGTTAGAACCACGTCCTTGGTTCTGTTGGTTCTGCTTCTTTGGGTGGGGACAATCATAGGCATAGTGCCCAACGTTCCCACAGTTGTAGCATTTGTTGTCCCTGTTGTTCCGGGCAGGTGGTGAAGCATTGTGCCTGGCATTCTGCTGCTGGGAAGTAGAAGAACGCTGACCTCCCCACTGTTGCTTTTGGGGTGGCTTGGCCACCCACCTCCCAGATTTCTGGTTCCCCTGGGAACCCTGGGTAACCTTCTTCACCAGTCGGAATTTTCTGTTAGGCGCGTTGTTAGAGGTGAACACAGCCTTTCTCTTCTTTGCCTTCTGGGTCCTCTTCATAGCATCTTCCTGGGAGATGGCTAAATCCACCAGCTCATGGTAGGTCTCGGTCTTGATGGGATTGATATGCTCAAACAGCTCCATGGTCCTGCACTTATCTGGTGGGACCACTACAAGATGATGCAGCAGGGTGGGCATGTCATTACCTGGGATGAATTTAAAAGGGCATTCAAGGAACACCACATTCCTAAGGGAATGGTGGAGAGAAAGCTGAACGAACTGCTAGCACTGAAGCAAGGGTCTGACTCTGTGTTTGAGTATGCACAGAAATTTAACAACCTTTGCCAGTATGGTGGGTACCATGTGGATAGGGATGAGAAAAAGATGGATCGTTTACCAGCTGTGACAGAACAGCCCTCCATCGCTCCAGGTGGTGGTGGTGGGGCTGGCTGCTGCATCGCAATGATCGTGTCGTTGGCAGCCTGCAAGTCAAGGTCAAGCTGCTCCAACTGCTCACCCATCTGTGCCAGTGCCTGGATGTGCTGCATACGCTCATCCTTCAGCTGCTGCAGCTCCACCTGCATCTCGATCCGCTGCTCCTGCAGTCCAACCATGGTCTGTAAGCGGGTGGCAAGCTGATCCAGCAACTGTGCGTCACGAGCTTTCCACTGGGCCTCACGTGTCTCCAACTCAGCGACCCTCTGCTGTGCCATCACAAGGTCCCTCTCCATATCCATGTAGCCAACAGAGATGGCGTGCAAGTGAGCAGTACGCTCACCCAACACCCCAGAGACAGTGTGCGCAGCCATAGTCATGTCAGTGGTGGAAACACTGCGAAGAGCCTGTAGGCGGTACAGTGCGCTCAAATACCCCACCAACCCCTGCACGGTCTGAAGTGGGGTAGTGTGGTCGATGAGCGACGCCACGTTCCCCACGCGCTCACACCACGCGGGGTCCTCAGGGTCCTCCGTCGGCAGTAGACCCAATGGAGTCAGGAACACCTCCAGGGAAGGCGTTCAGCACATGCAGAGCAGCCACCTCGAGTATCTCCAGCAAGCGAACGCTCGCCACCTCCATACCCAGGTCCGGCCACTCCGGGTGGTCTGGGTGAAGTGGCACAGTCACCAGAACACGGCAGCTAGGAATCCCCAGCTGCAAGGACTCAGTCGCCTCGTACGTGGGCGGTGTCGCGTAGCCGGAGGTGCGAAGGGCATCCCACAAGACGCGGGCAAAACCCTCCAGGTGCAGCCCGTCCGTGCGGACCGAACCGTCTGGCCCAACCTCCCAGAAGAGCTGTCCAGCCATCTGTATCAACAAAAACCCCCACAAATCAGTGTGAGTTCATAAGATAGCAGATTCTGTACAATGCATAAAAATACGCATAACTCATAAACTGGTAGGGAAAAAATGCTAAATTTTAGTCAGCAGCTCAGTTATGTTATGGAGCACATAATTGGTATTCAAAGGTTGAGCCAAAAACAAAAGGATCTAGCCCAAACAATACAAAATGCAGCTTGCTGTCCATCAGGAATTTCAGCAGACCAACATTCACCAATTTGTCCATAACTCAAAATTTACTTATCCAAAAATTCTGAATTTTTGACAGCAGATAAAAGATAAGAATTGCGGAAACTTTCGTATCTAACTTTTCTTCAAAAGATTCTGTTATCAAGGTCGAACAATTCATGCAAACAGAGGCACCAAAACTAGATAGACAGGAAAACAGCAGGTGTGCAGAAAAGAGTAGGAAAATGTATTGGTTGATTTGGTTAACAACTTACACATCTGAAGTGCTTAATTATTCAAGTTTTTTTTAGCATGATGCAAAAGCGTCCTACTTTTCCTCACAAGGCAAAACCATGCCTGAAATCGAAGTTAGTGCCAGTGGCGGGGCATACATACGTCTCTCACTATAATAACTAGCCGGAAAACTATTCGTTCTAAGCGTAACGAATCGCGGTTAGTGTACCTGCAGAAAATCACAGAACATCCCAAACCTTTCGTGCCAGCACTCACGAAAGCGTCCACATACATTACCGTTCACTATAGAAACGGCATCCATGCATAAAGCCGCTGCATGGACAGCGTCCAACCTCAGACACTCTCCGTTTGAATGAAGTGCATCCTTGCCTCGCATTTTTGTAATACGGAACGTCCACGTATGGCAAAACGTGGCGAGACACCAACGCGACGGTGGGTTCCCTTTGGAATAGGTCCCATCCATCCCTCACATGACTTCCATGTGGCACCACACACGTGTAGCAAAACGTGGTGTACTAGTATGGTTGTGCGAGAAAGTAAGTTTTGACAGATAATAAAATATGCTGGGAGTCAGACTAATAAACCATAACTTACCAGCCACCTGAAAGTACCCAAAAATCCCTCTAGGGCCTCTCGGACTAGATAATCCTTAGTGTTCCTAACGCATTTTGCAAACACCTTAATCTTGCAAGTTTTATTCCAAAAACATGTTATTAAGAGTGTTTTAAACCCCTGGTGTACGAATGAAGCTCTGATACCAGCTGTGACAGAACCGCCCAAATTAATTCCGTATTATCGCCTAAACCACTCCTTTTGGTCATTAAGCGATAACACAGAGTTAACTTGTCGTCTCTGCCGGGTCAAGCCCGGTAAATCACTTATAACAAAGGATCGACATTCGTACATCAAAACTCACACGAAGGCGAGTCCAGAGGTTACATCATCACACATTATATTACATCGATTCCCTTAAGGGTTATTTTATTACAAACCGAGTTCCTTGCATAAAGGTAAATGGTTCAGAGTTTAATACACACAGCGGAAATAAAAAAAACTACACATCATACGTAACATCCAAGGAGGCCATCCGAGATGTCACTAATCACTGTCCTCCTCCCACTCGATCTCCCAATCGGGTGGGAACGATCCAGGGCACGGAAACCCATCATTCACATCACCTGAAAACATCAACAACAGCAAGGCTGAGTATACTAATACTCAGCAAGACTTATCCGACGGTGATATTATTCACCGAACCCCTAGACATGAAAGGCTTTATGGCTGGTGGTTTATTTTGCTGAAAAGCAACAAAGAGTATATCCTTACTTTCAAGTTTTAGCTCACAATTCTAGTTATTTAATCATTACTAGATTGGCATCTACTGCAATCAAAGTTGTGCAATACAATTAAGCAATATCCAAATTAATTCTCAATTTCATCATAAAGGGAAATGAGCTGTATAGTTAAGCAGTCCCGGATAACGGTGACAGGCCGACGATCGATCGATTATTAACCTTGCAAGCTGGACCTAAACACACGGAAGATGCACACCCCAAAAAGGCAACTGAAACCAAAGGGGGTGGAGCATGCATCAACCAGGCGGTTCCCAACCTTCCTCGGTTCAGGATCCATTTCCACAGTCTTGATACAAGGCGGGAAGGTCACGGACTCCGCCGCCCAACCAAGCACATGTACCGCATGGCCTAGAACATGGGGGCCCTCCCCAAGATTAGTGGTCATAAATCCCTTACCGATTCCAGAGAGTACTAGGCTTACCGGTCCCATTCCCGACAAATGTTTAGTACGTTCAAAAGCTTAACCAGTGACACCCACTGACCGGAGCCGATCCCAAGCTCTTACCACATGAGCATATCAGAATAAATCTTATGATTCCAACATAAGAACCCTATAGCTCGCGAGTGAAGGATTTCACTCGACTTTTACCGGGTCCTTAGAGCATGGCAACTAGCATCCTATCATACTAGTATTTGAACATAGGAACCTAGGATCATGCAACTAGGGTTTCAATTCAACTCCTGAACATAAATGCATAAGCATCCATATATATAATTACAGAAGTTAGAAATTGGGAAAATGCTTCGGTGCTTGCCTTCACTAGCATAGTCAGTGGTGAAATCCTCCGAACTTTGGTCCGGGCCTTGTTGCACTTCCACTGCGTTCACTCCTGCGTTAGCGAGGTCCTCGTCAGCTTCCGGCACTAGTTCGTAGTTTTCGTCCGGTAGCTCTACACGATATGCATATGCATGAGATTGGTGTGTTCAAAATAAAATAATTTCAGTTCTGATTTTAATGACAACCATGAGGTGTTTTGATGGACCACAACCATTATGAGAGTTAATATATTCAGCATACTCTTCCGGAAATTATTGATGTGTTGAAGTTTATTAAATCCCTTTCCTCGATTGTGACTGTGTACATATTTATTATCGTTCAACTAATTTACTTCACCAAGGACAGGTTGCTGCCTCGGGATTCAATTTGGTGAACTTCAATCATTTAAACTTGCATGGCATGAAGATGATGGTGAGTTTTCCATTTATTCCATTTATTGAGTGTGATTTGCTTCCAAAAGTTTATTTCAATAAATATAAATATAAACTGAACCAAACACATCTCAGCCATGAACTTGATGCATTGAGCAAGTCACTGCCCAAAAACCAACTTATATCATCAACTAGTGCTAGCATGGAAAATCACACAAAACTATGCCTAGCATATGAAAAAAAAAATCACACATAAAAATATATACATCCTTTTGAGCTGAAACTTCACACAGGGCTAAATGGAAGCATAACAACAAGAGATATGCACTTACTCAGCCAAGAAACTTAAAGGAGCTATACTCATGAACAAAACACTAATAAACCATGGAAATTTATTTGGCTAAGAAAAACATGTCAAAAACATGCATACTGTTTAACAGGTGTAAATAAACAGGAAATAGAGCTGTGGCAAAAAGATTGACATTAATAGATCAACAGATTAATTTATAAAATTCAAAAACAGAGGCTCTAGCATACATGAAAAATAAATCATAAGTAAAGCTACACATGATAACTAAGTGCCATCTTTCTACCAAAGATCATACATGTCAAAAGTAGCAACATATCCAAAATTCACTTGAAGATCATTTATAAAATTTGATTTATTTAAAATCTAAGCAATTTGATGATTTCAAAACAATTTAAAATCTACACCGAAGTTTGAAAACTTCCTTTGTAGAAAAGTTGCTCCAGGTCATAAGGATCACAACAAAATTGAGTTTGCATTTTTAGCATTTTTCTGTGATTTATGGTGAATTTTACAAGATCACAGAATTCAAACCTAGATCTATAGATCCCTTTTACAGATTAGCCCCTGCAGTCTTACAGCTAGGCCCTCCTAAGAAACTCGATCTTCACAGATGTGCCCTTGGCGGCTCAGGGGAGCTCGCCGGCGGCCGGACTTGGTCGGGTGAGTAGCTAGGGTGGAGTGCATGCTCACCAGAGACCGATTGGTGGTGTCGGGGTCGACGGGGGAAGCTCCGGTGATCGCCGGCGGCGAAGGGGGCGGTGCTGCAGCCGCGGTGGCTCGGGCTCTGGCGAAATCGCGGCGCGATTGATCAATGTGGGTCTCGGGGAGGCTTCCACCGGGACTAGGGAAGGTGCTAGGCGGGTTAGCCGGCAGCGGCGAAGCTCGGGCGAGCGAGCTCCATGGCGGCGGTGCAAAGGCGGACGGCGGAAGGGGAAAAACCGTACTGGCACTCCGGGGGTTCCTTTTATAGGCGCTGCGGCTTGGATTAGCGTCCAAGGTAGGCGCCCAGACGGATAAGCCTGCCCGTGCGGTTGTGGGCCAGTGCCGGCCTCGGCGTCCGCAGCGACGGCGCATGGTGGCGTTGCGCGTGGCAGCTAGGCGGCGGTAGCGCGTAGGGCGCTCGAGGGCCTAGCACGGGAGGTGGCGCGGCACGAGTAGCTGACGGCGGCGGTGATGAGACGAGTTGACGGCGCCGCTGACCCTCCCCTCCCGGCGTGCATTGCATCGAGCTCCCGCGGCGGCGATGGCCGGCGCGTGTCGACGGGCTTCGCGGAGGGGAGAGGAGAGAGGAGGGTGAAACCGGGGGCGGCGCGTGGTTTCTGGAGGTCGACGTGGCAAGTGGAGGTGACGGCGTGACGTGGGGCCCACCGAAGTGACGGCCGGGGCGCTGCGTCGGCGCGACGTCGCGCGCGAGGGCACCGCTCTGGAGTGCCGGGCGCCAGCCTATTTCAGTGAAGGGTGGTTTGACCGGTTCAAACTAAAAATTTTCAAACTAAACTTTAAATCCGCCAAAAACAAAAGTTGTAGATTGAAGTACCACCTACAACTTTTACAAAGGGCGACATATGAAATTTTGTCTAGATTAGCCAGAATTTACACTCCAAGTTGCTGTTTCTCTCAGCCTGGTCAAACAGATACTCTGAGCGTTGACTGAAGTTTTGAGGCTTTTCCACTTCAAATCTTAAATGCCACCAATTGGATGAATTGTGTCCCATAAAAAACTGGACAACCTTCGTATTGGCAAAATTTTGAGTACTTAAGAAAAATTTTGAGAACAAGCTAGAACACTAAGGAGGGGTGCATGTCACTTAGGGTTTGACTTAGGGTTTGAATGAGTTAACCCATAAGTGGGGGTTTGACCAAGGTAAACAATGTTTAGTGCTACTAAAGACGATGATTACTATTACCCAAATATCCGGGATGTTACAGTTCCCGTCGATCTTCAGCTCGGGATTAGAACCTACATTCCTTGGTATAAGGCTTACTGGATCGCTCCCACACGAACGTCCAGACTCACACAGGTACCACACTGTTGCAAGCAGGGGGACACATCGTTGTGCCCCAGGTGTAGTAGGGAAAGGTTCCCTCACTGTGTCACTTAGGTACTAGGCTTACCGGTCCCATTCCCGACAAGTGCTTAGTACGTTCAAAAGCTTAGCCCATGAAAGCCACTGGACCGGAGCCCACATCCCATGCTCTTACCACATGAGCAATCCAATTATAAAGATCTTATGATTCCAACATAAAAACTTATTCTCGCAAGTGACGAACATCACTCGACTTTTACCGGTCCTATAGCATAGCAACTATCGACCTAGCATACTAGTAAAAGAGCGTAGGTACCTAGGGATCATGCATCTAGGGTTTCAATTCAACTCCTGAAACGTAAATGCACAAACATAGCAAAGGTAATTGCATAATTTTAAAAAGAAGGGTTACTGATCCGGGGCTTGCCTTCGTCAGCAAGGTTGGCCTTGGGCCCTTCTGGACTTTGGTCCAGGTTTTGAGCTACGTCCACGTACTGCAGCTCACCGTCAGCTCCTTCGTCTCCTCCTTCCGGCACGAGCGTATAGCTACCGTCGGGAAGATCTACACGAGGATGCATATGCAAGATTTAATTGACGGTTTTAAATTAATTAATTACAAAACTACCTAGGACAACCATGAAGTGCATGGTTGGCCACATTCACCTAGATAAACACATATTTGGTATATTATTTCTATTAAAGTAATGTCATGTGGTGCTTTATTATTCATTCTTTTTTATAGTGACTGTGTACATATTTATACAAATAAATCAAATTAAATTCACAAAACAGCAAGGGTTGATTCTCAGCTCCTAATCATGCTACACAACACATACATAGGGTCACTAAATGTGGCAAAATGCGCTTTTCCAATTAAACCTATTATTAAGTTTAATTTGGCTTACATTGTTTTTATCCAAAAATAAATTCATAAAATACAGTGGGTGGTGTATCTGAAGCTCTATATACCTAAACAAAGCCACTGCACAAAACTTTACCTTTAATTGAGCCATAAATGAATTATACAAAAAATGACAAAATCTAGCTACCAAAACATGAGAAATGCATATAAAAATAATTAAGCAACAAAAGGATCCCAACTTTCTCCCACTTGTTCTCTGACTCAAATCAAGGCCATTCACACAACAAATGTATCAAGGGCTACTCTAGATCTTGAACTATGCATTTATATTTAAATCTAAGCATAAAACAAGAATAAATATTTCTGACAGATATAAAATCATGATTAATTTACCAGAGGTGTATTTAGGCATAAAAAGATCATATCCAGAAGTTGAGCACAAAAATTTATTTATTTTAAGCTACAAAATTCATTAAGGCAGATTCATCATAAATACAAAATAAATCATATTAAAAGATTTACTCAGTAACTGTGTGCAAATTTTGGTGTAGAGCCTACACATGACATATCTAGCAACATATCCAAAATTCAACTTGCACTTGTAGATTTTGAACTACAGCAAATCTAGGTCAAACTGATTTCAATTTTTCATGCAAAATCTATTAGTCAAAATTAGGGTCACGCTTTGTGAAAGTTGTAGATATGCTCACAAAGAAACCAACAAAATTCGTTTTTCATTTTTCTGATTTTTCTATGATTTTCTACGATTTTTCTAAGACCTGGTCAAAAGGGTTCAAAGGTTAAAGAATCTTTTTGCGGAAAGACCCTTGGCTGAAGTTTCTCTTTCACAGATGTACCCTCGGTTTTTGTAAAACTCCCTGGAAAGAAAAAGGGGTTGCAATTGGGTCCTTGTCCATGGCCGGCGGCGGTTCGGCCGAAATTCCGGCGAGGAGCTCGCCGGACTTGGTCGGGGAAGGGCGTGGGAGCGACAAGGGACTCACCTACGACCGATTTGAGGGGTTGGACGGCTCAGAGGAAGTGCCGGCGGCGGTGCCTGGCGGCGCGAGGCGGCGGCGGCCGCTGGAACCCTGTTTCCGACGGGGTGAGGACCGGAGCTGGGCAATGAGCGGCTCTGGAAGGTGTGGGAAGGGTGTGGGGAGGCGCCGGCGGTACCTGTTTGTTGTGGTGAGACGCGGAAGAGGAAGCTCTGCTGTGGAGCTTGGGTGGACAACAATGGCGGTGGCGGTGGCGGTGGCGGTGGCGCGGTTCCTTACTCGGGAAGGGAGCACCAACCGCTTTTATAGGCACGGCGGCCTTCCCTTCGTGGCCAAGGCTCTGAGGCAGGGCACGGGGTCCAAGGCACCTCGGCATTCGTGCCAGCAGCAGAGAGGGGGGGTCCGGTCAGTGGCGCACACGGCGCCAGTGCGTGTCGCGCGCGGGTGTTCCACGCTCGAAGAGGGGGTCCGGCAGGGCGTGGCCTTGGCGTGCGCGCGAGAGTCCCGTCTCGATCCGCAGCCTGGTGGGGCCCGCACGACCTCGAAGAATGGCGGGGTGCGGACGCCAAGGCGCAGGCGCGTGGCGGCCAGGGTCAGTGCGTGCGCGCTCACCAGCGCTCTAGAGCGCGAGGAGGGGAAGGGAACCAGTTGGTCAACGCACTTTGACTGCGATTTTTCTCAAAAGTTTTGAACTGAGCAAAGAAAACCTTGAATACCAAAGTTGCAAATTGAACTCCCCTCTACAACATTTGCAAAGGGCGACATATGTTTTGGTGAACATTTTGCCTTGGAACGCGTCGCGAAATTCAGCTTTTGCACGGCTCAAATCACTACTCAAAAGGCCTTTGACTGAGTTTTTGAGCTTCGAATCTTCAAAATTTGAAATGCCGTCAATTATGAAAGTTGTGTCCTAAGATCTAACCTACAACTTTTATATTGGCCAAAAGTGAAGTGTTTAAGAAATTTTGGGAGAACGCGCCAAAAGTTCTAGAATCCGAATCAAGCACTAGGGTTTTGACCGGCGGTTTGACTCGGGTTTGACCACTAACGAGTGTTGACTTGATTAGTGAGTGTATTAGCACTAATTAATGGTATTTAAACACCTGAGGTGTTACATTTCCTTGGCTTGTTTTCCTCATCATGCAAGACAACTCCCCGACTACTTATTTGTGTACGTCTCTCAATGGCTACTTAGCAGCAGAGATGCACTTCGCCACCTATTCCTTGGGCATGATGACCGACTACCACAGGCTTTGGAGCACCAAATTAGACGGCTATTGCCACGACGTTTCGTGAACCAAGTACTGGAGGCGCACAACGGCTTCACCCCAACGAGGCACCACGCATGACACGTTCTATCTTGTTTCCGCCACGCGGAACAGTCTAAACGACTACTCATTTGTGTACGCTTCTCGGTGGGTTTTCATGAGAGCTACACTCTACCGACTACTCTTGGGGTATATCGACCAAAACGCCACGGGCTTACAACACTGAATCTCAGGCGCTTCGACCACGAGTTTGATATACTAAGATTCAGAGGCTCCACTACGAGTTCGGTACATGACATCACGGGGGCTATGGCCACAACTTTGGGTGTACTGAGTTTCGGAGGTCATAATGTCTGTATCTCAAGGAGGCAAACCTCAAGTCCGCTCCGGTGGCACAAGTCGACTTCTACGGTCGCAATCTCAAGCCCGCTCTGGCGGCATAAGTCGACTTCTATGGTGGCAATCTCAAGTCTGCTCCGGCGGAACAAGTCGACTTCATTGGTCGCACCTATGCCCGCTCCGGCGGCACAAGTTGACTTCTACGGTCGCAACCTCAAGACCACTATGGCGGCACAAGTCGACTTTACGGTCACAATCTCTAGTCCACTCCGGTGGCACAAGTCGACTTCTACAGTCACAATCTCAAGTCCGCTCTGGCGGCACAAGTCGACTTCTATGGTCGCAATCTCAAGTCCGCACCGACGGCACAAGTCGACTTCAACGGTCGCAACCTCAAGTCCGCTCCGGCGGCACAAGTCGACTTCAGTGGTCGCACCTAAGCCCGCTCCAGCGACACAAGTCGACTTTAACAGCCGCACCTAAGCCCACTTCGATGGCAAAGTCGATTTCATCGGTCGCAATCTCAAGTCCGCTCCGGCGGCCCAAGTCGACTTCTATGGTTGTAACCTCAAGACAGCTGCAGCGGCAAAAGCCGACTTCAATGGTCGCAATCTCAAGTCCGCTCAAGTGGCACAAGTCGACTTCAACGGTCGCAACCTCAAGCCTGCTCCGGTGGCACAAGTCGACTTCAACGGTCGCAACCCTAAGCCCGCTCTGGCGGCAAAACTACTCGTTTTTCTGGTTTTTCATTCGTTTTTGGTTTCTAGAAATGCTTTTCGCTTTCTAGCTTTGTATTTTGGGTTTCATCTTGGCCCTAAGTACCCAAGTCAACTTATCTAGTCGCATCTCCAAGTCCACTCCGTGTGGCACAAAGTCAACTTCTCTAGTGACATCTCAAAGTCCACTCCATATGGCAGAAAGTCGACTTCTCTAGTTGCATCTCTAAAGTCCGCTCTGCACGGCACAAAGTCGACTTCGGTCGCATTTCAAAGTCCGCTCTACGCGGCACAAAGTCGACTTCGGTTTTCAAGTCGCATTCTAAAGTCCGCTCTACCGGCATCTAAAGTCGACTTCGGTCGCATCTAAAGTCCATTCTGATGGCAAAAAGTTGACTTCGTTCGCATCTAAAGTCCGCTCTGACGGCATGGCTACTTCTCAAGTTCATCATTACTACTCGGAACCAACTTCAATATACTCCATTAGCTCTACGGATCGGGGGAGGGGGGGCTGTGCTCAAATTACTACTCAACGATGATTTCAGCAAGCTTCGCTCGCTCTCGAGCTTGGGGGCTCTGTACCAACAACTACTCGATGTGGCTCATACGGCTCTCTTGGGACATAATCTTGGGGGCTGGACGCTGCAAGAGTACTCAGATGATGGCTTTCGTGAACTCTGAAGACCCTTGGATTGATTATCTAAATCACTTCAAGGCTCGGGGGCTACTATACTACACCCATCATTCATTTTTTCAAGACAGAAGATGCAGAATCAAGATTGACCCTCAGCTAGAGTCTACGACTCAACCTAACACTCGAGGGCTACTCCATATGGAGTGTGATTTTGTAATTGCACTTGCATATAATCTCGACTTCAAGACTGAAGAGCTGGACCACCTTCCAGCCTCGTGACAGTTCAAGTACTATTGAAGATTTCTCCAAGCAGAACTCGAGGACGCTCAAGAACTACTCGAAGAGGCTTCAAGACTACTCGAACTACTACTCTCGACTACAAATTGCTCGGGGCTTGTCGGGCATACACGCTGGGTACCATACATGGAAGAATACGGACTCATACCATAAATCCCTGTAATCCTACTAGGACCCGTATTCTGTAATCCTACTAGGACTCCTACCCTGTAACCGACTAGGCACCTGCCCCCTGGACTATGTAAAGGAGGTCCGGGTACCTAGGAGGACACCTAATCAACACCCAAGCGCAGGGCGCCACATACGATACTCCAAACAAGACGTAGGGTCTGCTATTCTGGCAGCCCGAACCTGTATAAATCTGTGTCCCGTGTCCTACCTTTACCTTTGAGTTTCAGGTTTGGTGATCCCCCACCGCACAATCTACTACCTCGGGTACCCCCTAGGTAGGTTTGCCGGGTTAAAACACCGACAGCCACCACTCCACCCCTCTCGAGCATGTCAATCTTCCTCAATATGGTTGTTCTAACCCTGTGCTACCCAACTGATGAGCTATCTTCTTGCTCGTGCCATTTGTCTTCCTCAATTCTGTAAGACTGTGTGGCTCCTGCTGAAGAACGATGCCATAATTTTTCAGGGAAACACACAGGGACCAATGCACATGGCAGTATTTCAGATAATGTATGTCAACTCTGCAAAGCATGATATCATGTAAGACTTCTGGCTGTGATAAGGACACTGGATTGTCTCCCCATTTATGTACAACACTTACATTTTGTTCTTTTAGCCTTTTGATTTGTTCAAATATAATAGTATTTGTACTGTGAAGGAGTTCCATTCAATGGAAGGAAATTAATCGTAGATATATAACCAGATGCTTTTTTGAGCAAAGTATACTTTGCTTCTAGGGGACAGTAGCTCAATTCAAATAAATCAGGCGATGAACAAGGTGGTGACTGGCTTCTAGATGATGAATTGGATAACTTTGAAGGATGGTATGTCTGCTATATATCTGTATATGCATGACTAGATCAACTGTAGAAACCTTGTTTTCATGGACATTAAAAAAATATATTACTACTTTGAATATCATTGCAGCTATACTGGGCCTCATGCATGGTATTCTGCCGGGAAAGCACTAGTCATTGGGTTAAAGGGAGCAAACCAAATGCAGCCCCAAGGCATTTTATTTATACAGTCTGAAAGTGACAAGAGGGTGGTCAATGCAAAGGACAATATGGTTAGGAAGAGAGTGGATGTAGAGGATATTGTTCTTATAGAATCCTTGCCCACAAAACTCCAGAGGTCCACTTCTCATAGTATGTTCGATGATGAACTCATAAAAAAACATAACCTTCACAAGTTGTGCCTATTGCCAGTGCTGCACCTCACATCACGATTTTTTATATTCAGAAAGTGGTTGCCAGGATAGAAAGTGGTTGCAGCCAAACAACTTAGAGGGATGTACATGTTGAGTTCTATATGGGGTAATGTTCGAGCAAAATGCATAATCAAGCTTTCTCATGGCGTGCATGGTTATTATAAGCCAAGAGACTTGACGCAATTCCTTCCAAGCGTTTGCAAGATGTGTGTAATTCCTGTAAGAACTGGCCCAGCAACAAGCATGGTTTATCTGCCACTGCTTTTGCAAACAACGAGTGAACTTGAAGAATCAAAGTCATATTATCAGTACCCAATATGTCCTACTACTGCCAACATCACTGGGGACTCTCTTGATATTCAGAGCCAACAGTTCATGCCGTGCTAAGAGAGCAATAGTGTTGAGAGCCGGCAAGGCAATGAGTGCAGACTGAGCAATGTTGACAGACACCAGGATGGTACTGAATCCACTAAAGATGATAGCTCGGTGATACCTATTTTTGTGAGGCATGTTTCTGGGGAGTTGACATTAACAGTTAGTCTGGATCAATCTTTACAACATTTGATGCACCTATACGCACAAAAGACGAAGACGAAACTTGAGTGCCAGTATTTTGTCTATGGGAGGAAAACACTTGAACCTGATCATACCTTTCTATTTTATGGGGTAGAACGGAACACTACGATGCATGTCTGTACCAGGCTACTTGGAGGAATGTGAGTTCAAAATATTATTTTTCAGTCCTTTCATGTGTTTTTCCCAATCCATTATTTTATAGCTTTGTTGATTAACTGTCATATTGTATATATTTCAGAGTAACTGTAGGGGGGTATCTTATTAGTAACAAAAAAAAGTTTTTATTAGAGGTTACATTACTAGATGCAGGATTTCATTGGAGATGACCAAGGAAGGATTTCACTGGAGATGGCACCTTGTCTATATCTGGAGCATCTGGTAATGTCCAATGAAATCCTTTCTTGGTCATCTCCAATGAAATCCTGCCATCTGGTAATATAACCTCTAATAAAAATTTCTCTTTGTTACTAATAAGATATTCCCCTACAGTTACTCTGAAATATATACAATGTGACAATCAATCAACAAAGCCATAAAATAATGGAGTTGGAAAAAAAACACATGAAAGGACTGAAAAATAATATTTTGAACTCACATTCCTCCAAGTAGCCTGGTACAAACATGCACAGTAGTGTCTCGTTCTACCCCATAAAATAGAAAGGTATGGTCAGGTTCAAGTGTTTTCCTCCCATAGACAAAATACTGGCACTCAAGTTTCATCTTCGTCTTTTGTGCGTACAGGTGCATCAAATGTTGTAAAGATTGATCCAGACTAACTGTTAATGCCAACTCCCCAGAAACATGCCAAACAAAAAATAGATATCACCAAGCTGTCATCTTTAGTGGATTCAGTACCATCCTGGTGTCTGTCAACATTGCTCAGTCTGCACTCATTGCCCTGCCGGCTCTTAACACTATTGCTCTCACAGCAGGGCATGAACTGTTGGCTCTCAATATCATGAGAGTCCCCAGTGATGTTGGCAGTAGTAGGACATATTGGGTACTGATAATCTGACTCTGATTCTTCAAGTTCACTCTTTGTTTGCAAAAGCAGTGGCAGGTAAATCATGCTTGTTGCTGGGCCAGTTCTTACAGGAACTACACACATCTTGCAGATGTTTGGAAGGAATTGTGTCAAGTCTCTTGGCTTATAATAACCATGCACGCCATGAGAAAGCTTCACTATGCATTTTCCTCGAACATCACCCCTTATAGAACTCAACATGTACATCCCTCTAAGTTGTTTGGCTACAACCACTTGAAATCCTAACAACTACTTTCTGAATATAAAAAACCGTGATGGGAGGTGCAGCACTGGCAATAGGCACAACTTGTGAAGATTATGTTTTTTGATGAGTTCATCATCCAACATACTATGAGAAGTGGCCTTCTGGAGTTCTGTGGGCAAGGATTCTATAAGAACAATATCCTCTACATCCACTCTCTTCCTAATCATGTTGTCCTTTGCATTGACTACCCCCTTGTCACTTTCAGACTATATAAATCCAATGCCTTGGCGCTGCATTTGGTTTTCTCTCTTTAACCCAATGACTAGTGCTTTTCCGGTAGAATACCATGCATGAGGCCCAGTATAGCTGCAATGATATTCAAAGTAGTAATATATTTTTTTACTGTCCATGAAAACAAGGTTTCTACAGTTGATCCAGTCATGCATATACAGATATATAGCAGACATACCATCCTTTAAAATTATCCAATTCATCATCCAGAAGCCAGTCACCACCTTCCTTGTTCATCGCCTGATTTATTTGAATTGAGCTACTGTCCCCTAGAAGCAAAGTATACTTTGCTTAGAAAAGCATCTTGTTATATATCTACGATTAATTTCCTTCCATTGAGTGGAACTCCTTCACAGTACAAATACTATTATATTTGAACAAATCAAAAGGCTAAAAGAACAGAATGTAAGTGCTGTACATAAATGGGGAGACAATCAAGTGTCCTTATCACAGCCAGAAGTCTTACATGATATCATGCTTTGCAGAGTGTCTGTTGACATACATGCTCTGAAATACTGCCAGGAGCCACACAGTCCTACAGAATTGCAAAAGACAGCTAAGGAAGACAAATGGCACGAGCAAGAAGGTGTACATTATAATTGTGCAGTAAGTAGAGAAGAATGTCAGGCTAGAACACCTTGGCTCCTGTGTGCTTGAGGTATCCATGAGGAACCAGTAAAGCTCTATGGTCCCTATATATGGCATTAACTTTGTTGGCATCAACATCCCCCCTCAGAAGTATCTCTATTATATTTATGTCTTGAACCTGACAAACATAGATGAGCCATTACAAAGCATTCCTATAGATTTAGGTCTTCCAACGATTAGCATAACAAAATTTGAAAAGATCTGTGATTATTCTTTTCTAAAAAAAGTATGGAAGTCATTTTTTTAGGGTAAGTATGGAAGATATGAAACTGCAAACATTGAATGACATGTGTATGACAAGAAAGGTAAGCCTGCTTCATCAAATTGAATTTGGAATAGCTAAACAGTTGACAAGCATAACAATAGTCAACAACAGCATACCTTGGCAGCGTTAAGTAGAGGTGGCAAGCTTCCCCAGTCAAGTTTATTTTCCACTCCAAATTGGTTGAATAGATGAATCCAACAGAGCAGGGTCTCTCTCCTTTTCACTGGGTGACTGGGATCACAAGAAACATCATGTGTTGATAAAGCCCCATCCAAAGCAGAGTTGCAAATCGACACTTTGTGCTAACACCCTCCACCACAACACTCGCTGGTGGTGATGTATTGTCGTCAACCACCAGATGCAACAGCATGACACATCCCTCCATGGCATCACTGCAATCAACCTCTCCAATACCTCTGGATTTATCTGTCTTGGGATCCTACATGCAGAGGTGGCAATTTTGCGTTGAAAGATGCATTCAATCAGAGATAAGCCATGAGACAACAGATGGGTATAGTGATGAACACTTACTTGCAGATAAGACAGAAGATCATCAACTGAGGTGCTCAGTTGCCATTTAACTGGAACCCTGAAACTATAAAAAGACCAAGGACGTCTCAGTCACTGCAGGAAACATGCATGATTTCAACTGGATCAAGGATCATTGGCAACATAGGGCATTGACACACACCTTGTGTTCACTGGAGCAATCTCAAGCGCAGTCTCAAACTTGGAGCCTTGTTTCAGATAACCCTGGCTCTTTATCCTAGCCACTGGTGCAGAATAAATGCTAGACACAAGGCCTGTTGATGCATCAGGCCTAGTATAGCTTCGACAATATTCAAAGTAATATATTAGTTTTAACTGCACATGAAAGCAAGGTTTATACAATTCATGTAATCATGCATAACATATATACAAGACATACCATCTATTAAAATCATTCAATTCATCATCAAGAAGCCAGTCACCGCCTTCCTTGTTCATCAACTGATTCTTTCGAAGTGTGCTACTGTCCCCTGAAACAAAATATACTATGTTCAGGAAAAATAGTTTGTTGTGTATCCACAATTAGTTTCCTTCCATTGAATTGAACTCATCTAGAGTCGGAAATGCATATTTGAATAATCAAAGAGCTAAAATAAAAAAAACTGGGAAAGTGTTGCAAACAGTTTGAACAGACAATAAGTGTTGTTATCACTGTCAGATATCTTACATGGTATCATGCTTGCAGAGTTTTCATTGCAACACATATTCTGAAATTCTGCCATATGTATTGGTCCATATGTTTTTTCCTGAAAAATTCTGGGATTGTTCTTCAGCAGGAGCCACACAGTTCTGCAGAATTGCATGAGACAGCTAATGAATACTACTGGCACAAGAATACTACCTCAAGAAGATGTATGATTCCTCAAAAAAAAAGATGTATGCTATGATTATGCAGTAAATAGAGAATAATTTTAGGAAAGAGCACCTTAGTTCATGTGTTCTTGAGGTACCAATGACAAAGAGGATCCAGTAAATCCTTCTGCTCCCTATGGCGATAATTTTGTCGACATCAGAATTCCCCCTCAGAAGCATCTCTGTGGTATTCATGTCTCGAACCTAACAAAGAAAGACCAGTCAGTACAAGCATTCCATGATTATTCAACACAAGTTTGACTAACCAGAATTTGAATAGTGGAACAGTTGACAAACATAACAATGGTCAATAAACAGCGTACCATGGCAGCGTTAAGTAGAGGTGGTAAGCTTCTCCAGCCAAGTATATGTTCCACTCGAAATCGGTTCAGTAGCTGCATCAAGCAAAGCATGGCCTCTCTCCTTTCACTGGGATCACGAGATGAGGCATCCTGTGTTGATAAAGCCTCATCCACAACAGAAGTGCAAATGGATCCCATTGTACTAATACCCTCCACCAAGACACTCGCTGGTGGTGATGCCTTGCCGTCGACCACCAGAAGCAGGAAGGTAGCAACACATTCCTTCGTGGTGCCTCTGTAATCCACGTCCCCAATGCATCTGGTTTTTATCTGCCTTGGGATCTTGCACGCAGAAGATGGCAATTTTGTCATGCATCATTCAATACTAGAGATGAGCTACATGAGACAATGGATGAGTTCACGAGCATATAGTGACGAATCCTTACTTGCAGTTGCAGATAAGACAGAAGATCATCAACTGAGGTTCCCGGTGGCCGTTTGACTGAAATCCTGAGAATATTACAGGACCAAGGAGGTCTCAGTCGCTGCAGGATCAAGCATCATTGACAATGTAGAGCATTGGCACGCACCTTGGGTTCATTGGAGTAATGTCAAGCGCAAGTAGGGCTCTCCCATCACCCAAAATGAAACCAGCAGACATGTATTCCTGTGCCTGAAGAAGAGATGCTGTGATCCCGTGACCTCCCTGGATCTGGATCTGCTCTACTGGGCCGCTACAGGTACAGAGGCGGCCCAAGTCCTCCTTGCTGAAGCTTGTTTCTCCTCCACTTGGGCAACCTCTTCTTTTCTCGTCGTCACTGTTGGATAGTACAGTCTCAAGCGCGCTTGTTTCTCCACTTGAACACTGAAATGTTTTTTTTTTCAATTAGATCGACACGAGTGAGATCAATAGCATGCCAATGAGGCGAGGACAATGACAATGGCGGCGGAGCCAAACCAAGGACGAAATAAATCGCAGCAAACCACTCGTAAAACCAAACCACCGACGAGAAGGCGGCGTGCGTTGCAAGACCAAGATTCACGAAGGCCAGCAAACAAAATGTGCAGTTGAAGAGGCTGATGCGGCACGAGAAGAAGAAGAAGAAGGCCTACCTCGGCGTTTCTCATCGCAAGGGCGTCGACTTGTTGTTCGTCAACGGTCGGTGCTCGTCGCCGGAGCGTGACGTCCGCGGCGAGCTGGGCGGGCGCGTCGAGACGCCGCCGCCGCTGCGGTGGTGGGCGTGCCTGGACCGGGGCGTCGACGAGGAGCGGGCGACGGTGCTGCTCCAGCACCTCCACAGTCGGAAGCGGTTCTTGCGGCCTCACCTCCTCGCCCCCCGAATCGCACATCATTCTCTCGTTCCAATGTTTCTTGGCTCCCCCCAAGGCCCCAACCCCAACACTACGGTAGCCAGCGGCTCACCAATGAGAGAGGGCACGGAGCAGCCGCAGAAAGAAGCACCCTGTTCGTTTGGCTTATCAACCACCAGCCAGCAGTACTTTTTTTCTCATAACAAATCAGAACAAACGCCTGTGGCTGGTGACTGGTGGCTGGTGCTGATTGCAGGCTCGCAGCAATTTGTTTGTCCTGTGTGGCTCGCAGCTTTAACTTTTGTGCGGGGCAAAACCATGCATCTTTTCTCTTCAGCCGGGGAAATCGGAAAGGAAAGGAATACGAAAAGCCAGACCAGCCAAGCTATAAACCATGGTCATGAATGGATAGTTAGTGTTGGTGTTAATGTTAGTGGTAGTGGTAGTTTTTTTCACCCCAACTAACACCTAACAAAATAACACCTTTGGATGCATGGATGCATGTGTTACTTTGCATGTCATGCTACTTTTGCAATTATTGGAGGTCTACCAAAAGAAGTAAAGTTGGATTGGATGTGGAGAGGGAGAGAGAAAAAGAAATAAAGTTGAGTATGGTCTACCAAAACAAACACCAATTACCACCTCTCGGAGGTGTTAGTTTTTTTGGGAGTGTTACTCCAAACTAACACCAAAATAACACTTATGCATGGATTTTTTGTGTTAGTTTTGTGTTAGTTTGCTCCAAACTAACACTAACACATGGATCCATTCATGGCCCATATCCAGTACACTGTACACCATGAAGTAGTGCTAGGGCACAACGACAAATAATCACGCTTGCTAATCAGCAGGTAACGAAGGGCGACAAGCTATGTTGTTGATGTTCACTGTACATCATGTATGCATTTAATCATGTCAAATTGGTTTGCTGCACACCTTGAAAAAAAAGTTTGATGCACTAGTTAGGTCCTCCTTAGGGGAGGCTTAAAAAGGCCAAAAGCTCCCCTCAAACGGAGTTTGCTACTCCTAGAAGTAAAAGTTCGAAAAGCTCTTTTTACGCTACCGATTGAAAAGCTCCAAAGCCGCAACTTCTTGAGCTTTTGTGCCGAATCATTCCCCCGTCCCTTGTCAGCCCGTCCCCTCTCTTCCCTCGACGGCCGCTGCCCCCTTCCCTCGGAGCCGCCCTTGCCCGTCTCTACCGCCGCTCTAATCCCCTCCCCTCCGCTCGGGCCCCGCCGTCCATCTCTGACCGTCGGCATCCCTCTCCTCCGCTCGGGACCTACCATCCATCCCCTACACGCCTACCATCGGCGTCCCTCCCCTTTGCTCGGTCCCGGCGTCCCTCCCCTCCGCGTTGACCGTCGTCGCCCCTACCCTTCGCTCGGGGCCCGTCGTTCCTCCCCTCCACATGGGGCCTCGTCGTCCCTTCCCCCGCTCGTGCCACCGTCACCCTTCCCTTTGCTCGGGTCCACCCTTCCCCCTCTGTGCCGCTACCCTCTGCTTCGGCCGTCATCCCTCAGAAGCTCCGCAGAAGCTGACAGCCAAACAGGTCAGCTTAGCTTCTGCGAAAAGCAAAGATACAAGGAAGGAGGTTGCAGCTTTTCCAAGTAGAACTTTTGGAGAAGCTTAAGCTCCCCCAAACATAGCCACTTCTTCCTCTTGGGCCATGGCCCTTACCTCTATCACGTAGGATGTAGAATTATTAGATAGATTAAGCGGGAAAACGGCGTGTTTTGTATATCAGTTACTGAGTTACATATTCCTTCGTAGAAACATTTTAGATTCAAATTCGATACTCTCATCTGATTTTTTTTTCTAAATGGACACTTTTTCGAATTGGTTGGAGAATTTACAATGCAAGTCAGATTTGAATGTATGGTTTGCCAAACTGTAGATGTAACTAGAGGCTACTCCTACGGTCCTACCTTTGCGTTCCCCGAAGTAACTAGAGGCGTGGAAGCCGCCATAAAACTCGGCAGTGGCTTTACTTAAAAACAAACTCGGCGCATGCGCATGCAGATGCAGTACAGTGCAGCAATAGGAGTGCGCATGCAGTACAGTGCAGCAATGGGATCTCCGGTCGGCGAGCCAGGCGATCTCATGGCGATCGGATGCTGCCCATGTCCTGTCCGTCGGGCTGTCCCTGTCCTCGAGGAGAGAGGAGCATGCAACTCCAACTCCTCTCTCCTCCCTCTCTGCTGCAGGCCTGCAGCTTTTGCGGCTCGTTCGTCCATCCGGCCTCTTGGCAGCTCCTTTTTTTGTTTGCCGGTTTCGGCAAGCATCGATCGCTGGGACCGGCCTGGCTACGGACACGGCAAGCCTTTTCGGCTTTTCCTTCCGAAAAAGAATAATGGGGTCTCCCATCCAGGGTTTTTCTTACCGCCCGTACCGCGCGGTAGAAACCTCTAGGGTTTTTCAAATTTGAATTTGAATTCAAAAAAATAAAAAAAATCAATAAAAATCCCCTAAAAATAGTTCATGATTTATAGAATCTGATGGTGTCAAAAGTTTTCAAATTTGAGTGCATTTAGTATTTATTTCGAGGTTTAGAAGTTATAGAAAAAAAGAAAAAGAAAAAAAAGGGGCCGGCCCGTTAAGGCCCATGAGGCCCAAAGCGTCCAAAGGACCCTAGAAGCATCTCCAGGCGGTCACCCGTGACCCTCCGCTGCTCAGAGCCTCCCGTCCGCAGCTCCACTCTTCCAGTCCGCCGCCTGGAGGGTGCGTCCGCGCCGCCGCCGGCGGTAAGCCGCGGCCCGGGCGCGGTATACCGCGCGGGAGCTGCGGTAAGCCGCCCCGCGGCCGGATCCGCTCGCTCCCGCTCGACCGGGGCGGCTTACCGCGCGGGAGCGGCGGTATACCGCGGTAGGTCCGGCGGTAGACCGCGGCTTGAGGTGAGTTTGCCCTTTTTTTTTGCATTTGTGTAGAAAGTAGCTTTAGGATTTAGCCATTTAGGTAGAAATTAGCTGTAGGTATCATTTGCATTTGGATTTAGGTAGGATTTGTGTTAGGATTTAGGTTTATTTTGCTTTAGGATTTTAGGTAGGATTTAGGATGTGAGGTAGAATTGTTGCTTTAGGATTTTATGTAGGATTTTGGAGATGTTAGGTAGGATTTGTGGTAGGATCCAATTTTAGTTAGGATTTGTTTCAAATTTAGGTACATTTTCTTTAGGTATACGATTAAGTAATTATTTTGTTTGTGTTGGCATTTATGCAGGTAGACAATGTCAGGCAGACCTAAAGATCCCGTATGGGAACATGGTGACAATCTAGCTCCCGGATGGCGATGCAACTATTGTGGTATGCAGAAAAGTGGTGGTGGTTCTACTAGATTCAAACAACATTTGGCCGCGCGCGGATCATCGGTGCTCCATTGCAGCAGGGTGCCACCACCTGTGCGGGAGTACTTTCAGCGGGATATTGAGAGGACTAAGAAGGCAACTACTGACCGAGCTCGAGAGAGGGTGGCACGGGAGGCGGCAGCAGCAGCGGGAAACAATCCCGCTGGTGGATATGATGAGGAGGCTCAGATCCAAGATGCAATTAACCTGTCGAGAGCAGAAGCAGAGTTCCTACAGGGGGTGGAAGGGAGAGGAGGTACTTATGAGCGTGGAGGGGGTAGTGGTTCGGCGGGGTTGAATCCCTTCCAGAGGATGCTTAGAAGAGCTGGTTCGCGAAGGGACACTCCTGTGGTGGTGGAAGACTATAACTTGGCTGCAGGTGGAAGAAGAGGAATGACGCAAACAAGGATTGATACAGGGTCCTGGACGCAGAAGGGTAAGAATGCAAGGGAATCTATTGGGAAAGCTTGGTCTAAATTCTTCCATACTGCGGGAGTACCTGGGAGACAGGCGGATAGTCCTTACTTTGTTAGTGCGGTTAGAGAGACACAGAAGTGGGGTGAGTTTTCTTTCATTTTATGTTCACGAAAGTTTTCCTTCGCCTTGCGTTTGTGTATCTGTTCTCATGTTTTTTGTATGGTTGCAGGTGAAGGAATTGCATCCCCCACTGGACGGGATATTGATGGCAAGTACCTTGATATGAACGAGAAAGACTTGAAAGATCGGTACGCAAAGTTTCAGAATGATTGGCCCATCTTTGACGTGACGTTGATGTGTGATTCTTGGACTGGCCCGACGCGGATGAGTGTCATCAATTTTTTGATATATTGCAATGGGGTCACGTGGTTTCACAAGTCTATTGATGCAACTGGAAAATCTCAGGATTCTGACTATCTCAAGACGGTAACCCCTAAACCTGTGCCATTCACAATCCAACTTTGAGGATGTTTTGGGAGGTAACTAAATGTTGTGCTTATTTTTTGCAGGAGATTCGTAAGGTGGTGAAGGAGATCGGCGCGGAGCATATCGTGCATATAGTTACAGACAACGGGTCCAACTACAAGAAAGCATGCATGGCACTTGGACGGGAGTTTGCACACATTACTTGGACACCTTGTCTAGCACACACCGTCAATTTGATGTTGAAGGATATCGGTGAAAGGCCGGAACATGCAGGTACGATCTCGACATGCAAGGGAATTTCAGCTTGGTTACACAACCATGGTCAGTTGAATGCAATGATGAGAAAGGCTATCGGTGGGGAGTTGGTTAAGTGGAATGCCACTCGATTTGGGACCAACTACATGTTTTTGGATAGCATATATCGGAAACGCCAGGGTTTCATGCAGTGGATGGCATCTCCTGAATTCCAAAACAGTAAGTGGGCACATACCGAGGAAGGTCGATTTGCTCATGCCAGGTTGTCTAATATGGAGTGGTGGGACGGATTGAAGTACATCATTGACACAGTGCAACCAGTATACAAGTTGCTTCGCTTTGCTCAAGGATGCATTTGAGCGCATGATGGATGTCGAGTCCGCCGTGCAAGCATTGCAGGAGGCTGAAGTGTTTCGCATGAAGCATGGCGAGTATGGATCGGAAATGGCACAGCGAATGGCGATGGACCCGAAGACAACACCATGTAAGAGTTCTTCCCAAAGACACCTTATTCTCTCCGCTACTCGAATATATTGCTTACACAATCGGTTGCACATGCAGCGGCCTGGTGGATGATGTTCGGTGGATCCACTCCACAGCTGCAGCGCCTTGCATTGCGGCTTGTTTCACAGTGTGTTTCCTCAAGTGGATGTGAGCGTAACTGGAGTACTTTTGCGTTGCTCCGTACAAAGGTTCGCAACCGGTTGACACACAAGAAACTTAACAAGCTTGTCTATGTCAACTACAACCTTTGGCTGCGACTTGAGGATGTCTCTAATCGGCGTGATGATGATGAAGGTGATATTATTGAGCATCTTGGCCAACTTAACTTCTATGATGAGAAAAATCCGGTGCGGGAATGGATGGAATATGGTAGATCAAACCGGGAGCCGGTTCTTGATGAGGAGGATGAAGACAATGACATTCCTATCCAGCTTGTGAGGGATCAGATGGACCCCAAAGATCTCCAAACCGCTACGGGTGATGATTGCATTAGTGATTGGGCACGAAGATATGTGGGTAGCAGTCACATAGGGAAGAGGATGTTCCAGAGTGGGCCTAAGCAGGGTGAGCCAAAGCGTCAAAAAGGCAAGACAAAGGCACCAAAACAACCAGTGACTAGCGATGCCTCCACTGATGATGGTGATGGTCAGCGTAGTCCACCGTACCAGGAGTCTGGGGATAGCAGCTCAGCTGAAGATGACGGTGATGATGATGATGATGGTGATGGTGATGGTGATGGTGATGATGATGCTGATGGAGATGGTGGTGGTGATGGTGGTGGTGGTGGTGGTGGAATTCGTTTCACAGGTATACACACGTACATTTACACACATGTATGATGTATCTAACTATATGTACTAATTATGATCCATGGTTGACTGTAGGGGAGACTCAATTCACACATGCTACTCAGGATCGCGACCATGGAGCACCGCAGTCGCAGAGGAGAACGGTTGGAGCGTCGCAATACGACCCGGCGTACTCTTCTTCCTCCCACAGTCATACCTCCCAGTCCCAGTCTTTTTATCCCATTCCTGACATAAACGCGCAGGCACAGACGACATGGGTGTATGAATGGGAAGACCCCCATTTTTACAACATGTTAGTCAGTGAATGGCAGACAACATCGGCGTGGACGGGCCTAACTTGGCAACAGTACAAGGCTGAGTTGCTTAGGGTGAGAGGCTTGAATGTCATGTCCATCGCCGAGTACAACTCCGCGTCCCAAATGGGGGTCTTTCCTTTCTACCATTGAACTTTTATTGTGTTGTATGACTTGTATCGAATTATTTGTATTTGAACTATCAACTCACTTATGCACGCCTAATATTATTGTGTTTGGTGTGGTATTTCTATGCATAACTATAAATTATTGATTGGGGGTGGTATTTAACACTACTTTGTGCCAACATCATGCCAAAATTTTCATTTTTTTCAAGCCGGAGACCCTTTTTCATTGGAGCGGTATTAATGCAATCCGTAGCGGTTTTAATTTCGTACCGCAGCGGTATAAATAATTTATACCGCGGTATACCGCAGCGTACCGTTTGTATAGGCCATTTTGGTTTGGATTTTAAATTCGAGCGGTAAATAGCGGTATACCATTTATACCGCTGCGGTATACCGTTACCGCTGGGTAGCGGTATAAATATACCGGTGGGTAAAAAAACCCTGCTCCCATCACGTCGAAGCAGAGCGGGGGCAGCAAGCGCCAGTGAATGCAAGGAGGAAGAAGAGGGGATCAGCATCCTCCCATCCTCTTCTCAAATCTCAAGTCTCCTCTCTCAAGTAGCAATGGATTAGCCCCAAATTATCCATCCAATCTCCAACTGGTAGTCTTTTACTCCTGAAACAACCAAAATCGTGGTAATGATTATCAAGTAAAAGAGGACGGTAGTAATAGACGGTGATGCAATGATGAAGAAGATTGTTAGTATCCAGCCTCCTGTTGGGAGGTTATTGGGATTGTAATAGGGAAGCGGGCCTGTGTGCCGTCTTGGGCTGATGAGCCCATGTATCATCATTTGGGCCCAGTGACATGGACAGCTGCTATGTAAGTCGGGATGTCATCCCTGGCAAGGTATCGATGAATTAGAGATTGAACGCACAGTTCGTCTTCTTCCCCTGGTGCTCCGGCATCGTTGTTCTTCTCCTCTTCTAATCCCCTTTCCCGCTCTTCGATCCTTGCTTTGATTCTTCTTCCAATCCCTTCCCCTGCTATGTGCTGCTAACATTTGGTATCAGAGACTCGTCGATTCCTCCGGGATTTATCCTCCTTCCCCATCCACAAATCCATCTCGATCTCCTACTCCGACCACCACCTCCACCTGCTACCGCCATGTCCCTGAGCCCCATGCTCCTGCTGGGCGAGAGGAACGAGTTCGGCGACCACTTCGTGCCGGATTCTGGGTGTTTCAACAAGGGGAACAACCTCTTGTTGAGTGCATACAACCTGTTCGACGAAATGGCCAGAAGTGATTTCGATGAGTGGAGGTCACCAAATCGCACTCTGGAGGTCGTCATTCACAGGGTTTGCTATCCTATCACTGAATCGGTGCTTCATCTCGTATTTGGTCCATTTGGTGGAGTGGTGGAGCAGATCCTGGTGATTGAGGGAACTGATGTCGTGTTGGCGAGTGTGGTGTTTGATTCGGTGGAGGTTGCAGCAGATGTGTATGGGGAATTGCATGGGCGCAACATCTACGATGGTTGTTGTCAGATGCACATCAAGTGGGGGTTGCCAACTCCGGCAGCTCGAGGTGCAGACGAGAAGGACTCTATGGTCGCGCTCACGGCCGCGCCTTCCGCCTCGGTCGCGACTGCGCCTGCGGCCTCGACCTCGGTGGCGCAAGCTTCGTCCGCGACTCCGACATCGACCACCGCTGCTGCGCCTTCAGTCGCCTTGGCCGCAGCTGTGGCGCCTGTTCCTGCCGCCACCACTGGGGATGCGCTAGTGGGCGCGCCTCCTACTGCCGCGCCGGCCTCAACCGCTCCCCCACCCGACGCATCGACCCCCGTGATGTTGTGCGCCATCTCCATCGAGTTCGCGAGCTCTGACATCACCAAGCGTGGCGCCGATGGCCGCAACCGTGCTCGCGTCGATGAGTCGCTAGCCGCCTTGGAGGCGCTGGCAGAGCGGGTCCCTGAGGAGCAGTCCGCCAAGGAGTTCGTCTGCCACGACTTCCCCTGCGACGGCCACGACCAAGCGCCGCCGCACCGGGTCAACCTCGACGCCCGTTCCATCGTGCTCGCCATCGACGCTGCGGCCACCGCGGCGTCCTCGATCTGTACCGAGGAGCGCATCGGGGATCTCAAGGAGGTGGAGGTGGAGGTGGACGAGGTCCCTGAGGACGTCTTCACTGTTTCGCGGCAGCGAACAGCTTCACCACACCAGCCTCGTCCTCAACGTCGGCGGCGAGCTCCACTCCGTGCGCCTCATCCTCGACTCCCGTGGCGAGTTCCTCCGCACCCGCCTCGTCCCTGATGTCCGCGCCGAGCTCGTCTGCGTGTGCATCGGCTTCGACGACCGCGACGAGCTCCACCGTGCCTTCCTCGTCCTCAACAAAAACGGCGAGCTCATGTTCGTGTGCCTCGGCTTCGGCGAGCGCGGCGAGTTCCACCGCACCCACCATGGCATCAACGTCCGCGGCGCGCTCCATTTTGCCTGATCCGGCTTCGCCGTCTGCGTCGTCATCCTCCACGTCCACCGTGGCTTGCTCCACCGCGCGCGCCTCGGCCTCGACATTTGATCAGCTGCACCACCGCCAGGACGCCTCTGCATCCTCTGCCTGTTGTGCCTGCGACACCAGCACCAACAACTTTTGCCTTTGCTCTGAGTACCTGGCTGAACACACAGCCTGAGGAGGTCAATCTTTTGCAAGTCACCAGGATGGTCGTTTTAGCCAAGCTTCTGTCAACTTCCATGGATGCTCTTGTGGTGTTCGAGGAAATGCAGCAAAGGTATATCACTAACCTAGCACCAGCAGTGATTGGATCTTCTAGTGCTTGTTTTGTATATCTGCCTCTAGTGGGTACTGCCATTGAGATGTCAGAGGGTATGATAAGTCAGGGCACAGTGATGTTATTAGACCAGTTACCTGCTCATGAGTTTGACAAACAACAATGGCCCCCTCCTCTAGTTGACTGCTACACTTTGTTAATTGGAACCAGTCAGGGAGATCTCAGCTTTTGTTCACCGGTGGGTTTTTGTTCGGCTACAGCACAGCGAAAACCACCATGGCCACCACCACTAATACAGTTTGAGGTCACTGATGGTGTAGTCCAACTAAGAACAGTTCCATGGCCATCTTTCTGGGAGTGTGCTATTGAGTTGCATTGTGTTAACTTGTTGCCAATGGTCTTTGTTGATTCTGCAACAACAGTTCAGGTTTTGGGATTCTGTGAAAAGATTTGGCCTCTCAATCAGGAATTCATTTTCAAGTGTTCATATCAATGCCCTCAGTTCTTTCTACAGGACATAAATTTTAGTAATTCAAGTGACAGCATCCCAAGCCATCCGACCATCTCCACTTACACTGATGTGTATTGGTTGTTAAACAATTGTCAGTATAAACCAGTCCAATGAAGTTCTCCTAGGGGTCCTTGATGTGCTTATACAGGAGTAGTGGCTGTTTTGTCAGTACCACCGATATTTGGCTCAATGGAATACTAGTTCGTATGGCTGGCAATGATCTTGCTGGAGAAACAATGCCATTCACTAGTCAGGTGTTACTTCAGTGCTTTTCATGTGGAGTACAGGCTATGCTTCTATGGCTAGATTCTGAATGTGGAAGTGATTTCATATATATACATATTCCGGTCATCAGAATCCTTCTATCAGAATTTCATATTTCGACAGTGAGGCAAATTGCTATGTACTTTGTAAACAAAAGCTTGGGTTCATGCCACCAAATCCCAAGTGAGTCTGGTACTATGCTTCATGTCTCAACAATGGCAAGAATTTTTGCTGCTGATTATTTACAAGAGTTTGTGAAGGAAAGCAGCACCTCAATGTTGATTGTGCTAATACTGAGTTCTACACAATGGTACTATTGTTTATTTTGGAAGCCACCATGGCCACCTCCAGTTCGTCAATCTCACAAATGGAGGTTTACTGAACTAGCAATGTTTTGGTGGCTTACTCTACTAGCAGTGTTGAAAAATTATGGGCTTGTTATGGAGTTCAAACTAGAGTACATGGCTGAATCATCTGCTTGGTGGCCGACATGCACTCAGCTTACAGAAATGCAAGAAGCTCTGCTAGCTGCTGTCTTTCTGGAAATCAAGACCAAAAGAGTACAGAAGATGTTCAGCAGCAAGCTTTCACTTATCTGGACAGAGCAATTACTGGAGGATATGAAGCAATGTGCAGCCTTCAACTTGCCAACAGTCTCCAGATATGAGGATGTGGTTCCTTGGAAGTGTGGCGATGGCATTGGTATGGGTTTTAAACTGAAGATCAAACAAGACCTCATCATGACCATCAACTACTGGAGGTTATCATTCTACCTGAGTCAATTTTACAATCAAGTTGTGGATGATCCATGAAATTCTTGTTGAAAGTTAGAAGCTACTTTAGTCAAGTGTCTCCAAACCGGTGAAAATACCTCTGTCTCATCTTCAACACTATGAGGATCAACATGATGAAGCAGCTTGGGGGCAAGCTGCTCTTTAAGAAGGGAAGAATGTTAGTATCCAGCCTCCTGTTGGGCTGTTATTGGGATTGTAATAGGGAAGCGGGCCTGTGTGCCGTCTTGGGCTGACGAGCCCATGTATCATCATTTGGGCCCAGTGACATAGACAGCTGCTATGTAAGTCGGGATGCCATCCCTGGCAAGGTATCGATGAATTAGAGATTGAACGCACAGTTCGTCTTCTTCCCCTGGTGCTCCGGCGTCGTTGTTCTTCTCCTCTTCTAATCCCCTTTCCTGCTCTTCGATCCTTATTCTGATTCTTCTTCCAATCCCTTCCCATGCTATGTGCTGCTAACAAAGATCGAAGAGAGCATTCAGAAAAGAATCTCCGGTCGCATTGAACGAGAGGGTTGGATGGTCGTCCCACGGCTCGAGACGATAAGGCCAGTCTGCCAACACAGAGAAGAGAGAACACCCGTTCCATCGCGTCAACATTCACTACTCCCTACCCCTTTCAACTTTCATAGTTCGTGGTTTTCGCTTACTCCAATGTCCAAACTTGTACTGTGCTTTTGATCGGCTCACTCATGCGAACCTTTTTACAGGGGAGGGACCAGGGTCTTTGAGTGTACGGCCTTATTCCTGAACACCATATATTTATTTTTAGAGTAGTAGCTATCGGGCAAATCCAGTCGTCACGTGGGAAAAAGAAGGATTTTTCTTCAGATTTGGATTTACCGGACCTTCAATTTCACGTGAGAGATAATTGGTTCTCTAAAATTTCACCAACTACCCGTCACATCAATCTTCCGGATGCTAATCAGTAGTACTAAATATAGATTAATGACAAAACTCATTGCACAACCCTTACCTTAATTTTCGAGACGGATCTAACGAGCCTTATTATGTCATAATTGGATAATGTTGTGCTAAAGTAAGCAATCTCTAATGACAGATTAATTAGACTTAATGAATTCGTCTCGCAATTTCCGGTCTATTCGTGTAATTATTTTTGTAAATAGTCTACATTCAATACTTCTAATAAATCTTGAAAGAGGACCCAAAAGTTTCACCTCACGAACTAAACGAGACGCAGACCGTTTGTAAATGTTTCCTACACACAGCTATTTTAGATAGACTGTTTGTAAACGTTTCCTACACGTACACAGCTAGAATAGCTCCGTGCTACTAGTATACAGAGAAGAGGTTGATTGGTTAGAGCATCTCCAATAAAGGAGCTAAATTTGACTCGTCATTCAACTCTATTCGTCTCGCCACAAATATACCTCTTCACATTGAGTTAACTACTCCAACAGTATATCCATATTTCAACTTCCAAATTCCAACAGCTCTTTCCCTTCTCCCCACCCGCCTAGCAACCCTTGCTGACAAGAATCATTCGCTAATTTGGGGATAGATGGGGTTGTTTCTTCAAATCTGGGTGGAAGGGTGGGGTTTTCCGCGGATAAGCCGCAACCACCTCGCACCACGCCGATCAGACTAGAAACGAGGAACTGGCTGTGGAAGCGAGGTAATCTCACCAAGGAACAACTAGCTCTGAATACCAATTGTGAGGACCTAAGGTACCGAGCGAAGGAAACCGAATAGAATCGAACTTAGCAACAACTGAAGGACACGAACAAGAGCAAATACGGGAGGGGTAGGAACTGCAGTTCACTGAATCGGCAAAGGGATAACCAGAGTACAAACCGATACAGGCGCCGACAGGTAGACGACGGACGAACTACAGCTAATTCCTAGCCCTAGTTCTAGTTCATATCATTCACCATGCTTGGGGCCGATAGGCTCCCAGCTTATGTACAGGCAACTGAATATCACAGCAGTAACAATGAAAAAGGTGAAAGAGCCGTGAAAGGGAAGAAGCGACGGTGTCAGTTGGAAATGAAATGGACGGCATCCGCTGCACCATCTTGAATCGATCACTTGCTCTGTTTCCTTTACCGACGAAACTGAAGACGTTTGTTCCTGACAGAAGTGGTCATCCAGGCGGGAGAAGACGGAGCGGAGGACTTCGTCGTTCAGCGACTGCGCCGTCAAGCCGGAGCTAGAGCCCCTGCGGCGCTTCAGCGCTGCGCTCCCGCTCAAGCTCCGGCCCCGGCTGCTGCTCGCCTCCATGCTGGCGTGCAGCTAGCTCACCCGGGGTGCGGCGGTGGGTGGTGGCCGGAGCCGCCGGTGGCTTAACTCCAACTGTTTATCTTGGGCCGCTATTGGGCTTAGAAACACTTTTTTTTCAAACAAAAAAAAAAGTGAAACAAAAATAACGTCTGGGTTACTATACGGCTCTCGCTGTAATCCAAGAAAGATCGCCTCAATCATTCATGGACCCACCCCGTAACTCTTGGGTCAGATGACATGTCAATTTGAACCCTAGCACAATGAACTTTGTCCCGAAACCCAGGATGCGATTGTTTTATACTTTCCATAACATTATTGGACTTGAACACCATTTCAAAAGAGCTATGCAAAAGTGCATACCAAAATAACTCAAAAAGTGAGTTAAGTAAATTATAGTAACTCGCATGTAACACTAGTGTATACAAAAAAGAAGACTACTACCGTAAAGTTTGCAAATAGTTGGAGTATTTATTGTAGAGAAACGACATCTCAAATACATTAGGAACAGAGAACATAAGGATCATCCGGGATTTTGATGCATTTCTCAGTGTTGGAATTATGATTATACCCCCTTTATGAAACGCTCTCGGCTTGTGGTGTTTTAAACATTACTCTTTCTGTTTCAAATTATAATTCGCTTGATTTTTTATCTCAAATTTGATCACTTGTCTTATTCAAAAAAGACACCAATTTGTGGAACCCTCCAAATAATCAGTCATTTGTGCGTATTTGGTGGATCCATGGATCAAGGGGAATATACTTGGGAACACCGTATCCCTAGGATCACACCGCCTTCATTTTTTTTAAAGAACCGCACAAGATAGTGTGTGTTTCATTGATATAGCAGAAAAATAAGACTACACCTCTAGGTGGCCATAGGTAGGAAAAAGAAAAGAAAATTCTAAACACCGATCGGCTGGATTGAGACATCAATGCACTATTCCAATTAAAGAGGCAGCAAAACCGAAGCCTAAATGCGATGCCCACCAACAAACCACTCTCAAAGCAGTTGTCGAGAAACCCATTGTGACCCAACGTCGACAAGGACCCAAGAGAAAGCAGACCTCACCACACTAAGAAAGCCGCCCCCATGCGAGACCCTTCGTCGCCCAAGAGAAAGAACACCACCTTCATCAGTGCTGAGAATTTGGGTCTGAACATTAGTCAATAACGATCGTTAACAACAACAGGATAACATCAAATTTGGGGTCCGCCCATCTTTCAATTCTTGTCTAGCCGACAACATGCATCTGATGATGATCACTGTAAGAAGTGTAGCATTTCCGTAGATAAATATATGAGATTGTTAGATTAGTGCATGGTTCAAAATTTCAGCGAGACAAAAATTCATAAAGGACGTCTCTAGTAGTGTGATAAATTAAACGGCTGCTAACCATATAGCAAATTACTCCTTCAGCTTCTGCCTTGTCCTTTCCTCTTTAGCCTTCTGCATCATTTCACTTAGTTTCCGACTGCACAAAAGAAGGCACTGGTTAGCTCATCTCTCCATTCCATCTCCTGATAAATAGTCTGCCTTCTAGTAGTATTTTTTTTACCCATGTACAGTTTGAATAAAGCACTTTTTATTTGAGGGGAAACATTTCGACTATAAATTACTTAGGCGTTATTGAGAGTTGAGATACAAACATATTAGTATATTACTTTGACATCAGTTAGACATGCTTCAGTTTCTTAACTGTCTTAATAAGAACTGCGTGCAGGCTTCACCAACTGAACATGACAGCTCAGTTAGGGTCCTGGCGAAGCCACCTACACACCATTCCGTTCAAGACAAATGGATGGAGTAATCTAACAAATAGGAGGTTGCCTATCATGAACACCATTCTTAGAAGCATCAGGCATGTCTGACTATTTGTAGAAGGTTTCTTCTGTATATTAGACATTCCTGATCCCTGATTATCAGGAGCTATTGTATAACTTCAGTTATTGACGTAGGCTCCCTACTGTAGTAAATTGATTAATGTGATGATGGTAAGTATGCAAATGTTTATGTAACTGTAAGAAAAAAGCAAATGACTTTTTTAGCAGAAACAGTATGAAAATCTAGTTGGTTTATTCATAAGAAAATAAAAAGGCCAAGATCATAAAAAATGTGAATTTGGTTTGAGTCGGTTGAGTTGAGTTAGTTTGTAAGGTGCTACTAAGGTTTTAAATATGTGTTGCTCTGGTTTTGGTTTGGATAACAAACAAGTAGACAAACAAGTAGTATAGATCTACTGACAGGTCCAGAACACAATTGGAGTCACGGTGAAACAAAGTCTGAACTGGACAGCACTTCTATTGGGCCCTCTTACAACTTAGTCTTGTATTGGCTTTTAAACCATGATAACATTGGGTTACAGACTTACAGACAATACGATTTATGTGATAAATCTTTTTATATCGTCAAACCACTGTTAACATATTGGCTATTCATATTTAACGTAGAATGGAAATCACAACGATGCCCCCTTGATATGCTAAATACTTTGCCACTTAACAATCATCATCTGTTCTGTTCATGTTTGGAATGTACATTAAGACTATGCAAAGTGGTACAGGCAAGGAGCAACTGCAGAGGTAAACAAGAGGAGATATTGTACTACCTTGTGATGGCATCCTTACTCAAGTAAGAGGAGAACTTTGTGGGGATAAAGTAGTGACCAAAGAAACTTCTCTTGCACTCCTTTTCAGAGAGATATCCTTCTTCTTCTTCTTGATTGATATAGATGGCACTAGACTGCAGCACCTTGTTCCTCATGTTGACCTCAACCATCCAGGAAAGGTTGCTGTCCTCTTCCTTGAGCAGGAAGCAGATAACATCTGGATCAACCAAGCTCACCACCGGAAAACTCGGCCGCACCCGTGGAAGAAGGCAACTCTGGGCAGCCTTGCAAACATCAAAGAACTCATCAGCTCCCATGATGGTGTCCACATCCTTCCTCCAGCTGCCCTTGTTGATGTCAACCAAAGTCCATGTTATGATGGTGAAGTCAGTAGGTGATGGAGGTCGTTTGACAAGAATACAGAGGAGCTTAATGTGCCATCATCAGTGACACAGACACGACGAAACGGGTCAGGATCGCCGGCGTCCATGTACAGGCGGCGAGACTTGAGGGCCTGAGCAGGAAGCCGGATGTAATGGTGATCCGGGACGCTGTCAGCGAGGACATCAACGAGCAGCATTCCCTGGTAATAGTCAACCCAGCACAAGCATCTCCCGATGGGGACAACAACATCAGTCCTCCAGGAGAAGAGGTTGATCTTCGTGTGTGGAGGGATCTGCAGCTTGCTAAGATTCCATTTCATTGGAATGCCGGAGGCAGGAGGCAGATGGTGCAGCAAGCAGAGCTCAAGCTGGCGGCGACGGTGCGCGAGATGTGCCACCGTGAACTCGCCTCTGTCGCCGTGGCAGAGTATGCCCATCTCTTCGTCGAACATGATGCGCTGCTGCTGCCTTCGGTGCGGCTTGAAGAAGTGGTCAAGCTCGGGGTCAGTGTGGCCACCCTGGAAGCAAGGGGGAAGCGCAATCAGAGTCGGCGGCGACGAGGAGGAGCAGCAGGAGTAGACCAAGTAGTCGCAGGGGAAGGAGAAAGTATCATGCCACCACGAAGGATCCTCGAAGGGGACTGTCATCTGGAAGAGGATGGAGTTGCGGTGGGCGGCGATGGCGGCGGGATCCGAGATGCCATCGATCCGCGGCCTGCCCGGCCAGTGGAGGTAGAGGCGAGACACCGCGGGTGGGTCGGCGATACGGAGGGAGGCGCGGATTTGCCCGCCGGTGCAGTCCTCGGCGAGCGACGAGGCGGTGGCGTCCCCTTGGACGACCCCGCGCCGCCTCCTGCTGAGGTGGACGAAGCGGTCCAAGATCAGCCAGCTGGCGTCGCCAGTCGCCGGGAGAATAGGCTCCATCCACCCTGGGACGCGCGGACGAGGCGAGGCAGAGGGATTGCTCTGCTCCGGGCCGGGGGGTCGCGTCGGAGAAGAGGCGGGTAGCTTCGTCCTCTGATCTCCGTGGCCGTTTGGGTGCGTTCGGGAGGGCCTCCTCCGGCTCCGGTGGCCTTGCGCCATGGCACCGGTGGGAGAAATCGGCGGAGCGATTAGGGCTTGGTTTCCACGCGATGCGATGCGGCGGCGTCGCGGGGTCGCGGCCGACGAGGAAAAGGGAGTGGATCACGAGCGTCTGCACCTCACTCTGTAGTACGTACACGCGAATCGCAGATTGGGCTTTTTGTACGGTAAAGTGTATCACCGGTCCACAAACTTTCTGAGTCGTGTCATCCCGGTCAATGAACTTTTAAAGTGTGTCAAAACTGTACCATTCGGTGTAATGGATCCGTTAATAGATTGATTTGAGACCCAGATAGAATTTAGGTACAACAATGATACACTTTAAAAGTTTATGAACCGGGATGACACAACTCAGAAAGTTTGTGGACCGGTGGTGCACTTTACTCCATTTTCTTTGAAATATACATTAGGGACATGGAGGCGACTAAATGGAGAGAGCTCTCCATTTAGTCTTACATGGAGAGCCCTCCGAAGTTACTTTCTGCGACACAAAATTACTTCTCTTAACAGAAAAAGCATACAAGAGGAAGTAACTTTTAGTCATACTTAGAGAGCACTTCCAGGTTACTTCCTGCGACGCAAAATTACTTCCCTCGACAGAAAGAAGCGCACAGGAGGAAGTAACTTTTTGTCACGGGAAGTAACTTTTTTATCGCGGAAAGTAACTTATGTGTCGCAAGAAGTAACTTATGTGTCGTAGGAAGTAACCTCGGAGGGTTTTGAAAGTGCATCTAGACCCCTAATTAATTTTGGTGATAATGACAATTATAATTTGAGTATTTGATGGTTTATCTAAGATGTGTGCAGGAATAAAGGAGATAAAATTTTATATGAGAAAGGAAGGACTTCAATTTCTTTTATATGTGTTGAAGCTCAAATGACGATTTAATTTTGATTTATCTTTTGAATTTGAGTTTAGGAAACACCGTACTATAAAGAGGGACGTGATTGATATATCAAAGTTAGTTACAAGTGCTTTAGTTGAGATTTAACATCCTTTGAGAGACACTATGCACCCACGGGCACGTTTTGCACCTTTGTTGTGCAAGGCGGGTGACCCGCCCCCCTAGGGCGGGTGACCCGTTTTGCCACTGGTAAGGGGCGGGTCACCCGCCCCCCTATGGCGGGTGACCCGGGGTTGGCAGGCGGGTGACCCGCCCTATGGGGCCGGGTGACCCGTCCTGTGCCTGTTTGCTCCCAACGGCTGGTTCGGGAGTGTGGGGTATTTATACCCCTTCTTCCTCCTCTCTTGGGTTCCGACTTCCCTTCCATTAGAGACACCTCCCAAGCTTCAAACCTCTCTCCCAACTCCCTCCCAAGCACTCCAATCAAGGATTCCTCCTAGGGTTTGGGTGTGAGAGCATTTGAGGTGTGAGATTAAGCCCCCTTGTGAGAGTTCTTCACTTGTTCATCTCAAGAAGTACTTGTGGCGGCTTTGGTTCATCGATTCGCGTTTGTTATTCTTGAAGCTTGCTTCTAGACGGTTTGGCGTCACCCGTTGAGTGCCCTCTCCGTGTGGAGCACCTGGGAACGTTTGTATTACCCATCCTTTGTGAATTTCTCTTAGTGAGCACCAATTTTCCTTTGTGGGAATTGGATGAGGAAAAGCGGCTCTTGGTGATAGCCCTCCCTTTGTGGGATCCTCAACGGAGACGTAGCTTCCTTTGTGGGAGTGAACTTCGGATTAATTCGCTTGTCTCTTGCTTGCTTGAGTTCTTCCCCTCCTCTAACCCTAGAATCTTATTTTGTCCCGATCTACTTTTGTGTGTTGTTGCTTGGCATATTATCTTGTGTAGGTTGTCTACAACATCCTTGGAGAACTTTTGATTCAAAGGGTTTCGGTAAAATCACTTCACCCTTAAGCTATTGATTTTCATCTTCCTGTCGCAGGGTGACCCGCACTGATAGTCAGGGTGACCCGCCCCCCCACGGGTGACCCGGCCATAGGGTGCGGGTGACCCAGCCCTTAATCCGCTGCTCAGTTTTTTTCAGGAAAATTTGAAGTGATCCTATTCACCCCCCCTCTAGGCATCACAAGGTCCTTTCAATTGGTATCAGAGTCTAATCCCTTGATTTAGGCTTAACCGCTAAGGGATCAAGATGTCGGGGAATGGAAGCAACCCAACCACCGAAGAAATTGCCGCAAAAGAAGCTCAAGAGAGAGAGCTCAAGGCAGCCCAAGTCGGTGACCTCACCGGCAAGGCTCCAAGCCGTACACCATCCAACATTGAGAGCTCCGACGACTGTTCATCCGATTCCGACTCCGACTCCGACTCAAGTGATGAAGATGTCAAAGATGGTGATGATCCGGTGAAGAAGGCGGCAAGGAAGAGAAGAAAGGCTAAGAAGAAGAAGAAGGCCAAGAAGTTGACCAAGAAGCTCCTCAAGAAGATGATCAAGAAGGAACAAGCCAAGTACACTCACTCCGGCTACTATGAAGTGCCCCACAACTACGCACAATTTCCGGGCAACAACTCTAACGAAAAGTTCTATTCTGTGCATTTGGGAAAACCTCCTCATTTCGATGGGAAGGACTATCCCAAATGGGCTTATGATATGCAAATGCATCTTTACGGGCTTCACCCCTCTCTTTGGAAGATTGTGGTTGTAGGTGTTACAATACCCGCCGAAGGAGAAGCCCTCACAATCGAGCATGAGCAAGACCTCCACCGCAACGTGCAAGCAACAAGAGTCATCACGGGATCCTTGTGTGCCCAAGAATTCAACAAGGTTCGAAACATCCAAATTGCCAAGGTAATTTGGGATACACTCAAGGAAGCACACGAGGGAACCGAACATGTGAGGCAAGGGAAGATGGACCTAATCAACGGAGAGCTTGAGCTATTCTTCATGAGGGATGGAGAAACCGTAAGAGAAATGTATGATAGGCTCATGGTCCTTGTCTCGGACATTAGAGCTCTTGGAAGTAAAGATTGGGATGATTCAAAGGTCACAAAGAAGTTGCTAAGAGCTTTTGCTCCTAAGGATAAGAACTTGACGGCAATGATAAGAAGGGATCCAAGATACCCTACAATGACACCCAATCAACTTCTTGGAGAAATCTTGCATCAAGAGCTAGTTGACCAAGATGTGGAGAAGTCTCTAACCTTGAAGATGAACAAGAGCTTAGCCCTCAACGCTAGCTCTAGTGAAGTGGTGGAAGCAAAGCCCAAGACCTCCAAGACCAAGAAGGAAGACACAAGTGATGATGGAAGCACGGATGAAGAAATCGCCTTTACCATAAGGAAGTACAAGAAATTCTTGAAGTCAAAAGCATCAAGGAAAGGCGGAGACGAAAGAAAGAAGAAATCTCAAAGAAAATACTATGAGTGTGGAGAGTATGGACACTTCATTGCCGAGTGTCCCAAGGACAAGAACAAGAATGAGAAAGAGAAGAAGTACAAGGAGAAGAGCAAAGAGTACAAGAACAAGTACCAAGGGCGTGCTCACGTGGGTCAACAATGGGACTCAAGTGATGAAGATGAGGGACCAAAGAAGCAAGGCATGGCAACCGTCGCCATGGCACAAGAGTCATCTTCACCACGCCTCTTCAACAACTTCTCCGACGATGAGGACCACTCCCACTTTTGCCTCATGGCAAGGGGGAGCAAGGTACAAGAAACTACCACATCATCTTCTCCAACCTCCTCTTCATCCACACCTAGTAGTGACATAGAAAACATAGATGAGGAAAAGGAAATGGAAGCTAACATGATAAAGAATTTTGGTAAAAAGGGGCACAAAGAAATTAAAAAGCTTTTGGACAAACTAGAGAAAAAGAAGGAGATTCTTCATGAGTAAGATGACTTGCTTATCCTTGAAAAGGAAAGAAATCTTGCTCTAGAGAAATCTCTTGCCGAGGAGAAGGCTAAGGTGGAAAAGTTGACCACGGACTTGTCCTTGGCCAATGATTCCAACAAGAGGATGTCAAAGGATTACACCTTGGCAAATGAATCTCTAGCTTCCCTAAAGGCTACTCATAGTGAGCTTCAATCAAGCCTTTCATGCTTGATGGAGAAATATAAAGCTCTTGAAGCAAACTATAGTATTCTTTGGGAAAGCACCAAAGCCACTCCTACGGGAACATTGGACTCTAGTGCCTCCACTAGCAAAGGTTGTTCTACTTGCTCTAATATTGATATAAATGCTCTCAAGACTAACCATGCAAGGCTTGAAGAGAAAATTAAGAGCAAGGACAAGGAAATTGCCCGATTGAATATGTTGATTACTCAAGGCAACATTGGTGCCAAGTCCATACCTAAGGTGGTTGACAAACAAGGATTTGGGCACCGCAAGAACAACAAGGCCAATGGTAGAGTAGTGGTGAAAGGGCATGAGATCCCCTTGTGGAACAAGGGTGGCTACCTCAACACTATTATGGATATTGCCCATGGAGTCACCACCTCTACCACAACCAAGGACATGCCAAAGGTAGTGAACACCACAAAAGGAAGTGGTGGGATTGACACTCCACCAAAGGCATCGAAGAATGTGGTTGAGCACAAGCCCTCTCCCAACTACACTTGTGATTACATTGTAACCTTGGACCATAATGGTAAAATGGTGGTCAAGTATGTTGGGGCCTACACCATGAATGCCATGAGGAAGAGTGTGTGGGTTCCAAAAGTTTATGCATCTAACCTCCAAGGACCCAAATCCTTTTGGGTACCTAAACCAAAAGCTTAAACTTGTTTTGTAGGCCTACTCCTCCAGTGGAAGCGCATGGTTGATTGATAGTGGTGCCACTAATCATATGACCGGAGATGAAGGCTTATTTGCATCTCTTGATCATTATGACAACCCTACGGAAACAATCATTTATGGAGATAATGGTCAAGGAGATGTGGTCGATCTAGGTAAAATTGCTATCTCAACATCAAATTCAATTGAAGATGTTTATCATGTTCAAGGGTTAGGATACAACTTGTTGTCGGTTTCACAACTTTGTGAGAAAGGCTACAATTGTCTCTTTACCCATGAGGGTGTGACCGTTTCTAGAAGGGAGGATTCCTCTATTGTCTTTGCGGGTCATTTACGGGGAAAACTTTACTATGTGGATTTCACAAAAGTGAAGGTGGACCCTAAGGCTTTCTTAGTGGCAAAATCCGACTTGGGTTGGCTATGGCATCGCCGACTAGCCCATGTTGGCATGAGGAACTTGGCCAAACTTCAAAAAGACGAGCACATCCTAGGACTAACAAATGTTGTTTTTGAGAAAGATATGTTGTGTAGTGCTTGTCAAGCCGGGAAGCAAGTTGGAGCTCATCATCCCGCCAAGAACATCATATCTTCATCAAGACCATTGAAGCTACTACACATGGACTTGTTTGGACCAATTGCCTACATAAGCATCGGTGGTAACAAATATGGTTTAGTAATTGTTGATGACTTTTCCCGTTTCACTTGGGTATTCTTTTTGCAAGATAAAAGTGAAGCAAAGGGAGTGGTCAAGAAGTTTATTAGAAGAGTTCAAAATGAGTTCGAGCTCAAGGTCAAGAATATAAGAAGTGACAACGGCTCGGAGTTTAGGAACACTCAAGTTGAAGAGTTCCTAGATGAAGAAGGCATCAAGCATGAACTCTCTGCTCCGTACACTCCTCAACAAAATGGCATCGTTGAGAGGAAGAACCGTACATTGATTGAAGCGGCAAGGACAATGCTTGATGAATACAAGACTCCGGACTCATTTTGGGCGGAAGCCATCAACACCGCATGCCATGCCGCCAACCGCCTCTACCTCCACAAGTACTTGAACAAGACTCCCTACGAGATCATCACCGGTAAGAAGCCTAGTGTGCATTACTTTAGGGTCTTTGGGTGTAAGTGTTTCATACTTAACAAGAAACCCAAAGCCTCAAAGTTTGCATCCAAGGTTGATGAAGGTTTTCTCATTGATTATGGAACTAACGAGCATGCCTATCGTGTTTTCAACAAAACCACCGGTTGTGTTGAGACCACGGTAGACGTGAAATTTGATGAATCCAACGGCTCTCAACGAGAGCAAGTTAGTGAAAACCTTGTAGATGATGAAGAGCCCCCAAGTGTATCAATCTTTAGAATGGGGACCGGTGAAGTGATGCCACGAGAGGTTCAAGTACAAACTCCGGTTGACACAAGCGATCAAGATCCACCATCATCAACTAGAGTGGAACCACCAAGTTCTCAAGTTCATCAAGAAGAAAGTCAAGTTCATGGTGACGATCATAGACGGGGCTTTGATCAAGGGGGAGAACAAGGTGGTGAAGCTCAAGAAGAAGCTCAACAAGTTGAAAATGATGATGATGGACCCATTCAACGTCAATCTCAAGCACCACACCCAAGAGTACATCAAATGGTTCAACGAGATCATCCCGTTGATAACATACTTGGGAGTATTCAAAGAGGGGTAACAACTCGCTCAAGATTGTCAAATTTTTGTGCATTTTACTCGTTTGTTTCCTCTTTGGAACCTCTTAGTGTGGAACAAGCTCTTGAGGACCCGGATTGGATTATTCCCATGGAGGAAGAGTTAAACAACTTCAAGAGAAATGAAGTTTGGGAGTTGGTACCAAGACCCAAGCAAAATGTGATCGGCACCAAATGGGTTTTTAGGAACAAGCAAGATGAATTTGGTGTCGTCACAAAGAACAAGGCAAGGCTCGTTGGCAAAGGCTACACTCAAGTTGAAGGCTTGGATTTTGGAGAGACTTATGCTCCGGTATCAAGACTTGAGTCAATTCGTATCCTTTTGGCCTATGCTACTCATCATGATTTCAAGCTTCATCAAATGGATGTGAAGAGTGCATTCTTGAATGGACCTCTTCAAGAAGAAGTTTATGTTGAGCAACCACCGGGATTTGAAGATTCAAAATTTCCAAACCATGTGTACAAGCTCCATAAGGCGCTCTACGGGCTTAAGCAAGCTCCTAGAGCATGGTATGAATGCCTTAAGGATTTTCTTCTCAAGAACGATTTTGAGATAGGCAAAGCCGATTCTACTCTCTTCTTACAAAGAAATGGAAAATATATCTTCATTTGTCAAATTTATGTTGATGATATCATATTTGGGTCTACTAATGATAAATTTTGTGAAGAGTTTAGTAGGATCATGACCAAGAGATTCGAGATGTCAATGATGGGTGAATTGAAGTTCTTCCTTGGTTTTCAAATCAAGCAAATGAAGGAAGGGACTTTCTTATGTCAAACCAAGTATGTGAAGGATATGCTCAAGAGGTTTGACATGGCCGATTGCAAGCCCATCAAGACTCCCATGGCTTTGAATGGACATCTTGATCTAAATGAAGAAGGGAAGTCGGTCGACCAAAAGGTATTTCGTTCCATGATTGGCTCCCTCCTTTATCTTTGTGCATCTAGGCCCGATATAATGCTTAGTGTGTGCATGTGTGCAAGATTTCAAGCCAATCCAAAGGAGTGTCATCTAATGGCCGTTAAGAGAATCTTTAGATATTTGGTACACACTCCTTACCTAGGCTTATGGTATCCCAAGGGCTCCACTTTTGATTTACTTGGCTACTCCGATTCGGATTATGCCGGTTGCAAAGTAGATCGAAAGAGTACTACCGGGACTTGCCAATTTCTTGGTAGATCTTTGGTGTCATGGAGCTCAAAGAAGCAAAATTCGGTTGCTTTATCCACGGCCGAAGCCGAATATGTGGCGGCCGGTGCTTGTTGTGCACAACTTTTGTGGATGAAGCAAACGTTGAGTGATTACGGTTGTGAGTTTAGTAAGATTCCACTCTTGTGTGACAATAAGAGTGCCATCAAGCTAGCAAACAATCCGGTCCAACACTCTAGAACAAAGCACATAGATATTCGACATCATTTCTTAAGGGATCATGAGGCTAAGGGAGATATTGCTCTACGTCATGTGAGCACCGAGAGGCAACTTGCCGATATCTTCACTAAGCCTCTAGATGAGCAAAGGTTTTGTGCTTTGAGAAGTGAGCTAAATATCTTGGATTCTCGTAACTTGGCTTGACTTATTGCATATAATTGATTGTTGCCTAGATAGGTTGAAAACATTTTATTTTCTCTCTTTGTGTGAGTTTTTCAAAAGATTGGATTTTCGAGATCGTTAAGATCAACTCTTGATTCAAGTGGCTATAGTTTTGAATGTTTGTTTGTTGCTAGCCACTTGCAGTCAAGGGTTCATTACAAATTCACAGGCCATATCTATCTAAATCTCAATCAAAAAATCTCTTTTCATAAGTCAAGGAGACCTTTCAGGGTAACCACGGGTCACCCGCACCCTCTTGGCGGGTCACCCGTTTTGTTACTATCTAATGCCGGGTCACCTACCCCCTTATGGCGGGTCACCAGGCCCTGCGCCTCGTGCTAATAGCCCGCAGCATCCCTGTCAAAAAAAAAAAAATCCGCCGCCGGCCTCCCTATCCTGCATCGGGCTCCTTCGATTCGCACGCGCCCCTACGCTCTCGTTCCTAGACGCCACGATACGGCCGCGCCCCTTCCTCGCGAGTCATGCCGCACCCAGCACCGCGGGGCTCTTCGCAGCGCCACTCCTCCCGGCCTCGTGCCTTGCCCCGCGGGAGCCGCCGCCCTTCACCCCCTCGCGCCTCGCGCCTGCTCGCCTGGAGTCCCTGCACTGCTGTTGGACAGCGCCGCTGCCTCCTGCCTGCGCGCCCGGTAGGGCTGCCGCCTGCTCGCCTGCGCGCCTACCGCCCCGGCCCCTTCGCGCCTCGTGTCACGCGGGCTGTGCCGCCCCTCACGCCGGCACACAGCCTGCACGCGTAGGGTGCCAGGGGCTGCAGGGCAGAGCCGCCGCCCCATTCAGGAGTCAGGAAGCTGCCGTCTTTTTCTTCCATTCTTCGTCTCGCGAAGCTCGTGCTGGTGCTTGTGTTCTTCTCCAAATCCTCTAGAGTTTCTTCCTCTCCGGATTACCCGTGTACTTTTTGCGCGGGAAAATCGAAGGTATTTCAAGTTCAAATCCCCCTTTTCCCCGATCTCTCAATGCAGTCAGTTCTAGGCGATTTCCCTTGGTCAAAAGCTTCATCTAACACCCTAGAACTCATGCCTAAAATCTTGTTTCGATTCATGAACTCCTCAACTCGCAATATGTGATTAGGGTTCATCCCGCCAAGGGTGGGTGACCCGCCCCCATAGGGCGGGTGACCCGGCCTCCCGCGGGGTGTCCCCTTTTACTTGTTTCTCCCACCCAATCTTAATGTTTCTTTGCAAAACTCTCTCAGATGGGTAGAGACAAAGTTCAAGGCAAGGGGGAGGAGATTCAAAGTGATGAAGACGCTTCAAGTGAAGATCATGACCGTGCTTCCGATGATGATTATTCTCAACCCGCCCGCTCCAAGAGGCCCATGCCTCAAGATCCTCCCGCTCGTGCTCTTGGTCGTGGTCGTGGGGACAGTGGCAACCCCATGTTACGGAAGAAAATGTTGACTAGTGGTCCTAAGGGGAGTCGTGCTCGAATGAAGAATGCAAGCACCAGTGATGAAGAGGGACGTTTTGATGATGATATTGACCTCTCCCTCTACACAAAGATGGTTGTCCCTATTCATCCACCGGAAAGGACACGCAAAGATCCCAAGTTGGTTGACTACTCCAAGTATGCCAATGACATCTCCCCTCTCCGGTTCTGGGATCCATGGAAGCTCCCTCGAAATTTCTTTTGTGATGATCGTTTTTGGTGTGCTCATCAAGCCGATTGGTATGAATCCGTCATCATCACAAAGAAGACCATTACCACGGATATGAAATGGATTGATTGGGAACACTTGCATGACCTCACCCCCCCTCTTGGAGAAATTGCTCACGCCGTATATCTTCGTTGTCATGCGCAAGGTATATCTCATCTTATGAGTTTCTCTTGCAATTGGTGTGATGAGGTCGTAGCTCAATTCTATGCCACCCTTTATGTTGATGATGATGAGAATATCATGCATTTTTCACTTGGAGGCAAGAGGTTTAAGATCACTTTATCTGAGTTTGCCTCTCTCTTTAAACTTCGTGGTGCAAAAGATAACAACACTTTCAACCATCTTGTTAGCTTGCACGATAGTGATGAACTTGAAGTGAGTAAAATGGAGTTTATGTATGACAAGGCTTATGGAGATATTCATTATGGACATCCTAGTGGTCTCACCCCTTATTACAAGTTGATGTATCTTCTTTTCCGCAATACTTTGTGTCCAAGGGGTGGTAATTCCGACAAAATCTCCAAGTATGCTCGGAACATTTTATTTCAAATGGCTCCTAACCAACCTCAATTCAATGCTTGTCATTATCTTTGGAGTGAAATAATTGCATGCTCTTATCAAGGCTCTGCATGTCACTATGCACCTTATGTTTTTGCAATGGTCAAGCACGCATCCAAGCTTAATCTTAAATGGGACATTGAGCACAAAAAGTATAACACTCCTAAAGGTAAACTCGAGGAGTCTTTTCATCTTGGCAAGCATTGCACTTGGATTGATTCTAGAGGTCCCCTTCCGGGTGCCTATCCAGTGGAAGGCTTAGGTGCTCCCGGTGGTTCATCTTCTCAAGCTCCACCTCCAACTCAATCTTTTGGACAGCTTCCAAAAGAAGGTCCTTCTCATTTTTGTGGTGCTCCTAAGAAAACGAAGGGAAAATTGGATTTTCTTGCACAGGGTCTCTTTGCTTGCTTCAACATTGGTCGTCAAAATGCAAAAGAGCGTGAAAAACATATGAAGTGGCAAGCCCAGGAGTTTCATAAGGCTGAAACGGAGAGAAAAGCCATCATGACAAAATTGGATATGCCCCACTCTCTCGTTCGTGAGCTTAAGACTTTTGATCCTCCATCTCCGGTTGACAATCCTTGGGAAAATCTTGCTTCGTGGGTTGAAGAAGATGATGGTGAGGCCACCGAAGACGAAGGGTGACTCCCTTTTTTGGTGTTTGGTGACAAAGGGGGAGTGAATTTGTTGTTATTTGATGGAATGGAAGCCCCCACACTTATCTTTTTATCTATATCTAGACTTATTATTTATGTAATGGCTTATGAACTTGTAATGAACTATGTGTGGTGTGATGAATGGTGTGCCAAGTGAGAACTTTTATTTATGTAGGACTTATTCGTGGTACTCTATTATGATAATGTGATGTAATGAACCTTATTTATCATGTGTGATGCATGCGTTGGTTGTTGATATGTTGTTTCTCACTTTATTGTTGTGATATATCTTGTCATATGCATCACGGTTTATTGCTCATCACACTAATGCACCATGTGTTGTATGCAATGATTTAGGAGGAGCCTACTCTAAATATGTGCAATTGGCATTTGAGGCCACTATAGTTGAAGAAGCACATATTTAGGGGGAGTTCTTTTCTAAATAATTGGACACAATCCTTGAATTTTATTCCTCTCTTATGAGCTCAAATTATGGTTGTCATCAATCACCAAAAAGGGGGAGATTGAAAGTGCATCTAGGCCCCTAATTAATTTTGGTGATAATGACAATTATAATTTGAGTATTTGATGGTTTATCTAAGATGTGTGCAGGAATAAAGGAGATAAAATTTTATATGAGAAAGGAAGGACTTCAATTTCTTTTATATGTGTTGAAGCTCAAATGGCGATTTAATTTTGATTTATCTTTTGAATTTGAGTTTAGGAAACACCGTACTATAAAGAGGGACGTGATTGATAGATCAAAGTTAGTTACAAGTGCTTTAGTTGAGATTTAACATCCTTTGAGAGACACTATGCACCCACGGGGCACGTTTTGCCACTGGTAAGGGGCGGGTGACCCGCCCCCCTATGGCGGGTGACCCGGGGTTGGCAGGCGGGTGACCCGCCCTATGGGGCCGGGTGACCCGTCCTGTGCCTGTTTGCTCCCAACGGCTAGTTCGGGAGTGTGGGGTATTTATACCCCTTCTTCCTCCTCTCTTGGGTTCCGACTTCCCTTCCATTAGAGACACCTCCCAAGCTTCAAAACTCTCTCCCAACTCCCTCCCAAGCACTCCAATCAAGGATTCCTCCTAGGGTTTGGGTGTGAGAGCATTTGAGGTGTGAGATTAAGCCCCCTTGTGAGAGTTCTTCACTTGTTCATCTCAAGAAGCACTTGTGGCGGCTTTGGTTCATCGATTCGCGTTTGTTACTCTTGAAGCTTGCTTCTAGACGGTTAGGCGTCGCCCGTTGAGTGCCCTCTCCGTGTGGAGCACCCGGGAACGTTTGTATTACCCATCCTTTGTGGATTTCTCTTAGTGAGCACCAATTTTTCTTTGTGGGAATTGGATGAGGAAAAGCGGCTCTTGGTGATAGCCCTCCCTTTGTGGGATCCTCAACGGAGACGTAGCTTCCTTTGTGGGAGTGAACTTCGGATTAATTCGCTTGTCTCTTGCTTGCTTGAGTTCTTCCCCTCCTCTAACCCTAGAATCTTATTTTGTCCCGATCTACTTTTGTGTGTTGTTGCTTGGCATATTATTTTGTGTAGGTTGTCTACAACATCCTTGGAGAACTTTTGATTCAAAGGGTTTCGGTAAAATCACTTCACCCTTAAGCTATTGATTTTCGTCTTCCTGTCACAGGGTGACCCGCACTGATAGTCAGGGTGACCCCCCCTCCGCGGGTGATCCGGCTATAGGGTGCGGGTGACCCGGCCCTTGATCCGCTGCTCAGTTTTTTCAGGAAAATTTGAAGTGATCCTATTCACCCCCCTCTAGGCATCACAAGGTCCTTTCAGGTTCTCCATGTAAGACTAAATGGAGAGCCCTCTCCATTTAGCATTTGGGTAGGGACATAACAAGGGATTTTAGTTTGCTTAGTGAATCAACCTGTATCAATATCTTAAGAGGATCAAATTATCCTTTTAATATGTCGGTGTTTTTATATCTCCTTATATGTGTTGGTACTTCAAGATCGGATCGAGCGGTGGGTCAAATGAAGGTCGAGCTCCTCCTAATGCCCTCAATACAATAGAGGAGCTCCGGATCAGGGTTCACAAAACTGGTGGGAACTGGTCCAGTTTGACCGGTTACCGGTGCTACCGGTGAAGGTCTGATCGGACCTAAAAACTACCACCTCGGTAAACCAAACATGTTTTTTCAGTTTACAAAACCGAGCGGTTTGCGGTTTTTTAACCCTACTCCGGATACAATGGAGCCCTCCTTAAACTCCTCCTAAAGCTTTAGCCATGATGAAGGAGAGGCAGAAGAAAGAAAGAAAGAAAGATGTTGGGTTTATAGTCCCACATCGGAAATTGATGGTGGGGGAGCACAACATAAAGGTGGGGGTAGTCCTCACCCATCAGACTAGTCTTTTGGGTTGAATTAGGCCCAGGGCCTGTTGTTGCGGGCTCCTGTGGACCTAAGGCCTGGTGGGACGCCGGCTCGTGGGTATAACGGGTCGGGCCGAATTCCGCTGCGCCGCTCTAACAAAAGAAAGAAAGAAAGAATGAATGAAAAAAAAGAGAAGGAAGATGAGGGTTCCATTTGGCACGGCTCTAACAAAAGAAAGAATGAATGAATGAATGAAAAAAAAAAGGAAGATGAGGGTTCCATTTGGCACGGCTCTAGCTCCGACGAAAATGGCTTTACCTCAGGCTTCTTTGGTAAAACGGTTTTTCTAGCTCTAGCTCTTGTTGTTAGAAAATCACTCGGTAAAACGGCTTCTCCTGACTTTTAGATTGGAAATAAAATGTGAAACGTCCATTAATGCCCTTGTCTTCCTTTTTTCCTTCCTCATTTTCTTTCCTTTTCCTTGCCTACCCCCCGCCTCACCACTTTCTTTTCTTTCCAATCCTCTCTCTCCATGCTGGTGCCCAGACTTGGCTACTGGCGGCCAAGCCTACTTTGTGGCCCTGTGAGCACGTTGCTCGCCCACGCTGCTGGTAATAACTCCAATCGCAGTCCCACGCGTGCACTACTCGGGCGCACATGGCTCCTGTCCCATCCACCGCCACATCGTTGTCATCATCTGTGGCTATTGTCGTCCCACGTGAGTGTGTCGCATCGACTGCGCATGTCCCAAGATGGACTTCACATCATCATCGTCCGGCCTGCACCGACGCCGTCCACTGCTCCTCCAAGGACAAACATGGAAAACATGGGGTTGGGTCGAGGAGGAACCATATCAGCTGCTAATTTTGGCTTCTCCCGAGTGGACAAACGCAAAGAGCGGGATTTTCGAGGCTTCTGCTCGGCTTCCGTTGGAGAGTCATTTCGAGGTTGCCGTTTGGAATGGCTTCATCGAAAGCCACTCGAGAAGCTACTCGATGAGCTGTGCCAAAGGGGGCCTAAGGCCTTGTTCGTTCTCAGTTTTTGGTGGACTTTCGATGCATAGCTTTTCATATATCCGAAAGCTGGAAACTCTGAAAGTGGAAAGCCCAGAAACAACTTTTATGAGATTTTCAACTTTCCACTTTTCAGAGATATCTAACGTTTGGATATATGGAGGTTAGCTGTAAAAGCTCCTCAGTACCTGAAACAAATAGGGTCTAGTGGTACTCCACCCCTCCAATTTTTGTGTGCAAATAGTGATCTCCAATATGTTCTTTGATCAATATTTTTTAATAAAAATGAAGTAAGATAGACCTAATATTACAAAAGTATTTTTGGAATTAAAATCTGCATGTATGATATTTTTTTGTGGAAAGACCTAATGTTTGAAGAGTTATTGATTGCCAAATGTTGTAACTTTTTTACTAAACCTTTTCCAACAAAAAAAAATTGAAGTCAGTTTACTTGTAAGTTTTGTGACACACATTAGATCGGCGAGTAGTGGCATAAAGTTACTGGGTGGCGTCTAAAATCTAAACTAGAGTGACACCGATCTCCGTAACAGTGTGTATTTCGACCGACGTAATCTCCGTTTGTGTATATTACGAAGAAACGTAATATAATATGCATGATACAATAACATTCAAAAGTTTACGAAGTACTATACGTAAGGTAATAGAAGCAGATGAACATGGCCATCTATACTTTTACCTGGGAAATGTCATAATCTTAGTAGTAAGAGAAATATTCTTATTATACTTCAGCTCCTCAATCTCTCCATTTTCTTCTACTTTAGTCCCATTTAAAGTTTAAAATACAAATGTTCAATGTTCATATTTAACATGCTGCCAAACTAATGTAGTATAACGGTGCAATTGAAGATATATATCAAACATATATGGATGTGCAATGTGAATTTGAACAAAAAAAACTGTGAATGTGGATATAAAGGTATATATGCAATAATACCAACTAAAGCTATCACAACAACTAAGATAAAAGATACTTCCTCTGTCCATAATTATATGACGTTGCGGACAAGCAATTTCGTCCAATGAATTAATATTTTTGTCCTAATGGAAGGAGTACATATGTATTTATATGAGTAATTATTAGAATGTTTCACATAAGATCAAGACCACAACATAAATAAGACAATATGACATGGCCTATTGTACGTGCTAATATAGGCAAGCTTAAGTTTCGACTAGCCAAAGTTATTGGAAGGTCATTTTGGTAGGCCAAGGCAAACCATGTTTGGTGACCTATTATATATTAGCAAATGATGCAAAAAATCAGTGATCTTCACTATGATGAGAGAGTTATTAGAAGGTCATTTCGGTTTTCGGATTTGGCGAGCGAGATGGCAATGCTTTTGGAGTGGAGATGCTCTAACTCGCGATTTTTATGGATCTCCACTCCCCCTAAATACATGACAAGTAGGTTTGCATGAGGGGTACGGTGAGAAATATTTCCAATTGTATTCAATTTTTATAGAATATATAGATTTGGTTCTTGTATGAAATGGTTATTTTCATAGAATATATAGATTTGGTTCTTTTATGAAATGGTTCAAAATAATAATGATGTTATTATTTGGTTGGATGAACTATACCAACTCATCCAGAATGAAACCGTTCCACTTAGTACATTGTTCTACTAACATATAATACAAGAAAATTGGTTGAACTTCATCATTCAGACTCATCTAAACATACATCATGCGGTGCATGTGTAACCAAATGCACCACCACCAAAGTATTAACTCGTACAAGGATCATAGCAGTAGCTATAATAACAAAATAAAAGAGATGATACACTTTCTATCTAAAGAGGAGAGGGGGCAGGTGAGGTGCCCAGTCCTCCCTTTAGTCCTGCATGATTTAAGGCGAATCCGAAAAGGAAAGACCCTACCCAGCTTATAAGCATAAACAGATAGAAGTTGAGTACATAAGAAGCGCCCGCGAAAGGATACTGCCGCTTGATGCTCACGTGCCTTCTGCGCTGCCATAGGAAGCTCCCGATAGTGCAGCACGTCGCCGCAGGCCCAGTCAACGGGGTGAATAAGATTTGCAAGCCATAGATGCACAGGTATATAGCCATCAACCCGATTCTGATAGCCCTTGTGGTCGCCGCGGCGGCAAGAGCCGCGTAGAGGGCCAGCATCAGGCAGATGAGTGACACCCACATGAACTGCAGCGCCACCGCGAAGATCTTCCACGAGCCGACGGAGAGCGACGCCTTCCCGTAGACGAACAGGATCAGCGCGGCCACGGAAGTCGCCACGGCCAGGGTGTCCAGAACCAGGAAGCTCTTGAATTCGAAGCTGCCAGAGAGGTTCGCCTTGCCATTGTTACCGTAGCCCCCGGGTAGGTTGAACCCAGCGGCCAAAGCGGCGGTGACGATGAGCCCGGCCACCACCGCGAGGCTATCGGACATTTTCTCCGTCCACTGCCCTATGCCGCGGCCGCTCCACGGTTTCACATGGTCCTGCCTTTGTGGTCGGAGTTGTGCCCTGAATGCCGCTAGCGTCACCACCATGTTCACCTTAAGCATAGTAATTAGTAAATGCAAAATGACCAAGTTAATTGGAAAGCAAATCTGTGCATGATCTCATGTCTATCTATATGGAAGTGCGGTAATTCTGTGCATGATTTCAACAGTTAATCTCTATTGTTTTCACATGTTTCATAGTGAATGTTGTCTGAAATATAGTGTTCATGTTGCAGCCCAAATTTTATATCCTAGTATAGAGTCAAGCTACTTAATTAAATTTTTCGCATATTTGTCAATGTTGCACCTATACATCTTTTGCATATACTCTTTCTTTCAATGTTCCAACCGAAGGTCCGATAGAAAACTATACTCATCAGACGTTCGCGTGCTAGCAGCACCAATTAAAACTATATGCATGAAGTTCTCACCAGTGTTTTCAAATCGTCCGATTTATCGCGATAAATCGCGATAAATCGTCCTTATCGCTCAGCGCATACCGATAAGGGCCAGCGACTCGAGTTGAGCGATAAGAAATCAAATCGTCCGATTAATCGTCCACTTATCGCGATAAGTCGTCCGATATGACTGGGGATGATAAGATTTGAGGGACTTTACTGCTAATTGTTTGTAATGTTGGTTAACTGTGCATTCAGCTTTTGATGTATTAGACATTTAGACTTCATGTTGTCATCATTTGAGACCTTGTTTAATTATATGATTGCTTCCTGCTATGGTTGGCTAGTTGCTCAGCCTTCTTTTCCTCTATTGTTGCTTCCTATTGTACTTTCTTATTTATATTTGTTCAAAATTATGTTGATCATATACTATATGATATGTATATTGGTCATATACTCTATAGGACGATTATACTACTGATATGGTCGATTAGCCTCGATTAATCGGGCTTATCGACGACTTATCACGATTTATCATCTTATCGGTACCCTTACGATAAGGTTCGATTTTACGATTTGAAAACATTGGTTCTCACCATGGTGAAGAAACTGGTTGATCCCGTGGCTAGATCGAACGCCGTGCGCCCATCGTTGTTCAGGACATCGGCCCGCACCTTGCCCTTCCGTAGCAGGGCTTCCACGACCCTCGGCGCGCCGGCGGCCACCGCGAGGTGGAGCGGGGTGTTCCCGTCCCTGTCCTGCGCGTCCAGGAGACCGCGCAGCATCGTATTCTTGACGGCTAGAGACACCACCTTCGATCTCTTCTCCCTGGCCGCGGTGTGCACGAAAGTCCCACCGTTGCCATCGCGGAGCTTGGCGGCGTCGGGGAAGCTCCCCAGCAGATCGTCGACGACGCGGTGGTGGCCCATCCGCGCCGCCACGTGGAGCGCCGACAGGCCTCCCGAGTCCTTCCTGTACACCGTTTCCGACGGCGCGGCGCGCAGGATGGCCTCTACGATTTTCCGGTCGCTGTCTGACGCTGCGAAATGGAGCGGGCTGCTGCCGCCGCTGTCGACCTCGCCGGCAAGAGCCGGCCTCCATTCCAGTAGCAGGTCAACCATTTCTGCAGGGCAACAACGCCGATTATAATTTTTGCGACATGAATAAAATAAAATTAGGTTTAGCTATTAAGAATCAAACGAGAACTGACCTGAGTTTTTGAAGACGGCAGCGTGCAGAGCGTTCTGCGAGCTCGGCCCGACAGCCGACGCGTCACTGCACGCACTAACAATCTCTCTGACGGCTTGCACCGACCCGCTCATGACCGCCAAGTACAGCGGCGACACGCCGGCGTTGTTCAGCTCGGCCGCCGGATCTGCCGCCGCCGAGACCAGGACCTCCACTGCGTCGCCATGCCCGTGCCTCGCCGCCAGGTGCAGGGCCGTGTCCCCGGCTTCATTCTTGCAACCCAGAATGCTCTTGCTCTCGCCATTACCACAGTCCTGGGCCAGCTCGACGAGGACTGCGACGGTCCTGACGTGCCCCGCCCTAGCCGCGCAGTGGAGTGGCGTGTCCAGTGCCGAGTTCCGGCGAGAGAGGAGGCCTTGCTCCTCCTTGAACCTGAGGTGCAGCTCCCGGATCAGCTCGTCGTGCCCTTGCTCCGCGGCCACGTGAAGGATGGTGTTCCTCTCCGCGCTCACCTCTAGTATGTCGCACTGTCCGTGCTGAATAATCCCTGAAACAGACACGAAGCAATTACGGAGTATATACAGTGTGACTTTGAATTTGGAAATCTCTATGTGAGCATCCTGAAATTTGGATCCAACAAATTCAGTGGTTAAAATTAAACCTCAATCCCACCATTTTCATTTTAAGGTGATCTTGATTTTTCTTTTATTTAAGTCATATTCTACGGAATATAATAAGCCATGAACTAAAACTTAATACTATTTTCCGTTATTAAATATATGATATTTAGTAAAAACATTTTTTCAAAGGCGAGACAGCAATAGCTATCAACGATGAGAAATGAGGACGTTACATAGAATATTAATATTATTAAAGGGCCTAAAATATATGAAGCTCTCTAAGATGAAACATACTAGCATATATCTGGGGCGAACCATGATGATGCATCATGTTCATGCATGTGTATTGGAGGAGAAGCTCAATGTAAGCCTTACTGGACTAGGAAATTAGCTGGCACAGAAGGTGAAGGGATATCGTAATTGGCAGTGAGAATTATTGTTAAAAGGGCAGCAAAAAGATGACAATCCATTACGAATTGGAAGAACCACAATTGATCGATAACGAGTCATTCTCCATTCTCCACGGCTCCTATATCTCAAGAAACTCAAAACAAAAGTTCTCAATCACCGTGCGAACACGACATGGCAGCCATGGTCCGCGTATAGTATAGCGTGGGTGTGGCAACCATAGTTTGAAACTTTGAATCACCAGAGATGATTACAAGCAGCTCCAGGTGAGCATGATAAGCAGGGCATACAACTGGCATCATGACTAATTAAGGAAAAAAATCGTTTTGGTTGTTTCTCTATTTCTTTTGAAACAGGAGGGGTAACACCCCTACTGGTTATATATATATTAATAAAGCAATGGGGAAAAAGGAAGGGAAACAAATTTACAGTTGAAAGAACAAAAGATCTATTACGGGTGATATTTTGGGTTCGGTGGTTGACGGTGACGGTGATCCATTATTGGATGGATGATGGTCCGTCTGGATGATGGTCCGTCGACACGGACATATTCTCGTTACTTAGTTGTTAGTACAGCTGTTTCTTCTTCTGGAGGATCTTGCACCACTCAAACAGTCAGCAATGTCACGATCCCGTATCGATCGGGACATGAATTTATGTACGTATAGGGATATTGAAATATCAAACTATTGAAATGAAATATCAAAATATCCATTTTACTGCACGGCTATGCATGATGGTGAGCCCAACTTATTAATTATATGGCGCATGCATGCATATATACACACACTTTGAGTTATATAAAAATGTAACCTTAGTCATAATCAGTTATTCCCTCCATCCCAAACTACTAGTCACTGTTGACTTTTGATTACAACATTTGACAATTCGTATTTTAAAAAATTATACATATTGTTTGTTTTGTTTGTGACTTACTTCATCATCTAAGGAATTTTAAGTATAACTTAAAGTTTTGCATATTTATACAATTTTTTAAATAAAATGAACGTTCAAAGGTTGTGATCAGAAGTCAATAGTGACTACTAATTTAGGACGGAGGGGGTACTCCTACAACCTAACGTATTAGAATCACACAACGACTATCTGGCTAGCTAGGACTGGGATCGAGTAGTGACGACGGTCGTCCACGTCGTAGAGACCATGCATCACAAACGATGTAAATACTATCAAGGGAAGCTGACGCATGCATGCAGATATGGACATAATAAAAGCAAAAGAAAGGTGCTTAGATCGAGGCGATGAACGCTACTCAGTTACCAGTGGTGGATTGGTAGCTTTCTGCCGTGGCGGCGCCGTGTTGCTGCAGAAGCAGCGCCATGACCTCCTCCGTCCGACCTCTGTAGGCGGCGAGGTAGAGAGGAGGGCACATGTGGACCAAGCGTGATGCGCCATCGTTGGGTTTCCTCGGCGGCGGCGGCGCATTCGCAGCTGGCGAGCCACGCGAAGGAGGCGCGAGCTGGATGATGTGCTGCGGCTGCTGACGATCCATCACCGGAGATGGCCAGATCGATCAAAACGCAGGCTAGGTTGCTAGCTGCTGCGTCGATGTTCCAGTAGAGTACGTGAGAGGCCTCTGGCGTCCATATATATATATATATACACACAAGATGAAGCAAGCAGCAACCGTTAGCTGTGTAGAGAAGAGTCACACTTGCGGTGAGCCGGTAACAATTTCAAGCTGACCGGTCTGAACATCTGTAGGTTTCGTTCGGTCCAGCTGTGTAGAGAAGAGTCACATACTTTGTCGATATATCGAAAGGAAACTTCTTTGCATTTTCACTACTTCTCATTACCCCCGCGCGCGTCTAAACCATGTCTAGTTTGAGTAAGAAGAAGCGTCAAAACTGTAGTGAAAAATATCCTGAATAGAGACGTGCGATATGCCCGTGGCCGCCCAGGTCGACCGGCCGGTCACCGTACCAGTCACCACGTACCACGCCGCGCTGGTCAGCCAAGTTACTGTGTGGTCGAGTCTTAGTCTAGCTAGGCAGCCAAAAAACGCAAGAGAAGTCGTGGCCACGTACGTTGCCGTGCACCATCGAGTCAAGTTCGTAAATGCAGTGTGAATTCTGATGGCGGGCGCGCGGCCCCCGCACGGGTCCTCCAGATCCTCTAACATTACTTCCCCGCCATTGAGTGACCGCCATGTAGGCCCAGGGGCTGTGCGTCTCGCATGTCTGTGATTCAATGACAGAGGTTGAATGTTAGAGAATTCAGTTCCCGCACGGGAGAGGTCATATAGATCCGCAGCCGGCCGGTAGATGTTTTGTTCACGTCATGACTCATGACGTACGCGTGCAGATATATGCATACGCTAACCAACTATTTTCCGGACAAGACGACGCGATAGATCTTGTTGTATCGACTGTAGACTAGTGCAGAGCAGCTACTAGATGGGCACATGGGCAAATAAAGCATGAGAAAATTCTGGATGTATGAATACATGCCAACAGTAATTAATTATCAGAAGCAATTATGGAAAATCTACGAGAGTTCGATTACGAGTGTGTAATGGTATGCACACCGCAATGTTGAATTTGCGATCGACTGGACGTTTCCGTCCTCGCGGTCGCTCGCTCCACCCAACACCCTCAAGTGGGCCCACTCCACATTACTTCCTCCTTCTCACACGTCTCTATCCTCATCTACTCCCTTTCCCATTTACTCTCCTTCTCCACGAGAACCATGACGCGTGGGAGATCGAGGACGCGTCGCGTCGGAGGGCCTGGCGGCGAGACGAGGAAGCAGCGAGCCTCACGGGCCACCGCGCAACCGTCCTTCGGGGTATCACTGGAAGGCGCGGCGGAGCACCCCGGCGAGCTCGTCCACGCCGGATATCGGCGACGGCGGCGTCAGCGATTCCTCCCAGGCCGCATCTCGGCAGTTGCGGTCTCCGACGACTCCTCCAGGTTGAATCCCGGAGGTCGCGGCGGCGATTCCCTCTTGCGGAGCCCCGGCGAGGCTCCGCTCCAGGCGAGCTCCCGACAGCGGCGGGCGGCTTAGGGGCCAGTGCGTTTTTTTCTTTTTTTTTTCAATTTTGATGCAAAAGTTTTTTGCATAACTTGTTTCGGTGTTTGATTTGTTTTTTGAAAATAATTTATGCCTAACTTCTTCTAGAAATTTTTTAAAACATTTTTTCCTTTTCAATGGCAAAATCTTTGGGAATACATTTTAAAAAAACTTTTTGTTCTGAAATTTCTTGATAATTTTTGTTTCGATTTTTTTACCACAAACATTTCTTTAAAATATTTTCCATAAAGTTTTTTTCTTAATTTTTTTGCACAAAAAATTCTTCAAAATCTTTTTCACAAAGATTTTTCCTTAATTTCTTCCAAAAAATTTCTTCAAAATCTTCTTTCCACAGTTCCTAAAATTTTATTTTTAGATTTTTTATGTAAAATGATTTGCTTCAGAAACGGTTGTCTAAATTTTTTTTCTAAATCTTTTATAAATGTTTTGTTTCAATCTTTTACAAAATCTTTTTCGTGATTTTTCTTTTTCGATATGTTTCTCTTGTTTTTTTTTCAAGAACCACGCGCGTGTGTGCGGCTCCAGGGTGCACCGTGCACCACACGAGACCACGTGCACGTGGGGTGCGTCAGACTAACTCCAACAAAGGGACCTAAACCCAAATATAGCTCGTCACAGTGTTTTTGCATGTCAAAAACATGCTCCAACAGAATACCCATACACGGCATGCATTTTGCCTGCCCAGCGAACGACGACCCACAAATGCGCCGTCTCTCTCCTACTAACGCATTTGTCGCTCCGTCCAGGAGCTGAGCGAGCTTCCCGACGCGAGTTCCCCCGACCGCGCCCCCTCCTCGATCGAGCTCCACCCGGCGGCAGCCACTCCTCCGGCCAGCGGCTCCCCCGGCGGCGGCCCCTCCTCGATCGAGCTCCACCCGGCGGAGCTCGCGCACAGCGCTCTGCGGTGCTCGCCCGTTGCGGCCAGTAGAGCTCGCGCGCGGCGGTGCTCGCCGGCCAGCGCCTGCGACCGGCGGAGCTCGCGCCTGGCGCTCAACGGTGCTCGCTGGCTAGCTCCCGCGGCCGGCAGAGCTCGCGCGCGGCCGGATGCGCGGCCGCGGCCGACGGCGGCGAGGGAGATCCCCCCGCGCGCGGGGAAGCTCGCCTGCCCATGCGCCGCCGCTTCCCCTGGCCTGGCATCCCGGCCAGGTGGCTCGTCGGCGGGGGAGCGGGGCTCCTCGCTCGCGACCGACTGCTGGATCAGGGAGGGAGGGGAGAGAGGTCGCCGGCTTGATTCGTCGCCGACGGTGAGTCTCCGGTCAATTCTTCGCGGCCACACCTTGCTCACCACTGCCCGCACCCATTTCACCCTCATCCCGGCGAGGTGGATCCGCAGCGGCTCGAGACGGGAACGGGAACGACGACGGCGAGGCCGCGGCGAGGAGCAGCCAGCGAGGGAGCGCGTCCACGTCGACCCTCCACCTCTCCCGCCGCCACGACGGTCGCTGGAGCAGGAGGTCGAGGCCGTCCTTTCCCGCCGGCGCTGGCGCGGCCAGGTGGGTTCGTGGCGGGGCCGCGGCGGTGAACCACCGGCACGGCGAGCAGCGGGGAGTAGCGGACGGCTGGCGAGGAGGAGGGAGCCGGGCCTCGGGAGGGCGGCGGTGCGAGGCAGAGGAGGCAGAGATGGAGGGGAAGGGGAGGAAGCGTTTTGCGTGCGGGCTGTTGGAGACCGAAGAATTTTAGGTACCGAGCTTTCTCCTGTACGCGACCCAGAATCGTGAATGGGTCTCCTATTTGCATCCCGATTGTTGGAGTCAGTCTCAGGCGGTCGGAAATCGACTGCACGATACCTCTGATGCGGGCGCCCGCAAACTTGAGTCCCCCTATGCACACTTTACACACTCTTGCTGTACACAGCTCGACGGGAGGAGGTATGGTATCAGTGAAGGTGCTGTACGTGCATTTCTCCAAAACATATATGCTGGTATAAACGATATTTGAGAAACATTAAATTATGTTCTTCAAATTTTTGTTGGCATCACCAATTGACTTCTGAGTACTTAATTGGTGCTAATATATGCTGGCACCCCACATCTTCAATTCTCAATGAACATACCAAGGACGACACGCAAAGCAAATCAGAATCATGAAAAAGAATTAAAAAAGAAAATAAAATGAAAGAAGACAGTAGCTAGAGGAGAGAGAGAACTTTGAGTACCTAGATGCAGTGCTTCATGAGAACAGAGAAACACCAAGTCAAAGTGCCGACTAAATAGCATTTCTGAGAGTTAAATTTTACTCTCTAAATCATTATTTAAAGAGTCATTTGCATAAAAATCGTTTTCTATATTTTTCACTTTCCAACAGCTTTTCTATTTCTTATGTGCACTCTAGAGAGTCATTCTCGTCTTCTATATTTTACTAGCGAAAAATCCGGAATAGAAGATGGCTATATCTGAATGACCATTTACATAAGCTGTTGAAAGACATTTTTTCACCAAAATTTCTATTTCTACCATTTAGAAAGAATATAGAGAGTCTATTGGAGATGCTTAAGAGCAGCATCTCCAGAAGACTAGCATAAATCTTAGCTAAATTTAGATAATAAAAAATTAGTCAAAAAATAAAAAACTTCTTAAACTGAGAGACAAACCAACAGATTATCTAAAATTGGACTCTCTGTACACTACAGTACCAGTAGACCCCACATGTAATACTCTTCTTTCTCCACATGTAATACCCCACCAGTAGTCCTCACCTCTGCTTCCCGCCGCTCCACACCGAGCGCCGGCCTCCTTTGCGCCTGTCGCTCCTCCCTCTCTTTCTCAGCGCCGTTCAACCCACCATCACCATGGCCACACCTGGCAGATTCGCACGCCGGTGCATGCGGCGGCGGCAGCACGGCCTATGCAGCTCGCAACTCCGGCGGATACGGCCGCACAGACGCACGTTGCCTGCTTGCCGCCTCACCCACCCCACCCGTTGCTCCACAGCTTGCACAGCTGTACTTGGCTCGCTCGTCGCGTCGCAGCCTGCCTGGCGGCCGGCCGGCCGCAGCATGCACCGCCGCCACTGCCTTGCTCATTTTTTAATTTTTACTGCTGTAATTTTTTAATTTTTTAATTGATTTTGCCTGTGATAGATGTAAATGATTTTTACTACTGCGCTTGATTTTACGGCTCGCCGGTGATGACCTGTGTTGCGCGCCTCCTACCTCCACCTGTACAGAGGGTGAGAGCGTGGGACCGTGCGGGGCCAAGGGGGACGAGAGGATGGAGAGGAGACTAGGCAAAGAAAGTGAGCGCGGGATGAAAAAAAATAAAGAGGGTGTTGGATAGACTTGAGCATTTTTCGGGTTCGGGCCGGGTCGACAAAAATCCATGTTATTTCGGGCTAAGAAAATCTTGCCCATGACCGTCCCACAGGATGCGTCGGGCCTCAATTTTCGGGTTGGGCTCGGGTCGGGCCTGGGCTTGGGCGGGCCGCCCGGGCATTTTATAGTGTCAAATAGCTAAAAACAGCATTTCGGACCGGGCTCGGGCGAAGATTTTTTTTCTCGGGCTGCAAGATCTGTGCCCACGCCCGCCCAGTAAGGTCTGTGGGCGGGCCGGGTTCGGGTCGGGCCTGCGAACCTGAAAGTGCATTTAGACCCCTAAGTGGATTTTGGTGAATTGAATGACAAAGCGATTAAAGGTCTAATGTATTTGTCTAAGATTGTGAGCAGGTTTTATTTATATATTCATGAGCTATTATTGGAATACGTTTTTGTGAATGGATATTATATGGTTCATATTGGAGAAGACAAATATATGTATGATCCTAATGCATATGTGACAAATATCAAGCAATAAAGGAAGATAGATATTGGGATAATTTGAGAAGGTCAATTCATGATCTACCATACTAGACATAGCTTGATTAAAATTATAAGGATCATAAAAAGAGAAGATGGTAATTCTCTAAGCCAAGCGCAAGTCTTCATGTAGTAATCGAAAGAGGACACAAGGATGAGTGTAAACACTATGGTTCTTAATTGGAAGCTTGCATATTCGTTGTCAATCAAGAACAAGCATTTGAAGAGAGATTTTCAAATGGAAATTAATTATGGATGAAGCAAAGTGGAACTCAAAGTGGATTGGGTAAGTGATGAAGAGATCAACCGAAATGACTAGGGTGAGGGACTAAGCAATCTTTGGGGCCGTAGCTAAGCCGCCATTAGTGTTTTGCTAAGGTAAAGTTCTAGCATCCGTGGGGTCTCCAAGTATCATATCCAAACCTTAACCAAGGGAAGCAATGCAACTCATCAACATGTTATGATTGGCAATATGGAGTGACTTATGGATCCAAGCGCGCTTTCTTATGCTAGATGGAAAGATCCTAAGTCACTAGCTCAAGTATGGACGTGCTCAAGACAAAGGCTAAGTTGAAAGCCCTCAAGTGGATATTGCTCAAGTATGGCAAGATTGAAGACATTTAAGCTCAAGAGGTTGACTAGGTGTTTTCTATTTATTCTTGAGTATAGGTATGCCGTACTATCAAGAGGGATGCAACATTAGCAAGTTGACCAAGTCAAAGTGCTCATTAGTTGACCTAAGTGAGATCTAGCCTTGAGAGCCTTAGAGTGCTAACAAACCCTCCTAACCTAACCTGAGCCACTTCATCTCTTTGGTGAAGTGTTAGAATCATAGAAAGGGTTTTGGAGGTGCCTCGGGCCTGACCGGTCTCACTGGTCAGGGGCACCGGTCTGACCGGTGCCGCTAGCCCCGATGGCTAGTTTTTCAAACACCGGTCTGACCGGTGTGAGGCACCAGTCAGGCTAGTTTTCTCCTTTGAGAGGTATAAATACCACAAGCCTTCTTCAGTTGAAGGTTGTTGTTCCTAGTGGTTGTGCTGAGTTCCTAAGTCATTTCTTGCAAGCCCTAAGCCTTAGTGGCTCTCCCCAACCTCTCTTTGTGAGATTTGTAGATTCAAGCCATATCCTTTGTGTTAGGTTGAGAGAGTGAGCTCAAGAGCGCCTTTGTGAGCTAACAAGAGCATTCCCATAGCTTGAGCACTTCGGTTTCACGTCTACAAGCTTTGAAGCATTTGTTACTCTTGGAGGTTTGCCTCCTAGACGGCTAGACGTCGCCGACTAGCTCCCAAGGTTGTGGTGAGCAGCGAGAAGTTTGTGAGGGCTGTGATCTTGTCTCTTCGTGAAAAAGATCGCCTTAGTGGAAAGGAGGAAAGAGGTTGAAAGAGATCCGGCTTGTTGTGGGAATTCTCCCTTACAAGCTCCTCAACGGAGACGTAGCCGTTCCTTAGTGGGCGGTGAACTTCGGGAAACAAATCCTTGCATCTCTTTGTGGTTTGCCTCTCTAAATTGTTTTTCTAGCATATTTGATTTGCTTCCGCTTCGATCTACTTGGGTGTGCTACTTATGTGTGCAGGGGTCATTACCTTGCTTGTGATCATCTACAAGGCTACTCACCAAGTTTGGTTCGTGCTAGAAGTCAAGAGGTGCTTGAAGTTGTTTTTGCAGGTGCTCTGTGCTACACCGGTCTGACCGGTGCTAGGCAACGGTTTGACCGGTGCCTCCTGTGAAGCCTAGTGCGCGACCGGTCTGACCGGTCACCACCACCGGTCTGACCGGTGGACACTGGCAGCTCAAGTTTTCGGAAACGAAAAGTTTAAGTTGGTCGTCATGCCTATTCACCCCCCTCTAGGCGACATCAAGGTCCTTTCAGGGCCGGGCCGGGCTGAAAATGCTCAGGTATAGTGTTGGATCAGTTTGCCAGGGCGTGCGCTAGGCCCCGCAATGGTCCCACCTCGTGTCGTCGTTGCTGCTGCACACCATCGCACCTGTTGTGCCGCCTCTGGACCTCGAGACCTCCGCCGTAGAGAGAGAGAGAGAGAGAGGCAGAAACCGCTGACGTCGCCAGAGAGAGGTAGAAGCCGCCGACCCGAGCTCGAGACCTCCGCTGTAGAGAGAGGCAGAAGCCACAGACCCGAGCTCGAGAGAGGCATAAGCCAGATCTCCACCGCCGCCGTGTAGCTCGCCATGGGGCGAGATCCCCGCCGTCGTCGTCTCCACCACGGGAGGGAGGCCCCTCCAAGCTCCGCCTCTAATCGCGCAGATCGGGCCTCCTCTGCTCGACGGAGGAGCCGAGGCGGGAGGACACGAAGAGCCGAGGCATGCAGGTAGCTCTACCGCCGGCGCGCGAGCCATGCGGGTCGCAGAGAGCTTCGCCGGCGCGCGCGTCACCGGGCTTCTCTGCCGCCGGCCTTGCCTCGCCGCAGAGCATATCTCGCTGCGCCGCAGAGAGAGACAGAAGCTGTCGATGCCGCGAGATCTCCACCGGACCCACGCCGCCCGAGCAGGACGGAGCACGGCCCACACCGCATCCTTCTCCGCCGTCGGAGATACCGAGCTTGGGGATGGAGCCGTGGAGAGCTCCGCCATGGACGTCGTCGCTTCGCGAAGGAGAGGGATAGGGCCACCGTATGGTGCTGACCATGGAGGCCGAGCGTCGCTGCTCCTCTGCTTCGTGCCGAACGCCGCCGCTGACCACGCTTAGAGAGGAGGGAAGCGTGCCGCCATCGAGGAGCGGCGGACGGCCGACCAGGCGAGCCGGAGGGAAGGAGAGAGGGGCAGCGGACGGTTTAGGGGACAGAAGGAGTGAGATAGGGGAGGAGAGGCTGGGGAGGCGGAGGAAGGGGAGAGGCCGGGAATGAGGAGCGCCGCCGCGGACCCGCCTCCGCCGCTTGCTCCCGCCGCCGGGGTCTCGCGCGGGGAAGGCACCGACGCCGGCGCAAGCAGGGGGAGGGTGCGAGGTAGGCGAGGGATGTTGGAGTGGATGGCGTCGGGGGGTGGTAGGAGGGAGGGAGAGAAAAAAGAAGTCAATGACGTGTGGGTCCCAAACCGGAGTAGTTGGTATGGAGTATGGAATATAGAGGATGACGAGTGTGGGAAAACAGAAACTGTACTGAAGAATCTCGATGGTATGCAAATGGAGTACGACAAGTGCGTCCAGACTCAATTTCCTTGCCTATCCAGCCGCTGCTGCTCCTGAGTCTGACCAATCCTTGAGGAGCTCGCACAGATCAGGCAGGCAACCTGCTCACTGTGCCCACGCCACGCAGCCATAATTTTTGTATCGAAAGCTTTGAAATACATAACAAGGGTAATATATACACATACTTAGATACGATGATGATTTTACTTTGTCGAACTCATGATGTAAAAGGCTGCAATATGTCCAGGTAACAAGAGCAAGTCTGTACATATGTGTATTGGAGAAGCTCAATGTAAGCCTTACCGCTTACCGGACCATGAAATCAGCTGGCACACAGAAGGTGAAGGGAGATCGTAATTGGCAGCGAGAATGATCGATAAAAGGGCAGCAAAAAGATGACAATCCACTAACAATTGGAAGAACCACAATTGATCGATAACGAGTCATTCTCCATTCTCCACGGCTCCTATATCTCAAGAAACTCAAAACAAAAGTTCTCAATCACCGTGCGAACACGACATGGCAGCCATGGTTCGCGTATATATAGCGTGGGTGTGGCAACCATAGTTCGAAACTTTTGAATCACCAGAGATGATTACAAGCATCTACAGGTGAGCGTGACAAGCAGGCATGCAACTGGCTTCATGACTAAGGAAAAAATCGTTGAGAAGTGCTCCGGTACTCCTTTCCTAAAAATTAGCACGAATTCTAAAGCAATCAAGGAAGCTAATGTTGAATTTTTTTTTAAGTTTGGTTTTGCCCGACCCAGCCCAGCCCAGATCCGTCCATTGCCTATCGGATTATTGGAAACGTCGCATTTCTTCTCACGTGGGGGAACGGAGCGTAGCACCTGATTTCGTTCATTGGCGGCGTCGCCGATCAGCTCTGGCGCCTGCTCCAGTGCTCCGCGTCTCGCATGGGGAGTATATCGTAGTGCTCACCTGCTCATAAGTCGAGGTCCTCATTTTTATCTCGAGAAATCAATTCATTAGGAAGCCATGGCAGTTGAAGCAATCACATCAAAGAGTCCGATCCTTGTGTGGTAACGTCAAACCCTATAATGGAATTACAAATTGCCTGTTCATTCCTGTTGAAGCATCGTCAAGATGTAGTCATAGCTGTCAGATGGACAAGATGCCATCGACTTGGATAGTGGAGAGATTGATTTCTGATCGTTTGTAGTAAGACCGAGTCCAACAAGAAGAAACAAAATGTGAGAGGCATTCCCTCTTTTGCCTCGCGCACAGTAGATGCATGAAGCACGTAAAAAATCTCGTATCCAAGGGCAGAGGCAAAATCAACCTAGCCGTGCGCCGCTCGCTCCTCTCGCGCGTCGCGCCGCCGCCTGTGAAGGGAGGGAGAAGAGACAGCCGGGGAGGCTGCCGCTGCCGGGGAGGCCGTGCCCGCCCCGCCAGGCCGCCGCCGCCGAGGAGGCTGTGCCCGCCCCCGCCCCCGCCCGTCGAGGAGGCTGCGCCCGCGCGCTGGGAAAGGGAAGGAGCAGGGGGCCACGGCCTACGGAGGCGAACCGGCGGTGAGGAGGTCGCGGCCGTCTACGTCTAGATCACCGCGGAGGACGCCGCATAGCCGGAGATAATGGCGAGGTGGCCGTCGCTCAAGTGCTCGACACTGGCGCAGCCGGTGGCGCCGTCCCCCAGCGTGGCGGCCAGTCTGCTACCAATCCCGTCGCCGTGCCCCAGCCCAAGGATTTCCTCTGTGCCTCCATCTCCTCGCGTTGCCTCCTCCGAGCACGGTCAGCAAGCACGACGGCCCCTCCCCAGCTCCTCCTCCGCCAGCGGCCAGCGGCGGCGCCTCCCCTGCGACGTGGAGGTGTCGGCGAGCGAGCCAGAGGAGAGGGAGGACGAGACGAGGGTGGCGCAGATGCATCGGAGGAGAGAGGTTATGCATTTTTAGCTCTCCTCTCTCATCCAAGGCAAAATGCCTGCCCTCTATGCCTGTTGGAGGCTGAATTGACGATGCACAGTGTGTTGGAAGAGACATAAATCCATTTGCCTGTGCTTGTTGGAGTCAGTCTAATATGATTTCCCCCCTCTAGCTAGCCTCCATGGATTAGATGCGGACGAATTAGTTGCCGCCGTTGCCACGCAGAAGAAACGAGCAGCCATTAATTCCCCCGTGAACGCGGCGACTGCGTCGGGTTAATTTGGTTATGGGCTGGGTCGGGCCAGCGATTTAAAATCTAATTAATTAATGATTTAAAATTTTTAATTAATAACTTTGCTGCTTTTAGATCCGTGCTACATTTTAGAAAGGGAGTACCGGAGCACTTCTCAAAATCGTTTTGGTTGTTTCTCTGTTTTTTTTTTGAAACAAGAGGGGTAACGCCCCTACTGGTTATATATATCAGTAAATAGAAGGGGAAAAAGAGAAGGAAAACAAATTTACAGTTGAAAAGAACCAAAGATCTATTCCTGGTGATATTTTGGGTTCGGTGGTTGACGGTGACGGTGATCCATTATTGGATGGATGGATGATGGTCCGTCGACACGGACATATTCTGGTCACTTAGTTGTTAGTACAGCTGTTTCCTCTTCTGGAGGATCTTGCACCACTCAAACAGTCAGCAATGTCACGGTCCCGTATCGATCGGGACATGAATTTAATTATGTACGTATAGGGATATTGAAATTCTATATACATAGTTTTATGCGGAGGTTGAAATATTGAAATATATTATTTTTCTAAAAAAAATCAAACTATTGAAATGAAATATCAAAATATGCATTTCACTGTACGGGTATGCATGGTGAGCCCAACCTATTAATTATATGGCGCATGCATGCATATATGCATACACTGTGAGTTATATAAAAATGTAACCTTAGTCATAATCAGGTATTTTCTCCATCCCAAATTACTAGTCACGGTTGACTTTTGATTACAGCATTTGACAATTCATCTTTTAAAAATTACATATATATTGTTTGTTTTGTTTGTGACTTACTTCATCAATCAAAGGAATTTTAAGTATCATTTAAAGTTTTACATATTTGCACAATTTTTTAAATAAAACGAACATTCAAAGGTTGTGATCAAAAGTCAATAGTGACTACTCCCTCCGTCTCTAAATGATTGTCTCTAGAAAATCGTGTTTGCCTCACAGACACGCTTCCCGGGCGACTATCATTTAAGGACGGAGGGAGTAATAATTTAGGACGGAGGGGTACTCCCACAACTCGTATTAGAATCACACGACTATCTGGTTAGGGCTAGGATCCAGTAGTGACGACGGTCGTCCACGTCGTAGAGACCATGCATCACAAACGATGTAAATACTGCAACGGAAGCTGACGCATGCATGCCGATATGGACATAATAAAAGCAAAAGAAAGGTGCTTAGATCGAGGCGATGAACGCTAAGTTACCAGTGGATTGATAGCTTTCTGCCGTGGCGGCGCTTGCTGCAGAAGCAGCGCCATGAGCCCATGACCTCCTCCGTCCGACCTCTGTAGGCGGCGAGGTAGAGAGGAGGGCACATGTGGACCAAGCGTGATGCGCCATCGTTGGGCTTCCTCGGCGGCGGCGGCACATTCGCAGCTGGCGAGCCACGCGAAGGAGGCGTGTCGGAGACGGTCATTAGGGATCCCCTAATAAAGGGATAATCACTCTTATTAAGCGCAAAACCGTCCAAGGATTCCATATCCTTAGCTACAGGACGACACAAGTCCGCAGCCCACCACGGCCCAGCAGCGGCCTGGGAGGCCCACTTGGCCGCCTCGCTCGAGGGCACAGACCCCTCACGCGGATCTCCGCCTCGCTCGAGGGCACAGACCCCTCACGCGGATCTCCGCCTCGTTCGAGGGCTCCGGCCCCTCGAGCGAGTCGCCGCTTCGCTCGAGGGTTCCGGCCCCTCGAGTCGATCCCCGCTTCGCTCAAGGGACTCGGACCCCCTCGACCAGGCAACCACCCCCGCTCCGCTCGACAGCAGCACTTAAATTCCCGGCCCCACGGCGGGACGCCAAAGTCAAAGAGGGAACCTTTCCCCCACGCCGCGCACCTGACACGGCCAGAACGCCTGACACGGCCACAGTGCGGCCTAACCCGTCACTGTGCGGCCATACCTAGCCCTGTGCGGGCAGATCGGTGTGATTTCGTGCTACTGTGCGACCTGCCCTCGTCCTCCTCTGCGACAAAACCCTCGAATGGGCATGGGGCACCCTCGAAAGGTGTACGGACGGCAAGCGGGCGCGCGTCCCGACTGACGCCGACGTACAGGCAACGTACGCCGCGTCCCCTCCGCCAACTCCGGCGCCGCCTGGCCATTCCGGGCGCTGTACAACCATCCCGGGCGCTGTGCGGCCACTCCCAACACAGTGCCACCATCCCGACCACTATACGACGAGACGCACGTTGCTGTGCGGACAAGCCGGTAACGCGCCGCCGTCCCGCGCCACCAACTCCAGCCCTTCCTCCGGCGGATGGGCCCTCGATTTGGCAGGGCCGCCCCTCGAAGTCAAAGCAGGGCAGGCCACGTCAACCGCCACGCTGCCCGCGGAAGCCGGAGGGCGCCACCAGCCCGCGCCATGGACTATGACGCGGGGGACAAGACTGCCGGCGCCATACTTGATAGTACATAGCCACTGTACCGGCTGTTGTGCAACACCTGTAACTGCTCTCCCTTGGCCTATAAAAGGGTGAGGCAGAGCCCCATGCACGACGACGGAAAAAAGACACTACACACTCACATCTCGCCACCACGCTCCAGATATTGGTAGTTGCCTCAATCACTTAGATGGGACTTGGGGGAATCTCCTCCTCTCCCACCGTGCTTGTAGCCCCCCTCTACAGGCACCGCCGGTGCTAGCTAATACAAGTGCGAAAGCACGTCTGCTGGACGTACGGCCGCGAGGTCGGAACCAGGATAAACATCCGTGTCATCTTAGCCAGCGCCGACCATCGAGAAGCCGATCACAGTGCAATTCACTAGTTGGTGCCGGTGCTAATTCGGACACCGACAGTTGGCGCGCCAGGTAGGGGGTGTGCGCTGTGGTCAACCAACCCGCCTCCTCGATGGTGACTGTCACCGAGCGAACGTTGGAGAGGCCCGCCTGGGGCAGATCTGACCCGTTCCCGGTCGGGTTCGAGATCTGGTTTGGGAGCATCCACTACCAGGCGACCGGTAACGGCTACCACATGCGTATCCTCAACAGGGATGCGCTCAGGGCGGCACCGCCAGGGACGTCGGCAGCCCCAATGTCAGCGGTGTTCCCGCCACAACCCCGACGCCGCAAGCGCTCGGGGAAGCGCTCACGGCAAGCGCGCACGACGCGACGCCAAGCGGCGAGCGCTGGCTCCCCCCAGGAGGTTGAAGCTGGCGGGCTCCCCCGCGCTGAAGCGGAGCAAGGCGACACCCCCGCACCGGCAAACTCAGTAGCGCGCCCCGTGAGAAGAGCCGTGGTCGCGCAGCCACGATTCCCCCACGGGATGTGCAACGCCACCACGGCGTACTCTTCATCGACCAGCACCGACCTGGCTGCGTACGAGGATCTTCCGGACCACCACTACATGTCCATCCAGAACCTGGTCATCACCTCCCCTGACAAGTCCTACCGCGACACCGACGGCGAGGAGTACGGGTATGGGCGTAGGGCGCCGCAGTGGGACTACTCCGGGCTGCGGGACCCTGACGCTTTTAGGCGGTTCCAGTCTGCAGTGACCTACTGCCTCACCTGCTCCGACGACTCCAGCGAGGGGGATTACGATCCCACCCGTGAATGCTTCGTCGTCGTCATCGGCGAGGGCGAAGGCGAGGTAGGCGGAGCAGGCGACGCTGCGGTCCGCGACAGTGTGGCAGTTACCCCGCCGGTGGGGGTGACGCCACCGCCGTACGACGCTGCGCGTGCCGCGCAAATAGCCCAGCTCCGCGAGCTGGAGGCCAAGCTGAACGAAGAGCGCGAGCAGCTGCGATAGCTGAAGGCCACGCTCGAGAGGGACAGGGCCGGCCCCTCGACCCAGCGGGCGCGCGCTACGGGTCGCGTGGCCCGCGAGCACATCAACACCGACGCCGACGTGGACGAGATGCCGAACCTGGCAAGGGCTAGCCAGAAGCTCGTGGCCGCGGCGACTTTGATTCAGGCCATGCCCGAGCCATCGACGCTCGAGGGACGCAACCTGCGCCGCGAGGCACAGGCCCTCATCGAGCAGGCAGCGGTGCAGCAAGCCGAAAGCTCCGCGTCCCGCATACGCCATCAGTCTGCCACGAGGGCTGGCGGGGGGCGGACGGGACCAGGAGGCATCGGTCCACACTCCGCACCGGGCGCCAACCGTCCACGAAGGCAACCAGAGGACCCCTGCCAAGGATCGGATTCGGGATACGCGCGGCGCGCTCAACGACGGCGACGCCCGTAACATCCTGAACAAGAAGAGGCAGGACACCACACCATCGCACGGCTACAACCCACGGCGTAGCGGGCGATACGATAGCCGGGAGGACAAGAGCCCGTCGCCGGAGCCGCCGGGCACGCGTGTGTTCGGCCGAGCGATCCGCACGGCCTCGATTCCCTCGCGCTTCTGCCAGCCGACGACCGTGAGCAAGTACTCGGGGGAGACGGACCCCCGGGTGTGGCTCAACGACTACCGCCTGGCATGTCAGCTGGGTGGCGCCACCGACGACGCCATGATCATCCGCAACTTGCCGCTGCACCTGGCAGACTCCGCGCGGACCTGGCTCGAGCACCTGCCCGCGAACCAGATCCACGACTGGGACGACCTGGTCAGGACATTCGTGGGCAACTTCCAGGGCACATATGTGCACCCCGGGAATTCCTGGGACCTTCGAGGATGCTCCCAGAAGGCCGGCAAGTCCTTGAGGGACTTCATCCGTCGCTTCTCCAAGCACTGCACCGAGCTTCCGAGCGTCGGTGAGTCCGAGGTCGTGCATGCCTTCTTGGAGGGCATGACTTGCCGGGACCTCGTGCGCGAGTTGGGGCGGAACCCTTCCACCAGCTTCAACGAGCTGTTCAACATCGCCATCAGCTATGCTTCCGGCGAGGAGGCAGTGGGGGCGATCTTCGACGGCAAGAAGGGCAAGCGGGCCGAGGAGGCACCCGCGGAGGGCAGCAAGCCCAAAGAGTCGTCGAAGAAGCAGAAGCAGGGCAAGAAGGGCAAGAAGAACCTAGGCAAGAAGCCCATGGAACAAGACGAGGGCCCTGAGGAGGTCAATGCGGTCGACGCCGCCAACAAGGGAGCTCGAGGCCCCCCTCGAGGTGGAGTGTTTGACGACATGCTAAAAAAGCCCTGCCCATACCACAAGATCCCCATTGCTCATACCCTCGAGCAGTGCGACATGCTCAAAAAGTACTACAGTCGCGTGGCCGCGAAGGAGGACAACGTCAAGAAGGATGCGGGCGACGAGGGCAAGGACGGCTTCCCGGAGGTGGAGAACGTGTTCTTCATCTTCGGGGGGCCCACCGTCGATATGATGTCGCGGCAGCGCAGGCGTGAACGTCGAGAGGTCTACTCCGTTCACCCGGCCGTACCGTCATACCTCGACTGGTCAGAGGAGACGATCTCCTTCGGCCGAGAAGATCACCCGGACCACATCCCCAATCCGGGGCAGTACCCGCTTGTTGTCGACCCCATCATCGGCAACACACGATTTTCCAAGGTGTTGTTGGACAGAGGCAGCAGCCTCAACATCATGTACTCCTCCACCTTGGAGCTCATAGGAATCAGCCTGGACAAGCTGCGGCCCAGCGAGTCGCCGTTTCACTGTGTTGCGCCGGGCAAGCGAGTCCAGCCTCTCGGGCGGATCGACCTGCCCGTCTGCTTCGGCACTTCGAGCAACTTCCGCAAGGAGGTCCTCACCTTCGAGGTGGTGGGGTTTCGGGAGGCGTACCACGCCATCCTTGGTCGGCCCTGCTACGCCAAGTTCATGGCGATCCCGAACTACACATACCTGAAGCTCAAGATGCCGGGGCCCAAAGGTATCATCACGGTGGGACCTTCATTCGAACACGCGTTCGAGTGTGACGTCGATTGTGTTGAGCACGCTGAGGCGCTCACGCAGGACGAGGCCCTCGTGGCGGACCTAGAGAAGCTGGCCAACGAGGCCCTCGGCTCCCCCAACAAGCACGCCGGAAGCTTCGAGGCTGCGGAGCACACCAAGGCCGTGCCCCTCGACCCCAGCACCCCCGAGGGCAAGACGCTGAGGGTCAGCTCCTCCCTCGACCCGAAATAGGAAGTAGTGCTCATCGACTTTCTCCGCGCCAATGCTGACATCTTTGCGTGGAGTCCCGCGGACATGCCGAGCATTCCGAGGGAGGTCGCCGAGCACTCACTTGATATCCTGCCCAACTCCAAGCTGGCCTCTCAGCGTCTGCGACGATTTGACGAGGAGAAGCGCCAGGCGATTGGAGAGGAGCTGCGAAAGCTCCTGGAGGCCGGGTTCATCAAGAAAGTGTTTCATCCAGTGTGGCTAGCTAATTCTGTACTAGTTAAGAAAAAGAATGGGAAGTGACGGATGTGCATTGACTATACCGGTTTGAATAAAACATGTCCCAAAGTTCCTTTTCCTTTGCCACGGATCGATCAAATAGTTGACTCCACCGCGGGGTGCGAGTTGCTATGTTTTCTTGATGCGTACTCCGGTTATCACCAGATCAAGATGAAGGAGTCCGACCAGCTTGCCACCTCCTTCGTCACACCGTTTGGGATGTTTTGCTATGTGACGATGCTGTTCAGTCTCCGAAACGTCGGGGCGACATACCAGCGATGTATGCTCCACGTCTTCGGTGATCACATCGGGCGGACTGTTGAGGCATACGTCGACGATATCGTAGTTAAATCCAGGAAGGCGGGCAACCTGGTGAATGATTTGCGCATTGCATTCGAGTGCCTTCGGGCAAACAGGGTTAAGTTAAATCCCGAAAAATGCGTCTTCGGGGTGCCGCGTGGCATGCTTTTGGGTTACATTGTCTCCCAGTGGGGCATAGAGCCCAACCCGGAGAAGGTGTCAGCCCTCGAGCGGATGGGACCGATACGCGACCTGAAGGGAGTGCAAAGGGTCCTGGGCTGCCTGGCAGCCCTGAGTCGCTTCATCTCACGTCTCGGTGAGAAGGGCTTACCCCTGTACCGACTTCTTCGAAAAAGCGAGCGTTTCTCTTGGACCGTCGAGGCCCAGGAGGCCCTCGACAAGCTAAAGGTGACGCTCGCCCACGCTCCGATACTGACTCCACCTCAGGAAGGCGAGCCTCTATATCTCTACATCACCGCCACGACCCAAGTGGTCAGTGCGGTCATCGTGGTAGAGAGAATGGAGGAAGGCCATGCCCTACCGGTTCAGAGGCCGGTCTATTACATCAGCGAGGTGTTGTCGGACACCAAGACACGATACCCCCAGATCCAGAAGCTGCTCTACGCGGTGGTGCTCGCGCGGCACAAGCTGCGGCACTACTTCGAGGCTCATCCTGTCACCGTGGTGTCCTCTTTCCCCTTGGGGGAGATCGTCCACAACCAGGACGTCTCGGGTAGGATAGCAAAGTGGTCCGTGGAGCTCATGGGTGAGGCACTCACCTACGCGCCACGAAAGGCAATCAAGTCGCAGGTCTTGGCAGACTTCGTGGCCGAGTGGACCGACATTCAGGTGCCTACTCCTCAGATTCAAGCTGAATGCTGGACCATGTACTTCGATGGATCAGTCATGAAAACAGGCGCGAGCGCGGGCCTGCTCTTTGTTTCACCCCTTGGGGAGCACATGCGGTATTTGGTGCATTTGCACTTCCCTGCGTCGAACAATATGGCGGAGTACGATGCCCTCTTAGGCGGCCTCTGCATCGCCATAGAGCTCGGCATCAAGCGCCTTGACATTCGGGGAGATTCTCAGTTGGTCATCGACCAAGTGATGAAGAACGCGAGCTGCCACGACGAGAAGATGGAGGCATACTGCGTCGAGGTACGCAAACTCGAGGACACGTTCTTCGGATTCGAGCTTAACCACATCACGCACAAGTACAACGAGGAAGCGGACGAGCTGGCCAAGATCGCTTCGGGGCGAATCACCGTTCCCCCGAACATTTTCGCCCGCGACCTCGCCAAGCCCTCCGTCAACCTCGACAAACCCGCTGCTGCTTCTGGGAATGCCTCAGGGGCTGACCCCTCGAGGCACACAGGCACCGACCCCATGGACGAGGACCCCACGAACGGGGAACTCGAGGCCTCAGACCTCGACGGGTCCCAGGTGGACGAGGCCGAGGCGATGGAGATTGACGACCTCCCACCCCCTCCGCGGGACTGGCGTGATGAGTACCTTGCCTGGTTGGATCGGGGGGAGCTCCCTCCGGAACGAACCGAGGCAAGGCGTGTTGCTAGGAAGGCCAAGTCCTTCGTCGTCATCAATGGCGAGCTGTACAAGCGCAGCGCCTCAGGGATCATGCAGCGTTGCATTTCCATTCCTGAAGGACGGGAGCTGATCCAGGACGTTCACACGGGCGAATGCGGTCACCACGCCGCTCCACACACCCTTGTAGGTAAGGCGTTCCGCCAGCGCTTCTACTGGCCGACAGCGATCGCCGACGTCAACGCGGTGGTGCGCACCTGCGAAGGGTGTCAGTACTACGCACGAAAGACTCATCTCCCGGCCCACGCGCTGCAAACCATCCCCATCACATGGCCCTTCGAAGTGTGGGGGCTAGATATGGTCAGGCCCTTGCGGAAGGCGCCCGGGGCCTTCACCCACATACTCGTAGCCATCGATAAATTCTCGAAGTGGATCGAGGTCCACCCCATCTGCAGCCTCAGGTCCGAGCAGGTGGTGCTTTTCTTCACGGACATCGTGCACCACTTCGGGGTACCCAACTCCATCATAACGGACAATGGCACTCAATTCACCAGCAAGAAATTCTTGGAGTTCTGCGACAGCTACCACATCCGCGTGGATTGGTCTGCTGTGGCACACCCACAGACTAATGGACAAGTAGAGCGTGCCAACAGCATGATTTTACAAGGCTTGAAGGCAAGAATCTTCAACAAGCTCAACCAATTTGGCCGGAAATGGATTCAGGAGTTGCCGTCAGTTGTCTGGAGCCTCAGGAACACCCCAAGCAGGGCCACGGGTCTCACTCTGTTCTTCCTGGTCTACGGCGTGGAAGCCGTGCTCCCCACGAACTTGGACTACGGATCCCCGAGGGTCGGGGCATACCAGGAGGAGCAGGACCAGCAAGATCGTGAAGACGCGCTGGACTGCATCGACGAGGCCTGAAACGCGGCGGTCCTACACTCTGAGAAGTACCAGCAATCCTTGCGGTGCTACCAAGCGAGCAAGGTCCGGCCCCGAGACCTCAACAAGGGAGACCTGGTGCTTCGACTCCGACAGAAGAATGAAGGACGCCACAAGATCACGCCGCCGTGGGAAGGGCCATACATTGTTGCCGAGGTCCTCAAGCCCGGCACGTACAAGCTCGCAAATGAGAAAGGCGAAGTCTTTGCCAACGCTTAGAACATCCAACAGCTACGTCGCTTGTACCCTTAAAAATTCCAAGTCGATTTGTGCATATCCGGCGCCCCAGTCGGTTGTATATACATTAAGGTTGTGAATAAAGACAAGGGAGACTCGGCTTTCCCCCGAAAGCCAACTCCCCCTCGGGGGCTACTACGGGGGGCACCCCCCTAAGCGGTCCCATTTTTTCGTAAAAACCTTTTTTCCAAAAGTGCTAAGTATGTCATGCCCCGGGAGCTTAGACAGAAAGAAGTAGGGCGCGAGTAGCTAAAAGGTAAGGACGGCCGAGCCAGGGACGGCCACGCCTCTAGCAGGATACGGCCTCTCCTCCTCACCACTTTGCCTACAAGCTGCTCGCGAAAACGATCGATCCCAGCTGAAATTTGCCTAGGCGACGGAAAAGGACACAACGACATAAATAAAACAAGTCATACTTAAGTTACAAACTTCAAAAGTGGACTGTTTTGTTACAAGAGCCACCTGGCTCGAATCCTGACTGCGACCTAAGAGCCTCGGCGCCCGACTACTTTCAGGGCTCAAGGGACCCACGGGGGGAGCATTCGGGAAGAGATCCTCCTCAAACGCGTCGGCAAGGTCCGCAGCGGCGTCCACGGCAGCAGCATCGATCTGGTTCACGGCGTCCTGCGCCCCATCATCATCAAGATCGTCCGCAACGACGTATCCCGTGGCCAGCGCTGCAAGGTCGACGATGTAATGCATCGTCACCACGCCGAGGGTCTTCTGGATGCCGAGGCGGAGGGCGCCTTTCATGCGCTCGGCGACGCGACCTCCCAGAGCCCGAAGGCGGCTCGCCACCGAGCTCCCCGACAGACCGGTGCCCTCGTTGATGCTCTGGCACGCCTCGAGGGCCGCCTGCTCCAGAAGCCCCAACTCTTGCTGGGACGAGGTGTAGGCCGTCTGGAGCACTCCCACCTGCGTCGTCGACTCCCCCAGAGCTTTCCGCAGTCCTGAGAGAAGAAAGGGTGAATCGAGAGCGACTCTCGACGAACCTGATCAACAAACAAAGGGCCTGGGGGCTGCAACTCACCTTCAACATGCTTCCTCTCCTTTTTGAGCTCCACACGAGTGGCTTCGGCCTCCTGCTGCAGCTGCAGAACCGAAGCATCCTTCTCCGCGCCGGCGGTTCTCAGGGCCTCGACGGTGACGCCCTCCTGGACCAACTCCCCGGTGAGCCGCTCGGTCTCCGCCTGTCGAAGTTGAAGCGTAGCCCTGGCCTCCGCCAGCGCAGTACGCTCCTGGTGGAGCTGGGACTGCACCTCCTCCCGTGTCGAGCATTCACGCTGGAGGGCGGACCAAGCATCCTCAAGCGCGGCTCGCTCCTGCTGGAGCTGGGTCTCCACTTGCGCACGCGCGCTGCGTTCCTGCTGGAGTTGGCCCTCCACCCCGGAGAGTGCCACGACCTTTTCCTGCAGGGCAGCACCCAGTTTCTCGACCTCCTGGGTCTTCTTGTCGGCCTGGGTCTGCCAGGACCGCACCCCTTCTCCCAATCAGAGTTGTTCAACGTCATCGTGCACGGCAGGTACAACTCCCTCCGGGAGTCACGCACCGAGAGCGTGAGGTCGCCGGTGCGGACCGCTCGGCGTGTCTTCCTCTCTCCCGTGACGAGTGTGTGGAGCTCGCCACGGAAGAGGTGGACCCACAGGTCCCAGTGCGCTGGGATTCCCAAGAATCCCTCACAGACAGCGACGAAGGAGGCCGCTTGTGAGATGGCGTTGGGGGCAAAGTTGTGGAGCTCCACCCCGTAGTGGTAGAACAGCCCCCGCATGAACTTGCTCGCAGGGGCGTTGAAGCTGCGCTTGTGCAGCCGCAGGAAGCTGACGATGTAACCCGGCAGAGGGTTCGGTTCCCGGTCCGACGACGGCGGGATCATCCACGCCGGGTTCGGGCCGTCGCCGACCGGTGCCAGCTGACCGCCGAGCACCAGCACCTCCAGTGACCGCCGATCCGCCGTTGACCGAGGCCACGGGAACGCATCCAGCACTCGAACGGAAGACATGGCGAGGAAGCCGGAGGAGCGTGAGCGACTGCGGGAGCGGAAGGGCGCGGTGGATCCGGAGCAGCAAGACGCGTAGCGCTGAGGAGGACGAAGTGCGAGGAGCGGGTGTGAATGGCAGAGGTAAGGAGTTCCCCCACTGCGCCCCCTGCATTTATAGAATCGGAAGGGGTGGAGTCCCCGGAAGCGCAGCGTGCGGCGGCAGTTAATGCGGCCGGCGCCCCACGTCGCTGACGGCCGGGCCCCATCGCGCCAAAACTGCCGCGCGCACGCGCGCGCGCCATGATTACCGCGCGGTAACCCAAGGGACGCAGCGCCCCGTCTCCTCGCCCTCACACGTCGCCCATGTCGCACCGCCTAAAAAGGAGCACCCACTCCGCACGACCCGCGCCACGTCGACCGCCTGTCAACGACAGGGGTTCCTTCTCGCGTAAGGATAGCCCCCCTGTGGAACTCGAGCCGAGAACTCAAGGGCCGACCCCTCGACGGGACACGATTGACGCCCCGATCCAAAGTAGGTTGTGGCCACGGCCTGTCGATACGCCCTCGAAGAACGAACTCGAGGATCCCCAAGGCTCAGGCCCGCATAGCTCTACTGATCAGCGGCTCGAGGCCCAGCCCGCTGAGGGTACGACGGGAGCCGCAGATGCCCCTCGATCTGGGGATTTACTGGTCAGTGGTTCGAAGCTCGACTCGATAACAGATCAGTGAGCGCCACAGATCTACCGAGACGGGAGCACCCGGTGCCACGCCGCAAAAGCCCTACTAATCAGAGGTACGGAGCCTGACCCCCGACGGGTTCGAACAGGTGCCTCAGACTGACAGAGTCAGGAACGATCGGGGCGCGCGCAATCGAGCCTGTCCCCGAATGCGAAGTTCGGGGGCGCCCTACATATCGTGTTCAAGGCCAGGACAGGGGCAGCCAATTGAGGGATCCCATCCAGGGAGTGCTTCCGCGCCCTCAGCCCCCATCGAATGGGACCGAGCCCTGCTTGACAAACCCCTGCAAGCGCTCACATGGGCGTGTCTCCGGACCACGAGCCGACCCCTATCGAACGGGGCACGGACGCCCACTTGAACTATCCGTCAACAGCTCGCCGAGGCAACCGTGCTCGCTGCCCACTCGAGGGTAGCACGGCTTGCCTCACCCCTCTACCCTGCGAAAGGGCAACGAGGGTCGTAACAAAGTCGAGAGTCTTCATTCGATCACCCCTGATTGGGCCAGGGCTCGGGGGCTCCTCGCACCACGACCACCCCAACGGTCGCCGCACCAATTCGCCCAAGGTCGCGCCCCCGAAAAAACGGCCGGCCTACCCGAACGTCCTGGGTCAACGCGATGCCTCCTCCCTGCGTAGATCGCCGATGCCGGCTGAAATATCGCCGAGGCCGGCTGAAACAAACGCAAGGCAAGCCCTGTTGCCCCACGTACTTAACCCCTCCACGAGTGCGCGCACTCCTGCAGGGCTTCGGGGGCTTACACCCGCAGGAAAAACGTGAACGATCGAACGAGATGAGACTCACACACGGCTCCCGAGAACAGAACCCTTCGCCGGAACGGTCCCCGTTCCAGCAAAGGCTCGGGGGCTACTGTCGGGGAGGGGCTACTGTCGGGGACGGTCATTAGGGGTCCCCTAACAAAGGGATAATCACCCTCGTTAAGCGCAAAACCGTCCAAGGACCCTTTATCCTTAGCTACAGGATGGCACAAACCCGCAGCCCACCACGGCCCAGCAGCGGCCTGGGAGGCCCACTTGGCCGCCTCGATCGAGGGCACAGACCCCTCACGCGGATCTCCGCCTCGCTCGAGGGCACAGACCCCTCACGCGGATCTCCGCCTCGTTCGAGGGCTCCGGCCCCTCGAGCGAGTCGCCGCTTCGCTCGAGGGTTCCGGCCCCTCGAGTCGATCCCCGCTTCGCTCAAGGGACTCGGACCCCCTCGACCGGGCAACCACCCCCGCTCCGCTCGACAGCAGCACTTAAATTCCCGGCCCCACGGCGGGACGCCAAAGTCAAAGAGGGAACCTTTCCCCCACGCCGTGCACCTGATACGACCAGAACGCCTGACACGGCCACAGTGCGGCCTAACCCGTCTCTGTGCGGCCATACCTAGCCCTGTGCGGGAACCGCGCGGCCCTGTGCGGGCAGATCGGTGTGATTTTGTGCTACTGTGCGACCTGCCCTCGTCCTCCTCTGCAACAAAACCCTCGAATGGGCATGGGGCACCCTCGAAAGGTGTACGGACGGCAAGCGGGCGCGCGTCCCGACTGACGCCGACGTACAGGCAACGAACGCCGCGTCCCCTCCGCCAACTCCGGCGCCGCCTGGCCATTCCGGGCGCTGTACAACCATCCCGGGCGCTGTGCGGCCACTCCCAACACAGTGCCACCATCCCGACCACTATACGACGAGACACACGTCGCTGAGCGGACAAGCCGGTAACGCGCCGCCGTCCCGCGCCACCAACTCCAGCCCTTCCCCGGCGGATGGGCCCTCGATTTGGCAGGGCCGCCCCTCGAAGTCAAAGCAGGGCAGGCCATGTCAACCGCCACGCTGCCCGCGGAAGCCGGAGGGCGCCACCAGCCCGTGCCAGGGACTATGACGCGGGGGACAAGACTGCCGGCGCCATACTTAATAGTACATAGCCACTGTACCGCCTGCTGTGCAACACCTGTAACTGCCCTCCCTTGGCCTATAAAAGGGTGAGGCAGAGCCCCATGCACGACGACGGAAAAAAGACACTACACACTCACATCTCGCCACCACGCTCCAGATATTGTCATTTGCCTCAATCACTTAGATGGGACTTGGGGGAATCTCCTCCTCTCCCACCGTGCTTGTAGCCCCCTCTACAGGCACCGCCGGTGCTAGCTAATACAAGTGCGAAAGCACATCTGCTGGACGTACGCCCGCGAGGTCAGAACCAGGATAAACATCCGTGTCATCTTAGCCAGCGTCGACCATCGAGGAGCCGATCGCAGTGCCAATCACTAGTTGGTGCCGGTGCTAATCCGGACACCGACAAGGTGCGAGCTGGATGATGTGCTGCGGCTGCTGACGATATATATATATATATATATGTGTATATATATATATATATATATATATATATATATATAGACACACGATGAAGCAAGCAGCAACCGTTAGCTGTGTAGAGAAGAGTCACACTTGCGGTGAGCCGGTAACAATTTCAAGCTGACCGGTCTGAACATCTGTTGGTTTCGTTCGGTCCAGCTGTGTAGAGAAGAGTCACATACTTTGTCGATATATCGAAAGGAAACTTCTTTGCATTTTCACTACTTCTCATTACCCCCGCGCGCGTCTAAACCATGTCTAGTTTGAGTAAGAAGAAGCGTCAAAACTGTAGTGAAAAATATCCTGAATAGAGACGTGCGATATGCCCGTGGCCGCCCAGGTCGACCGGCCGGTCACCGTACCAGTCACCACGTACCACGCCGCGCTGGTCAGCCAAGTTACTGTGTGGTCGAGTCTTAGTCTAGCTAGGCAGCCAAAAAACGCAAGAGAAGTCGTGGCCACGTACGTTGCCGTGCACCATCGAGTCAAGTTCGTAAATGCAGTGTGAATTCTGATGGCGGGCGCGCGGCCCCCGCACGGGTCCTCCAGATCCTCTAACATTGCTCCCCCGCGCATTGATTTCTAACCGCCCCACTTTCTTCTCTCTCGAAAGGTCTGCTACAGGTGAGAGAGGCGACAGGGAGGCGACCCGTTCTCCCGCCGGCGTGGACGCCGTTCTCCTTCGCCTCCAGTGGCCTCTTGGGCCTCGGAGGTGGGCGGGAATGGCCGCTCTCCGTCCGGCGGTGTAGATTAGGTCCTAGGGTATCTAGGGTTAGGTTTCCGGCGAAGTCGTCGAGGCGGCGGCGGCGGCGGCGTCAAGGAATAAGGTCCTCCCGTGCTCTTCCCCGTCTTGGCGGCGTTCCACTCCGGCGCCATCAACGAGCCCGTGGAGGAGGGGCTCCCTCTGTGAAGCTCCTGTATAGGAGTCCAGCTTCGTCTCTTCTCCGTCTCTGGCGGGCGATGGAGGTTCGAGGCTTTTGTGTCGTGGATGCAGAGCAGGCTGGGGGATATGTGGTTGGTTGGTGGCTGGTCCGTGCTCGATCTTCCCTCGGCGGCGACGGTCGTCGACGACGAGCTTCGGCCCAGGGTCAGAGGAGCTCGGGGTGCGACCCCGGTCGATGTGCTATCGGCGACGCCTCAATCTCATCCGTTCGGGTGAGTGACTACTGCGACTCTTCTCTAAGCCGTGTGGCGATGGGGCTCTTCCTGATCTGGGGAAGACGGCGAACCGGCGATGTGCTCCGGTGGCTTCCAGCGGCGGCCGGCGACATCGGGTTCCGGAAGCTGGGAGATGCAGAAGACCTTAGGGACTTGAATGTAATTTTGTTGTTGTTTAGTGGCCTTTCTGCAAAACAGCTGAGTTCTGTATCCTTCCCGAATGTGCATGTATTCCTACGAGTCTTTGTACGGTATCCTTAACTTTAATACAGGTATATTCTGATAAAAAAACATTGCTCCCCCTGCCATTGAGTGACCGCCATGTGGGCCCAGGGGTTATGGGTCCTGCATGTCTGTGACTCACTGGCAGAGGTTGAATGTTAGAGGATCCGGTTCCCGCACAGGAGAGGTCATATAGATCCGCGGCCGGCCGGTAGATGTTTTGTTCACGTCATCACCCCATGACGTACGCGTGCAGATATATGCATACGCTAACCAACTATTTTCCGGACAAGACGACGCGATAGATCTTGTTGTATCGACTGTAGACTAGTGCAGAGCAGCTACTAGATGCGCACATGGGCAAATAAAGCATGAGAAAATTCTGGATGTATGAATACATGCCAACAGTAATTAATTATCAGAAGCAATTATGGAAAATCTACGAGAGTTCGATCACGAGTGTGTAAAGGTATGCACACTTTACACACTCTTGCTGTACACAGCTCGACGGGAGGAGGTATGGTATGAATGAAGGTGCTGTACGTGCATTTCTCCAAAACATGCTGGTAGAAACATTAGATTATGTTCTTCAAATTTTTGTACGTGCATTTCTCCAAAACATGCTGCACGTATAGATTATGTTCTTCAAATTTTTGTTGGCATCACCAACTGACTTGAGTACTTAATTGTTGCTAATATATGCTGGCACCCCACATCTTCAATTCTCAATGAACATACCAATAAGGACGACACGCAAAGCAAATCAGAATCATGAAAAAGAATAAAAAAAGAAAAATAAAAAAAGAAGACAGTAGCTAGAGGAGAGAGAGAACTTTGAGTAGCTGGATGCGGTGCTTCATGAGAACAGAGAAACACCAAGTCAAAGTGTGCCGACTAAATAGCATCTCTGGAGTCTTTCTAAATTTTACTCTTTATTATTTAAAGAGTCATTTGCATAAAAATTGTTTTCTATATCTTTTCACTTTCCAACAGTTTTTCTATTTCTTATGCGCACTCTATAGAGTCATTCTTGTCTTCTATATTTGACTAGCGAAAAATCCGGAATAGAAAATGGCTATATTATCTGTGCCTTTGACGAGAGCAGGATGCTCTCGGCAGAGGGCCCTTTCCTCTCAGCACAGGCTGTGCCGAGAGGAAACTCTCGGCAAATCACTCTCGGCACAACCCGGCCAGCAAAGGGTTCTTTGCCGAGAGCCACAGGCCAGCCCCCACGGCACACGTGTGCCGAGAGCCTAGATGGCTCTCGGCAAAGAATGTTGAAAACGAATAAAAAAACCAACCCCACAGTCGTGGGCCCACCGCCGTCGCCACAGCCAGACCGCCACCACTAGCCCGCACCGGAGATGAGCTTCACCACCACCACGCCGCCGCCATTGCCACCACCACCACTAGACCTCCATCCGTCGCCGCCGCACCTCACCCCGCCACGACACAACACACCATAAGTCACGCGGATCAAGCCGCAGCACCTAACCAGAGACATGAGAGAGAGAGAGACGGAGAAAGAGAGGACATGGATCCGACCGCCATAGATGAGAGAGAGAGAGGGAGGGAGGACCTGGATCCGGCCGCTGTAGATCCAGCCGCCGTAGATCTGACCGTCGTAAAACCGGTCGTCGTAGTTGCCGCCGTCTCCGGACATCGTGGCGCCGCCGCTGGGCTGCCGAGCTGGAGGAGGGCGCCCGTGGCACGGAGTCGACGGAGGCCGGCGGGTACTGTACGAGGGCGTCCGCCGCCCCTCGAGATGCACCGCCGCCGCTCCTCATCGCCAGTGAGGGGCGAGCAGAGGGGAGGCAGGGGAGGTGGGCGCGCCGGTGTTGGGGGATAGGAGGGGGCGCGAGCGGTGGCAGGAGGGGGTGGGTGGGGAGGGGAGGCAGAGGAGGGGGCGCGGCGGCGTTGGGGGAGAGGAGAGGGTGCGGGCAGCGGCAGGAGGCGGAGTGAGCACATGCTAGGGTTAGGTGCGGGGGCGGCTGGCGTCATTATATACGGGAGAGGGGGACGGGGCGGTGGTGGGCTTGTGGGCCGATTTTGGCTGGTGGGCCAATTTTGGGCTGGCTTTGTCAAGAGCGAAAAATCCGGCTGTCGGCAAAGACACCCTCTTTGCCGAAAGCAAGGCTCTCGATAGAGGCAATTTTACTCAAAATTAATTTTAAAAATGGCAAAAAGATGTGAAAATTTTCCAAAACTTAACATGACGCCAGTTATGTTGTATATTACTTATAAAAAAGTTTTTTTAGTCAAACTCAAATTTGAATTTCTCTAAGACATCAAACCTAGTGACATTAGTTCAAATTCTTAGAAACTTCTCGTGAGATGTTCCGGTTTCTAAACAGCCTACGTGTTGAAGTGTTCAAAACATTGTTAATTTTTTTTACAACCTCCACATATGATATCATGAGCACTAGACAAATTTCGTGATTTTCACACTTCATTTGAATTTTATACAATTTTAAATCATTTCTACCTCACGATCTTCATCATGATTAGAGAACCAAATGCCGAAGATTTAGCTTCATCTCATGTGCATGGTCTTAGAGATGTCTCATGGACATGAATATCATTTTTCCAACGACTTTACTCTATGACTTAATGCACTTGCAGTTCATATCAGACGTATACGAAAAATACCTAGAAAGAAGTAGAATTTTTAATAGCAACCAGAGCTGAAATTGTGCCATATTTGAGCATAAGTTTCATATAAGTGTATGATGAGGATAGAAAAAATTGGAGGTAAAAAAATGATTTTTAAAAATTTCTTTGTCGAGATCCGAAGATTTGCACTCGGCAAAGAAATTCTTTGCCGAGAGCCAGCCGGTTGGCTCTCAGTAAAGAAATCTTTGCCGAGTGTTTTCTTCTTTGCCGAGGGTTTTTTAGTTTGCTCTCAGTAAAGTCTTCTTTGCCGAGAGTTTTTTATTTGGCTCTTGACAAAGCTCCGGGCTCTAGGCAAAGCCTGGGATTCCGGTAGTGATTTGGATGACCATTTACGTAAGCTGTTGGAAGACAATTTTTTCACCAAAATCTCTATTTCTACCATTTAAAAAGAATATAGAGAGTCTCTTCAAGATGCTTAAGAGCATCATCTCCAGAAGGCTAGCATAAATCTTAGCTAAATTTAGACAACAAAAAATTAGTCAAAAAATAAAAAACTTCTTAAACTGAGAGACAAACCAACAGATTATCTAAAATTGGATTCTCCGTACACTACAGTACCAGTAGACCCCACATGTAATACTCTTCTTTCTCCTCACCTCTGCTTAACGCCCCTCCACGCCGAGCGCCGGCCCCCTTTGCGCCTGTCGCTCCTCCCTCTCTTTCTCAGCGTCGTTCAACCCAGCACTACCGCACACCGTCCAGCTCCTCGCATCCCTACACGGCAGCAGATGCGGCGGCTTGGTCGGGTGCGGTCCGCGCATCTCGCAGATTCGCAGCAACTCCGGCGGATACGGCCGCACAGACGCACGTAGCCTGCTTGCCGCCTCACCCACCCCACCCGTTGCTCCACAGCTTGCACAGCTGTACTTAGCTCACTCGTCGCGGCGCGGCCTGCCTGGCGGCCGGCCGGCCGCAGCATGCACCGCTGCCACTGCCTTGCTTATTTTTTAATTTTTACTGCTGTGGAAGAGAGGGACGAGGCGAAGAGAGGATGGGAGCACCTCGCACCCCACGCACCCTGCGCACCCCACCTCCATCCACGCCAGCGGACCTCTCCGGCCACCGGCGCACTCCACCATGCTCGCCCCAGCCTACCTCCCCACCAGGCCACCACCACAGCTTGTAGACTTCACGTACTCTCCAAGTCCTGAACCCTCGCCCAAGACCGTTGGATGCGGCGACACCTCCAGCCAACCACAACACGACAAGCTGTCGCAGACCTTCAAGGAGGCGCTACTCTCCACACTGGCGCCCAGTAGCAGCCAAGCTCAGGAAGGTAAACGCGCAGCTCCTCGACTGGCATCCTTCACCGACAACCAAGCCCGGAAGTAGCTTCCTTCCTCTGCTCTGCCTGAGCGGGTGGGGGAAGCGAAGGCGACTTCACGGACGAAGGTGCGGCCAAGACTGCAATCCATTGTCGTTGCTCCTAACAAAGGTAAACCAGAGCTCCCCTTTCCGGCCGTGCATAGACCCCCCATTGCATCTCGTCTCTCCTTTCCGGCAAACCACCCCGACCTGTCGCCTGCCGGCGGGCGCAACAGCACGGGCGCCCATGGCTGGGATGCCTACAGATCCAAGCGCCAGCGCAAGGAGGCAGCCCGACAACGGCTCTCTTCCCAGCGTGTCTCCGTCTTCTGCCGCCTTGGCCCCTCGCCGCCTACAAAACCATTCCAAACCCTGTTCGTTGAGCGCACCGCCGGCCGCTGCTTCAAGTGTCTGGCTCCCGACCATAAGGTGCATCAGTGTCGGCATTCCCCGCGCTGCATCGCATGCTTCCGCTCCGGCCACCGCGCTCGCCACTGCAGAACTCCTCCAGCAACACCACCTCCACTGCCGCCGCCGCTGCCGCCGTCAACGACACCTCACCCCATCCACAACCGCATCCGACACCTCAGCTGCAGCCTCCCTTCCCGCTTGCGCCCCAGCTCCAAGCGGCCGCGGAATGCCCGCTGCCCGAAATGCCTTCCTTCCCTGTTGATCTCGCTCACCGCCCATCTGTCGTCCTTGCCTGTGTTCCTGCTTCGCCGGAGATGCTCGACCGTGCTTGTGACCTACAGGCCCGCGTAGTGGTTGCTGTGGCCATGGGCGAGGACGACCAACCGTCGTGCGCGGTGGTAGCCCGAGCGTTCGGGTCGGCGCTCAACCTCGACCCTGAGCTCCTTGTGGTTTCGCCCTACGTCCCCGAGTGCTTCATTATCGAGTTGTCGTCGCCAGCACACCGCGCGGAGGCGCTCAGGTGGCCGGGTGGTCTATTCATCGGGAACCGCCGCCGCCACCTCATGCCGTGGACGCAGGCATCGGCGGAAGCAACCTCTGCTTCACTCTGCTTCAAGGTGCGTGTCTGTTTCGACGGTGTTCCGCCGCACGCTCGCCAACTCTCTACGGTGGGGCGGCTCCTGCTGCCGGAGACGCTTCTCGAGCGCGTCGACAACAATCCGCTCGAGGAACATGAGCGCGGCTGCTTCTCCGTCATCGCCTGGACACACGACCCGGCTTCCATCTCCACCTTCAGGCTGCTGCGCCTGGAGTGCATCGCCGGCCGCCAGGAGACCCACTGACATCTCGACGCTCTCGGCCGCCCGCGTGGCCGTTGTGAGCTGCGGGGACCCGTCACCCTGCTGTCCTTCCCCGTCCTGCTGCATCTCGACTACACCGTCGACTACCACCCGCCATCGACACGTCGCCCCATCGCCGATGGCGATTGGCCTCGGGCGTACATGCCGCATTGGCAACGGGGTGTGCAACAGTGCAAGACAGCACCGACGGGACCGTTCCCTTCAGCTCGCTGCCCTGTGATGGGCTCGTCGTCAGGCGTGACCGCTCGCCACCATCCGATGGGGGATCCAGCTCTCTCCGGGACACGGCGTCCTCCGCCTTCCGGCCAACGGCGCGCGGCACTTCTTCGACGACTGCTCCGGGTGGCGGCACGCCTACTGGTTCGCAAGGCGGTGGTGGGTCCTGTCCGCACGACCATGTGGGTCCCACGGATACTGGACTTGCGCTGCAAGGTTGCATGCCGCAAGACGCCAAGGCGGGAGGCGACAACCCTCCAGAGCCCGTCTCTGCCTCGCCTGTGCTAAACGGCCTGTCAGAGCAGGGGCAGTTGGCAGGACCCTCCTCTGTCGTGCGTGCTGTTCTTGGCAGCGAGGCGTGGATAGAGGGGATACTTGCTGGTTTGAAGATTGATGGCACGGCGACTACTCCAACTCTGTCGGGCTGTCAATTGGGCTCTCCACTTTTCGACACTGGTGGCATCTGGGCTGTGGGGACGGCCCATCAGGGGTCCACCTCTCCTGATCTCCTCACCGGGCCGGATGGGCCGGCTTGGACTAACCCACAGCCTGGGGCCACCTCCATCCTCAGCTAGGCCGCCATGGACTCTACTGCGGTTGAGGAAACCAGCCCAGTTGACATGGCTGGGCTCCTTCCTGACAGCCTCCTGGACTCACCTCCCGAGTCCTTACCTGCGGCCCAGTTGGCTATGTTGCCGGACGGTGAACAGCAGCCGCCTGCTGTGCCGGCCGCGGAGCAATCCGTCGTCACCAATTTCTTGCAGATGAACATTCTCGTGCCAAGTTAGGGAGGAGCAGGCTGGCTAGGGCAAGGACAAGCGCCGCACCAGCACTCGCCTGGCTGACAAACCCACCGCCAAGCTTTACTCCCTTGTTCGCTGTCAGATGGCCCTCATGAAGAAGTTAGATATCCTGCCAGAGAACCAGGCACCAAAGGATGAGCACAAGAAGCGCCTGATTGGTCTGTTCAGCGACACCATGACACCACAGGTGGTCGCGGCGGTAGAAGACCTGCTGTCTGATGAGGCTCCGGCCGTCAAGGCAGCGAACGCCTGACTGCAGACTGCCTGCTGATGTTGCTAATCAGTTATCATGTGTCTTAGGTTTATTAATAATCGTGATGTGGTTGGGTGGGAAACTAGTAGGAGGAAGGATTGGATGGTGTGGTAGTGTTACTGTGTTGGGCTTGGTAGGAAGATCACTAGTACTGGATGGTGCAGCCGTCAGCAAGTGGTTCCCAACCTGAACAAGGGGCCAGTTGTAACAATTGTTCCTCATGAATGAAAATGGTTGTGTCATCTTAAATTGGAATGTGAGAGGACTGAATGGTGGAGCAAGGAGACAGGTTGTGCGTGATATGGTTGCTGTTCACCATGCACTGCTTGTGTGTCTGCAAGAAACAAAGTTACAGATAGTACGTGACTTCACAATCTGTGAAACACTGGGAAATCAGTTCGTGGGGGGTATGCAGTGCTGCCGGCCGAGGGGACTAGTGGAGGCGTGATCATTGCATATGTTCTGTGCAATAATATATCATGCAGGATGCCATGGTTGGTAAATACATGGTGTCAGCAACGGTAAAGAACAGGGTAGATGGGGCCACCTTCAGCTTCACAAGAGTATATGGTCCACAACTTGATTCTGAGAAAGAGGAGTTCTTAGCGGAATTGAATGCACTTCGGCCAGCCCTTCTACCAAAATGGATTGTCATGGGAGACTTCAACCTTATATACAAGGTCACGCAGAAAAATAACAATCGGCTCGACTATAGAATGATGAACAGATTCAAACACACATTGGACGCTCTAGAGCTGCAAGAGCTGAACCTACACGGCCGTCGATTCACTTGGTCAAGTGGCACGGATGAACCTACATTCACCAAAATTGATCACTTCTTTTATACAGAGCAATGGGAGATGGATCACCCGAACTGTTACCTCCAGGCACTCTCGTCTTCTATGTCTGACCATCGTCCACTCCTGCTCACCCACATGAGTCAGCATCGCCAAAATATATTCAGGTTTGAATCCTATTGGGCACAACTACCCAACTTCTTTGAAGTAGTGCAACAATCCTGGGCTGCACCCGTCCAATCTAGGGACAAGGTTAGAGTGTTACACATCAAGTTGTCAAGACTGAGCAAGGCCTTAAAGAGGTGGAGCAAGCAGCACGTCATGGATCTAAAACTAAAGGTGGAGATTGCTACCGGGGTGGTTGCTTTGCTTGTCAGGGCGCATGAGAATCGGTCCTTGTCGACCGAGGAACTCACTCTCAGGAAGATGGCCAAGGCGCGCATCCTTGGATTCTCAGCACTGCATAGAATCAAGATCAGGCAACGGTCTCGCCTCCAGTGGATCAAGCTTGGGGACGCCAATACTCAGCTATTTCACCTGCGTGCCAACGCCAGGCGCCGCAAGAACTTTATTGCAACACTCAAGGTTCAGGACCGGTCTTTCACAAGTCATAATGACAAGGCGACACAATTGTTCAACCACTTCGCGTCTCTGTTTGGCACGAGAACGAACCGTGTGGCAACCTTAAATTGGGAACAACTACAAATACCGCAGCATGATCTCAGCCAACTCGATGAACCCATCACTGAAGCTGAAGTGCGGGCGGCGGTTTTTGCAGCGCCTTCAGAAAAGGCGTCGGGACCGGATGGATATACCGGCCTTTTCTACAAATTGGCATGGGCAATCATCAAGAAGGATCTCATGCAGGCACTCAAGCAAATTTATGATCTGAGAGGTAGCACCTGTTCTCTTCTTAATTCGGCCAACGTCACCCTACTGCCCAAACATGAGGAGGTTGTGAGCCCGTCAGACTTCAAGCCAATCAGCCTGATGCATAGTATGGCGAAAATTCTCACCAAGGTACTGGCTAATAGATTGGCTCCCCATCTCCCATCGTTGGTTTCTCCTTGTCAAAGTGCGTTCATCAAAGGCCGCTCTATACAAGACAATTTCCAGTATATACTGGGAGCCATTAATCACTTTCATCGCTCCAAGACGCCTATGGTGTTCCTCAAATTGGACATAGCTAAAGCCTTCGATAGTGTCCGGTGGGAATATGTACTTGAGGTGATGCAACGTCTCGGATTTGGGCAGCGGTGGAGAGATTTGATCTGCATTCTTTGGGCAAGTACAACCTCGAGAATATTGTTGAATGGCACACCGAGGAGGCCGATAAAACACTGTCGTGGATTACGTTAAGGAGATCTCCTCTCTCCCATGTTATTTATACTGGCGATGGATCCCCTACAGAGACTCATGGATAAAGCTACAGAGCAAGGTATTTTAAGTCCTATTGGTGCATATCCGACTAGAATGAGAACAAGTCTCTATGCGGATGATGCTGCCCTATTCATCAGGCCAACTGTGAGACATGGGTACCCCTGGGTCCCCAGCGATCAGGCTCACGGCCGTCCCCGACAAGTGGGTCCGGCCTACTAGAAGACCCGCCAACCTAATAGTGCGCCCAACCGACCTAGTTGGTGGCCCACACGACCTCCTGTAGACCTTCCAGAAGATTCCAGATGACCTTATCCAGAACGACTTCAAGACATCGGTGGATCCCGACCAAAGCAGATCGACGGATATGGCAAGTGTTGTAATCAGCTAGACTTAGGTCTCCTGGTCGTAACCGACCAGGAATCTGGGAACCGACCTTGTCCGCTGGCCAATATAAGGCGGGCAGGGCGACCCCTTGTACAATCACGAAATCCTCAAGCAATCTACACCAACAACTGGACGTAGGGTTTTACTCTCCGGAGGCCCGAACCAGTATAAACTCGTCGTGTCCCCTGTGTTCCGTGTGCTCGTGCGCATCCTTCGAGTTCGTAGTCTTAGATTCCGCCCCGCCGAACAACTAAACCACTGGGATTAACACCCCTGTGGGCTGTCTAGATCTAGCCATCTGACAGTTGGCGTGCCAGGTAGGGAAGGAATCCAGGGTTCTTCGTGCAACTCGATGGCTTCGTCAAACGGCGTCATCTTCCCGGAGAGTATGGCGGACATCCTCGCCAACCCCATCGACATCTGCTTCGGCTCAATGCCGGCGAGATCCACCGCTCCAGCCGCATGCCACGTCATCGAGAGCGCTGCGGTCACCTCCAGCCAGCAGGTCGGATCCGATCTGCTGGAGAAAACCCACCCACCCACACCCAGCGACCTGATCGCGGGGCTCGATCGCGTCGAAGACATGCTCTCCGATACGATCAAGGCCTGTGAGCGCGTCAAACACCCTCGCAGGACCCCTCCACCTCCGTCCCGCATGCCCTTTGGTCTGCGGAATGCAACTCATGTAGCATCCTGCTACATGAAGAACAAGCTTCAGATCCAATCTGAACCCAAGATCCCAGATCATGGGAACCGCAGGGGTCACCTCGACGACCCTTGCCCCATCCATGAAGACTCCAAACACACGGCTCGCCAGTGTCGTGTGCTCAAGAAGCTTCGTCGACCTCTTACTGCGGCTCATCGCCGACAGTTCAACCGCGAGCCGTCCCCAGACCGCCCGCGTTTCAGATCGCCCGCACGACCATCTCCCCCAACTATCCGGGAGAGGTGTTCGAGATCCCAGACCGAGAGGTCCTCGTGGTCTCCGCAGACGTACCTCCTCAAGCTGGCGAGATGGATGAACAGCGCATAGAGCGTGAAAACGCCAATGCCGCACGAGCTGCGCGTCGTCAACAAGAAGTCGAAGCAGCTGCAGGCAACGTCGGACAAGGCGCCGGCGACCAACCCGCAGGTAATGTCATCAATGGGGCACAACCCGGCACGGCTCCAGCTGCCCCTCAGCAGCACTAGAATCGCAACAAGCCACGACGTAACTGCCTACGTGCCAGAGACCTCCTGAGGGAATTTGAGCAAGATGGTTACGAAGTGTACAACTCGCCTCAAGCCAACCTAGGCGCGGCCCTTGCTGCGCTAGGTCAACTCGAGGACACTCCTGTAATATGGCGCCTGCAAGCTCACATCCGCGTCGCTACTGCCCAGGTCAAAGAAAGGGGTCCGGGATACAGCAGATCAACCTCGAGCTCCTATTCCAGAAGCATGTCGGAGCGACCTCGGCAACATCGTAACACCAACGCCAATCCTCCGCTTCAGCCCGTGGCCGAAGAAGGGGGTGGGGAGAACGAAGTTGTGCAACCAGTCAATGCCGCTGCCTATGCTACGGCCAACCCTCTAGCAAACCCTGCCGCTAATGCCGCAGGCAATGCCGCCAACAACGCAGCTAATGCCGCCGGCGCTCAGCAGCAAAACATCGCCGGCAACGCAAGGCAGAACGCTGGAGCTCAACCTCCGCCAGTACAAGCCAACCAGGCTAAAGGCAGTCAACGGCAACGCATACGAGATGAAGTGGAGATAGCACGCCGTGCTAATTACGACCGCAACAACGGGGTCCCCGATCCCCTCGACGCTAATCACCCATGGAACGTGGAGCACTTACGACGATTCTACCCGTAGAATAGTTTTTTATTATAGCTATGTATTCCTCGCCTTTGTACTTTTCAATTTAACAAATATTAATTAAAGCAGTCATCTGCTGTGTCTCGAGCCCTACCTTCTCTTCCTTCACGTCATGGACCCTCCCCCTCGACATGCTCGGGGGCTTGGCTAAAGCCAACACAAAGGTCGAAAGACCTGAGGGTGAAATTTCCTGCTCCTCCCCCTCGACATGCTTGGGGGCTTGGCTCAAGCCAACGTAAGGGTTGTTCGACCTGAGGACGTCATCCCTCATGACTATCTGTTTTGTGTTATTGCGAGCCTGCTTGGTCATAAGGTTGCAAAACCTGAGTCCTAGACTCCCTCCCGCGCGCCGATTACACGTAAGCCTCCCTGCTGAGCTGTGATGGTCGGTAAGCCAGCCTCTCCGTGAGTAGTGGTTAGCGGAGTATGATACAAGACACATCGCTTCATGGCTACCAAGTTCGCGCAAACACAAAACAAGTACGTCATGCAGATCATCACAAAGTTATCAAGTAATGTTTTACATGACTGGAGGAGGGAGGGGGTACAGCTCTAAGACTACAACTACTCCTCGCCATCGTCGCCTTCATAGTCAATGGCGTCCATTATCACCATAGCGGCTTCCCGCACTTCGAGCTCTACGACCTTGGGATCCTTCGTCGCATCCGAGCCTTCTCCGACCTTGACCATGTCAACATCGGGGTAGTGAGACTTCACCCGTACCAGTGCCTCCGTAGCCGCCGCCAAGCTCGTCACCTTCAAGAGGTCGAGTAGCTTCTCGGGTGCAGCCAAAAGACGGTCGATAGCTGGCTTGGGCTCCTCCCCCTCGACCTGCGACGCTAGTATGTCCATCGCAAAGTGGGCAGCATTCTTCAGATCGTTAAGCTCCACCTCTTGCCCTGCAATAGTTTCTTGGTCATTCTTCAGCGCCTCCAAAGCTACCTCGAGACTGACCTCAAGGTCCTTTCGAGCTTGCTTTGCATAAGCCAGCTTCCGGTTGACAGCGTACTCATTGTCTATGATGCCCTTCATCACCTGCTTCAGCTCTTGAGCCCCGGCTTCGACCTCTCGCAGGTTCGTCTCCAGGCTCTGGACCTTCTCCTTTGTGTTCTTCAGGTCGTTCTTAAGATCATCCTCGCGCCTGTGAAAGTCTACGAGGCACAAGAAGTCATGAGGTCCAACCCTCAGCAGTACAAATCAACGATAGAAAAATTTGCAAGGTAACCAGTTTTACCAATACTCATGGTGTTGAACTGGGCATCGGCCTCCCGGCTCTTGTGCTTTTCCTCGGCCAGCTCATCCTCGAGCTTCTTCTTGTCAGTCGCCGCCGCCGCCTCACGAGCTTGCTTGAGCTCCTGCTCAAGCATGACCACCCGCAGCTGTAGAGCTGCAGCATCCTTAAGTTGGTCGGCCCTGCCCTTGGCACGGTCGACCAGTGACTGTTTTTGAAAAAACAAAGCAGGTCGTTATGCACATTCAGAAAGCAAGTCATTTACTTAACTCCAAGACAGCGGCTTACCGTGAGAGATCAGTTCAGCGTCAAGATCGATCGACGGACCTCCCTCATATCCTCGTCATCATCGAAGATATCTCCCTCCCAGGGAGTGCCAGTCCAGTCGATATCTTCACGACCCAAATTCGGCCCCGTCGACGTCGGACCCGATGCCCGCACACCGGTTGTTTCTGGGTTCTCCTGAGGCGGCTCGATCTGTATCGGGTCCGCAGTTGGGCCCTGAGCCGATGTGCTGGGCATCGAGTCGATGGGGTCTGCATCAACAATGGGCAGAGAAGACGACGCCCCGACGTCACCAACGGAACCCTGTGTTCCGACCTCAGTAACCGGCGGAGGAGCCGACGTTCCCATGTTGCCGACTGAAGCCTGGGTCCCGACCTCATGGTCAGACGACCTTGTCCGTGAAGGTGAATCCTGAGCACCCAAGGCGCTCTGAGGTTGGGCATCCGACCTGCAGCAACCTTCATCAGCACAATACAAGAATCAATGACAGCTATCAAATAAGTCAACTTTAGCGCCAAGACCTTACCTTACAGTAGCCGGGGCACACAACTTCGGCCTGAAGGGCCGAACGCGAACCTTCACAAGCATCTTGGCTTGCGCGCCAGCGGCAGCCTACTGCGCTTCTCTCATACGGCGGAGGTCTTCCTCCATCGCCTGTTGCTCCAGCTCCTGTTGCCTCTTGGCCGCGAGGCTCGGAGACCTCCTCGCCGAACGGTCATCAACGACCGGCGGATCATCGGTAACTTCGTCTTCATCCTCCCCGACCTCTCTGGTCGCCGGAGTAGGGATCGTTGGTGTAGGAACCACCGGAGGAGGGCTCGCCTTTCTCTTCCTCTTCTTCTTGTCAGCCTCGAGCTTAGCAGTCTTAGTTGCCTCGATCTTAGTAGCGGCCCTTGTGGCCGACTGCTTCGCTGTCGCCGCCCTTGTCTTACGCCCGGTCTTCGTGGCACCGCTCGCCACGGGGCGACTCGTTGCATCATCACCGACCTCTTGGTCGCTATCTTCGTCGGCCCCAACCAACGAGTCTGATTGATAATTCTCTAGCAGCGCAGCTGCCAGAGGTTGATACTCCTTCGACCTTAATTTCTGACGTGGCTCTTCACCGGACGGCAAAGGTGCAGGGCACCAAAATTGCATCTCCTGAGCCTGCAAAAACAAGCAACAAGGTATAAGAGGTCTTCCTCTACTCATACGAAACAAAGAAATAGGTCGCCATGACCTCGTTTGTTCCAGAACTTACAGGATCAGCAGGCCGGGAGAGGGAATAAGCCTTTTGGGCACTTCTTGTTCTGGATACGCCCAGAGTAAATTTGCGTCACCTTGGCCGCCATCTCCTCTTGGGAGATCTTGCGGTTGACTTCACGAGTAGGGTCCGTCTGACCCCAATACTCATACGCTGGATGGACCCGATCCTTGATCGACTGAATGCCTGAATCATACGACGACAAAAAGACATCGCTACGGCGCCTCCCGTCAGACCTTTCTTCTTGAGGTCGCCCACTAAGGTCAGCAGCTCCTTGACGTCGTCCATCTCACGGGAAGTGAGTGGCAGGTCTCATTCCGTTATCTTCACGGGCTTGTGCCCGGTGCGCTTCGGGAGCGCCGGCCTCTGGTCGGCAATATAGAACCACTCCGACCTCCACCCTGTGGTGTTGTTCGGTAGGTCCATATCTAACCATTCTGCCTTGAGACCTGATCTCAGACAGAACATCACTACCCCTACCACACCGGTGCGCTTGCCGGTGGTCTTCACAATGAAGAAATATCGCCACAACACAAAGTGTGGCGGGATCCCGAGGAACGCCTCGCACATATGAATAAACGACGAGACCACAGTAATGGAGTTGGGGATAAGGTGTACCAACTCCAGCTTGTAGTAGTAGAGAAGACCCCGGAAGAAGTCGCCGGCGGGTACGCTGAACCCGCGCTCGAAGAAGGAAGCGAAGACGACCTGTTCCTTGTCGTCCTCCGTCGGGAACCTTTGGCCGGTGGGCGCCTTCCACTCCAACTCTGCCTTGGGCCTCAGGAGCCTGCGATCTACCAGACCCTGGATCTTCTCCTCGGTCATTGTCGAAGAATCTTACACCGTCTCCGGGGACGGAATCGTAGGAGCCGCGGCCACCATTTCTTGCACTCGGATGGATTTGGATCTAAAATGCACTAGGGTTTTGACGTGCATGCGGAGCTGTGCAGCGCCTGGATGGCGGAGACAGTGCGCGGTCTGCTACAGACAGTGGCGGGCTGAGGACTCATGGGCGGAATGTGGATGCGGAGCGCGCGGCGGCTAGGGCACGATGATTGTGATGGAGGCAGCGAGAGGAGGAAGAAGATGGAGGGGACTGTCAACGCTGGTCCCCACCGCTCTATTTATAAGGGCCCCACCGTGGGTGCCTGTTGCGGGTCCTTTCGCCGCAAGGAGCTCGCTGCAACGGCTATGCGCTGATAATTCCGCGAGGCGATCTCGTCGGATTTCACGCCAACGGCTATATGCCCAACGGATAGTCTCACGACCTATGCCCTGAGCTTAGGTCGGGAACACAGCTAAGATATCAGGTCGTCCTGATAGTACATTCTATCTCCGTAAGGTCGATAAGCCCCCAACTTACATCACTACAGGTCATTGATAAATAAATTCTTCAAACCGACCTTTACATGACAGAAGAGAGCGAACATTACACGGGAACTTCGAAGGTACACAAGTCGCCTGCGACCTCATTGGATCCAGAACCCGTCATAAAATACAAACAAATTCGAAGACCTGATCTACCTAGAGTAATCCTTGAGGTGTACTCTGTTATAGCCGAGTACGTCGCAAGAATTCTTCTAGCTTCAGGACCTCGATGGTGGCCTTGCGGTGAACGACTGCACGACGCTGCACATAGCAGGGCACACCCTGTGCCCGACTATGGAATGCAGACACGAGCTTGCTCTTCAGCGCGGACCGCAAGCCCTTGACAAGCATCACATGCTCACCAAGGACTTACAGCTTCACCTCAGGCCTCTACAGCATCACCTCCAAACTCTCCTTGATTCCTCGCTGAGGCACGATACAAGGAGTGGGGGTGCTGCCTACATTTTGCAAGAGTTCTTCTAGCTCCAAGCCTCTACAAACTTTGCATCCTACAATCTGGTGGACGGACACATGCCCATGGCATGGTCTTCATACTACCCTGCGGCTTCATAGCTCAGCAATGCTTGGTGCCTGCCTCCTTCAGTCTTATGGTGATATTTATAGCCAGAGCCAGGCCTCGTGCAGCCGATGAAGTGATGGCACTGTCTCCACGTGGTCCAGAGGGCCTGTAGACATGTGCATGATTAAAGGCGACGTCTTTTCCTTGCCTCACGACATTTTTGTCACTAGTGCATCAATGATGCCTGAGGCCGCCGCAGCGTCACATGGCTGCAGTACACCCCTTGATTCGTGGGCAGTTTGTCATTTTCTGGGTGGCAAGAGAATCTCCGACCACTGTTGACTCGTGACCCAGCAGCTTACGGACACTAACAAGCCTGACTCTGTGTCAGAAGGCCCTGTGCCTCGCTTTAATTACAAGACGGCGTCGACGATCAAACGCACCCTCTACGGCTCTGCGTCTTGGTGCACCCGCTATGGCTCTGCACGTAAACAGACCTATTCCAATCAGCCTATATTTCTGTTCCCTGAGCAAAATGGTCGTAGGTTCGATTGAAGACCTTCCGGGGTAGGCATGCCTCGCTGCTCTGCCAGACCCGTCTGGGCGCCTGGAGATTGGAAGCTTCAAATCTACGATTTCGTCGGCCTCCCGTGGTCGGTGTGTCTATTACTGAGGTCGTTAATACCTTAGTTCCAAGGCTCCGCTGGATGGCTGGCAGCTATGCTAGTCGTCTGGGCACCAAAACGACCTCCTTGAGGTCGGCGTGCCTCAATACCTAGGTTTAGCAATACCTCGGTATGTCTACAGGCTCTGCCAACCTAGTTGGGCGCCCTGGATGCGTGACCTTCCGAGGTCGGTGTGCTCTTGTAGCCCTGCCAGCCTGCCCTGGACACCCAGGATTTCGCGTAAGGAATGAAGGCCTCCCTGTGGGGTGCGTGCCTAGTGGCCCTGCCAAGTATCTCCGGGTGCTTGGGCACTTTTTTGATTTGAGACCTTCCTGAGGTTGGCATGTCTTGAGTGGCTCTACTAAACTTCTTGCAGCTATGCAGGATATCTGGGTGTCTCTACACTCCATTTGATCAAGATCTACATGTTCTCCACAACTTCAACATCATCAACAAACTCTTCATGCGACGCGCGTTTCAAGATTTTGTCAGGTATCCTCGGATACTGGGTGTTGTTGATTTGAGGCCTCTCTGAGGTCGGCATGCATACAAGGCCTCCCAGAGGTCGGCCCTGCCAGATTCTTTACAGCTATGTAAGGAGATCTGGGTGCCTCTACAATTCGTTCGATCAAGACCATGACTCAGGTTTTCTTCTCTTTTTGAGCATCAAACCAGCCATGCTGCCTGCTTCAATACTCAAGGACTACTCTACGAGTGCGTCTTCGACGCCCTCTTGATTTTTTCGTCGTACCGACCTGTTGGGAAACCTGTTTCTCATCACGTTGTTACTCGATTTAACTTTTCTTCTATTCTCTTTCTTTTTTGGATCATCATACCGGCCATCCTGCCCGCCACGATGCTCGGATACTACTATATTAGTGCATCCTTGATGCCCTCTAAATTTTTTCATCGTCGTTTCGATCTATTGGAAGTCTGCTTCCTATAGGTCGTCACTCGACCTCTCTTCGTTCGGCAAGACTACAAACAGGTCGGCTGCAAAGTTGATTTGTTCTTTTCTTTTTTGACCGACGTGCATGCTATTCGACCTGTCGATAACTCTACGACTTCGTCATGACCTTTCTAAGGTCGCTGCCCCTACACCTCGCTCGGGGGCTTGTGAGGCATGAGTACCCCTGGGTCCCCACCGACTAGGCTCACGGCCGTCCCCGACAAGTAGGTCCGGCCTACCAGAAGACCCGCCGACCTAATAGTGGGCCCAACCGACCTAGTTGGTGGTCCACACGACCTCCTGTAGACCTTCCAGAAGATTCCAGACGACCTTATCCAGAACGACTTCAAGACTTGGCGTACAAGACAAGACATCGGTGGATCCCGACCAAAGCAGATCGACGGATATGGCAAGTGTTGTAATCAGCTAGACTTAGGTCTCCTGGTCGTAACCGACCAGGAATCTGGGAACTGACCTTGTCCGCTGGCCAATATAAGGCGGGCAGGGCGACCCCTGTACAATCACAAAATCCTCAAGCAATCTACACCAACAACTGTACGTAGGGTTTTACTCTCCGGAGGCCCGAACCAGTATAAACTCGTCATGTCCCCTGTGTTTCGTGTGCTCGTGCGCAACCTTCGAGTTCTTAGCCTTAGATTCCGCCCCGCCGAACAACTAAACCACTGGGATTAACACCCCTGTGAGCTATCTAGATCTAGCCATCTGACACCAACGGTGGAGGACATCAACAATGTGCAGCACATACTAACAGCCTTCAGTGACGTTTCAGGGCTGCACACAAACATGCAAAAGTCCGCTATGTATATGATTCAACCTCAGACTATGGACACCGTTCACCTATCAGTTAGCTTCGGCGGCACGATCGGCATGTTTCCAACCAAATATTTGGGGTTGCCTCTGCATATTGGGAGAACACGAAGAGCAGATGAGCAAGCTTTGGTGGACAAGGTTGGAGCTCGCTTGCCAGGGTGGAAAGGATGACTCCTAACCAGAGCAGGGCACCTGGCCCTGGTGAACTCAGTCCTAATCTCCCTACCAGTACATCACATGACATCCTTTCCTCTGTCCAAGTGGGCGATCAAGAGAATAGACCGCATCAAAAGAAATTTCTTATGGAAAGGAAAAGAAGATCCAAGAGGAGGCCACTGTCCGGTAAACTGGATCAGAGCATGTCGAGCAAAAAACTTGGGGGGGCTTAGGCATCAAGGACCTGTCTAATTTCAATTGGGCACTGCGGTTACGGTGGCCATGGCTGAAGTGGACTGACCCATCAAAACCTTGGTCTGCAATGGACATCAAGTTAACCGGGCCGGAGTGGGAATTGTTTCAGCTCTGTACTGCAATTACAGTTGGCAATGGGCACAAGACAAGCTTCTGGAAAGATCGGTGGTTGAATGGCCGTGCACCTAAAGACATCGCTCCTGAATGTTTTCGGCTTGCATGGTGCAAGAACCATTTGGTGGCTGAGGCCTTGCCTACGCAACGGTGGACGCGTGGGTTGAGAAGACTGTCCTCTGCAGAGGGAATGCGGCAATTTGTTGACTTGTGGATGCAATTATCGCAGGTGCAGCTTGGTTCAGACGATGATTCAATTGTATGGCGTTTTACGGCGGACGGTAAATACTCGGTCAAGTCGGCCTACAATATACAATTCACGGGAGCAATCAAAGACGGGCAGTGGAGCATCATCTCTGGAAGGCCAAAGTTGAGAACAAATGTAAGTTCTTCTCCTGGCAGTTGTTGCAATCCAAGCTCCCTATATCGGACCGTGTGCTCAAGTATAACGGGCAGGCAAACCCCATCTGCACTCTTTGCCGCACCACTGCAGAATAACACCTGCACATGGTGGCGAAGTGCTCCTATTCGAAGGCTGTCTGGCAACAAGTTGCTCCTGCATTTGGTATTCAGGCACCACCACCAACTGCAAGAACTATTAGAGGCTGGTGGAGGGCTGTGCTTGGTCAGGGTGTGGCCGACAGGAGCAATCATACCCTGGTGATTATCTATACATTATGGAACATTTGGAAAGAGCGTTGCCGCAGAGTTTTTCAGAATGTGGCAATCTCTGCTGACCAATTAGCAGGATGCATCAACCATGATGTCCTTGCATACCGACAGGCAAACTGAGTAGTCACATAGTCTTTCTTTCTTTGTTAGTTGCTCACCTACTGTACATCTGATGTAAATCTCACTAGTAGTTTCTAGCGCCTGGTCCATCTGGGCTTTGTAACATTACTTGCTGCTCCTCCTTTAATGAAACGGTAGAACACCTACCATGTTTTCCTAAAAAAAAATTTTACTGCTGTGCTTGACCGTGACAGTAGGATGTGAGAGGTGAAATTGATTTTGCCTGTGATAGATGGAAATGATTTTTACTACTGCGCTTGATTTTACGGCTCAGCGGTGATGACCTATGCTGTGCGCCTCCCACCTCCACCTGCACAGAGGGTGAGAGCGTGGGACCGTGCGGGGCCACGGGGGACGAGAGGATGACAAGGGAGTAGACTGGGCAAAGAAAGCGAGCGCGGGATGAAAAAATAAAGAGGCTATTGGATCAGTTTGCCAGGGCGTGCGCTAGGCCCCGCAGCGGTCTCACCTCGTGTCGCCGTTGCTGCTGCGCACCATCGCACCTGGGTTGCGCCGCCTCTGGACCTCGAGACCTCCGCTGTAGAGAGAGAGAGAGGCAGAAGCCGCTGACGCCGCTAGAGAGAGGTAGAAGCCGCCGACCCTAGCTCGAGACCTCCGCCGTAGAGAGAGGCAGAAGCCACCGACCCGAGCTCGAGAGAGGTAGAAGCCAGATCTCCACCGTCGCCATCAGGCTCGCCATGGGTCGAGATCCCCGCCATCGTCGTCTCTACCGCGGGAGGGAGACCCCCTCCAAGCTCCGCCTCTAATCGCGTAGATCGGGCCTCGACGGAGGAGCCGAGGCGGGAGGACACAAAGAGCCGAGGCGCGCAGGGAGCTCGACCACCGGCGCGCGAGCCGTGTGAGTCACAGAGGCGTCACCGGGCTTCTCTGCCGCCGGCCTTGCCTCGCCCCTTGCCTCGCCGCCGAGCAGATCTCGCCGTGCCACAGAGAGAGACAGAAGTTGTCGCCGCCGCGAGATCTCCGCCGGACCCATGCCACCCGAGCAGGACAGAGCACGTCTCGCACCGCATCCTTCTCCGTCGTCGGAGCTCCCGAGCTTGGGGATTGAGCCGCGGAGAGCTCCTCCATGGACGTTGTTGCCTCGCGGATGAGAGGGATAGGGCCACCGCGTGGTGCTGACCGAGGAGGCCGAGCAGGGGAGCCGAGCGCCACAGCTCCTCTGCTCCGTGTCGAACGCCGCCACTGGCCACGCTTAGAGAGGAGGGAGGCATGCCGCCATCGAGGAGTGGCGGACGGCCGGCCAGGCGAGCCGGAGGGAAGGAGGGAGGGGCAGCGAACGGCTCAGGGGACAGAGGGAGCGAGATAGGGGAGGAGAGGCTGGGGCGGCGAAGGAAGGGGAGAGGCCGGGGAGGAGGAGCGCCGCCGGGACCCGCCTCCGCCGCTTGCTCCCACCGCCGGGGTCTTGCGCGGGAAAGGTGCCGACGCTGGCGCAAGCAAGGGGAGGGTGCGAGGTAGGCGAGGGATGTTGGAGTGGATGGCATGGGGGTGGTAGGTGGGAGGGAGAGAAAAAAAGAAGTCAATGACGTGTGGGTCCCAAACCGGAGTAGTTGGTATGGAGTATGGAATGTAGAGGATGACGAGTGCGAGAAAACAGAAACTGTACTGAAGAATCTCGATGGTATGCATATGGAGTACGACAAGTGCGACCAGCCTTAATTTCGTTGCCTATCCAGCAGCTGCTGCTCCTGAGTCCTGACCAATCCTTGAGGAGCTCGCACAGATCAGGCAGGCAACCTGCTCACTGTGCCCACGCGCACGCAGCCATAATTTTTGTCTCGAAAGCTTTGAAATACATAACAAGGGAAATATATACACATACTTAGATACGATGATGATTTTACTTTGTCGAACTCATGATGTAAAGGCTGCAATATGTCCAGGTAACAAGAGCAAGTCTTTACATATGTGCATCACGGATTCACGGCCAACTGGTTATACAAAATGGTTTCATAAACACTTCAAGAAATGCATCCACAGTCTTCTAATACACTACTTACATATGGCACCAAAACAAGTTCTAATATCCCTGCTGTGTTCACATTTCAGCACGTGTACCAAACGCTAGGAAACTCTAGTTAATAAGTCCCATTAGACTAACTCCAGCAATGAACCGCAAATTGGATGCGCAAAGGGCCGTTTGCGCCAAGGAGAGAGAGAGGACCGGAACCGCAAAAATATAGGCTTCCCAGGCTCCCAGCAGTCATTGCCTTCCCGTGATCACGTCACCCATCCCCTCAACGCGCAGCCCCGACGGTTGCTTCCCGTGGGCCTGGAGAGCTCTATCGCAGGGCCTGCACTGAGTCGGGAGGCCGCTCAAGGAGAGGGGAGGCGGAGCAGGGGAGCTCGCCGCCGGCGCTGGCCTGGAAGCCGGGGAAGGAGACAGCCGCGGTGTTGCGCATCCCTGCGCTCATCCTTCTGTACCACGCCTCCGTGCTGCGCTCCTGCCCGCTCTAGGCTTAGCACCCGCTCCAGGCCTGCTCCACCTCACCATCAAGATCCGAATCGAGCCGCCCGCCCGTGCCTCGACCTCGCCGCCGGGGACGAGCAAGGAAGTCGTGGCCAAATCTCGCGCCCGAGCAGGAGGAAGCGGCCGCCGGAGATGCGGAAGAGACAAGACGACGAGCGAGATCTAGCGACGTCCCTCTACGACGGCGGTCGAGATCCGGTGGCGGGCCTCCTGTGGAAGCGGGGGAGGTGGCCTCCAGGGTACGTGGTGGCGACCTCCGACGGTGCTCCTCCACGACAGATCTGAGCTCGAGCTCAGGCCGGCGGCGGCAGAGGGAAGCCGGAGCTCATGGCGTCCGAGGAAGAGGAGGGAGGAGGACCAGCGGCCGGCGTGGGGAGGGAGGACGGGCGCACACCAGTGGTGTAGCTGAGGTAGCGAGGAAGAGGTAGAGGGGGCCACGGGAGAGGATAGATGAGACAAGAGAACGGTTGAGAAGAGGAAAGGAGAGAGAAACCCAGGAATGAAGAAGGAGATGGAGGCAGAAAGGAGCATCTTCATTTTGCGGCAAACGATGGAAACTGCTGGAGGCGCTACAGTGATGCCAGTGTCCTCATTTTGAGGATGGGGGAAGGGATGAGGAAACTGCTGGAGATAGTCTTACGTACCCCTTTGCTCAAACTTCACTACATACAAGTTCAAAGCAATAATAGCAAATACTTTTGGAAAAACAAATATTATAGAAATGAATTTTCCTCCCCAATTCAAAATCACATCATAAACATATTTATTATATTGAAAATAATAAATTATAATAGTGTTGTAAGGGGTAAGGATAGTGGCGGAGTTGGGGGTATAGTTTGCTGCAATGTTGAGTAACGAGGAGATGGTAGCCAGAGCGGCTCTTAAAACACCCCACACAATAGAGAGAAAACCCTCCCAGTGGAGGAACTATGAGTGGACGGAATCATCTTGAAGCAGGGGCTGCCATCTGAAGAGAACAAAATATGTGAGAATCAAGTACAAACTCAAGTGCTAAAAACCAAGAAAATCTTTGTAAGCGAGGAGAATAAATCGTAATGCAGAGCTACACATTGACAAATAAAACATCTTTAGGCGATTTGGCATCAATTTTGTGAGAAGTGGATTAAGTTCTCATGCATATTTATAACGAATTTCAGTGACTTTTACAATGATGCATGCTCGCCTTATCTGTCCTCACAAGATAAATAATTGCTAAAAAGTTTTAGTCTTATGGGGTTAGCATCTGTGGGAAATCATAAATTACGGCTCTCCTCATAATATCTAGCCGAATTTCTAACCGTTCTTATAGCTTAACGAATTTGTGATTAGTGTACCTGCAGAAGATCTTCTAGAGCATAATAAAATTGACCTTTCACTACTGTTCACTATGAAAACGACACTCATGTGCTTAACACGGCATGGACAACGCCGCAACAACCGTGAAAATATGCCACTTTGAATAGAATAAAAAAAAACCCCTTGGCATGCTTGTGATGCATAATCTTTTGCAGTATAATAGATGTGGATGAACAACTATGATGATAGGTTTGTTTGAATCGAACCATATGGCATATGCTACCCTTCGCATGATTAAACATACAGAACCTTGCGCACGTGTAATAAATGTGGGCAAAACAACCATGGAGATAGGTTCATTGGAATCAAATCCTATCACCCTTCGCATACTCGTGATGTGGAACTCTGCGCACGAATGGTAAGCATTGGCAACACAATGAAAGTCAGTATAAAATAACCAATAGTTAATTAGCCACCTTAAAATCTTTCAAAAAATCCCTTAAGGCTTCACATTCTTAGCCATTAATACATTTTTCAAATGCGACTTTTTCTTGGCAAGTTTTATTAGAAAGAAGTTTTTAAGGCTTATCCTGATTGAATCTCTGATGCTTGCTTTTATCTGATACAAATCCTCCCAAATTAACCCTACTCAAGTGCGCTAACCATCACTGTGAAGGTAATCCAGTTTACTACAATGTCTTCATTTACCACTTACCACCGTAGGTGTAAATTTTTTAACCTTTTTTTAGGACTAACGTTTTTTAGGGACCCCCTAATCAGTCAGTAGGCCGCATATTCTCCCAAAAAAAAAAGTATGTAGGCCACATACCAACGCATTCCAGATATGGGCCAAATCTAAACCAATCAAGCCCATTGGGCTGCACAACTCGCGTTCGCGTAACGTGCCACGCACGTGCATCCCTTTCCTTCCCCGTCGACCCGTTCCGACTCACCCGCGTCTTCACTCCCCGTCACTCTCGCACCTCCTCGTCGCCGTCCTCCGCCGCCGTCGCCGCCGCCGACGATGCCGCGCAAGGCCTCATCCACATCAGGTCCGTGCTTTCTCGCCCTCTCTCGAAACCTCTCAATTCTCCATCTCCTGAACTAACCCTTCCCCTCCTCCCGGCTTCCTAACCCTAACTCCCAGATTCGCGCCTCAAATGGCGCAAGCGGAAGCGCAACCCCAACGCGTCCCCGTCCAAGCCCTCCACCTCCACCGCCGCCGACCACTCGGACGAGTCCGACTCCGCCGCCGCGAACGACGACGAGTACGCCGCCGCGGGGGACGGGGCCGACGACGACGAGGCCCCCGCGGCGTCCGAGGACCCCGCGCTCGACCACCGCGAGGCGGAGGTGTTGCCCACGGCCGAGATCATCTCCGCCTTCCCCGCCGCGAAGCGCCGGGTGGTCAACCGGCCGCACCAGTCCGTCCTCGCCCTGATCGCGGCCGAGCGATCTGCTTATCCCGGCGACGTCACTGCTGCAGCACCGCTGCCGGTGCTAGAGAACATCTCGCACGGGCAGCTGCAGGTGCTCTCTGGGGTGCTTCCGGACCACCCATCCCTCACCACAGACCCCGACAGGCCGTCCTTGTATGTGTGCACCCCACCACCCCTAATGGAGGGGCGTGGCGTGCCCAAACAGTTCCATGGTCGTCTCCATGTCGTGCCAAAGCACTCAGGTCTGCACTCTTTGTTCAGACGTAAACATGGATTGCTGAGATGTACTAGGAAACACCTGCGAATTTAAGTACCAATGTATTGGTGTGTCGTTTGTAGATTGGTTCTCCCCCGGGACTGTGCATAGGCTGGAAAGGCAGGTGGTTCCACACTTCTTTACAGGGAAGTCTCCAGGGCATATGCCGGAGAAGTACGCCATGTTAAGGAATAAAGTTATCGCCAAGTACTTGGAGAACCCAGGCAAGAGGCTTGCTTTTGCCAAGTGCCAGGGGCTTGTTGGCAGCACAGGCGAACTGTATGATCTGAGTAGGATCGTTAGGTTCTTGGACACTTGGGGAATCATTAATTACCTTGCGGCTGGGTCAGTGCACCGTGGCCTGAGGATGGCAACATCGCTTCTAAGAGAGGAACCGTCAGGGGAATTGCAATTGCTTACAGCGCCATTGAAATCAATCGATGGCCTGGTTTTGTTCGACCAGCCGAAATGTAGCCTGCAAGTGGAGGACATTTCTTCGATGGCATCATCTTCATCAAATTCAGAGGTGGTGGATTTTGATGCTGCATTTGCAGACTTGGATGGGAAGATTAGGGAGCGTTTGTCTGAAAGCTCTTGCAGTTATTGCTTACAGCCTTTTCCAAGTTTGCATTACCGATCGCAAAAGGAGGTGTGCTTCTTTGTACCTTCATTTATATGTTTTCTCATATATGTCCTGTGTACAAAACCTGTATCTGTATCTTTGAAGTGCGACTTACATACATTTCCATTATGCGCACATGCTAAACTATCGTAACTTTCAAAGATTCTGGTACTACATCATAGTAAACTGAGGTAGTCATGCTTCACAACTTAGCATGTTCTTGACTAAGTCTTGGTTCAATGTGGAAAGGAAGACTACAATTTGTTGCTAAATTCTAAACCCCCATCGCTTGTTGTTTCGAGCTTAGTCTGCTTAATAGTGGTTGTTCAAACATAAGGTTTCTCGAATCTTGGATGCCCGAAATGTGCTCAGATCCTATATTAATATTTTACTATTTGGCAACTGTAATTTTGGAAACAACATTTGGAAAACTGAATATTATTTGAGTGCCTAATAGTGTGATGTGATTTTATCTGCTTTAAGTTTACATATATCTTTTAACTGTTTGAGTTGTTTACTTATTTGGATGTCTCATTGTGCTTCCTCAGTTTGTTTTAATTTTGTGGAATGACAGTGACTGTTTGTATGCAAAGATGCCCATCTTGTCTTTTTGGCAGAAAGGGTTTATTGATGATGTTTGATTAGAGCCCCAAGAATAAAGGAACTGACCAGAATCGGCATGATCTCTTATCTATGGCCTTTTAGCCTCTGTTCAGTTCTCATATTCTTTGTATATATAACATATGTGTACCACAGTATGGGTCTCCCGTACTGTTTATGCTTCACAAAAAAGCAATAACATGTGCTTTTGACTGGCTGAGCAGGCAGATATTGCGCTGTGCTCTGATTGCTTCCATGACGCGAGATATATTACTGGGCATTCTAGCTTAGATTTCCAGAGAGTGGATGGGGTTAATGATGGATTGGAAAATGATAGTGATAAATGGACTGATGAAGAAACATTGTTGCTGTTGGAGGGCATTGAGAAATACAATGACAATTGGGATGACATTGCAGGGCATGTTGCAACAAAATCAAAGGCACAATGTATTTACCATTTTATTCGGCTTCCAGTAGAAGATGGTTTGCTAGAGAATGTTGAGGTACCGAATGGATCGGTGCCATTTAGAGCACAAAGCAATGGTTATCCACATTTGGATTCCAATGGTAGCACTTCAGGTGTAACATCATTAACTTTATCTATCAGCTGAATTCTGTTTTATATGGCTTGTTCCTTTTTTTTTTCTAATGTGGATGATTTGTTCCCTCCTTAGGGATATCACTTCAAAATTTTCAACATGGAAATGAGCTTCCATTCATTAATTCTTCTAATCCTGTCATGTCGTTGGTGAGTCGGAACAACCCCTACTCTTCCTTCCCCTCTTTTTTGTTTTTAAAACCAGTGTATGATTTGTTTAGCTGATAAGTGGAACTGATGCCATGGAAACTAGGGTACCAATAGTGTATAATGTGCTTTAGTATCTACAATTGCCCGACCTTTGAAATTGACATGGCTTCTTCTGAGTAAAGTTATATATGCATCTTTTTTTTTTACCAACAGAATATTTGGGACAATCCTAATTTGCTACCTGGGAGATATGCACTTTTGATTCAGAACTGTAGTGTAGGTAACATTTTGGCTGCTGTACAGTAAGATCAAAACCAGCATATCCTGATATATGAAATTCTTGAAGTGGTTCTCAGGAATCCCCACCGTTCTGCCCTCCTATATACTTTCTTTGTGACAACGAGAAATAAAATCAACCTTTTTTTATCATCAATAGTGTCAAAGTCTTACTTTTCAGAAATGATGTGTAGGTTGCATTTTTGGCCTCTGCTATAGGACCAAGAGTTGCAGCATCATGTGCACATGCGGCACTATCTTTTTTAACAAGAGATGATGATCCCAGGTTAGCCATCTTACTGAATGATTTTATTCCATTACATTTGTGAATACTAAAGCCTTATCACTTCAAATATGCAACATTGTCCTCATACACGAGGTACAAACTTTTCCATCGTGTATAGTCGCCCGACCTTTCATATGCGTTCTGCTAGTGTTAGGTTCTGAGTCTTCTGACAAATATTTTCCTACATATTGAAGGCACGGTTCAGAAGGCATGCATGCTGATGGCAGGGCCAATGGTGCAAATCCTAATTTTCACAACCATAATGGTAACTGCTTTTGTGTTCTAATCCTATCACAGACTTGCAGTTAATGCTGCTAGCAAAATTCCTCGAATTTGTTCACAATTAATATTTGAAATCATGAATTTTTAAACAGGTGCTTCACCAGCCATTTCTCCAGAAAATGTGAAACATGCTGCCATGTGTGGTCTGTCAGCAGCAGCAATGAAGTCGAAACTCTTTGCAGACCAAGAGGAACGTGAAGTCCAAAGACTAGCTGCTACTGTAATAAATCATCAGGTTAGTTTGACCATTGCCACCTAATGTGCATGCACATCTTCCTGTTTGTTGTGAGTCAGTGCTGTTGATTTCTACGAGAGCATTGTTGCGTACTTGCATGGCCGGTCTCTGTATTGTTGAGTCCCTTGACATCTGTCATACCATTAAATTAAAGCTGTGATTAGGTTTAGAAAGTCAGCCTATGATCTGGTGGATCCTTTGATATTCATATTCTTTCTCTAAAAACTTAGCATAGCTCAGAAAAAGGCAATATGGCGCCCCTGGGACTAACCGACTAAGTTCCGTTTAGTAGCCTAATTTGATACTAGAAACTAGCAAGTATTAATGAGCCTTTTGTTGGAGTCAAGTCAGATGAGAATTCTAAAAGAATCCAGCCATGGTAACCCCTGGCCTGTTTATTACTGGTCTTCAATGATAGTGATGTGGCAAAATGAAAGTAGCCGAAGGGTTAGAATATGGCCAATGAATTGGAAATGATTATTGATATTTGCCAAATCATTGTTTGCATTTACATAACAATACAAAGTACAGTAGGATTGTAAAAACTTGATAGGTTGAATTTAGTCAGCATGTAAGGTCCACAAATATATTACCATAGATGGCTATGTTAACCAAGTACAGTTATAAGCCTGCTTTGATCACTGGGAAGTCTTTTGTGAAGAAGTTATTAACATGCACATTCAAAAAATTCTAAACCAGCATGGAGAGTTGGTTTGACCATTGTTCACAATTACTTTAGGAGGCTGTTTCCTAAGGATAGCTTTATTGTCCAAGTGTTTGTGAAGAAGGTTTTAACATGGACATTCAAAAAATTCTGATACCAGCATGGAGAGTTGGTTTGATACACCATTGTTCACAATTACTTTTGGAGGCTGTTTCCTAATGATAGTTTTATTGATATTTAAAATTTTGCAATGCTACTCAATTTGCAGTTAAAAAGGTTGGAGTTGAAATTGAAGCAGTTTGCGGAAGTAGAGACTTTGCTCTTGAAAGAATGTGAGCAAGTGGAGAGGGTGAGACAGCGGATTTCAGCTGACCGTGCCCGGATGAGGTCAGCCATGCTGGGTTCTACTGGAATGCCTGGAAGCAGTAGCACCATGCCATCCAATCCAGTAAGCATGAGCCCCAGACCAGTTGGTGTGCCGGGCTCCATGCCTCAGGCCAGCATGCCAACCGCATATGCCAATAACATGCAGGGACATGGTCATCCCCAGATGCCTCAGATGCCATTCATGCATCAGCGGCCGCAGATGCTCTCTTTCGGTCCTCGCCTTCCACTCTCGGCAATCCAGACTCAACCATCGCCCCAGGCATCAAACATCATGTTCAACTCTGGCATGCCCAGTTCGGTTACTCCTAACCACCATCAGTTGCTGAGATCATCTTCCGGAAACAATTCTAGTGCAGGATAGGGGAATACTTCATAAGAATTTTACTCAACTTAGCTTCACCAGCTGTAGATTTATATGATTTATAAACACATCATTGTAATTCATTTAGACAGTCTGTGTTGGTCATATAAGTGTTTATCTATTAGGTCCCTGTGACCCCATTTGGCTCTGCCGTTTGTTTGATCTTCACAAGGTTTTGTTCATGATCACAGAGCTCGTATTGCAAACCAAAACTAGTTAGTGCCTTCCCCTCTCCTGGGGCCTGGGCGTGCCAATACTCGCTCCAGTCAAAAGTAATTGATCTATCTGCCACGCTCTACAAATACTCCCTCCATGTTGACTTTTGATCACAATATTTGATTATTCGTCTTATTAAAAAAATTATGCATATATTGTTTGTTTTGTTTGTGATTTACTTTGTCATCAGGTACTCTCTCCGTTCAACTATCCAAGTCCTATTTTAAAATCTGGAAAATCCGTTTATGCAAGGCCTATTTGTGTTTTTGCATTGGGAAACACTAAATCGACGCCTTGGCATCCGTGCGAGACATAAATCCCTCTCACATGATTTTCTGGAGATTAATGACAGGAGGGACTTAATTTCTTTTCCTTGGTCTTTGAGTCAAGTACAAATAGGCTTTGGATAAATGAATGGAGGGAGTATTTCAAATATAACTTTTAAAATTATGCATATATTGTTTGTGATTTACTTTGTCATCAAAGGTATTTTAAATATAACTTACATTTTGCATATGTACACCAATTTTAAATATAATTACACTGTGATTAAAAGTCAACAGGGACAAGTAATTTTGAATGAAGTATTTTCAAAAGAATGCACAGTTGGGTTTTCGAAAAAAGAATGTACAGTTTTGTTTTAAGATGTTGTATACCAGTTTTAATTATAAAATTTTGGCCAGTTTCAAATGTCAATGATTTTTAAAATGTAGTAGAAGGCGTTATGTAAAACGAGACACCAACAGATGAGGTAATACTTGTCAGCTTGCTGCTGTGGGCCTCATTACACTCACAAGGTGAAATGCTATTATGCCACTCATCCATAACATAATAACAATGCAAAACTACTAAAATTAAGAATAAAAATACAAGAAGATAGTAATAGTTATGTCCAGGTTTTCTCCTCCACCTCACAAAAATCGTTCCTAACAGCTCTCTGCCTTGCCACATCTCAACTCTTCTCTTTCAAATGTATCCTTCACGTCAAACAGGTGGTGTATGACTCAGAGCGGGCACGGTGGGACGTCAAGTGTAGAGCCCGCCTGGATTGAGCCCCAACCAATGAGACGCCAGTGCTTCTCGATGCGCCGGCTAAGTGCCAGCTTCTCACCCTTGCTGGTGCACACCGGTGCAGTCAGCTGCAGCTTCGCAAGATCATTCTTGACAGCGATAACACGGGCTCCGGTGGACATTGACCCGATGTTAAGCATCAGGATCTCACCCTTAGCGAGCTTCGAGACCTTGCTTGCCCTTTCCGATCCACTTGTCCTCACCCCCAGCAGCCTCCTTAGGAGGAAGAAGTTCACCTGCAAACCAGAGAGCATCAGAAATGGCAACATCTGCTTAAACCCTGTTGATTCTGAGCAGCAAAGATATCACTGACCTCTAACTCGATGTAAACATCAGGCAATGATCCAACTTCACCAAGAACCTGACCAACCAGCCTATCAGCACGAGTCAGTGTCGGGTCCATGGTGGTTCCAACTCCAATAAGCCCTCCAGGAACAGCAAACTGGAGTTCATTCTGCTCAGCATACAGGGAGACAATCCTCGAATAGATGGGCGTGCATTTAAGTTTGCCATGCTCATCCTTCATGACGATGCCTGGGCGAACTTCAATTCTCTGGTTCACCCTCAGGACTCCCTAAAGCACAGAAATTCAAGCTGTCATTTACCTCCACAGAACAAGAATATTGAATGATCCATGCACAAACAAAGATTTCTGAAGGGTGGTACTATATTGGTATCAGGAATCACATACCTTCAGGATACTGCCACCTGCTACTCCACCCTTGATTTCATCAACCTCCGAACCAGGTTTGTTCACGTCAAAAGAACGAATAACAATCATGTTGGGAGGAGAGATGAAATTCCTCTCCGGGATGGGTATCCTTTTCACGATGTATTCACAGATAACATCAATATTGTACTTGAGCTGCGCAGATATTGGCACCACAGGAGCACCCTGAGCTATTGTTCCCTGAGAACCAAGAATATAATTATAACAAACTGAGTTTCACAAAATATTGGCTGATATTTAGAGACAAGGAGAAGCACTGACCTGTATAAATTTCTGGATTGCTTCATGCTGGTTCATTGCCGCACTTTCCTGGATAAGATCGATCTTGTTCTGCAGAATAATAATATGTTGAAGACGCATAATTTCAACAGCTGCAAGGTGCTCAGATGTCTGGGGTTGTGGACAGCTCTCATTTGCTGCAATCAGAAGAAGTGCTCCATCCATGATAGCAGCTCCATTAAGCATTGTAGCCATGAGAATGTCATGCCCCTGTTCATGAGATGAATATAAAATAAGAATCAACATACCCTGAAGCTGGCAAGATATTAGTCAAATGTTTAATGATTGACTTGCAAAATCCTTTTTCACTATTTCTTATCGAATTATATTAACCATCAACATGCCAGTTTCTGCGAACAGCAATTATCATCTATATTACATCACTTAATGTTTTTGCAGCATGAAGGCCTGAACAGAACATCGATGCAAGCAAACAGAATCAAAACTTTTGTGCAGAGATACATAAATGATCTGAATACGTGAATCTGAACCCTAAGTAGGCATTCGAAAGAAAATTGATATGAAAGTTTTCACCATACCGGGCAATCAACAAATGAAACATGTCTGAGGAGCTTCATCCTGCAGTTTTCAAAACCTGGCACATCACAGAGAGGGGAATCTTCTTTGCCACTGCCATATGCCCTGTACATACAATAATAAACATAAACAATATGGTTAAGAAATCAAATGAAAATTTGAGCATAATAGTATCTGCAGGAATTATATGTGAATGCAGTCCAAGAGATTAGCTATAGGGTTCACAACAAACAAGCATCTGGCAAAAGAGGCAAGGTTTGTAGCAGATCACCAAATAGCCTTGCCGTATGAAATTCAAGACAATAAATGCATTTGGCAACAGATATATGGTTTCTACATCACTTGATAGTACTGAGAAAGCTGAAACATTCAACATTATTATTATTACAAAGACAGAAAAAAAAAAGAACTCTCCAAGGTAGTCACATGAATCAGCATGAGACCACTTCAGGCAAGGTTTCATCCAATAGGATTTTAGTACAAAAATTATTGGTGTTTGTAACTTCTCATTTGCTTAAATATGAAATAACAGTTTACTCCCTGTTTTGGCACCAAGGCATGAAAAAGAGAGATCAAGCACTACCTAGTCACTAGCCAGCAATTGCTAGTAACCAAACAGTCAACTAGAAAGAGTATAACTATTACGTGCAACTATTCCTTTATAGAGTTAAGAACATTTAACTAATCTTATACCTGGCCTTTTCTGCAATGTACTACAGCATACAAGAAAATGAAATGGATACTTCAGTGTTATAACTAACTACACATTCGCACTATAAATGCAACAATAATACAATATGGGAATGTCGTCCTTGAAGATATTCACAAGGATGAGCTGCAGCTAAATCACTTGCATGTGATAAATTTAAGGACAGATACGATAAAATTACAACAGACTTACTTGTAGCACATTGGTCGTGGGCACCTATCATCTTCACATTTATAGATTTTTGCATTAGCATAGCCAAGCTTTATGGTGATATTGCGCTCCAGTTCATTCTTGAAACGAACAGTCTGGAAATCAAAAGAGAACGATCAGCGAACTTGAACATAATATGAAATAATATATCTCCAGAAACAGAACCAAACAAACTTATTATAGTACTTATAAAAGGAACAAAGAGACACAACATATGATGAACTGATGACATCATTACAATATTACCTGCACACCTGAGATTGCTTTGACAACAGTAGACTTCCCATGGGCGACGTGCCCAATGGTACCTGTACATTCCAAGAGAAATTTTCCTTAGATACACACACAGACGAATGGCATTACTGCAAGAGTTTTTACCTTCATGCGTGAACATAAGATTGAAGACCGACAAGCAACACATTATATGGAAATCAAGCCAAAAGTCAAAATATATGGTGGCCCAATCAAAATTTTTGTCGCCATGTGCAATCTCCCTGGTGCCTACTATCACAGATTCGTAGCAGTCACAAACAACATTTTTTATCCCCTTTTATTTCAGGAAAGAATCAAGGCGAACATAGCTAATTTGCCAATAGTTTTCAATGTAAACTTATTCTCATCCAATTCTATGAATGAACTTCAAATTATATAAAAATAAGTGTACATTGTGCTGCCTTCTTAATTTAACGCATCTACAACCAAGTGTAAATAATAAATGTATTGTGTAAATGAAACCCAAGCACCGGCACAAATATATGGTTTAGCTAGTGCAAGCCATCTCCGGACCACGGAAGAGTACTGGGCCTACTGGCAAGTTCACTCAAGGGAGTACCAAATTGAGGACTTAAAGGGAAATACAGGTACTGCAACACTAATGTCAGTACAGGCACACTAGGGAAAAAGTCTGGAAATTGTTAGAAAACTGCATAGGCCATACCGATGTTGATCGTCGCCTGGCGTGAAATAACCTCTGGTGCCAGAGGGTGCAGCTGGGCGACGACGAGCTTGCTCAGGTCCTGCTCCATCAATCCTTTGGGCGCCATCTTCGGTTCTGTTTGAGTAATGCCGGGGCCTGAAACTGGAACAATGAAGAAAATTCAGTTCCGTGCCCGTTCTCCCTGTGAACAGAGGAACAAGTGCAGTTTGGGGAACACTGCAATGTGTCTGTAAGAACATACGCCATCAATTACTGCCAGCCACAACAGTGCCCGAACAAGACCAAAATACAACATAATACATAATGATGAATCGATCAGTATCATCACCACACAACCAATTCTAAAACACTGCGTCGCCCTCAGCTCCCACCATGGCGGCGAGGGCACACTCCTCCCCAATCCCCATACCATATCTGATCAAATCTCAAATCATAACGAAACGAAACGAACGGAATTCCCCGCTCAGGTACCGCAACAAGGAACGAGGATCCCCACGCCACTGCCGCCGCCTAGGGAGGAAACCCTAGGTTTCGCGGCCGCGGCGGTGCTAACCCCGTGGGAGGGCGAGGGTGGGCGGTGGGTTGGCTCACCTTGGGCGGTCGCGGGGACGGGTCGGTTCGGCGGCGGCGGCGGCGAGTTGGGCGCGAGGAGGATGAGCTCGGCTGCGAAGGGCTCAGTCAGAGTTTCCTTGGGCTAGAGACGCAGTACTTTTTTTTTACAACAACAAATAGTATACGAAATCGAGGGTCTCGCTTGTTCTTTTAATGTCCGGAATTTTCGTGGCCGTCACGTTTGCCAAGAATGAACACCAACTTCACTCAAAAGCAGCGGCAACGACGGGCTTCTTCGACCTCTCTCACCATCACCATCTTGCTGCTTCTGCGTCCAAGGAACCACACCATCTTATGCACCACAATCATTGGGAAATTAATCAGCTCGACGTTGAACACCATTCCGCATCTTCGAAACCGTCCACATAGCCCCTGCACATAAGAAAAGTATAGAAATCTTATTGATCTACTAGCTGATTTCTTTTTTCAACATGAACATGATAGTAAAAACATCCTCACAAAAGACTAGCAGCCTATTCTTCGAACAGGTCGTAGAATAGTATTCCAACCTAACGGTAAAACTGACTCCAACAATAAGATAACTCCAACAATAAGAGGCAAATCCATTTTTCATCTTCATTTTGTAATGTGCATCAAGTAGGCATTTTGCATTGTGAGGAGAGAGATGAAGTAAAAATGGATTGCTTCTCTCTTGCAAGGAAAATCCTCCTGGCGAGCGCGCGGGGCGGGCAGTGTGTGGGCAAGCGACTATGGCGGCATTACGCTTTCATTATATCTAAGTAAATAAAATTACTAAAAGAGTTGAAATCAACGAAATACTTACAATGAAGCGAAGAACCGGCAAAGCTTCGCTGCTCCGCCCCTCATTCTCTTCTCCTCCCAACCCTCTCTTCTTTTTTCCGAATTATTATGACATTTCCGGACTAATTTTCGGGTCTTATAGTGGGCAGGTGACCTGCCGCCGTGCCCCATGGCGGTTTCACGAACCTAGCCGCCGTGGGCCACGGCGGCTAGGTCTCAACCGTCGTGGGCCACAGCGGCGTGCCTTCCCCGCCCGTTGGGCCCGCGGCCGTTGGTCAAACCGCCGTAGGCTACGACGGTTGGACCTTCAATCGCCGTGGCCCATGGCGGCCGCCGTGTGTCACGGTGTTTCGTGGTTAAATCTGATAAATTTTGAAACGGTAGTATAATTTTGCAAAATGATAAAAAAATATAAAAAAATTTGTGCAACCAATCAGGAGGAGGTAGCATCCGGCGGGCCAGGCCAGGCCGCATGCGGCCTTATGGGCTATATCACTTAAGGGCCCAGGATCGGAACCCCGCCCTCGCCGGCTCGCCGTCCTGTGGGATCTGCCGGAAGCCGACGCCGGCTCGGCGCAAGCGACCGAGGATGATGGATCAGGCGGCGCCGAGCATGCTCGCGCGCTACGGCCTCCTGGTATGTAGTAATCCCTTCTTCTTTGTCGCGACGCCGGGGCGCTCATATACAAAACCCTCGCTTCGCCGTTCCGCTTACCCGACCGCCGCGTCCCCCCTTTGTTTCCTCAGGTCTTGTGGGCTGGGTTCACGGCCACGTTGTGCTGGCTGATCGTCGGCGTGGCGGCGGAGCGGGCGTACCATAATGCTCGTGGTGTGCCAATTGTTGGTGACGGTGATGTACAGGCTTGCCCGGCTCATCCAGGGCGGCGGCATGAGCAAACTTGAGGAGATGATCTTCAGGCCTTACGAAAAGTTAGGAATCTTTACTTCCAAAAAAAAAGAGAGAAGTTTGGAATCTTCTAGTACTATTAGTTTGTATTATCTACTTGTTACTTGTTGTGAATTAATAATTATTATGAATGTAGATAAGTCAAAATGACTTAAAATTTGGAACCAAGGGAGTATCATCATCAATCATAGTTATAATTTTTTTTGAATTCTCTCTTCAGCGATCGGGCAGCGGTTTGATACGGTCATGTCTTCTACATTTGACTTTACATCAGCTTGACCAGCATACTAAAAGTTAGGGATGGAAATATGAAAATGGAATCTGAATTATTCAATATCTGTATCCGCTAGAATATAAACATGTATATTTGTATCCATGTTTCAATTCAAATGTGGCAGTAAAATGGATACATCTGAATTCATTTTTGTCAACTTTTTCTCTATTCGATTCGATCTGTATTCGACAATATCCGGCACTATCTGTATTCGACTATATAAAATGTAAGTTATCTTTATAAATAATGAAAAATTATGTTCAATAGAATACTAATAATGATAGTGTATAATTAAAAAAATATATACCCACAACTAATGATTATGACATTAATTTTAATACTAAAAATATTGCATCCATAAAGAAAATTTAGTTGAAAAATATAAAGTTTAATTTCAATTACCCGAATTTATTTATGTATTGATGAAAATATTTTTCATGTATTTTTTATTATTTGTTTGATAAATCTATATATATATATATAATATGTATTTATTAATAGTTTTATTTATTATATGATTAATTATTAAAGTAAATATGGATGAATGCGATATTTTTAATGAGCCATCTCTGTTATGTACTAATATACTTAGACTTTACATGATTTTGTAATTGTAAATTGTCAATAAAAAATTGGTAAATATTGTCTTCCAAATCGAGTAAATATCTGAATGCATTTACGAATTCGAGACATCCATTTTGTATTCGTATTCGAGAAATCCGCATTCGTATTTGAGTAAAAATGTGGTAAAAGGTATTACCGAATCTGATTCCATGCGGATCCGATCTGTTTCCATACTTACTACAAGTTACAATCAAAATTTATGGGTTAATTCCTTTGACCATTACGCGTGAAATCCACATTAAATATGGTGATGATGCCTTCGACCATTATGCTTGAAATCCACATTAAAAATGATGATATGCAACAAGTCAAAGGGAAGAGGGTTTAGGCATATTGGCAGATGTTGGGATAAAAATCTTCCCCGAATAGGGGCCAACAGTCGAAACGAACTAAGCGAAGGAAACACTCCAAAGACACCAAAGAACTAAGACTCAAACTTGACTGAGTGTAATGAAACTCAGCCGCCTTCCTGAAAGGATCAATGCAAGTGGCCTAGAGGGGGGTGAATAGGCCTGCAAAACAAACTCGACCAATTTCTGCCAGATTCTGCCCAGACCCCGGAACCTCCAGGTTTTTCCCTGGAACCTCCGGGAAAATGCACTTAGGTGTATTTTCCTGGAGCTTCCGGGAATTCGTTCATCTGTCAAACTTCTGTGGATAACAAGATTAGAGAGCAACAAGAAGGCAGGAAATTGGTTACTAATACTTAGGGAAAGAACCTAATCACACTAGCAACCTTAGGGTTAAAGATATAGCAAGATATATAGCAAACCCTAATAGATCTAGTGAGCATACAACCTAGAGCAAGCAAGCAACAACATATGGAAGGTAAAACACAAGGGACAACAATTTATCCCGTGGTTCAGCTCACCACAAAGGTTGGCCTACATCCACGTTGTTGAGGTTAGCCACAAAGGCTAAGGAATCTCTCTAGATCCACTCCTCTCTCACACCTATCACCAAAGTAATAGATGGAGGGTTTCCACTAAGCAATTTAGGATAATACAAACTTCTTGGAGCTTCCACAATCAATTGGAGAGCTTCCAAGCAACCTCTAGCCGTCTAGGAGCAAGGCTCCAAGAGTAAAAGATCCACCAAGGAGCTAGGGGTCCACCAAGTGCTCAAGAACACAAGAAGGGGCTTGGATTTGCTTTTTCTCACAAGGAATCACTCCACACTTGAATGCTAGGGTTGGATTTGGATTCAAGTAGGTGGGAGTCAATGCCTGGGAGAGATGGGGAGCAAAAGCTACTGTTTGGCGCAGGGAGGAAGAAGGTAACCGTTGGGAGACAAGGGGGTATAAATACCCTCAAATCTAGAACTGCAACGGTTACTTTCGAAATCCCGGAACCTCCGGGCTTGATCCCGGAACCTCCGGGAACTGGTGACTTCAGCAGGCTGACTTGGGAGCAGCCCGGAACTTCCGGGAAAAACTCAGAGGTTCCGGGAAAGATGTTTTCAAGGCTAAGGCAGCTAGCTGATAGGTCATTTGTGGCTGGGATGATTTTGGTTTTAGAGAAGACTTATAAGCACTTGGTTTCATCCATGCCACTATTAGTATCCCTCTTGATAGTACGGCTTGTCCTATACTCAAATTCAAAATAGAAAATGAACTTAAAGCTTGTCTTGAGCTCTAGGAAGCCACTTCAAGCAATGAGGGGTCACCTTTCTTTTTCACCTTTCTTCAAATTTAAACCTGTCACTCATTCTCAAAAGCTCATTAGTCCTTTAATTAAGTGGTCAACATCACCAAAACCCAATTAGGGGCTTGATTGCACTTACAATCTCCCCCTTTTTGGTAAATGTTGACAACCTAATTAAAGCTTACATTTAATTGAAAAGATTGAGCTTTTGATGACTTGAATACAAAGCTCCCCCTTAATGTATGCCTTTCTCCTTTGAATAGAGAGTGAGTATCCTTTTAAGATATGTAGGCATACATTATGAGCATGTGTAGCAACTGTAGTGTATTCAACTCATCGTGGGGTGCAAAGAAAGGTGTAGCATGTAAACGTGATGCATATGATATAAGAGAATCAAACAGGAGACTGGTTGTGCCCAGACCCCGGAACCTCCGGGAAAAAATCCGGAACCCGGGAAAAAAATCCGGAACCTCCAGGTTCTGGTCCAGACCCCGGAACCTCCGGGAAAATCCCAGAACCTCCGAACTCTGGTAGCAACCAGTCTTAACAATCAACACAGGCAAGATATACCACAACTAAATAGGAACTAGAAATAAGATAGCATTGCAAGCACATCTAGTCCTATTACAGCATCACAGAGTTTTTAAAGTTTTCAAATCCCCTGCATGTCCATAACCAAATCCAAGTTGCCAACATAGGCAACCAACCAACAGAGTACCACAAACATTACAGACCAAATAAAATGAGTTCAGCTGATAAGCAAAGCAAGGCAGCAGCAGCAGCTTCTCTCAACTCACAAAAGCTAAGCCCTTAGCTGATACATCTCAATCTTCCTTCCCCCCCTTTGTCAACATGTTGACAAAAAGGGAAGAAGAAGAGAGGAAAAGGGCTTCTGGACTTGAGCAGCTTCACTCATTCCGTTCTTCACTGGAATCCTCAGAGCCAATGTCTTCATCTTCATCTGATGGAGGGCGCTTGCCACGGCCAGCAGTCCCCTTAACACCCTTCCTGATGCCTCTGGGTGTGGGCTTGGCCTTGGCCTTCATTTTCTGAAGCTTGGCACTGAGGGGCTCCTCATCTTCACTAGATATATGCTGTGGGGCTTCTTCTTCACTGGAAGAAAAGTCATCAAAGAAGATAGGAGGAGGAGGGATGGACTGAGTAGCTAAGCCATTGTGGGACAGCAGCCTGTTGATGTCTTTCCTAGCCTCATAAGCCTGAGTGGCTGAGTAGGTGCACATGGAGGGGGAGTGTCTGATAAGTTCCTTCATCTTCTGGAGAGTGGACTCCTTCTTCTTGGGCCTACTAGGGCCAGCTTCATCATCATGAGCAGCAGGCTTCTTGGCTGACTTGTTGGCTGAATCAACACATGCTTGGACTACTGCCTCTGTCTTCTGGTGCTGCCACTGCTTGACTTGATAAGAGCAGTGTTCACAATCCTTCTTGAAGATGTACCCAGTCACTAGCTCAATGATGTACATGACATATGGTGCATAGGGAAAATTATCCACACCATTGTCCATGCTTGTGATCAGGTCAAGCCAAATGAACTTGCTGACAGAAAATGGGGCAGCACCAGGAAGCATCCTAGCAATCAGATTGGGGGCTAAGCCTCTAAGAGAAGTGGAGTCACTGCCTCCCTTGGGGTAAATGGTCTGCTTGAGTAAGTTATTCATCACATAGTAAATAGGTTTCAGCCCCAAAGTGGTCCCTTGAGCCATCTCATCCAAGAAATAAGCATCAGCTATTTGGTGATTCTTCAGATGGTTCTCAAAGTTGATTGTGTCCCTCTCTCTATCTGTCTTCCCAAAACCCAGCAATCTAGCAAAGGTCACAAAGTTGATCTTGTAGTGAACACCCTCTGTCATCCAGTGAATGGTGTCTGCATAGCTGTCATAGAAGAAAGTGGTATGAAACTGAGCAATTATTTCAGCATTCCAGTCATATTTGAAACCCATCAAATCCTTCATCTGAAATTTCTCAACTATCTCCAGTACTTCTTCCACTTCAGGCTTGTCAAAGTTTTCAAAGTGTTGCCAGTCAACCCATTGCATCTTTCTGATCCTAGGCTTGCTCAAACACACAGATGAGTAAAAAGAATAGTGGAACAGGGACCAGAACCTTTTGTCAATGCCTGCATGCTTGGGTTGTAAGTAAGGATTTTCCTCTCTAGCAATCTTGACCTGAACAGATGTGCCTTCATAACTCTGGTATTCTAGCTGCAAGGAACTGTCATATTTGGTGGGTGTCCTCTTCTTGGGAAAAAGTGGATAGTGCACTAAGTAGGATGAGTCAATCTCACCAAGTGACACTGGTACACTGACTTCAATAGGAATGGTCTTGCCTTCTTGGCCACCATTGTCCTCAACATGCTGTCTTGTTAAAGACCCTCTGCCCCCAGAGATACTGCCTGATCCTCTACCCCTTTTGGGTGTTGCTTTCTTGGGAGCAACCTGCCTGACAGCAATGTTGAAAGCTTCCTCACACTCTATGTCTTCATAGGGGATGGACCTCTTGTCCCTTCTCCTGGAGGAGTCTCCAGACATCTGGCCAAAACTGATGAAGTGAAAAAGGGCTCAGAGAGATGAAAGGATTGGACAGATGTGAGAGGCAGAAGAGATAACTTAGATACAATTATGGTACTACTCATTTGAACTTTGAATTAGGGTCACTGCTGTTGTTGTTGCAGAGCCCGGAACCTCTGGGAAAAATCCCGGAGCCTCCGGACTGCATACAATTTCAGAGCCTCTGTTGTTGCAGAGCCCGAAACCTCTGGGGAAAATCCCGGAGCCTCCGGACTGCATGCAAATTCAGAGTTGTGACGTCTGATTCAACTTTCAATTGAGTTTTACCACAATGTATCTAAACCTAAGGCACAGGAAAACATCTAGTGGAGAATGTATACTCGATTTGGCTCCTAGAATATGAGAATCAGAGATGAACTGCTAGATCTAGGGTTAGGGTTGTACCTTGGATTCGAGACTGGAGAAGGAGAGGAAGGAGATGCCCTGGAAGCTTTTCACACTGAGGACATAGCCCAGAGGCCCTCTCTAGGTCACAATGTGACCTAGTGGTGCTGGAGTCAGCCTACCAGATCGGGTCTGGTGTGCAATGGCTTGATCTCCTGCTTCTGAGGCCGAATCCTTCGAGGCAGCAAGGAGAAGGACGAGATGTAGAAGATGTAGTGCGCGGCCTTCCTCTCGGTGTCCTTCTTCCAGGCGATGATGACCGTCGAGTAGGATCTCGCGGTCCCCCGAGCGCCTCCCCTTCTTGATCTTCAGTACGCACGAGTGAGGCAAGCCGCAGCCTAAGGGCGTCCGGGGACCGGAGGCAGGGACGAGGGCGGCGACGGCGACAGAGGATTGAGACGGCGCGTGCGAGAGAGAGAGCGAGGGGCGAGTGGATGGAGACGGTAGATCGAGATCTACTATGGTAGAAAGATAAGATTGACTCGGGAAGTTACCCTAGGGGGTAAAAGATCTGAACTGTGGAATATTCCCCTTGTGATCCTCTTTTGACTTGGCTTGACTGTTAACTGCCTAAAGTCCGGAACCTCCGGAGTCCATACCCGGAGCCTCCGCACTATGCAACCTGATGCTGGAACTGATAGACTGAACAGATAAAGGTCTGGAACCTCCGGAGAAAACCCAGAACCTCCGGATACTGAAGTCAGAGGACAGAGAGCTTGCTGTTCTTCAAAGATTTGGGCACTCTTTCTAGATTTTGACTCTTAGGTCATGGACTCCTTGTTCCAATTGGCTAGAAAACAACAATCAACACACAGCTATGGCCTTTTGGAACAAGTTGGGGCATAAAACTCATTTTGAAACACATGTATTAAAATTTTTCAAAAGATTTTCAGCAAAGCATCATATCAATCAACATGTGCTATAAATCAAACCACGCAACGAGAATCAAGAATATTTAGCTCATTCCTTAAACTGCAAAACCTTGACTCGTCGAGAGGCTTAGTGAAGATATCGGCTAGTTGTTTATCGGTGCTCACATGACTTAGAGCGATATCTCCTTTGGTTTCGTGGTCTCTCAAGAAGTGATGATGGATGTCTATATGTTTTGTATGAGAGTGACTAACAGGGTTGTTTGCAAGCTTTATGGCACTTTCATTGTCACACAAAAGTGGGATATGGGTAAAGTGACATCCGTAATCTTTTAAGGTTTGCTTCATCCAAAGCAGTTGAGCACAACAAGCGCCGGTTGCAACATACTCGGCCTCGGCGGTGGAAAGGGCTACTGAGTTTTGCTTTTTAGAACTCCAAGACACAAGAGACCTACCAAGGAATTGGCAAGTCCCCGATGTACTCTTTCTATCTACCTTGCAACCGGCATAATCGGAATCCGAATAGCCAAGTAGATTGAAAGTGGAGCCCTTAGGATACCACAAGCCAAGTTTAGGGGTATGCACTAGATATCTCAAGATTCTCTTTACGGCCATTAGATGGCACTCTTTCGGGTTAGCTTGAAATCTAGCACACATGCACACACTAAGCATAATGTCCGGCCTAGATGCACATAAGTAAAGAAGAGAGCCGATCATAGAGCGATATACCTTTTGGTCCACGGATTTCCCTTCTTCATTGAGGTCCAAGTGTCCATTTGTAGGCATTAGAGTCTTGATGAGCTTTGCCTTGTCCATATCAAACTTCTTAAGCATATCCTTTGTGTACTTGGTTTGACATATGAACGTCCCTTCCTTTGCTTGTTTGATTTGAAATCCGAGAAAGAACTTGAGCTCACCCATCATGGACATTTCAAACCTCTTTGTCATCACCCTACTAAACTCTTCACAAAAAGTTTCATTAGTACTACCAAATATTATGTCATCGACATATATTTGGCACACAAAGATATGACCATCAATTTTTCTAGTAAAGAGAGTAGCATCGGCCTTGCCTATCTCAAAGCCTTGCTTGAGCAAGAAATCCTTAAGGCATTCATACCATGCTCTTGGTGCTTGTTTGAGACCATAGAGCGCCTTACGGAGTTTGTACACATGATTAGGACGCTTGGGATCTTCAAAACCCGGTGGTTGCTCAACATAGACTTCTTCGGAGAGTGGTCCATTGAGAAATGCACTCTTGACATCCATTTGATATAGCTTGAAGTCATGATGGACAGCGAAAGCGAGTAAGAACCGAATTGCTTCAAGTCTTGCTACGGGTGCATAAGTTTCTCCAAAGTCTAGTCCTTCAACTTGAGTGTACCCTTGAGCAACCAATCTTGCTTTGTTCCTAATCACAATCCCAAACTCATCTTGCTTGTTTCGAAAGACCCATTTGGTGCCAATGATGTTCGTCTTTGGTCTTTCCACCAACTCCCACACTTGATTTCTTGCAAAGTTATTCAACTCTTCTTGCATGGCCACCACCCAATCCAAATCCTCAAGAGCTTGCTCTACCTTAATAGGTTCAAGAGAGGAAACAAATGAGTAAAATGCACAAAAATTCTTAAGACGAGATCGTGTTGTTACCCCTCTCCTTTTGCTCCCAAGGATATTGTCAATGGGGTGATCCCGTTGTATAACTTGATGTACACGGGGGTGATATGGTCCAAGAGGTTGGTGTAGAGGTTGGTCTTCATCATTTTCATCAGCTTGAGGTTCAGATGAACTTGCTTGAGCATCCCCTTGCTGATCTTCTTGCTGGTTCTCAGTGTCTTGAGGTGCTGAACTTCCAGACCCCGGAACCTCCGGAGATTTTTCCGGAGGTTGGGTTCCAGCAGCATTTCCCGGAACCTCCGGGGAATTCCTCGGAACCTCCGGAGTCTGCTCTTCTGCAGAACCAGTGACCTTTGGCCCTTCGAGTGGTGTTGAAGCTTGAAGTTGTTCTTCATCTTCCTCTTGTGCTTCAACTGGTCTAACATCACCTATGGCCAATTGCTTGATTGCTTCACAAGATGGCTTCTCATTTCCTACAACATTTAAGTCAACTTGCTCCACTTGAGAGCCATTAGATTCATCAAAGGTCAAATCTACCGTGACTTCAATCCTTCCGGTGGTTAGATTGAAGACTCGATATGCATGTTCATTAGGACCATAGCCAAGAAGAAAACCTTCGTCAACCTTTGGTGCAAACTTAGATGTTCGGGGCCTCTTGTTGATAATGAAACATTTGCACCCAAACACTCTAAAGTAGGACACCTTAGGCTTTTTACCGGTGATAAGCTCATAGGAAGTCTTCTTGTGAAACTTGTGAAGGTAGAGGCGGTTGATGGCATGGCAAGCCGTGTTGATAGCTTCGGCCCAAAAGATGTCTTGAGTCTTGTACTCGTCCAACATGGTTCTTGCCATCTCAATAAGAGTTCGATTCTTCCTCTCAACCACCCCATTTTGTTGAGGGGTATAAGGAGTTGAAAATTCATGCTTGATGCCCTCTTCATCAAGAAATTCTTCAACATTTGTGTTCCGGAACTCCGAGCCATTGTCACTTCTCACTTTCTTGACGGGTAGCTCGAACTCCCTTTGTGCTCTTCTTATGAAGGTCTTCACCTTCCCTTGTACCTCACTTTTATCAAACACAAAGAACACCCACGTGAAGCGAGAATAGTCATCAACAATAACCAAACCATATTTGTTACCACCAATGCTTATGTAGGCCACCGGTCCAAATAGATCCATGTGAATGAGCTCGAATGGGCTTGATGTAGTGATGATGCTATTTGGTGGGTGAGGTGCTCCTACTTGTTTTCTGGCTTGGCATGCTTTGCATATCCTATCTTTCTCAAAATGTACGTTTGTTAGTCCAAGGATGTGTTCATCTTTCAAAAGTTTGGCCAAGTTCCTCATGCCAACATGAACTAGTCGGCGATGCCATAGCCAACCCATGCTAGATTTTGCCACCAAACAAGTCTTGGGAGAAACTTTACTTTTGTTGAGATCAACTAGGTAAAGCCTCCCCCTCAAGCGACCCGTAAGGACAATAGAGGAATCCTCCCTTCCTATGATGGACACACCCTTATCCGAGAAGTGACAATCAAAACCAATCTCACTAAGTTGTGAAACCGATAATAGATTGTAACCCAACGGATCAACATGAAGAACATTTGTAATTGAATAGTTTTGAGAAATAGGGATATCACCTACACCGATGACGTCTCCTTTTGTATCCCCTCCATAAGCAATAGTTTCTTTTGGTCCTTCCAAATGGAGGTAGGATGAGAACATACTCTTTTCTCCGGTCATATGATGTGTACATCCGCTATCAAGCACCCAACTTGATCCACCGGAGGAGTATGCCTACAAAACAATTTAGTTCCTTCTTTTAGGTCCCTAATTTGACTTGGGGCCTTCCACGTTAGCAACCAAAACCTTGGGAACCCATAGAGATCTTTTCACATATATGTTGGACTCATTTCCAACATACGTGGCAACAACTTTACCATGGTTGTTGCGTCTCAATACATAGCTAGGGGGTATGTCATTTGATGCATGAGCCTTGTTTTTGTTGAGAGATAAGTTCCTTCTAGGCATGATTGGATGGTTCTGGACCTGCAGATGAGTGTTCGAGGTCTTGGACACATGTTGGTGCTGAACCTTGCCTTTCTTCTTGGTTCTGTCCTTACAGACCCCGGAACCTCCGGGAATTTTCCTGGAACCTCCGGGTTCTCCTGTCTGTATGGCTCGAGGCTTCCAGACTCCGGAACCTCCGGGCTTCGAGCTCGGAACCTCCGGGGTCTGGGCAAACAGAAACCCAGTGCTCTTGAATTCAAGACATTCCTTTTCATTGATGATCTTTCTTTCATTGGTCTTGCCACCTTCAACATATCCAAAACCTGGTTTCTCACTTTTCTCCAACATTTTCCTCTTGGTGAACCTTCCTTTCTTGTTCCCTTCACTCATGCATCCACTAGCTATGATTGAGTTCAACCTAGCAATTTCTTTCTTCAATGCTTCCATGTTAGCAAGGTTAGTGGCATAAGATTCAAGATCAATATTGTAACATTTATCACAGCCCTTACTAGTAGAAGCACTAGAATCACCCTTTACCCCCGAAGGATGTGAGGTGCTACTCCAAAGGAGACTATATTGCTCCTCAAGCTCTTTATTCCTCAACTTGAGAGAATTACATTAAGCTTGAGAGGCAGCAAGGTCTTCCTTGAGAGTAGCTATGACACTCTCCGCTTGGCTCACTTCCAAACGCAAAGCCTCAAGCTCACTTCTTTCGTATCTAAGAGTGTCTTGGCACTTCTCTAGTTCCACTATCAACCTAGCCATAAAATCTCTAGATTGCTTATCCATGTCGCTAACAAGTTGGTTTGCTTCCTCATCACTAGATTCATCACTAGAGTCCATTTCCGACTCATCACTAGGTGGAGGAGAGGATTTTGAGTCAATTTTTACCTTCTCACTCTTGGCCATGAAACAATGAATGGATGAGCTCTCTTCATCATCGGTCAAGTTGTTGAACAACCTTGATGTGGAGGGAAGCTTCTTGATAGGCACGGTTGCAACCTTCTTCCCTTCTTCTTCACTAGAGCCTTCATCACCGGAATTCCATTCATGACCAATATGAGCTTCTCCACCATAGTTCCTTCTCTTGTGATGTGATTTTTGATCTTTCTTATAACCTCCCTTGCCCTTGTCATTCTTGTTTTCTCTCTTCTCATTAGGGCAATCCGCAATGAAGTGCTCGGTGCTTCCACAATTGTAGCAAGTTCTCTTTTTCTTGTTAGGGAACTTCCTCTTGGCAAACTTGTAATCTTGCTTCTTCAAGCCTCTTTTGTATGTCTTCATGAACAAGGCCATGTCCCCAATCTCAACATGAGAGCCTTCATCTTCATCTTCACTTGAGTCACTTGTAGAGCTCTCTACTTCCACTTTCTTGGATTTTGACTTGGAGGGCTTGGATGGAGTAGAGTTCTTGGATGAAGTAGAGGGCTTGCTTGACTTGTAGGAATGGAGAGCAACTTCTTTGACCTTCAAGTTGTTCAACTTAGCTTCTAACTCACCAATCTTCTTTCTATGTTGGATTTCCTTGTCCATGAGCTCATGTGTAAGAATTCTCCCAAGAACATCATTTGGAGAGAACTCCTCAAATCTTTTCTTCTCTCTAATCAAGGTGACTAGAGTGGGATTTCTTGGAGCAAAGGCCTCCAACATCACATTCACAACAAAGTGGTCATCCAACTCATCACCACCTAGGCCTCTTATCTTTCCAACTATGACCATCATCCTATCAAACATCTCTTGTGGCCCTTCTCCATCAAAGATAGTGAACCTATTGAGTTCGGCCATCAATATGTTGATCTTGGATTTCTTGACCTTGTCAACACCCTCATGAGCAATGTGGAGAATGTCCCAAATCTCTTTGGCAATCTCAAGTCCACTAACACGGTTGTACTCTTGGGCATTCAAGGCACTAAGGAGTATGCTTGTAGCTTGAGCATTTCTCCTAATGTTGCGACGATCACGTGGTGTGAGGTTTCCAAAGTCTTCGGGGTCATCAAAACCTACACACACAATATTCCACAATTCCAAACTCAAGCCGGTTAGATAAGCTTTCATCATATGCTTCCATTTAGCAAAGTTAGTCCCATCAAATTGGGGTAACTTGCCAACGGGTATAGTCACATCATCCTTGGATTTGGTATCTAAAGAATCATAGTTAAAGGATACGCTTCTATAGTCATTCTTTGACTTGGCCTTGGGCTTGGGCTTGATTGTTCTCTTGGGAATTTTTGTGCCATAGTACTCATCATCATCATCTCCATTCTCACTAGATGAAGACGATGATGAGGATGATGAAGATGGTGGTGGAGATGGTGAAGGTGTTCTCTTTCTTCTTTTCTTTTCCTCCTTCTTTCTCTTCTTCTTCTTTTCTTGCTTGCTGTCCTCTTTCTTCTTCTCTTCTTCTTTCTCTTTCTTCTTATCTTCTTTCTTGTTTTTCTTGCTATTATCCTTGGAGCTTTCCTTCACAGCCTTCTTGAGCTTCTCAAACTTCTCTTGGGCTGATGTGTTGCCCACTTCCGAGGCATCACCTTCAACCTCACTTGGTAGGTCTTCAAACTCCTCTTCTTCTTGCTTGTCATCATCACTTGCCATATCCTCACACGGTTAAGTGTTTGCAAGGATAACCTACTCTGATACCAATTGAAAGGATCAATGCAAGTGGCCTAGAGGGGGGGTGAATAGGCCTGCAAAACAAACTCGACCAATTTCTGCCAGATTCTGCCCAGACCCCGGAACCTCCGGGTTTTTCCCTGGAACCTTCGGGAAAATGCACTTAGGTGTATTTTCCTGGAGCTTCCGGGAATTCGTTCCTCTGTCAAACTTCTGTGGATAACAAGATTAGAGAGCAACAAGAAGGCAGGAAATTGGTTACTAATACTTAGGGAAAGAACCTAATCACACTAGCAACCTTAGGGTTAAAGATATAGCAAGATATATAGCAAACCCTAATAGATCTAGTGAGCATACAACCTAGAGCAAGCAAGCAACAACATATGGAAGGTAAAACACAAGGGACAACAATTTATCCCGTGGTTCAGCTCACCACAAAGGTTGGCCTACATCCACATTGTTGAGGTTAGCCACAAAGGCTAAGGAATCTCTCTAGATCCACTCCTCTCTCACACCTATCACCAAAGTAATAGATGGAGGGTTTCCACTAAGCAATTTAGCGTAATACAACTTCTTGAAGCTTCCACAATCAATTCGACAGCTTCCAAGCAACCTCTAGCCGTCTAGGAGCAAGGCTCCAAGAGTAAAAGATCCACCAAGGAGCTAGGGGTCCACCAAGTGCTCAAGAACACAAGAAGGGGCTTAGATTTGCTTTTTCTCACAAGGAATCACTCCACACTTGAATGCTAGGGTTGGATTTGGATTCAAGTAGGTGGGAGTCAATGCTTGGGAGAGATGGGGAGCAAAAGCTACTGTTTGGCGCAGGGAGGAAGAAGGTAACTGTTGGGAGACAAGGGGGTATAAATACCCTCAGATCTAGAACTGCAACAGTTACTTTCAAAATCCTGAAACCTCCGGGCTAGATCCCGGAACCTCCGGGAACTGGTGACTTCAGCAGGCTGACTTGGGAGCAGCCCGGAACTTCCGGGAAAAACTCAGAGGTTCTGGGAAAGATGTTTTCAAGGCTAAGGCAGCTAGCTGATAGGTCATTTGTGGCTGGGATGATTTTGGTTTTAGAGAAGACTTATAAGCACTTGGTTTCATCCATGCCACTATTAGTATCCCTCTTGATAGTACGGCTTGTCCTATACTCAAATTCAAAATAGAAAATGAACTTAAAGCTTGTCTTGAGCTCTAGGAAGCCACTTCAAGCAATGAGGGGTCACCTTTATTTCCTTTTCACCTTTCTTCAAATTTAAACCTGTCACTCATTCTCAAAAGCTCATTAGTCCTTTAATTAAGTGGTCAACATCACCAAAACCCACTTAGGGGCTTGATTGCACTTACACTTCCAATTGCCCCCATTTCATTACAGTCGGGTCCATTTTATAGGCCTGTGACAATTACGCTTTACAACACTTGCCATCACTTTTTTACATTGTGCGAAGCATCTCAGGGGTATTCTGGTAACCTCACAGGGCCCGTACTCACACACTTTACAGATGTTCACTTTACACCCTAGCGAACTACGTGTCGGCCACCGTGGCAACCCGATCTTTGCTTGCCTTCTCTTCCGGACTGAGCTTCCTCCATCCCTTCTTCGGGACCTTATCTTCGCTCGCATCTGAAACCACTTCAACACTTCACCTTGTCACTCCCTTGTTATAGTCTTTGCCCTGAACGTAACTCTTCGGGCCTCTCGCTAGCCGTTCTTCCGACGAAAGCCGCATGCTTCTTCTCTTGGTTGGGCTTCTTCGCAGGTCATCTTCGCATGAGCGCGACACGTCTTCGCGGCGGCCGCTTCCCCTTCTCTACTCAAGCCAACTTCATCTTCTCAAACGAAGATCTCGAGCTTCGACGGGTCTTCGCTTATCAGTCCTCAATTTCACCCTGAAACGGCCAAAGCGAACACAGAATCGACACATGTTCTTCCCCGATGGGCCGAAGATACAGGGGAGGGGTTAGTTGCGGAATATTTACCCCAACGTAGAATCCAACATTTTTTACCATACATAATGAGTGGAAGAAGAAAATAGAGGAGAAAAGAAGATGGATGGATGGATGAGCGCGCTGCTATCTTGACCCACTGCTGCGCACATAATGACTCTATTGTGACTGAAATAACGACTAGGACACACAAATAGGACGTGATGAGACTATGAGAGGTTGTGTGGTTCGAGGACCGGTGGATGGTCGCTTCCTGGTGTGATGAGTGATTGACAATGTTGTGTGGACTAACTCTTGGCTAAGTATTGCAGGTGCAGGTTGCGGCTTGATTGGTGTTGGTGCAGGTGAAGAATAAGCGTGAAAGGTCTATGCCGGTGGGCCTTCACGTGTGGAGCAGACAAGTAGGCTTGGTTCGAGGGACCCGGTTGCCAGCGGGATCAAGTGCGGGCCGCATGGTGGCAAGAACAGCGAGACGAAGTTGTGTACGGTTCCTTGGTTGAGCCTCAAAGCCAAGATCAAGTCGGGACGACGTGGGGGCCAATTCATGAGTGGATATTGGCGAGAGGCCACACCGAGTCTGCAGGTTTCCAGTGGTTCACCACAAAACCACTGGGTTCCTTGGTTGAGCCACAAAGCTAAGATCGAAGACCGAAGTGTGCACGGCTACAACACTAGGCTGGTCTGACCGGTGGGGACCGGTTTGACTGGTGAGGTGCACCGGTCTGACCGGTGTGCTCCGTGGGTGGCTTCCGGAGCCTTCGAAGCGGAGGACATGTGTCGGGATCGTAAGTCTTGCGTCGAGGCTAAGCAAGGTGCGGTCGCCGGGCATCCGTCCGATGGTGCTACGACGAGATTTCCCAAAGTGCCCTTCGGGGGTGTGTATCCTAGTATTATGTAATAGGTGTAATTTCGTCTTTCGGATGCCTCCATATAAACTTGGTAGAGAATGGATGACAACCATCTCTTGGAACCCTAGTTCATTTCCTTCTCTAGTTTATCCTATTTTCCTTTAGGTTTCCCATAGGACTAGCTTGAGAGCTTCATGGTGAGATCTTGAGAGAGGGATGGATGATAGGGAGTCAAGCTAGACCTTGTATGAATATTTCATGGTATGTATAGAAGGTTCGACGTGATTCCTCAAAGGCTTTTGTTGTCTCTCCTGTTTTCCCTTTTTGGTGATTTTCGGAGCCTATTCTTGGTTATTTTCGTTTAGTGGATTTGAGGCCTCTCCCTTCTGATTTTGGTTGGGGATGTATACATGAGCCCTTCGTGATTCTTTTCTTGGTGATCCCCCTCTCAAATCCGCGGGAAAAGGTGCTCGATTTGGGGGTTTTCCTTTGGTTTTGGGAAGTGGTGTTCTTGGTGGAAATTCTTCGATTCCTCTTGATTTGGTGGATCTTGGGTGGGGTCCAAATTGTAGCTATCGGATGCCCATGAGGTACTCTGTCACACCTGTTTTCCGAAGGAAACCGAATGCATCTCATACGTGTGACAGAATCATAAATTCACACATACGATAGACAAATGAGTGTAATATCATAATACAATGCTCAAAACGTACAAAGAGAGGTTTATTATTTTATTACACTCATACGTTAGACTCGAAGGTCTTTACACGATCATCGGTAACTAGATGATAAAACATCGTCTTCATCTCCACAAGCCTCTGACTGGGGGAAACACGTGCCTCAGAATCCATCGAATTCATTGAAGAACTCTGCTCCAGCATCCTCCTCTGAACACATATATGCAAGGGTGAGTACACTTATGTTTGGTACTCAGCCCGTGGGGGAAAAATGCAAAGCTATCAAGGGTAGGCTAACGCTTTCAGCGATAAGCATTTTTAAGTTGGTCAAATTTTATTAGCAAGCACCTATTTACTAAGTGTAAGTTTATACCAACCCAAAACTTAGCATTTATAAACCATTTCCTCAAACCGTATATAAAACACGATTTAAATTTCATCTTCAAGTTCAATTATCATGTGAGGGTCCAAGCCGCTCTTGACCGTGAGCACGACTGATCGATTAGTTTTACACTTTGCAGAGGTTGTACACTTTCACCACAGCTCATGTTCCCCATGTTGCCCGGGTTAGCTAGACCCTTAAACACTTCCGAGGTGAGTGGCTAGGGGTCCACTACAAAGCCTTTACAAAGGTATGCAAAAGCACCAACAACCTACGACAGTTACAGCTCAGGGCGGACCATAACCCTCCCTAATGGTCAGCACCTTAGCAAAGGCTGCTACCCCAAAAGAACCGGGCTATACCCCTGCAACCCCAAGCCCCCTGTGTTCCTTTCGGATAAGATCACTGGTACAATCACACACCTAATTAATTGGCTAAGCCAGAGCCATATGGACTGTGGTTGCACCGTTTTCTTGGGTGGTTCTCCATGTTCCGATTTAATTCATGTGATCTTGTATTACCATAAAGCTCCAATATTATCTTAATCATTATTTTATAAAGATTCATTCCATCACCCAAAGTATAGCAACTAAGCACTTATCTACCCAAAACATTGGTTTAAATCAAGGTGTTCAAGGTATAGGGATGAAAACTAGTCATTTCCTTAATAGGCATTTACCAATAAATTTATGCATAACAACATATAAAAGTAAAATGATAATATGCTTGTTATTAGGACAAGAAGAATATGTAGGGGGAATCCACTTGCCTTCTTCGCCAAAATAAAGTGTGGCTCGTCTTCTTCAAACGGCTGCACCTTCTCGACCTCGAACGTCACGTCCTCTACGATCACACAAGAAAACATGCAATAAATAAAACAATACATCAAACATTACTAAAAGACTAAAACAAGCTCCTAAAACTAAAGAGCATGGAAAGATGATCGCATGGACACCAAAAATACCTAAAACGGAGCCAGGACGGAAAAGATATGGCTTAAACAAGGTTTAGGAGCTAGACCGTGAGAGAAACTAACTTCTAGGGGCTTATCTGCAAGAAACTAGGGACCTAAATCTAATTATGCTTAAAAACAGGAGGGCTAACATGTAAAAGTTCAAGGATGGACTGCGGGTGGAAGAAACCGAGAAGGTTAGGGGCCTAAACAGAAAAACTCAGCACTTATGTGTGAAGATCTTTATAGGTGGGAGGACCGGCATGTAAAACAAGAAACTAAGAGGTTGTTTTTGTAAAACGACCAGACGGTGGCTGCAGGCGACCAAGCGGCGGCGGACGCGGCGGCGTGCGGCGGCGCTTCGCCAGCGAGGCTCGAAAACGAGCGTCCGGCCTCGGTTTTTAGCGCAGGAAGGTCCTATGCAACGCTAGTGAACACGCGAACTCAACCAGGGGGCCAAGACGGCATCTAGGGCAGCGAAGAGGCAACACGGCAGCGCAGGGCGGCTGCGAGCGGTAAGCTCGCCGGTGAGGCTTGGATTCGAGCTACCGAACGCCTAAACTCGACGAGATCAAGGCTAAAATGAAGCGGAGAAGTAGAGGAACTCACCTAGGGCTTCGAGAAGAGGAGAACTCGGCAACTTGGGGAGATCGAGTCGCCGGCGGAACTCCGGTCTTCTCCCTTGGGCGACAGCGCGACGCGAGAGAGAGCGGAAGCTCGGGTGGAGCGGTGCGGGTTGGAGCAGTGCTCGGGGTCCTCCTTTTATAGGTCCTATAGGTGTAGGGGAGGGGTGCTCAAGGCGGTGGGAGAGCTCTGGCGGGCGGCCGGCATTAAAGCTCAGTGGAGCTTTGGTGCGGCGGTTCGGGGAAGCGGGGGCGAGAGGGTGCGGAAGTGCATGTCGGTGCATTTATTTCCACGCTTGGTGGGGAGGGGAAGGGCTAGGGGCGTCGGGGAGGCGGTGGGGTGACGCGGCCATGGTCAGTGGTTGGGAGGTTGGGGATAGCCGAAGGTGGGAGACTACGCTGATGGGTGGGTCCCGCCTGTCAGCGAGCGTGAGAGAGAGAGGAGAGTAGGGGGCTGGTGGAAAGGGTTTTGGGCCGGAAGCTGAGGATGGGCTCACGGCCTGCTCTACTATACGGGCTAAGAAGAGAACGAAAGAAAGGTTTGGCTGACGAGCCGGATAAAAGAAAGATAGGTAGGGATAGGTAGAGGAGGAAAGTTGGAGGGTGGTTTTGAGACTTTAGAACTTTAGAACTTTTATTTGAAAACTACAACACACAAACAAACAAAACAAATGTAACGACATGTATGCATTCAAACACTTGGTGAATTCTAAATTATTTAAATTTTGTTCTAGTATTTAAAAGTCAATTTTATTTGATTCAACTATTTAATCCTTAGAAAAAAATCTAACCATGTTTCTATCATTTTATTGTGATGGAATTTTTAGGGTGTTACATACTCCTAGTATCCCCAAAGTCTCACGCAAATCCGTGGAGCGAATTGGGAGATCGGGAAGGAGATTTGGGAGAGTTGACCCGCGGCTCGTTGTTCATCCCGAGCGCCAAAGTCTTGTCCGGTCTGATCGGTCTGACCGGTGCGACCCTCTGTTGGGATTTGGCTAGAGTGAATGTGACGCCCCAGGTTTTCAATTAAGGATAATTGACGCAAATGACCTCGCCAATCCGGTCAAATGTGTTGACCTTTGTCAAATCCGAGTCAACCTGGGTCATCACCTTGAAAACTTAGCCGACAATCCCTAATGATCAACTAATGGTCAACTTTGGGTCAAGCTTTGTCAATTTTGGTCAAAACCTAGCTAAAACCCTACTCAACCCCTTTGACCTCCAAAGCCCTTCCAGAACTTTTGCCGCGTTCTCCAAATTTCACCTAAACACTTCAAATTCTCCCAATACAAAAGTTGTGTAGTTTTTCATGGGACACAACTTTCATGTTGAGTGACATTTGAGATTTGAAGCATAAATGGGTGAAAAACCTTGGTCAACGCAGTTCAACACTATTCATCGGTGCCATGAAATCTGCCAAGTTGGCATGCCTTTTGTGCATAATATGTTGATCAAAACACCTATCAGCCTTTTTAAAAGTTGTAGAGGGATGCTAGATCTACAACTTTGATTATTACATCTTGGGGCACTTCAGTTCAAATTTTTGGAGATAATCTTGGTCAAACTCGGCTAAACCAAATTGAATCCCACCGGTTCGCGCCCACGCGCGACGTCGCGTGCGCCTGGCCACGTCGGCCCGCGCCGTCGACCGACCGGGCACAAACACCGGTGCACCGCTGCGACCGCCGGTCCCACAGTCCCGCACCGACGTCCGCGCCCAGTCTCCCGTTGCCACGTGTCGCACACCCACGGGCCGAGCAAACCGACTTGTGCCGCCCAACCAACGGCAGCACCGCCGTACTCCGACCGCGCCGACCATGTCCCGCCCCGCCAACCGCACGTCGCCGCCTTTATGTGCCCATGCCGCGACCATGCCGTCGTGGTTGACTCGCGAACCGCCTTTGCAAGCGTCGGCCTCCTATAAAAGGCAGGACCCCCACCTCTCGCGCGAGCCACGGCAGAGCCGGCGCCGGCACCATTGACGCCCGACGCGGAGCTCCACCTCCCGATCCTCAGCACGGCCGCTTAACCCCTCAAACCGGTACTCAAGCACCTACTAAAGCTTGTACTGCCGCTTGTTGGCTAACCCTGACCCTCCCTTCGCCGGAATAATCCTCTCCGCGGCCACCATCGCCGGCCACCGCCGTATCCCCCTCGCCGGCGCTGCCTGAGACCAATTCCGACCACCAATAAGTCGTATCTGAGCCCCCAGTCGTCCTCCGCTCCTTCCCCGACCCTCTCCCGCCGCGGCCTCGCCGGAATCCGGCGATTCCCGCTACCAGCCGCCCCAAGGGCCAAATTGCGAGGCTTTTCCTCTTTTCAGGGGCCTGTGCGCAAACAAAGGGTATGGTTGTGAACCTCCAAATCTTTCTAGGGGTCTTCTCATAAATAGATTCTTTACCCTTTTGTGTGTTTGGCTGAAGCTAGTAAAATTCATATAAAATAACAGAAAAATCCTAAAAATGCAAACCCAATTTTGCTGTACTCCTTGTGACTAGACCTACAACTTTTGCAAAGCTTGTTTGTACTTTTGAGCTATAGTTTTGCATGAAAAATTGAAATGTATTTTACCTAGATCTGTTGTACTGCCAAATCCACACATGATCATGAGCTGATTTTTGGATATATTGTGAGTACTAGCATGTGTAGGCCCTGTGCAAACATTTGCACAAAGTTACTGAATGAATCTTTTATTATGAATTATCTTGTATTTATGCCTTTTCTGCCGTAATGATTTTTGTAGCAAAAAGTAAATAGATTTTTGAGCTCTACTTCTGGGAATAGTCATATTATGCCTAGATGCACCTCTTCTGATTTGATCATGATTTTTGGACTGTGATAAATATTTATTCCTGATTTATGCTTGTTTTTAATCATAAATGTGTAGTTCAAGATCTATAATAGCTATGGATGTGTTTGTTGGTTTCCTCGGCTTGTTTTAGACCAGAGAAGGTGTAGGAGAAAGTTTGGCTCCAGAAGTGCTATATTTATTTTTGTGTGCATTTATTTCATTTATGCTAGCTAGAAATGCTATCCTTGGTATATTTATTTTCCTAGCTCCTCCTTGTATGCTTGCTGTTCAGTGTCCTTGTTTTAGATCAGTAGGTTCAGTGAGCTACTTGTTTGGCTTTTTATAAAGCTTTTTGTTGAATAAAAGTGAAGGAACCTTTATAGGCTTGTTAGTATAATAAATGGAAAAATCATTCTTTTGTGTGCTTGAACCCTATGGATGGGTTAGGAAAATGATTTGAGAAGTGAAAACCAACTCCTTGCTGTTTGTGCTTTTAAATTAATTATTTATGTTAGATGTGTGCACAATCACCATAGAGAGAAGGATAAATAAGCTTTTATATTAATCTTTAAAAGGAAAAGTGTTCACTATTGTTGTCAAGGTGAATATGGCCAACCATATGCTCCTTGTGGACTGGTTGCTACTGTTTTGATTAAATTAAATTAATTACACTCTAATCTTTGCATGTGCATCCTCCGTGTAGAAGTTCCCGACGGTAGTTACACGCTCGTGCCGGCTGACGAGGACGAGGGAGCAGGAGGAGACGTGCACTACGTGTCCGTAGAGCAAGATCCGGACCAAAGTCCGGAAGGTTGTGTGTCTGCTTGTGCTGACGAAGGCAATCCCTGGTTTAATCATTAACCTATGTGTTTTATTTAAACTTCTGAATTTATCATTGTTGTTTTATGTGCATTTACGTTCAGGAGTTGAATTGAAACCCTAGTTGCATGATCCTTAAGTACCTATGATCTTTTACTAGCATGTTAGGTCGCTAGTTGCTATGCTCTAAGGATCCGGTACAAGTCGAGTGATGTTCATCACTCGCGAGAATTGGATCTCCTTTATGGAATCATCATATTTATAAATGGATTGCTCATGTGGTAAGAGCATGGGATTTGGGCTCCGGTCCAGTGGCTTCGTTGGTTAAGTGTTTGAAAGTACTAAACACTTGTCGGAAATGGGCACGGTAAGCCTAGTACCTAAATGAGGCGGTACGGGGTTTTACTATCACTACTCTTAGGGTTGCGGCCCCGGGCTCGCCACCTGAGTGCATGCGTGAGGCTGGGTGACCTTGGTGGCGTAGACCAGATAAACCTTGTACTTAAGACTGTGAGCTATTATCCCCAAACCGAAGAATGACGGGAACCGCCTGGTTGGTGAACTCTTAGTGAGGGCACCTCCCGTGTGTTTAGGTCCACCTTGCAAGGTTTAAATCAATCGATTGTCGGCCTCTCACCGTTATTTGAGACTACTTAATCTACTGGCCATGATATCCCTTTATGATGGAACTTTGTGAAGATTATTATTTGATTAATTGTCTTGTACAACTATGATTGCAATAGTTGCTTATCTAGTAATGATTACTCCTACTAGAACTTGAGCTAACATGTGAAAGTAAGGATTCACTACTTAGTAGCTTTTTGGCAAACAAACCCACTAGCCAAAAGCCCTGCATGATCAGAGGTAAAGTCTTTCTTTTAGACGGGTAAGCCTTGCTGAGTATTAGTATACTCAGCCTTGCTATTTAAATGTTGTTTCCAGGTAATGCATGTGATGTGTGGCCTGGAGAACTTCCACCCGGCTGGGAGCTGGAATGGGTGGATGATGACGAGTGATTGCATCATGGACAAGCCTCCTATGATGTTGATCGTACCGTTTAGCTATCTTCCGTTGTTTTAATAAACTCTGAACCATTTACTTTCATGTCAAGAACCATGGTTTGTAATAATGGACCCTACGGGGAATTTGATGTTAATTTGTAAGGCACTCTGGACTCTCCTTCGTGGTAGTTTTAATGCATACGTTCGATCCTCTCTGTGTGTTTCAAGTGATTTACCGGGCGTAAACCCGGCAACACTCAACGGGATGATTCTTTATTATCGCTTAATGACCAAATAGAGTGGTTTAGGCGATAGTACGGAATTATCTCGGATGGGGTTGTCACAGTTGGCATCAGAGCATCCGTATGCACCGGAGTGATTAGATTAATACTAATCACATGTTTTACAATGAAACTTGCCAAGATTGATTGGATTTTGAAAATCCGTTGGATCGTTAAGGAATGATCTAGATCGAGAGGCCCTAGAGGGAATTTTGGGTTCTTTAAGGTGGCATAATAATCTATGATTTATTTTGCTAACTTCCAGCATTTTACTTTATGTCAAACTTACTTTCTTGCATAACCAAATTAGATGAAGCCACGTGTTTTATACGTGTGCTGTGCCGCATCACGGGAATTGCGATGGTTGATGGAGTGATCTTTCAACGGATCCCATCTTCTCGTCTGGTCGCTCACGTGTTTTATACGTGTGCTTTCCGTATGAAGTCATACGAAGGATGACATGCTCTATTCAAGATGAACATGTCATGAGTTGTGATGTCGCCACGTTTTGCCATACGTGTGCATTCCGCATGACGAATATGCAAGGCAAGGATACACTCCATTCAAACGGAGGGTGTCTGAGGTTGGACGCTGTCCATGCAGCGGCTTGACGCATGGATACCGTTTCTATAGTGAACGGTAATGTATGTGGACGCTTCCGTGACATGCTGGCACGGAAGGTTCTTTTCTGCAGGTACACTAACAACATTTCGTAAGTCGCTAAGTGCGAATCGAGTAGCTCCGACTAGTTATTATAAGGAGAGCCGATTATAAGCTTGCCACCGGCACTAACTACGTCTTTTGTGATCCATGTGTGAGAGGTCGTTTAAGACGTGTGCATCATGATTAAAATCTTGTCGAACCTAAAATTTGTTATTGCATGTTGAGTAATACTTCCTAGGGTGATTGCTTGATCTTAGACAAGGTTATCCTCTCTTTTGATCTTAGGAAGTTTCTGGCAGATTCTGTTGCTGTCATTTCATAATTTTTAGAGCCAAATCTGTGAGGAATCTGACTAGACATCCTTTAGAAAAGTTGTTTCTTATCAAATTTAGCATCTACTGTGAATTTCTCATGATTTTAGGATTTTTCCATCAGGAGTTATGACCAGTTTAGTAAGTCTCTGTCCTGCTGTTTTTCTGGGTAACCCTCCTCTGAAAATGGAATTTTTCAAGCATGTTCCAATCCAATCTAGATCTACCTTTGAATACCAAAATGGTGCATATTTATATCACGGACTTGCGGGTACAATTTGGGAATTTTTGGGACTCTGGTGTTTGAGTTGAGAATTTTTGTTCACAACCGCCAGAATAAAACCCCGGTACCAAATTCTTCCAAACGTGATAACCTTAGCTTTTGATTCCAAGTTGGATATCAAGTTGCTCTAAACCTTTGCATTGGTATGCACATTGGAGTCATGAATCCTCGTAGTCTTGAGCTGAGCGCATGAAATTCTTGGTTCTAGAATGTTGCGGTTGCCCCGAGTCGAACTTTTGTTCAAATTGGGATTTTCGTCGTACATGTTCTGCTTGTGAGAACAAGCTTATGAATGTGTATTTAATGAAAGCTCAAATCTTTCAGATGGTGGGACCGACATGCAGCTCCCCGAGTGGTTTTGGTGCGTCGAGTAGTGGTCACGAATTACCACCACCACCACCCAAGACGATTGTAGAGGCATTCATGGCGGCTCAAACGGGAGTACTGTGCCAAATCCTCCAGACACAGCAGCAGCTCGCCCAGGGGCTGCAGCAGCAACCTCCCCATGGTGCTAACCCAGATAGACCAAATTTGGTCACTCAGACCATGAACTCCGCCGGAGAAGATCCAGAGAAACCTCGACCCTATGAGTCTTGCTCACCCTGAGTACCTGCTCAGGCCGATATAGACACCATTGTCGGTGCAATCCAGATGTTGGAAGAACAAAATTCAGTGCTAAGTCAGATTGTGTACAATATCCTCCAGGATCGTTATCAGGAGCTATCTCAAACTAGTTTAACTGACGGTCTCTCTCAGGCGTTATTTACGTCAATGGTTGAGCAGACCCGCCTATGCAATTTGTTGGTGGATCATATGAATCAGAATCAACTCAGCACCTCCGACTCTCTACTACCACCATCGAAGCTACCAATGGACCTTATAAAGGAAGAAGGGAAAAACCGGAGCCACAAGCGAGCATTCCCCGAAATGGATTTGAGTGAGTGGGGAATTACCTACAAGGAATTTTGTCCTCGCAAGGGCAAACAAGGTGACGACAGTGGCAAGAAGCCTCATCAACAAGCTTCCAAGCCTATAGAACTTCTGCCCCGTATTTGCTACAATTGTAGACAACTCGGGCATTATGCCAATAAATGCCCGAACCCTAGGCGGAACAAGCCCCATCCACAGAGGCAAGGCTCCGGAGCAAATAAGAGTCATCCCGACAAGAAAACAACAATTCAAGTGAAGCAAAACTAGCTTAACTTCATGGGTATTGTTTCTACTCAAGAACACCTCTCCCTTTGACTTGCCATCATTTATTGTTTTGTGAACAACCACCGTGGACTTTTGATGATGAAACCCTTGCTCCATTCTTACACCTTTGTTGCTTTTCAAGACTAGTGGAAGAGCACGTGCGACACGCACGTGATATTAAAAAAGTACGTATAAAATGTTTATCTAACTATAACATATTTACATATTTAATCAAATTGGAATGAAAAATATATAAACACTAATTTATGATTTAAATCAATTGTCATCTACTAATTGTCAACATAAATGTGGAAATGACCTAAAGATTTAGTTTGTAGTTCACCATTTTACAAGACAGAACACACTCTAATTTTAAAAAACATTTTTAAAGATAGAACATATACTCTAGTTTGTAGATGCATTAGCTCGCCCTCTGACCGCCACACGACCTCCGCCCTTGGCCGCGCCACCGATTAAAAACTCCTCTCGATTAAAATGCAATGCTACCAAATTAAGTGTAGTTATCATCCACTTAGTAATAAACAAGTTACTTACACCTATAGTAAAATAGACCTGTGTGCAAACCACAATGCAAGGTAAAGTGCATGTGCGACACGAACGTAGGTCTATTTTATTTTATATAAAATAATGAATATGAATATATTCAATAACAAAATTATTTCTACTCTCGATGTTTAAATGATAGTCTTCTACTCACATCAAACTCATGTTCGCCCCCGCGCCCCCGCCCCACCCTCATTCATGCGTCTTTGGCGGCTATCGCCCCGAATCCACTCCCCTCCCCTCCCCTCCAACCCCACCCCCACCCCCCCACACACACTCACATTTGATGCCACGCTAATCTTACCCAGTTTTAACAAATGCTAAATTTAAACTAAAGATGTCTAAACATAAAAAAAACTTAAGATTGGTGTATGGAAAACCACAGGACTCACAAGGTGTAGCAAGTGTCAAAGAGAAAAGTTGAAGTCTAAAGTTCCGGTTAAATCTCAAAGACAAAGTATTGTGAAGTGCGTGCGGCATGCCCGTCTAAAAACACATGAAGTGCATGTCTACCCTCGATCTTTAAATAACAGTCTTACACTTGCATCAATCTCATATTCACTCCGCCCCACCCTCTTCTCCGCGTCTCCGGCGGCTATCGCTGCCGAATCCGTCCACCTCCCCTCCAACCCCCCTCCTCTCCAACCCCACCCCCACAACCCCCCCACACACACACACCATATAATTAGTCTTTTTTAGATTAACCTAAGACATACAAAAATAGGTTCAGCAGGTCAAACAACAAGACATGCATATATGCTTGATCAAATTAACCTATTGCCCAGTTAAATAGGAGAAAAATATCATAGCTCGTTTCAAAGTTGCATTTCCTCGAGCTGCTTGTAGGCAATCCAGCAAGTTACAACATGGATCTCCATCGAGAGTCTCAAATACAATCCCTAGTAGTAGAAGCAACTTCTATCTCATAGCCCCAAATACTCAGTCTCTTCTTCTCTTCTTCCCTATATCAAGATGCAGGAGCAACCCTATGGGTGAGCAAACTTTTAGTCTTCTAAAAATCAAGGAGTAAACAAGCAAACTTGAGTTAACAGGTAAAGACAATTAATTAACATAGGATTATATGTCTAATCATCAGTCCATTCAAAACAAAGTTTAGATGTCTTAATTTTCTAGTCACAGAGCTGTACAAGCTGTGCACCAAAGGCATTGGAATTCAAAAATCTTGCCACTCAGTACTTTAGGAACCTATGAAATATCTTTACCATGGAATCATAAACAATCTAGTTGCATTGTCAGCCAAAGAAAACTTTTAAGATGTTACAAATATAGTAAACGAATAATTGCAAGAAATTCCAAGTTACGGGTAGGCGGGTAGCTATTCTACTCTAAGATAGAATGTGCACTTGTAGGCTTTGTAGCCATCCACAACAAATAGATAATTGGGAGGGTCACTTGTTGGTGAGCATACTGAAGGCTTGTTGTAAACAAACTTTGATAACTGGGAGAGAACTTCGGAAGACCTAGACCAGGCACACAACATCCTATCAAATAGATTGGCGACAATGTCTAAAGAATAATTGAAAAAAATGAGACTCCATGTGATGATCTCTACAGTAATAGACTGAACTATTAAGTGTAGTGCACATCTTCTGATACAAATAATAGACGGAATGGTGGCTTGAAACTTACACGAAGCAGAGTCCAATCACAATGCAGAACGCAAGGATGCCACATATGGAGTTGACTAAAATAATGAATTTTAAGAACTTGCGACTCCATACTGGTTTGACTTCCTCCCTGCAGAAGAGAAGACCAAGAGAACTGTCATTACCTTGTAAAAAGCTGGATTTTTTTTTGTTACCATAAGGCATAGACCAAACAAAAGGATCCTAATTTAAGCTCTTGTGTAATGCCACTCTCCCTTTCTTTCTATTTTCTTTTTCTCATGAAAAGGTAACAAACATCACCAATGATAATAGTTGCAACGTGATAAATGAATTTCAACAGTACACACAATTTTGTTTGAGCTGTAATGTTTAATTTGTGATGTTGTAGGAAAAATACTCAAGACGGGACAAATCATTTCACAGCCACAATATCCAAATTGCCAATCAGACGGAGCAAAGTAATACAATTTGGAAGAAATTGAGTTCATCCCTAGAAGCCGAGCAAAGTAATTTTGCTATGTTACTTCCATCATTCTAGAATTCCTCAAACCTACCCGGATCAGAAATGAATTATTTTTTAAAAATAGCCTCTCAACCAGAAAAAATGTATCAATCATTCTGCATATAAATGTTGTAGGCTTTCTTTCTGCCTAAATGTGTGGGGGCATCCTAACAAATGTATCAATCATTCTGCATATAAATGTTGTAGGCTTTCTTTCTGCCTAAATGTGTGGGGGCATCCTAGATACCATTTACTTTTCTAGCATAAATATGTTCCTGTATAAACCTCTCATTGTCTCCTAATTTCATAAACCAAAAGGGAAAGGAAACGAACACTGGTCCAAAAAGGCAAAAGTATGGCAGTAACAAATTTTCAGTCTCATGCCTCCCCCTCTCCTCTCTCCTTCAGTTTTAAGAACTATATTAATCCCTATCCCTCTACTTCACTGACCAAAGGCCAAGGGCACAAAAAACCAATAGATAATTAAATGTAACTCTAACAATCAATTTATTGCAACCATGTGTTGGTTATTTTAAAGAAAAGGAAGGCAGTTACAGTGATGACAAGCACATTTAAAATGATGGCATGAAGGAAACCTGATCGTTCTAAGCATTTGACTGAAACCCAAGGGAATGTGCAATGTTGCCTGCCACTTAAAAAAAAGAGGTTCTGAAAAATAAACAAACAGATTGGGTAAGTGCTCTTCCACTACATAAACCTGGGAAAATTTAAAGATGCCCTTTGGAACCGTAAAACATACAGAGGACGAAACCATTTTTTCCTCAGTGCTCATCTACATTATATGAGAAAAGAAAACAAAGGGCCCATAACCTAAATCGTTCATAGTAGATTATAAAAAGGCACTTGTTATTTCCATTACAAATCCAGAGAACAAATTTCATTTTGCACAGATGGATAGAATCACCAATATTCACATTTCGATACATATGGAAGTAAAACACATTTTGCTCACTCCATTAGTCTAACAATACATATAACCATTAGTGATTTAAGTTCACCTCAACATCCACTTTCATAGGTCTTTTTTAGATGACCCTGGGGCATGGATGCCGCCAACCTCAACGAAATCTATGGTACCATCTAGCAATGAGAATAAATGCGAAATTAGTAATTTTGTCATCCTAGAAATCCAAATGAGATTTCCATTAGCTGTTACTGACCTGACCTACTTGCAAGGTACACACTGCCACAAGTAGGAAAAAGATCTAGGATTTGTATGTTTGTCTTTAATGATTAAAACCATACAACTACTCATTTGATTGGTTGGCGATTACCTGACATACAAAGTTCAAGACAGCTCCTCTAGAAAACAAAGATAAGTTGAGCCGAAACTATGCAATATAAAACAGACAAATGAGTTCTGCTGTGTGCTCGAGAAAAAAGTTCTTACTCGAACGTGCAGCAGCATACCACCACAGCTGTCAAGTCAGAATTAGATAGGTGCACCGATATCTCCTTTCCTCTCATGTTGGCTTGCACGAACCTCAACATGAGCTCTATTTAGTTTCTTCTGTTAGTTCAGTAGTTTGTAATAGTAAGAAAAGGTGGGCATCAACTTTAACTTCGCTGATCTCCTTTGCAATCCTGATGGTAAAGATATTGGGCATTCTTCTCTGCTTTCAACAACTGGCTTTTCATTTTCAGGCTGCACCAACAGTGATATACAAATAAGAAGCATAGATAAAAGTTGTACGAGATAAAGGTTTAGCTTTGAATTTTATGAAGAACCGGCAAATAAAATAAGAATGGTAATGAGAAAAAATGGAACCGATGCAATAATAACATACCACTGAAGCTGTGAGCCTGGCATTAAGTGCTTCAATCTTTTCTGAATATTCAGAAAGCTTAGATGAATTGGTCCAACTCCCTAACAGGGAGGGCATATTCAAATTAGTCACATGGAAAACATAAGAAATATATATTCACATCCATATGATGTAGAAATATGTACATGAAAATAGTTGAAAAAATCACATTCTGAAATCAAACAAAAATGCTACTGTTAAAAAAAATTCCTCATGCATCCTGCTCCTTTCAATGCCAATCAAACACAACAGCTTTTTCTGGTTACCTGCCAAACAAAAGGAACAAACTGATTAAACTGGAAATCAACATGTGCTGGCACCCAAACCACAGAAACTTAGGACGGATGTGATCTGCAAATATCTGAATCATTTTCCTGCACATCTAACAGCATACAGAAGTGGATCAACATACTGAAATGGCACAGTTGGTCCATGCGACGCTCATCTATATGGCATGAAAAATACACAATCATCATTCACCATTAGCTCCAATTTAGCCAATTCTACCCTTTCCATACCGCAGGACCAACAATAGTCACCTGTTTCATCATCATTTGAGATGGATCCCACGAATTAAACCACATAAAAACTTCACCCTAAGAAACACAAGCACAAATCTGGCAACAAACAACGCCCCCTGCAGGCCTCCACCCGCTTCCATGAGTTTGTTTGGTGAAGCCGACTGAATTGGCAACAGAGAACAAGATGTAGTGTTCCAGATGCATTTGTCAGCTGCAGCCTGCTTTTGCTCCACCATTGGAGACAACGTCGACAAGGAAGGGGGCATCTCCTTCTCGCATCATTAGCAGCCGTTGCATGCTAGCTTCCTCACTGTTGCGGCCTTGCCCCTTGTGGTCGTGGAGAAAAAAAAATGGAAAGTGAAATCGGGATGTATATCTGAGAGAGTACTACGGCTAACCTCGATGTGATGCCTGTACGACGTTGTCCCCCGGCGGCGCAGCTGGGGAGGGGAGCGATGGGACGGACGTTTCTTCATCCGGCGTCCCGCGACGATGTCCCCGGCCGCCTCGCGGCACCGGCGGCAGACACAGGCGCAGGCCACCACGTCTCGCCGCCCGGGCCACCTCTCGGCGCCGGCGTCCACGGGCCGCAGGATGTTCGCGAGCAGCTCGGGGACCAGCGCCGACCACTGCCCCTTTTCGCTGTCCTCCGTGCCCACCTCATGCACGGCGGGGACCTCCGGCGAGACCCTTGCGTTGCCGTCGGCGAGTGGCCGCGCGGGTTCCGAGGAAGATGCGGTGGCGGCGTTGGGTGCCGCCGGCGAGCGGCCGCGCGGGCTCCGAGGAAGATGCGGTGGCGGCGGCGGCGACGTTGGGTCTGGGGCCCGAGGAGGCGGAGGCGCATCGCCACGAGGACGGATACGGAGGCGAGGCAACAATGACATAGTAGGAAGGGAGAGACAGAGGGCGCCGTGATTGACGGCCGGAATGACCGTGGAGGAGGGAGGCCGCGAGATTGAAGGCGGCGGAGGCGGGGTGGGTACAGCGGGAGGGTAAGAAGCTGCGCGGGTGAAAAAAAACCGGAGGAATCGGGAGAAACATTTTACATCACGCAGTTTCTTCGTCGTTTTCGTCGTCGTCATCGTTTTTCAGTGGCCCCGAAACTGTCAGGTGGGACCTCTGTGAGAGGTGGGTATGTTTTCCTTTAGGTGAGAATTGTTTTCAATTTGCTCAACTCTTATAGTATAGATTAAATTCAGGAATCTTAGTAAACAAAGTTAGCAAATATTTGTTTACTAGCCTTCCCTTTTTTCATAGAAATCTCTTTTGGTAATCACTTTCTCAACTTGGTTCTTCCCACCTAATCTCAAAGCTCTCTTAGCATCTAATCAAATCAACCGGCTAAGTTGGAGAGGTAGGAGCAAAGTTTTCGTGAGCAATCAAGGTTCTCAAAAAGTCAAGGCATGAGAGTCCTCTATTACTTATCAATCCTTGATCCGTTGATCATACCTTCCAAATCCTAGGAATCAAGAAGCAAGCAAACAAGGGATCGGTAAAATCTTTTGCTAATTTCTCCTTGTTACGATCTCACCAGCACGGTCAATTCTTCGGACCGTTGGACCCCATCCTTTTCAGTGCCACGACGGTACGACGCCGTAGCGTCGCTCTGCCATCTCTTTTTCCGCGGCCACGATCACTTCGTCGAGACCTCACGGGCCGACCATTATCGAGCCCTGCGCGGCCACCGCTGGATCACTCCGTCAGTCCCTACCTCAGTCGGTTTGGATGACCTGTTGCGTTCCGTTGAGGTATAAAAGGGAAGTCCTCCCGCGATGTTGCCATTACCAAGTCTCGCCTCTTTTGAGCTCGACACCACCATTGCTCTTTGTTCTCTCTCCGGCTAGTTTTTGGCCAACCCACCACTAGCCCATCTTTATCGTTTGTTTCGCCCTCACCGAGCAAGCTGTCCCTCCGTCTTCGTCGACAACCTCCAGAAGAAGCTCGGAAGAAGATCAGGAGAAGAAATCAAGCTGGCGCTGCCGACTATGGCTCAACTCTTGGAGTTGATCGAGTCGCTTCGCTGGACGCTTGTAGGGATGTATCTCTGCATCGCCGGCGGAATCTGTCTTCTTTTAGTTTTTCATGTACACATTCATCGCCCGCTTCCTCATGAGCGACGTTGAGGCAATGAGGAGAGCACCATGTATCTTTTGCCCTATTTGAATTCTCGATGTCGAGAAGTGTGTGAGGATATGTCTTCCTCCCTTTGTAACCCTTATCTTGTTGGAAGGAATCGCCCTAATGTTGTTGTCAAATCTCGGGACGAGATTCTTTTTAAGGGGGTAGGCTGTGACGCCCCAGGTTTTCAATTAAGGATAATTGACGCAAATGACCTCGCCAATCCGGTCAAACACGTTGACCTTGGTCAAATCCGAGTCAACCTGGGTCATCACCTCGAAAACTTAGCTGACAATCCCTAATTATCAACTAATGGTCAACTTTGGGTCAAGCTTTGTCAATTTTGGTCAAACCCTAGCTAAAACCCTACTCAACCCCTTTGACCTCCATAGCCCTTCCAGAACTTTTGTCGCGTTCTCCAAATTTCACCTAAACACTTCAAATTCTCCCAATACAAAAGTTGTGTAGTTTTTCATGGGACACAACTTTCATGTTGAGTGGCATTTGAGATTTGAAGCATAAATGGGTGAAAAACCTTGGTCAACGCAGTTCAGCACTATTCATCGGCGCCATGAAATCTAACAAGTTGGCATGCCATTTGTGCATAATATGTTGATCAAAACACCTATCAGCCTTTTTAAAAGTTGTAGAGGGATGCTAGATCTACAACTTTGATTATCACATCTTGGGGCACTCCAGTTCAAATTTTTGGAGATAATCTTGGTCAAACTCGGCTAAACCAAATTGAATCCCACCGGTTCGCGCCCACGCGCGACGTCGCGTGCGCCTGGCCGCGTCGGCCCACGCCGCCGACCGACCGGGCACAAACACCGGTGCACCGCTGCGACCGCCGAGCAAACCGACTTGCGCCGCCCAACCAACGGCAGCACCGCCGTACTCCGACCGCGCCGACCATGTCCCGCCTCGCCAACTGCGCGTCGCCGCCTTTATGTGCCCATGCCGCGACCATGCCGTCGTGGTTGACTCGCGAACCACCTTTGCAAGCGTCGGTCTCCTATAAAAGGCAGGACCCCCACCTCTCGCGCGAGCCACGGCAGAGCCGCCGCCGGCGCCATTGACGCCCGACGCGGAGCTCCACCTCCCGATCCTCAGCACGGCCGCTTAACCCCTCAAACCGGTACTCAAGCTCCTACTAAAGCTTGCACTGCCGCTTGTTGGCTAACCCTGACCCTCCCTTCGCCGGAATAATCCTCTCCGCGGCCACCGTCGCCGGCCACCGCCGTATCCCCCTCGCCGGCGCTGCCTGACACCAATTCAGACCACCAATCAGTCGATCTAAGCCCCCAGTCGTCCTCCGCTCCTTCCCCGACCCTCTCCCGCCGCGGCCTCGCCGGAATCCGGCGATTCCCGCCGCCGGCCGCCCCAAGGGCCAAATTGCCAGGCTTTTCCTCTTTTCAGGGGCCTGTGCGCAAACAAAGGGTATGGTTGTGAACCTCCAAATCTTTCCAGGGGTCTTCTCGTAAATAGATTCTTTACCCTTTTGTGTGTTTGGATGAAGCTTGTAAAATTCATATAAAATCACAGAAAAATCCTAAAAATGCAAAACCAATTTCGCTGTACTCCTTGTGACTAGACCTACAACTTTTGAAAAGCTTGTATGTACTTTTGAGCTATAGTTTTTGCATGAAAAGTTGAAATGTATTTTACCTAGATCTGTTGTACTGCCAAATCCACACATGATCATGAGCTGATTTTTGGATATGTTGTGAGTACTAGCATGTGTAGGCCTTGTTCAAAAATTTGCACAAAGTTACTGAATGAATCTTTTATTATGAATTATCTTGTATTTATGCCTTTTCTGCCGTAATGATTTTTGTAGCAAAAAGTAAATAGATTTTTGAGCTCTACTTCTGGGAATAGTCATATTATGCCTAGATGCACCTCTTCTGATTTGATCATGATTTTTGGACTGTGATAAATATTTATTCCTGATTTATGCTTGTTTTTAATCATAAATGTGTAGTTCAAGATCTATAATAGCTATGGATGTGTTTGTTGGTTTCCTCGGCTTGTTTTAGACCAGAGAAGGTGTAGGAGAAAGTTTGGCTCCAGAAGTGCTATATTTATTTTTGTGTGCATTTATTTCATTTATGCTAGCTAGAAATGCTATCCTTGGTATATTTATTTTCCTAGCTCCTCCTTGTATGCTTGCTGTTCAGTGTCCTTGTTTTAGATCAGTAGGTTCAGTGAGCTACTTGTTTGGCTTTTTATAAAGCTTTTTGTTGAATAAAAGTGAAGGAACCTTTATAGGCTTGTTAGTATAATAAATGGAAAAATCATTCTTTTGTGTGCTTGAACCCTATGGATGGGTTAGGAAAATGATTTGAGAAGTGAAAACCAACTCCTTGCTATTTGTGCTTTTAAATTAATTATTTATGTTAGATGTGTGCACAATCACCATAGAGAGAAGGATAAATGAGCTTTTATATTAATCTTTAAAAGGAAAAGTGTCCACTATTGTTGTCAAGGTGAATATGGCCAACCATATGCTCCTTGTGGACTGGTTGCTACTGTTTTGATTAAATTAAATTAATTACACTCTAATCTTTGCATGTGCATCCTCCGTGTAGAAGTTCCCGACGGTAGTTACACGCTCGTGCCGGCTGACGAGGACGAGGGAGCAGGAGGAGACGTGCACTACGTGTCCGTAGAGCAAGACCAAGACCAAAGTCTGGAAGGTTGTGTGTCTGCTTGTGCTGACGAAGGCAAGCCCCGGTTTAATCATTAACCTATGTGTTTCATTTAAACTTCTGAATTTATCATTGTTATTTTATGTGCATTTACGTTCAGGAGTTGAATTGAAACCCTAGTTGCATGATCCTTAAGTACCTATGATCTTTTACTAGCATGTTAGGTCGCTAGTTGCTATGCTCTAAGGATCCGGTACAAGTCGAGTGATGTTCGTCACTCGCGAGAATAAGATCTCCTTTATGGAATCACCATATTTATAAATGGATTGCTCATGTGGTAAGAGCATGGAATTTGGGCTCCGGTCCAGTGGCTTCGTTGGTTAAGTGTTTGAAAGTACTAAACACTTGTCAAAAATGGGCACGGTAAGCCTAGTACCTAAATGAGGCGGTACGGGGTTTTACTATCACTACTCTTAGGGTTGCGGCCCCGGGCTCGCCACCTGAGTGCATGCGTGGGGCTGGGTGACCTTGGTGGCGTAGCCTAGATAAACCTTGTACTTAAGACTGTGAGCTATTATCCCCAAACCGAAGAATGACGGGAACCGCCTGGTTGGTGAACTCTTAGTGAGGGCACCTCCCGTGTGTTTAGGTCCACCTTGCAAGGTTTAAATCAATCGATTGTCGGCCTCTCACCGTTATCTGAGACTACTTAATCTACTGGCCATGATATCCCTTTATGATGGAACTTTGTGTAGATTATTATTTGATTAATTGTCTTGTACAACTATGATTGCAATAGTTGCTTATCTAGTAATGATTACTCCTACTAGAACTTGAGCTAAAATGTGAAAGTAAGGATTCACTACTTAGTAGCTTTTTGGCAAACAAACCCACTAGCCAAAAGCCCTGCATGATCAGAGGTAAAGTCTTTCTTTTATACGGGTAAGCCTTGCTGAGTATTAGTATACTCAGCGTTGCTATTTAAATGTTGTTTCCAGGTAATGCATGTGATGTGTGGCCTGGAGAACTTCCACCCGGCTGGAAGCTGGAATGGGTGGGTGATGACGAGTGATTGCATCATGGACAGGCCTCCTATGATGTTGATCGTACCGTTTAGCTATCTTCCGCTATTTTAATAAACTCTGAACCATTTACTTTCATGTCAAGAACCATGGTTTGTAATAATGGACCCTACGGGGAATTTGATGTTAATTTGTAAGGCACTCTGGACTCTCCTTCGTGGGAGTTTTAATGCATACGTTCGATCCTCTCTGTGTGTTTCAAGTGATTTACCAGGCGTAAACCCGGCAACACTCAATGGGATGATTATTTATTATCACTTAATGACCAAATGGAGTGGTTTAGGCGATAGTACGGAATTATCTCGGATGGGGTTGTCACAGTGAACGTCTGGGTGTGTAGAGCTTTGTCTTGTGTTGCTCCTGGTCAGTTCTTGCCAAGTTTCAAATTGGTTTGCTAGGATTTGTAAGGCTCCTTGTTTTCCTCGGTTCGTGTTTCGGAGGTGGTTTTTGTTCCTTGGCCTAGAAGAGTCATTGAGGCTTCCTCGAACATTTCTGTGTAGCTGCTGAGGACCGGAGCGTCCGAGGACCGGTGGATGGTCGCTCCTGGCTGTGATGAGTGATTGACAACGTGGTGTGGACTGATTCTTGGCCGAGTATTGCAGGTGCTGGTTGCGGTTTGATTTGCGTTGGTGCAGGTGAAGAGTGGGCGCGAAAGGTCTATGCCTTGCGGGGCCTCCGAGGAGTGGAGAGACAAGTAGGCCTGACTCGAGGGACCCGGTGGCCAGCGGGGTCAAGTGCGGGCCGCATGGTGGCAAGAAAAGCAAGACGAAGTCGTCGATCGGAGTCGGTGCAGGGTAGCGGCTCACGACCGGAGTCTGCACGCGGGGTTTGCGGCGGTTCACCAGAAAACCGTCAGGTTACTTGGTTGAGCCACAAAACCAAGACCGGAGGCTCGGCGGGCGGAGACGGGATCCGGGCGCGCCGAGAAGCTTCGATGCCGGCGGACGCGTGGCGGGATCGCAGGGCTTGCGTCGGGAGGACGCGGTCTGCGGCGACGGCGTGGCCGTGCGATGAAGAGGAGTGCTACATGACCTATTTGCCCCTGAGGGGTTGTATCACAACTTAAGTGCTAGGGGTAGTGTGGTCTTTTGCCTGGCCCGGAGGGGACTCATATATATTAGCTCTAGGGTTTCCAGGCAAACCATCCATCCGGACTGCTTCTCATTTCCTTGCTCCATAGGGTTAGATTTTTCCTCCGTTTGTAAAGAATTTGACCTCCGAGTGAATGGAAGCTTTCATGGTTGCGTCGATTCTCCGCTTGTAGCTCGTTGGATTTTCGTGTCTTTTTCGAGCTATTTTCGTCAGTTTTTCGTGCGCGGCTTGTTCCTTCGATTCTGAGGTGTTTGGGTTCAGATTTGTTGGTGGGAATCATGGATAGTTGCCTCGTGCATCTTTGTGCTTGATCTTGATCCCCCAAACTCCGAATTCGACCTCCGATTGAAGGATTTCGGTTGGAAACCTAGCTTTGTTCTTGAGCTCGGTAGAATCTCAATTCCTCTCGATTCATTGGATTTGAGGCTACAAATTCGTAGGCATAGCATCTCCTAGAGGCGCTTCACCTTCACCTATGATTTGGTAGCAATCCATTGGTTGAATCGGGGGATCGGGTAGTGGGAAGGTGGTGTTGACCTTCAAGAGGTCGAGTTCGAGCTGCTGTCTGCACACCACGCGGACGGTCCGCGCGCCCCTGGCGGACGGTCCGCGAGGAGGCTTTCAGCCAGCAGTTCGTCGTGTTCTTCGCGAGTTCTTGCGTGCCATTCGTTCGATCCATTTTGTCGGTGGATTTTTGTTGCGCGAAGTTCGCGGACGGTCCGTACTAGAGTGCCGGACGGTCCGTGACGGGGCGGACGGTCCGCGGGCCCATCGCGGATGGTCCGTTATTGAGGGTGCAGTACTGGAGGTTCGAGGGCTATTTTCGAACAGTCCGCCGCAGCCCCGCGGACAGTCCGCCTAGGCCACGCGGACAGTCCGCCAGGTGCTTGCGGACGGTCCGCCTGGTGCAGTGCTGAGTTGCTAAGTCCTTTGCTCCTTGAGTTTCGCTTTCGCTTCAGGATTGTTTGGGGTTTGTTCCTAGGGTTGGTAGGTCCGTGGTGACTACGTGACCTTGGCAAACTCGTGTGGGAATCCTTGGTTGTGAATTTGGGGCATAGGCCGAGTTCTCTCTTTGGAGAAGAATTTTTATCGGCTCCCATTCACTCTCCCCTCTCTGGTCGCCTAATCGGTCCTTCAATTGGTATCAGAGTCGGTTACGGATCTTCGTGATTCTAACCAGTCTAAGATCCAAAGATGGCGTACCAGGAATGGGGTTCGGGTCCTCCACACTTTGATGGTAAGAACTACCATATGTGGCAAAGGCGGATGGCTGCTTTCCTCCGCGGCAAGGGTCAGATCCTGTGAGATGTCACGGTGAACACAGCTTATGTTCATCTAATGAACTTTCTTGCTCCAGGATCGAGGGACATGTTCGACGCCAACAACAAGGCGGTCGACTACCTGTACCGTTCTTTGTGTGAATCCAAATTTGAACGGGTTCGGACAGAGGATTTGGCGTGCAGGATTTGGGAGCAGCTGAAGAATGCTCATGCCAAGAACGCTCAGGTTCAGGCTCGGCTCTTTGCAACCTACCAGAGAGAGTACGAGAATTTCACTCATCTCCCCGGTGAGTCCATAGATGCCATGTTTCAGCGTTTCACGGTGATCGTGAACAACATGAGGGCTAATGTGGCCGTGCTCCCGTATGATGACCATGACAGGGCTGTCAAGCTCTTGCATTCTCTGGATCGTACCGTGTGGAGCGGGAAGGTCGAGGCCATCCTAGAGTCGGAGAAGTATGAGACCCTCACGGTGGACGAGCTGTTTTCCAAGCTCAAGTCGGCCGAGGTGGACCGTGGGGTGCGTGCAAAGATCGAGAACCCAACTGATCCCCATAGTCTGGCTCTCGTATCTGGTTCAAGGACTAATGCTAACATGTCTTCGAGACAATTTTCTTTGTCTTGCCTTGTGTCCATGCCAGATGAGGAGTTCGACGTGCTGGGCGAGGAGGACCTCACATTGCTGAGTAGGCGGTTCGAGCGCATGTACACGAACTGGAAGAGCAACAAGGATGACTCGGGCTCCGACTCCGAGGAAGAGGTAAACAATGACCCATCCTTCTTGATAGCGGAGAATGCTAGGTTGAATGACTTGCTTGACAACCGTGATGATGTGCTTAGAAAGACCAACAAGGAGAAGAGGGAGTATAGGTCTTTGCTTGGAGAGGCTAAGGAGAAGGTGGTTGAGCTAGAATCTTTGCTTGATGATGCTAGGGCTCAAATAGATTCTCTTAAGTCTGCTCATGTTGTGACCAATGAACCTGAATGCACTGATTGTTCCACTTTTCTTGGTGAATTGACTGTGCTTAAGGAGAAGTATGCCTCCAAGGTTGAGGAACTAGATGTGCTTAGGGTTGAGCTAGATGAGATGAAATCTAGGCCCTCCTTGCTAGGTGCTTGTACTTCTTGTCCTGTTTTGCATGAGAAACTAGATGCCTCGCTTGTGTATGCTAGATCTCTAGAGGCTCAGCTGAAAGCTCCTATTCCTACAATTTGCTCCACTTGTGAAATAAATGTTGTGAAGAATATGGAGCTGGCATGCTATGTTGATCATTTGCAGGATGAGAATGATGAGTTGAGAAAGTTGATGGGTTGGTTGTCTGGTCATGTGCCTCAGTTGAGGATAATGATCGAGACATACAAGCGCCAGGATGAGGAAGCGCTTGGGGCAAAGAAAGTGGGTGAGGGTAGTGGTGAGAATGATATCCCAGAGCCACCAAAAACCCACCACAAAAATGCCTTTGTTCCTAAACCGAATCATCTTAGGAACCGACTAGACACAACCCCAGCTCCACCCGTGTTTCCTCCACAAACCGACAACTTCCAGAAACCCATCAAGTTCAAGAGTGACTTGGGGAATGAGTTCTTTGGGAAGAAGGGAGAGAAACCGAGTGAGGAGAAACCGAGTGAGGAGAAACCAGAGCCCAAAGAGAACCCAAAACCAAAGCCAAAACCGAAACCCTTCCATTGTGAGCATTGTGGGAGGGATGGGCACCTTGCTGAGTTCTGCTTCAGGAGGAAGCGTGAGGAGAGGTTGGCTAGAGAGTTGGCCAACAAGGACAGGTACCGCCCTCCTCGTGGTGTGCCTGAGCCTAGGTTGGTGATGAGAGGCAAGGGTATGGTGCGTACCATTTACCCTCGGAAGAGGCGTGAGTTTGTGCCTCGAGGTGAGCCTCCACATAGAGAAGGTGGTAGGCGTGTTGGGTTTGGGCGTGGTGAGTTTGCTGGACGTTCCTTTGCTCGTGGCCAATACGAGTATGGAGGGAACGATCGCAGCTTTAGGTCCCAGAGGAGCTACGGTCCACGATCTCCCCTTCGTGGTACGCGTAGTCCTCCAAGGGGACATGTGGGTGTTCCACCTAGGAGAGATAGGATGGATTTTGCTAACGCCACGTTTGAGCAAATGGCGAGGCACTGGTTTGATTCGTTTTGTACTAACCCCAGTGTTGAGTCCTTTGCTCACTCTCGCTCTCATTTTTTATTTTGCAGGTGGGAGGCATGGAGGACTTTTGGTTGGTCGACTCCGGTTGCTCTCGACACATGACCGGAGATCGACGGTGGTTCTCCAGCCTCACCCCAGTGATGACCAAATAGTACATCACTTTCGAGGATAATGGGAAAGGTAGAGTGCTTTCAGTGGGCACGGTGAAGGTGAGTGAGTCTGTGACTCTTCGGCGTGTTCTCTTGTCAAGTCTTTGGGTTACAATCTTCTCTCTGTTTCTCAACTTCTTGATGAGGGTTTTGAAGTCCGTTTCAAAACGGGCTGTTCTCGTGTTTTGGATTCTCGAGGCGATCTTGTGTGTATGATCGTCCCCGAGGGTCAAATTTTCAGAGCTGATTTTTCTCAGTGTGTTGGCTCTTCTCGTTGTTTGGTTGCTGGTGTTTCGGCGGAGCTTTGGAAATGGCATAGGAGACTAGGTCACTTGAGTTTTGACTTGTTGTCACGCTTGAGTGGGCTAGGATTAGTCCGAGGATTGCCAAAGTTGAAATATCAAAAGGATTTGGTATGTGCTCAGTGTAGGCATGGCAAGATGGTCGCCACCTCTCATCCGCCTCTGACATCCGTTATGACAGAGAGACCATGCGAGTTGTTCCATATGGACTTGGTTGGTCCAGCTCATGTGTGCTCGGCGGGTGGGAAATGGTATGTCCTTGTGATCATGGACGACTACTCTCACTATGCTTGGGTCTTCTTTTTAGCTGACAAGGGGGAGACATTTGGTTTTGTGAGGGATCTAATCTTGAGGTTGAAGAACGAGAGACATGGAGATGTTGTTCGAGCTATTCGTAGCGACAATGGCAGTGAATTTAAAAACTCTCATTTCGAAACCTTTTGTCGTGATTTGGGTCTCGAACATCAGTTTTCTTCTCCCTATGTGGCTTGTCAGAATGGTGTGGTTGAAAGGAAAAATCGTTCCCTTTGTGAGATGGCTCGGACGATGCTCGATGAGCATAGGACTCCGAGGAGATATTGGGCAGAGGCGGTGAATACCGCTTGCCATGTTGGGAACCGTATTTTTCTGAGGGCCTTCTTGAACAAGACGTGCTATGAGCTCATACACGGGCGAGCACCTAGAGTGAGCCATTTCAGGGCTTTTGGTTGTCGGTGCTTCATTCTCAAGAAGGGTAGACTTGATAAGTTTGAGTCGAGGTCTTCCGATGGGATTTTCTTGGGTTATGCTAGTCATTCTCGAGCATTTCGTGTGCTCAACCTTGATACTAACCTAGTCATGGAGACTTGCGAGGTGACCTTCGACGAGACACAACCATACAATTCGTCTGTTTTTGAGTGCGCAGGTGATGATGAAGTTGGCAAGAAGATCTTTGAGGACGAGGAGGATGATGCTGGAGAGGATGATGGTGATGATGGTGAAGCTCCAGCCACGCATGTACCCTCGAATTCCACTACGACGACTACGGTGTAGGACGGTCCATCCCCTACACCGCCTACGGTCCAGCAAGATCAAGTGGAAGCAGCTGCTGAGGGGGAGGTGGTCTCCAGGCGAGAGGCACCGAGGCGCGTTCAAGTTGATCATCCACCCTCAGTAATCATCGGCAACATCAATGAACGTACGACACGGTCGAGGTCCAGAAATGCTTCTCACTTTGCTCATTCAGCTTTTGTTACTACCTTTGAGCCAAAAGACATTGGACACGCTCTGTCTGATCCTAATTGGGTGAATGCCATGCATGAGGAGTTAGACAATTTTGAGAGAAACCAGGTGTGGGAGTTAGTGGAGCCACCACCAAATTGCAAACCTATTGGGACAAAAATGGGTGTGGAAAAACAAAGAGGGAGAAAATGGTGAGGTGGTGAGGAACAAGTCGAGGTTGGTTGCTCAGGGCTATAGTCAGAAGGTGGGGATAGACTATGAGGAGACATTTGCTCCTGTAGCCTGTTTGGAGGCAATTAGGATCCTTCTAGCCTTCTCTGTAGCTAAAGGGTTCAAGTTGTACCAAATGGATGCGAAGAGTGCCTTCTTGAATGGGTTTTTAGATGAAGAAGTTTATGTGAGGCAACCACCGGGCTTTGAGAGTGTTGAGCTTCCCCACAGGGTGTATAGGCTGAGAAAGGCGTTGTATGGGCTGAAACAAGCTCCCCGTGCTTGGTATGGCCGCTTGAGGGGGTTCTTGTTTAGCAAGGGGTTTGAGATGGGCAAGGTAGATAAGACTCTTTTTCTCCTCAGGCAGGGTGATGATATCCTAATTGTTCAGGTATACGTGGATGATATTGTCTTTGGCGGCTCGTCTCACTCTTTGGTTGCGAGGTTTGCAGAGGATATGAGCAAAGAATTCGAGATGTCTATGATGGGAGAATTGCAGTTCTTTCTCGGGCTTCAGATCAAGCAGGCGAAGGAGGGAACCTTTGTACATCAAGCCAAGTACACGAAGGATATCCTCAAGAAGTTCAAGATGGATGACTCAAAGCCCCTGTCGACACCGATGAGTACTACTACAGCGCTTGACGTGGACGAGGATGGAGAGGCCGTGGACCAGAAGGAGTACCGGAGCATGATCGGCTCCCTCTTGTACTTGACGGCTACGAGGCCGGACATCCAGTTTTCTGTGTGTCTGTGCGCTCGTTTTTAGGTGTCGTCGAGGACTTCACATCGGCAGGCCGTCAAGCGGATCTTCAGGTATCTTCGATACACTCCTGAGCTCGGTCTTTGGTACTCGGCGTCCTCTTCCCTTTCGCTTCTTGGTTTTTCGGATGCCGACTTTGCTGGGTGTCGAGTCGATCGGAAATCGACTTCGAGTACTTGCCAGTTTTTGGGTTCTTCGCTTGTTTCTTGGTCTTCACGCAAACAGTCTAGTGTAGCTCAGTCTACCACAGAAGCCGAATATGTTGCTGCCGCTAGTTGTTGCTCCCAGCTGCTTTGGATCACATACACGATGAGTGACTTTGGTGAGGAGTGTTCCCATGTACCTCTCATGTGTGATAGCACGAGTGCCATTAGTGTTGCCAAGAATCCCGTGCTTCACTCCAGAACCAAACACATAGAAGTGAGGTACCACTTTCTGAGAGACAATGTTGAGAAGGGAAACATAGACCTCATCCATGTACCTACAGAAAAGCAGCTTGCTGATATCTTAACCAAGCCTTTGGACCAAGCTACATTCGCTCGTTTGTGAGGAGAGCTTGGAGTTGTTTTTCCTTTTTGAGCTTCCGTTGGGAGGGTTGATGTACATATGCATGTTGCATTTTCATTCTTGTATCATATCATGTTTGCATCTTTGTATCATAGACTGCATTTGTAACATATGTCATAGAGATGTGCTTCTCTCATATGCTTTGCTCACCATGATATGCTAAATATGAGGTTATGACTTTGCTTGTGCTGGTCATGAGATGTATAGCTATGCTCTTGGTAGCTTTGGGATATATATGCTTGTGGATGGCTTTCTTTTTGTAAATATGCTATATGAATCTATCTTGTGAGTAGAATGCCTCTCATGTTCATTTTGGGTGCTTATGGCTATATCTTGCTTAATTTGTGCTTGGAACCATGTTCTTTTCATTTGGGATCAAAGATCCATTTATCATCATGAATGTTTAGCCTACATGCTACCTTGTGGAGAAGCCTAAGCTTCTTTTTGCCGCAAAGGCACTTCATGTACCATGTTTATTTTGTAAATCATGAAAATGGTATGTGAGATGTCTATGCTTGAAAAATTTGCTTCCATGTCATAAATACTTTAAATTTCTTATCTTGGGTGCTAAACCGTTACATGATGTTCACCAATGAGAAGTCTCATCTCTAGAAGTGGACACATGGCTCGGTGGCTTTGACATGACATGAGATAGCTTGTAGGTGTTTGTGATGACCTTATGATGAGAATGTATGACCTTGCATGAAGTTTGTGAGTTATATGTTGTATGTGCTCCTTTTGATCATGTTTAGGTCCTATGCTCATGAGAGGGAAATTTTTTGTGAAAAATGCTTCATTTTCATCATGGTTATGTCACTTGCTTATATGTCCCTTTGTATCTTGTTGGCGATGCTTGTGCTCAAATTGTGGCTATCTTTCTTGTCTCTGTCTCAATTTTAGCATGTTGTAGTGCTTTTTGTATATTTGAGAAGCACATGCTTGCATTTGTAGACTTGATTCATGCATTACCAATAAGGGGGAGGAAAGTACCCAATTCATGCTTCCAGGGGGAGTTTTTGCATCAAGGGAAGGAAAATTGGGAGAAATGCATTTGTTCAGGGGGAGCTTGCATTCATGCATTTGGGAGCTCTTTTTCGCCTGAATTTTAGCTGTGCTCTTTTGCCGATGGTGTCGAGCCCTTTTGCCTCACCTTGAGGAGTCGGCAATTTTGGAGTATTTTATCTCGGTTGTGTCGAGCCGTTGCCCTTGCCTTTGGGGACCGAGATCTTTCTCACTCAAGTGATCTTTTCTTGGCTTTTGTTTTGGCTTTTGATCACTTGCTTGAGTTTTTCTTTTGTTTCTTTTCTTTTTCTCTTTTCTCTGAATTGGTTACTTGTGTGTGTTGTCAATGCACTCATCAAGGGGGAGATTGAGGACCGGAGCGTCCGAGGACCGGTGGATGGTCGCTCCTGGCTGTGATGAGTGATTGACAACGTGGTGTGGACTGACTCTTGGCCGAGTATTGCAGGTGCTGGTTGCGGCTTGATTTGTGTTGGTGCAAGTGAAGAGTGGGCGCGAAAGGTCTATGCCTTGCGGGGCCTCCGAGGAGTGGAGAGACAAGTAGGCCTGACTCGAGGGACCCGGTAGCCAGCGGGGTCAAGTGCGGGCCGCATGGTGGCAAGAAAAGCAAGACGAAGTCGTCGATCGGAGCCGGTGCAGGGTAGCGGCTCACGACCGGAGTCTGCACGCGGGGTTTGCGGCGGTTCACCAGAAAACCGTCGGGTTACTTGGTTGAGCCACAAAACCAAGACCGGAGGCTCGGCGGGCGGAGACGGGATCCGGGCGCGCCGAGAAGGTTCGATGCCGGCGGACGCGTGGCGGGATCGCAGGGCTTGCGTCGGGAGGACGCGGTCTGCGGCGACGGCGTGGCCGTGCGATGAAGAGGAGTGCTACATGACCTATTTGCCCCTGAGGGGTTGTATCACAACTTAAGTGCTAGGGGTAGTGTGGTCTTTTGCCTGGCCCGGAGGGGACTCATATATATTAGCTCTAGGGTTTCCAGGCAAACCATCCATCCGGACTGCTTCTCATTTCCTTGCTCCATAGGGTTAGATTTTTCCTCCGTTTGTAAAGAATTTGACCTCCGAGTGAATGGAAGCTTTCATGGTTGCGTCGATTCTCCGCGTGTAGCTCGTTGGATTTTCGTGTCTTTTTCGAGCTATTTTCGTCGGTTTTTCATGCGCGGCTTGTTCCATCGATTCTGAGGTGTTTGGGTTCGGATTTGTTGGTGGGAATCATGGATAGTTGCCTCGTGCAACTTTGTGCTTGATCTTGATCCCCCAAACTCCGAATTCAACCTCCGATTGAAGGATTTCGGTTGGAAACCTAGCTTTGTTCTTGAGCTCGGTGGAATCTCGATTGTGAGACATGGGTACCCATGGGTCCCCACCGACCAGGGTCCTAGAGGTCCCTGTCAAGTGGACCCGACCTGCCAAAAGCCCTGCCGACCTGCAAGTGGGCCCGGAGACCTTATCCACAGTCCCGACGACCTTAGAAGACCTTGGATGACCTCATCTAGATCGCGGACGACCTGCCAGGCTTGCGGGGCAAGCCTTTCCTTAGATCACGGCGGCAGCGCCGCCAGTAGACCCGAGGATCGTGGGATCCTCTCTGTAATTACGGAAGGCGACCTTCCTAAATCTGTAACCAACCCCGATGAGGGTCCACCGACCTCGAATGGAAACCCTAGCCCGCCGGCCATATAAGGCGGCCTAGAGCTCCATTCGAGGGGAGATCACTTTCCACATAATCCCACCACACTGGACGTAGGGTTTTACTCTCCAGAGGCCTGAACCAGTCTAAAATCCCTTGCGTCCTTGCCATACTCGCCGAGTTCCTTGTTCATCCAAGAACTACCGCTTATGCTCTTAGGTCCTGATCCCCCCATCAATTAACCTACAACCGCTTGGGTAGCCCCCTTGCGGATCTGTCCAGGTCTCACCCCCTGACAGTTGGCGCGCCAGGTAAGGGAGATCAGGAACTCGCTGTGCAGCATAGCGGCCCGATCTGGTGTCGTTTTCCCGGCGAGCATGGCGGACATTCTCGCCGACCCCGTGGAGATCTGCTTCGGTTCCTTCACGGCGACCTCGACCACGCTGGCGGCGGCGACCTCACCAACGGCCTCCGTGGAGGCCCCGGCGACCTTGGATGCCGCCCACAGCTCCGGCAAGAAGTCGAAGACCCACCCGCCCAAACCCTATGATATCGTCCAGGGGATGGAGCGCGTCATCGACATGATGGAGGAAACCCTCCAGATCTGCGAAAAGGCTCAGCGCTCAACGCAGGACGCGTCGCACTGCAGGACCTTCCCATTCGGTCTGCGGTCTCCCAGCGACGTGTACGCACGACAGGCGGCAAAGTCGATCCAGATCCAATCTGGGCGACAGCAACCATCTGGCGACCCTCTCGACGTACCATGCATCTACCACAAGGGTGCACGGCACACGCTCCGTGGCTGTCGGCTGCGGAAGAAGATCGATCAGGAGCGTGACGTCACGCGCGCTACGCAGGCTCCCACGTCTCCGGACGGCGGCGAGTTTCAGAAGGCCCGGATCCGCATCTCCCCCAACACCTAGAGATCCACCCGGCGGCGGTGTCTTGGTGGTCTCAATGAACGACCCACCACGGGTCGGCGCGACGGACTCCGAGGAGGAGCGTCGGATCCAAGCCAACGCGAACCGCGCCTAGAGGCGGGCGGAGGAGCAGCTCCATGCGGTACCCCCGTGTGCCCGCGACTTGCGCCTCGAGTTCGAAGAGGTGGGGCTCCCGACGTTCAACAGCCCCCAGGCCAACTTGGGCGCGGCGTTGGCACGTCTCCAGCAAGCTAACCTTTCGCCCGAGGCCGAAGCAGCCATGGCCTACGTCCGGGTCGCCACAGCTCTGGTGGCGGAGAAGAGCGCGGCGTCCAAGTCGGCTGCATCTACGTCGAGCCGGCACTCGCGCAGCCGATCTAATAGGCCTGCGCATAGCATGCTCCCCACGATCCAGGAGGAGGTCAACCAGCCCGGAGCGAAAGCCGCGCCAGCCGTCGACCTACGCGCCAACCTCGACAAGAATCGGCGCGATCGCGATGCCCGCAGTTACATCGACCAACGTCACCGCGAGCACGAGGAGCGGGAACTCTGACGTCGCCTTGACTACGACCACGAGTACGGTCATCCGAGCGGCGTCCACCGGATCATGGAGCGCGAGGAGCGTGAGCGCCACGACCTCAAGAACCGGCGATGTGCCCAGTACGAGAAAGACTACGACCACCCCAAGGGTCCGGTGCCCAACCCGGACCGTCAGCCTAGATCCCAGATCGTCGCCTCGGCACGGGGTGATGATGCGGCTCAGGTCGGCGACAGCGGCGACGACATGGCACTCACCACCTTCCCTGCGTTGGCACCACATCTCCGGTCGGTCGCCTACCCCGACAACTTCAAGCCCAACATCCAGAAGTACGACGGCCGCTCCGACCCCAACATCTGGCTGTCAACCTACTACGTCGCCGTCAAGGCGGCCGGCGGCAGTTTCGACCACATGGCGGCTTATTTCCCACTGGTGATGGGCGACGCACCGTCGCTCTGGCTCAACAACCTCCCGGCAGGCAGCATCACCGTGGGCCGACCTGTCTCAGGCCTTCACATCGAACTTCCAGGCGACGTACAATCACCCCGGCAACGCCTTCAATCTCGGGAGGGTGACCATGAAGCCCGGTGAGCGGTTACGGGACTACACCAACCGGTTCTTCGAGAACCGCAACACCTGCGTCGGCGTTCGGGACGACCAGGTCGTCGACAGCTACAAGAAAGGTCTCAGGGACCACAAGGTCTTTGAGAAGATCCACGAGTCCGGCGCCGCGACGGTCGCGCCGCTCATGGAGGTCGTCAACAAGCTGATTGACACAGAGGAGGCCCTGGTCAACCAGTTTGACCACGACGGCAAGCAGGATGCCGGCACCTCTGGCGCCGCCAGTGACCCCAGCTCGAAGTTCCGCAAGCGACCTTCGGAGGTCCTCGCGGCGGACGGGCGTCGACCTTCGACGTTCAACGTCGAGGAATTCAACGCGGTGCTGGACAGCCCCTGCACGTTCCACGAAGGGGGTACTCACACAGTCCGCGAGTGCCAGCAGTTCAAGAGGGCATTCTGCACGCCCGAGGACTCCAAGCGACCTAGAAGCGACGGAGATAGGTCATCCTCACGTCGCTACAACAACAACCGCCGCGACGACCAACGTGGCCGCCAAGACAACGAGCGCCGCGACGACCGGCGACGTGACAACCACCCGCCGGAGGATCACCGCGAGGAGCGCGACCTGCCTCCCCCGCCGGAGACAGGCAACCCCAACGGCTCGTTCCATCACGCCAAGAGGTCGATCAACATGACTGTCGGCGGCCTGAAGAGCAGCACGAGCAGGAGGAGGTACCGCAAGGACAGCCGCAAGGTCAAGCTCATCCACACCAAGCCATCGCAGCCCCTGCGTTGGTCAGAGCAGCCCATTACCTTCTCCAGAGCTGATCACTGGGTCCACATCCCGGATCCCGGGTCATACCCGCTGGTCGTCGAGCCCATCGTTGAGGGCGCCCTGCTCGCTCAAACCCTCATCGACGGTGGGAGTGGACTCAACGTCATCTTCGTCGACACCCTGAAGAAGATGGACTTCGACTTCAAGAGGCTTACAGAGTGCGACGAGCCTTTCTTCGGCATCGTGCCCGGCAAGGCGGCCTACCCCATGGGTCGGGTCTCCCTCCCGGTCACGTTCGGCATGGAGGAGAACTTCCGCACAGAATACCTCAGCTTCGAGGTCGCTGACTTCAAGTCGTCCTACCACGCCATCCTAGGTCGCCCCATGCTGGCCAGGTTCATGGCCATCCCGCACTACACCTACCTAGTGCTGAAGATGCCGGCTCCCAACGGAGTCCTCACAGTCTACGACGACCTGCTCATCTCGTTCAAGTGCGACAATGTGGCCCTGGAGATCGCCACGACGAACGCCTACTTCGGTGCCTCGGCTGTCATGGTGGCTGAAGCTAAGAAGGTCGACCCGTCCGACCTGACCGTACCGGAGCAGAAGCGCACCGAGACCGCCCTGGACGCCATGCCATCGACGAAGAAGGTCTGCCTCGGCCTTGCCGACCCAGCCAAGACGGTGGTCATCGGTGACGACCTCGGGGAGAAATAGGAACTCGCGCTCACCAGTTTCCTCCGGGATAATGCTGACATATTCGCATGGACCCCATCGGATATGCCAGGTGTTCCTAGGGAGCTGGCTGAGCACTCCTTGGATGTAAGCAAGACGGCCAAGCCTGTCAAGCAGAAGCTGCGCCGCTTTGCGAAGGATCGCAAGGAGGTCATTAGGGTAGAGGTTTTAAAGCTCTTAGCTGCCGGATTCATTCGCGAATGTAAAAACCTGGTTTGGCTCGCCAACCCGGTGCTTGTACCCAAGAAAACCGGCCAATGGAGAATGTGTATCGACTACACCGATCTCAACCGTCACTGCCCTAAGGACCCCTTCCCTCTTCCGCGCATCGACCAGGTCGTCTACTCCACCGCGAGAAGCGCCCTGTTGTGCTTCCTCGACTGCTACTCGGGCTATCACCAGATAGCCTTGAAGGTCTCTGACCAGGACAAGACGGCATTCATAACGCCGCACGGCATCTACTGCTACACGGCCATGACTTTCGGCCTCAAGAACGCTGGAGCGACCTACCAGAAGGCCATCCAGAAGTGCTTAGAGTCTCAGATCGGCAAGAACGTCGAGGCCTACGTCGACGATGTGGTCGTCAAGACCACCAACGAAGATGACCTCATTGCCGACCTCGCCCAGACCTTCGCCAACCTCCGGGTCTACCGCTGGAAGCTCAACCCGGAGAAGTGCGTCTTCGGTGTCCCATCCGGCAAGCTTCTGGGCTTCATGGTGAGCCACCGTGGCATCGAGGCGAACCCCACCAAGGTCGACGCCATCCGCAGGATGAATCGACCTACTGGGAAGAAAGACCTGATGAAGCTCACCGGCATGATGGTGGCCCTAGGTCGCTTTATCAGCAAGCTTGGAGAGAAAGGTCTGCCTTTCTTCAAGCTCCTGAAAAAGTCTGACAAGTTCAAGTGGACAGACGAGGCGGAACAGGCGCTCGAGGAGCTGAAGACCTTCCTTACGACGCTCCCGGTCATGGTACCCCCGGCACCCAAGGAGACCTTGCTGCTCTACATCTCCGCGTCCACTCAGGTGATCAGCGCGGTGTTGGTGGCCGAGCGACCTGAAGAGGGCCACCAGTACCCCGTCCAGCGACCTGTCTACTACGTCAGCGAGGTTCTATCCGACAGTAAGGTCAGGTACTCGCAACCTCAGAAACTGTTATACGCCATTCTCGTCACGTCGCGCAAGCTGCGACATTATTTCCAGTCGCACAAGATCAAGGTCGTCTCTAGTTTCCCCCTCGAAGAAATCCGACGCAGCCGCGACACCGTGGGACGCATCGTCATGTGGTCGGTCGAGCTGAGCGAATTCAACCTCGAGTTTTGCCCACGGCAGGCCATCAAGTCCCAGATCCTCACCGATTTCGTCTCCGAGTGGACGGAGACCCATCAGCCTCCGCCAGCGGAGAAGCCGGAGCACTGGAAGATGTACTTCGACGGTTCCCTGAACCTTGAAGGCGCAGGCGCAGGCGTCCTCTTCATCTCGCCCCAGGGCGATCACCTGAAGTACGTCTTACAGATCCACTACAAGGCGTCCAACAACGGCGCCGAGTACGAGGCCCTAATCCATGGGCTGCGCATCGTTGTTTCCCTCGGAATCAAGCGACTCATTGCTTACGGCGACTCCAAGGTCGTCATCGACCAAGTCAACAAGGCATGCGACGTCAAGAAGGAGACAATGAATGCCTACTGCGCCGAGGTGCGCAAGCTCGAGGATCACTTCGAAGGTCTAGAGTTCCATCACGTCTCCCGTGACAATAACGTGGTGGCCGACGTGCTCTCCAAGCTGGGGTCCAAGCGCGCGCTGGTACCGGCCGGCGTATTCATTCAAGACCTGCGCAAGCCATCGATCAGACTCCTCAGTGACCCAGAGACGTCGCCCAGTGACGTACCGGGTAGCCGCGACGTCCTCATGGCGGAGGCCGAAGATGACTGGCGCCTCGACTTCATCGCCTACATCATGAGAAACGCATCCCAGAAGACAAGGTCGAGCGCGAAAAGATCATCAGAAGGATAGCCAACTACGTCGTCATCGGCACCGAGCTGTACCGGAGGTCCGTCTCCAATGGTGTGCTAATGAAGTGCATCCTCCGGTCTGAGGGTCTTGAGCTCCTGCAAGAGATCCATGGCGGGGAATGCGGCAACCACGCAGCCTCCGCAAACCTGGTGGGAAAAGCCTATAGGTCGGGCTTCTACTGGCCTACCGCCCTGGCTGATGCTCAAGACCTGGTTCGGCGATGCAAGGGCTGCCAGTTCTTCGCCAAGCAACAGCACGTCCCGGCTCAAGTTCTGAGGACAATTCCACCGTCCTGGCCCTTTGCCATATGGGGCCTTGACTCGGTGGGACCATTCAAGACGGCCCCTGGCGGCTACAAGCACATCCTGGTGGCGGTGGACAAATTCACCAAGTGGATCGAGGTCCGCGCCGTTGCCACGGTCACGTCGAAAGAGGCCGCGAAGTTCATCAAGGACATCACCCATCGGTTCAGGGTACCTAATAGGATCGTCACCGACCTGGGCAAGGCGTTTACAGGGTCAGACTTCTGGGATTTTTGCTAGGATAGCCTCATCAACGTCTACTACTCCTAGGTCGAGCGAGCAAATGGCATGGTGCTTCAAGCCGTGAAAGACCGCATCTTCGACGACGCTTCGCAGTACGCGACCAGATGGCATGCAGAGCTGCCTCACGTCATCTGGGGTCTCCGAACCCAGGTCAGCTCGGTCACGGGATACTCACCCTTCTTCCTGGTGTACAGATCAGAGGCGGTCCTCCCAATCGACGTAGCCTTCGGTGCCCCGCGCATCCAACACTACGAGGAAGGGACGGCCGAGGAAACACGCAAGGTCGACCTTGATAGCATTGAAGAACACCGCGTAGCCGCGCTAATGCGACACACGCGGTATAAGCAGCAGCTGCGACATTATCATGACCGCAACGTGCGGGAGCGATCCTTCAACGTGGGAGACCTTGTCCTACGTCGGATCCAAAGCACCAAGGGAATGCACAAGCTCTCTGCCCCTTGGGAAGGCCCCTTCATCGTGATGGAAGTCGTCAGCCCATCGACCTACCGCCTCCAGTGGGCCGACGGCCAAGGCGTTCCTAACGTCTGGAATATCGAGCATTTACGTCGCTTCTATCCTTAGAAGATCTGTATCAAAATAAAGCTATGTACTCTCCCCCTTTGTAATTTCAATATAATAAAGAAAGAGATCCCCTGTTCGGCAACCCCTCTGTCGACCTGTGTTTTGATTTCCCTTTTTACTTTAAGTTCTATTCCCTTCCCCCTCGAAGCGCTCGGGGGCTTGGTCTAGGTCAGGTCTTGAAACGCTCAGGGGCTTGGCTTCGCCAACCTAAGGGTCTCACGGATTTTTGTTTACATTTTACGCTTTCGAGTCCCTGCCATTTAGTTAGCTTCTGCTTCCGTTATAAACGTTCCTAAGTCTCTGGTTCAAAAGACCTAGGGTCCACGACCCCCCTCCGCGCGCCAGTCGTGCCTAAGTCCCCACACTGGGCCAAACGATCGGTAACCCGTTCCTCCACTGAGTTGGGTGAGCGGAGGGTTTATCTTGCGACCTAGTTACTTTCGACGTGCATAATGAAAGCGCCATGTTAAACCATGCATACATCTCTTGTTGAGCAAAAGCTTTTTAATAGTGCAAGTTTATTTACATAGCTCATCGACCTAACCCACGTCTAAAAAGTTCCTTTCAGCACCACCTCAATCAGTGCCGAAGTCAAACTTCTTGACGACCTCCCCCGCAGCCGCTACGACGTCTTCACGCCTGAGGAGGCCCGACAGGTCCACGTCTTCTGAGACCTTCTGCAGGTCGAACGACGGGTCGTGGTACTTGACGGTTGACAACGCCGCGGCCGCCGCAAGGTTGGCGGTGTCCAGGAGTAGGCCCTTGATGTGACCTTCAGCCTCGTCCAGCCGGTCGATCAGCGGCTTGGGTTCAGCCCCTTCCTCTTGCAGGACGTAGAGGTCCATGACATACTGGGCGGCGTCTTTGAGCTCACCCAGCTCTTTCTCAAGACCTGCATTACAAGAAAGCAGAATCAGAACCATGCCCAGCCGCGACACGTCGGCCAACTCTCAAACAACAAGCAAGATGCTAACCTCGCCAGGTCTCTGTGGACTTCTCCTTGATGGCCGTGAGCTGGCTCTTGATCGTGGTCAGCTCTTTCTTGAGGGCCTCCTCGGTCTCTCGAGCACCTGCAGCGATTCAAGGTCGACGAGTCATGACCAAGACCTTACAAAAGCACACGGAGTCGGCCCAGGGCAACGGTGAGAACGTACCCTCTACAACGGCCTGGAGGTCAGAGGCCGCGTCCTTGGCCTTCCGCTCGGTGTCCTCCAGCTTCTTCTTCAGGTCGGCCGCGTCCTTGTGCGCCTGGCGCGCCATGGCCTCCTTGACGCGGTGGATCTCGCGCGCGGCCGCAACTTCGGCCTGCAACTTCGCCTCACGAGCCGCGGCGGCCTCTGCGTGCGCGTTTGCCGCCTCCCGCAGCAGACCTGTCCGTGCTTGTGCCCGCTCGGCAAGGGACTGCACATCAAACAAGACAGATCATTAAACCTCATGGCAATCAAATACCCGAAGCAAGAACCTAAGGAACTCAACAAAGGTCCTCACCAGCAGCACGGTCCCGATTGTGAGCGCTGCCTCCTTGAACGTCTCCAGGTCTTGGCGGTCAGTAACGACCTCCGCCTCCCACGGGGTGCCGGCGTAAAGACACCGGTCTTCGTCGTTCACCGCCTCTATGCCCTCGTCAATGATGCCCTGTGGAGGTGGTGCCTCCTGCGGGTCAGAGGTGCCGCGGTCACTGCCCTCACCCCCAGTGGTGGGAGGTGCACTAGTCCCGGCCTTATCTGCCACGGACGCCGCCGTCACCCCAACTCCGGCGGTCGCGCTCGTCACGTCGGCCGCTGAAGCTGCCGGTGACTCCACCACCGGCGTCTCTGGGACCTTGCTCCCAAACGCCTCCTGGCCCGAGGCATTCTTCCCGCTCTCCGATGTCGTCGGAGGAACCCTGCTCATGAAAAGGCGACCTAAGCAAACTACCAATGGACAGCGGAAAAACAAAGCTACGTCATGAGCAGGACAACCGACTTACTTGGTTGCCGACCTAAGATTCGGCTTGCAAGGCTTGGGCGGGGCCTTCTTCAACCTCTTGTTCGACCCAACGTCGTCCGCTGGGCCGGTGCTTGATGTAGATCACCCCTGCGCCCCGGGCACCGGGCAGGGCATCTCCGCCGCCTGCCTTCCCGGCGACGGAGCCGTTGTTGCCTTCGGCGACTGCACGTCACCCTCGTCTTCTTCAACATCGATGGTTTCGACGTCGGAACTCATCGTGGTGGTGTCCGCCGAGACCGCGGACCTGGTCTGCTTCCCCCTCCTCTTCTTCGCCTCCGTGACCTGGGCCGCGGCCTGGGAGGCGGGTATCTTCCCCGCGGTCTGCCGCGTGCGTCGCAGCGTGGCGACCTTGGACGGAGCCCCGCGTGACACGGCGGGCGCCTCGCTGTCACTCCCCACCGTCGAGTCAGAGACGTACTCGTTGACGGGAGGAGGTGGCGCCGCTTGCACGTCCGCCACGTCGCGGACCTTGTAGCTGCGCTGGTCCTCATCGCGTAGCGGTGCCGGGCACCAGTAGATGCCTTCGCGGTGCTGCAAAACAAGATGTAAACATTCCATCAGAACCAAGACGTGTACTCAAAGAACCTCAGATTGAAGAAAGGCCAAGGTCGAAAACTCACCGGGTCGGAAGGGCTGTACATCCCTAACGCCTTGGGGCACTCCTTGTTGCGGATCCGCCAGCCGAAGATGTTCTTCGTGCGAGCTATCATCTCTGCCTTGGAGACCTTGCGCTGCGCGACTCGGGTCAGGTCAGATTGACCCCAATATTCAAAGGCCGGATGGGCCCGGTCCTGGAGAGGCTGGATAAGACGGCGGCAGAAACTGATGGCCATTGCGGCACCGGTCAGCCCCTCCACCTTGAGCTGCTCCAGGTCGTCCAGCAAGGGCTTGAGCTCTTGGGTGTCCAGCGGTGCCAGCTGGTTGGTCCATTCCGGGCCTACGACCGGAATCCGCTCCGTCCTCTCCCTCAGCGCCGGCGCGGGGTTGTCGAGGTAGAACCACCCCTGCTTCCAGTCGGTGGTGTTGTCGGGGAGCGCCAGGTCGATGTACTCCGGCTTCATGTTCCGACGTAACATGAAGCTGACGCTGCCGACGACCACACCCTTGCCCGTCTTCTTCAGCTCGAAGAAGGGGCGCCAGAGGTGGAAATGAGGCGCGATGCCGAGGTAGGCCTCGCAGAGGTGGATGAAGGTCGCGATGATCGTGATCGAGTTGGGCGCCAGATGCACCAACTCGATGCGGTAGAAGTGCAGCAGCCCGCGCAGGAAGTCGACCGCGGGGACACCGAATCCGCGCTCGATGTGCGCGAGGAAGACGACGGTCTCGCTGGTCCCCTCTGTCGGGAACGCCTCGCCCTCCGCCGGCCTCCACCCGACCTACGATTTGGGCCGCAGCAGCCCGCGGTCGACCAGTGACTGAATCTGCTCTTCAGTCACCGTCGACGTCTCCCAGACGATGCTTGGATCCGGGATCGCCGGCTTCTCCATCTTGCCCTCTTCGAATCTGATGCACTTGGATCTAAAGGTCACCAGCGAATTAATTCGCATGCGATGGTGCGGCGGCGATGGACCTAAGCTCGGCGGTGCTCTCGCTTTTCTGTGCACGGCGCGATGGCAGCAACCCTAGCTCTGAGTGGAAATGGAAGCAAGTGGAGGCCCCTGGGCCGCGGGTCGGCCTTATATAGCCGGGACCCAGCGCTGCAACGGGCGGCGGGGCCCCGAGGTCTATCCGGCGCAATTTACGGCGACCCAACGGTCCGGCACCCTCAACGGATCTATCGCCAACGACTCTCTTCGGCCTAATGGCTACTTGGCAGTAACGGCTAGTTCCGTGCGGGAATCTGCGTTCGCCGGCCTTCGTGCGGGGTTTCAGCCGACGTGGACTCGTTATGCCCCACTTTAAGCCCCCTAATATCAGTAATCCAACTTTGCATTCAAGGTCGCCAGCGACCTACAGTTGACCTGCTCTAGGTTGCCCAGGCTCCAACAGTCTCAAGGTCGTCTCGACCTCTTTACACAAGGGTTTACTTCACACCCCTTAGACCAGGTCGCCTACACGCCTTCTAGGTCTCTACGACCTACAGCGGCCCCCACATCAACGGCCCCGTGCTTAATGGCTCTACTGCCTGTTGACGACCTCCGTGGTCCTATTTACAGCGCTTCGCTGCGGCCTTGGCGCCTGTCAGGTCGATCTCGACCTCTACACCTCAGGGTTGATGCCCCTGCGCTGCGTCACTACGTAAGCGGCCGTGGTGACCCAGGTCGTCACGGGCAGTCACATCAGGTGTTATGACCTTCCTAAGGTCGGCGTAACGCCACAACAGTGCCGAGACCTTGGCCACGCCATTGCTGTCTCGGGTGCTCCAATCACAGTCATCGACAGAGATGAGCGGCTATTCAGTACTCATGTACAGCAGCTACAAAGTTACAAAAGACCTTGGCCCAAGGCCAAGTTACAAGATACAAACATGTTAAAGGTCCCGATCTACCTTACATGGTGCAAGCGGCGCAACCTAGACTGATAGAGCGCGTCGCAAGCTTTCTTCTAGCTTCAGGACCTCTTTGGAGCCCTCCACCGACGGCAAGGTCGTGGCTGCCACACAGCCACCTGTACTCCAGCCCCAGAAGGTTTCCTGTGGAGTCCCATCTTTTGCTAGGGTGCTCTCACAAGATCCCAAATGGAACCAGCTCCGCCTTCGACCTCCCCCGGTGCAGCACAGCGACCTCCAACACCATATTAGGCCTTTCCTTGCAAGGCCCGTCATGGCATGTACTGCCCCATGCTGCACCTGGATTCTTCGCTGGGCGCGGGTGTACAGGTTGGTGGAGTTCTCCCAACTTCGCAAGCATTCTTCTAGCTTCAAGGGATGATACCTCAGCTCTGTACTCGGGCGGACGCACACACAGCCAGGGTGTGACTATATTATCAACTGAAGTTGCCATGGTGCTTTTTCTGGATTTGGCTAGCCGAAGGGTCTTGGGTACCTATTTATAGCAAAGGAGCTCAGCATTGGTGGCCATCCAACGGGCTGATGGTGTGGCGGCCTTATCAAGACACTGTTGGCACGTGGATCGCGAGGTCTTTGTCCGTTACCGGAAGCTCTGGCACGTCTGCTGCAGGCCTGATGACACCTTTTAAGACCTTGTCTGTTAGCGGTGGCGGCGGCATCTCCATACAGGGGGCAGGCTCTGCACCGATACAGTGCGCCCGTGGGTCGCTAGATGACAACAACCCTGGTCACCCAGTGTCCTGGTGCGGAGATTCTCGTCGGTTTGTTTGTTTCTCAAGGGAAGAGCATCTGTTTCCTCAACAAAAGGCCGTAGGTCGCGGACTTATTCTTCGAGCATCAACCCGACCTTTTAGGTCGCCTTACTGCTCGGGGGCTACTCTACGAGTGCGTCTGTGCGACGCCCTCTTTTCTCCACATCGCCTCGACCTACTGGAAGCACGCTTCCGATACGTCTCCGCTCGACCTCCCGTTGGTCAGCGTTGCGACCTTCCTTGAAGGTGCGATGGCTTCGCCTGATTCTGTTCAGGTCGGGGGTTCTTCTGGCGATCATGGTGCCTTGTCTTCACTTCAAGCCTCTGGACCTACTTCCCAGCGACTTGATGTTTGTCTTCGTCCGCGCCCAGGAGGATTTTCTTTTTTGGATCCCTGTGCACCCTATGCGACTTCATCGCCGTCACGTCTTCGCTCTGCTTCGACGTAACTTCGCCTCTGCCGCTTCGCCTACACGTCGATCGGGGGCTTGTGAGACATGGGTACCCATGGGTCCCCACCGACCAGGGTCCTAGAGGTCTCTGTCAAGTGGACCCGACCTGCCAGAAGCCCTGCCGACCTGCCAGTGGGCCCGGAGACCTTATCCACTATCCTGGCGACCTTGGAAGACCTTGGACGACCTCATCTAGATCGCGGACGACCTGCCAGGCTTGCGGGGCAAGCCTTTCCTTAGATCACGGTATCGCGGGATCCTCTCTGTAATTATGGAAGGCGACCTTCCTAAATCTGTAATCAACCCCGATGAGGGTCCACCGACCTCGAATGGAAACCCTAGCCCGTCGGCCATATAAGGCGGTCTAGAGCTCCATTCGAGGGGAGATCACTTTCCACATAATCCCACCACACTGGACATAGGGTTTTACTCTCCGGAGGCCTGAACCAATCTAAAATCCCTTGCGTCCTTGCCATACTCGCCGAGTTCCGAGTTCATCCAAGAACTACCGCTTACGCTCTTAGGTCCTGATCCCCCCATCAATTAACCTACAACCGCTTGGGTAGCACCCTTGCGGATCTGTCCAGGTCTCACCCCCTGACATCGATTCCTCTCGATTCATTGGGTTTGAGGCTACAAATTCGTAGGCATAGCATCTCCTAGAGGCACTTCACCTTCACCTATGATTTGGTAGCAATCCATTGGTTGAATCGGGGGATCGGGTAGTGGGAAGGTGGTGTTGACCTTCAAGAGGTCGAGTTCGAGCTGCTGTCTGCGCACCACGCGGACGGTCCGTGCGCCCCTGGCGGACGGTCCGCAAGGAGGCTTTCAGCCAGCAGTTCGTCGTGTTCTTCACGAGTTCTTGCGTGCCTTTCGTTCGATCCATTTTGTCGGTGGATTTTTGTTGCACGAAGTTCGCGGACGGTCCGTACTAGAGTGTCGGACGGTCCGTGATAGGGCGGACGGTCCGCGGGCCCATCGCGGACGGTCTGTTATTGAGGGTGCAGTACTGGAGGTTCGAGGGCTATTTTCGGACGGTCCGCCGCAGCCCCGCGGACAGTCCGCCAAGGCCACGCGGACAGTCCGCCTGGTGCTTGCGGACGGTCCGCCTGGTGCAGTACTGAGTTGCTAAGTCCTTTGCTCCTTGAGTTTCGCTTTCGCTACGGGATTATTTGGGGTTTGTTCCTAGGGTTGGTAGGTCCGTGGTGACTACATGACCTTGGCAAACTCGTGTGGAAATCCTTGGTTGTGAATTTGGGGCATAGGTCGAGTTCTCTCTTTGGAGAAGAATTTTTATCAGCTCCCATTCACTCCCCCCCTCTCTGGTCACCTAATCGGTCCTTCAGCTACTGCTTCCACCGGTCTAACGGTGCCACCGGTCTGACCGGCGTGCACCATCGGTCTGATCGGTGCAGCCCAGGTAGCAAGCTGTGCAGTTTTCCACTGTGTGTTGAGTGTGTTTGTTTTGGTTGGAAGCATTGTTTGTTCCTAGGGTCAGTAGCTCTCCAGTGGTTGCGTGATCTTGGCAAACTTGGGTTGTTCGAGTCGGAGAAGTATTTGGGATGGCCGTACTCATCTTGTTGGAGAAGACATCTCCCTCGAGAAGAATTTTTATCGTCTCCCATTCACTCCCGCCTCTCTAGTTCGCCATTCCGATCCTTCACATGAGAACGTTGTATCTAAGACTATACTAGTTTAAACTTCCGCTACCATCCCTGAATTGTGAAAGTGCCTCTAGGCCCCTAAGTGGATTTTGGTGAATTGAATGACAAAGCGATTAAAGGACTAATGTATTTGTCTAAGATTGTGAGCAGGTTTTATTTATATATTCATGAGCAATTATTGAAGTATTTATTTATGGATGAATGTTATATGGCTCACATTGGAGAAGACAAATATATGGATGATCCTATTGCATAAGTGACAAATATCAAGTAATAAATGAAGACAAATATTGGGATAATTTGAGAAGGTCAATTCATGGTCTCCCATATGAAGACGTAGCTTGATTAAAATTACAAGGATCATAAAAGAGAAGATAGTAATTCTCTAAGTCAAATGCAAGGCTTCATGTGTTTGTTGAAAGAGGACATAAGGATGAGTGTACACATTATGGTTCTAATTTGGAAGCTTGCACATTCGTTGTCAATCAAGATCAAGCATTTGAAGCGGGTTTTCAAATGAAGGTTAATTGTGTATGAAGCAAGTGGAACTCAAAAGTAGATTGGATAAGTGATGAAGAGATCAACCGAGATGTCTAGGGTGAGGGACTAAGCAATCTTTGGGGCCGTAGCTAAGCCGCCATTTCGTGTTTTGCTAAGGTGAAGTTCTAGCATCCGTGGGGTCTCCAAGTATCATATCCAAACCTTAACTGAGGGAAGCAATGCAAGTCATCACCATGTTAAGATTGGCAATATGGAGTGACTTATGGATTCAAGTGTGCATTCCTATGCTAGATGGAAAGATCCTAAGTCATTAGCTCAAGTGTGGACGTGCTCAAGTCAAAGGCTATGTTGAAAGCCCTCAAGTGGATATTGATCAAGTATGGCAAGATTGAAGATGTTCAAGCTCAAGAGATCAACAAAGTGTTCTTAGTTATTCTTGAGTATAGGTATGCCGTACTATCAAGAGGGATGCAACTTAGCGAGTTGACCAAGTCAAAGTGCTCATTAGTTGACCTAAGTGAGATCTAGCCTAAGAGTGTGCTAACAAACCCTCCTAACCTAACCTGAGCCACTTCATCTCTTTGGTGATGTGTTAGTATCGTAGAAAGGGTTTTGGGGGTGTCTCGGGCCTGACCGGTCTGACCGGTCAGGGGCACCGGTCTGACCGGTGCCGCTAGCCCCAACGGCTAGTTTTTCGAACACCGGTCTGACCGGTGTGGGGCACCGGTCTGACCGGTGCCGCTCGTGGACCAACGGCTAGTTTTCTCCTTTGAGGGGTATAAATACCCCAAGCTTTCTTCAGTTGAAGTTTGCTGTTTCTAGTGACATTGCTGAGGTCCCAAGCCTTTCCTAACAAGCTCTAAGCCTTAGTGGCTCTCCCCAACCCTCTCTTTGTGAGATTTGTGGATTCAAGCCATATCCTTGGTGTTGGGTTGAGAGAGTGAGCTCAAGAGCGACCTTGTGAGCTATCAAGAGCATTTCCATAGCTTGAGCACTTTGGTTTCGCGTCTACAAGCTTTGAAGCGTTTGTTACTCTTGGAGGTTTGCCTCCTAGACGGCTAGGCGTCGCCGGCTAGCTCCCAACGTTGTGGTGAGCAGCGGGAAGTTTGTAAGGGCTGCGATCTTGCCTCTTCGTGGAAAAGATCCCCTTAGTGGAAAGGAGGAAAGTGGTTGAAAGAGACCCGGCTTGTTGTGGGAATTGTCCCTTACAAGCTCCTCAACGGAGACGTAGCCATTCCTTAGTGGGTGGTGAACTTCGGGAAACAAATCCTTTGCTTCTTCGTGTGGTTTGACTCTCTAAGTTGTTTTTCTAGCATATTTGTTTTGCTTCCGCTTCGATCTACTTGGGTGTGCTACTTGTGTGTGCAGGGCTCATTACCTTGCTTGTGATCATCTACAAAGGCCACTCACCAAGTTTGGTTCGTGCTAGAAGTCAAGAGGTGCTTGAAGTTGTTTTTGCAGGTGCTCTGTGCTACACCGGTCTGACCGGTGAGGTGCACCGGTCTGACCGGTGCCTCCTGTGAAGTCCAGTGCTTGACCGGTCTGACCGGTCATCACCACCGGTCTGACCGGTGGAACACTGTCAGCTCAAGTGATCGGGGAAGAAGAGTTTAATTTGGTCGTCACGCCTATTCACCCCCCCTCTAGGCGACATCAAGGTCCTTTCAAATTGAGCATTACAAAAAAAGGTGTCCTTGTTTCAATGTAGCAACCCAAGGTAGATGTAAACAAGAGCGGGAACCATCCAAAACAACATATGTGTCCATATTCATGATCCATCAATGATAACAAAATTGGAGAGCTTCCAGTTTTGCATCAGCTTCTTGCAAGTAGTAACTACTTCAGCTCCATTGCATGTTCCATAAAAACTACCAGTTGATCAGAACAAAGGGAATGGTGACTAAACTCAGCTTAGGTGTTTTTATTTAAAATATAATAGATCATCAACTGCCAGTTACATACTATCCAACAAAACATTAGTATCATTGAATGAAAGTAAAAAAACATAGATAATTAACAATACTACAAACTATCATCTTATAACTAACAATAATTACAAACAAACATGAGTTTTCTCTCAAAAGAATCAACATAAAAAACTATAGGCTACATTAAAATGCATTCCTTGGAAAAAAAACTATCACCAGTCACAACTTATTTGATAATCGAGTAAATATTGTAAGATTTCAATATTACAGTTTCTACAATACAGACACACATACTACAGTTAAGCTAAGCAACAATGCTACTTTAATACTGTTCAGAATCATGTGATTTTTAAGCTAAGCAGTTAAGCTAAGTTGTGAACCATGACAAAGAAAATCAACAAGTATATAGTTAAACATGAACTTCATTCACTATAGAAGTGCAGTATCGGCTAAAAATAATGCAGGTAGAATGTTAAACAAATATGAACACACAAGAACACCGCAACCAGCAAAATAAGAGACAAATAGTAAATCAATGCACAATTGACACAACAAAATGTACCTCTGTATGCTCAGTGACCTTGAAAGCAGAGATAAAAACAACCCAGTAGAGGTAAGTTGTCAGTACTATTGTCCATCGAGTCAAAGCCATCTCAATCTTTTAACTCTCTGCAAAAAAAATTGCATTTCAAAAAATTTGGTAATCGACACCTCATACATAACTTGCTCTTGTGACAAAATTTATGCGCACACACACCTTGCCTTAAGGATAGGAAAATCGTTGTCCCATACAAACACAATGAATAGAAACCCGGTAAGGAAGATGACTATGTTGAGCAAAGTGTAGACATCCTCAGGTGTGATAAGGAAAACAAAAAAGTGAGAAATACCTACACATAAAATAGTCATCAAGCAAGTCATGGTTGAGATTAAACTTAATGACTCCTTAACCCTGATAGTGTAAGTAAACGTCGAAAACATTGATGATGAGCCATTGCCTCCTCAAAGTATATGTTTTGAAAATTCAAGTGTCATTCTTGACGCAAATTCCGGAATTGATCATCAAAACGAATCAATTCAAGGAGATAGAACAATAGATGTTGCTGCGCAATACAAATCTTCAATTGATGGTGCTGATCTACAAAGTATTGCAGCTCCATCTATGTCAAAGCTGAAGATTGCAACTTTGTTTCACAGGGGAGAGGATGACGAGCCCACGACTCCTCAAATTACTTCATCGGCTACTTTTGGAAAGAAGTGCAAGGCTTCAAATATTTCAGCCCTCAATAATACAATGGAAAGACCTTTTATGCAGTTTGGTTCTTTTGGTATATGGCAACATGATATGAACGATGGGGTTGTTTATGTTATTAACACCAATTCAACCAAGACCATGTTTGTTGGGGCTAATCTACGCAAGAGTATAATAGAAAAGACTTCCTTTTTCGAGTATGATAAGACTTTGGTTCGGATCAAACAAGGAGTTTAAAGATTGGAAGGTTTGAACTCAATTCGGATTGCCATGTCACAGTTTTACAAGCCTAGAGTAAATTGGCCATATCTCCCACGTATGAATTCTGTTTTTATTGTTTATAAGTACTTGATAAAAAGGAACTTTTGTACCCTTTCTAATGGATACAAGCCCATTGTCAGATTCCATTTGTACGAGTCACAGACGTCAAAACAAGTGACAGGTCGTGTCGAGTCCGAGTGAGTTTTGACTCGCGTTTGAGTCACAATTGGAGTTTAGGCTAGCATGCGAGCCTTATAGCCTAGGGCCGGCACCCTTGTATGGCCAGACGATATTTTTCATTGTGTTTTTGCTCTTGGTTTAGTCCAGAGGAAACCTAGAAGGAGGGCATCCCTTCTTCTTTACCTTGATGCTGATCCAAGTTGGATTGGTGGAGGAGGACATGATCAGGTGCATGTTACCTAGGTACGTACTTGATTTCTTAAGATATCCCCTCTTTTGATCGTGGGTGTTGCTACTCACGGGTGGGAGAATTACCTGGTGTTTTGGTCGCAAACTTGTAAGTTGATCCCCTATATCTATTTGTTGGATATTTGATTGATTAAGAGTTACCTTGTGTGACAACCCCATCCGAGATAATTCTGTACTATCGCCTAAACCACTCCATTTGGTCATTAAGCGATAATAAAGATTCATCCCGTTGAGTGTTGCCGGGTTTACGCCTGATAAATCACTTGAAAACACAGAGAGGATCGAACGTATGCATTAAACTCCCGCGAAGGAGAGTCCAGAGTGCCTTACAAATTAATACCACATCCGTATGCACCGGAGTGATTAGATTAATACTAATCACATGTTTTACAATAAAACTTGCCAAGATTGATTGGATTTTGAAAATCCGTTGAATCGTTAAGGAATAATCTAGATCGAGAGGCCCTAGAGGGAATTTTGGGTTCTTTAAGGTGGCATAAGAATCTATGGTTTATTTTGCTAACTTCCAGCACTTTACTTTATGTCAGACTTACTTTCTTGCACAACCAAACTAGATGAGCCATGTGTTTTATACGTGTGCTGTGCCGCATCACGGGAATTGCGAGGGTTGATGGAGTGATCTATTCAACGGATCCCATCTTCTCGGCTGGTCGCTCACGTGTTTTATACGTGTGCTTTCCGTATGAAGTCATACGAAGGATGACATGCTCTATTCAAGATGAACATGTCATGGGTTGTGATGTCGCCACGTTTTGCCATACGTGTGCATTCCGCATGACGAATATGCGAGGCAAGGATACACTCCATTCAAACGGAGGATGTCCGAGGTTGGACGCTGTCCATGCAGCGGCTTGACGCATGGATACCGTTTCTATAGTGAACGGTAATGTATGTGGATGCTTCCGTGACGTGCTGGCACGGGAGGTTCGTTTTCTGCAGGTACACTAACAACGTTTCGTAAGTCGTTAAATGCGAATCGAATAGCTCCGACTAGTTATTTTAAGGAGAGCCGATTATAAGCTTGCCACCGGCACTAACTACGTCTTTTGGGATCCAGGTGTGTGAGGTCGTTTAAGGCGTGTGCATCATGAATAAAATCTTGATGAACCTAAAAATTGTTGTTGCATGTTTGAGTAACATTTCCTAGGGTGATTGCTTGATCTTAGATAAGGTTATCCTCTCTTTTGATCTTAGGAAATTTCTGGCAAATTCTGTTGCTGTCATTTCACAATTTTTAGAGCCAAATCTGTGAGGAATCTGACTAGACATTCTTTAGGAAAGTTGTTTCTTATCAAATTCAGCATCTACTGTGAATTTCTCATGATTTTAGGAATTTTCTACCAGGAGTTATGCTCAGTTTAGTAAGTCTCTGTCCTGCTGTTTTTCTGGGTAACCTTCCTCTGAAAATGGAATTTTTCGAGCATGCTCCAATCCAATCTAGATCTACCTTTGAATACCAAAAAGGTGCCTCATAATCTCACTGAGTTGCTACCAAAGTTTGGAAATTTTTGGGGTCATAGGTTCTGAGTTATGAATTTTTGATTCACGACCTCCGGAACTTACGCCATGATTTTATGCGTACTCGTTTCGAGTTCCGGCATATCTTTGCACCTTGTGCTAATGGCTGCCCTAAATTTCACCTACGTAAGGATCAAACTTATCCATTTTGCTCACCAAAATCTTGTTGAAGTTTGAAACCTTTACTAGTGGTCTGTGTATGCGACTCTCTTTTATAGCCGTGAAAACCTATCCTTGTGTAAGTGGTTGCATCTGGTTCTGACATTTGTCACTTATTCCAGATGTCTGCCTCCGGATCCATGACCGTTGATGCGTAGGCGTGGACTCACTTGAACTGCCTCGAGGAGGGTGGTTTTCCTGCACTTTTGTGGGACACCCTAAAGAACTTCGGGTACACCGCGTATCCAGAGTACTCGGCACGTGAGCTCATGACCACAGGCCAACTGCTTCGTTGGGAAGTGAAGGTGAAGATCCCCGTGTGCCCGCCACATCCTACTTGGGAAGAGTGGGAGGTTAAGGCACAAGGGTTGAACTTGGCTGACACCGTGCAAAAGGCTGCTTTGGAAGTACTCACAACTTTTTGTGAGAAACACGCTGATTTGGTAGCTAGCACTGCAGCCAAGGTAATTCCTTTACCCGAGCAGTATTCCGGACATGGGATCGAGCGCGAAGCTTTTCTCTCCACTCAGGACAATCACCACAGTCCTGAACTTGTCACCTCAATCCGTTTCTCCAAAGCTATGTACGACACCTATCAAGTGATGGTGGGAGAAAGCCTGTTCTATCGACACCAAGTTTATAGACAACAAGTAAATGGTGCGGAAGCTATCACCCAAGAGTTGAAGGAAGCTCGAGCAATGATAGCCCATCTTAAGAAGAAAAGACACAAGGATAAAGCAAAAATACGAGAATTGAGTGAAGTCATTCAGGAACAGAATTTCTTGTTGCAGCATAATGATCAATATATGCTTGAACTAGAGAATCAACTAGAAGCTGTAGCAGCTCCACCTCCTGAACCTGCCATTCCTGAACCCGAAGAGGAAGAAGATCTCGAGGAGATCCAAGGAGAATCTGGAGTGGAGTCTGGACCTGCTTCACCTTGAGTGAACCTAGGCTAGATTGTTGTTACCTAGTTGATGTTGGTTATGCTCTCAATAAAGTAATGTGTTGTAGGAGTGTTGTTGTAGGATGGATCTTGTAATGACGTTGGTTGTGATCAACTTTGGACCATGTGTTGAATACCAAGTTGTGTGAAATGTCGTGGAGATCATGCTCACCAAAAATTTGTCATGTTGCATATACGTACCGAGAGTTATGGTAATTTTTGTGCACCTCGGCCTTCTGTGAAAACAGCTAGGCAGAACCTCGGTTACGGAATTTTTCGGGCATGATAATGTTGGAAATTGACCTGGAGTTGGATACCAACATTGGAGCTTATGAAATCCTACATCCACTGACCAAAAACGAGAATTTTTTGGTGTATAAGCAAGGATTTATGAATTTTATGCTTATGACCGCCGTGCTGTCCGATTCCGAAAGTTTGCCATGAAGGAGTTTTCGTCGTGCATATTCTACTTGTTAATCTTTGTGAGCAAGCTTATGAATATGTGTTTAATGAGAACTCAACTTTTCAGATGGTCGGATCGACACGTAGCACTCCCAACGGTTTTGACGCGTCGGGTAATGGTGATCTACCACCGCCACCACCCATGACGCCGGTGGAGACTTTCATGGCCACCCAAACCGAAGTGTTGCGCCAAATCCTACAGACGCAGCAGCAAATCGCCCAACAGATGCAACAGAGACCTCCAATGGGAGCTAATCACGATGGACCGCAGATGGTTACCACCTACGCCCAGTTTATCGGGATGAAGCCCCCAACTTTCACTAAAGCAGAAGAGCCCCTTGATGCTGACGCATGGGTTAGGGCCATTGAGGCCAAATTTTCTGCATTTGTCCTACCTTGTTCTGAGGAGCGCAAGGCTAGCTTTGCAACCTTGCAGCTTCGTGGAGAAGCTTTAATGTGGTGGGAGCATTTTAAGTCCATGCAACCTGCGGGACATGAAGTCACTTGGACTGAATTCAAGGAAGCTTTCAAGGATCACCACATCCCAAAAGGACTCATGGTTAGAAAGATGAAACAGTTGCTTGCTCTTAAGCAAGGTGACGACACTGTGTATCAATATGCACAGAAGTTTAACAACCTCTGCCAGTATGGAGAACATCACGTGGACACCGATGCCAAAAAGATGGAACATTTCCGTGATGGTCTTAAGAGTGAATTGTATGAAAGGCTAAACCTACTGGAGCCCAACAGTTATCATGAGTTAGTGAACAAAGCTATCTCTCAAGAGGATGCCATGATGAAGGTACAAAAGGAGAAGAAGAGACAGAACGACTTTGCTTCGGGAGATGGATCGGGCAAGAAATTCCGTTTTGTCAAGAAGAATGCGCATGGTTCTCCCCAATCATCCACATCGGGCCATTGGAGAGTGACCCCGTCCCAGCATAAGCCTTCGGGAAATTTTCAGTACCGTCAGGCCCAGCAACAAGTCTCCATGCCAAAGGAACTTCCACCCCGCATTTGTTACAATTGAAGGCAACCAGGGCATTATGCCAATGAGTGCCCAAACCCTAGGAAGAACAAGTCCGAGCAGCAGAATCAGCACCCTGGAGTAGCTAAGGACAATCGTGACAAGAAGCCCACGATTCAAGTGAAGCAAGGCCAGCTTAACTTCACAGGTAACTTTTCTATTCGAGAGCATTCCTCCTTATTGTGGACTTTTGATGATGGAACTTTGCTCCATCCTCACATCTTAATTGCTTTTCAAGAATTAAATTCAGGAATCTTAGTGAACAAATGTAACAAACATTTGTTTACTAGCCTTCCTTTTCTTCATAGAAATCTCCTTGGTAATCCCTTTGTCACCTTGGTCTTTCCGCCCTTTTTACCAAAGCTGTCTAGCAGCTAATCAAATCGACTGGCTAAGTTGACGAAGTAAGATCAGAGTTTTCTCGAGCAATCACGGTCAGATCTTTAGACCGTTGGACCCCATCCTTTTCAGTGCCACTACGGTACGATGCCGTAGCGTCGCCCTGCCATCTCTTTTCCCGCGGCCACGATCACGTCGCTGAGACCTCACAGGCCGACCATTATCGAGCCCCGTGTGGCCACCGCCGGATCGCTCCGCTAGTCCCTACCTCAGTCGGTTGGGATGACCGTTGCGTTTCCGTTGAGGTATAAAAAGGGAAACCCTCCCGCGGTGTTGCCATTGCCAAGTCTCACCTGCTTTCGAGCTCGACAGTGCCGCCGCTCTTGTTTACCCCTCCGGCTAGTTTTTGGCCAATCTGCCACTAGCCCACCTCTGTCGTTGCTCCGCCACTCGCCAAGCAAGTTGTCCCACCGTCTTCGTCGACAACCTCCAGAAGAAGCTCGGAAGAAGACCGAGAGAAGAACCCCAGCCGCATCGCCGACCATGGCTCAGTTCGTGGAGATGTTCGAGTCCCTCCGCTAGACGCTTGTAGCGATGTACCTCTGCATCGTCGGCGGAGTTTGTCTTCTTTTAGTTTTCCATGTACACATCCATCGCCCGCTTCCTCATGAACTGCGTTGAGGCAGTGAGGAGAGCACCATGTATCTTTTGCCCCATCTGAATTCTCGCTATCGAGAAGTGTAAGCGAGTATATATTCCACCTTTGTAACCCTTGCCTTGTTGGAAGAAGTTTGCTCTAATTTTGTTGTCGAATCTCGGGACGAGATTCTGTTTAAGGGGGGTAGGCTGTGACGCCCCAGGTTTTCAGCCGGGTTCATTAACCCTAATGATCCGGTCAAACGCGTCGACTTTGGTCAAACGACGGTCAACCTGGGCCATCACCTCGAAAACATCACCAACCACCCCTAATGACCCACTTTGGTCAACCCTTGGTCAAGTTGGTCAAAACCCTAGTCAAAACCCCCTAACAACCCTTTGACCCTCCTATGTCGCCCGGAACTTTTGCCGCGTTCTCCAAATTTCACATAAACACTTCAAATTATCCCAATACAAAAGTTGTGTAGTTTTTCATGGGACACAACTTTCATGTTGAGTGGCATTTGAGATTTGAAGCATAAATGGGTGAAAAAGCTTGGTCAATGCCTCTAGGCACTATTCACTAGAGCCAAGAATTCTGCAAAGTTTCACTGCATTTTATGCAAAATCTGTTGATCAAAACCCTATATGGCCTTTGTAAAAGTTGTAGAGGGTCAGCTGATCTACAACTTTCCTATTCAAACCTTGGTGCACTTCAGTTCAACTTTTTGGAGATAAACCTGGTCAAAGTATGCCAGACCGAAATGTTTTGCACCCTGGCGTCCAGAGCGCGCCACCCACGCCGGCGCCATGCGCCGCCCGCGCCGCGGCCCCCCTAGGCCCGGACGCCGAGGTCGGGCTGCCACGTGGAGAGCCAGGTGCAGCGTTCCACACCACCAGCGGGTCCTACACCTCGACCACCGCCCTTCCGGCCCTATCCCCCTGCTCCACGCGTCGCGCGCCCCGCGGCCACGCCACGCCGACCTTCACCGCTGAGAGCCAGGTGTGGTTCGAGGACCGGTGGATGGTCGCTTCCTGGTGTGATGAGTGATTGACAACGTGGTGTGGACTGATTCTTGGCTAAGTATTGCAGGTGCAGGTTGCGGCTTGACTGGTGCAGGTGCAGGTGAAGAACAAGCGTGAAAGGTCGTTGCCGGTGAGGCCTCCAGGTGTGGAGAAGACAAGTAGGCTTGGTTCGAGGGACCCGGTGGCCAGCGGGGTCAAGTGCGGGCCGCATGGTGGCAAGAACATCAAGATGAAGTCATGGACGGTTTCTTGGTTGAGCCTCAAAACCAAGGTCGAGCCGGGACTACGTGGGAGCCGAGTCATGAGTGGTGATTGGCGAAGGCTACACCGAGTTCGCGGGGTTTCCGGTGGTTCACCAGAAAACCACTGGGTTCCTTGGTTGATCGACAAAGCCAAGACCGAAGAACCGAAGACGGAGGTGCAGCAGCTCCAGACCGGTCTGACCGGTCTGACCGGCGGGTACCGGTCTGACCGGTGTGCGACGACGCAGTCCGGAATCTTCAAAGCGGAGGACACGCGTCGGGATCGCAAGGCTTGCGTCGAGGCTAAGCAAGTTTGCGGTCGCTGGGCATCCGTCCGATGGTGCGAAGACAAAGACTTCCAATTTCGCCCTCGAGGGGCATGTATCCCTAGTTAGCTAGTAAGGGTATTTTAGTCTTTCGGTTGCCTCCATATAACCCAAGTGGTGAGAGGATGGCAGCCATCTCTTGGAACCCTAGCTCATTTGGTTTTCCTATTTTCCTTCCTATTTTCTTGGGATTTTCGTAGGACTAGCTTGAGAGCTTCATGGTGAGATCTTGTGAGAGGGAAGGATGATCGGGCGGCAAGCTAGACCTTGTATGAACCTCTTTGGTATGTATAGATGATTTGGCGTGGTTCCTCAAGGCTTGGATGTGTCTTTCCCGTTTCTCCTTTTTGGTGATTTTCGGAGCCCTTTCTTGGCGATTTTCTTGGAGCGATTTCGAGGCCTTTCTCTTTGGGATTTGGTGGGGGATGTATGCATGAACCCTTCGTGGTTCTTTACCCTTTGATTCCCCTTCCAAATCCGTGAGCAAAGGGGCTCGATTTTGGGGTTTTCGTGGCTCTAGGGTTAGAGGTGTTCTTGGTGGGATTTCTTCGATTCCTCTTGATTTGACAAGTTTTGGTGGACCAAATCTTGGCTATGGAGTACCCATGAGGTGTTCCTACTATCCCCAAAGTCTTGTGCAAAACCGTGGAGCGGATCGGGAGATCGGGAGTTGGATTTGGAAGAGTTGACTCGCGGGCGCTGTTCATCCCGAGCTACCCAGGCACGACCGGTCTGACCGGTGCTTTTGACCGGTCTGACCGGTGCTAGCCCTTGGTGGGTTTTTGTCTCGGGGAACAGCCTTGTCCGTGTGGTTTTGTCCCGTGGTCCTGCTGTTCAGTTCTTGGCGTGTTTGGAGTTGTCTTGCTAGGATTTGTGAGGGGTTCTTCTTCCTCACAGGTTGTGTTTCGTGGTGGTTTTTGTTCCAGGGCCTAGAGGATTCACTGAGGCTTCCTGGAACGTTTGCTGTGCGGCTGCTGTAGCCACCGGCCTGACCGGCTCTGTCCACCGGTCTGACCGGTGTCACCGGTCTGACCGGCGCAGGCCATCGGTCTGACCGGTGTAGCACAGGCAGCAAGCCGTGCAAGTTTCCGCTGTGTGTTTTGGTGAGTTTTGGCTAGGAAGGTTGAGTGTTGGTTCCTAGGACCAGTAGCACTCCAGTGGCTGCGTGGTCTTGACCAACTTGGGTAGTTGGGTCGGAGACGTGAGTTGGAAGCCGTGTTCGTCTTGTTGGAGTTCTCATCTCCTTCGAGAAGAATTTTTATCGGCTCCCATTCACTCCCCCCCTCTCTGGTTCACCTAATCGGTCCTTCAATTGGTATCAGAGCCGGTTCGGGTCTTTATTGACTCTTACCAGTCTAAGATCCAAAGATGGCGTACCAGGAATGGGGTTCGGGTCCTCCGCACTTCGATTGGAAGAACTACCAGATGTGGCAAAGGCGGATGGCGGCGTTCCTCCGCGGAAAGGGTCAGATCCTTTGGGATGTCACGGTGAACACAGCTTATGTTCATTCGATGAACTTCCTTGCTCCAGGATCGAGGGATATGTTCGAAGCCAACAACAAGGCTGTCGACTACTTGTTTCGTGCTCTGTGTCAGCCTGAATTCGATCGGGTTCAGACAGAGGACTTAGCTTGTAGGATTTGGGAGCAGTTGAAGGATACTCATGCTGGGAATGCTCAGGTTCAGGCTCGGATGTACGCGACTTACCGGAGAGAGTACGAGAACTTCACTCATCTCCCCGGCGAGTCCGTCGATGCCCTTTTCCAGCGATTTACGATCGTTGTGAACAACATGAGAGCCAATGTGGAAGTCCTCCCATACAATGATCATGATAGAGCCCTGAAGCTCTTGCACTCGTTGGATCGTACCGTATGGGACGGGAAGTTTGAGGCTATTGTTGAGTCCGAGAAGTATGACACCTTGACGGTGAACGAGCTGTTCTCGAAGCTCAAGTCGGCTGAGTTGGACCATGGTATGACAGCCAAGATCGAGAGCCCGACTGATTCTCATAGTCTCGCTCTCGTTAGTGGCAAAGGAGCTAAGTCTAACGCTAACGCATCCTCCAGGATGTACTCTCTGTCTTCTTTGATGTCTTTGCCAGATGAGGAGTTCGACGTGCTTGGAGAGGACGAGCTGGCGTTGCTGACCAGGCGGTTCGAGAGGCTGCACGAGAACCGGGTGAACACGAGGAGGACAGCACGGACGTGCTTTCAGTGCGGCAAGCCAGGACACTTCGTTGCCGACTGCCCGGAGAAGACGGAGAACAAGGACGGCTACAAGGACGGCTACAGGCACCGATCGAGCAAGGATGGCAAGTACCGATCGAAGCGCGATCACAAGCACAAGAACAAGCACAAGGACGAGCGACGGTCGAGGAAGAAGGATGGCCGCGGTAGGAAGGCCCGAGCAATGGTCGGAGCGAGCGACGTCGACTCCAGCTCCGCCTACTCTTCCTCAAGCTCGAGTAGCAGTGAAGATGAAGGTGATCGGCGCAAGAACAAGAAGTCATCCAGGAACTTGAGAGGGTTGAGCTGCTTCGCGAGAGATGGCTTCTGCGGCATGGCCCGTAGCTCCGGCAGCAAGAAGAGCCACCAGAGTGACTCGGACTCTGACTCCGAGGATGAGGTATGTGATGAGCTCTCTTCTTTGCGCAAGGAGAATGATGAGTTGGTTGACTTGCTTGATAACCGCGATCACATGCTTAGAGAGGCCAAGAAGATGAGGAAAGAGCTTAGGGCCTCACTAGAAGATGCTAGGAACCGTGTGGCTGAGCTAGAAACCCAGAACCTAGATGCTAAGCTTGAGATTGATTCGCTTAAGGCTTCTCCTGTGGTTTCTGATGAGATTGATTGCTGTGATTGCTCTGTGTACCTAGCTGATCTTACTGCTCTTAAGGATAAGCATGCTTCTACTTGTGATGAACTAGATATGCTTAGGGTTGAAGTGGCTGAGCTTAAGTCTAGACCTGCTTTGCTAGGTGCTTGCACTTCTTGCCCTGTTTTGCATGGAAAGATTGATGAGATGCATGCTTACACTGTTTCGCTTGAGGCTAAGTTGAAAGAGCCTATTCCCACTTCTTGCTCTACTTGTGAATTGCATGCGGTTAAGAATTTGGAGCTTGCACATTATGTTGATCGCCTGCAGGATGAAAATGATGAGCTGAGAAAATGTATGAGCTGGTTGTCGGGTCAGGAGCCTCAGCTCGGTATCATGATAGCGGCTTTCAAACGCTATGATGGTCAGGCACTTGGGGCTGACAAGCTTGGAGAGAACTGTGGTGAGGGAGTTGAGAGAGTTGGAGAGATTCCTATCCCACCACCAAACAGACACAAGAACAAGTTTGAGCCCAAGCCCAACCATCTCAGAAACAAACTTGACACTACTCCAGATCCACCCATATTCCCTCACCCAACAAATGATTTTCAGAAACCGGTGAAGTTTGTGAGCCCAAAGGGAGGTGAGGAAGGAGAGAAGAAGGGTGAGAAGCCGAGTGGGCAGCCCCAACCCAAGCCTAAGCCTAAGCCACAGCCCATAAAGTTCCATTGTGGGTATTGTGGGAGAGATGGTCACAAGGATGAGTTTTGCTTCAAGAGGAAGCGTGAGGAGAGAATGGCTAGAGAGTGGGCTAACAGGGACAGGTACCACCCCTCTAATGGTGTACCTGAGCCTCGTATGCAGATGCCCAGGGCCAAGGCGATTGTGAGGACGGTTCCGGCTTGGGGAGACCGGAAGGCTGCAGGTGTTGCTGCTGGCCGAGCCACACCGGTCAGACCGGTGTACTACACCGGTCAGACCGGTGCAGGTCTGGGCAGACATCGAGTCGGGTTTCGTGCTCGTGAGGATGCTCGGTTTCGTTCTGGAGGTCGTGGTTCTGGTGGTTGGTCTGGAAAGTTTGCAGGTGGTCAGTTTGCTAGGCGTTCTCCACCTCGTGCTCAATACGAGGGTGAGAAGAGTCATAGCTTTGAGATGGAGCGGAGGAACGATCCACGGTTTCCCTTTCGTGGTTTTCGTCCTCCTCCAGCTAGAGAGGGTTGGTTCCCTCGTGGTGGTTACCGTGGTGGTAGCTTTGATAGGCGTGATGATTTGGTTTGTGCTAACCCCACTTTGGAGCAAATGGCTCGGCACTGGTTTTACTCTTTTGGTACTAACCCCAGTGCTGAGTCGTTTGTTCACTCACGTGCTCGCTTTTGAATTTCAGGTGGGAGACTTGAAGAACATTTGGTTGATTGACTCCGGTTGCTCGAGGCATATGACCGGAGACAAGGGGTGGTTCTCAAGTCTCGTCCCGGTGGTGACAAAGAAGTACATCACCTTTGGGGACAATGGGCGAGGGCGTGTGCTGTCAGAAGGTGAGATTAAGGTAAGTGAAAAGATCACTCTCAGGCGTGTTGCTCTTGTTCAATCGCTTGGATACAATTTGCTTTCTGTGTCCCAGTTGTTGGATGAGGGTTTTGAGGTGTTGTTCCGGCCTGGTGGTTCTCGGATTTTAGATTCTCGGGGGGATCTTGTTTGCATGGTCGTTCCCGAGGGTCAGGTGTTCCGAGCTGATTTTTCTCAGTCTTCTGGTGTGGAGCGTTGCTTCTTGGCTGGTTCTTCGAGTGAGTTGTGGAAGTGGCATAGGAAGTTGGGTCACTTGAGCTTTGATCTTTTGTCTCGCTTGAGTAAACTCAATTTGGTCCGAGGATTGCCACAATTGAGGTTTGAGAAAGAGTTGGTTTGTGCGACGTGTAGGCATGCCAACATGGTAGCCTCTTCTCACCCGCCTCTCACCGATGTGATGACTGAGCGTCCATGCGAGCTGCTCCATATGGACCTTGTTGGCCCAGCTCGTGTGCGATCTGCGGGTGGGAAGTGGTATGTCCTTGTTGTGGTGGACGACTACTCTCGGTATGCGTGGGTGTTCTTTCTTGAGGAGAAGGGGGAGACGTTTGGTTTTGTTCGAGATCTTGTCTTGAGGTTAAGAAACGAGAGGCACGGAGATGCCATACGAGCGATCCGCAGTGACAATGGCTCGGAATTCAAAAACTCTCGCTTCGAAACCTTTTGCCATGACTTGGGTCTTGAACATCAGTTTTCGAGTCCGTATACGCCTCCCCAGAATGGCGTGGTGGAAAGGAAAAATAGGACCTTGTGCGAGATGGCTCGGACGATGCTCGACGAGCATAGGACTCCGAGAAGGTTCTGGGCTGAGGCGGTCAATACCGCGTGCCATGTGTCGAACAGGATCTACCTCAGGGTTCACAAGAAGAAAACCTGTTACGAGTTGATGCACGGTCGCACACCCAAGGTGAGTCACTTCCATGTCTTTGGTTGTAAATGCTTCATTCTGAAGAAAGGGAAGAAGTTGGACAAGTTCGAGGCTAGGTCTGTCGATGGCATTTTCTTTGGTTATGCATCTTATTCTAGAGCATTTCGTGTGCTCAATCTTGAAACTAACCAAATCGTGGAGACTTGCGAGGTAACCTTCGACGAGACACAGCCACGTAGTCAGCTTGTTTTTGAGTGTGCAGGTGACGACGAACTTGGCGAGGAGATCTTTCAGGAGGAGGAGCATGAACATGGAGATGATGAAGATGGCGGCGTGATGCCCGCGGCTGAACATGTACCTACTACTTCGACGACGATCGAGAATGGACCCTCTCCCACACCTACAACGACAAACCCAGATCAAGGCGAAGCTCCTGTTGAGGGGGAGGTAGCATCAAGGCGAGAACCTCCCCGACGAGTGCAAGTGGATCACCCAGCTTCGAGAATCATCGGCGACATGAATGAACGTACTACACGGTCGAGGGTTCGGAACAATTCTCATTTCGCTCATGCTGCTTTTGTTGCCACCTTTGAGCCCAAAGACATTGGACATGCGTTATCTGATCATAATTGGGTTAACTCGATGCATGAGGAGTTGGAGAATTTTGAGAGGAACCAAGTTTGGGTGTTGGTTGACCCTCCCCCAGGGTGTAAGCCGATTGGGACAAAATGGGTGTGGAAAAATAAAGAGGGAGAGAAAGGAGAAGTGGTGAGGAACAAGTCGAGACTTGTTGCTCAGGGGTACAGTCAGAAAGAGGGGATCGACTACGAGGAGACTTTCGCTCCTGTAGCTCGTTTGGAGGCGATCAGGATCCTTCTAGCCTTTTCCGTGGCTAAAGGGTTCAAGTTGTACCAGATGGATGTGAAGAGTGCTTTTCTGAACGGTGTATTGGAGGAAGAGGTGTTTGTGAGGCAACCACCGGGGTTTGAGAGTGAGAAGTACCCTCACCGGGTATACAAGTTGAGGAAGGCGTTGTATGGGTTGAAGCAGGCGCCTAGAGCTTGATATGGTAGGTTGAGGGGGTTCCTGTTTGAGAGAGGGTTTGAGATGGGGAAGGTCGACCAGACCTTGTTTCTCCTCAGGCAGGACAGAGATATCCTGATTGTGCAGGTATACGTGGATGATATTGTCTTTGGTGGCTCGTCTAACTCTCTTGTTGCAAGGTTTGCAGAAGACATGAGCAGGGAATTTGAGATGAGCATGATGGGCGAGTTGCAGTTCTTCCTCGGGCTACAAATCAAGCAATCAAAGGAAGGAACATTTGTGCACCAAGCTAAGTACACCAAGGACATTGTGAGGAAGTTCAAGATGGAGGACTCCAAGGCCATGGCGACGCCTATGAGTACGACTACAGTTCTTGATGCGGACGAGGAAGGTGAACACGTGAACCAGAAGGAGTACCGGAGCATGATCGGGTCACTCCTCTACTTGACGGCGACGAGGCCGGACATTCAATTCTCGGTGTGTCTGTGCGCTCGTTTTCAAGCTTCTCCAAGGACTTCGCATCGGCAAGCAGTCAAGCGCATTTTCAGGTATTTGCGACACACTCCCGACTTCGGCCTTTGGTACTATGCGTCTTCTTCTTTGGCGCTTCATGGATTTTCAGACGCGAACTTTGCCGGGTGTCGGTTGGATAGGAAGTCCACTTCTAGGACTTGCCAGTTCTTGGGTTCTTCTTTGGTATCTTGGTCTTCCCGCAAACAGTCGAGTGTTGCTCAATCCACTACCGAGGCAGAGTATGTGGCCGCAGCTAGTTGTTGCTCTCAGCTCCTTTGGATCACATACACCATGAGTGACTTTGGTGAGGAGTATACCCATGTCCCACTTCAATGTGATAGCACCAGTGCCATAAGCGTTGCAAAGAACCCAGTGCTCCATTCCAAAACCAAGCACATAGAAGTGAGGTATCATTTTCTGAGAGACAACGTAGAGAAAGGGAAGATAGCTTTGATCCATGTACCCACACATGAACAACTAGCCGATATTTTCACCAAACCCCTAGATCAAGCAACTTTCACTCGTTTGCGGGGGGAGCTTGGTGTTTGTTTGATTTCTTGAGTTGGCGTGTGGGAGCTCCTATGTAGCATATGTATAGCTTTCCTTTGTGCATTTCTTGCATTTGGCATGGCATATGTAACATGATGTATAGGCATCTTTGTATCTTAGGTTGCATGCATTTTGTATCATATGCATTGTTTAGGAAAGGCTTCTCCTATATACATTGTTCACCATGGAATGACATATATGTCTTTGTGAGCTAATTTGGTAAACTATGGTTAGTTTGGCTTAGCTCTTGATAATCTTGGTTTGTATCCATGGTTGATGGCTATGTTTTTGAAAATTTCATATGTATGCTCTCTTGTGAGTAAATGCATTTCCATGATCTTGACATGTTTTTGTGGCTTGGCTATGCTTAATTTGTGGTTGGATAGCTTATTTTGATCATATGGGGCCAAAGGCTCATTTGCCATCATGAATGTTTAGCCCCCATGCTTCATCTTGTGGAGGAGCATAAGTTCCTTTTTGTCGCAAAGACATTTCATGTACCAATTATAAATCTGAAAATGAAATGTAAATTGCTTGAAAAATGTGCTCCCATGTCATATGTGCTAATTCTAATTTGCTTTGGGTGCTAAATCGTTGCATGATGTCTACCAATGAGAAGTCTCATATATAGAAGTAGGCACATGGCTCGATGGCTTTGACATGACATGAGGTGCTTGTGGGTGTTTATGATGGTCTTATGCTTAGAATGGTTGTCCTAGCATGAAGTTTGTGTGGCTTTGCCATTTTGACATGTTTTGTTCATGTTTAGGACTTTGCTCATGAGAGGGTGATTTTTCGCAAAATTGCTAAATTCTATCTTAGCTTCGCCCAATGGTTGTGAAACTTGGTGATCATGAAGTTTATGTCATTACGAAGCTATAGAGTATCTAACTTGCTCGTTTGGACATGTGTAGCATCCTATGTTGAATTTTGTCTATTTGAGAAGCTCTAGGTTGTATTTTTTGCATTTTTGGCTTGATTCATGCATTGTCAACAAGGGGGAGAAGTTTGAGCATGTTTTGGTCTACTGAATGCATTTGGAAGGTTTTCAGGTGGTTTCGAGCCATTTTTGGGCTCTGTTGTGCACCGGTCTGACCGGTTAAGGTCACCGGTCTGACCGGTCAGAGTGCTGGTCCTGTTCACATGTTGCCCACCGGTCTGACCGGTGCTGTCGACCGGTCTGACCGGTCAGAGCTGAGCTGTTGCAGCTGCTCTGTTTCGTGAAGTGGTTTGCATGCATTTGTCCAGGGGGAGTTGCATTGGTTCAGGGGGAGCTTGCATGTGTGCGGAGGGAGCTCTTTGTGGTTTTCGAGCTTTGGTTTGATGGTTTGTGCTCTTTGCTTGAGCATGTTTTGTCTAGGATGTGTCGAGCCGTTGCCCTTGCCTAAGGGGTTCGAGACTTGTCTTCTTCAAGTGATCTTGCTCTTTGCCTTTTCTTTGGCTTTCGATCACTTGTTGGAGTTTCTTTTAGTCGTTTCTTTTCTTTTCCTTTTCTCTTGGTTACCAAAACGTGTGTGTTGTCAATGCACTCATCAAGGGGGAGATTGAGAGCCAGGTGTGGTTCGAGGACCGGTGGATGGTCGCTTCCTGGTGTGATGAGCGATTGACAACGTGGTGTGGACTGATTCTTGGCTAAGTATTGCAGGTGCAGGTTGCGGCTTGACTGGTGCAGGTGCAGGTGAAGAACAAGCGTGAAAGGTCGTTGCCGGTGAGGCCTCCAGGTGTGGAGAAGACAAGTAGGCTTGGTTCGAGGGACCCGGTGGCCAGCGGGGTCAAGTGCGGGCCGCATGGTGGCAAGAACATCAAGATGAAGTCATGGACGGTTTCTTGGTTGAGCCTCAAAACCAAGGTCGAGCCGGGACTACGTGGGAGCCGAGTCATGAGTGGTGATTGGCGGAGGCTACACCGAGTTCGCGGGGTTTCCGGTGGTTCACCAGAAAACCACTGGGTTCCTTGGTTGATCGATAAAGCCAAGACCGAAGAACTGAAGACGGAGGTGCAGCAGCTCCAGACCGGTCTGACCGGTCTGACCGGCGGGTACCGGTCTGACCGGTGTGCGACGACGCAGTCCGGAATCTTCAAAGCGGAGGACACGCGTCGGGATCGCAAGGCTTGCGTCGAGGCTAAGCAAGTTTGCGGTCGCTGGGCATCCGTCCGATGGTGCGAAGACAAAGACTTCCAATTTCGCCCTCGAGGGGCATGTATCCCTAGTTAGCTAGTAAGGGTATTTTAGTCTTTCGGTTGCCTCCATATAACCCAAGTGGTGAGAGGATGGCAGCCATCTCTTGGAACCCTAGCTCATTTGGTTTTCCTATTTTCCTTCCTATTTTCTTGGGATTTTCGTAGGACTAGCTTGAGAGCTTCATGGTGAGATCTTGTGAGAGGGAAGGATGATCGGGCGGCAAGCTAGACCTTGTATGAACCTCTTTGGTATGTATAGATGATTTGGCGTGGTTCCTCAAGGCTTGGATGTGTCTTTCCCGTTTCTCCTTTTTGGTGATTTTCGGAGCCCTTTCTTGGCGATTTTCTTGGAGCGATTTCGAGGCCTTTCTCTTTGGGATTTGGTGGGGGATGTATGCATGAACCCTTCGTGGTTCTTTACCCTTTGATTCCCCTTCCAAATCCGTGAGCAAAGGGGCTCGATTTTGGGGTTTTCGTGGCTCTAGGGTTAGAGGTGTTCTTGGTGGGATTTCTTCGATTCCTCTTGATTTGACAAGTTTTGGTGGACCAAATCTTGGCTATGGAGTACCCATGAGGTGTTCCTACTATCCCCAAAGTCTTGTGCAAAACCGTGGAGCGGATCGGGAGATCGGGAGTTGGATTTGGAAGAGTTGACTCGCGGGCGCTGTTCATCCCGAGCTACCCAGGCACGACCGGTCTGACCGGTGCTTTTGACCGGTCTGACCGGTGCTAGCCCTTGGTGGGTTTTTGTCTCGGGGAACAGCCTTGTCCGTGTGGTTTTGTCCCGTGGTCCTGCTGTTCAGTTCTTGGCGTGTTTGGAGTTGTCTTGCTAGGATTTGTGAGGGGTTCTTCTTCCTCACAGGTTGTGTTTCGTGGTGGTTTTTGTTCCAGGGCCTAGAGGATTCACTGAGGCTTCCTGGAACGTTTGCTGTGCGGCTGCTGTAGCCACCGGCCTGACCGGCTCTGTCCACCGGTCTGACCGGTGTCACCGGTCTGACCGGCGCAGGCCATCGGTCTGACCGGTGTAGCACAGGCAGCAAGCCGTGCAAGTTACCACTGTGTGTTTTGGTGAGTTTTGGCTAGGAAGGTTGAGTGTTGGTTCCTAGGACCAGTAGCACTCCAGTGGCTGCGTGGTCTTGACCAACTTGGGTAGTTGGGTCGGAGACGTGAGTTGGAAGCCGTGTTCGTCTTGTTGGAGTTCTCATCTCCTTCGAGAAGAATTTTTATCGGCTCCCATTCACTCCCCCCCTCTCTGGTTCGCCTAATCGGTCCTTCAGCCGCCCGACCATTGGTGTTGTTGTCGTACCCCGCCCCATGTCGCCGCCGTACCCGCGCCCATGCTGCGACTTCGTCTCCGCGTTGACGTGTGCGAACCGCCTTCGCAAGCACTGGCCGCCTATAAAAGGCAGGAACCCCCCTCGCGCGCGACCACCAGAGTGCTGCCGCCGGCACCATGGTTGCCATCGACGTCGAGCGCCCTTGCCGCTTGTTTTCCCAGCCGCCCAACCATCTAGGCGCCTCACCCAAGGACCAGTGAAGCTCCCTGAGTCGCACATTGCTCGCCTAGGCCGCCACCTCGCCGACGCTCCCATCCGCAGCGGCCAGTGTACAGCCGAGCCACGACGCCCCCTTGTCGGCGGCGCCCCGACCCCAACTCGGGCCACAAGTCGGTCGTACGTGACCCCTAGGCCCCGCTTCTCCCCTTCCCCGACCCTCTCCGGCGAGCACCTCGCCGGAATTCCGGCTCCTCCGCCGCCCCCCATGCCCGAGGACCGCATTGCGAGGCCCGACTTCTTTCTAAGGTGTTTTGTGCAAACCGAGGGTATTTCTGTGAACCTTCAAATCTGTCCAGGGGTCTCCTCGTAAATAGAATCTTCCCTCTTTGGTGTGTTTTGGCTGCAGCTTGGAAAATTCATATAAAATCGTAGAAAATTTCAAAAATTGCAAAACAAATTTTGCTGTGCTCTGTGTGACTAGAACTACAACTTTTACAAAACTGGTATATACTTTTGAGCTTTAGTTTTTACATGAAAAATAGGAATCCCTTTTACCTAGATCTGTTGTACTGCCAAATCCATACATGTTCATGAGCTGATTTTTGGATATGTTGTGAGTACTAGCATGTGTAGGTCCTGTGCAAAAATTTGCACAAAGTTACTGAAGGGATCTTTTATTATGATTTATCTTGCATTTATGACTTTTCTGCCTAGATGATTTTTGTACCAAAAAGTAAATAGATTTTTGAGCTATACTTCTGGTAATAGTCATGAAATGTCCAAGTAAACCTTCACTGAATTAATCATGATTTTTGGACTGATAGAAATATTTATCCCTGATTTATGCTTGTTTTTAATCATAAATGTGTAGATCAAATTCTATAAGGGCTATAGATGTGTTTGTTGGTTTCCTAGGCTTGTTTTAGACCAGAGAGTGTGTAGGAGAAAGTTTGGCTCCAGAAGTGTTATATTTATTTTTGTGTGCATTTATCCTATTTGTGCTAGCTAAAAATGCTATTCTGCACATAGTTTATTTGCAAAAGCTCCAATTTGGTTGCTTGCTGTCCAAATGAAGTGTTCCTGGCCAGAGAGACCAGTGGGTGTTAGTTGGCTTGTTTACAAGGCTTTTTGTTGAATAAAAGTGAAGGAACCTTTGTAGGTTTAATATTGAAATTAATTGGAAAATCACAAATCACACCTAAGGATCATGTGTTTGTGTGGTAAAACTTGCTAACAAGTTTATAACCAACCCCTTGCTGTTTGTGGTAATTAAATTAATTTACTTGTATATATATGTACAAAGTCACTATTAAAAAGAGTGGATAATAAAGCATCGCATATTGTCCTTTATAGGAAGAGTATGCTGAATGTATTATTATCTAGGTGAATGTGGTCGACCATGCACCCCATGGTTGTCATTTGTTGTTTTGTGATTAATTAAATCAATTCGTCAATTAAGTCTTGCATTTGCATCCTCCGTGTAGAAGTTCCTGACGGTAGCTACACGCTCGTGCCAGCGGACGTGAACGAGGGAGCAGGAGGAGACGTGCACTACGTCATCGTAGAGCAAGACCCGGACCAAAGTCCGAAAGTTTGTGTAACTGCTTGTGCCAACGAAGGCAAGCCCCGGTTTATCATTAACCCTTGTTGTTTAAAATTATGCAACTATCTTTGTTATTCTATGTGCATTTACGTTCAGGAATTGAATGAAACCCTAGTTGCATGATCCCTAGGTGCCTATGTTCCTTTACTAGTATGCTAGGTCGTTAGATGCTATGCTCTAAGGACCCGGTAAAAGTCGAGTGATGTTCGTCACTCGCGAGAATAGGATCTCCTTTATGGAATCACCATATTTATAAATGAATTGCTCATGTGGTAAGAGCATGGGATTTGGGCTCCGGTCCAGTGGCTTCGTGGGCTAAGCTTTTGAACGTACTAAGCACTTGTTGGGCATGGGACCGGTAAGCCTAGTACCTAAGTGAGGCGGTAAGGGATTTTCCATTACTAATCTCGAGCATTCACCTGCCCGGCTCATTACCGGGAGGGGGTATTTGTGTGAGGCTGGATGTACTGAGTGGGGGCATACCAGATAGCCTTGTACCCGGGACTGTAATATCTATCCCGAACCGAGGATCGATGGGAACCGCTTGGTCGGTGTCGGCTCTGTTGGGGCACCGCTCCGTGTGTTTAGGTCTACCTTGCAAGGTTTTGAATCAATCGATTGTCGGCCTCTCACCGTTATCCGAGACTGCTTAATCAACTGGCCATGATATCCCTTAATGATGGAACTATGTGAATTCTTCTGCATGAATTAATTGTATTGTACAATTCTTGATTGTATTAGTTGCTCATTATAGTAATAATATTCTCACTAGAATCTGAGCTAAAATATTGAAAGTAAGGATCCATGATCCTAGTTGCTTTTTGGCAAAACAAACCCACTAGCCAAAAGCCCTACATGTCTAGAGGTAACTTTTGTCGGGTAAGTCTTGCTGAGTATTAGTATACTCAGCCTTGCTATAATTGTTGCTTTCAGGTGAAGTTGTTTGGCCTGGTGAGATTCCACCCGACTGGGAGCTGGAATGGGTGGATGATGACGCCGAGTGATGGCATCACAGATGGCCTCCTGTGATGTCATATCGTATCGCTATTAGTACTTCCGCTGTTTTAATAAAACTCTGAACCATTTACTTTCATGTCAAAGTACCATGGTTTGTAATAATGGACCCTACGGGGAAATTGGTATTAATTTGTAAGGCACTCTGGACTCTCCTTCGCGGGAGTTTAATGCATACGTTCGATCCTCTCTGTGTTTTCAAGTGATTTACCGGGCGTAAACCCGACAACACTCAACAAGATGATTCTTTATTATCGCTTAATGACCAAATGGAGTGGTTTAGGCGATAGTACGGAATTATCTCGGATGGGGTTGTCACACCTTGATGATTGTGTTGATCGAGAGGAATAGAATGATTGGTTTAGTTCTAGCTGCATTTTGTGTATCTATCGTGTTTGAGTATTATTGTTCACATCTCAGATCTTGCCGTTCTAAGTACCATGAAAGATTGGTAAAAACTTTGAGCATCATAAGGGTGTCCTCAACAGTTGAGGTAATGAGGGCGGTGATAAGAAGTGCTAGAATCATCTTGCTCTAAAAATTCTCATTCATCAGACCCAAACCGGCAATTCCAATTATTACTGTAATCATGGACTCCACTTGAAGACCGAGAATAGCCTGAAAGCTCCACATTAACTTCTTCTGATCTTCCTATTTTTTATTAAATTATTAGCATCCACATTCGTAAACACGAGCTTTATAAGTATATGGGGTTTTTTTACCTTCACTTTTTTTTCAAGCACTTTTCTAAGGGGTGGGGAGTTGCAACATGTAGGCGACTATTCCTAAAAAATCTTCCAAATATTTTTCATAACATACAAGCAAGCTATCACAGAAAGCTTTGCCAAAAAAATATCTACAATTCTGTTAAATAGATTGGGTTCTAAAATGCAAACCATCATCTCATCTAATCCAAGTGACTACATCAACAACAAAAAGCACCACATGACATCCATGGCAACTAAGCATATCCAAAGTACAATCAAAGATTAGCCTAAAAAGAAGACACCAAGTATATTCTTGTCCTGAAGGTCCATTCCAAAGCATCTTATTCAACACCTTCTGTGAAAACTAAAGGGTAACTAGCTATTATCTACTAGTTTAGTAGGCACCATTTGTGTGCGGCAACGAATACAGGGAAGATGATAGAAAGAGGTTAAGACAAAATTACAATGAACAAACTCACACCAAAACAAGACACAGACAATCTGAATGAAGCGAAACCCCCACAACCTTCCGATGCATGGAGGAATTCTCACACATGACAAGGATTTTACTAGCAGGAATCACGAATTACTCACTGTTGGTATTTCTTAACGTTAGCACTAGTGGCTCGCATAGCGTGAGCGTGTCAGGAACACTTGGGTTTGCTGACAGGTGCGAATGAATCCGCAACAACACGGATACACCTAGGAATCCTGCTCATTCCACGCCTCCTCACGGCGGTCGCTCAGGCAAGCCTTTCTTCTTTCCCCATTACCCCCTCTTCCTACCCTCACACACTCTCATCTAGAATTTCTTGTTGACGAATCTGATTCTAGGCTCTCCAGTTGAGGGTGAGGAGGGCAGGGCGAGTCGCTTCATGAGCCTGACATTGGACAACCTTCCGCTCAATCAAACCTCCTCCAGCTGCAAGGTACGCAGCTTCTCCCCTTCAGCCTTAACTACCCCCTCCTAGAAGCTTCCGACCTAGATGTTCTGCTATTCCGGGCGATTGCCTTCCCCCCAAATCACACCCATCATTTGAATCTTAGGGGATTTCTTCTGATGAGCGAGCATTCCCCCAGATTTCACTTGGCGTGCGGGCTCAGATTTCCGGGTATGTTTTGCTCAATGGTGCTTTGGTCTCATAATGGAAAACAGGATAGATCCTTAGACCAAGCAAGCATCATGAGTTTGGAAGATCAAGTATATTTCAACTCACTCTCTTCTTAGATAGATAGCTTAGTGTTTGTCAGAAGGACAAATCACTTCATGTTCCAAACCAAGCTTCCGATAGGGGGGTGTAAAGAATATCACCTTAGAGTGCAACTCCCCACTAGGCATCGGTCAAGTCAGGGAGTATGATGGAGACAGTAAATTCACCGGACTTGATTGGCATCGATCGATATTCAAGCTTTTGATAAAATAGAAGTTTAAGATATTTGACTCGATCGATATATGATCATGATCCTTTTGGCCAAAAGATGAATATATCGATCATAGAACAGTAGCTAATGTCGAAGCCTAAACCTTGGTGCAAAAACACTTGGGTTCGAGCCATGACACAAAAACATGATATACTAATCACACCTTCCCTAGGAAGATTATAATTGGGATTGAATATTCGTTCTTGCCAGGAACAACTATTCTTACCAAATATCTCTTCCATTCTCCCTCGAGACATGGTCTCGAGGAGAGAGTCTAGGAAGAGGTACGAGAGGGGAGTCTAAGAGTTGAATTCACACTAGGCATTCTTTCCCTTATACTCCTGCTATTCAGGAATGATTTCTTCAGCCAAAGTTTAGAAAGGATTGATATGAAACTGATAAACGACGAAATTGACCAAGCAGAATAATCTAAGCAAAACCTCAACTTCATGTGATTCAATCATTCATCTGCAGATCGTCACTATAATTTGATGGCTACATTCTTTTCAAGTTCTTGCTTGAGTTATTCGTTTCGCAGGCAGGGATTAACCTTCACGACGAGGTCAACCGGATTGTGCACGGTTGATAACCAGAGGAGTCGTGGTGCTAAGATTGCAGGGTTCAGATCTCCTGATATGAAGCCAGATCGATGTGTCGTGCTCCACCAAAAGATTTATCCTCTCCTGACGGAAGATCCGGTACCTTGTCCCCATCAAGTGGTATTAGAGCTGGGCCCTTGTTGAGAAGGGGAGAATGATGAGTCTGGCCCAGGCGAGGATTGGATAATGAAATGATGAGTCTGGCCCAGGCGAGGATTGGATGATAGGATTGGATGATGAAATGATGAGTCCGGCCTAGGCGAGGATTGGATGATGAAAGCCCAATGCACCGATTATGTAATTTAGCATCGCACACCCGAAAAGCTCGACACACCAATCTGGCTACAACACCACTAGGGCCTCTTGTTGTGCCTTGGCAATCTTAGTACTGCAACTTCTGACACACCAATCCGGATTCCCTAAATCCCGCAACCTTAGCACCGTATGGTGTGCCCGAAAAGCCCAAAAGACTAATCTGATAGGGGAAGGGTGGCTTTACCTTTTAAGGTGGCTTCCTCTTCCCAAGCTAAGCAAGGTGGGATTATGAGACTCACACAGTCGCTGCTCGACTACAACTAGGCTACGGCCCATGTTGCATTTTTGCCAACGAGTAATAGTGGAGGATGTCCTCATCATTCTCCCCTGTTTAACAAGGGCCCAACTCTGATACCAAATGATGAGTCCGGCCCAGGCGAGGATTGGATGATGAAAGCCCGATGCATCAATTACGTAGTTTAGCATCACACACTCGAAAAGCCCGACACATGGATCAGCTACAACACCACTAGAGTCTCTTGTTGCACCTCGACAATCTTAGCACTGCAACTCCTGGCACACCAATTCGGATTCCCTGAATCCTGCAATCTTAGCACCATATGGTGTGCCCCCTCGGGGAAAGGCCCAATCGCCCCATAAGACTAGTTTGACAGGGGAAGGGTGGCTCTCCCTTTTAAGGTGGCTTCCTCCTCCCAAGCTAAGTACGGTGGGATTATGAGGCTCACACGGTCGTCGCTCAACTGCAACTGGGCTACGACCCATGTTGCATCTTTGCCGGCCAACGGGTAATAGTGGAGGATGTTCTCATCACATATCATCTATGCATGAACACTACTTTGGTCTCAATGAAAAATGCACAAATACTCACTTTAGTCTAAATGAAGAACAAGGAACCCGCTGAGGAACTAGGCATGATGAACAATGAACAAGCCATATCCACCATCCTACATCTCACTCCTCACACCTCTCTACCTAGCATATTCTAAAGAGACTTGTCTCGAAGTATCTCCCATTTTAGGACCCCTACCCTCTATTTATAGGGGAGATGGGCACCCTGTTTGGGCACCTTGCAACACTAGGTGCACACTCCACTGACTTTGGGGACCAACCAGGAGCAGCCACATGCAAGGGGTCATTGGTCGACACAAGGTCGGTTCGGCCAACCCCCATGTGGGGCCAATGGCTCCCCTTTGGTTGGTTTGGCGTGTACACGGTGAAATAAGTCAGATTTGGTTTCCATGGGCCCTCTAATCCACATGCTGCACACATGTCGCCCTCTGATTCGTCGAGGCTTGATTCCCTTGGATTGATGACGTGGCATGATATACATTGCCACTCGTGGAAATTGTCAGTATAACCTCCTATTCTGTTGTGAATGTACATTTCTTGTGGATGAATGCAATGGTTGACGGTCCTAAATCAGGTACTTAACAGCCGTCAACACTCACCTAGCTTGAAATCTGATGGACCCCACGTGAAATCTGAGGGAGTCCGAGCCCGTGAGGTGAAATTCAAGGGATCTAAACCCGCACACCAGATGAAATCCGGGGGAATGCTCGCCCATGAGGAGAAATCCCCTGAGATTCAAACGATAGGTGTGATTTGGGGGGAGGCAATCACTTGGAATAGTGGAACAACCAAGTCAGAAGCTTCTAGGAGCGGTAGTGAAGGGGAGAAGTTGCATACCTTGAAATGGGATGTCGATTGCGCGGAATGCAAATCCGATGCCGCTACGCCTAATGAAGTGGCTCGCCCTGGCCTCCTCACCCTTGACCGGAGAGCCTAGAATATTCAGTAGATTTGTCAGCGACAAATTGAATGAAGGGAAACCCCAGAACCTTCTGATGCATGGAAGAATTCTCACACACAACAATGATTTTACTAGTTGGAATCACTGATTTGCTCACCTGCCGTACAATCCGATGGAGTTGGAGTATGCGGGGTGAAATTCAAGGGGTCTGAGCCCGCACGCAAGGTGACATCCAGAGGAATGGTTGCCCGTGAGGAGAAATCCACTGAGATTCAAATCATGGTGTGATTTGGGGGTGGGTGGGGGGAGGCAATCGCCCGGAATAGCAGAACAACCAGGTTGGAAGCTTCTAGGAGGGGGTAGTGAAGGGGAGAAGCTGCATACCTTGCAGTGGGAGGTCGATTGCGCAGAAGGCAAATCCGATGCCGCCGCGCCCAATGAAGCGGCTTGCGCTTATATCATTTGCAAAAGAATATTGTCATGCAAGTACATTAGTGTCTCTACTTTCAAATTTCACCTTAAATTCTAAAAATTATGTTTAAGAAAGTCTCGAAGCAACACACGGGGTATCACCTAGTATTTGTTTGTATGTACTACTCGCTATGAGTCACAACTCCACAAGTAAATGATCTTATAGCAGGTAAAATAATGGGCTTGTAGCCAAGCTAGTCAACAGTTTTTCCAACATGGAGAAGAAATTCAAGGAGAGAGAAAAGAGCTTGGTGCCCCTGCGAGCAACAAGATGAGCATAAGCTCCGGTGCAGTGGTGGGCCTATGTGATGGATGAATTTGAAAGTGAATAGGAAAGAGAATGTATAGTGTGAGTAAAAGTAGTATCAGGTGATGATTAAATAATATGGTGTAGACAAATAAAAGTCTATTATTGTATAGCTACGCTATTACATCTTGGCTATAAGCCAAGTGCTTGTCTCAACCCTTACTTCCACATGAGATTATCCACACTCGTCATACTTCATATACTACTTTAAAAACAGAATATTCCTGACTAGTCATCGAGATTTTCTTCTTTTTTCTCAGTTTCTCTGCACTCGTCATTTTTTATATCTCTTCCTCTATCCCAACTACCAACAATAGGCCCACTTGTCACTCAGTCACCTTCTCTCCTTTCTTTTCTTCTCTCTCACACCCACCCTCCCATACCCCTTCTCTCCCCCGACCACCCTCACCCCTCCCCAACGACCCTTTATTTGCTCCTCCGCTGCCGCACCTTGCTCTTCCAGCGTGCGCTGGCTGGCTCCCCTTCGTCCGCCATCCCTCTCTCTCCATGGTGGCCACTGAGATCCTCCACAACACCGACCCTTCCCCTGCTCTGCTCTCACCTCCAGCAGGGCCACCGCAGCGAAGCCCCTTCCCCTGCTCCGCCCTCCCATGGTGCTGCCACAAATGGCATCCATGACGGCACAGAGCTCCTGTCTCCCCGTGCTCCGGCGCCGGATCCACCTTTGGCCCTTTCTCCCTCCCTCCGCTGCTCTGTGTCCTTGCCCTTCCGCATGCTCTGCCTCCAGCGCCTGCTCCTGGCTCCCTCGGAGCGGCAGAGGGGTGGTGCAGGGGACCCGTGGAGGGCTGGACCACCGCCGGAGGAGGGGCGCCGCTGGCCTCGATCTGCGCCCGCCCGCTCACCGGCACTGGATCCGGTGGCGCCTCCCTCCCTCCGCAGTCGCCGCCTCTCTCTCTCTCTCCGGGTCAACGCGGTGGCCTCAAGGTGGCGACCCTGCTCCACGCGTCGTCGAGCTCCGCTAACCAATCGAGGACGCGTCCGTGACGAAGTAGAGGATGACGCTCCTGGCCCTCTCGGAGCGGTGGAGCACGCGTTGCGGCGGCGGAGGGGCACCCGCGGCCCCTGCTCCCCTGTCCTCCCGCGGCGGAGGAGCGACTGGTCCCCGACAGCTCGTCATCGTCGAGTAGGGGATCCGGCAGCTGCGCACCTCGAGACCTGCCTCCCTCTCCGATGGTGATGCGGGGCAGAAGGGTCCTTCCTCCCAGCGTAGGAGCAGGTCAGCAGGGGTCTCTCTCCCACCGATGGCAACGAGGTGGCCGCAGCAGAGCTCTCCTTCGTGGGGCGGCTGGCTCGGGTGGCGGAGGAGTAGGAGCACACCAAATTTTCCTCGTTACAGCTCCTCGTCGGGGGCTACTCATCACTACCCCTTCCTCCGTCGGCCTCCTCCCGGCGGCAGCGGGACCCGTTCCTAGGACGCGCGGGAGGACGGGGTGGTTGGGGGTCGGTGGCGGGAGGCGAGGTTGGGCCCACATGTCGCGTTTCCTGGGTGTCCACCAGAATGAAGGAAACGCGACGCTCGCTCGCGTCCCGTCTCGGTTCGTGTATGCCGCTACGGACTATTTTCCTGAAACGCAAAATCTAAACGGAGTGGGCTCTCCATTTAAGCCTAAATGGAGAGCCCTCCGAAGTTACTTCCTGTGACATAAAAGTTACTTCCCGCGACACAAAGTTACTTTCTGCGACACCGAGTTACTTCCCGCGACACAAAGTTACTTCCTCCTGTGTGCTTCTTTTGTGTTGAGAGAAGTAATTTTGTGCCGCAGGAAGTAACCTGTGAGGTCTCTCCATGTATGACTAAAAGTTATTTCTTTCTTTATCTTTTTTGAGTTGAGAAATACACTTTTACGTCGCAGGGAGTAATATCGAAAGACTCTCCGTTGAATCTCCGTTTAGTGGCATACTTCCTGAAAAGCGGTATTGGAGGGCGCGTTTCACTATACCAGTTCGGATAGTGTGAAGGCTAGGCCCGACAAGCGACAACAGTCTACGGCCATTGGCAGAAAGGCTATACACGTTCGCTGACAACACCGGTCCACGCACAGCCAATGCTTTTACGAGCACGTGATGGAAAAGCAAACGGCAACCCCACATTCCCCCGGATCGCACATGCCTGCCGGCTGCCGCCAGCCCCCCGCGCCCCGCCACTGGACAGACCGTGAGTCCAAGACCAAAGCAAACGGCCATTGAATTGTCCGCGATCAGGTACTGACAGGTGGGCTCCACGTCAACGGCTCGATGGTGGACCCCGCGCGTCAGTTGGCGACCCGTTCGGACGTCACTTTGGGAGGGGCCACCGGGGCGTTTGCGCTGCCAGTCCTAAAAGACGCCTTTTTTACAGAGTAATCCTTTGGTTAGCTGAGTTTTCCCTTCGTGGTCTGGACAAAGAGACGTGCTGATCACACGACGAATCGGCCTGGCAGCCAAATTGTCGTTTCTGCCGGTGGGAAAATCCAGTTCCTTTTCTTTGTCCTTGAGCAAACCCCGCACGAATTCGTTTGGTTGTTGGAGAGATAAAGCTCCCATTCTTGTGACATGCTTGTTAGTTAGCTATACGAATTTTCATCTAATGGTTTAAGAGGAAGAAGTTATATGTTGTTGCCGACACTTGAGTAACTATCAACCCATGCGCCCATGCCTTAGGTATGAAAGAAACATTAGTTCGCTTATTTATTCTGACTAACAGACTAACAGTAGTTCGGCTGCTTGATCGGCACTTCCACAATGAGAGAACTGTTACCTATCACCGTCATTATTTGCGCCTATAACAGAGGGACCTTTTCTCCATATCATACTTTATACTTTCTTTATATTTGCTACTTATCTTGTTTTCTCTTTTAAAGATGTAATACTGCACTTGTATATTTGTGTAAATTTGTTATCGGCGTACTGCAAATTCTGTTTTCTCTTTTAAATGTATATCACTACACTTGTATATATGTGTAAACTTGTTATGTGTTGCAATGTTCGCTCATGCTCTACATGAATTCTGGGTCCGCCACTGTCCTTATGTAATGTGACAAAAAAAAGAGTATAGACAAATACTATTAATCAATCTTTTATTTGCATTCTTATAAAATTTGACCATATAGGACATGTTTGTTGGTTGCAACCCTGAGAGATTTGCCCGGGAGAAAATGATGCCTGCAAGTTGCCTGTGAATGTGTAGCATATTGCCTGACCAGGCAACTAGTAGAGTCAACTATTTGGTTGGAAGCCTGGTGCAACAATCAATTAATAGCACTAATTAAAGCCTTAGACAGCACCTAATAGTGCCCAGGCACTCGTTTTTGGTCGCCTGGTAGAGAAATGAGCTGCCTGGTGCACAACAATCGATAAATAGTAGTAATTAAAGCTCAGGCAGCTGATAGAAAGTCCTGACAGAGAAAGCAAGTGCATGGTAATGGTACAGGCAGCTATCCAGGACTCAAACCAAACGTGTCACAAGCAGAGTTTAGGTAGCTATTGATCCAGGTAAAATCGACTCAGGACTCCAACCAAACATGCCCATATTGCTACCTCTCACGCACTACTCCTATTCCTATCTACGTCATCGAGCGATCAAGCAATGATCGGAGCGCAGCGAGAAGCTACTGACCTGACCGTGGTTGCTCACTACTACCAGCACACTGCGGATCACACACGTACATCAGAGCAACTTCAGCAGCTTCCCTATCCCCACCCCAATAGAAAAAAAAATAGTCATATAGGGGATGAAACCTTCTCCAGCAGATTCCTTATAACCTCCCCTCTTTTTCTCCATGGACTAAAAACCCCTCTCCATTCTACATGACCGTCCAGCTTCCATAATGGAAATTACGCTACTTGTGCTACACGTACGCGGTTGTACTACGCCGTATTGAATCCGAAGCTGTCCACGGCCAAAGTGGAAAAGTAATAATTCGCCCATAAACCCCCAGGTGGCTGTCCATTTCCGAAATAACGTGACAACGACAGGAGTGACCCGCAAAAAGACGCACCTCCCCTTCCTCCCCAAAGCTTTTCTCACACATCCCTCCTTCTCTCTCTCTCTCCGACTCCCTCCCTGTAACGGACGCACGCGCACACACCCCCCACACTGGCGCCAGCGCAGTGGGCGAGCCGAGCGAGTGGAGCGAGACGAGCCGCCGCCGCCGCCGCCGCCTCAGCCTCCTCCTCCTCCGCCGCGGCCGCCGGTGAGTCTCCGGCTCCCCTTCCCGATCTCCGGTCACTCGATCCCGCGCGGGGCAGGGGCGCGGCGCCCCCCGCCCCGCCCAATTGCGGCAGCAGCTCATGTGGGGCCACCGGGAGTGTTCCGTTAACTTTCCAGCGGAGTGCGGGTGCGCGGCGGGCGAGATCTCGCGCCCGGGTGCGCCGTCGGTGGGGGTGTGGGGGAGGAGGAGGAGGGCGGGATTCTTTTGGCGGCTTCCGTGATCCTGACGGGCGCGGTGGGTGCGAGCGTCGCTGGCACTGTGCAGGGAGTGGAGTGGAGCGATCTGCGGGGAGGGGATGACTGGTGGTCTCGGAATGGGGGAGGAGGGGAGGAGAGGGGCGTAATTCTGCACGAATTCTACGGGTGGCCGAGTTATGTTCCTTTCGTGAAGGTGTCGGTGTCCTGATCCAAGGACGCGTACGAATCTGTTTCCTTCGTTGGTTGTAATTGTGTAACAGCAGGAAGCTGTGAGGTGGAATGGCGGAATGCACGCTTGATGCCACTGCAGTTAGGTGGTACTCTAGCTTCTAGCATCAAGAATCCTGTTGAGCTCTGGAGATTCCTGTCTCTCGGCTCAGGAATTGAGGGGATTGGCTCCTTCGTTTTGGCGAGTTGGGGAGTGACGGCGCTTACTTGTGAAATAAGGGAAGTGGGTTTCAGTTGTGCGTGAATTTGTTTTGTGGAGGCGAAACGAATGCCGGTTGCAGTTAGGGTGGGTATGAGGATGCGCCACTTATCTAAGTATCAGTAGTTACACGCGCCATTTCTCTGTTCACCATGATGATTCTAACATTGTACGTTGGAAAACTCTATTAGAGGAAGTGTTGGGCCTTGTGCTTGAGGTTTTGGTTGTCTCCTTTTCAGTCTTTTTTTGTACCCTTGAAATGGTGGGCTTAGTGGCTGTAGGCTGTAAGATTGAACCTGCTATGGGACCTTAAACGTGCACAACTCCTTTTCGTGCTCTGTTATTCATAATTTACTGGTTCTTTTCTGTGTTGTTAACTTCTCATGCTTAACGTGTTTGTACCAATCACTTCCCAGTTTATCTTTCCCAATAAAAGCATAGCCATGTCCCAGAGATAATGTTGTACTGCTGTGCAATATTTTGTGAAAATTGATAACAATTCAACGAAAAAAGCCTTTTTACTCATCTTGTACTCAGAATAAAAGTAATACATTTTTATGTCAGATTAAAATCCTAGGTTCGTTCTACCTAAGATTTTGTAATATTTCCTCACAGAATGTTTAAGCTATGGGTGCTATCTCTTTCCCTTTTTCTGTTGGAACCGGATCTTTTTGGGGCTGTGCTATGATGCATCTTGTAATTTGTTGCTTTATGCTTTTAAACTGACACATGCCATGCTTGGTAATCACACAATTAAGTAGCTGTTCCTCTTTTACCTTTGCTTTCTTCCTTTCTCCTGTGTTAAATGCAAAACAGAGTGACACAGGCTGGCACTATGGTTTGTTATGCTAATTAATTTCGTGTTTTATGTTGTTAGGACTTATAAATAAATTCAAGGTGTAAAGCTGTTGATTTAATCATGGCAAATTTCAACTCGTCTGAACCTCGGGACTCTCGGGAACCTATGTCACCCTCACCATCCACATCATCTTCCATATCAAGGTATAACAATACATCCCATTTCCCCCCCTCTTGCTCATTTACCATGTTTCCAAGTTAGTTCAAAACTGTTAATCAGCAAAAAAAATGTTTTATCGTGTATTTCCTCACATAATCTATTGATTTCCAAAATTAGCCTAGCTGGTTGCTCATGTTTCATTTTCATCCAGCGTCCTATTGTTTTTGTTTCAAGTCTTTCCATATGTTATTCTTTGTTATTTGCTCGTGCATTGGAATCCTCTTTGTTAGAGGTATAAGAAGCGGCAGGTAGCAAACACCCATCCTATATAACTCGTTATTTGTTTGCTGTTCTACAGGGAAAAAGGTGACCTAGCAGAAGTTGATGATCCTGAAAGTGCAATGTCTACTGTTGCTCGATTGCTGGAAGATCTCCATGCTGGCATGGTATCTCCATCAGAGAAGGAAGCTACAACCAGAAGGTTACTTGAACTAGCCAAAGCAAAAAAGGAGGCAAGGATTTTGATAGGTAGCCATTCTCAGGCAATGCCACTGCTTATATCTACCCTTAGAATTGGGTCATCTGCAGCAAAAGTAAATGCTGCAGCCCTACTGAGTGCACTCTGTAAGGAAGAAGACCTGCGTGTGAGGGTCCTCTTAGGAGGCTGTATACCACCCTTAATCTCTCTTTTGAAGTCTGAATCTTCTGAAGCGAAGAAGGCTGCTGCTGAAGCTATTTATGAAGTGTCTTCTGGTGGACTTTCGGATGATCACATAGGCAGGAAAATATTTGTGACTGAAGGTGTTGTGCCAACTCTGTGGGACTTGCTTAATCCTAAGTCTCGCCAAGATCGAGTAGTTGAGGGTTTTGTGACTGGGGCTTTAAGGAATCTCTGTGGGGACAAAGACGGTTATTGGAAGGCTACACTTGAGGCTGGTGGTGTTGAAATTATTACTGGTCTTCTTTCATCCAAGAATACTGCTTCACAGTCGAATGCTGCCTCCCTGTTGGCACGGTTTATCTGTGCTTTTGGTGACAGCATTCCCAAAATTATAGATGCTGGGGCTGTTAAGGCTCTTCTGCACCTTCTAAATCGAGATAATGTCATTTCTGTTTGTGAAAGTGCTGCTGATGCTTTGGAGGCCCTGTCCTCCAAGTCTAGTATTGCAAAGAAAGCTGTGGTGGATGCAGGAGGCCTTCCTATTCTGATTGGAGCTGTTGTAGCTCCCTCAAAAGAATGCATGCAGGGTGAGACATGTCATTCTCTACAAAGCCATGCTGTCCATGCTTTATCAAATATTTGTGGTGGAACAACTTCTCTGTTGCTTTATCTTGGTGAGCTCTGCCAAGCACCCCGGTCACCTGTTCCCCTTGCTGACATTCTTGGAGCACTTGCATATTCTTTGATGGTTTTTGATGGCACTGATGGCAAATCCTTTGACCCAGTTGAGATTGAAAATACTTTGGTTGTGCTCTTAAAATCTCATGACAGCAAGCTTGATCGTATTCTTGAGGCTTTAGCAAGTCTGTATGGGAATGATTGTCTCTCTGGCAGTCTGGATCACTCTAATTCTAAGAAGGTGCTTGTTGGGCTGATTACCATGGCTCCTGCTGATGTTCAAGAACATCTTGTTCGTGCCTTAACTAGTTTGTGTTGTGATGGTGTTGGAATATGGGAGGCTCTTGGAAAGAGAGAAGGGGTTCAGTTGCTAATATCATTACTTGGGCTTTCCAGTGAGCAGCAGCAGGAATACGCAGTTTCATTGTTGGCTATCTTGAGTGATGAGGTAGATGACAGTAAGTGGGCAATAACAGCTGCTGGAGGTATACCCCCACTTGTCCAGCTTCTGGAAACAGGATCTCAAAAGGCAAAGGAGGATGCAGCTTACATCATGTGGAACATGTGCTGTGACAGTGATGATATCAGGGCATGTATTGAGAGTGCTGGAGCTGTTCTGGCACTGATTTGGCTTCTAAAGAGCGGCAGCCCCCGTGGACAGGAGGCATCAGTCAAAGCACTCAAGAAGCTTATACGATCAGCTGATTCTGCTACAATCAATCAGCTGTTAGCATTACTGCTTAATGACTCGTTGAGCTCAAAGGCTCACGTCATTACAGTTCTTGGACATGTCCTTGTGCTGGCACCTCAGAGTGCTCTAATCCAGAATGGAAGCCCAGCTAATAAAGGCCTTAGGTCACTTGTTCTTGTTCTTGAATCATCAAATGAACAAACACAGGAGATTGCTGCAACTGTGCTGGCTGATATTTTCACTATGCGTCAGGATATTTGTGACATCTTGGAAATTGATGAAATTGTTCAGCCATGCATGAAGCTTTTGACAAGTGGAAATCAAGTTATTGCAACACAATCTGCCCGAGCTTTAGGAGCGCTATCATGTTCAGCTAGTGCCATGTCAAAAAACAAGATGTCATGCTTAACTGAAGGTGATGTGCGACCCCTTATAGAGATGTCAAAGACATCATCAATTGATGTTGCTGAAACAGCATTTGCTGCATTAGCAAATCTCTTATCAGACACACAAATTGCTAAAGAAGCTTTAGATGATAATATTGTCTTGGCTTTGACTAGAGTGCTTAAGGAAGGGAGTTTAGAAGGTAAGATTAGTGCTTCACGGTCACTTCGCCAGTTGCTCAACCAGTTTCCACTCAGTGAAGTTCTTCCAGATTACTCACAGTGCTGTTTTATTATTCATGCACTCCTGGTGTGTTTATCTGGCATCAGTTTGGACAATGTTACAAGTTTGGAACCCCTTGATGTACTTGCATTGATGGCTAGAACAAAGGAGGGTGCACATTTTAGCCCCCCTCTGTGTACTTCCTTTCTTGAAGTTCCTGAAAGTTTAGAACCTTTAGTTCGTTGTGTTAGTATTGGGCTTCCACCTATTCAAGATAAGTCCATTCAAATCCTTGCAAGTCTCTGTCAGGGTCGACCTTCTCTATTAGGTGAATATTTAAACAGAAGTCAAGGATGCATTGGTTCTCTTGCCAGTAGAGTTATGGAGTCGAAAGACATGGAAATAAGAATTAGCAGTGCAGTCATCCTCATATCTGCCATGAGGGACGGGAGAGAACAGTCGATTGTTGTTCTTGAAACATCAAAGCTTCTGAAGGATTTGATATCTGCACTCATTGATATGCTGAAGCAACAATCCTCTTTAACATCTCTAGACATTGAAATTTGGAAACCTTACACGGAAACAAGTTCACTTAATTATGAGCAGGATGTTTTGAGTGTACCTGAATTAGGAAAGGTTTCAGAAGAAACTGTTGCACTATGGTTGCTTTCACTGATTTGTTCTTATCATGCACGAAGTAAATATACTGTTATGGAGCTTGGCGGCGTTGATGCAGTATCCGATAGACTTGCTAGCTGTACTGCTAATCGACAGGTGCATATTTCACATTTAAGTTTTCTGTTTGCATATAACTCACATTCTAACTGCAATAAGTTGTTGCTGATTCGAAATCTTCTTTTCTTACAACTGCTATATTGTTGAGTTATAAGGGGCGGCCGTACATAAGGATAGATAGCCTTGTAGTTTGGTAATCTATTTGTACCAGTGCTGTGAACATCTTAGTTTCATTTTAGATTGTCATTTTGACTAGCATGCCAGCATTGATAAAGCGAAGGATTCCTTTACTTTTATATCCTTGTTTTTTATTAATGCTGGATACAAAAAGGTAGCTCACTGCAAATATATATCCTCCTTTTTACTCATTTCTGAAGGAATATTTACTCTGAACTGGATTCTGTAAAAGAACGAGACTGGATTAACTTTAGGTGACCTATTTGCACCAGCAAAACATCAGCACATATAATATCGCTAGTTTTTCATGTTAAATGTTCCAAAGAAACCCAATTGAATTTCTGGGTGAAGTTTTTTTTTTTGGACCATTGGTTATCAAACATTTAATGGACACATTCTTGGAAGAGTTGATATGATTTGCCATGCTGTTTCTGCATCCACCCCACAGTTACTGCTTACAGGAAAAAATCATGATGCTAAATCCTTACCTAGAAAGAGAAGTCTAGTCATAGACCCACAGATAAAATGTGTATGTTTTGGAAGAAATATTTGCTTGGCATGTTTAATCTTTTATTCCAACTTGCCTAGTAATTTGGTGGAAACTCTCGACTTGATTTTACCCGTTATTCTTGATAACTCCATAGCTTGGAAACTCTCGACTTGATTTTACCCTTTATTCTTGATAACTCCATAGTTTGGGCACCAGGCACGTGTACAGATGTTACACATATTAGTTCCTACTATTCAATTGGCATTGAGAACTGAACAAGCAAGAATTGGAATCATGATGGTCCACTTACCATAGTTGAATTGTTCTAAAATCCAGAGATATGATAATTCATAGCCATGTCTTCATTCTTTGTTTCTTTACTTGTCTTTTCTGTATCATACTGTTTCTTCTCATATGTCTAATTCTAGGCCTTGATATCTGCTCCATGTTGCAGGAACAGTATGAAGATTCAGAAAATATTTGGACTTGTGCCCTTCTGTTGTCTACATTGTTTCAGGATTCAGTTATTGTTCAATCTTCCGAAATAATGCGAACAATACCTTCTTTAGCATCCTTGCTAAAATCTGATGCTATCATTAATAAATACTTTGCTGCACAAGCACTGGCCAGCCTTGTTTCCACTGGAAGTAGAGGTATACAGCTTGCTATTGCAAATTCTGGTTCAGTTTTGGGTGCTGTAGCCTTGATTGGACAGGTAGAATCTGATATGCCAAATCTTGTTACAATGGCGGAAGAGTTCAAGTTGGCAGAGAATCCAAGTCAAATAATATTGAGAACCCTTTTTGAGCTTGAAGATGTTTGCACCGGTGCCATTGCTCGAAGGGCCATACCCTTGCTAGTGGATCTACTTAAACCAATGCCAGACAGACCAGGTGCACCTCTGATCGCGTTGCACCTTCTGACCCAGCTAGCAGAAGCTAGTGAGACAAATAAAGTTGCTATGGCAGAGGCTGGAGCTTTAGATGCTTTGACTAAGTATCTATCTTTAAGCCCTCAAGACTCAACTGAAACTACTATAACAAATTTGCTAGGGATCTTATACAGTAATCCTGATCTGCTTTACCATGAATCATCACGTAGCACTTCAAATCAGCTAGTAGCTGTCTTACGTTTGGGCTCGAGGAGTTCTAGGCTTAGTGCAGTAAGAACATTGCAGAAGCTTTTTGATTCAGAGAATATAAGGGACACCGAGGTGGCTCGGCAAGCTATTCAACCATTACTTGACATGCTTGAGTCAGGAACTGAAATAGAACAGCAGGCAGCACTTGGTGCGCTTATCAAGCTTTCTGCTGGGAATATCTCTAAGGGTTCTGCCATGTTTGACGTAGAAAGCAACACACTTGAAAATCTTTACAAAATTTTGTCCTTCAGTTCATCATTGGAGCTCAAGAAAGATGCTGCTCAACTCTGCTATATTTTATTTGAGAATTCAACCATACGTGCATCACCCATTGCAACAGAATGTCTTCAACCCCTGATATCGTTAATGACATCAGGATCTAGCTTGGCTGTTGAACCAGCTGTTTGTGCTCTGAATAGACTACTGGAAGAGGAGTACAATGCAGAGGGTGCTGCAACTGGTGAAGTTATTGATCTTCTTGTTAGTTTTGTTCCTGGAACAAACTACCAGTTGTCTGAAGCATGTATCGGTGCTCTCATAAAATTGGGCAAGGATCGTCCAAACTGCAAGCTTGACATGGTTAAAGCTGGTATTATTGAGCATGCACTTGATATGATTCTTGATGTTCCTGTATCTGTTAGTTCATCCATTGCTGAGTTGCTTCGGATTTTGACAAACAACAGTGGCATTGCTAAAAGTTCTGCTGCTGCAAAAATGGTGGAGCCACTTTTCTTACTTCTACGTCGCCCGGATGTTACCATGTGGGACCAGCACAGTGCATTGCAAGCACTCGTAAATATTCTGGAGAAACCTCAGAGTCTAGCAGCATTGAAGTTGACTCCCAGTCAAATAATTGAGCCTTTAATATCATTTCTTGAGTCTCCTTCGCAAGCAATTCAGCAACTTGGCACTGAGGTGCTCTCACATCTTCTAGAACAGGAGCATTTTCAACAGGACATCACTACAAAAAATGCAGTTGTTCCTCTTGTGCAACTTGCTGGTATTGGAATCTTGAGCTTACAACAAACTGCAGTTAAAGCTCTTGAAAACATATCACAGAGTTGGCCTAAGGCTGTAGCAGATGCAGGTGGGATTTTTGAACTTTCAAAAGTAATTGTCCAGGATGATCCTCAGCCAAGTCAAGCACTATGGGAATCTGCAGCACTTGTGTTATGTAATGTTTTGCGATATAATTCTGACAACTATGTTAAAGTCTCAATGGCTGTACTTGTAAGATTGCTGAACTCGACCATGGAGAGTACTGTCACAATAGCTCTCAGCGCTTTACTTGTTCAAGAGAAAAGTAGTTCACGCTGTGCTGTGGCTATGGCTGAGGCTGGGGCAGTACGTGCACTCTTGGAGCTCCTGAAGAGCCATCGTTGCGAGGAATCTGCAGCAAGATTGCTTGAAGCGCTGATAAACAATTCAAGAGTCCGTGAAACAAAAGTTGCCAAGTATGCTATTGCTCCTCTCTCACAGTACCTGTTAGATCCTCAGTCTAAGAATCAGTCAGCCAAGTTTCTGGTAACTCTTGCACTAGGTGACATTTTCCAGCATGAAGCACTTGCAAGAGCAAGTGATTCTGTTTCTGCCTGCCGTGCTCTTGTAAGCCTACTTGAGGACCAGCCTACGGATGACATGACAATGGTTGCTCTTTGTGCACTGCAAAGCTTAGTGATGCACAGCAGGACAAACAGGCGAGCTGTTGCAGAGGCTGGGGGCATTTTGGTTGTGCAAGAATTGCTACTTTCTCCAAATGTGGATATTTCAGGACAGGCTGCTCTTCTAATCAAGTACCTATTTTCAAATCATACATTGCAAGAATATGTGTCAAATGAACTCATCCGGTCTCTCACCGGTAAGATCTTAATCTTTATACTGAAGTCTGTCGTGATATTTATTTCAGATGAAAATTTCTTCATGTTCATCTGAAGTCTCATGCCCCTTTATTGTGAAAATTAAATGTTTCTTCATTTGCCATTTTGCCTTTGATACTATAAACAGGAATATATAATCAACAGCAGATGTTTTAAGTGACAAAATAATTGAATTGCAAGTGTTTGATGGTTTCTATACCTGCTTAGGTGACAGATTGGTTTCATTGTTTGTCTAATGTCAATTATAATTTATTGCAGCTGCCTTGGAGAGAGAGCTGCTCTCGACGTCATCTATCAATGAAGTTATTCTGAGGACCATATATGTGATATTCAGCAACTTCAAAAAGGTTCGGTTTTCTGAGGCAGCAACCTTGTGCATACCCCATCTGGTGTGTGCCCTGAAGGATGGAAATGAGTCTGCCCAAGAGAGTGTGCTCGACATCCTTTGCTTGCTGAAAGAATCTTGGCCGCAAATGAATGAAGACATTGCTAAAGCCCAGTCCCTGATTTCAGCTGAAGCCATACCCGTTCTACAAATGCTTATGAAGACCTGTCCTCCCAGTTTTCATGAGAGAGCCGATAGTTTGCTGCATTGCTTGCCTGGTTGCTTGACAGTGACCATCATTCGTGGGAATAATTTGAAACAGACAATGGGGGGTACAAATGCATTTTGTTGCCTGCAAATAGGAAATGGTCCTCCAAGGCAAACTAAGGTAATTTCTTGTAGATTCGGTCCTACTCAACAATTCATACATGGTATGCTCTTATTTCTTTTGCTCTGAAACCCAGTAGTACCAGCAATTAGCCTTGCAAGACTGGGAACAGTGTTTGGCAAGTGGTATTCTTAGTGGACATCTTAGTTGATATTTTGGTTGTCTGCAGCAGCTGATATTTTTTTTGGCTGAATGTCAGGTGGTTAACCACAGCATCTGTCCAGCATGGAACGAGGGTTTCACTTGGTTATTTGACGTTGCCCCAAAAGGGCAGAAGCTCTACATCATATGCAAGAGCAAAAATACATTCGGAAAGGTATGGCCGTATGTAAGGCATATCTTATTCACCAGTTTTCTTTTCTTGGTTAATGCCTGTACTTCCTATGTTACTTCTCAAATGCTGCTATTTTCGTTCCAGTCAACCCTTGGAAGAGTTACCATCCAGATCGACAAGGTTGTCACTGAGGGTGTATACAGTGGGTTCTTCAGCCTCAGCCATGATGGCGGTAAGGATGGCTCAAGAACCCTTGAGATAGAGATCGTATGGTCAAACAGGCCGTCCAACGACAGTATGTAGCATATGGCTGATTTACCTGACACAAATCTTATACTCCTGGCTTCCATGTAAATCAGCCCCATAATCATCCAAATTCATTTATATGTAGAAATGTGGGACACTTAGATAACCCCCCGCATTATCATCATTCAATTATTCTTAGGTCCTCTCTGGATTGTAGCTTTACAGCTGTAACAGATTTTGGACCGGGTTTTTTTTTGTACAGGCGAATATGTTTCCTGTAATTATATTTTTTAGTTTAGATTGGTGTGAGAAGTAGAAACATGACTGATTATAGAACATTTATGTGATGTGTGGCGAGATATTGTCTGCATGGGTGTGCTCCGTTCGTTGTACTCATCTAGTCATCTGTAGCCTCAGTTTGAGCTAACTCTTTTTCATAGAGAATTAGACTAGCCAATTGCACTGATTCTTTTAGCTGAAAAAATAAATTTGACTGCTTCTTTTACAGAGAAAAACTTGCAGCTGTATTTTTTGTGCTTGTCATGCTCATGTGTCGCGTGCCATCTCTATGTGTTTTCACGTCTGGTACGATTAAAAAAAAAAGGAAAAAGTTCATTTTTGACCATTCAACTTTTGCCTCAGTTTAGTTTTGGTCATCGAACTTCAAAACCGGACATCTTTGACCATCCAACTCTTAAAACCGTTCACAATTGGCCATCGGACGGTTTTGATGGGTGATTTTAACATTTTTTATTTACAATTTAGTCTTTAGAACTTGAAATGATCATTAATTTTTGCTTGTAGCTCTGATTTAGGTGATTCTTGCGGTCACGTGTTCATAACAATGAGCTTTATCTTCTAAAATATTTTTTATACTATTTTATCACTATTTATTATATTATCCTTATGTTGTTGTGTAAAAACAACAATATAAGAAAAATAAAACAAACATTTACAGAATAATATGAACACATTTTGAAAGATAAAGCTCATCGTTATTAACGTATGATTACAAGAATCACTTAAATTAGAGATACAAGAAAAAAATAGTAATCATTTTAAGATCTAAGGACTAAATTGTAAATAAACTGATTAAAAATAGTGCTTGAACCTTAAAATGATTACTATTTTTTTCTCGTATCTCCAATTTAAGTGATTCTTGCGGTCATGTGTTCATAAGATGAGAACTTTATCGTTCAAAATGTTGCTCATATTATTTTGTAACTGTTTGTTTTACGTTTCTTATATTATTATTTTTACACAACAACAGAAAAATAATATAACGAATAGTTATAAAAGTTGTATAAAAACATTCTAAAAGATAAAGCTCACCGTTATGAACACGTGACTGCAAGAATCACCTAAATCGGAGCTACGAGCAAAAAGTAATGATCATTTCAAGTTCTAAGGACTAAATTGTAAATAAAAAAAGTTAAAACCACCCATCAAAACCGTCCGATGGCCAATTGTGAACGGTTTTAAGAGTTGAATGGTCAAAGATGTCCGGTTTTGAAGTTCGATGACCAAAACTAAACTGAGGCAAAAGTTGTATAGTCAAAAAATGAACTTTTTCCATTTAAAAAAATTATAGTTCTCGTCTCGCAACCTATTGCTAGCAATTTAGTTTTGTTCCTCGTTATGGTAAGTTTAATTGGCAGTATTCTCGTCTCGTCTCGTTTGGCAACCTAACGCTCGAGTCATGGCAGCATTCTCTTAGGTACAATAAAGTTTTGCTTTGCTCAAGTTTGGTAGGGTTAATTGTGAGCTTTGGTGTCATCGTATAAGTTACATGAAAGCCAAACATGCCACATGTGACGTGCCAATGCTACTAGCACAACGTTTCAATCTACAACTACACATAATGCTTGTCTCATGTGACAGTGAACTGGCAGCCTGCCTGACACATCTGTACTGGCATGTTAGTTTAATTCCTCTTTATGGTAAGTTTATCCCTTCCCCCCTTTCTGTGAGGTAGGATTATGGGGGTGGTAGGATTATCTATTTATGTGAGGTACAATACAATAAAAGTTTTGGCAAGGTTGATTGTGTATACGCTGGTACAAAGTTGCATGCAAACCAAACATGCCACATGCCAATGCTACAACTGGCAGTAGCCTGAGCCAAGTTTCCAAGCTGCAACTGCCTTGTCTCCACTTCTCCTCGGCATTGCCAATGGCTTTCTTGTTGCTGAAGTGCTGGTAGACGTGTCCCCATTGTACTTGTTGCCAAGAAATGGCACAGTGAAGACTGAAGGCACTGTATAACACGGTGATCACCTCACATCTCAGAGTGCAGGGGAAGTCTGAAGAAATTCTGCAGCCTTTACAGCCCCCCGTCCCATTAGCCTTAACTGTCAAGATGTGCCGAATCGATGGGGTTTTGAACGGTGAAGAGCTTGAAGGTCACCAACACCTTGGACATCTTGGAGATTTGTAGAGGGAACAGCTTGGCCATTCACTTGTCTGCATGTGAAGAAATAGGAAACAGCAGAGCTCAAAAGTAAACACAATGGCATCATCCCACCCACCGAAGAGAGCATATTTTTGTCCCTTCAGTTGCTGATTTTTGTCGCACCTGGTGAATGGAGCATAAGCATAACTCCATTCCCTCCCATTTCGAGAATGATGCTGAGTCATTTTTAGAGGAATAATGCCAAGAGTTCTAGGTGACGAACATATCTAGAAATAATGCCGAGATGCCATTCTTTCAGCAAGCGGTTCTTAGTTGAAACTTGAATGTGGTGTGTTTCCCGCGCAGTTCCCGAGTGGATCAATTAATCATTCCACTTTGTCCCTTGATTTCTCTCATTTCTTGATGGTCAAATATTTTTCAATCTAAATTCAACCCCCTAGGCCCTAATAGGACAAACAAATCGCAGGAACTTCATAAGTTTGACCAAATATTATTAAAATTAGGTGTGTATTTAGTTCATAGAAGTTATACAGAGAAATTAATTCATTTTTAGTACATCACTGAATAAGAAATTTTAATAGTCAAAGTGTAACTTTAAAAACCTTCTCAAATTATAGCATGCCTTATAAATCCGACACAGGGTGCACAGTGCAGCGAACTTGGATACACGATTCTTTCTGTTACCTTTCCTTTTGCAAAGGATGTTCAAGTTTTTAAACTCATTAAAAAAGCCGGTGACACTGAAATCAGACAATAAGAACAGCAATAATAAGAACCAGATAACCAGTCGCTTCAGTCGATTTTTTCGCACCTGATGAACACCAGCATGCATTACTCCATTTCCTCCCACTTTTGAGGTAAGCACGAGTCCTATTACTTCTTCACGTATGACATGGTCTGTTTCACGATAGTGGTTTTGAGAATGATGCAAAGAGTCATTTTTATAATAATGCCAAGAGTTCTAGATAAGGAACATCTAGAAATGATGCTGAGGCACCATTCTTTTCAACAAGCTGTTGTTAGTTGAAACTTGAACGTGGCGTGTTTCCTGTGCCACTCCCGAGTAGATCAATCATTCCGCATTGCCCCTTGGTTTCTCCCATTTCTTGGTGGCCAAATAATTTTCAATTTAATTTCAACCCCCAACAGGATAAGCAAATTGCAAGGACTTCATAAGTTTTGAGCAATAATCAGATAAATTAATTGCATTTTTGGTTCACGGAAGTTATACCAATAAATTAATTCATGTTTTAGTACATCATGGTAAGCGAGGTTAATAGTTAAAACGTTATTTTAAACCTTATCAAATTCTAGCATGCCTCATATACATGATTCTTTTTGTTTCCTTTTGCAAAGGATGTTCAAGTTTTCGAACTCATAAAAAAACTAGTGACACTGAAATCAGACAATAAGAACAGCAAATAACAAAACGTCCGATATCAGTACATGCCAAATAAACACTGGCAATGCAAGCTGACCTGACACCCTGCTTGTAAAACATTTTGCAATTCAATCTTGTCTAGTAAACGAAGAATAATAACCGTCCTAAATAATTTTACGATCACTGGCGACGATCGACGTCAACCGGCCAGGGCATGGATCTTGTACCGAATCTATGGCGAGAGATTCGGCTGTCTGCGCTCCTAAAGAACTTTGCTGGAGCGATGCGCGGAGGGTTTATAGCAGTGCAATATTGTCTGATGTACTGATCAACTTATTGTTTCCTTTATTTAAAAAAATAGTAATCGTCTGAGTACTGATAGGCTGACCACTTGCAGTGGATGTTGATTTCGAAGCTTCCATTGCTTAACGCGCTCCACCGATTACTCTATAGACTGTTGTATTTGCCAGAGCACACGATGTTGACTTGACTCTCCTTCGTCATGTATATATGTGACTATGTGAGCTCAATTTCCTCAGTTTTCTCTGGAAACACGTCTGCTAACTGAGAATGTGTTGACATTCATGGGCACTGCTCAAGCAGTAGAGAGTAAAATTCAGCAGTAGTGGTTGCATTGTTGTGACGTCTGGTGTGCCTGATTTGGCACGGCAAGTTTGTTGATCAATGCCATGAATTCTGTATCTGGTGTGGTGCCAAGTGCCAACTTTGCTATCTAACGCATCTTTTGCTACTGTACTTGGCCGGTCAAAAATAGGAAACAAAAATGCATAGTGTACTTGATGGAAGTACAGTACCTAACTTGAATAATTTCAGAGTGCCAGTTGTATGCAGGTTACTGACTTACTGTATGTGGGTAAATCTTGTAATGTGCCAGAAAGTAAGGCACGGTTGAATAAGATCGATCTTGTGTAAAGCTAAGCTTTTTAGGTTGTTAAAAACTTGATCATGGTGCTGTCATGATCCCTGGATTTGCTTCTTTTGGATGTCAATAGTCTAATAATGTCCTTAGCATGATGGAGCAGAGGATGTGAGGTATGCAAACGGCAGTCCATTGTGGTAATTTCTAGTAAACCATAATGAAAAATTTGGTCTTTTTGCAATACATGGAGTATTAAGTTTGTTAGAGTATATGTGTATATATGTGAGTGTGGCCCATATGGCTTGTGTATAGCCCATATAGAGGCCCATGTATATCACTGTCTATATATCCACCCTTCTAGGGTTGGAGGAATAACACAGAGCAATTAATCTCCAAACATGGTATCAGCAGCTAGGGTTTCCCTCCTTCCCTGAGCAGCCGCCGGCACCACCTCCTCCAAGCCATGGCCGGCCGGCCGCCGCCACCTCCCCTCTCCTCCTACCCTTCCCTCTCCTCTTTCCCCACCGGCAGAGCCTCTGCTCGTCCGGCGGCCCCTGTCTTCGCCGCCGCCGGCGCGGGGGGCGCGGGCGCGCAGGCGCCTGCCACGGGCACACCGCTGCCGCGCGGCCCCTCTCCAAGCGCCAGCGGCGCCCTTCCCGGCGCGGGCGGGCCGGCTCTGCCTCCAGGCGCCGACGGGGTGGCTCCTGGCCCCTGTGCGCCGCCTCCCGTCGCAGGCGCGCCGCCCCCAGGTGCCGGCGGGCTGCCTCCCCGCGCGCCGCTCCCGCTGGGCCCCCGCGCGACGCCGCCGCCTCCTCCTCCTCCTCCGCCCGACAACCAGGGGCACCACTCCTCCCAGCCGCCGCCGCCTCAGTCAACCGGGATGCTGGGCCTTCGTTTGTTCGGGCTGCCGGGGCAGGGGACACCACCCTCCTTCACCCCTGCCCACGATCCCCTTGGTGCTCAGGCTGCCAGCCTTGCTGCGGGAGGTGTGGGGGCGAAACAGGAGTTCTTCCTCCTTTCCCTGCTCCCTTCTCGCCCTTCTCCGGCCTGGGGATGCCCCCTGTGGACGCGCCCTTCTCCACTGCCGCCTTTCTCCGGTGCCAGTCTCCGGCTCCCACCAGCGTCGCGGCTGCCGACAACGCCCTCGCCGTGGCTCTTGCGGCTGCCAAGTCCGAGGCCGCCGCGGCTCACGAGCGGGTTCGTGTGGAAGCCCTCGCTTGGGAGCGCGAGCGCACCGCAGCCGATGCTCTCTCTCGTCGTGTCGCCGAGGTGGAGCACTTCCTCAACGCCTCCGAGGTGGAGCATGTCGCCTCCTCCTCCCACCAGGCGCCGCCCACTGCTCCGCTTCAGCAGAGTGCCGGACCCCAGCTTGGCCAGGTTGACCCCATGGTCGCCTACCTCCACCTCCAGGCCGCCGGGGTCCCGCACATCAAGAACCTGGTCACCATCGTCCTCGACTCCACCTCCACCTCCTACGCTCGCTGGAGGGACTAGGTTCTCGCACTCCGCCGCTACGCCCTCGACGACCATGTCCTCTCCTACATGCCGGTCGAGGCACGCGACCTGGCGTGGCAGCGCCAAGACAGTATCGCCATGTCCTGGATCTTTGGGACCATCTCCCTCGATCTACAGGACATTGTGCGGACTCCCCGCGGCACCGCGCGCGACTCCTGGCTTGCTCTCCAGAGCCAGTTCCTCGGTAACGCACAAACGCGCGCCCTCCAGCTCGACGCTAAGCTACGCACCCTTGAGCAGGGCGACCTGTCCGTGGCCGAGTTCTGCAGGAAGATGAAGAGCACCGCTGATGCCCTTCTCGACCTTGGGTACCCGGTCCCGGAGCACGTCTTGGTCCTCAACGTCCTGCGGGGCCTTCCCAGTAGCTACGAGGCCCTGCGGACGTTGATCACACACCAGCGGCCGACACCCACCTTCCTGCAGGTCCGTGATGTCCTCACCCTGGAGGAGCTCACCCAGGGCCTCCACACATCTGTCTCGACTACGTCTTCGTCCTGCACCACCTCTCGCACACTCGTCGCTGCCCCACCAGCCTCCTCCGCCTCGCCGCCTGCCTCTCTCCTTGGTGCTCCTCCGAGCGGGGGTGGAGGGGGCCGTGGGGGCCGCCGAGGACGCGGTGGTGGGGGTCGTGGGACGCCCGCCCAGGCTCCGACCCCTGCTCTCGCTCCCCTTCCCGGAGGTGCGCCCTGGCCGACCTTCTCCAACCCGTGGTCAGGGCGTATCTCCATGTGGCCCCACCAGGGTCCGGGAGGGGGGCCTCGTCCTCCGCACCAGCCGGCGGCCATGGTCACAGGTACAGCCTCCTACGCGTCGTCCTGAACTCCACCTCCTCCTCAGCCCAGCTCGACGTGGCCCGGGGGGATCAGGCTGCCCTGGCGCAGTCCTTCAGTACCATGGGCCTGACATCGCCCGTCGGCACCGAGTGGATCGCTGACTCGGGTGCCTCCTACCACACTACTCCCGATGTGGGTATCCTTTCTTCTGTCCGACCTCCTCACCCCTCTTGTCCTTCTTCCATCATGGTCGGTGATGGTTCCTGTCTTCCTGTCACTTCTGTGGGTTCTGCTCATGGTCCTTTCCGTCTCTCTGATGTCCTTGTTGCCCCTAAGATGGTTCATAGTCTCCTTTCTATTTGTCAATTTACAGCTGACAATTCTTGTTCTGTCGAGTTTGACACTTCTGGTCTTTCTGTGAAGGATTTGGCTACCGGGCGTCCACTCCTCCGATGTGATAGCACCGGGCCCCTTTACACCCTTCGTCTTCCGGCTTCCGCTGCTTCTCCTTCACCTTCGTCCTCGTCGTCAGCTGCTCTAGCCGCAACACTGTCTTCCACCACCTGGCACCGCCGTCTTGGTCATCCCGGCTGAGATGTTTTGGCTCAGATTAGTCGTAGTGCAGATGTCTCTTGTACTAGGACTACTGATGAGCACCTCTGTCATGCATGCCAGCTTGGTCGCCATGTTTGGCTTCCTTTTTCTTCTTCTTCTTCGCATGCTTTTGATCTTATTCACTGTGATTTGTGGACATATCCTGTACTCAGCATTTCTGGCTATAAGTATTATATGGTGATCATTGATGATTTCTCTCACTACTCCTGGACTTTCCCTTTGTGTGCCAAGTCTGACACCTTCCCCACCCTCCTTCACTTCTTTGCTGGGTGTCCACTCAGTTCGGCCTCACCGTTAAGGCCGTCCAGTGTGACAACGGTCGTGAGTTCGATAACACCACCTCTCGCTCCTTCTTTCTCTCCCGAGGTGTTCAGTTGCGTATGTCTTGTCCGTACACTTCACCACAGAACGGCAAGGCTGAGTGCATAATTCGGACCACGAACGATGTCATGCGCACCCTTCTGATCCAGGCCTCCCTGCCCCCGCGCTTCTGGGTAGAGAGTCTCCACACCACCACCTACCTCCTTAACCATCTTCCTTCCACAGCTTCTCCAGCTCCGACTCCTCACCACGCTCTCTTCGGTATCCCTCCCACCTACACTCACCTTCGTGTCTTTGGGTGCGCGTGCTACCCGAACCTTCCTGCCACTGCTCCCCACAAGCTCGCACCTCGCTCGACACGTTGTGTGTTCCTTGGTTACTCCCCTGATCATAAGGGGTACTGTTGCTATGATCTCACTTCTCGTCGGGTTCTTATCTCCCGACATGTTGTGTTTGACGAGTCGGACTTCCCCTTCTCCTCCACCCCCACACCTACTCTTGATCCTGACCTTGAGTCCATATTTTCTGACCCGGTGGTTCAGCCACCTATTTCTGTTTTTCCTTTTCCAGCAGGTCCTTTTGGTACTCCACCAACTCCGGCGCCTTCAGCTGTGTCACGCGCGGCCTCGGAGCTTCCTCTTGCACCGCCTGCGGTTCCGATGCCCCTTGTCGCACCCGACGCGGGTTTGGTGCCTTCGGCTGCGCCACACGCGGCCCCGGCGCCTTCTGTTGCGCCCCCGGAGCCTCTCGCCGCGCCACACGCGGCTCCGGCGCCTTCTGCTGCACCCACCACCGTCCCAGTGCCTCCTGCCGCGCCATGCGCGGCCCCGCTACCACCTACACGCTACGCTGAGCCAGTGCAGGTGTACCGATGCCGTCCGGTGCCTCCACAGCCGCTGACTTCTTCGGCTCCTACCCCGGTGGTGCCCGTGGACTATGCGCCTCATGGGTGCTATGTCTACGGGCGCTGTTCGACGGCTCCACCTCCTCCACCGTCACCCTCTCCGCCTCCTCCGCCGGCGCCTACACCGCCTCCGCCGCCACCGCCGCCGCCTCCACCACGCCGTTCTCGGGTGGAGCCGGCTGTGTACCACCCGCCGGTCATCCATCGGGATCCTCGTCACACCCATCCCATGGTGACCCGGCAGGCGGCCGGGGTTCTTCGGCTGTGGGCTCTCTCCGCCATCGAGGGGGAGCCGTGGCTCTCTCCGATCCCGACATCGGTTCGTGAGGCTCTGGCAGATCCGAACTGGCGTCGTGCGATGGAAGAGGAGTATGGAGCACTTCTTGCCAACTAGACTTGGGACCTTGTGCCGCGTCTGTCTGGTTGCAATGTGGTGACCGACAAGTGGATTTGGACGATCAAGCGTCGGGCTGATGGTACTCTAGAGCGCTATAAAGCACGTTGGGTTCTTCGGGGCTGCTCTCAGCGACCTGGTCTGGATTATGATGAGACATTCAGTCCAGTGATGAAGCCTGCTACAGTGTGCATTGTTCTATCTCTGGCTCTCTCTCGATCTTGGCCTGTGCACCATCTTGATGTCAAGAATGCATTTCTCCATGGCACTCTGACCGAGACAGTCTACTGCAGCCAGCCAGCAGGTTTTGTGGATTCTAGTCGTCCGAATTTGGTCTGCCAGCTGAACAAGTCTCTCTATGGTTTGAAGCAAGCTCCTCGGGCATGGTACTCTCGGTTCGCCTCTTTCTTGCTGACACTGGGGTTTGTTGAGACCAAGTCAGATACTTCACTGTTCATATATCACCATGCTGATGGGGTTGCCTAGCTCCTCCTCTACGTTGATGACATTGTTCTGACTGCCTCTAGTCCACAGCTGCTTCAGCGGATTATCTCCTCTCTTCAGCAGGAGTTTGCCATGAAGGATCTGGGCAAGCTTCACCACTTCTTGGGTGTGACAGTTGAGCCCCGTCAGGCTGGTCTTCTCCTTCACCAGCGTCAGTATGCCCTGGATATCCTGGAGCGTGCTGGGATGACAGATTGCAAGCCTTGCTCCACTCCTGTTGACACTCAGGCGAAGCTGTCTGCCACTCTGGATGATCCTGTGGCTGATCCTACTGCCTATCGGAGTCTTGCTGGAGCCTTACAGTACCTCACTTTCACCAGACTAGATCTCACCTACGCTGTCCAGCAGATCTGCCTCCATATGCATGATCCTCGGGAGTCACATCTTGCTGCGCTGAAGCGCCTTCTTCGCTACGTCCGAGGCACAGTTGACTTCGGCTTGGTCCTCCACCGGTCTCCTTCTGCTGAGCTAGTCGTCTACCCTGACGCTGACTGGGCGGGGTGTCCGGACACGCGCCGCTCTACCTCACGTTATGCCGTCTTCCTCGGCAGCAACTTGATCTCTTGGTCGTCCAAGCGACAGCCGGTTGTTTCCCGCTCGAGTGCTGAGGCGGAGTACCGGGCTGTTGCTAACGGCGTGGCTGAGGCGTCCTGGCTCCGCCAGCTCTTGGCTGAGCTTCACAGCCCGCTCACCAAGAGCACGCTCGTCTACTGCGACAACATCAGCGCCGTGTACCTCTCCACCAACCCGGTTCAGCATTAGCGGACGAAGCATGTGGAGATTGACTTGCACTTCGTTCGTGACCGGGTGGCTATCGGAGATGTTCGGGTTCTCCATGTGCCGACCACCTCCCAGTTTGCTGACATCTTCACCAAGGGTCTTCCCTCCTCGACCTTCTCGGAGTTTCGGTCCAGCCTCAACGTAGCCAGTGGCTAGTTGTGGCTGCGGGGGGCCTTGTGTGTGAGTTTCTTTCTTTGTTGGTCAGTCTTGTACACCGCTGCGCCGGTAGTCCAGACTGCCGGGGGGGTTAGAGTATATGTATATATATATGAGTGTGGCCCATATGGCCTGTGTATAGCCCATATAGAGGCCCATGTATATCACTGTCTATATACCCACCCTTCTAGGGTTGGAGGAATAACACGGAGCAATTAATCTCCAAACAAGGTTGATTGTGTATACTTTGGTATAAAGTTGCATGCAAACCAAACATGCCAATGCCAATACTTCAACAACAACTGACAGTAGCCTGAGCCAAAGTTTTCAAGCTGCAACTGCCTGGTATCCACTTTACAGGGCAGTGCCAATGGCTTGTTGCTGCTGATACATACTGTAATTGTTGGCAAGAAATGACACAGTGAAGACTGAAGGCACTCAGTTTTTTTTTAAAAAAAAGGAGAACTGAAGGCCAGTGCCGTCTCTGGGCATGTGCGACATGAGCGACGGCGCACGGCCTCCAAATTCTATAGGCCTCCAAATACAGTACGTAGTACATACACACAGCAGCTTTGGCCCATTAGCACTCACGACAGTCGGTCACCGCTGGACAACTGACGAACAGCCAGCGAGGTACGAGGTGCAAGTCCTGAGGGTATTAATCATTCTTTTTTACAATTCACATTCACAATAATCACACAGCATTGTAGTGGGTCCATCACTAAATTTGTTTTTTTCAATCTTTTCATCTAGACGCTTACGGGAATAGTGTTCAACGATTGAAGTCATGTCTTCTGCAAATTGGTCTAGAAAATTTGAATTGGGTTGGGAAAGCATAAGAAAAAAATAGAGTAATTAGTCCAATCTCAAAAAGGATCTATTTGCATTCTATAATGACACAAGAAAGACTTAATGATTTGTCTATAGTACTTGAGAGCGAAATATTGCAGAAGATTGATGTATGAGCATGCCATTAAAGATTTCATTTCAAGGAACACTAAAAGAATGATGATATTAAAGTAAAAATTACGAAACATAGGTATCATTTTTGACACAGCTTATTGCAATGTAATATATTATATTGTACATCTTATTTTCGTCCGTTTTTTTTTCCAAGCTAGTAGACCTCAATTTTTTTAGTTTCGTACAAGGCCTCCGATTTCGCCGGGACGGCCCTGCTGAAGGCACTGTTTATCATCTCACATCTCGGAGTGCAGGCCATCTGCAGGGTATCTGGTAAATCTTTAAATATAGCACAAGAAAGTCTAAAGCATTTACAGGGCTCATTGGCCCCCAACTTTCATGAATCGTTGGGGTTTTGAACGGTGAGGGACTCAAGGTCAACAACACCTTGGACATCTTGGAGATCTGAAGAGGGACAGCTTGACAGGAAGGAGCAGCCATTCACTTGTCTGCGGTCTACACGTGAAGAAATAAGAATCAGAGCTCCAAAGTAAACACAATGGCGGCATCATCTCAGCCACCGAAGAGAGCAAATTGTTTCCTTTTCTTCTAATCCCCGCTGCGGCGCTGCAGGAGATAACTTGTGGTGCTAACAAAGAATAAAAAATTAAGATCATATAAAAAGGGATATGAGGACTAGACAACTAGTCGATTCAGTTGTTGATTTTTGTCGCACCTGGTGAATGGGGGCATAAGCATAACTCCATTCCTTCCCATTTTGGGGTAAGCAGGAGTCCTAGGATTGTACTTGGACCTACCTTTTCAGGTAGGCCACGGCCTGTTTCAGGGATAGTGGTTTAGTTTGAGAATGATGCAGAGTCATTTTTAGAAGAATAATGCCAAGAGTTCTAGGTGAGGAACACATCTAGAAATGATGCGAGTTGTCATTCTTTCAGCAAGCGGTTGTTAGTTAAACTTGAACGTGGTGTGTTTCCTGCACTACTCCCCGAGTGGATCAATGATTCCTCATTGTCCCCTTGGTTTCTCCCTTTTCATGGTGGCCAAATATTTTTCGATTTAATTTCAACCCCCAACAGGATAAACAAATTGCAAGAACTTCATAAGTTTTGACCAATAATTAGTTAAATTAGGTGCATATTTAGTTCACAGAAGTTATACCAATAAATTAATTCATGTTTTAGTACGTCATTGTATAAGACCTTACAGATCCAACACAGGGTGCACAGTGCAGAGATAAGTCACTTGGATACATGATTCTTTCTGTTACCTTTCCTTTTGCAAAGGATGTTCAAGGTTTTAAATCATAATAAAAGCTGATGCTGAAATCAGACAATAAGAACAACGATAATAAGAACCAGACAACCAGTCACTTCAGCTGTTGATTTTTGTCACACATGATGAACTCTGGCATTACTCCATTTCCTCCCGTTTTTGAGGTAAGCACGAGTCCTATGATTGTACTATGATCTACTTTTTCACGTAGGACATGGCCCATTTCAGGATAGTGGTTTTGAGAATGAAGCAAAGAGTCATTTTTAGAATAATGCCAAGAGTTCTAGATGAGGAACATCTAGAAATGATACCGAGATGCCATTCTTTCAACAAGCGGTTGTTAGTTGAAACTTGAACGTGACGTGTTTCCTGCACCACTCCTTAGTGGATCAATCATTCTGTATTGGCCCCTTGGTTTCTCCCATTTTTTGGTGGACAAATATTTTTCAGTTTAATATCAACCGCAACAAGAAAACATATTGCAAGAATTTCATAAGTTTTGAGAAATAATTAGATAAATTACATGCATGTTTAGTTTGCAGAAGTTACACCATTAAGTTGATTCATGTTTCAGTACATCATTGTAAGAGAAGTTAATAATAATCAAAGCGTGATTTTAAAAACCTTTTCAAATTTTAACATGCCTTATAAGTTCGACACAGGTGCACAGTGCAGCGATAAGGCACATAAATACATGATTCTTTCTGTTACCTTAAGGATGTTCAAGTTTTTAAACTCATAAAAAAGTTGGTGACACTGAAATCAGACAATATAAACAGCAATAATAAGAACCAGACAACCAGTCGCTTCAGTTGTTGATTTTTGTCGCACCTGATGAACACCGGCATTACTCAATTTCCTCCCTTTTTTGAGGTAAGCACGAGTCCTATGATTGTACTACGACCTACTTTTTCTTGCATAGGCCATGGCCTGTTTCAGGATAGTGGTTTTGAGAGTTATGCAAAGAGTCATTTTTAGAAGAATGCTGAGAGTCTTAGATGAAAAACATCTAATAATGATGCTGGGACGTCATTCTTTCAACAAGCGGTTGTTAGTTGAAACTTGAACGTGGTGTGTTGCGTACGCCACTCCGGAGTGGATCAATCACTCCACACTACCTTGTTTTCTCCTATTTCTTGGTGGCCAAATATTTTTTCAGTTCAATTTCAATCCCCCAACAAGGCAAACAGAATTGAATGAAGTTTGTAAGTATTATTAACTGATAGTTAGTTTGATTAAGTGCATATTTACTTAGTTCACAGAAGTTATACCAATAAATTAATTCATGTTTTAATACATTACTGTAAGAGAAGTTAATAGTAAAAGTGGAATTTTAAAACCTTATCAAATTATAACAGCATGCCTTATAAATCCAAACAGAGTGCACAGTACAGCGATAAGTCACTTGGATACACGATTCCTTATGTTACCTTTTGCAAAGGATCTTCAAGTTTTTGAACTCATTAAAAAAAACTGGTGAAACCAAAATGAAACAAAAAGAACAGCAACAAAATGTCCACAAGCAGTACATGCCAAATTAAAACTGGCAATGCAAGTTGACAGTGACATCCTCCTTGTAAAATAGGCCCTTCTTTTAGACCAAAGACCTTTTGGCCCTGCTTTATTAAAAAAACATTTTGCAATACAATCTTGTCTAATAATCGACGAATAGTAACTGTCGTATATAAAGAATTTTGTGGTTGATCTGCGACGACATCAACCATCTAGGTATGGATCTTGTACATTCTCCAAAAAAAAAAAAAAAAGGTATGGATCTTGTACCGAATCTATGGCGAGAGATTCAGTGGCCGCTGCCCCTAAAGAACTTTGCTCGAGCTGCACGGGGGTTTATAGCAGTGCAATTTTTTTTTCTGATGTACTGATTGACTTATTATATTAATCCTCCAAATTAATTAAAGTACCGAGAGACTGAGAGGCTGATCACTTGTAGTGGACGTGTTGACTTCGAAGCTTCCATTGCTTAACGCGCTCCACCGATTATTCTATAGACTGTCGTTATTGGCAAGGGCACACGATGTTGACTTGACTCTCCATATCATTTCAGCTCAATTTCTTCACTTCACTCCGGAGCAGATAGCAAAACTAAACAACATTCCTGCTAACTGATGAGAATGTGTTGACATTCATGGACGCTGCTCAAGAAGTTCCGCAACTGAGAAGAAGCTAGCAAAGTCGTTGTTTGAAACAACGCGTTGAACTATACACGGAGTAAAATTCAGGAACAAATACTTTTGATTCTTTTGAACATTGGAGACAGATAGATGTCTGCATCGTTGCAGCTAGCTGCGATTTGTGTTCCGGTCATTTTGTAAGGTGGCTCATGCCATGTGCTATCTGATCGATGTGTTGTCACGCCCTGGTGCCTGATTTCGCACGGCAAGTTTGAAGTTTGTTGATCAATGTCATGAATTCTGTATCTGGTCTGCTGCAAAGTGCCAACTTTGCTACGCATCTGTTGCTACTGTTACTTGGCTGGCCAAAAATAGGTGGGAAAATAATGCAGTGTACTTGATGAAAGTACAGTTACCTAAATTGGATAAATTCAGAGTGCCGGTTGTATGCAGGTACTGTACGTTGGTAAATCTCTTGTAATGTGCCAGAAAGTAAGGACCGGTTGAATAAGATAGATATTATGTAAAAGCTAAGCTTTTAATCGTGTACTAGATTGTTAGAAAATTGATCATGGTTATGTCATGATCTCTGGATTGTGACAGGGTGGATTGTTGCTTTTGGATGCCAATAGTCTGTACAGCCCTTAGCATGCATGATCGGAGATAACAGGATGCATCTGAGGTTTGCAAACCGCAGGCTAGTCCTGCGAAGGGTTCGGATCGACCCTTTTTCAAAGTCGCTCCGCTCCTCAAATTGGGCCACGGTTCGAAGCGGGTCGGCCCAAAAAGAAAAAGGATCGAGAGGGTGTTGATCCTGTTGACCCACGGTGACCCTCGGGTCGAACCGCATCGCCTCCCGTTCCTGTCGCGCCGTCACCCCCGTCCTCCCTCCTCCCGGCCGCCTTCGATCCCTGGCGCCCTCCTCCCGGCCTCCTCTCTGGTCTCGACGCTTTCGTCGTGCTGCGGCAGGTGACGCTCGTGCGGGAGGGCGTCGCGACGAAGGGGGCGGCGCCGGCGCGGAGCTGGCAGCCGACGACGAGGCGGTGGGCGGAGGAGGAGGAGGAGGAGGGGGTCGTCGGGTGGGGTCTCCTCGGTGACGCCTACGACCGGTGCGGCGAGGTCTGCGCCGAGTACGCCAAGAACTTCTACCTCGGTCAGTCACGTACTCCGTCGGCTTCACCATCTCGGCCCTCCTCCCTCGGCACCGGCTCCGGCGGCGGCGAATCCGACAAGGCCCTCGAACGGCAAGGTGGGGGACGGGGATCCCTTCGATCTCGCGGCGGCACCACCACCCCAGATCGGTTCACCATGGCCGGAACCTCCTCGCCGTTGGCTCCTTCAGCTCCGACTACATCACGAGGCAGCCACGATGAGCACCATCAAAGTGTAGATCCCACCCCTCTCCCTGCGCATAATGATATGTGGTGAGACATCTGCACAATCTTGTAGTTGCCTAGTTGGTTATTTACTTTGGTTTTCTGAATAAGTCACTAGGATGCATGCTTTGGGTCATCGATTCCTCTGTAGAATGTACAAGGGTGTGAAATGTCATCGATTTAATTTTGAAACTGCAATGAGGCATGCATTGTCACCTGGCAACAAGTGAATTTACCAACTTTATATTGCCAAGAATGATGGAATAACTATGTGCCTCCTGGTCGGTCGAATCTGACTCAATTGTCTGGGCTGTGTTTCTGTTAGCAGTTTGAAAATCAGTGAGTGGCTGTGGTTATTAGGTTAGTTGACATTATGTCCCTCTGCTGCATGACTGCATATTGAGGCTTTCTTTTCTTTTCTTTTGAAAAAAATGGCTTTCTTAATTAATTTCTTTCTTTCTTTGAACCTACTAACTATACTCATTGTCCTGTAGTGCAAATGTGCAATGAGGCTGTGATCAGACTATGCACACATTTCCTAAGAGATAAGCATGGTGTTCAACTGCTACTTACATGATAGCGCTACGCTACACACCTTATAGCAGATACCTGACGCTGCTTCGTATATGCTGGTTCCAAACTTCCAAATACCAGAGATGTAGCCGGATTGCTTCTCTCCAATTACTTTGGATTGCTTTAGAAACGCTGGAGAATGCACTGTTTTCTGATTTTATTTTATTTTTTCTTTGGTCGATATCGTACTGCTAGATAGTGATTTTTTTCCTTCTTAGGGTAGGTTTTAATCTTGTTTGCTCTTTTCTTTGTATATTTAATATAACAAAAAGAAATTCAATCCTCTTTGTTGTGACTGATACCCTATCTTGCTGGTGATGCATAGTTGTAGACAACTCGTATATGATGATAGTTAAAACTTTTAATGTAGGGTATTTCTTACTTCTGACAAGAACTTTTCTTTTACCTGCAGCTACTCCCCACCACCGTCCAACAGTGCAAGTCCTAATCTTGTGAATGAATATCGTGTGTGGTCCCCGCTGACGGCCACTTCGCCGACATATACTGGTGAGTAGATATACTTTTGGCCACAAGAGCATCAGACATTTCTATGTTTGTTTCTTGCAGTTTGCTCGTATCATTACGGATAGATGTTTGGACTCGGTATCATTACGGATGGATAGATGTCCCTTTCTAGTTAGCCATCATGAGAGCTAAGCTACCATAATTGTTTCTGGTACATTAGACATCTGACTGTCTGAATGTTGTGTGTTGTTCTGTTGACTTAACTCCCCTAGCTAGCTGCCCTCTTTTCAGTCAAAACCTGTGACGTGTTGAGGATTACAATTACTGCTAATCTTATTTTACACCCTGTTTCCTTGCACATGTATCGTGTTGAGGAATTTGACATCTTCAAGTGGTGGATGGATAATGCAACCAAGTATCCGATTCTTGTTCGTATAGCAAGGGATTTGCTAGCCATTCCAGCTTCATCTATAGCCTCAGAATCAGCTTTCAGCACAAGTAAAAGAATAATCAGCGATTTCCGTAGCAGCTTGACGCCTGAGACAGTAGAAGCCCTAATTTGCACACAGGACTGGTATAGAGCAGAAGGTAAATTTCATTCCCAAGAAATTTCATTGTCTCAATTTTACTGAACTTCATTCCTGAACTATCGTTGTTAATGGAACCTATCGCAGGATCATCCGAGTTTAGTATGAAGTCTATTAATGATCTTATCATGGGTGAAATGTTTGAGAATGATACCAGGTAATCTGAGAATGAACATATGAATCAATAACTGTAAATTATATTGTTATCTCCTGTCATATGCCATTATCTTGCTGCTTGCATGAAACCATGATTCTTCCTTGAGATTCAGGTCTGAACAAATTAGGCATGTTCTCATTGTTGTTAACATTGATGCCCTCAAAGACTTCACTGTATTTTCCTCTACCAACTTATCTGACAACTTCATAGTCATCCTGCTCACTGATAAAAAAGAAATTGTACTTGTCAGAAACCAACCAATAATTTAATGAATAATTTAATGGGTTGGAGGAACATAACAGTATAGTAGTAAACAAATTTTAAAAGCTGACAGTTATAGCATGACTGTCCAAAAGATTGGGAGTGATAACTAAAGGGTATAAAGTATGCTGAAGGATGATAACAGAGTTATCTTTGTGAGGCACAAATCGTGCAACTGCATGCTAAAAAAATCCATGTGCTCACTGCTCAAGGAAATTTCAGTTTAGTTCTTTGGGTTGGGCACAAGATTATTCTTCTGTATTTGGGACTTGGAAGGTGCAGAGAGAAGAGAAACACCAGTCCTCGACATATTCTAAGGGTGGTATTTCTTTGCATATTTGGCATACCCCACTCCTATCCTACCTACAGCTATTTCAGGCTCAAGTTCTGATAACTACATATATGAACATTGGTGCAATAATATACCATACCAGGCTCATCGGGCAATGGCAACAACGATAAAGCAGACAACAGTGAAGTTCTATTGTCATTATCAATATCAAGTGCTGATTATTACAATCTTAAATCAACTAGCTGAGCTAAGCATGTTTAGTAATCCAGAAACCGGGTACTGCAGTAGATTCCATGCACGAACTGGATTATATTTATTGCGTACATAGCTGTTTATGGTGCTGATAGAGTTGTAGATTGCTCTGAATAGCCAAAGCACATTGTAGTGCTCACTAGCATCAACTAGACTGTCATAACATTTAAAAGACGGCCATGGTGTTGGCCTCGCCTCATATTAGCACTGTCATTGGTATTCCTATAACGTTCTTGTTGGTTGTGGCTTCCTGTTGCAGAAAACTAATATTGTGATCCTCTTTTCCGTGTAGGCTGTGATTGGTGGATGCAACTCTGTTGCTGTGTTCCGGCCTGTGTTGATTTGGAGTGGACAATTCGTAGCATATAAAACATCCATTTGAATATATATATGTTCACATGATTACACTTAGTATTTGATAGAATTACTGTTCTAGGGTGAAAGAACAGCGAGCAGCAGATATGATACATGCTGATGATGTCCTTGGAAGCTCTTGGATTTACCATGTTGAGGGGATGGTGACTGAATTTTGTACTTTCTGCATTGAAAGGAATTTAGTTGATAAAATGATTGATCTGCCCTGGGATTCCTGTTTGGTCCCTCCTGAATACAACTACATCAAAACTAGTGCTACTGCTACATTCTAGAGGAATATGTGTATGTCCAGTATATATAGCATGTTTGATGTACTGATGTGCCTGAATATCTGTAGTTTGATGTTCTGATTCATTGATGTTGCATCAGCAATTTAACATTGCCGGACCCCATTCATTGTTGGATTAGCAGTTATTATAAATTGGCAATCTGTTCCCATCATGTAATCGTGTCCAATTGAAACCCCTTTTTCTCTGATAGTTGGAGTTGTACGTCGTTCCGCTAGCAGTAATGGATGGGATGTGCTAGTTATGGATGCTATTCTGTCAGCCAATGGATACGTCGTTTAGCAGTAATGGATACGTCGTTCCGTCAGCCAGGGTCGAACCCCGGATATCCTTGGAGCAGGAGGTTCACGTGCCGCACGGAACGGGCGACCCTCGATCCTGGCTTGCCGCGGATGGATCGGCGAGTCGGCAGCCGAAGCGCACCGCTCCGCACCCTTCGCAGGACTACCGCAGGCAATAATTGCGGATATAATTTCTAGTAAACCATAATGTCAGTTTCAGGACGTGCCAAAATCCAGTAGGATTTGAACTTTCAACGGTCATGGTCAGTACTCAGTACACGGACATCAAAGAAGATTTAGAGGGGGGGTTTGAAGATCGAGGAAGAGCGAGAAGCCGCCATGCATATAGTATTAATTTGAGAACGAAGGTAGCTAGCTAATTACATCCATGTGCAATAAGGACATACTTTTTTTTTGAAAGGAAAGCAATAAGGACATACTAATCAGTTGTTTCCACACTTATACTTCGTTGTCCTATTTGTCTTGGCGGCCAAACTTCTCTCGGTTCAAGTCACAAGTCATATGAACTTCCTTTCAAAAAACAAGTCATATGAACAAGCTCGAGACTAGACTATATAATTAATACTACTTAAATAATGTATTAGCCTATCTCACCAACTCCTCTTCGATTCTACAGCTGACCACCCCTTTGAATATAAAATGTATAGGACAAGTTAATTGTTAAAAAATGAACTAATTAATTTTTCTGGCCTAAATTAAATGTTGTATATTTAAATAGGCGTAAAACACATGACACCAAAATCGCTTTTTTATAGCTAGCTGTATAAAATTAGATCAGGAAGTGGTTATATAGAATAACTGCAATACAAACCTTTTGATCCCATCCAGATGAAAAAACTTTAGCAAAGAAGAAACACGTACACTCTAGTACGTGTTGTAGTGTTGTGAGGCTGACAACTGGTCCAAACGTACGTCAGCCGTTTCGAACCTTCGATTATTGCTTAATAACGCGTTCAAGACTGTACTGTTGATGCCGTGGACAGGCGGAGATGCTGACGACCCAACTCTCAGTCTCTCCATCGTATCACGCAAAAGTCTTTAGCCTTCTCTGGGCAGCAAAAAGATAACGTAAATATCTGTACGCACACGCGCTCTGCCACTGCCAGTCGCCTAGTTGAATAATCTGTGGAAAAATGAGCTGCTAGAGTAGAAAGATGCATGTATATTATTTTTTCACGTGTGCACTATGTAAAATAGTATATCACAAGTGTCAACACATGCTTGTCCTAAAAAAAGTATCAACTCATGCTTCTTGCATAACTAAGTACTCTCTTCTCCGTTTTATATCACTTATCATTTTGGCTATATATATATATATCCAGATGCATAGTAAAAAGAATGTATCTAGAAAAATTAAAATATAAGTAATATGAAACGGAGGAGGGAGTACTTGTAAGACACACTCTCTCTCTCATTCAATTTTAATATACTTTACAACTCTGTATACCTTTTCGTTTCTATTCATAGTTTTTATTTTGCATAGCACGTCCGTGTGTTTGATATTTGTTCAGTTGAAGTATTAGCTTAAGTTATGATGCGTTTGACATGGAAAGATATATCCACATCGCTTCATACATAAAACGCATGGAATGCAAGTATGCATCGAGGTAGCTTTGTTTTATATTATCAATGGTATAAATGGATAATTAAAGATGCGCACGAACCTATATACATATATATAGGAGTACTGTGGATTAACTTTTGTGTTAGTGGTAGGTAATCTAGTTGCTTATATTTAGAGGCTTATTTAGATTTTTTTTTGATTTCATAGGTGGGTAATGTAATTAAAATTAGGGGTGTACTTTAGATTATATATTAGAGTACTTGAGTATTCACATATGAATTTAGGGATTACTTTAGACTATTTCACGATGACAAAGGTGGATATTTTTCTACAAAATAGAATAGATCTAATTTCTATAATCATCTATTGTGCCGATTGTTTCTAGTTTTAGTTAGAATTTATAATCTATCTTTTTCTTCTAGTGGGTCTTGTAGGGATTAACATGAAGGCTCCATAGGGTAGTCACAATTCACAACCCCTCCAACTAGGATGACTTAATTAATTGTATTGCCACATAGGTTATGTGGCACTATATTAAATGAGAGAGAGAATCGGAAGAACAAGAAACTGGGTCTCATGCAAGACCCAGTGTCAAAAACAAGAACATATGCACTAGACATTGCCAAATATTGCATTGGAAGAAGGTGATGTCTTCTAATTGATGATGATAAATTTATTAAGGATCCACACTAAGCAATCATGGGGACTGTAATTTGTAAGCAATGTCTTGCATACATGGTGGTATGATACTACCCTCTTGAAATCATGGGTTGGGAATGACCTTAGTAGCAATAGGATATGCAATGAAGATAATGCTAGGTTGAAATGTCATCATTAGAAGAGAAAATTTCACCTTGAGGCATTTTAGGTGCAAAATAATGTCATTGCACTTCTCTCTTTGGAAATATGGGTGGGTATGTAGTATCTTTCTCTCTTTGGAAATATGAGATTTTAAGTGCCAACAGGAAGAGGAGTTGGAAATACAAAAGAAGTTCATGAGCTTTTAAATATGTTCTCAACTAAAGTGAAACATATCATGATTTAACTACATATGTAACCAGGATTTGTCATGCTTTTACAATATCATTGTCGATAATTATATTTATGGGTCATGCACGAAACGTGTTTATGTCGCTTACATATGAGATTTCAAGTTCAAGTGGTGAGTGAAATAGTTCATAGCAGAATCCGACGGTCGTGAAACAGTTCAAGTGCTGAGGCACAATGCTCGATCGATCTAGTCCATTCACGCGACCGATTCGATGGTTGGGAAAAGCAGGTGGTCGTGGCCTTCTTCCCCGGCTGCCTCCATATTGATCAAGAATCGTATATAGAAGATATGAACGTAATAAATGAAAATAAAATTATAATATTGTTTCTCTCTGACTACTTAGTAGTTTCATGGTTTATTTGTGTGTAAATAGCGAAAATTTAATATGGGAGAAATATTCGTTGCTCACCCACATCCCCGAGTCAACCCACCCTCTTGGAGGGGAGAGGGTTCCTCTCACGTTAATGCCCCTGTCATTGAGTCACTGCCGTGTGGGTCCCACTACGATAGGACCCTCATGGCAGAGACTCAACGGTAGAGAGGGAACGGTAGATGATCACGTTCCCTTGCAAGGAGGTTTGGACGCCAAAATCCAAAACCACAGCACAAAACCCCATGGCTAGAAAAAAACACGGGAAGTTGCTGGGTAGGTTCCGCGTCAGCTTCAGCCATGCCCTCTGCTTCTCCCACCTTGCCCTCTATAAATACCCCCCGCGTTCGTCTCCTTCTCCTTCCCACCATCCGACGCGGCAGAGGAAGAAGAGGAGGGGAAGAGAGAGAGAGAGAGAGAGAGATCGCAGCCGTCCCGGGTGCCCGCCACTGCTCCTCCCTCCCCTCCTCGCCTCGCGTCGCCATGGCCGCCGCAGCCATGCGTGCCCCGGCCGCCGTGGTCCTCCTCCTGGCGGTCCTCGTCCCGTTCGCCCGCGCCGCCACGCTGGCGACGTCGCCGCCGGCGGCCTCCACCTCCACCGCCGCGTTCCAGCTCCAGGGAAACGTCTACCCCACAGGGTACGCGACCTCCTCCTGCTCCCCCTCCTCCCTGATCAACGTCTGACTAGTACATAGGCCGAGGCACCCCCGATGTTGCCCGCAGGAATCCTCTGCTTCCACGGGGATTTGGGTTCTTGCCGCCTGATTAGATGTGGAATTCGGGGATGTTTTCAGCCAATCACGGTTGGTGGCGTGAGCCGCGTGACGGATTGGTCCCGCCGAATGCAGGTCGCCCCGTCCAGTCTCGTCTCCCGTCTCCGTCCCGCCGCGGGCGTTGGCCATCGTTTGACCGAGCCATCACTCGTTTTCTTGCCTGGCATTTCGTTTCGTTTCGCGATTCTTGTCCGTACTTTTCAGAGCGTCACTCGCCTACTAATCACTGCAACGGAATAATCTTACCGTGCGAGAGCGAGAGAGTTTACCGTTTTGGCTTGCTCTGTTTTGTACTTTGTAGCGCGAAAACAAAATCATCACCGGTTTTTTTCATCTTCTTCTTTTGGTCCTCTTTGGCCATGTGTGAAATTCAAAGGATGCTTCGATTTCATCCTCGTCACCTGCTACTTTCAGGTTGTTGTTGCGTGCTTATATGGGCATTGACTTGACTTTTTACCCCCGTCAGAATTTCCCTCCCCTCCCCTGTGCTTTTCCTCTGCTCATGTTCCGGTTGTTCCCTGACGGCCAGCGTGTGTCGTTTCTTGCTCTCTGTTTGAACTCCAACCTTTTCACTTGTTTTTTTTTGCGAATTTTTTCACTTGTCAAACAGATGATTTTGATTGCCTTTACCATATTTTTGTAAATACCAGTTGTGTACAGCAGCACTTGACATTCTATTCCACCTCTGCAGCCATTTCTCTATCACGGTGACGATCGGGGACCCGGCGAAGCCCTACACCCTGGACGTGGACACTGGCAGCGACCTCACATGGCTGCAGTGCGACGCGCCCTGCCGGAGCTGCAACAAGGTACAATTGGTGACTCAATGCTGCTTTTGTTGATTGTTCAGAACTGCATCAAGAAATCTAGTTTTGCTTATATGGGATCCACTGCTTATATGAGAAGCCCTGTTATCATGGTATTCATGTCAGAACGAAATCTGTCCCTGTGTTACAAGAAACGTGCTATTTGTTTTGAGCCCGAGTCTTTGTTTTTTTCGAGCAAACACGCTTCCAAATGTTGCTACCTTTTGACCTGTCTTTGTGTTCTACCTTTTGCCAGTAGGTTTGACCCAGGAATTGATATCACTTTTGCTTCCATGTTTCCCACATGAACTGACTGACTTCTCCAGTTCAGTGACAACTTTATCTTCATTTTTTACTTTTAGGTTTTGTTGGAAATGCAGAATTTTGACATGTTCCTTGATCTTGTGTTCCTGATGGTTGTTGCAGACTCCACACCCATGGTATCGGCCTGTGGCGAAGAAGCTTGTACCGTGTGCAGACTCTCTTTGCACTGCACTTCACCGTGGACTAGGCTCTAGTAACAAGTGCCCTTCACCAAAACAATGTGACTACCATATCAAGTACACCGACAGCGCCACGTCTCAAGGCGTACTCATCTCTGACACCTTCTCGTTGCCCTGGAGCAAGTCCTCCACCGTTCGTCCCAGCCTAGCCTTTGGGTACGTGCAACACTTGAGAAAAAACATTTCAAACATTTCTTGATAGTGTTGCTGGATTCAGTTTGTTGATATGGTTGCTTTTGTTTGCACAGCTGTGGGTATGATCAGCAAGTCGGAAAAAATAATGAGAAGACATCACAGACAGACGGCTTGCTTGGTCTTGGGAGGGGATCAGTTGGCCTTGTTTCACAGCTCAAGCAGCAAGGGATCACCAAGAATGTCCTCGGCCATTGCATGAGCACGAAGGGAGGGGGGTTCCTCTTCTTTGGGGATGGTATTGTGCCTAAATCAGGCGTAACTTGGGTGCCAATGGCTCGAACGACATCTGGGTAAGCATCATTGTCCTAGTGTTTCTATTGTTATTGACACTGCTTCATTTGTGATAATGACCGTATAAAGCTAGAGTTTGGCCCACATTTGGTTCTTGCAAGTTTGTTAATTAGCACTATGTTACAACTCGGGTTTAAGGTCAATTAGCGTTATAAAATCTTCATTTTGTGCCATTCCCTTGACAACTCAGTAATGTTATATTTCACAAAAAAAGACAAATTGCACTCCTGTTTATTATTTTCAGTCTATTTCTAGATTTTGATGAAGTTTACGAAATTAATGGCAATTCTTCGAAAATAAAAACAGTGTATCTCTTGATTATTAAGATTTGTAAATTCATGCCAACTATATTGCAGGAAATATTATGAGCATGATATGTATCATGGCTAATCCCATATCTAAGACTTGTACATTTGACTCATGCCAGTTGCAAGTCTGTTAGCACGCTGTTACAGTATGGTTTTAAGATTAATATAGCTTTATAAATTTACTGCAGGTTACAAACTTTTCTTGCCATTACTGTAGTTTTCACATCAATTTTCAGTCTATCTCTAGACTTTGATGTCGCTTTATAAAATTAATGTCCATTCTTTAAAAATAAAAGGCATGGTGTCCCTTGATTGTCAATATTTAATTATGAACTCAGGTCAAATATAACAACCTGAAAAGACTTGAATATAACGGCATTTGTAAAACCACTTTTCTTTCTTTTATTTTGTTTGACACATTCTACAACATTGTTTTGCCAGGAACTACTACTCAGCTGGCTCAGGAACACTGTCTTTTGATAACCGTTCACTAGGCCTGAAGCCTATGGAGATTGTGTTTGACAGTGGTAGCACATATACATACTTTACTACCCAGCCATACCAAGCTGTTGTTTCTGCGGTATATTTCAGTCATGACGTGTTCCAATTTCCATGAATTTTTGGGGAGAGAAGTGCTGAACTAATTATACTCTCACCCTGCAGCTGAAAAGTGGTCTCAGCAAATCACTTAAACAGCTGCCATCAGGCGATGCGCTGCCTCTGTGCTGGAAAGGACAGAAGGCATTCAAATCTGTGTTTGACGTGAAGAAGGAATTCAAGTCACTGCATCTGAGCTTTGGCACTGGCAAGAATGCTCCTGGCATGGAGATCCCTCCGGAAAACTACCTCATTGTCTCTGTAAACACTCAAGACTCAACTTACTAATAACATCAGTGAAAGAATGAAATGATGGCTAAATGTCTTCCTACATGTTTTGTACCAGAATTCTGGAAATGTGTGCTTGGGCATCCTTGATGCAACTGCGGCTAAGCTGAACTTCAATGTAATTGGAGGTATAAAATTCAGTTATACAGTATCCATCCTCTTTTTTTTTCCTCGAACAACAGTATCCATCTTCTGAAATTTGGATGTGATGCATCTTTGTGTACTAACTTCTTTTTTGACCTTTGTTCTGTAGATATCACGATGCTGGATCAAATGGTGATATATGATAATGAGAAGGCGCAGATCGGATGGAAGCGCGGAACATGCACTAGGAGCGCCAAGTCAATTATGTCTTCCTTCCCATGACCATTTCCCATACTTGAACTATGAGCCCCTAAATCCATTTCTATGTACTGCTGATAGAATCAATGAAAATTACCAATATCATAAGAACTAGATGCGACGATCAATTTCCAACTGAAGAGTGCTAGCTTGTTACCATCCGAATAAAGTTTATATTAATATGGCAGGGCAATGAGAGATTTTAGGAGTGAAGGTTAGCTATGTAATGAGGCAGATAGGAAGTTACTGACAGAAGCTGTATGTTTCTTCTGTTTATAATGAAATGGAATCCCATCATTCATAAGGTTGATCTGAGTTATTCTCTGTATGCCCTTTACTTGAACCTCCTCTACATTTCCATTTTTGAGTTAAGGACAAGAGGGTTAATATAGATGGATTTATGTACAAGTAAAGGTAGACTCTAAAAGACCAAAGAATTGTTTGGATAATTGATACAGAGAGTGAGGGTTGCCTATTGTGATTGTAGAGGGTCCAGCTCATGTAAACAGTTACTTTCAGGAGTTGGTGACACTCTGCTGTTGTACCATTGTTGATACTTTGAGTCTGTAGATCAGATATTAAACCTGCTGACATTAACTTTGAGTTCCAATCATGATTTAATTATGATCACTTCAATTCAAACTTGCACTGATCAGTGTATCATTATGTAATGAAAAGCAGGTAAATAATTTGCACATACATGAGTGGTTTTGCTGTTTATAGTCAGTTTATTGCGAGCAGAGAACTTATGAATTGTGTGTGTATTCTGAGATCATTTTTTTGAAAACCCTATCCTAAGATCATGGCTCATGAGGTACAGAGCGAGACAATAATTCCATAATCCTATCTCATGACGTGTACCAAAAATACATCTAGACGGCTTCAATTTTCCACATGACTTTTGGAATCAAACCTGTATAAAATTTCTGTTCATTTTGCTGTACAATAATCCAGAAGTAGCATTTCAATGGAATGGATGCCAATATGTATTTGTTCTATCCAAATAGATAAGCACATAGCAGTATAGCAAATGGTCCAGTAGCATTCAGTTCAGCAGAACTACATATCAATGCTCTAAATGTAAAGCCTATGTCTGATTTCTCGAATAACTTCTGAGTGAGTTGTTGTCGGTGATCAAAATATCTTGTTGGACCTTTAGCATTTTTCTCATGCGCTTTAATCTCAGTAGAAGTTCATGTTGTACATGAAGCATCTGTGGTCTATATATAAATTATTTAGGCACAACTACTCATATATCACCCTATATATTTATGCTAGTTTCGTCTTATTCTTATATTTATGCTAGTTAAGTCCAAATATATATAGCACATAGTAGGTGGTCCAGTATTCCCTAGTGCACAACAAGTAAATGGTGCATTCAGTTCAACAAAACAAAACTGCAGTTGTGATAGGTTAGATGGTCTGAAAATGTATAGCCTGTTTTCCATAATAACTTCTAGTGGGTTGTTGAAATTTAACTTCCTACATGCAACTTTTTATAAGATAGAACTACTTGCATGTGAACAAAGTATCTTGTTGGAGCTGTAATTTTTTTGTAAGCTGATTTATAAGAACCCCATTAAGAAACTCAGAAAACACACTACCACCACTACCAACAACAATAATAACAAAACGAAACAATAAATTTTCCCGTCATTTGTGAAAAGCTGGATTTTTTAATCTGAAACCGTTAAAATGCAAAACCCGTCACTTACAAATTTGTTGTCCTAGGCGAATTCTTAGCTCTAGCTGGTTTGGCCATTTGGTGCGCTCATGACTGATAAGTTCCCGTCACCCATGGTCAAGCCCCCCCATGACCATCCTTACCTCGCAATCAGGAATGCTAATGCAATGCAACATCTCATGATCAAATGCACAATGACTTTATTTTTTAAGGCCGACTACTTTTTGTTTGTGGCTTTGCACAGCTGTGGTTATGAGTTATGACCAAGGAAGTGAACACTGGGAAGGTAACGACAGTCAATGGCATCCTTGGTCTTGGACCGAGCTCGGTATCGCTGGTGTCCCAGCTCAAGAACCACAAGATCATCACAAAGAATGTGGTAGGCCATTGCCTCAGTACAAAGGTGGGGGATTATTCTCTTCTTTGGGGAAGAGAACGTGCCCTCTTCAGCAGTGCCAGTCCTGAAGTTTTGGGGGCCCAGGCGAAAACTAAAATAAGGGGCCCTTAATATGTCCACTTAGCATTAACAATACTTTGCACAAAAATATTTTTACATATGTTATTCCAAATTTTTCTAGATGCAACTCATTGATCATGCTAAGTATTGCTTTGGCTGTATGTGGTCAAAGAACTTGAAAACAATTCCATTTTCTAAAAAAAATGATAACTATTGCTTGTGAAAGATAACACCAACCTCATCCATCAAATGTCTTCTTTGGCTGTGTTGAAGTTAATAGTTTCTAGATGCTAATTCTTGTTGATTGTTTTAATTTTTTTTATGTAAAAAGGCAATCAGTAGTGAGTACTAGTGCAAAAACTATTTGTGCTCTCACTCTCATCCGGCTGCATGCCTGCCTGGGGGGTGGGGGGGCGGGACGGCTGCCCTGCTCCCCCCCCCCCCCTTCAGGGTCGGCACTGCTCTTCAAGTGTAACCTGGGCCCCCATGGTGCCAAGAACACCTGGGTATGTAAGCTCTGGTGCCTAACATGGGCTTCTTGTTGCATTTGCGAAAACTGAAAGTGCCTCCTAAGGTTCGCATTTTCTGGTGGCGGGTCATGAACAATTTCCTTCCGGTCAAAGCTGAACTGAAACGGCATCATGTTGCTAAAGAAGCTCATTGTGAAGCTTGTGGCCAACCGGGAGAAACTCTGTATCATGTGGCTTTTGAGTGCACCTTTGCTAGCCGTTTTTGGGAGGTGGCTATGGAAGGTAACTGGGTGCAAAATACCAAGACTGCATCCTGTTACGTGGACGTGTGACCTGCTTTCAAGTGAGACATGTTCGGAGAGGGATGGGGCCCTATGGGATTTGGTCCTTGTGGAACGGGCATAATGCAAGAAGGCATGGCAGGGATAAATGGAACTAGAACAATCAGGCGCGATGCACGCCATATCACCACGTAATAAAATGAATGTGCATGCCGTAGAAATAAGTTTGCATAACATCAATTAAAATGATGGAATTTGTCCTCAATTTCTCAAGTATCATATTACAATTGCATGTGCAACTAATTTGATTGATTAAACAACAGTTGAACCATGTCACGCGTATGCAATGGCAGCAAGAATTAGAATTTATATACAATCACAGACACACCCATTTATTTGAACCGTAGATAAGAACTTAGCACTGTTGTAATCATTAAAAGACATGTAGGAAATCAAAAGAGAAAAGATAAAACAAACATCAGCTTAGAAAGGGCAACAAATAAAAAGAGGACCTACGCACTAACTCAAGCCACCATTTTAGCACATCATAAGGTCTGCTCTAGCTACTCCCCCATAGCATCACCATCCAACCTTCACAACCTGCAAATTCTAGAAACAATTAAAACAAATAACAATTAAACCATACATTGTTTGCAACCTGAAGTGCAAGCACAAGTTGAGATATCTACTCTTTATTGTGTTTCAGATAACTGTCGGGGTCTTATTTACGACATCGCAACCTGGAGCTGAAGTGCGAGCACAATTCACAATTTACTAATTTAATTTTATTTGAAACATCTAGTACTCCACAACTAAAGTTGATTCAAAAGCCATATCAAATGGAAGTGTTAACAACATGCATCATATAATGTTAACCACATTATTGTTTTTGTTTCTGGACACAACAATCCTTAGTTGTTGAAAAAGTGTGTTACAAATGATAGTCCCTAGACCATGTAATTTAATTCCAATATAACATACTACTCGATTCACATTTAGCAGCTAAAATACAAAAAATACTTATCAATGACCATAAGAGGGTGCTTTTGGTGCTGATTTCTCAGCCATCACAACACGATTTTATAGCCTCTCATGTCATAATTTGAACATGAGCAGAATAGCTGCATTAAAAACAGAACTAGACTAATGCATTGGACAAATTGATATCGGTGAACATCACAAACTGAACTGGACTAAGGCAAGCATCTCCTTTGGCTTTTCCATATTCATCATTTTGTATCCTCTATCATTTGTTTAAACTAAGCCAAACTGTTTCTTGACTAAAGCAAGCATTTCCAAAAAGGAGGACTAAGCCAAACATAATTATTTTGTACAGTTCTTATCTATAGAATGTTTCAAAAATGATCCGGGGTACTCCAGGACCTCTACAGGAAATATACCAACAAAGATCTGTTAGTTTTGGTGGACAGTGAAAACTAAACACACTCAAACGAAAGCGGATCAATTATCTCTTGCTTACTTACATAGACAAAAAAAAACTTCCATCGTAGTATTACAGGTGGTTCTATGTCTCAGCCACAACCACTTAGAACACTCTGCTTAGCTTCCCCATATATGGTGCTCTTGATGTACTGAAAAAATAAACATCAAAGCACAAGTCAACTTAATAAACATGGGTCGAGTATACGTAAAGCGGCGAGGTGAGGTGCAATAAGTACTCATATCCACCGAAAATTCTTTAGCAAACATTTTGACAATTCACAGAACATTGTGTTCTATACATTTTATAAAATTTCTGGAACACTCAGCTGAAACAAACAAACATGCCCTTTCTTGCCATCCACCATCGCAGAAAGCTTCAGGCGCGCCGGTGCTCCAATCCCACACCAACATGAGGAAGGGCAGCGACTGAACACAACATTTTGGTGGAGAGAAGTTGAAGCAAACTGAGAACCCACCGTGCTTCAGATAGCAAGGTAGAAGTAAATTGGGAAGCCATGGTTCCACAAGGACTCCTCCATGAGGCGCTTCACCTTGAGCTGTTGCGTCTTGAGCTCCTGCCGGAGTGACTCCGCTTCTAAGCTTATTACGCACCTGAACACTAAGAAAGAACACCAGGTCAGAAGATATGCATGATTCTTTAGGAATTTCTTTCGTGGGTACACCAGATATAAGGCATTGAGATAAAACAATCACAGATAAACAACAGTCAACAGCACAGTATAAATATTTGCAAAACAACCACAAACACATGGATGAGGGGGCAGTGGAAAAACACAATTAGCACACGTGAAGCACTAGGAGATACACTATAAAGCTTAAACGATGAAAAAAAAGAGCACACCAGTTTGCACTTTACAACTCCGACAAGTTAAGATCAGGAAAATTTGAAAACTATTTTCTATACACCGTAGAGTGGATAGCCAATACAAATGTAGATAATCACTCTTAGGAACCACTCATAGTTATAAACACCATAGCTCGATGAGCACTCTGACTGATGCATTCTATCAAACAAATCCTAGTGCTCTCTAAAATGCACATAAGCCAACATCAATCCCAGTCCCAACTAAACGCTAATCGAATGCACGACTCCTCTTTCCGCAGCCCAGCATGATGATGAGTTATCAGAACATACTTTTGCACTGCATCAGAAACATAATAAGCAACACGAGAAGAGAGAAGAAACGAACCAAGTACGAAAAGGCGCACCTCCTTCCTGGTGAGGTTCAAGATCCTCCAGGTCATGTTCTCCAACCGTGTGTTCTTCTCCTGCGGGCTCTGCATCGCGTTCGCCTGCGCCCAACCCACTACGTGCACACGCTGTCACACACAACACACAAATATATTAGCTCATCCCGCGGATCACCAGCGAAGGGAAAACGGCAGCGAGCAGGGTTGACACAGATTCAGAGTGCATTACGCTCGCCCTCCGCCGCAGCGCAGGCTTGGGGAAGGAGAAGCGGAGCCGCACCACGAGCACTTACCCAGAGCCAGATCTTGTAGCTGGCGGTCTCGTTGTAGCCGGTGATGACCTCCTCGTCGAAGTAGCGGGCGAGGGAAGATGTGGCTGCTCTCGCCTCCTCACCACCAGCCGAGACCAGACACTACGACGCACCCCCTTAGCCTTACATGCCCGTCACTCCAGGACGCAACGGCCTGTGCTGGAGGAGGGGGCAGCGCGGTGGAGCTCCAGGGCAGAGCCGGACGGAGGGAAGGGGGCACCTCTGCCCCCTCGCGCTGGATCTGGGTCCCGTGGGAGCGAGCAGGATGGCAGATAGAAGGGGATGATGGTGGTGGGGAGAGCGGCAGAGGCATGAGGAGAGGGAGAAAGGGGAAGGGAGGCGGCGACGCGGCGGAGAGCAAGAGACCAGGGAGAGGGAGGGCGGCGCGCGGGGAGGAGAAGAGAGGGAGAGAGTGGGCGGCGGGGAAAAGTGAGTGGAAAGCTAGGGTTTCGGGCTGGGTGCGGATGGGGGGTTGGCTGGTTGGAGTGGTGGGAGGGGGTGTCCCGTGCGCTCGGTCCAGGGCAGAAGCAGTCACGGGAATCATCTAGGCAGCCTTATCTACAATGAACCAAGCTCACGTAGCGCGGAGGAGCACCTCAACCGCCAGGCTCTTGCGTGATGGAGGTGTGCGCGGCCTCCGCCGAAGGCGACGTGTAGAGCAGCGCGAGGGCCACCGAGGCCTGAATCATTGGAGCCGAGTAACTGTAGTAGCTTTTCATTTCCCCGATGTGAAGTCAGCAGTTAAACACATCACTGCAATGGTGGAAGAGCTGCTGTGCTTGGACATGAATGGACGAAGTAAGCCAATTCAGGTCAAGCAGGTATGGCAAAAACCTGCCCCTGGGTGGCGGGAAGTGAACACTGATGCATCTTTCATTGCTAGTTCATCATCCGGGGCGAGGAGGTGCAGTTACACCTGCTAGTAGCGAGAGCAAAGACATATAGCTTCCTGGGTGACGTGCTTTGGCAAGCAGGTTGATAACTTGCCTCTCTTTAACCTGCTGCAATCAGATGAAGGGGAACACAGTGAGGTAGTAGCAGGTCTTTGGGGCAAGATATTCGAGAACTTAGCAGTCTTTTTAGTGGTTTTAATTTATCTTTTGTGAACGGGAGGTAAACAAGGCTGCGCATTTGTGTAAGTCTGGTGTCGCTAGAAAACCCGGTCGAGTCATGGTCGAGCATTTTTCCTACCTGCTTAATTCAGGTAGTTGAAACGAATAGTAATCCTGAGCAACTCCAACAGTTCTCCATCCCAAATTGCCACTGTTATTTTTTTGGCAAAAACAGAAAAAAAAATCTTCTTCAACACTTCCCCATCTCAGGTTGCCATTTATCCCAAGTTGGCAAAAACACACTCCGCGCGTGCATATATGCGTGCAGCTATCCGCGGCGCATCCTTCCGTATGAGAAGAGGTGGAAGGGTATAAAAATAATTTTTTTTTCTTAGGGTTCCTGATTTAAGTTTTCAAGAGGTGGAAGGGTAGAAACATAATTTTGTTTTTCTCTCGGGGTTCCTGATGTAAGTTAGATCTAGATTTGGCAAATGAATTATGCCAAACGGTTGGAGATGAGCTTTTTTTTTACTTGTCATATCTTTTTAGAAGTTGGCAAAATACAAGATTTGCCAAGTAAAATTTGGCAAACTGTTGGAGATGCTCAGTTCTCGAATTGTCTAAAAAAACATGGGCTTCGATCTTGTTTGTAACAAGCCAGGATTGAAGTTTTAGTGTCGTCAGATTCTTGCTGTATATTGAAACATTGAATTTCCTTCGCGTTTCAGTTGTCAAATCTGCCACAACTTGTAAATAATTTAGAGCCCTATGACTGAGGTTTTTTTTATATACAGAGACGCCGTAAGAACCAGATCCAAATCATTGAGAGTAATGGCGTGGAATTGCACGCGCACGAACATAAGGCCGATGTGCTCCATGATTTCTATCAGAACCTCCTTGGCACAAGCGTGCCCACGAGCTGGGGCTTTTCACTTCATGATCTGTACCCCGAAGGTCCCCTCCCTTCAACACCTTGCTGATTGCTTCACAACGGATGAGATCAACTCCGCTGTGCGTAGGATGCATTCCACTGCCAGTCCCGGTCCAGACGGATTTGGCGCGTATTTCTTCAAAATGTGTTGGGTAACCATCTCCCCCTCCCTGACTGATCTTCTTGCTGCTTTCCACACCCACTGCACCGACCTTTCACGTATCAATCGCTCGTTCTTAGTCCTCCTTCCCAAGAAAGACCACGCCCGTCGTCCTCAGGACTTCAGGCCCATCGCCCTGCAAAACACTCCTGTGAAATGCATTTCCAAGGTCCTGACCACACGGCTTCAGCCCCACATCCCATCTCTTATCAGTTCTGATCAATCTGGCTTTGTCCTGGGCCGATGCTTAGCCGATAATTTTGTTTGTGCTGCGGATCTCCTCCATTGCTGCTACAAAAGACGATGTCCCACCATCGTCCTTAAACTCGATTTCCACAAAGCTTTCGACTGCGTATCTTGGGACAGCCTTGACACTATCCTTCGGTTCCGTGGTTTCCCTGATGCGTGGTGCAACTGGGTGAAAGATCTTCTCCGGACAGGCAAAATTGCCGTGCTCATGAATGGAAATCCGGGGAGGTGGATCAACTGTAAGCGTGGCCTAAGGCAGGGCGATCCCCTCTCCCCCTACCTCTTCATCATCGTAGCTGACGTCCTCAGGCATCTTCTACATCGTCATCCCCTAGCGGCCGACATCTCACACCCTGTTGTTCCTACCGCCCCTTGTGCTGTTCTTCAATATGCAGACGATACCTTGATCTTCCTCCATTCCAGTGCGGCCGCCGTGGCCGCCACAAAACAAATCTTGCAACTTTTTGAATCTGCCACTGGCCTTGCCATCAACTATCACAAAACAACTTTCCTTCCCATCCATGTTGCTCAGGCCGAGGCTGAGGCCCTGGCCAATTCTTTCGGCTCTACCACTTCTTCTTTCCCTCAGACCTACCTTGGCCTCCCACTCAGCCCCCATAAAATCTCGGTCTCTGACTGTCTACCTCTGATCGCATCGTGTGACAAGTACTTAGCAGGATGGCAAGCCTCCCTACTAAACAGAGCTGGGCGCCTCACACTCTGCACATCAATTCTTAGCGCCGTGCCACTCCACTACATGTCTGCAACTTGTATCCCAAAGACTGTGATCAAGGAGATTGATAAGCGTCGTCGTGCCTTCTTTTGGACCGGCGAAGACAAGTGCCACGGCTCCAAATGCTTAGTAGCGTGGGAATCCGTCCAAGCTTCTATTGATCGGGGTGGCCTTGGGGTCAAGAATCTCGAGCTCCAGAATAAATGTCTCCTCATGAAATTTATCAACAAACTTTTCTCTGATGAAAACCCCTCCTGGAAGAATTGGGTCCTTACCACCACGACCTCAGGCTCTCTCACATCGCAGCCTTGCAGTTACCTGTGGAATATCATCAATGATGAGTTGAATACCTTCAGATCCATCACTTATGTTAAGGTGCAAAATGGTGCTGCCACTTCTTTCTGGTTCGATCATTGGCATCCCTCCGGTCCTTTCTTCTCCACCTATGCTGCCCTCTTCACTCACACCACTAGGCCTGACATCTCGGTTCAGTACATCTTCCAGCGCGGTTTTGATTTGCACCTGAGGCCGCGCCTAACCACTGTTGCTAGCCAACAGCTACGCAGTTTGCTTGACTCCTTGCAGGGCATCGATCTGGTGGAAGGGCATGACATCCGTCTTCTGAAGCGCACTGACCAACCATACAATACCCGGGCTGCATATGCGGCGCTGGATGATGCAGGCGATGAGAGTGATCGCCACGGGCGGTCGATTTGGAAGACTCACGTGCCTGCAAAAGTGAAAAATCTTTGCATGGCTCTACTTCAAAAACCGGCTTAGCACGCGAAGCGCCGTGGCCTCCAAGCACATTCTCGATGATCACACCTGCGTGCGGTGCGGGGATGGAGAGGAAAACAAACGTCATGTCTTCTTCGAGTGCCCTGGGAGCAGAAGCATTTGGGTGGCTCTCGGTATCGAGAATGTATGCAACGACAGCGACGACAGCATCTGGGCGCCTACTCTCCCTGCAGCACTCACTGTCGACTTGTGGCCTTTCGTCCTCCTCACCACCCTTTGGAGAATTTGGGATGCCAGGAACGGGCAGATCTTCCGGGGCGAACAATTCTGCGGCCGTGCTGTTCTAGCTAAAGTCCGAGACGACCTACTCACTTGGAAAAATCGTCTCCCTCCAAAACATGTAAACAGCTTCATGTGCTGGCATGCGCATGTATGCGTTTCTGTATCTGACTCTGTCCTGTGCCACGGCTGACCGGGGGCGTGCGACTTTTTTTCTTTGAAATATAAAGGTGGGGAACCTCTCCCCCCGTTCACGTTTCAAAAAAAAAAATTTACATCATTACGTAACACTGCATTTTCAGGAAACCTTATTCCTACTCACCGGGCCGTGCAACCCTGCATCGGGATATGATATGCAAATCTTGACAGCGACAGCGCCTACACCTACTTGCCTGACCTTGTTCATTCTCAACTCGTTACTGCGGTAGGATCCAAATCACAGTTCAATCCAATGCCTACATATTATGAACAGCGAATAGATATAGGATTCATGACACGCGGACGACAAATCTAGGCTGGTGGGGTAAGTCTGCCCCATGGGTTTTCATTAAGAAGAAATAACATTCTCCTGACCTAAAAAATCCCCGAATCCTGATTTCACTGGCGAGAAGATTTTTTTATTAAAAAAATAATTCTATAATTCACTTCAATGAGGATCGAATCTAGATCTCCTAGTTGCAACCAAAACTCAACCCCTCTAACCAAGAGGAACTTTGGTATGACACGTGGATGATGATCTTTCACCTGAAGGCCTTTGTTGGCAAGTCATCAATCAAAGAGGTGTGTGCGTGACCCTGCACTGTCTCTATGCTGGAAAGGTAATGGCCCATTCAAGTCTCTGGACGACCTCAACAAGGAATTCAAGTCACCAATTTCTTTAGACTTTGACCCATAGCAGATTGAGTAGTATCCTCCAGTTGCCAAGCCAAGTGGTGCATGTGCATTGCCTTAAAAAAAAACTGGTGCAAGCGCATTCAGTTGAGCATTACTACAATTTTTAGAAGGTAACTAGTGCATGTACTTATGACTTGTGAGTGGGCTGTTGAAGCTTCCCTGTGTGCATCATTTTAGAAGATAATGTCTGTGTGGTCAAAATATCTTGCTAGAGCTTTAACATTTTCTCGCCACCAATCCTTATATCCGAAAACGAACCACATAGATCATGCTCTCCATTCTTGAACATTTTCATGTGTCTGCTAATTGGTGGAGTGTATGTATCTGCATAAAACAGTTCATGTGTCTGGCTAATTAGAACAAACCAATTAAAGGGACATATCACTGGGGGGCATGGCCCCTGTCAGCCCCCCCTGGCTCCTCCACGGATGCAGGATCAGCTTGTGATATACGACAATGATAAAGGGATGATCGGGTTGGATGCCATCACCATGTGATAAAATGCCGAAGTCCAAAGCTGTAATCATTTGGCGCATCTGAATACAGTTGCTAGTAACCTGCAGTGGTGGTAAGGAATAATTGAACTTTTTGTTTGTACTCCGTACTCCTTTAGAAAGTACTAACATGTAGTCTGAACCAAAGTATCTCTTGCTGGAGCTAATATTATCTCAATGCCACACATTTGAAATATGAACCCAAACCCACACCCTGTTCGTTTGGCTTATCAGTCACCAGTCAACAGTACCTTTCTCTCAGAACAAACCAGCCATCAACAACCAGTCAACAATACTTTTCTCTCAGAACAAATCAGCACCAGCCACCAGCAACCAGCCAAACGAACATGCTATTTATATTATGTGCAGCCAGACATGAAAAGCATATATAAAAAAACATATACTCCAGTATCTAGAAATAAATAAAAATGCATACTAATATAAAAGTTGAATATTTGAACCCAATACCTCAATTGGATGAAAGCCTCCCATGCCAATGGCAATGCCTATAAATACCCCACATCCCTGGAATTCCAAGACACAGAGAACGCTAAGCCTGAGCCCCAGCCAGCTCACAACACTCCTCCAGAGCTCTGCCTTCTTCAGGTGCCGTGGCTGCCCGGCCGTATGGCACCGGCACCAGTCGTCGGCCTCCTCCTCCTATTTGCCCTCCTGTCATCAACCTTCTCCACCTCCGGCATGGTGATCCCACTCGGCGGCAACGTCTACCCCATTGGGTGCGTATATGCAACCTCTAAACGTCGATTCCAAAACAACATTCCATCAGATTCCAGCACCTTATCGTGCTGGTGGAGAGGCCTTACCGGTGCTTTAAAACCATCTTTTTTACTGCCATTGCAGCAATCTAGCCTGTTCACAAGAAAACCCACTGTTTGATCTTGGTTCGTTGCTGAATTTTTCTGTGCCTTTAAATTTGTAGCCACTTCTACATGTCCATGAACATTGGAGAGCCGGCAAAGCCATACTTACTGGACATCGACACCGCCAGCAGCCTCACTTGGCTGGAGTGTGATGCAGGCGGTGGTTCGTGCGAAACGTGCAACAAAGTAAGTAACCACGCTCTCACAGAGTAGTTCTTTCTTTCGTTGTTCTATCTTTCTGGATCCCTGTTGGTTCAACAAATAAAGAATTTAGACTAGAATTAATACTTCGTGTAGTAGGAGACTGTAAAGTAATTAGCACCATAACCATTCTTTTGAGCTTTTGATTGACCTTTGGTACTGTGCTTGATGATGCCCCTTGGACACAATCACAGGTTCCACACCCACTGTATCGGGCGACACCGAGCAAGCTAGTTCCATGCGACAGTCCTCTCTGCGACAAATTGCATCAAGACCTGGGTACAACCAAAGACTGCAGAGTACCAAACCAATGCAACTACGAAATAGAATACCTAGACGGATCAGCTTCTCTTGGTATTCTCCTCCTTGACAGGTTCTCTTTACCTACAGCCAATGTGCGTCCCACCATCGCCTTCGGGTATGCTACGCAATTAATTGGAACATTGTATAGTTGATGCCCACTGAATACGCTATTGCTCAAGCATGTTACTTCTTTTTTAAACCAAAGCCAGTTATGTTCACACACAAAAAAGAAAAAGAAAAGAAACCAAAGCCAGTTACTTCTGTGTTGTGCAGATGTGGGTATGACCAGGTGGAGAAGGGAAAGGGGAAGGAAGTCGCGGTTGATGGCATCCTTGGGCTTGGGATGGGCTCGGTAGACCTGGTCTCACAGCTCAAGCGACAAAAGATGATCACACAGAATGTGATTGATCATTGTTTCAGCTCGAAAGGAGGGGGCTCCCTCGTCATTGGGGATGTGCCCTCGTCCTCGTGCATAACCTGGGTGCCCATGTCCAAGTAAGAAGCGATACAACACTGTATTTTTAGGAACCATATCATATTCACCACTTTACAGTGAAACAATGCTGATTCGGGATTCGGGATAGAGAACCATTATTTGAAATACTAGTTACTAATCATCAGATATTTAGGCTAGCTAATCACTAATTATTTTCAATTTGATTTCCTTGGCTCGGCACCATAAGTCTAATTCCTGGCTCCGCCCTGGCAGGAATTCGAAATACTACTCACCAGGACGAGCAACACTGCACTTGGATACAAAGTTGATAGTCACAAAGCCGATGGAGGTGGTCCTTGACAGTGGCAGCACCTACACCTACTTGCCTGAGGATCTACATGCTCAACTTGTTGCTGCGGTAGGTTATGTTGCAAATCACGCATTATTTTTTTTTTCTTTTGGATGGTCAATGAGGGGGAGAGAATCCCCCACCTGGATTTCATTCATTTATCAAATGGCCCCAAACGTCCCGGATCACATTTGCATTATAAATGTCGAGGTATCAAGAAGTCATGATCACGGACATCAGACAAAGAACTCATGACATGTGGTGGATCTTGCAGCTGAAGGCCTCTCTCAGCAAGTCGCTCAGAGAGGTGTCTGATCCTGCATTGACTCTATGCTGGAAAGGGCCTAGGCCTTTCAAATCTTTGGACGACCTCAAGAAAGAATTCAAACCACTGGTGTCCCTGAATTTTGGCGGTGGGGTCACCATGAACATCCCTCCTGAAAACTACCTCATCATCACTGTAAACACCTAGAGCTCACTTGACTATCAACTAAAATTCAGATATCATGCTGAAAGGGCAGAAAGTGGCTAAAATGCCTTTGCTTTCATTATTTTGACTGCAGGAACGTGGGAATGCATGCTTTGGTATTCTTGTGCAGGAAGAGATCGACATGTACATAATTGGAGGTGCCAAAGATCAGAGATTCGGTTCTCAATTAAGACATAATGTTCTAACGTACATCTCTGAAAAAGATATTTTGTTTTGCAGACATCACAATGCAGGATCAGCTTGTGATATATGACAATGAGAATGAACGTCTCGCGTGGCAGCAGTATCCATGTGGTAAGAAGGCTAAGTCCAAGACTGCAGTCGTTTCATCCATCTCAAAAAAGATTGCAGTGATCAGCACGGGGTGCAAATGAGGGTGTGGAAGTGAGGGATGGTAGAAGAACTCTAACTCAGAGGGGATATACTCAGTTCAATCTCCTCAGTTTCAAGGGTGTCATTGGTGAACTTGCCTTTTTTTTTTAACTGTTGCTGCATGTCCTGTTTCATTTGGGAGGTCATTTCAGAGAAAGTTGGCAAAAAAATGGTAATGACTTTGAGTTAATGGGAAAATGGTGCGTTAGTAACTAGAAAAAAAAAGCAGAGTTAAACTGTGTATGCGCTGCAACTTTTGGTCTATCTGGAAATTACGTAACAGCTTGTGTTTTCAGGGGAGGTCATGGAGAGGGATGAAATAAGTGCTGTGTACAATCGCCAATTTGCTGAGGAGATGGAGGGTGCCGGTTGGAACCTACAAGCTGGAAGAATTGGATCGATGCATTGGAGAACTGGAGAGAAGAGGAGCGGAACCGCCAAGAATCCCATGGGGTGACTCAACTTCTGTCCAAGCCTGAAGTTGATGACCTTCACATTCCAGTTAGACTGCAGAGCTGCGGTCCAGCTGATCACAGGGAAGATGGAGCAAGAGACTGCCCTTCGTACGTCCAGCTTTGATTGAGCGTGTTTTTTTAGAAACAGGAATGTTACCCCCTTGCTGATTATATTTATATTGGTAATGCTATCTAAGTATTCTCTGGACGGACACGTGAAACATTTCCTACCACATTTTTTTTCTCCTACCGCATCCTCGTTCTCATTTCTCTCTCGACTGGCTTTCTTCTCGCGCTTTCTCATTTGTCTCTCTACGCGCTTTATTCTCTGTTTTGTTATTAGGTGATTCCCTACGTGTTGCTGCGGGATTTAAGAGGTTTTTTTTTATCATAGTATAACATACGGATAACTTATGTTTAATGGTGATATCTCGTGCCTTGCTGCGATAATTATTTTTAAACAAAATTTTAAGATGAACTTTGAAAGTAGAAAATTAAGATGATTGCAAGGCAGCATTCTTTTGCAAATGACATTATAAATGAAAACATGCTCATTTTATTGATAGAGAATTGCTCTTAAATTATGGATCCTTCATGTATTCTACTGTGAGAATTTTGTAATGTGATATTCGCAAGACTTATAAATTGTATGCATGAATGTTTTAATCACAGAAAATCGGCATGAGAAATAAATAGATAGTCCTAATGGATGGTGATGTCATGTTGACGTGGATTGCTTGCATGTTGAGAGAAATGGTTAGTGGGGTGCTTCTATATAGTTATATATGATATGATTACAAAGCAAGAACAAATCTTTGACCCTCCAAAGATAAATTACAATCATCAACACACAGAATGTAGAGTATTACGATATTCAACTATCTGAATCTATCTAAATCGTATGTTCATGTTCACCTTCAAATTCCTGATCTCAGCGAGTACCACCACACAAAGTACTACCTTGGGTACCCTCTCGCTCGGTAGATTAACAGGGTCTAAACATTGACAACTGGCATGCCAAGTACATGATTTTGTCAAAGATCCATTGGTGAACTCGAAGGCACAAGTCATCTTCAAGTCGTCGTCATTTTCAAGAAAGGTCATACGTTCGCCTTCGGTTCCTAGGTTCACGTCACATATGGCACTAGAAGTTTCCGCCGTCACATTGCACCGATGACCAAAGAAGAGGGCATCAACCATGAAGCTCCAGTGCAAGGCGCTGCAAGATATTACCGAAATTTTGCTTTCTAACCTAGTCAGATGGTGGAGGGACAAGTCTGAGTACAACTCGATTTCTTCCCCCAATTGGTCTGGATCGTGCGAGCAAGCATATGAACCATTGTACGACTTGGACTGCGTCCAACCGTAATTCTCGTTCAAACTCCGCAACGCAGCCACTGCCTATCAGGCGATCATGTCACTCCAATCCAACTCGGACGGGGTCGGGGATCTCGACTACTACTCGGATCAGGATGAGAATTACGGTAATCATATCAACTCTGCAAGGCAGATTCGCCTACTGGCCCAACATGAAACCGTCAGCTCTTGCCAACAACGATGACTCATGCCTTGTTGCTTTACCTCTCGCCATGATCCCTTATCAGGAAGGAGCTCCACTGTTGCCTATTTATGAAGAGGATGGCACCACATGGCACCACAAAAGTCATCATGTCAAAGTTCCAGAAGCCACTCTCTCTGAGTCGAGAGGTATATATCGTTGGGGGGGGGGGGGGGGGGTGCTGATGAAGAGGAGCAGTAGGACCCCAAAGGTGTGAACGCTATGTAGAAGATGTTTCCAACGATGAACTCACATCTGATATAGTCGGCAAAGAAATTAAAAGCAAAGGACTATCTGCAGCACATAGAACGCAGCCAGAGCTGACTGTCGTCGCCGCCTATGGGAGGCATTGTCTGTCGTCAACTTGGATGACGCGTTTGAAGTTGTTATGGCACAAGACCATCGTATCCCCATGGTTACCATAGCCTCCATCAACATACTCTCGGAAGGAATGGCTCATAACAAGTACATACACCCATGCGTTGGTTGAATTTGCTGAGCACGCGTACGAACAACTTGACCGCCTTAATTAGCAACATCCAATCTGTGGAACATAGTGAGGGCAGCCAACAACCTTGTTCCGATATATTTTTGTATCAGGCTGCCTCCTTTTAGTTCTGGCAGCCTGATACCACATTGCTATAGTATCTACATTCATCTTAATGCAAAAATGAGGATAGTGAATGACGTGTTCGCTTCATGAAGTTCTGATATGAGTTTTCACTGAGTTCTAACACACACGCAAACATAAGAAAACAAGAACAGAAATACTTTGGAGACCAGGTACTAGCACCTAGACCTAAAATAGGACTTCGCCTTTATTGTTCTTTGTCCAGATTTTCTTGTTTAACAACAGACTCTTTGAGCAAACCTTTTAAGCAAACCTTCGCATTAGAAAAATATGTAAATCCAAAAAAAAAATCTCACAAAAATCTGAAATATTAGGCAATCCTCTAAGAAAACTCTGATCAAGGCGAATTACTCAGTAAATAAACCTTGATCGAGGCACTCTTTAATTTGAAAGATACATGATGTAACAAGGACCATGCTTTGACGGATTCTATTTATTCGCTAGAATACATATTATTATTCTTGCTTTAAACCCTGTTACACCGCAACCTGGAAGTAAGCATAATATTACAAACACTTAGATTTTAGAAATATGAGCAGGAATCAGAGGATCTTTACCTGATTCTCATCAATAGAAAGTTCATAAATTGGCTGAAGCCATGTGATATTTTTTGTGTCATAGATCCTATTGTCTTCACTTGTAATTAGCAACTTGATGCAGACCATCTTACGGCGTGCTTCACATATCTCCTCGCAACATGTGCCATCTTTTGCCGTATTCTCGATTGGAGGAGATCCCTCCTTCTTGAGGACATTTTTACATTCATCGAAGAACTTTTCCTTCTCCTTGCCACAATATTCCCTCTGGCCTAAATCTACCACTCACGAGGTAGGGGGAACTTACTGCAAACAACACCAATATGGCTATTGCATGTTTACGATCGAACACCATTGCTGCTAGTCTTGCAAGAGGTGAGAAACTAGAATCGAACAAAATTAAAGCAGTATCGGGATGATGGAGAACCGAATGCACATATATGCTCCCTTTACATAGATAGGAAGAAAACTATAGCGCCTGCAAGTGCATGAGGATTACTAATGCTAGGAAGTTGGGTATCCTTTGGATCGGATATAGTGAAAGATAATAGATACATTAGCACTTACGATATCTCAACATTTATTGTGACATATAATTGTTTTTTTTTTGTAAAGACTTCATTGCAATTTGTCGACATCAAGGGAACGGGTCCCCTTAGTTAATGAGGCCCACTGATTCCTACGTGGTAACCCAAGGCTTAATCAGCTTGGGATCAGCATCAAGGAGCTAAACCCCTGTGGTGACGTCACCCTGACGTCATCCACCTGGGAGGTTCCCAGATGCGGACTTCACTTCACTGGGAAGGGAGAGCAGTGCGGGAACCAAGGAGGAATAGTTGACACGATGGCACAGCATGGGCAGCCGCCCCGTCCCCATAAAAGCATCATGATTATGGGGATGACCAAGGTGGCGTGCCTGTAGGAGCCCGTCGGGGCCCGAGCCTGACACTGGCGCATCGCTCAAGGCGGCATCGGCTGTCATCGGGTCTACTACTGGCCTCGCCCGCGTGCGAAGAACCTACACGGGGAAGGCGCAAAGGCGGGCTCCACTAACCTTATGTGGGACCCATGAGAAGAATGAAGAAGGATTCGCCCCGGCAAGGCAGGTGGGCGAGCTCCTCCAAGATACATCCCGGGAAGGATCCCGATATGCATCCCTAAGAAGTCTCCCAACCGCGCCAAGCGAAGCCCACGACGAGTGGGAGAGGCAACCGCCTCTGCCTCGACCGGAAGAGACACCTGTCACATCTGACAGGGGTCGCACAGTGTTGCGGGCGCCCCTCACAACATGCAATGTGTTCACACCAAAAGGCGGTACGCATGAACCGCCATAGGATAGCTATAAAAGGAGATATGTAACCCTCAGGGAGGGGGTCGGCTCTCAGCAAGCACTAGTCGAACTCAACAATAAACAAAACACACACAAGACGTAGTGCTATTATCCTTCGGGAGGCCTGAACCTGATCGAACCTTTGAGTCTCTACTTTTTGCATCATTCACCAGCATTAACCAAAATCAAAACCACCAAATCACTTCCACTCATCACACGGACATTCCCCTAGGCCGAATTTTTAAACGGGGCTTCCCTTGAACCCTTGCTCTAGGTGAAATACCACCGACACAATCGGCTGCAATTTTTTTCCAATCGCACAGCCGGTGGCCCCACAACATTTGACGAGTGTTCCTATCTATCGATTTGTAGTTTCATGAAAACCTTCGCATCTCATTCAGTCAGTGTACATCAACTGAAGTCTTAGATGCTAGACTTATTTCCATTTTCTGTCCTCCAGCTGTAAAAGTACATTTGTCCCACAAAATTTGGACACCTACATTATTGAAAGAAGGATGCATATACTCAAGACAAATGTGCTTGAGACATTTATTAAACATTTTCATTATTCTTTACCCTAATAGATGCATATCAAAAAGTTGAGCCTTTGACCAACTCTATTATTTAGCATGTGTATCCACATCCAAACTCCTTTCAATATAGTGTTAACGACCATAGCTCCATCATCAGAGATGTCAGCATCCCTTCACACCATGGCCCGAAAGGAATTAACGGTAGTCTCTTTAGCTTAATCAATATTAATTTACATATGAAATAATTCTGGAATCAATGATTTTTTTTACCTTATTCTGCTTAGAGCAGGGTATGCATTATGATGTTCGATACTCGAACTTTGATGGGTACGCCTCGAATATGCTTAATGTTGAATCTTGGACTTGCATATTACTCCATTCGTTCCAAATTACTTGTCGTTTTAGCTTTTCTAGATAAATTCCTTTTGTTTATGCACCTATATATATTTATGTTTAGATACATAAAAAAATATCTAGAAAAGTCAAAATGACAAGTCATTTGGAATGGAGGGAGTAGCAGAGATGTAAGAAACACACATGATGAGACTTGTACTTAATTAGAGGTGAAAATTCAGAAACCGATCTTAGTTTCTGCAATTAGGATTTAGGACGCCCTGAACCTCTGTAAAACAGTTTAGATTCATGGATCTTTTGTTTTGCAGCAATCGCAATGCCCAAGACTTAGAATATGACAACGAAACATGGAGGCTTGGATGGACACATTCACTGTGTGACAGGATGCCCAAGACTTAGAATATGACCGCCTTCACGCATCTGAGCAGAGTGTTCACAGTGACGCATCTGAGTAGAGTATTTTCCAATTTTTGTAATAGTATTAACAAAAATAAGGGAATGTAATTGAAGCACATGAGACGTGAGACGTAAGGAATTGTTTCACAAGTTAAACCTGAGATTCTCCATGCATGATGCATTTCAAGCCTCTTTTACAGTAGACCATACCACTGTTTCAAAAAGGACTAATACGAAAGGATCTGACAGTTGAGATTAATTGTATACCACCACAACTTGCACTTGTGATATAGGGTGGTAAACATAGGTATAGGGGTATTATTGGATGTTTTTCTCAGTAGCATAAACAAAATATATGATTTCTTACCAAAAATAGCCATATATAAGTGAAGAGCACACAAAAATATATGATTTCTTACAAAAAATTATCTATTTACCATTACCAAAAATATCTATATACTCCATACCACCACCTGGTCCACCGTAAAAGAGTACTTTCATATACCCATGCTGCCATGCACCTCTAAAATTCGCTGTTGAGACAATGGTAATATGCTTCTTTCGACCTCCTTTTTTATGTAAAATGATGAGATGCTTTACCTGGTATGTCCTTCTAGAGCCTGGAGTTACAGTGATGCTAAAATCCTGATTCTAGAATATATGTATATAGAGTTTGCAACTGACCGTAGCAAGTGGAGTATTTGCTCAAATGAAAGTTTGGTGTAATGGTGTTGGAGTTAACTGAAACATCTGTAGTTCATAACTCTAGAAAGCAAGGGGTGCAGACACTGAGTTATCAGTGACTACACATGTTGGATGGCTCTGAAATTATAACTAGACGTGTTTTTGGTAGTAATCTCATAAGAATTTCCTGATCAAATGTAGTACATGCAGTAGAATTTTGGTAGTGTATGACTCCTACGTTATTGGTATATTGGTTTCAAGTCTAAACAAATTGAACATGATGCAGTGACTCTAGATATTACAAATGTTAGGATTTCAGATTAATTACTAAATTGAGTTGAATTGATGGTATGAATTGTTTACAGTTATTGTTAGAACATCATACTGACTACAATAGTGAAAATACAAGGCGCTTCATGAAAATTGGGATGAACTAGAGTGGTTTCCTTGTTTAATATTATTGACAACAAAGGACTCAGGAAATCTGGGAACAAAATCAATCCCAAGATCATTACTACTTTTGGGTACTATTACTCAGGAAATATGGGAAAAAATTAAAATGGGATATCTTTCAGTGAGGAATATTAATGCTAGGAAGCCGGGTATCCTTGGATCAGATATAGTGAAAGATAAGATACCTTGGCACGTAAGAAATCTCAACATTTATCGTGACATTTTGCATATATGTTTCCTTAAATGACTATTCACATCAAAGATATCCATCTCTGATTCCATGGATATGGCATCTATTGTGGCAAGGGTTTTTATTTTTTTCATACATTTTTTTTCAAATTTCCTTGTATCGAAGATATATGGATTTGTAGTTTCATACAATCTTCGTATCTCATTCAGTCAGCGTACATCACTGAAGTCTTAAATGCTTGGACTTATTTCCAATTTCTGTCCACAAGCTGTAAAAGTAGATAAAATTTGGACACCTGTATTTTTGAAAGAATGATGCATATACTCAATGAATGTGCTGGAGGTATAGTGTGTTAGCAGAAATGAAGAATGTAAGAAACACACATGGTGAACACAGGTTTCTCTTCGGTTTTTTTTTCCTGCATGACTGGGAATACTTTCCACAGGAGAACACAAGAACTAGCATGCCAAGGGGGCAAAACGGAACGGTATTACACATCTGCAGACTGCAGTGTGTGTTGGGTATTAGGCCAGTCTCAGTGGAGTTTCATGAAGAGTTTCATGACATTAAATTTGCTGATGTGGCGAAGAGAGAGAATGAGAAAGTTTCATGAGATGTGAGGAGAGTTTCATCACCATGAAACTTCACTGGCACAGTTACCTAGTTTTCAATCTAGGTAATTGTGTTCATGAAACTTGCACTGAGACTGGCCTTACACATCGGATTTGGTTCCTCTGAAGTTCTTGGAACTACCTCAGACAGAGGTAGCTTCGTATCAACCATTCAATCGGCATCCGACGGCTACCACCAGAACAAGCACTTGGTTATAATCAATCGCATTCATACAGTTCGAAAACAATAGCCCAAGATTGCCACGCGAGGTAAAGGGCTTCTGCTCACAAAAGAAATACTCCCTATATTTAGATTTTTTTCAAAATCAAGTATTTGCGTGCAGTACTTTTTATTTAATATATAACCAGTAGGGCCTATGTCCCGCCCATTTCACTAAATAAATCTCTAAAAATAATTTACTTTAAAGAGAAAAGATTATATATTATAATAGTTTGTTTCAGATAAAATCTACTAGCATCATTTTTATGTTATTAGTCTTGTCATTTAGTTATTCATGATAAAAATGATAAATTTTAACTTTTCAAAAAATTTAAACGTAGCTATATTTTGTACAGGTGTAGTAGTTGTTTTGGAGTGTCGTGCATCTTGCCACTGCCCACAACTCTTCTATATGTCGTGACTCGCCCCTTGCCATCCCCGGTTGTCGAGTGTCGCGCCTCGCTCTCTGTGGTGCACTGCCGTTGGGTGCTGCGCTTTGCTCGCTCCCATCGTCGTGGTTTGCTTATATTTCTTATGATGGAAACGGGTAATTTTAGTTCAAATATTCGACTCAGTAATGATACTTGCATTTTTTTTAGTTTCTCTTAGATATTGTTTAAATCAGTAAGTTTTTACTATTAAACTTAATTAGGTCATAATTAGACAATGTGGTGCTACAACAAACATCTTATGATTATGGTTTAATTTGGCTTAATAGATTCATTTTGTGATTTTCGGTCTATATGTGTAATTAGTTTTATAATTAGATTATACACCCAACTAAACAAAGAGTAATTAGCATTGGTAAACTCAATGTAATATTTTCAGTAAGTTTCTGCACCCAACCCAAACCCATTGTTGAATGCATGCCGACCGTGTGTTTTTCAATTGTTGTAGTTTCCTTTTTCAGTCAATTTTCTTTTTACCTGTGCATTCATTTTCGGACTGATTTTAGCACCTATGTCAACCCATTTCTGACCCCTACTACCACCGTACCGCTACGTGGAACATTACCTATGGTTGCAAAAAATAAATTGAGGGCGTGTTTGGAATGGAGGAATCGAAAATAAAGGAATCATAGGAAACGTAGGAATGGAGGATGAATGAAATGAGAAAACAAAGGAATGAAAAACACAGGAAAAGAATAGGAAGAGACGTTTGGAACGCAGGAATTCATATCACAGGAATCATATTAATGTTGAAACAAAAAATGAAAATAGTACTTAATAACTGATTAATTAACTTATTAAAAATGATTGCAGCAGATTAAACGTTGTTGGGTCCCACGGACCATAGGCTCTGTAGGCAAAATTCACCGCACATCACCCCTGGCCCTTATCCATTTATACTGTTCTCATCCTCATCCATTTCCTCTCCTCCATAGGTGCATCTTCCGTTGACCCCTTTCTCTCTCATACTCCTAGCCATATCATCAATGGCCGTTGTTGCGAGCCTGCGAGTCGTCGAGCTCGGCGTGCAGGAATCTCTGTCCATACGACGGGTAACGGAGGGCAGCGAGTTGGGGATGGCCACGGGCGGCCGGCGGGCTGCTGAAGAGGCAGTACAACTCGAGCATAGTGCTGGTGCCGGCGTATGCGGTTCTACCCAGTCCGGTGACTCTGCCACTTCGTATTCTCCATCCGCTGCTTGCTCCTGTTCTTCTCCATCACGATGCAATTTGTCTTCTCCATTTTTTTCTCGCGCGCGTGCACGCGTTCGTCAGGCTTTCGAGAAAACTTGGGATCGGAGTGGATGTTTTGATTCCTGCGTTTTGTGAAGAAAGACTTCCCTTTCCGGAGGAATGGCAAACTCAATTCCTGCGTTCCAGACGGTGGATGACGCCAGCAAACCATAGGAATCTCATTCCTCTAAAATTCCTTTGAGCATCCTGCGTTCCAGACGGGGCCTGAAATGTCTAGAAAACACCTACGGTAAAACAACCGAATGGATTTCTGTTTAGCACACGGATGTCCTTTACTTTGCGTGCCCAGCTAGGGCCATTTGTTTATAGTCGTCATGACTGTTGGGCACCGAACGAGTGGCTAGCAACACTTACCTTTGTCTGAGGTAGTTCGAAGAACTTAAGAGGATCCCGATCTCTTAGACCGTCTCCAGCAGCTTGTGCGCATCCGCATGCGCAAAAGCACCATATGCGGCAGGAGAGAGAAGAATCGACGTGCTGCAAAAGAGATGGCTTCCAGCAGTTGGGGCAAGCGGAAGCGCATCTTCCCGGGTCGTTGGCTCCCGCGAGCGGCGGGATCGAGCGGAGGAGCGAGAGGCAAGCGGAAGCGCATCTTCCCGAGCCGTTGGCTCCCGCGAGCGGCGGGATCGAGCGGAGGAGCGAGGCGGAGCAGGGAAGAAGGTGTCGTCGGACGCCGCAGAGCTCCAGAACCTCTAGCTCCGCCGTCGGACACAGGCTCCCGCTCTACACTGTCGGATCTTGGATCTCCGCCGAGTTGCGTCGGCCCCTGCTCCTTCTCGCGCTCACACGGCAGGACGTCGCCGCGCTCCTGCTCCGCCCGCCGCGGGTGGCGGAGGAGGCGAGGCGCGGCCGCGCGGATGGAGTAGCGCGGCGGCGGACGGGGAGGCCGGCGAGGGAGGGCGTGGTGGAGCACGAGCAGGCGTTGGTGTCGGAGGAGCTCAAGCAGGTGTCGGAGGAGCTCAAGCAGGCGTCGGCGGCCGGTGGGTCGGGCTCCTCCGCTGCGGCCTCGATCTGCCGGTCCTCGATCTGCGGCGGAATCCACTGTGCGAGCCTCGATCTGCCGGCCTGGAGGCGCGCCGGGCTGCCGGGATGGTGGCCTCCTCCTCCACCACGTACGGGGAGCAGAGGCGGGCGAGCGGCCGACACTCTCTGCTCCGCCTCCGCGGGGCGTCTGTGTTGGCAGCGCGGCGAGCTCCCCGGGCGCGGCGGGCCGTCGGTGGTGGTGGCGGGCGGGCGGCACGGTACGACGACGCTAGGCATGCAGGCAGGGGCCAGCCTGGAGGCAGCCTCCCGGTGGAGGAGCCCAGGAGGGGGAGAGAGAGGGGCGGGTGGGTCCGTGGGGTGGGCAGCGGTGCGGTTGGGCTGCGGCATCCCCAGGATTACGCGACGGGGGAGGGGTTGCTGCATTTTGCAGCAGGGGATGCAGCAGTTGCTGGAGCCCCTACAGTAGCTGTTCGTTTTGCATTTTGAAGATGCAGCATGGGATGCACAAGTTGCTGGAGACAGTCTTACACATATGCAGATAAACATCGTGCAGTGAAACCACTGAATTATCTATAGACCAAACTGCACCAAGTGAAAATGTCTCCAACACTGCACGAGTACAAGACTCAATATGTACCGTCGCTGTCTGTCTCTCTACAGTATTCAGTCCTACACCTCCCATCTCAACAGAGACATTGGCAAGGGTGATGAGCAGAACACCTCCCATCCAGTGCTTTCCAGAGCTCAAGATGTGAAGGGCCAAGGCATCAGCGCCACTTGCACAGAGGCTCTCTGTTCATCCCTGCCGCCCAGCCGCGACCGCCTGGCGTCTCACAGCCGCATGACAAGGATTCAGCATCAACATATTCTCCAAGTACAAAAGGCAGTCAGAATCACCATTGCACCACTGAGAGAGACATCACTTGATCTCGAAACCGCGAACAAAAACAAAATCACAAGCTTAAACATGGTGCACACGATCTGTCCCCAACTTCTCACTGTCAGTGCGTGCTTTCCAAGTTCTGAAAGGCGCTTTTCATTAAACTTTGTGGATCAGAACATTCAGATTGGGCAGAAAACAAAGAGCATGAATCAATATGTAATTACAGCTTACGACACTTTATTACCGATATAATTGCGTTACAAAAATTTGGCTTTTCCGTGGTCACGAGAAAGAGACCCACTGAAAGCGACTCTAGCACATGACACTTGCAATTATACACTCTGACGAAAACCTACAGCGCTGCCCTGTTTTGCCACCAACCTGAACCCAAATTCTAAGTACAGTTAGGCTACACTACTAGATTACATACATGGTACCATCAACAGCCTCTGAATCCAAAACCTGTAATTTCCTTCTTCTTCTTTTTTCTTCTATCTCTCTCTTTATGATTTTTGTTGCTTATTTTTATTAATTTTTGAATTCACTAGGCATGTCATCAAGTTGTCAGTTACTACTAATTAACACGACAAAAATACCGACGGGTTAGATTAATCGAGACCCGATCCGACGGTTAGCAGCTAGCTATCTACCAGCGATGATCACAGTCATCAACCATCGTTAGCACGTCCATTTCCACGTGGCACGCAGCTTCCAAGAGCAAAGGGCTCGATCAGGTGCAGAGATCGTCGTGCGAAATTCAGCTGCACGCCGATCTGATCATCTGAATGGTGATCTGGACACCCGGCTGCCGCCGCTCGATCCGGCGGATGATTATTCGCCCCAATTCTCCATTGATCTGCTGCCGCTGCTGGGATGGCCATGGCGATCGATCTCGGCTTCGCTGCGCTACACCACCTAGACCGGCTCGTGATTTCACCTGAAGATACTAGATACCGACCGAGCAAGGTAGACGACCTGGACATCGACCATTGTCAGTGGCCTGGAGCACACACATGGCGGCGCACGCTTCACGTTCCCTGATCGGAGAAGTTCGTTCAGAACTGCCTCTGCAGGTACGTGAGCATGTCCCCGAACGCGGCGGCGTCCACGCGCGCGAAGAGCCCCGGCGACGGCGGGCCGCCGAAGAGCTCGCCGCAGTCGTCCATGACCACGAACCCGTCGTCGGCCGCCGCGCCGCGCCAGTAGTCGCCGCCGGACCACCAGTCGGCCCCGCCGCCAACACCGGGCTGGCTCTCGGCGTGGTCGCGGTCGGGGAGGTCCGGCGACGGCGACAGCACGTGCTCGGACCCGCTGCTAGAGTTGTCCGTGTGGTTCGTCCACAGCATGGAGCTGGAGTCGCGGTCCGGGTCGGGCTCCGTCGGCGACAGCGCCGCCGCCGGTGCCAACGCCGGCACCGGCGCGAGCGCGGGGGCAAGGGCAGGGACCGTTGCCACGGCCGACGGGCGGTCGAAGCACAGCATCCCGGCCGACGGCGTCTCGAGGTCGTAGTCGTCGTAGTACCCGCCGTAATCAGCCATCTCCACCTTCATCGGCGCCGCCGCCGGCCCGCGTGTGTTCTTGGCCGCGGCCACTTTCGCTGCCGGCTTGACGTCGTCAACGCCGCCGCCGGCGGCGGCGGTGACCTCTTCGTCGTCGTCCACCGTGTCGTACCGCTCGATCACGCCCTTCTTGTTGTAGATCCGGCACAACACCCAGTCATCCAGCTGCAAAAATAATCCAAATCGTAGAAAAAAGGTCAGCGGCAGAATCCAGGTGGATGCTAAAGAACAAAATCTTGCGGATTGATCTCTTTTTACTACGGGGCGTTGGATTCGGAGCCGCGCAGCGCCGAGAGCTCGACGTGACGTGACGTGACGTCGGGATTCGGCGCCTGTGGCAGAGAGGTGGTGCGCGTCATGTGCTGGCGGCGGCGATAAGATCAGGATGTGGCACTGACGGCGACCGCCGCGGTTGCCGGCTGGCCGGCTGTCCCTATCGCCGCGTGCGTGAGCCGTGACGCCATGCCCGCGCCGCGCTTTACTGCTTTACATGTCTCTAGAGCGCCCCTCGTCCGCTCGTCCGTCTGCAAAGTTGCCACGGGCTGTCGCGAAAGGGACAGCTCGAGCACGCTGCAAATGGACAAGTTGGACCCCTACCTTATCTTAAAAATAATATTAATACTCTTAATTATTAATTACCTGCAATATTAACCTAACAAATGCAGGATTATTTTCTAACTGAAACTGCCAGTGTTGCGACTTTTGTTTGGGAGAGGGAGAGAGAGATGAATTAACACAAGGCAGTAAAATTAGTACCCTGAGGGCGTTGTTGTTGGTCTTCTTGCGAGCGGCGGCGGATCGATCGACGTCGGCGAGGCGATACTCGTGCATGATCCAGTTGGTCTTGACGCCCTTGGGGGGTTTCCCGGCGTAGAAGACGAGGGCCTTCTTGATGGCGACGGTGCGCGGCGACCCCACGGGCTTGTCGGCGCCGGTGGCCTTCCAGAACCCTGCCCCCGCCGCCCGGTTGGGGCGCGAGCCGTTGGGGTACTTGCGGTCCCGCGGCGAGAAGAAGTACCACTCCTTCTCCCCTCCCATGGCCTTCTCCGGCAGGCTCCATGGGTCGAACTTGTACAGGTCGACCTCGGCGATGACGGGCGCGGCGAGCGGCAGCCCGCCGCACTTGCGCAGGAGGTAGTAGTTCACCAGCTCGTCGTCGGTCGGGTGGAAGCGGAACCCCGGCGGCAGCTGCAGCGCGCCACCGAAGTCCATGTCAGTTCTCGCCGGCGGCGGGATTCGAGTTGATGAGAGGATCGGAAGCTGTCGTCGATCGCAAGAACAGGTCGCTGCAGAGCTCGATCAGCTTGCTGGTCGCTGCAGGGGGGTGTTGGTGTTTTGGCTGCTGGGGGAAGCTTTTGGAATGGAACATGAGCTCGCCGTACGCCGGGGTTACTTATAGACGGTGGCGGGGCGCCACGTGTCGAGGGGAGGCCTCGATGTGACGCACGTGCAAGTTGGGGAGGGAGGCGCCCGTCAGGCCGTGGTGTGGTGGGCAGGTTGACCGGGAGGTGGGAGAGACACGTGTCGTGCATCGGAGGGGTGGCGAGGACGAGTGGGCGGTGAGATGGGAGGGTTGGGGTCCAGCGCCCCCGGGTGATTTTGTCATCCCTTCCGTCAGCTGTTTTGGCGCCGGCCGGGCCGTGGGCTCGCTGCTGCGGTGACTGCCTAGTGGGCCCCGGTAGGTATCCAGGGCGTGGGTGGGCCTGCGCTTGGGCGTCATGTTAGCGTGGGGCCCGGCTGGGGATTTTTTGTGTAATAATTTTTTGCTTATTAAACCAATTGTATTTTAGTATATGGCAATGGAGATTCCCAACGTCCACTTGGTCGATCTCCTGTGTCCCGCGAGTAAAATAATAGCACCATGGTCGAATTTTTTAGGGCTTTTGATTCCCAGGGTTAAACCGTGATGATGATCACGAAGCCTATTTCGGTGAGCTTTTGCTGTTATCAGCGTCGGAATTGCAGGTTTTTATTTTATTTTTTTGTTTTGAAAGGCACGGTTTTTTTAAAAAAAATTCTGGAGCACCTTTCCAAGCGTCAGTTTTGGTTGTGTCCTTAAAAAAGAAAGCGTGAGTTTGGTACTATCGGCTTAAAATTTCATTTTATTCCTCGAGAATGGTGAGCTAGAAACACAAATTTGTTATCGAAATAAAAAAGAAAAGAGCCTCTAAAATATTGTTTCCTGGTAGTGGTTAGCTTTATGCTACTGTTCCTTCCTAAAATACCAATTTTCCCCAAAATTTTCGTGTGATTTGTATTAATGCTTTGATTTGTGCAGCTAGTGGCCACTGCCCCACCACTAGGGTCTTGTTTAGTTGGCAAAAAACTAGCAAAAGTAACCGTTCCAACTCCTGTATCACGTTTCGTTTGTTTGCGGTAAATATTATCCTACCATGGGGTAATTAGACTCAAAAGATTCGGCTCGTGATGTACAACAGAACTGTGTGATTAGTAATTTTTTTACCTACATTTACTGCTCCGAACATATGCCTTTTGGTGTATTTAATGTGATGTGATGGAGAGAGAGAGTTGAAAAGTAGCAAATTTTTGGCAAAAAATTTGCCAACTAAACAAGGCCTAGGATATGGCGTAATAGCGTGCACCTGAACCCTGACTGACATGCCGCAAACTAATTAACCTAATCCTGACCCAACCCTAAACAATCAACTGCTGGTCCTGACATTTACGATTCCGGTTCGGTACCTTTGAGATCGGGCGCTCGTCCTCCGACTCCCGTATCTTGGTTTTCTAATCGCGCAGAGATCGATCCGCCTTTTCGTGACGCAGCACATGGGCAACACAGCAGCCTGCATATGCAGCTCGCGCAGCAACGACGAGCTCGACTTCACATGCAGGCCTGGTGCATGCAGCTCCGGGGGGACGACGACGACGAATCGACGACGGCGTGACAGGAGCAGCTAGGCGTGGGCGAATATCCGCTGAGGATCCGCTGCGGTGGCGCGGACGCGGCGGCCAACGCGGTGGAGGTGGCTCGATCAGGCTCCCTTCGGTTCCCTCGGTCGTCGGGCGGAGCCAGCAGCTTGCCTTCCGCGTGCGCGCGACGACGGGGACCCGGGCCGGCGTCGGGTCGCGGCGCACGGCCGCGCCACGGGCTGACGTTCCGCTCGCGACGTCACGGCCGGTACGGTGCCGTGCGTGCAGTGCAGGCCCCCTGGACTGGACTGGAGAGCGGACGGCCACGGTGGGATCCACCCGTGCGTCGTGTTCCCCCCGCGGCTTCCCGGAGCGGGCCGCGCGTGTCGCTGACCTGACCCAGTCGGTCGTCGACGCGGCGGCGAGCGCCGCTCCTGCGACCGCGAGAGGCCCGGCGATAGCTTCTCCCCTCCTCCCTCTGGTCCCCGCGCGCGCGGGGCCCGGCCCTGACTTGCCCCCACGCGTCAGTGGGAGCCGTGACGCCCGTACCTGCGTGCGCGCGCTTTCTCGACGTCGGCGTGAGCTGTCGGGCTGTCCCACTCCACCTGCCTTGTAGTACGGCTCGGTTCCGACGCCGTCACTGACGTGTGGCCCGGAGGCGGACTTGAAGCATGCTGTTTTCGGGGGCCTGAGGAATCTGGCGGGAGGGAGTGTTTGGTCCGACGCGGCGCGCGCGAGCCGCGAGGATCGTCACGGATGACGGCAATTCCCCCGGCGTCGAGCTGGCGCGACGGCGACGGCCGGCCAATCCGAGCGCAGGGACGAAGCAACAAGACACCGTGCATCGGTCAGGTTGTCTCCGTCCACGTCATTTTCGTCCTTGTTTATGTACCACAGCCAATGGGCTGCGAGGACGGCCCTTGGAGGTGCAACTTCAGGCGCGCTGACGCCCCTTGGCGCGATTTGACAACGGGCGCGGATGGCGATTCATATGCGGCTTCGAAGAGCCGCCGGTTTGGAATATTCACCTCGATTTTCCTTTTGTCAAACGGGATGGGATGGTTCAAGTCTTGCGCCATGTGACGGCGCCATGACGAGTGTGTTGGTTTCCGTTACTGTGGTACTGTAGTCGTGTCTGTCATCGATCGGTACTGCACGTATGCGGCAGGCAATTGATTCCACGACTTTCGTACGCGAAGATAGATATATCTTTGTTAGTGGGGTTTTCTTGGTTTCGTCATTTATGGACATTTGAGGATGGCCGGCGGGAGTTGACATTTGACGGGGTCATAAAAGATTCTTCACTAAGGTAATAATTTTAGAATAGCGATGAGAACGAGAATAGTAAGATAGCTACATGCTTCGTGCAATCAGATTATTATTTGACTGATTGTTTTCCCATTGAGCAACCCTCGATAAAATCAAAACATAAAAGTGATAGTTTGCACCATATTTCATACTGTATACTTCATGCACATGGATGCCCCCAACCAACACCTTGTCTGATATTACAAATTAACTAAGTAGCCATGAAAAGTAATGGTTATTCTTGTAAAAGCTAGTTTATGTAATGATCAATGTAAACTTAATTATTCCCCGGTGGTTCCTATGGTTTTTACCGTGAAGTTCGATAAAAACCGGCAAGGAATATTCCCTTAATTTCTAGATCCCGATAACAATATGATTAATCCACCTGGTTGATTCCGTCGTCAGTTTCGCTTCTCAAAAAGGTCCGAACGCTGCTGTTGGATTCAATTCAAATGGGTGAGATCGTAGTGGAGATTCCTTTCAACCTTATCATTTTCATGCGCACATCATCGGTGACTCGTACTCGACAAACACTCGGAGCCTAAAGAAAACAGCAACATTAGCTTGAGCAAGAAATTAAAGTTGTTGCAAGTTGCAATATTAAACTAAGACCCGGCCTATATGTATGAACTGCCAAGTTGACGTGACTTTGCACCCACACACCGGCCTAGACATGATCACATGCACCGGCCCAAGGGGCCCACACCCCAGTGAGCTATATAGACGGAGCTTACTGCTGACGCCACTACAGTACACTTGTGTGGGTTATGGGTATAACCAACAGCGTATTATACATTTATTTGGTGCCACATGACAGCGAATAAAACAAAGGACGTCCGAAAGCTACCGCTGATTATACAATGCAAAACCGCCGTATGTGGCGTTGTGCCGCCGCCGTGAAGGAGAATCTCATCAGATCGTCGTCGATCATTTCTTGATTATTTTCTCTTATTGTAAGCTTGCATTGAGAGAGATTCTATTATAATTCAGGTCGAGATAGATGCATCTAGTAGATGTCAACATGCATGTACATCACCAGGAGATGCTTCATGAGCTTATTAAACCATCGCCCCCTATAGCAAATTAACAATATGAGAGATACTCGTTGTTTTAAAAAGTTCCTCTTTTTGTTTCCTTTTTGTTTTAATTTTGTGAAACTTAAGAAAGTTTGTGTATGTTTGCATGACCTAGCACTGATCTGTATTATATGTTCTATTTTTAAGGCATCATATTTGACTTGTGGCTTTGGGGAGCAATAATTAGCTACATACGTACACTAGCGTCATTTCACCAATACACTTTGATTGGCCGGTTATAAAGTAACGGATATATGTGGCGTAGTGGCGCCGCATGCTGCGATCAAGGACGAACTGGTCAACATCAGGCCCGGTTTTCTTATTATGATGATCTAGCTTAATTAATCAGCAGCTTGACTGTCGGTATAGTATAGGCGTATAGCTAGGTGCATCTGTATTGTTAACATGTCGTCATCCTTCCTGTGGGGCCCACACAGGGGGTAAGAAACTGTTATATACTAGCAGCCAGTAGGATTCTGTCGTTTGCTGGAGTGCATGTCAGGCGCGCGACCGTTGACTGCGCATCTTGTAGCCCAAGGATTCAACGTGCTGCGGTAATAATATGCAAGGTGCATGCACCCTTCGGAGAGAGGAAAGATCGATCAGATCAACCTGTGTGCACCACGAAGTATAATTAATAAAAATGGTACTCCTAGCTTATAGAGTTAGAGACAGTGTTAAACTATACTTTGTTGTGTGTTCCTGGTAATTCACCTCCTGATTTGCGAACCCGGATTTACTGCATACGGTGATCTATTATGTATGAATTTGCAGACGGCGACGAGTTTCTGAATCCGTGCGCCTGCGGATTTAGTGCCTCCTTGATTTGGTTCGCCTGGTCAGTTACTGACGATGATATTATGATTCTCGAAACTTAATTTAACTTGTTGAGGTTTTCTTTAAGGAAAAAATCCTATTTTTTCATCCCTCAAATATGCAAAAATGTAATATTATATTCATTTCTCATATTTTAGTTGGTGAAAATCAACCCACCCAACTAACTAAATACCTTCATTTATCATCCCCACCTTAATTTAATAACTATTTAGTGTTATATAAAATCAGTTTATTCAGCAAGGTAATCATCTTAGTAATCGCTACTTAGCCACATCTAATGTTGAGTTAATCGCTACAATAATTCGGTTCCGCTATTTTGTTTCTGTTAAAATTACTTTGAGATACACAATTTAGATGATTTATTGATTTTTTTTCTTAATTTTATATCTTCGACTCACTCATATTACATCGCTAAGCATGATTACACAGATGATTACATAGCATAAATAATCATTAAATGTCACTAAACCATTGCTAAACTAAGGTGTAATGATAAATGTACCAATTTAGCTAGCTAAGTGGTTGGTTTGCACCAAATTAAACATGAGGGATGAATTAATGCCACACTTTTGCTGTACCTGAGCTATTTCTTTAACCCAAAGTGGTGCCCTTTTTCCTAGATATTTTCTTATACCACTATTGGTTTTCTTCTACTTCAATAAAAAGTAAAATAGTAATCGGACAATAATCCCTATGCATGTGATGTCAGATTGCTCCCGATCCGCAGATATAAACAAGCAGTTTAAGTAAAATTATTATGAATATACATATACCCCTGATAATTAAGAGATACTAGTAGTACTATATATAGGTATTGTTGCGGCTGGCATCACCATCAATATGATATCTCTCCATGTGCCTTGAGCGACGACCTAACGGCCGGCCTGGTCAGGCTAGGCTACACTAGCTAGCTGGCCACCAGGTATATATATGAACTGAAAAATGAAAACCATGTTGTTTTTTCTTGTAAACCTAATCATCAACCACTCAAATACGCGGCCATGCGTCAGTGTGCTATATATGGAACTTGAAAATTGCTCGTTTACTTTCTCAGATAGACACCGACCTTTATCGTTTCCAAAATACAACACCAATGATAGAGATTACTAGCTAGCAATACCAGCCTGTTTGTATTGAGACGCTACTGTTATTAAGATATGCATGCAGTATACAGGGAGCAGGAGAACCTAACTGCATATTTTTAGAATTTCAAGCTTAATTATAATGGGTTGATACTGTCCACCAGTGCATACTTTAGCTGAGACGATGGCGAGATGGTCCCGGCCGGAGAGATATGCATCATGCAAGTGGCCGATTGGAGGTGGCAAAAAGATATTTCAGCTCAGTTGGTGGACTTCATTTGATCATGAATCATAATCCACTTTGCGATGGTGGAATCCGTTGTCACCACCGTCTTCTCCTTTAGCTAGCTAACAAATTAAACTTAAGTAAACAATTGTTGCAACTTGCAGAACGTGTCTACCCTGTGTCTGCTTGATTCACTGCCAAGGCATATGTGCACATCTTCAGACTTTGTCATGGTAGTATATTTCACAATTTTTAACGGCCAAATTGTCGTGTTAAATTTCGCGTAGTTTAGCTCACGAGACAAGCACCACTGTTAATTATTGCTTGTTCTGATTATTTGTAAGCTTGTGCCAATGACGTGGGTAACAAAACCACAACCCCACAACTACTTTTCCAAAAGTCACAGATTAACCAAACACACTCTAACCCTGCAACCACAAGAAGCTATAGCCCACAACTAGTAACAAGTAAGGAATTATCATAGTTTTCTAAGGGTAATAGCTACTCCATCCGTTCAAAATTACAAGTTATTTTAATTTTTAAAAATTAATTATTTCTGCTATGCACCTAGATAGATACTCCTAGTAGTGCATAGCAAAATATATGAACCTTAAAATGCTAAAACGACTTATGATTTGAGATGGAGTTAGGGAGTAACAAATGCCCTAGTTGTAATTTGGTGTTTTCAATCATCACATTTTATATCCACCCCGCACCAAAAGGAGACATCGAGCCCCCGGTAGGTTATTATAGTCCAATAATTGTGGTATTTTAAACCCATTTAAGACGAAGACGAGGACCACTCGACAATCACTCAATCAGAACCCATATGCAGAAAACCAAAACCGAGTGCTTTCTAGCAGTTGGAGACCAATAAGGCGAGGTAGCTTGCACAATGGGTGCGCGCCATCCCGCACTCATCCAAATCATATGTGGGGAACCGCCCGCGAGTTTTCAACTTCCATGTTGTAAAAGATACAAATACTGTATGCGTTTGCGTGCGTGTCCACGAGGTAGCCAGAGTGTGCACACTAGCTGCTCGATTCGATTATGTTAGTTAATTGGCAGGTAATTAAGCTAGCACCAAGTGACGTGGGTAACAAAATTAATCCTGGAACCAACCACAGCAAGCACACAACTAACTACTTTAATAAAAAATAACAAATGGTCATGCAGCCTTTTAGGTAATATATGCAACTGTGGCCTAGGTGTTCTCACGAATGATGCACATATTTACAAATTCACCCCACCAACACTGAAAAAAATAGGGTGGGTAGTACGTAATACTCCGTAATGTTCAATAATTGAAGTTTTGTAACACGCTTTAAGACAAGGATAACTCGGCAAAGAAAAAACGGAAAGAAAGACAAAAACGGGAAGAAAGAACTCGGAAATTGCCTGCTTTTTTCTCGTAGCGGGAACCAATTACAATAACATAATAAGGTTGCACACGGTATATGCAACTAAACTTTGTGTACGCACTCAGACCGTAGTATATATGTGGGGAACCGCTCGAGTTTTCAACTTTCACAATAATCTATGCGCTTAGCGTGCGTGTCTCGACGTCGATGGGTGGTAGGCCCCACAAGCATTTTTACGAGGCGAAAATAAAGTTGGTGCAAAGACACCAGGAAAGAAAGCAACAAAGCTAGACTAAACTAGCCAAGCTCGATCACTGTGCATGTGTAAACAAGTGTTTGGGTCGATCTCCCGTGACTCGAAAGCCCCCCGTCCTGAATCGGAGTGCACTCGCCGGTGTGGAATCCGCGCGCGCGCGGAATCTTGGCGGCCAAGGCAGCTTGATTATATAATTAACAAGATTACTCCATTAAGCGGGCGCAACGAGGATCGGAAGGAGGGGGCACGCACCTGGACGCAGCAGCAAAACGGTGTGGTGGTTACGCGGCGACGCGGGCTCGACGTAGGCGTCCTTTTGCGGTGGTGGGTGGGTGGAGATCCTGATCCGGACGCGGCGTCCGACGAGGCTGGCCGGCCGCTGCGGCGACGGGGCGCTGCGTGCCGGGGCGGGGCCCGCGCACCCGACAAGGTGCGGATTATTAGGATATGGGAACGCACACCCATCATCGCCGTGAGGTACGGTGTGGTGGGGCCCGCGCGAGCTCGGGTCTCGGCGGGAGTGGGCCTCGGGCGCCGCGTATCTCGTATCGTCATGCAGTATCGTGGCGGCTCGTGGTCGTTGGGGATCGGATGGAGTTGCTGGGATGTGAGGCGATCGATGTTGCGATCCACGAGCCGCGTGCGACCGGCCGGCGCGGCGTGCAAAGCTAGCTAGCTGCTGTGGGTGTGGACCGTCGATCTCAGGATCCGGGAGTCACCGGGCTACCTGGTACGGGATTGCGTCCAGGTGCGTCGCCGAGCGAGGTTTGGCCGCAGCCCCGCCCAGTGCGCCACGGAAGGCACGCACTTGGAACGCACTGCTGGTTCGATAGATCTTTTTTGCGCGGACAAAAGCGTGGGTGAACTGCGGAGGGAGTTGATCCGACGCAAGGCGACGACAAGCGAGACGACGACGGCTTTGGCGTGCGCCGCGGCGACGGGGCGCTGCGTGCCGGCGGGGCCCGCACCCGACAAGGCGGCCACAGGCGTCGCCATGGCACATGGGGGTGGTGTGGGGCCCAGGGTGGGTGGGCGGCCTCGGCCCTCGGGCGCCGCGTATCCTATGGTCTCGCGGCATCGTGGCGGTTGGGATCGGAGGCAGCCATCGATGTGCCCCACGTACGTACGAGCTGGCTAGCACGCTGGCTTCATGTGGTGGATGGTGGATCTGCTGGTCATCAGCTGGGTGGGAGTCAGACGAACCGGGACGGGATCGCGGCCACGTGCGTCCATCGAGTGGGGCCAGATCGGCCGCCCGGTCGTGTGTGCTTCGTCGCGAGGCAAGCGCACAACGCAGGGACGAGGTTTCCTGCGAAGGTGCAGTATTTGGCCCCTTATCCGTTCAAAGTTCAAAGATAGTGCAGTAATGGTGCATGGATGAGTAGTATGCAAATTTCCTGCCGTACGGTACAGTAGGTTCAGTTCATTTGGTCACCTATCTGGTCGACGACGACGAGAGAGGCTCGAGTCCACACGATTCTCAGTTGGTTAGGCAGCCGTACAATGCAAAGGACACCAAAGCAAAACCTTCTCCTTCAGATGGATGTATGATGCGGAGAGACACGGCATCAATAATCGCCTCCTTAGCTTTGTTGACGTCTTGAAGACGAGCACAAGTCTAGCCGAAGCATGCAGGCCGCTGCCAAGCATCACCCAACAATGAAACCCTCTAGCTAGAGCAACTACTGCCTCCGTCTTTAAATACATGATGTTTAGAACAAAGAAATTAGTTCATTTTTGAACTAACGCTTCTCCTAAACGACATATATTTAAGAACTCCGTAGCAAGCAGGCACACGAGTGGCACGATTAGAAGGAATACGTGGCACTGTTAAAATTCACCACCGGGGACTAGAAACGGAGTCAGGAATTTCTTTTTTATTCCTATAAAAAATTGATCGAATTCAATGTGTCATTTGTGCAGTAGAAGTACAAAAAATTGGATGCCACACGGTGCTTAAAGTTTACTCCATCCGTTTCATATTATAGGTCGTTTTAGCTTCATTAGATTCATATACTTCATTATGCACTTAGATATACTTCATTATGCACTTTGATCCTCTATTTACCTCCTTTCGTTTATCTCTGGCGGCGCTACGGTTCTCGGCTCTGTTGCAACACAGTGATGACATAAGGATACGGTTTGTCGAGATACGTCAACTTTTAGAGTATAAGGTCTATGCATTTCCTCACATCCCAATGATGACCTTTCTTCGAATTGTTCAATAGTAATGTTAAACATAGTGTGTATTAAACTTTGAGAGTGCTTATAATTTTGACGTTGCCTCTCTTTTGAGATGTTGAAGCTGGAATGTTTTCCATATCTTTTTTTTTTCTCCAATACGCAGGAGAGCTGCGCATCATTGTATTAAGGAGATATCAGAGAGTTGATTTACAGATTTTGTGGTGGCATGCCACACACTTACAAGGCTAGCAGTCAGCGCTAGCGAAGCAAACACAACCAGCAAGACGGGAACTCCTACTACTCACGGCGTCTTAAACAACCTAACTGCCTTGCCCCGGCTAACACCCATAGATCAACGTCTCTCAAGATGCGCTGAACTAAATCATGAGCGAGCGAGGCATCACCGTCGAAGAGGCGTGCGTTGCGCTCCTTCCAGATGCTCCATATGATGAGCATTAGAAGGGTGTTCATTCCTTTCCTGTAGCCACTGGACTGCAGCCTCCCCAATCGAGTCCACCATCCTGAAAGACAAGCTGCAGGGGGGTTGAAATTGCATTGCAGGTTCAGACTAGAGAGCGCCCCCCACCAGACTTCCTTGGCATAGGGGCAAGTGACGAGAATGTGATTGCACGTCTCATTCGCTTGGTCACACAGCCAGCACGTGTCATGAGCATCCAAGCCGTGTCTCCGGCGACGATCAGCAGTCCATATGCGCCTCCTGATAGCGAGCCAGGTGAAGAATTTCACTTTGGCCGGTGCCCAGCTCTTCCAAATGCGCGTCGCCCCCCTCATGCGAATGCTGCCGGCATGTAGCTGCTTGTAAGCAGAAGCCGCCGAGTATTTGCCGTCCTGGATCCAACGCCAAACCCACTGATCGGTGGTGTCCTGTAGCTGCAAGGTGGATAATCGATCCCATAGGGTCACATACTCAACAAGCACCGGCAAGGAAAGGCCGCCCCGGATGTCCTGCGTCCATCTCCTCCCCGGCAATGCCTGCGCCACCGTTCGGTTGTTCCTTACTCTTTTGCCGATGCATGCATACAGATTGGGGGCGAGGTCCGAGATGGAGGAGCCATTAATCCAGTTGTCTTCCCAGAAAAGAGTGCGCTCACCGTTTCCCACTGTTACCTTAACCGATGCGCGGAAGAATGCCTGAACCTCCGGCTCGACATGAATTTGCAGGGCAGACCAAGAACGGTCGTCATCAACCTTTTGCAACCACAACCATCGAGTTCTCAGGGCGTACCCAGAGAGTTTGAGGTCGACAACTCCAAGACCACCATACCCTGTCGGCCGGCAAACCGTCGGCCAAGCCACTGCATTCTTGCCTCTCACCGCCGTGTCCTGCCCAATCCAGAGAAAGTTCCGCTGAATACTGTCCAGTTTCTTGATTACCCAGGGAGGAAGTTTGTCAGACATTGCCAGGTAGACGGGCATGGCCGACAGCGTCGATTTCACCAAGGTTAGGCGGACGCTTTTGTTCATCAGCGGCCCCTGCCAGTTTGGGAGCTTCGCGGCAACCTTCTCCACCAACGGCAGGTACTGAGTTTTTGTTAGAGCTCTAGTAGACAGCGGTGCGCCCAGATAAATGATGGGGAATTCCTTGATTGGACATGGCAAGTGCCGCCTGAAATCGTCCATTGTGTCCTCTCCTCCAAAAATAGGCGTGATTGAGCACTTCTCCAAATTTGTGCGGAGGCCGGAGGCGCCGGCGAAAATGCGAAGGATTCTACTGATCGCCCGAGCTTCCCACCCGTCCGGAGCAGTCAGCAAGATAACGTCGTCGGCGTACATGCTGCAGTAATGTTTGACGGAGGGAACACCAAGTGGCTGCAGCACGCGCGCCTCACAAGCTCTGATGAACAGACAGTTGAGAGCATCCATAGCAATGACGAAAAGCATGGGAGAAAGGGGATCGCCCTGGCGCAAGCCCCTTCGGTGTTCAATCCTGCTCCCCGGCTGACCATTAAGCAGTACTTTGGTAGAAGCCGTGGAAAGCAGCAAGGAAATCCAGTCCCGCCATCTCGCACCAAAGCCCCATGCCTGAAGTACCTCGAGAACGAACTGCCAAGAAATGGTGTCGAAGGCCTTCGAAATGTCAAGCTTGAGGAGTAGCCGTGGGATGCGACGCTTCTTGAGCAAGGCGGCCGAGCGCTGTACATATTTGAAGCTGTCTAATATGGAGCGCCCCCTGATGAACGCACTCTGATTGCATAGCACCAAGTCAGCCATGTGAGGTCCCAGACGGTTGGCCATAAGTTTGGCAATTAGCTTAGGGAGGCTGTGAATCAAGCTAATTGGACGGTAATCCTTGGGTGCCAGTGCGTCGGGCTTCTTGGGCAGCAAGGTGAGTAAAGCGCCATTGATACACCAGAAGCCGCTTCTGTCCGCCGTGTAAAATGCATTCACAGCCCGCAGCACATCATGCTTGATCACCGGCCACGCCGACTGGTAGAAAGCGCCAGTCATTCCGTCAGGCCCCTGCGCCTTGTCAGACGGCAGGGCCCGGATGACGTTCCACACTTCATCTTCAGTGAATGGGAGCTCAATTGTGGAGAAGTCCTGTGGTGTGATCCCCAACGCTTCCAGGTCGAGCGTGTGCGTTCTGTCGAGTTGCCGCCCCAGAACACTGTCGAAGTAGCCATATAAAACCTCAGCGATCTCCTTGGGGGTGTAGACCAGGCCGCCGCCGGACTGCAGCTTGGTCATGTGTTTCCTTCGCCTGCGCCCGTTGGCATGCAGGTGAAAGAATCGCGTGTTTGCGTCTCCCTCACTGAGGTATAGGATTCGTGAACGCTGCCGCGCGATCGTGCGTTCCAAGGACGCCGGCCCCAACACTAGTTTCTTCAACTGGCACCTGAACCCCCGCTCGACCTCAGAAAGCAGCCTGATCTCCTGGACGCAGTCAAGCTATAGAATGAAATCTTTGGCAATGAGGAGCTGGGATTTGATGGCTCCAACCTTCTTCGTCGCCCAACTCTGCAGCTCCCGGGCAACGTTGCGTAGCATACAGTCGAGGCGCCGGTAAGCATTTGTCACGTCATTTGGGCAGCGCCAGCCCCTGGCAACAACCTCCAAGTAATCATCGAACTTGGGCCAGAAACTTTGGAAATGAAATCTGGCGTTGCCCCTGACAGCGGTGTTGGTTTGTAGCAAAAGCGGGCAGTGGTCGGAGTCGTCGGATGACAGCGCCTCTAGGAAACAATTCGGATAGTTCTCCTCCCAATCCACTGTCACCAGCACCCTATCAAGCTTCACAAGCGTGGGATTCTCCCTTTCATTGCTCCATGTATACATTCGACCATGAAGGTGAACGTCACGTAGTTCAAGAGCATTAATGGTGCGCCGGAACCGGGCCATGTTCCTCCTGTTGACGCGCACATTATTCTTCTCCGTCGGGTCGAGGATTAGATTGAAGTCACCCGTGATCGCCTAGGGGCCAGCACACTCATCCCGAATGGCTGCCAGCTCCTCAAGGAACAGCACTTTGGCCGCATCATCCTGAGGCCGGTACACCGTCGTGAGCCACCAGAATGGCTCACCGGAGTCCGGGGTCACCTTGACAGTGACAGAGAAACAACCAATGCGGGCATCCGAGATAGTGGCTGCACCACGCCTGCATGCGATGAGGACACCTCCTCTAGTGTTGGACGCCGGCAGATACTCGAAAGCGCTGAATTGATTACCTAACATAGATAGGATTACACCATTGGTGACTACAGCCAACTTGGTCTCTTGCAGACAGACCAGCAACGCCCTAGCATCGTCAACCGCTAATCGCACAACATCACGTCGGGCTCTAGTGTTTAGCCCACGCACGTTCCAAGAGAGGAGAACGATTTGATCCATTGGAGGGTGGAGATCAACCGCGATCGGGTGCAGCAGCTACGCCTGCATCCCCAGGGCCGGGGCGTTGCAGCGGAGCGCCGGCAGGATATCAGCCATCGCCTCGTAATGCTTGTCGCGTGCTTCATCGGCATAAAACCTCCTGTAAGCGTCTCTGACGGCGGGGGTGATCTTGGTGGATTTGTTAGCCATGCCAAACCGCTGCATAAGAATCACCTCGGCGCGCTTGGCGGACGGCACGTTTGCCAGCGGCAGCTTGGCGATCTGCTCGCTACGTTTGGGGAGCTCAGACTTGCCGTCAGGGGCCGCCTTCCGCTTGGTCTTCCCTGGCCGCGGTGCCAAGGGTGACCGGATCTTCCGCTGCACGGCCTTGGAGAAGGCGGAGAGTTTAGCGCTCTCCGGATCACGCAGGGGGGCAGGAGCGTGCAGTGGAGTCGACTGCGCATCGGCTTTTTCAAAGCCCGGCGGAGCATCCAGCATGTTATCGTCCATCAGCGCGGAGGCTACTTGGGGGGTGATGGCACTGGCGCCCGGCGAATCGCCAAGCGGGATAGCCTCCGACACTGAAGTGATTTTAGCCGTGAGCGGCCCAAGTTCCTCTGCGAGCGGCCCAGCAAGTTCAGGGAGAGTAGCCAGCTCGTCAAGAGTAGGCCCATCAGCGGCCAGTGGGCCGGGGAGGGACAGCGCAGTCGTGGCCGGCTCCACAGGGAGAAGCACCGGGGATACCAAGTGTAGGGCGGGTGGCTGAATAGAAGCTTCGAGAACCATGGGATCCTGTGGGCGGGAAGGCAGAACGCGGGATTCGAAATCCGCCGGCCAAAACCCCCACGGCTCGGCATTGGCCGGAAGCGGCACGGTCTCCTTGACCGGGGCTTGCGTCACTAGTGGAGTGGGGAGGGCAGCCGTCTTGTCCGCACGCGGCGCCAGAGTACTTTCGGCGGCTTCAACAGGGGACGGTCTTGTCGTGGTGCTCGTGTTTGAAACTGCTTTGGGAAAGCAGTTCAGCCTTTCGCCAGCCCGCGGCAGGACAACGTCCTTCACCGCACCATTGCGAGACAGCTGGTGGTAAGCGCCCCCCCAACGGCCTTCCCCGGCACCGGTGGAAGGACCGGCGGCGCCGCCGCTGCGATCGCGGCGAGGAAAACCCATCAACCGTGGGCCGGTGGTTCCCTGGCGGAAACCGTAGGACTGGTCAGGGTGGCCGTCAGGGCCGCTATCACCATCGTCGGAGGGGGGTGATGGGCCGGAGGTGGACGGCGTCCTCGACGCGAAATCAGCAATGCTTCGGAGGTGGATGTCAACGGGGTAGCCTAGGAATCTCTTCTTCCTGAGATAGGGCGGGAGATTGCCGAAGATGAGTTGGACTTCCGGGTCTTCATGTACGACGGGAACCTCACGCTCAGCAATCAGTAGACGTCTGGACTCCGGGATCACGAAGGGGTCCAAAGTCCATGCATGGAGGACGAACTGCGACTGGTCCGTCTTCTCTGTCGTTGCCGGCTCGATCCTCTCGACCCAGCAGAAGGGGGCCAAGAACTTGCTGACTGTGTCTAGGTTCCATGCGTGCGAGGGGATTCCCACCAACTCGAGCTTCATCTTGTTGAGTGCCGTGAACTCCGTCGCGTGAGCCAGCCGCGTCCATGGCCGCAAGGTCAGGCTCGTATGGCCTAAGGGGATGGGGCTGGCCGCCACAAGGTGGTCTCGCACCGCCATGTTTGGGCACCGCACCAGGAATCTTTCGGGGTGGAAACGCACCACTTCCACATCGCTTTCTTGGATTCCGGCCGCCGCGGCCACCGCTCGCTTAGCGTCGACAGGCAGGAAAGTAGAGGACATGTTGCCGACCTGGGCGACAAGAGAGAGCCGGAGGCAAGCCTCTTCCGCCGCCATCTCATCACTGTACTTGACGTAGCAGAACTCCGGGTTCGCCTGCCGGGGGCAAGGTGAACCCGTCGAGTCGCCGGCCGCAGAGTCCAGAGACATAGGAGATGACTCACGCGAGGGGGTGCGGCTCGGCACCTGGGAAGCCGGAGGAGTGTCGGGTCCCTAGGCGCGGCGGAAGCGCTGCGGGTGCGGCCGCTGCCGCGGGGGGGCGTCCCCACCGGTCACGGCTCCGGTCGATGGCGGCGTCCGGGGGAGGGTGCAGTCCTTGGCGAGGTGGTGCGGCCAGAAGCATCGCAAGCAGTGCCTAGGGCGCTTGCAGGTGGCGACGCGGTGGGAATATGAGAGGCAGTTAAGGCAACGCCCGTTGAGCTCGGAGGGGATGCGCCGCTGAGTCGGGGGAGGGGGCGGCCGACGGACGGCCTCTCGTCGGCGGCGCCGCCTGGTGGACCGGGAGACGTACTCCTGGAACCCATCACCGTCCACCCGGGGCCGACGGCTGGTGGCCGGTGAGGGATTCTGAAGCAGGGGGCCTAGGCGAGCAGCCAGCGCGGCCGACAGGCGCTGTCCCGACACAGGCGGAGCGGCGACCAGAGGAGGAGGGGGGTTGCGCCGCCGCACACGACGAGGGGGCGGCGGCGCTTCTTCCGCGCCGGTGCCTGCATGGCCACGTTCCCGTCCGCCCCAGCCTGCGCCGCCAAAACGTCACCTTCGGCCGGTAGAACCGTCGCCGGCGGTGGGGAGTGTGGCGTAGGGTTGGGGGAGGAGAGGAGGGCATCCAGATAGCTTCGCAGCGACCGGGAAGGCGAGGGCGTGAAGCTGTAGTCGACGCACTCGAGGTCCTCCTCGTCGTCCTCCAGGGAGAGGGCAGCCAAGACGGGTGCGGGGAAGAAGGGCTTCGCATCCGGGGAGAGCGGGAGGACCGGCCCAGACATGGAGCGGGGTCCTCGGCGGCGGGCGGTGCGGACCCGTCGAGGGCGGAGGAGGGGGTCGCCGGGGCCGGAGCGGGGGCCGGCGAGCTGGGCTGGGAGGGGCTGGTGGCCGGCGCGGCCGGAGTTGTCGCCAGCACAGGGGAGGGGGAGGCGGAGGGAGGCAGGGAGGAGAGGATAGCCATTCCCGACTCTCCCGAGAGATTGTATTGCTATTGCCTCCAACTCCAACTCTGTTTTCCATATCTAAAAAATTACGTCCTGTCATGAGGACATCATTAAAGCTCATTGTCTCATGTTTGTATTGATAGCGTGATTAAGGTGTTGGCTATTACTACTGTGGGCCGTGACTATCCCGTGCCTTGGGGTTTCTTGTTGGTATAAAAAGCTTTCCACGATCTATTTCATTCAACTACTGTGAGGTGAGGCGAATTAGGAAGGTTACTAAAGGAGAGAATATGTCGTCTTTGTAATGGCCTTATTTCTTCGGCACCTCTATTTAATATTGGGATACATTTCTTGCAATTTTAACATGATCTAGTTATTTCCATTAAATCTTTCAACTAAGAATAACTAGAAATTAAATCAAATAGGATCGCAACATAAGACTGATGTTCGCGGAAAGTACTTACATATCATATCCTTATTTCTATGTAAAATTATATTTTTTTTACAAAAGTTGGTAGCCAAAATTTTGTCTTTGTTGACCGAGTCAACCTCTGATACAACTTGGTTTATGATCAGAGGAGAGAGCATAGATTATCTATTACAAAATATTTTCTTATGGATAAACATTTATTCTGCAACATAGTTTTAAAAAGTAAGAGAGTGGGGGTTCAAAAAAGTGAAAACGCATTGAGAACTCCGGCCCGCTCGAACTGTTGCCCAGCGTGGCCCAACAAGGCTAGTCGGGTTCCGATCCGGTTCCTTCCTCCTCCTGCTGCGCCAGCATGGCGATTTCCTCTTTCCCTCGAACACCCTCCAGTCGCGTCATTTTACACAGATTCCATGCTGTGTACTGTAGCAGCAGAGCTGCAGTTGCGCTGTGTTGCTATTTCGACAGCGATCGAAGCAAGCTTGACCACTCAGAATCCTCAATGCCAATTTCTGGTTCTAGCAGCCGAACAAGTTTCTTGACCAGGATGCAATGAGTGCCCATACATCCCTTGCAAAGGGGATGGTGGAGGCACAACAGCACACCTGCGCTGCCGTTTTACTCTCTGAATTGCAGAAAGCACATGTAGACGTAGTATTGCAGGGCCAATTTTTAGCTGATAGCTTCCCTGCAGTGAATATGTTACTTTGCACTAGAAGCTATATATGCAAAGAACTTATGATCCCCTTCAGGCTATCTGGCTATGCTTTCCATATTGGCATCCTGTCAAAACCACTGAATGATCCTTGTTACTAAATCTTGTATCCTGAATTTGCACTATATCCGCCATCAGGTGTCCATCACCAAGGCGTATCATCAGCTTCATATGTGAGTTGTACTTGTTGGTCAAGATCCCAAAGTCTGGCTAATTCTGCCATTACTGAAACCACTGTCATTCTCCAAAGCCCTCTTGTCCAACTTTGGTTGTCCGGAATCCAGATCGTCCCTCACTGATCTGCTCTAGTGTCAAACCAACTTGCAGAGGCTCAGTGCTGGGTCTCTCGGTGCGCAGTCCTGCAACCAACTTGATTACCAAAACTTTGCTTCCCTACTATCCATACTGCACAACACTGCTCATTCTGGAATAGTTGTCTGTCCAGTTCAGACATTGGAGTTGAGGTGCCAGCCAACCCATGGCTGTTTGGGGTCCTTCCACTCATACCATAGCCATCGCCCATCAGTGTCGCAGTCGGAGTGCTCTATTGAACAACTCAAGATCTAGAATACCCAGGACACCCAATTTCTTTGACCTTTTTGCTTTATCCCACATATCAAGGCAATGGTCACCATTTGATTCTAAAGCGCTCTTCATGAAGAAACATTTCCTGATTTTTTTAGAAAAGGGAATATATTTCAATATTCCAGCCTCTGCATAAAACTATGCATATAGCTGTTTTTTATTACACATGAGAGAACCACAAACGGAAAGAGGAAAAACACGGTCTTTGGAACAAACTCAAAATTATCCAACATCAATTCTGTAACTAAACGACCATCCATTGGTGGCAAAGATCTCCATCGACGTGGTCTCAAGCACACGACACCCCTGAATTCTGATTCCGTCCCTTTTCCTTATTACCCACTATTTGAGTGCAAACACTGTGAGGTAGTATGTAGGGACCAATGAGAGGACAGAGTTCACCAATGTAAGCTGACCTGCCATATTTAGGAGCCTTCATGTCTTCATATTGGCAAACCCAAGTAGGTACATGGAAAGGATAGGGCCGCACTGGAACCATTCCAGAATTTCCACCACGCTCATGTCTTCTTATCGTATAGGGTATATTGCACTTTTTCTTCTGCTTGTGACCAATCATGAAACTATACCGAAGCTATTTAAAATTCCTGTACTGCCTTCAATTCCTGTTTGTTCAGATTCAGTAAAATGGCATCATCAGCAGCAAACATGCTGGTGTCACCCAGTGTTTCTGAAATTTGTAAAGTTTTGAGATATGGGTTTCCTTTAGATCTTTACGTCGGCGATGTGGTTTGGTCAACGCTGTGCTGCTGTTACACAGGTGGCCATAGTATTTTTTTTTTGGAAACTATACAGCGGGGGAGACCCCAGGTGGGACGAGTTTGATAGTAATGGCCTGGCTGTATTCTTCACTTCATCTATTGTCATGTGGATGGCAACTCTGAGATCTTTCAGCTTTTTTTATTTAAGTTAATATCACTACATATGTATGCTGTGTACTTATTTTTCCTATGATGTTTCTTGATTATGATTGTTGCTTTTCCAAAAAAAAAAGATTATGATGCTGTGTCTGTCGAATATGATAGCTGACTGACTGACTCTTTTATTTTTTGTGATTGTTGTTTTGCAGAACCCTATTGTAATGGTGCAGGCCTTCTTGTACGCCCTTCTGTTCTACAAAACGGCGCCAGGGCCTTCTGATCTGGGCCCGTTCTTTGTCTTTTATCTGCTTCTCGTGCCAATGAGTGTGCTGAACCTAATAGGAACCCATTGGCTAAAGGAAATGGTTGCCAATCGCGCGAAGAAGGCTTAACAATATCCCTGTCTGCTTTCACACTCGCACCCTTGGCGTTTCTTCCATGTAAAGGCACCTTGTACGGTTTGGGTGCTCTGACTTGAACCTTTGGGTGATTGGAAACAGTGTAGTTTGTGGGAGCATTGCATACAGTAAAACCAGAATGATAGTGAACCTTTGGGTCGTGCAATGCAAGACCTTGCTCGTGCATTCTGTTGTTTCTGTGTAACTTTCCTTTCTAGTGATCGTACAAGGTCAAGGCTCCGCTCATTGCGTTTTCTATTGCAGCACATAGAGAACCAGTCTTCCCCGTTCTCTGGGGTGTGGAGGATTCGATGCAGATAGATTTTTTTTTTCGAGACATGCAGATAGATATTTCTTGAGATGTTGAAAATCTTCATCTGAGAGCACACCACCAGCACACAACCACAAGCACAAGCACACGTTCAGAACATGACTAGTTCACTACAAATCTGACGGGTCTTGGATGCAGGTATGCAGTGGAAGGTTGAGATAGTTTTTTTTTTTAGAAAAAGGATTAAAACCCGGTCTCCACATTCCCTGGAGAATGTATACGGCCCAATGAAGGTTGAGATAGTAGGGCGACCAAAATCAGCATGAACGTCAAGGAGGTGGAGAAGACCAGATTTGAAAAGCCGCCGATTGAGATAGGAAGCCGCTGGGATCTGGGAAGGTCGGCGGTGAAAAGAGGCTGTTGGTGGGCTTGCATTCAATTAGTTTCAATTTTCCAACACAAATTTAAACCTTTTAACTCTTTGAAGAATTTCATGATTACTCCAAAACTTTTCACCGAGCACCCTTATTTCTAAGATGAATTAATGTCATAGGGATAGAGAAACTCAAACACATGTAGGGCAAAGAAATGCATATAGAAAGTAAACTCCAATTACAATTGAGTTCAAAGCAACCCTTTCATCAAATCCATCTTTCGAACCACTCCTCCTCTAAATTTCCAAAAGAAAGAAGAGTACGAGCTAAAGTGCCACATGTTCTAGCATTACTCTGAGAGGACACTTAACTCTTCTCCGTAGCATGCTCCAACAAAATCGAGCACAACTGCACCTCGACAATTGACTTTGCTAGAGCAGTAAGACTCAAGATGGATCTCCAATCGAAACAAATGATCATCTAACTAGACTCCTTGGTCTAACCATCACTAAGCAATAAACTTGGATCAGCCATATGAACTAGTTTCGAAAGGCTAACTACATACCACAATACCACATTCATTTGTAGGTCCTAATAGAGCCATGAAGGTAACATGCAGATATATAAAACAAAGATCGCGAGTTGGACTGCAGCGCAGACCCTAGAAGTAGAATCCTTATTACAACTAATTCAATTATAAGTAAAAAAACTCATTTAACCTTAGAACCCACTCACCGGATGAGATCTGTTAATAACCTGACTTTAAATGACATAAAGCATGCACATGACAAGGCTCAAGTAAACAACATGGAATGAAAGGTGGCTCACTAATTGAACATGAGAGACCCCAACTTTGAATCAACCATACAACACCTTATATTTTTTTGTCATGCGGGATCAAGCCTACAAACAACCCACAATTAGATCATCCCAAGAGGAATCGTCTGAAATCTAAGGAAAGGCACCCCTTTACTAACATTATGACAATACTACCAATTACCCAGTACACCTGCAGGTCAAAAATTACCCCTTTTACGCTTTCCAATGCACAAGGCTTATTTTGCTCAAAAGTAGATTCTACTGAGTTATAAACAACCAATCATCTAAACATAATTTCAGATTTTTTTCATGAGGTATACGCTATTAGTGACACTTAAATCGTTGAGGCATTACATCCAATCACTACACTGAAGGCTTGGATTATCTTAATGAAGGAGGCATGTACAACGACAACAATGCTTGCATAGTGAGTGAATTGAAGAACATCTCTTGCTATACCCACTAGGATCCGGTAGCAGGCGACGAGGCATCACCGAGTGCATTAGAAGGCCAAATGGGGGGACACATATTATGAGGATGAAAAATCTGCAAATGTTGGTGAAGCAGCCATCTGTCACTTCAATCGATGCTCCACAACATAGGTAGTGAGCCCATTGCTGTGTTTTTTTACCAACGTTGGTCTGTAATAATTGGCTGTGTACATCCATAGATGTAGAGGCCGGATTTTGTAATCCCTTATCTAAAAAAAAAATGACTGAGCATAGGAAGGAACACTGCATATGAAGGAGAACACTGCCGCAGTGGGGGCTCAAGCCCCCCTCCACCCTACTGTGACTCGAAAAATGAAGCCCCCCTTAAACTCCTCCGTGAATTTTAGGAAGAAGGGGAAGGAAGAGAAGGGATGAAAGGAAGAGAATAAGAGGGAGACCCTCCTAAGCTAAATGACCACATCCACCACTAGGCATAGTTGATCTTGACTGGATGTGGCTGGGGTGGTGGCCTATTGGGTTCTGCGGGCGTGACTGTGTTTAGTTTGGTGAAAAGTGGTGAGGATGTAACAGGTGAATGGTGAAAAGTTGCCAAGAGGTGTTTAGTTCAGTTGAATTTGGTGAATATGAAAAGATTTGCATTGGTCTGCGTGCATATAGAGATGATGGGATAGGTGAATAGTGGGATGTGACTCATGAATAGTGAAAGTTGTCGGGGGATTTTTAGTTCGATTGACAAGTAGTGAGGATGTGACGGGTAAATAGTGAAAAATTGCCAAATTAAACAAACTAAGACTGACCCAACAATGCTACCCAAACCCATAAATAAGTCCTGCACAGTGTTTTGCGTCTAAAAAACGACATCCAGCAGTTGACCCAAATGCACGGCGCACTTTGCCTGCTTGCCCCAACATTCAGGCAAAAAAGCGTCCCCTCTCTGCTTGCTATGCAAAGCTCTAGCCCGCTTGCGCATGCCTCCCCACCTGCGGCCTTTGGATTTGGGTTGGCTGTTGGAGAACGTGATTTTTGGGTACGGGACTTTTTTTACTGTGCAGCAGGCAAACTCCAGTTTGGATCTCCAATTTAGGTATTGGTTGTTGGAGTCGGTCTAAACCAAGGTACTAAATAGTGTTTAGCGGTACGGTAGCGGATTAGTGTCGGTGTAGCAGATCGCGGATAGCGGGTGCTATAGCGGGTGCTAAGTCCAAATAGCGGAATTCAAAAAATACTCATAATTTTAGAGCATATGTGAGTATTACCATCAAGTTCACTTCAAAAAGTTAATGTTATAAGTTAGTTAATTACATTTTATGGTAAGAATCACAAATAAAGAGATATACTTAGGATGTATGGATATATACTAACATTAAACTATCATATTAATGAATAAAAAATCATTTATCATTCTATATTTCTTCTGCATTAATTAAGTAATCATTTTAAATATTATTATTGCCATTTAATTCATATTCACACACCACTTGAACCATAAATTTAGCGACTAGCGGTCTAACATGAGCAATAGCGGCTGCAATAACGTGCAATAGCAGACAATAGCGGCCGCTAAGTCCAAATATGTTATCTTCGGTCCGCTACCTTGTAGCGGTAGCGGCAAGGTACCGCTACCGCTATAGCGGCTGCTATTGCGGACGCTACGAATGCTATTTAGTACCTTGGTCTAAACAGACCCTAAATAGACCTTTGTTGTATGTACCTTTTTTTTGACTGTATGTACCTTAGGCAGCTTACTCTATTTAGTGGATATTTAAGATTATACTATTTAGCTTACTCTATTTCTTTACTATGTACAACCCACACATCTCATTATTACTATTTATTACTCCTTTTGAAACTTTCACGAGACGAGCTAAAAGAGACGAGTTAAAAGATAGATAAAAAAACCCGAAGAAACTCTCATTAAAAATCATAAACATTTGACCGTCAATCGATAACCATGAGATCTATTATGCTTTCTAAACATCTATAATTGGCCGACGAGAATGGATATATGGTCAGCCTGAGCGCTGAGCCGATGACCAGCTGGTCCATGCTATCCTGCAGAGGGCGTCGGCGCACCTTCAACTGCGCCAGGTCACTCCTCGTCCTCGAAGCCGATAAAGAACGGCAGCAGGGACATGAGCACCATCATCGGCAGCAGGAGGAAGAGGAACAGCAGGATCCCGGCCAGGGTCTCGAGGGTGAGCTCGTCCACGTCGCTGAAGAAGTTCCAGATTATGTACAGGTGCAGGCCTGTCAGCAGCAGCACCAGCGGGTCCTGCGTCCTCGAAGCATGGTGAAACATCAGCACTGAGCACACCATCCACCGATCCGATCCGCACGACCAGATTAAAAGAGACGGATCGGAGACTTACGCGTAAGACCTCGCTCCAGGTGTAGCCATAGAAGTAGCAGCGGACCTGGATAGTCTTCTTCTCCGCCGCACCCGCCGTCTCCTTCCTGTCTGTCACGCCGACTGTCTTCCTCAACCTCGGCTCCACGTCCATGGCGTACCACCGTGTTTGTGTAAAGCACGAGTTTGGACTTTATTTGGAAAAAAAAGGGCAGGCGTGGGCGGCGGTTGCTAGTTCACGGACTCTGATCAACTTGAGATACGGAAAGACATGGGTTTGCCTGTTGGGAAACCTAGGAAGACTTAGTTCCCTAGTTTTTTTCTAAGACTTGGTGCCGGGCCGAGCCTTTAAGGGCAGCTGGGGGGCGGGAGCTGGTTAATCGTTAGTGACTTTAAAGCCCATTACACCCGATTAGAAGTTCAAATCAAAATTTGAGCAGATCAGATTTATAACCACGACAGAAAAGCCCAAAGACGCAGAGTGCAAAAAGCACTCGGTGAAGGCCATAAAACACTCAGTATTGTATTCGCCGAGTGTTGCACTCGGCAACAAGCACTCGTGAAGCATAGAGTCGGCGAGGAGGAAGATGCCGAGTGTCAGACGTCGGGCAATCGGCGAAGCTTCACCGAGTGTCCTACATAGCACTCGGTGTCTTTAAGCTTTCGCTTAGTGTCAGAGCTTCGGCACTCGGCGAACATTTTCTGAAAACTAAAAAAACAGCCGCCCCGTGCCCAGCAGGCCGCTGCCGCCAGCATCGCAGTGCCACCACGCACCGCACCACGAGGCTGAGCACCACCGCGCCGCCACCACGCACCGCACCACGAGGCTGAGCACCACCACGCCGACAGGAGGCTCGCTTGAGCATTGGCCATGGACGACGGCGCTCGATCCGGCGAGGGAGAGGAGCTTGGCGCACGATCCGGCGGGAAAAGGGGCGGCGGCGCTCGATCCGGCGGGGGAGAGGAGCTTGGCGCTCGATCTGGTGAGGGGAGGGGATGACAGCGCTCGATCCAGCGGGGGGAGGGGACGACAACGCTCGATCCGGCGAGGACGCCCCCCACGGAGCCCCTGTGAGGCCGGCATCCGCTGTGGGAGGAGGGGCGGAGACGAGACCGGCGGCGTGGCTGGAGGGGGAGGTGGCGCGGCGCCGACAGGTGGGGAGGTGGCACCGGGAGGTGGGGAAGCGGCGCCGAGAGGGAAGATGGATGGAGAGGCGCGGCTAGAGGGGGCGGTGCGGCTGGGGAGGCGATGCGGCTGGAGGGGGCCATGCCGGCAGGTGGGGAGGCGGCGTCAGCAGGGGGCGGCCCACGGCAGCACCTGTCTGCGGAGGGAGAAAGAAAAGGAGGAGGAGGGGAGGGATCCGGTGGAGGATTGGAGAGCCAATGAGAGACAAGTTTGGTAAGAGGCTTGGGTCGATGACGTGGAGGCTTCGTCGAGTGTTGATGATGTGGCACTCGGCGTCTAGCTTCTTCGCCGAGTGTCGAAATTAAACACTCGGCAAACACTTATAGACGCCGAGTGTCGTAATTAAACACTCTTTCTGTTTTTCTTTTTTTTTGTTTCTCCTTCTTCTTATTCTTTTACATAACATTAAATTAAATTAATATCAATTAATTCAATAATATTCTATCAAATTCACTCAATAGTATGCATTTGATGTTTCTACACATGTAATTCAATTATTTTATGCACGTATAGCTCAAATTTAATTTATATCAATTAAAATACTATAATGGCTCTTAATACATTAAAATTATCAAACGAATCCAAAAAATTACAAAAAAACATATGAATCAATCTTTGTTCTATATTGCTTGTACAAAAAGTTTTATAGTCAAATCACAATTCGACCATCACTTTGACTCTAAATCTTATTGCATCCAGCTCAACTTTAAGATTCTTTCTGTGAGATGTTTGGATTTCTAAACATTATATTTGACAAAATGCTCAAAACTTCACCATTCAAACGTATGCCCGCGTGATTAGTATGGAACGGAAAATCAAAAAGCCACAAGACCGCATGATTAGATGGACGGCATTCAAATGCAAAGCGTTAATAAGGAAAGCAAAATCAAGGAGCCGCCACAAGCCCGCGTGATTAGGAGGTTTGACGGGCGCGACCACCCACCCCCCGTCGTCACTCTTTGAGGATGGGGTGGGTCTAATCTTGGTAACAAATGTCTTAATTCTCCCACTCTTTATAGTTACTATTATTTAGAGTAACTCCAAGAACTTCTCTAAAAATCACTAGCTAAAATCCTGATTTACCTAGTATGTAAAATGAAATCACTAGCAAAAAATTATTGAAATCCAACAGCCTCTTTAAACTGAACTCTCTATATGCTCCACCGCTAGTGGGTCCCGCTTGTCATATCAAACTCTACTCTCTCCGCGGGGGATAGCTAGCAGAGGGCGCTAGCCATCTTTGGCTAGCGAAGGCCCAAGTTTAGCTAGCGAGGATATCTAGCGGGATGTTTGACTAGTCTGTTGGAACGTTGTTTTTGTTGATTTTTTTCATTTTTTAGCTAGTCAAGTCAAGATAGTTAGTCTCTTGGAGTTGCTCTTAGATGCTGCTTTTGAAACTTTCAAGCTAATCAAGAGACGAGTAAGATAGATAAATAATATAAGAAATTCTCATAAATATCATAAACATCTGACCATCGATTCGGTAGACTCAAACATCGTAGCCATGAGATCTATTATGCTTTCTGAACATGTATAATTAGCCGACGAGAATCGAATGGCAAGCCTTAGCGATGGCGAGCTGGTCCGTGCTATAAGCAGAGGAAGTCGCCAAGTCACTCCTCGTCCTCGAAGCCGATAAAGAACGGCAGCAGGGACATGAGCACCATCATCGGCAGCAGGAGGAAGAGGAAGAGCAGGATCCCGGCCAGGGTCTCGAGAGTGAGCTCGTCCACGGCGCTGAAGAAGTTCCAGATTATGTACAGGTGCGGGCCCGTCAGCAGCAGCACCAGCAGGTCCTGCGTCCTCGAAGCATGGCGAAACATCAGCACTGACCACACTATCCACCGATCCGATCAGAAGAAAGGAGACGACCAGATTAAAAGAGACGGATCCGACTTACGCATAAGACCTCGCTCCAAGTATAGCCATAGAATTAGCAGCGGACCTGGATCGTCCATGGAGTGCTGATGTCTTCCTCAACCTCGGTTCCGCGTCCATGGAGTAACACCGTGTTTCATGTATCAAGGGCGAGTTTGGACTTTATTTGAAAAAAGGGCAGGCATAGGCGGTGTGTGGTTCCCAGTCAGTTCACGGACTCTGATCACCTATCGACATGGGTTTGTTTGTTGGGTAAGTAGACCTCACGTAGTTCCCTAAGTTTCTTGTTTTTTTTTTGGAAAAGTCCAATTTTCAACCTTAACTACTACACAAGTCTGGTTTTAAACCTTAAATATACAAAACTAGACATAAAAGGCCATCCAACTATGGAAACCGGGCAAGTTTGGCCCTTTGAGTGGTTTTGAAGGTGGTTTTCCATTTTGTGAAAATGTTTAAAAGTGTTTTCATCTAAAAAAATAAAGAATTCATTTTAAATCAGAAAAAAAATATGGAACTTATACCCAAAGTTTTATAAAACTGTCACCTATCTATTGGTGAATTATTTGGAGTTTTTTTATGTTATATGTTCATGTTTCTAGTTATTATTGTTTTTCTACAAATACTAGAAATATGAATAAATAAGATGCATATGACTCCAAACAGTGTACCTGACGAGGCCCAGATTAGGGCCCCATTTGACGGTGAGATAATCTCTCTTGAGGTGAAGTCTTCTGACACCATTGACAATGTGAAGGCCAATATTGATAGCGCGAAGACCAAGATTGAAGACGAGGAGGACTAAGGACCCCAGTCAAGACCATCACTGGCAAGACGTCTTGTTCCCGACTAGTTGGGAGCTTCTCCGACTAGTTCCCCACTAGAGGAACCCCCTCCGACAAGTCTCCGCCTTGCACGACAAGTCTCCGCCTCGCACGACAAGTCTCCACCTCGCACGACAAGCTGCTCGTTCGCACGAGCAGTCTCCGCCTCCGACCAAGGCGCAAACCGTACCACGTGGCGCGATCCCGGCGCGTGAACACCTCCACCACGACGCGTGGGGGGCCGGTTCCCTATGCCATGCAAACACACCAGCTGGCGGCCCGCGCGGGCAGTTGGCCCCGACAGGAGCCTTAATGTAGCTCTGCTCAGCCGCGCAGCCATCAAATCGCCGTCACCTCCGACCCTGCAGCACGCAAACTCCACCCGAGGCACTCAAGTACCCCCTACGACGAGCTCAGGTCTACGATTAGGCCTTAACGTGGCGGACTCGTCCTGTGCTCCGACGGGCTGAGTCGCCCCTGAACTACTCGGAGGAAGCGCCATGCGTCCCGAGGTGAACAGCCACGCCTGGCCACGTGGCGACCTCCTCGACAACATGGCGCGGCTCCTCTTCAATGCGCCCTGACGGACAGCGACGCGCGAGAGGACATCTCAGTGGCCGACACTGTAACACTTCTCTTGTTTCCCTTTTTGCCCCTCCCCCTTGCGTCTATAAAAGGGAGAGGAGGGCAACCGTCACAAGGGTTAGCTGACGAACCGAACACTCGTTCTAAGGGACTTGGGCTCGATACCCTCTCCCGACCAGTTTGTAACCCCTACTACAAACAACCCTAGCACGGGAACACGGCAACTCGACACTGGACGTAGGGTATTACTCCTCGGAGGCCCGAACCAGTATAAATCCCGTTGTCTCCTGCGCTAACCATCCGAGCCCGACACACGATCGATACAAATTTACTGTCCGGCGGTAGAGAACCCCGACAGTTGGCGCGCCGGGTAGGGGCACCTCGTGTGTCTCGACGAACTTCACCAGCGACTCGGATGGAGGGCCGCAGGGTTTCGCTAACCCCTGGGGCCACGATCCGCTTCGGCTCCCTCGGCTTCGTCTACACCGGGCCGACAGAGTCCGTCGCCGGGTGCACCTTCGCCCGGCCGGCCCGTCCCAACGTCATGACGGGGGCAACGGGGCGCGCGGCGTTCGTCCGAGGCTTCTCGGACGAGACGATCATGGCGATGTTGGGGCCAAACCCAACACAGGAGCGTTTTAGGCTCGCCGCCTATTACCTCACCGACCTCGCCTTCCAGGCCAGCGGAGCCGAGCCGCTCGCCTGGGGGGAGTTCATGGAGCGGTACGCCGCCATGTACCCCCGTGGACAGCCAGGCCTCCCGGACGACCCGGTGACGGCCTACATGAACGACTTACGAGCGACCCGCGCCACCTCCGGCTCCGCGACAACCCGGAGGGCACCGTCAACGCGGCCTCGCGACCCCACGCGCGAGTGCTTCGTATGCGTGGCGTCGGCTTCGAGCAGTTCTGACCCAGAGCCGGCACCACGTCACCACGCCACCGACCCAATGTAGGGCGCGCCTCGACGAGCTCGCTGAGGCTAGGCGCCAGCTCGACGAGGAGTTGGTCAACCTTCACCGGGAGCTCGGGGAGGACCCTAAGCCCCGCATCCGGCAGCCCGCTCCGCTGCCGGCCCCGCAGCTGGTCCCGGTGCAGGAGCAACGCCGCGAGGGAAACGGCGAGCGGCAGGAGCGCCGTCCTACTGCTGAACAGCCCCGAGCCCGCGCCCCGACGCCGCCGGCTCGAGGACGCATGCGCGACAACGACTGACGCGCCAACGAAGGCGCGAACGTCGACGCCAACACCGATGGCGACGCCCCGCCGCTCTTTAGGCGGGCGTCGCAGAACCTGGCCGCCGCAGCCATGCTGCTGCGCGGCTGCCCGAAGGCAGCAACCTCCGAAGAGAGACGAGTGCGCCAACAGCTCAAGACGCTGCTCGAAGCAGCGGCAGCGCAACAAGCAGAGAGCTCCGCCTCGCGCCAGCGGTTGGAGCGTGGTCGAGCGGTAGTGCCATCCGTGCACGGCCCGAACCCACCCCCCTCCCGGCATCAGGATCGTGGAGAAGGGGCCGGGGCGGTGGCGTCGGCAGTCAAGAGCCGGCTCGGGCCCGACCGCGATGCCTGGAACACCATCGAGGCTCGCCGATGGGCTGCAAGTGTCGACAACCACCGCGACCACGACAACCGCGATCGTCGCGACGATGACCGTGCGCGCCACCACGACGACCGAGGACGCGGACGACGCTACGACAGCGACGACGACCGTGACCGCAGTTGGTCGCCAAACCAGAGGGGCCCGCGAGCTTTTGGCCAGAGCGTGCGGGATGCGAGGTTCCCCTCGCGTTTTCGAGCTCCGACCAATGTTCCCAGGTACGACGGGGACACCAAACCACGCGGGAGCTCCTCGACATCGCGAGCAACCATGCGGATAGCGAGGAGGTGGTCGCGGAGACACTCAACACCCCTCAGGGCAAGGGGAAGCTGGTCGTGGACCACGGCGAGGGGACGTCCTCGCGCTTCAAGAAGAAGAAGAAGAACGACTAGCGCTGTCGCGATGACAACTTGGTTGCGGCGGTCGAGCGCAAGGTGTCACACCCCAAGGGCAACCCGTCCAAGGCTGGTCTTCCAAAGGACCACTTCGAGAAGCTCCTAGACGCGCCGTGCCCACACCATGAGGTCCCCGTCAAGCATGCGCTCAAGGACTGCCGGTTGATCAAGAATTACGTCAACGACACCCTCAAGCCAAGGGCGGCGGATCCACCCAAGAAGGCGGCACCGCTTCCCAACAACGACGACGACGACGCGGGGGCTCAGTACCCGGGTGAAGACGGCGCGATCCACATGATCTTCGGCGGGTCACCGGCGCGACCCTTAAGACGGCGAGAGAAGCTGATCCTACGAGAAGTCTTCAACGCCGACTCCGCAAAGCCGTCCTACCTAAAGTGGTCGGAGGTTCCGATAACCTACGACCGCAAGGACCATCCCGACCACGTGCCGCAGCCGGGATCCTACCCACTAGTGGTAGCTCCTCTATTCAAGTCCAAACGGATCCACAAGGTCCTGATGGATGGAGGAAGCGAGATCAACGTGCTCTATGCGTCAACGCTTGACGACATGGGCATCCCGCGATCCAAGCTGCGGCCGTCGACAGCGCCGTTCCACGGGAGTCGTCCCTGGAATGGAAGCTCTCCCCATCGGGCAGATCGATCTGCCCGTCACGTTCGGGGATCTGCGAAACTTTCGCACAGAAACCCTCACCTTCGAAGTGGTGGGGTTCTCGGGGACGTACCATGCCATCCTCGGGAGGCTGGCATACGCAAAGTTTATGGCCGTGCCCAACTATACGTACCTGAAGCTGAAGATTCCCGGCCCGAAGGGGATTATCATAGTAGGGACTATGTACCAGCGCGCATTCGAGTGCGACGCTGAGTGTTTTTAGTTTGCGGAGGCACTGATCCGGTCCGAGAGGCTCCACGCCGAGCCTCCATCCGAGGACCAGGATATCCCCGAGTCGTCCAAGCGAGCGGCCTGCTCTTTCGAGCCCGCCAAGGATGTCAAGGATGCGGCTGTCTCCGACGACGGCCGTACGCTCCGTATCGGGACGACGCTCGATCCTAAATAGGAAAGCGCGCTCGTCGACTTCCTCAAAGAGAACGTCGATGGGTTTGCAAGGAAACCCTCCGACATGAAGGGGATCCCGAGAGAGGTCGCCGAGCACAAGTTGAACATCAAGCCGGGATCGAAATCGGTAAAGCAACGCCTTCGCCGCTTCAACGACGAGAAGTGCAAGGCGATCGGCGAGGAGATCAAGAAGCTCCTTAGTTCAGGGTTCATCCGAGAAGTATTCCATCCCGAGTGGCTTGCTAATCCTGTACTTGTAAAGAAGAAGAATAAGAAATGGAGGATGCGTGTTGACTACACGGGCCTTAACAAGGCATGTCCTAAGGATCCGTTTCCTTTGCCTCGCATAGATCAGGTAGTCGATTCGACAGCTGGGTGCAAAACCCTCTGTTTTCTCGATGTGTACTCCGGGTACCACCAGATAGCGATGTGCATAGCGGACCAACTCGCAACCTCATTCATTACTCCGTTTGGCGTTTACTGCTACAAGACGATGCCTTTCGGGCTCAAAAACGTGGGCGCTACATTCCAAAGATGCATGCGGCGTGTCTTCGGGGAGCTTATAGGACGCATCATCGAGGCGTACGTTGACGACATTGTGGTCAAGTCGAAAAAGACCGGCGATCTGGTCCCGGACCTCACGGAGGTCTTCGCCAAGCTGAGACAGCATGGGGTGAAGCTTAACCCCGAGAAGTGCGTTTTCGGGGTCCCGAGGGGCATGCTCCTCGGCTTTGTCGTGTCGGAACGCGGCATTGAAGCAAACCCCGAGAAGATCTTGGCCATCACGGGCATGGGGCCGATCAAGAACTTGAAGGGCGTACAGCGTGTCATGGGCTGCCTCACAGCTCTGAGCCATTTCATAGCACGACTCGGAGAGCGCAGCCTATCGTTGTACCGCCTGATGAAGAAGTCCGACCACTTTGCATGGACCCCCGAGGCACAAGAGGCGCTCGACTCCCTCAAGAACATGTTGAAGAGCCCGCCGATCCTCACGGCTCCAACACCTGAAGAGCCGATGCTCCTGTACATCGCCGCGACAACCCAGGTGGTTAGTGCCGCGCTGATGGTCGAACGAGAAGAGCCCGGAAGGTCGCAAAAGGTGCAGCACCCAGTGTACTTCGTGAGTGTGGTACTCTCCGACTCCAAGACCCGCTACTCGCAGATGCAGAAACTTGTGTATGCTGTCTTGATGACCAAGCGCAAGCTCTGCCACTACTTCAACGCACACCCCATCACCGTGGTGTCCAAGTACCCGCTCGGGGAGGTCATCCAGAACCCCGAGGATGAAGGAAGGATAGCCAAGTGGGTGCTCGAGCTGATGGGGCAGAACATCTCGTATGCACCTCGCAGTGCCATCAAGTCCCAAGTGCTAGCGGACTTCGTTGCTGAGTGGACGGAGATCCAAACTCCTCCAGCACCGATCGAGCACGAGACATGGATCATGTACTTCGACGGCTCGGTCATGAAGGAAGAGGCGGGTGTAGGCCTTGTCTTCATCTCGCCTCTGGGCGTGCGCATGGAGTACATGGTCCGACTATATTTCCCGGCCTCCAACAACGTCGCTGAGTACGAAGCGCTCATCAACGGCCTCCGAATAGCGGTCGAGCTCGGAATCCGTCGCCTCAAGATCAAAGGAGACTCAGTGCTTGTCATGGACCAAGTCATGAAGGACAAGAACTGCGTCGACCCGAAGATGGCGGCGTACTGCCAAGCCGTACGCGACCTGGAAGGCAAGTTCCACGGGCTCGAGCTTCATCACGTGCTGCGCGACTACAACAAAGCCGCTGACGTACTCGCCAAGGCTGCATCAAGCCGCAAGCCAGTACCACACGGGGTCTTCGCGAGCGATCAACACGCGCCCTCTGTACGAGTAGAAGGGGAGAAGCCGCTAGAGGTTGAAGAGCCAGAGGTCATGGCAATCGACCAGCCACCCGAGCCGAACTTCGAAGATCCTGATTGGCGTTTCCCTATCCTCGAGTCGCTTGTCGAGGGGAAGCTTCCCTCTGACCAGACGGAGGCGAGCCAAGGCGTTCGTTCTCATCGAGGGCGAGCTCTACAAACGGGGAGCCGCAGGCATACTCATGCGGTGCATCCTCAGAGATCAAGGCAGGGAGCTACATGGTATGTATTGCGTAGCAAACTCTAAGACCAACTTACCTTGAAAACATGAAAAATTCTTCGAGTTGCCCTCCCGGTAGCTTGACTCTTCAACGGGTTGTCCTCCCGGTAGCTTATTCTTGACTCGACGATCGGGTTGCCTCCCGCAAGCGCTTCGTTTATAGTCTATAGCTAGACTTCTTCTCTTCTTCACTTTGGATCAACGCTCTTTCTGGGCGTTGCAATCATGGCTTTGGTGTAGGTTTATTCTTCGGCTTAGTCATCTTTTTGGTCTTCGCAGGCGGGTGTTGATTCATGGTCTTGACGGATGCAACATCTTTTCTTCCTTGGCTTCGTTCTCCTTTGACTCCTCCCTTCCTATGCGATGATGAGGTAGAATGTATTTAATATTGACCACTTTACATACCTCGAATCATGGTTGACTTGAATGCACTCCTCATGCCATCGATGTTGAACTTGATCTCCCTCTTGCCGACGTCGATTGCTCTGACGATCTTTACGTGAGATCCACGCCGGCACATGCGGGCATCACGCTGGCCCGAGAACACTTGTCGGGAAAGCTTTCCGACTAGAGTTCTACTGGCCCACAGCGGTGGCGGACTCCAAGGACATTGTGCGCCGTTGCGAGGGGTGCCAGTTCTACGCTCGACAAACTCACCTCCCAGGGCAAGCGCTTCAAACAATCCCCATCACATGGCCTTTCGCTGTGTGGCACCTCGACTTGGTGGGGCCGCTCCGACAAGCGCCCGGGGCCTTCACGCACCTCCTCGTGGCGGTCGACAAGGTCTCCAAATGGATTGAAGCCCGACCTATTGTGAACGTCCGCTCCGAGGAAGCCGTTACATTCTTCACCAACATCATCTACCGCTTCGGCATACCCAACACGATCATCACCGACAACGACACCCAATTCACGGGGAAGAAATTCCTCAACTTCTGCGATGACAACAACATTCGCGTGGACTGGTTTGCTGTGGCGCACCCAAAGACGAACGGCCAGGTCAAGAGGGCGAATGGAATGATCTTGCAAGGGTTAAAGCCTCGCATCTTCAAGCGTCTCGAGAAGTTCCGAGCGAGATGGGTGGCTGAGCTGCTGTCCGTGCTATGGAGCCTGCGCACCACACCGTGTCGGGCGACTGGTTTCACGCCTTTCTTCATGGTGCATGGGTCGGAAGTGGTCCTACCCACGGACATCGACTACGGCAGCCGACGAGTACAAGCCTACACCGAGGAAGGCAACCAAGTCGCGCTTGAGGACGCGATCGACCAGCTCGATGAAGCGCGAGACGTGGCACTCCTGCGCTGTGCCAAGTACCAACAAGCTCTGCGACGCTACCACGAGCGCAACGTGCGCTCTCGCGAGTTCCACGTCGGAGACTTGGTCCTCCGACGAGTTCAAGGCAGCAAGGATCGACACAAGCTCTCGCCCCCTTGGGGGGCCATTCATCGTCGATCAGGTGCTCCGACCCGGAACATACAAGATCCGATACGAGGACAGACGAGTCGTCTCCAACGCATGGAACATCGAACACCTGCGGCCATTTTACCCTTGAGTAACTATTTAAATCTTATACATCAATGAATAAATGCCGCATGCTTTGTTCATATGTCTATAAGTTCGAAAAACTTCTCGGTTGCCATGTTTCTGAATGTGCGACTTCTCTGAAGGCTGAGTAGCGAGCGTCCCTACATCCGTGCAGAAACGCTCCCCGCTCGGGGGCTACCCAGGGCACGATGCCCTCCTTCCGTTTTTACGATTTTTCAAAAAAAAATCCTGACATCTATGTCGTAACCGATCGCACGAGCGAGAGGTTTTTTGGCAGAAGGCTCGACCTCGCGAGAAGTAAAGATGATGGCCTGTGTGGGGCACGATGTTGCTGCTCGTTCAAAGTTCCTAGCACGTACGCCTCCATGGCTACGGCGCGAAGACTTGCGAGCACAGCTCAAGTCCTCAGGCCTTCATCCGACCTCTTTTCAAAAGTTTTCGAGCAACCGCCCAGACTCCGGTCTAAAACGATCTTCACGACAAAACCGCGCAACTTACTTCTCGAACTCCCCAAGTTCTCGGGGGCTGCGAACGAGTGGCAGCTCTCAGCGGCTCGAGAAGACCGAGCTTCTCGACTCCTACGCCCCCGCGGCTCCGGAGTAGATATTGGTCGTCTCGAGTTCCTAAGGTCAACTACACGTTATGGCGGTCGACCCCGGGTGCCTGGGAACATTTGAGCTATAACGCTTTTCGAATAAATTCTCGACAATGTGACACCACTTCGCGGTGTTGCACATACGATCTGTTCTTAAGATTACATGCAATTAAAACGATACATCTAAACTGAAGGCCTGGAGCTTCCCGGGTCTTCTGGTGCTTCTTCTGGCAGCAGGTCCACGACCTTCAAGGTGGTGTCAGCCATGTCGCGGGCGAAGGAGGCGCAGTCTTCTTCAAGCTCGTCGCACTAGGCATCGGAGATGCCAGGGGCCCAGCCGCCGCTCAACGCCATGCGGTCCAGCCCCTGGTAGTGCGACTCGAACATGGCGAGCACCCGGTGCACCGCCCTCTGAGCCGTCGACAGTTCACGCTCTCTGATCACCCCTGGGAGGCGCCCGACCTCTTCAACAAGCCTGTCGGGGAGCATCAGCCCGAAGGGGACGCCGAGCCCGGTCATGACTGCGCCAACAGCTCTCGCAAGCTTGGCGAGGTCTTGGATGTTCACCTTGCGGGACTCCTCTGATTCGCGTCGGGCGTTCCTGGCCTGCCCCAGCTCGACCGCGGCCTACTCCCGAGCCATCCGAGACTGCTCGAGCTCGGTTCGGGTTTCTGAGAAAGCAAGCGGATCGACATGTCACGACCAACTCAAAGGAAAAGCGAGAATGAAGTCAAGGTGGGAGGCTTACTCTCGAGCTGCTCCGACAGCCGCTCGATCGAGCTGTCCTTCTCAATGATCTTGAGCAGGGCAGAGTTCAGCTCCTGCGTCTTCTCCGTGAGCTTCACGGTCATCCCGGTGCGGTACGTGCGCATCCGTGGAACGCGAAAAGACGAGTCAATACAAACAAAGAACAAGCGAGAATCGAGGAAGTTGCGAGAAGCAGCGTCGAGCCTCACCGTCGAGGTCCTGCGACAACTTGGAGTTGTCCTCCCGCAGCCGAGTCGCCTCCTCGGAGACCACCTGGAGCCTGTTGGTCACCACGGAGAACTGATGGTTGGCCGTCGTGAGGTCTACTCCGGCGGTGGCTAAGTCCCGCTCCAGCTCCGCCACCTTTGCCTCGAGCGCCGTCTTCTACTGGGCTGCGGTCTGGGCGGCGTCCCGGGCAGCAGCCTCGGCAGTAGCGGTGGCGGTGGTGGCCTTCTCGGCAGCGTCATTGGCGGTCGCTACGACGGCCCGCAACCTCTCGATCTCTGCCTCCGCCTGAGCCAGCCTCATCGCCAGCGCGTCCCACTCCATCGTAGCAGTAGCAGCAGCAGCTTGTGCGGCCGTGGCGCGGTCTTCCGCGGACTGCTTGGCGGCCTGGATCGTGGTCCTCGTCGTCGCCTCGCTCGCCACCGCCGCGGCAGCGGCCACACGGGCGACCACCAGCTGCATCTCCAGCTGGGCCCTCTCCGCACTGAGCTCGCCAACCGCACGCACTCTCCTTCGGCCGGACGCCACGAGCGTCTGCTCCGGACGAGGAGTACATCAACTATGGATATCGGAAGAACAGAAGAAAACAAAAATAGGCTGCCACATCAAGAGAACTTACCGTGGTTGCGGGAAGAATAAGCTCGTCGAATGCGCTGCGCACCGACGATAGCCCACGCTCGAGGGTGTGGCAAGCCGCGGACTCCTCATCCCCATCAGCATCCGCATCCCCCTCGAAGGCGGCCGCCCACGAGAAGCGGGCCAGGTCGGTGACCCGTGCGTCGCCTTCCTCAGGCTCCGGCAGCTGGGCCGCGCCAGAAACCTCCCCGGTCTCTTGGATTTCCGGGGAGGCGGCCCTCGCCACACTCCCGAGAGCATCGTGCTCTTGTGGAGCTGCCTGGGATGGGCTCGTCGCAGGCGCCATCTCGTCGACAGGGGCGGCGGGCCGGAGAGACGACGACTCCGGAACCTCGACTGCGGCCGAGTCCGCCCCAGTAGCTGGATCCGAAGGGACGACCAAGGTCGGCTCCGCGCTAGCCGCGGACTCCCCGAGGACCTCCTCTGCTGCCTCTGACACGGCCGAGGGCACGGGACCTCCGACATCTCCACCCTGGCCCGGTGTCAACTGCCCCGCCGCGGTGGCGCCAGACGTGGGCTTTCCGTCACCAGGCACCGCCGCTTTAGCCGAGGTCGCGGCTGCGAACGCCGCGGGCTCGGGGACCTCGACCTCCGACTCCACCGGGTCGGCCAGCATGCGCTCCAGCACGACCTCGTAGATGTCCCGGTCGTTTCTCGGCAGCTCGGTGGCGTCAAGATCGATGATCTCGAAGTTCATGGCGGACATGGCGCCGGATGTCGGTGCCTCCGTCGCGCTCCCACCCGCCAACGCCGTTGCGGGCACTGGAGTTTCCGTCACCACCGGCACCGTGGCTTCATGGTCCCTGGTCGGCGGAGGCGGGGGCACGGTCCGCTCGGCGGACACCATCACGACATCACCGCCTCCCAAGGCGGCCTCGACCTGCGGCTCTGTCACCACCTGGGAAGCAGCCGCCTCCGTGACCGCCTGCCCCTCGCCCAAGTTGTCAGCGCCCGACGACGGTGGTGGCGCCACCGGCTCAACCACCTCGGTGGCTACAACCAGCCCGCTCTGGGCCTGCTCCGCCAACGGCTCGGCGTAAGGAGGCTGTGAGCGGGGCTCGGAAGGCGGGCCACGCGAACTCAGCGCCACGCACTTCAGAGGTGCGAGGCTGAGCACACCGGTGTCGGCGCGGCTGCAGGGAACACGAGATGAAAATCAAAAGGCGAACAAAACGAAGGATCGAAGACGACAAAAACACGGCGGGCAGGAGCTTACATGCTGGAACGGACGCGGACCCGCTTCACCGGCCGCTCCGACGAGCCCTGCTCGGGGGCTGACCGCTTGGCCCCAACCGACTCGGAAGCCGACCCCCGGCGCTCCGCCGACTCGGGGGCTGGTGCACTTCTCCGCTCCGGCTCGAGGGTGCGCTTCGCTCCCTCGGCGGCTCGGGGACTGTCCTTCCGACCTCCGCCGCGTCGGAGGCCGGCCCCTGACTCCCGCCGGTAGAGAGGGGAACATGCACGTCCGGGCCCCGCCGCCCCGGATGACCAAAGACTAGAGGCGCCGCGGGGGAGCGCTCATATCCGCCCCCTGCGGCGCACTCGGTGTGGACGCGGGCGTCGTCGACCTCACCCTTGACGAACGCCTCTTCAAGGAGTCCGCATCCGGACGGTCGGAGCCGTCGAAGAGATGGCGGGGCGAGGGCTCGTGCTCTGCCGGCCGCCTGGGCGGGTCGTCACGGCGAGGAGGATCCATCCGCCCCTCGGGGGTGCCCGGGCCACCTGGTGCCGCGTGAGAGCGGGTCACCCGCTGATCTTCTCGGACGGGGCGGGCCCCCGACCGCGAGCTTGAGCCCGCGCCTTTCTCACGAGCGGCTGGCTCCGGCCGCTGCGATGAGGTCACCTCCACTGCTCGGGGTGGTGAAGGCGTGGACGACCCCGACATGTCGCTCCAGTCAACCGTGGCACTAGGCTCGTCTCCACTCCACACCGGTGCCGGCGACGGGTCTTTGTCGGAGGAAACATTGCGCTCCCCTGCCTTACGCCGCTTGATGCGGTTGTCGTTCCGATCGCGCTTCGCGATCTCCTGCTCCTTGTGCTGCGCTTTGCGCGCGGCCCGCCGCCTCTCCGCGGCCGCCTGGTTACGCTTGAAGATCGCCTCCTCCGGGAGAGGCGCCTTCGCTGGGACAAGATGGGCGCACTTCAACTGAAAAAGCAAGGGGTGGGCAAGTCAATGATCGTCGAGAATTTCCTAGGAGATCAACATCAAACCAAGAAATCAAGTTTGTCGAGGAACTTGTCGGAAGAAGAAGCCACTTACAAGTTTTTCAGTCTCCCCGTTGGGGAGCATTGGAAGAAGCCGCGCTGGCGGCCACGTGAAGGTCGACTTCCCGATCGCTAGCGCCATGCGGCGCTGGATCTCGTCCAGCAACGGGAGCACGGGTGCGGTCACAGTCCCGGCCCAAGGGGCTCTGTCGGCAGTCATCTCGCAGAGGCGCAGCGGTCGCCTCCGAAGCGGGACGACCCCCCGGGCGTGGTACTGGCTGATGACGGTCATCAGGTTGACCCCGACCTCTCGGAGGCGGGTCAGCACCGCCCAGTGGTCCTTGAGCAACTTCTCCTGCTCCGCCTTCGGGGGGCCATCGGTCCGGTTCCTCTGCCCCTGCGCGATGGAGTTCCCGGTGAACGCCGGCAGCGCAAACTCGGGGTCGTTCCTCAGATAGAACCACCCCTTGTGCCAGCCGCTGTTCGAGCTGGTCAATGAGGATGGGATGTAGCTGTCGCCCCGGCCTTGCTTCATCCGGAGGTTGGCGCAGCCGATCGTCGCCGCCCTGGAGCCGTCCTTCAAGCACGCGAACATGAAGAAGTACTTGAAGAGGTGCCAATGGGAACTAATCCCCAAGTGCCCCTCGCACATTGCCTCGAACGCCGCCATCTGCTGGATGTTGTTCGGGTTAAGGTGCTGCAGCTGGAGCCCATACTCGAAGAGGACTGCCCGAATGAACCGCCCGGCAGGGACGGAGAAGCCGCGCTCGTGGAAGGCCATGAACGAGACGACGTACCCCTTAGGCAGGCGTGGCATGGACTCCTCCCCAGGCACCTTCCACTCCACGGCGTCAGTGAGTGGAGGGAGCTGCCTGGCTTCGACGAGGCGGCGCAACATCGAGCGGGACACATTGGATCGCGTCCAGTTCGACATGGTGGCGGCGAGCTTTCGAGTGGAACTGTGGCACGAGCTGTGATGGTGCTGCGGGCACAAGGGAGCGAGCGAAGCAAGATGCAAAAGCAGAGGAAGAAGGCAAGGGAGTAAAGTCCCAAATCTTCGACCGGCGCGCAGTTAAAAAGGGAGGAACGCGGCTGGCAGCCTTAAATGTCGGGCCCACCGCGTCAGCGAAACGCTCGCCTGCATGCGCGTGCCCCGGCGTGACAAGCGCCTGCCCGCGCGACACCTCGATTCCCGCTGAACCCGGGAGCTTGAATCGTCCCCGCACAGTCCCTTCAAACTGTCTCGTCTGCCACAACGGCCGAGACGCCCACGCCGCCCGCATCATCCGCACCGACCACGTCGCCCGCGTCATCCGCGTCGTCCACGTCACCCACGACGCCCACGACTACCCCAACGGAACAATTTGGGGCCACAACAACAATAATGAAGCTTAAAAGCCCACGAGCGAGTCTACAACTCACTCGCGGGCTAGGGGGCTACATCCGGCGGATGCGCTCACGCGCATCCACCGGGAAAGACCAAGAGCAAAGATCAACGCCAAGCCTTCTCGACTGAGCCTGTGCGCGAGTCCCTAACTCCCTCTCAGGCTCGGGGGCTACTAACAAGGGCCCAGATTAGGGCCCCCTTTGACAGTGAGATAATCTCTCTTGAGGTGAAGTCTTCTGACACCATTGATAATGTGAAGGCCAAGATTGACAGCGTGAAGGCCAAGATTGAAGACGAGAAGGACTAAGACTGACTCCTGCAGTGTCTGCAAACTCACCCCCATCTGCAAAATGAAGAGAAAAACACTACTATAGCGCTTCCAACGGTTTCTGCAACTGCATCTGCAAAATGGGCATCGCCGTCGACCGAACCACATTCCTGGGATTTTCCCCTCCCCGCTGCATCGCTACAGTACCAACCGCCCCTCCCTCCTCCCCGCCTCCGCGTCCGCCCCTCCCTCCGTCCTCGGCGGTCGCACCTCGATTCGGAGCAGGGGCACCGCGGAGGAGCTCCACGGCCGGCGCGACGGCGGGCGAGCTGCGCCGGGGGAGTAGATCTGCGAACTGCCGCGGGCCCTGTCGTCGGCCGTGGGAGGAGGGAGCTGGGGCATCTCATGGCGGAGCTCAAGCAGGTTGCAGTCGCCGCCGAGCCGCGCCAGCCCCTGCTCGTCCAGGTCACGCCGCGCCCTGCTCCTCCCGCGGAATCGCCGAGGAGGCCGCCATCCATCGTCCCTACACTGAGGCAGAGCAGAGGGGATGCCGCGCGGCTCCGCAGAGGGCGCCGCGCCAAGGAGGAGAGCGCGGACCCCGAATCGGCCGGTTCTGATTCCTGGCCGGCGGATCTCCTCCCGCGAAGGTCTGATTCCCGCGGCGGCCTTCTCAGCTCGGGGTGGTGCGGCTGGCGCGGAGACGGAGCAGGCCGGCGCGGGACCGCGGGTCCTCTTCCTCACCTCTCCTCGAGCAGCGTGGGACAGCGGGAGGCTCGTCCGAGCTCGGTCAGGCGGCCGCCTCCCTCCCACCTCCTGCTGCACGGGTCGGGGGCGGCGCGGGCGGCCCTCCGTCCGAGCGCCCGCGGGAGATAGCTGTCAGGCTATCGGGGAGGATGCAGATGCAGCTTGAGCAACACTACTGCACATCCTCCTCCTTTGCGTGGGCACATCCCTCTCTCTCTCTTATGCTCAAACCGGTTGCAGATGCAGAAAACTGCTGGAGACAGTCTGAGGACCCCAGTCAAGATTATCACTGGCAAGACGTCTTGTTCCCGACTAGTTGGGAGCTTCTCCGACTAGTTCCCCACTAGAGGAACCCCCTCCGACAAGTCTCCGCCTCGCACGACAAGTCTCCGCCTCGCACGAGAAGCTGCTCGTTCGCACGAGCAGTCTCTGCCTCCGACCAAGGCGCAAACCGTACCACGTGGCGCGACCCCGGCGCGTGAACACCTCCACCACGACGCGTGGGGGGCCGGCTCCCCATGCCATGCAAACACACCAGCTGGCGGCCCGCGCAGGCAGCTGGCCCCGACAGGAGCCTCAATGTAGCTCTGCTCAGCCGCGCAGCCATCAAATCGCTGTCACCTCCGACCCTGCAGCACGCAAACTCCACCCGAGACACTCAAGTACCCCCTACGACGAGCTCAGGTCTACGATTAGGCCTTAACGTGGCGGACTCGTCCTGTGCTCCGACGGGCTGAGTCGCCCCTGAACTACTCGGAGCAAGCGCCAGGCGTCCCGAGGTGAACAGCCACGCCTGGCCACGTGGCGATCTCCTCGACAACATGGCGCGGCTCCTCTTCAATGCGCCCTGACGGACAGCGACGCGCGAGAGGACATCTCAGTGGCCGACACTGTAACACTTCTCTTGTTTCCCTTTTTGCCCCTCCCCCTTGCGTCTATAAAAGGGAGAGGAGGGCAACCGTTACAGGGTTTAGCTGACGAACTGAACACTCGTTCTAAGGGACTTGGGCTCGATACCCTCTCCCGACCAGTTTGTAACCCCTACTACAAACAACCCTAGCACGGGAACACGGCAGCTCGACACTGGACGTAGGGTATTACTCCTTGGAGGCCCGAACCAGTATAAATCTCGTTGTCTCCTGCGCTAACCATCCGAGCCCGACACACGATCGATACAAATTTACTGTCCGGCGGTAGAGAACCCCGACAGCACCATTAGATAGGTGACATTTTTATAAAACTTGGGTATAAGTTCCATATTTTTCTGATCTAAAATGAATTTTTTATGATTGTTTAGATGAAATCATTTCTTAACATTTTCACAAAATTGAAAACCACCTCCAAAACCACTCAAAGGGCCAAATTTGTCCAATTTCATAGTTCGATGGCCTCTTATGTCTGGTTTTGTAGTTTAAGGTTGAAAATCAGACTTGTGTGATAGTTCAAGGTTGAAATTTGGACTTTTCCCTTTTTTAATGCCATGCAAGTCTGGTTTCAACCTTAAACTACAAAACCAGACATAAAAGACCATCTATCTATCGAAACCGGGCAAGTTTGGCCCTTTGAGTGGTTTTGGAGTGGAGGTGCTTTTCCATTTTGTGAAAATGTTAAAAACTTGTTTTATCTGAAAAATCATAGCTACTTTATTTTAAATAAAAAAGTATGGAACTTATATCTCAAACTTTTATAAAAATGCCACAAATCTATTGGTGCACTGTTTGGAGTTTTTTTATACTATAAGTTCAAGTTTCTCGTTTTTATTGTTTTTTAAGTAATAGGAATATGAATAAATAAGATGTAGACTTTGAATAAATAATATGAATAAATAGTTCACCAACAAATAGGTGACATTTTTATAAGACTTTGGGTATAAGTTTCATATTTATCTGATTTAAAATGAATTAGTTATAATTTTTTTAGATCAAATCATTTTTTAACATTTTCATAAAATAGAAAACCACCTCCAAAACCACTCAAAGGGTCAAAATTGCCCGGTTTCGATAGTTGGATAGCCTTTTATGTCTGGTTTTGTAGTTTAAGGTTGAAAAGCAAACTTGTGTGCTAGTTCAAAGGTGAAATATGGACTTTTCCCTTTTTTTAAAGACTAGTTGAAGGGCACGTGCGACACGCACGTGATTGAAAATACAAGAGTAAGCAAAGTAGTGCATATCACTGCTTTCGATACACGTTACAACGAATAGTGCGATGCCGATCGCTTCACTGTCAACCATCGACTATATTCTACATATATCTTGATCCTTGTGGTGTTAGTTAAGGATGGTCTTCATTTTCCACCCCTATGTCTTCCGTGGCTATCGTCACCTGCCCCACTCTCTTCCCTACATCTTCGGTGGCTATCGTCGCCGAATCCAACCCCCCACCACCACACACACGCAACACCCCCCCAATGTCATGTTTACCTGTATCAAAAGCAATGATAAATCTAAACTAAAAATGATTAAACCCAAAAATAAATTTATATTTATAAAATAAAGAAGTATGGATATATTCAATAACAAAAGTATGGCTACTCTCAATGTTTAAATAACATACTCGTATCAGTCTCATGTTCGCCCCCGCCCCACCCTCTTCCCTACGTCTTCGGTGGCTATCGCCGTCGAATCAACCCCCTCTCCCCCTACCCGCCACCCCTCCCCCCCACATACCCACCTCCTAATGCCATGCTGATCTTACCTAGTTTCATAGAAATGATGAATTTAAATTAAAGATGGTTAAACCCAAAAATAAATTTATATTATAAATTAAAAAATATGGATATATTAAATACCAAAATTATGCCTACTCTCAATGTTTAAATAACATTCTTTCACTCTTATCAATCTCATGTTCGCCCCGCCCCACCCTCTTCCCTACGTCTTCGGCAGCTATCGCCGCAGAATTCGCCCCCTCTCCCCCTACCCGCCAACCCACCACCACCACCACCACCACACATACCCACCTCCTGATGCCATGCTGATCCTACCTGGTATCATAGAAATGTTGAATTTAAACTAAAGATGGTTAAAATGAATTTATTTTTATACCCCACCCTCTTCAGCGTCTTCGGTGGCTATCGCTGCCGAATCTGCCCCCCTCTCCCCCTACCCGCCAGTCCCACCACCACCACCACAACACATACTCACCTCCTAATGCAAAGTTGATCTTACATGGTATCATACAAATGCTGAATTGAACCTAAAGATGGTTAAAACGAAAACGAAATTTATATTTATAAATTTTAAAATATGGATATATTCAATACCAAATTATGCATACTTTCAATGTCAACATTCATCCGCCCCCGCCCCACCCTCTTCCCTACGTCTTCGGCAACTATCACCGCCGAATCCGCCCCCATATCCTCCCACCCCACACCACCACCACAAATACCCACCTCCCGATGCCATGTTGATCGTACGTGGTATCATAGAAATGCTGAATTTAAACGAAATATGATTAAACTCAAAAAAACAAATTTATATTTATAAATTAAAAAATATGGATATGTTTAATACCAAAATTATGCCAACTCTCAGTGTTTAAATAACATTCTTCCACTCGTATCAATCTCATGTCCGCCCCCGCCACACCCTATTCCCTCTGTCTTCGACGATTACCACCACCGAATTCGCCCCTAACCCCCCGCCCCCACCACACATACCCAACTCCTGATGCCATGCTGATCTTACATGGTATCATAGAAATGTTGAACTTAAACTAAATATGGTTAAACTCAAAAACAAATTTATATTAAATTAAAGAATATGGATATATTTAATACCAAAATTATGCCTACCCACCCCACACCCCGCCACCACCACCACACATACCCACCTCCCGATGCCATCCTGATATAAAAAAACCAAATCAGTTTGCCTACACATACCCACCTCTCATGTTTGGCTAGTGGAGCGACACGTGGAACACGTACATGTTATAAAAAACCAAATAAATAAAAGTATGTTATTTGATAAATAAATATATATATAATTTATGTTTATAGTAAAGATGTACATGTAAGATAAACATTTGTGAGTATCGAGCGGTGCGGATCGAGGGGATCGGGAGGAAGAGAGGAGGGTGGGGGAGAACTGGAGAAGTCGGGAAGGGAAGGGAATAAAAGAATAACTCACTGACTGACAAGTCCCACATGTCATAGCAAAGTAAGAGCTTTTAAGTTGGGAGCATTGCTGGAGTTGAAGGCTAAATTTAAAGCCCCAAAAAGTTGAAGGAGCCCCTACTCAGTGAAATAGGGGCTGGAAGCAGGGGGTATTGCTGGAGTTGCTCTTAACAGTGTCGTCACATGCAGGATGATTTCAAATGACAATTCTAAAGTAAAAACCACTTGAGTAATGCTACATTATTTCACCCTAGATCACGACATAGAATGTAATGCTACAAGCATTGATCAGAGACCATATATAGTAAAGTAAAATGTCTATATCATCCCTCAACCTTATATAGCTGAGTAATTATAGCCTATACATCGACCAAGCCACTTATTAATTCAAATAAAATAGATAGCAGATTACAAGAGAGATACAACCCTGCACTCGCAGATGAAGGAATTACACCAAAAGGAACAAACACACTATGGGGCAAGTAGGGGGTTGACCACACAACCGACAAACAGAACGACACCAGTCATGTCCTCTCGAATTAAAAACATGAAAGGGTGATCTGCGACGAAATCCATGGGCATTCTATATGAACATAGCATTTATGACTGTATTGTGGCTTTTGTTCCTTCCTCATAAACTTCAACAAATGACTTGTGAAATGGATGAAACACACAAGCTTTGTCCCACTTGCAAACCAACCAACTCTGACAGATCTAATTCTGCACTTGGTGGCAGCTGGAATCCTAAACCTCTTAGCAAATCAGATGTTACAAATCCAAATGATATCTTGAACTTGGAGACTTTGAATTGTCCAACTGGAATTGTCCTAAAATCATTGGTGTTGTTCAATTAGAGTTCCATTCAGACTGATAATGATGCAACCTGAAATAATCCCAAGGATTGATCAAGTCAAGCATAAGAAAAAAAATGGAAAATACTTGCACAACAGAGTACAATTTTTTTTCTATACCATCTATGATTTGAAGTGCAGTACTTGCACAAAGATATTGCCAGCGCGCATACACATTGTTGGACCAGGCAAACAAAATTCCATTCACACATAAATTCTTACAACTCTAAGTAGTTGTAAGATCTAGATTACAGTATCATTCACCCAGATCAGTGATTATTGTTGTCAATCATTGATTGATAAGAATTGCAGTGCAATCCTCTAATTCCAGAATTGTGCATATGCTGCATTCTTTCACTTGCAGAGTATTTGATTTGAGACTTTATGATTCGTCTATCTCCTGAACCTCATCCTTACCATAAAAATGAACGTAAAAAACAAAAGATCAAAAGTTACTTTGATTGGGAGAACAAAAAGTATGCTATCTTTTGATTTTAAGACACTGAGAACTACAAAAATGATCAGCCCCCACCTTGAGCACTACCCCATCAGTCCTAACTTTCAGCATTTGCCTTCAACATTGGGAAATAGATAACTCTGTTTAAAAACTTTAAGCCTACATTGCCAAATCATGATCATAGCTTAAACTCTACCCTGCGATGTAAAGCATTAATTGAAATGAAATTTACAGACACCATCGCAATAAATGTAAATGATGATCTCTCTAATTTAATTTACTCAAATTCAATCCTAACATATACTGATTCTTTTTAAATGTATATGCACAGCTACATAAAAGTTCATTGGAATCACTAAGGCACAATGAGGTATTACAAAGAACTAAATCAAAATAGGCAGCAAAACTATGAGTATATACGAGGAAGTATAGGGAGGGGGGGAAAGCACTGCATCCAAATTGGAAGTCAGCACCTGTGGTGCATATCAGGCATGATTCTATCAAAGTAAACCCAACAAAATCCATCCAGTCCTGCACTGGATATGGTACATGGATAAAACAAAATCTATACACTCATTGTACTTCCTCGTATATACTCCCAACAAAATCTGTACAGTTCTAACAAACACATGTCACATTAAAATTAATAAAAAAACTGGGTAAAAAGTTACCTTCTTGGTAGATTCAATATGCATCTACAGGCAAAGAAAGCAGTCCATCTGTAATTTCTAGAAAAGAACAATAAGCTCCGATCACTATCACAATTAGGTTATAACAAAATAAGTGCAGGTTACATACCTGTGCAAAAGCTTTCGAATTCAGCCACCTCTGTTAGCACAGTTGCTCTTTTACTTATCTAAGCTTTGTATGATTGACTACTGCATATAGAAAATAATCATGTTAAATTGAAATGGGAAAATATATATTCCTTTGTTTCTAGCTAGTACAATATTAATGATAATTTCATAAAAGTTTAACAAGAGCCTTGTATACCCAATGACTTAAAACACTTTAGGATTTTTGTTTGTTTGTTTTCATGCCACGGGTGAGCATCAGGCCGCATTTTGCTTGCTAGTTCACACTATCAGGTCGATTTAACCATTGAAGCAATGATGGGTAAAAGCTAACCTGTTTGGAGCATCAGAGATTTAAGATAGAGAAGGCATCTAATATCTTTATTTACATTACCAGGAAAAACACGTGAGGAGATTTAATGATTATGTTCATAATTAAGATGAAGAAAGCATCTAACACCTTTATTTACTCTTAGATTGAACCAGGAAAAAAATACTCTGCTGATAGAACTCAAAACTATACCATTTAGAATATTGTAATCTACCTTTATTTTGGCAATTAAAATATTCCATTCTAAAAGACTAACTGGAATATCCATCATTTAATTCTGTAGTAATATACAAAAGTATACCCATGAATGAGATTGTGGTGACGTCGGATCGCACGACCTCGATGTAGTCGGATCTCGGCCGCCACTACGGCTCCACCTACATTCACAGCGCCCCCATCATAAACATTACCAGGACAATAGAAGCCATATCCCATGACTTAAGCTGGTATTCCCAATAGGCTTCTGTGTAATGCCCATTGACACGTGGGACATATCAGCAGTAGTAGATCCTAACCTTCGCACTCCATAAAAAAGAGTCTATTTTTCAAAAAGGAAGAAACCATTTCCGTTCCATAAATTCAGAGAACATCAATTTATGAAAATATGGGAAGTATTCTGGAAATATTCATTTACCATCCTACTATCAACATGTGAGGTCGGAAAAATTTTAAAAAACATTATTAGAATGAACAAATTTCAAGGCTGCTCAAAATTAATCATGTCTATTTATGTTACCTAGCAAAATCAATCACATGGAATAGTAACAAAAGGAAATAAATCACATGTGCCTCCTCTGGTTCCATTACCTTTCCTTTAGTGTATTATACCCGGCCCATGACCAATAGAACGTTGTTATATATTCAAGTGACATGATGACAACCTTAATACATGGCCTCTTAATACTCAAATTTTCCCTATGGTCCTTACCATCTCCTCTCTTTTTTTTGCCTGTTTGGCCTGCTAGCATGCTTTGGCAGGCAACATTGGAATACAATCCCGATGTCAGTCTCACAGACTCTTGATTTTTCCTGCAAAAGTAAGAATGTCATAAGTATACTAAAATTCCAACAAATTACAAATGTGTGTACAATCTAGATAACTGTGTGCATACCATAGGAACCACTAAAAAAATAGTATCTATATTTCTTGCAGACCTAGAAAAATATAGGCACATTTTAATGGAGGATGAGCTGACAATAGAGAAAACATTAGGAAAAAAATTAATGTAGCTTCTACACTGAATGGACAACCCGACACTACCGAGCCAAAGTACAATGACATTCCAGGGTCATATCTTTTCTAGAGCACAGTTATACAACATTATCAAGAATATATTTATGACACTAAAATACCAGGAGTCAAGCATGTTAACAAGAGCTGCATCTAGAGTAACATGTTCACTATCCTCTGAAACAAGCATACCACTTATGACTTCCTAATATAATAAAGCCTAACAATGTCCAAAAAAAGACAATAAAGAGTGAAGAGTAAAATATACCAGGGATCAACAATCTGAATTCGAAAGTGATAAAAGTCCATGTCATATTTCAAAACCTTTTTTGTCTCCTCTCTCCAACAATTCAGATGAAAACAACTCTAGAGAAAAGACCTTGCAATGCAGCATACATTCTAGCAGTAAGATTGATCATTTTGCTTGTCTTCTTCTGATAATCTCTAGAGAAATGGCATTCGGTCCTAGTAAGTAAAGGCTCCTCTTTAGCCCAGCGATATTGCAAGTGAATATCCAAAATGCTGGGAGATGACTATGCTGCCATACAAAGAATTGAAAAGCACCATGCTTTTGCCCTGGCCTCACATTGTTGATGTTAAATTAGAAAACGACACAGTGCTGATAACTGTAAGAGGTGATAAGTTTTAAAAAGTATCCGCCTCACATGCAGCATAAGGTATCATTTCAAATGGATTCAATGAAATAAAAAAATATTCAAATAAATGCTGTATTTTAAAAAGGTAATCTTTAGATTCGCGCTTTCTAATGTGATGAAACAAAGTAAGACAACATATAAGTAGACATGAAAATTTCCAAACGCTTCTACAAGTGGAATCCTGGAGATAAAATTAATCATCATAGTGTAGAGAATGCGGAAGCAAATTTATCATCAAACAACTTATTTGCTCCATGTTCAAAAATATATTTCTAGACACCTACCATACTGTGTGCATTCATTTTATTTTCCTATTACATCCTGAAATCAAAAGCAATATTTTTGTAAATCTAACTTACTTCCAGAGACTAATTCCATATACTTTAATATGATACTGATAAAGAGACTGATTTTGGTTAAAGGGCTATGAAATAAAAAGATTAGACTAACTCTGTCATCACGAACATTCACAATTGTCTGGTCTACAGCAAGTGAGCCACCATTTGCTTACTATTCCAACATATGTTTCATGACACTATCTCAAAGCACTAAGAGTTCTGAGGAATCAACCTAATGTGCTTTACAATCCAAAGAGATATTCATTAGAAATGATATTTATTAGTCATGAACCTGCATGTATCTTTCTTAAGAACCCCTCTAATTGTTGAAACAATTCAAAAAATCTCACATTGGGTTATTCTCAGTTAATCATATTTCTACCTGCTACAGATGATTGGGCAGCTAAAAATCCATGACTTTGTAAGTTCACTACATATCACCTGGTGGAGAGCGAGATAGGGAATTTGCGTAGAAGTGTCGGTCACATGGCAACAAAAAAAAGAAGGAAAACACACCAATAGGCATTCAACCACCAAGATTGATGACAGTCAGAAACTTTTTTCCCCATGGCGCTGCTCAAGATTTCTACTATCGAAATTTGGAGCTTCCAAGCGAACAAACTATAGAGACTGCAATTCGCATTTCAGTTAGTAACCTGGTTTTCTTTTTTCATGATTATAAAAAAAATAAATGATGGTGTTCACAAAAACAAAAACAAAAACATCTTCTGTGCTTTAGAGAAGGGGCTACTTCACAGGAACAAACAATGTTAAACACAATTTTGAATCTAGTATTTTGTCTAGAAATAAAATATTAAAATTTTGAATGTAGATGGCTTGGATTACTATAACTCAAATATAAGTACTACGAAAAGGATATGTGAGCAGAAAGTCCTACCAGTTGCTTCTTTTGCAAGAAATAAGAATCTGAGCATCTTCATCCCTCAGAATTACATACATTCACTTTCTTTTGTCTTGAATTCCAAGATTGAGAATCTTGTATAATGGGATAATGGCATCTTGGATATGCACTTGATAAATGAAGAAACGAACATTTTGAAAGATAGAAAACCAGTCACATCTGCTCATCCAGATAGAGTAGACCTGGCCGATGAGACAACCCCGGCATTGATGAGCACCACAAAAATTAGCCAGCAATTAAATATTCAGATAACTGCTCAAATCACAGATACCAGACACCAACCTGTATAGACTTAGCAGGGAGCAATTGTCAACATATTTCACTTCTCATATTCTTTTACAGATTAGAATTTTTGAAAGACACCCATGCAATTTTGGACAACTTCAATTTCTTTGAAAAATAAATAGCTTTTCCTGACAGGAAAAAGAAAACAATATAGCAAGGCAATTGAAGGCAAAGCTCTAGGACTCCAATATGTAGCAAAATGTAGGGTTCCCTGGTGTTGTCTGTAGTCTAACAGGAATGAATCTGGCAATTCGAGTTTACAGTTCACATAATTCTAATATATCTCTGTGGTTAAATATTGCATGTACTACTGCCCACATACATTATTGATCATAATGGTTTTCAAACATGTTTCCCACATGTAAAGAAGGAAACAATAAACCATATAATATCCAATTTTATTTGAAAGGGCTCTTTAAAATTAAATGCAAATTCAGAAAATAAACCTTACAGAACAAACAAAGCCAGTTCTCATGGCATATGCTGCATCTGTGTGAAATTTCTAGTACAGAAAGGAAATTGTTTGGTCATTTATTGATCATCCCAGATTGTTTATTAGCATACAACCTAACTCCAATTTTAAACAAGAAATATTAGCGAAAAGACAGCAGTACTTTTCGTGGCCAGCCATTTACGGCAAGGGGCATATGCCATCTTGATGTTGGTAGTAACTTTAACTCTCTTTAAAAAAAACTTAAAAGCTATGGATTGCATCATTTAAGTCGTCACACTTCAGTCCAGCCATTTATGGCAGTAAATGCCACCGGAAGCTAGAAGTGATGTGTTCTATAACTTCAGTTTTTTATACTGAACAAAAAACATATGAAAATGGACCTTTAGTGCTACAAAATTGGCATCAGAGAATTCTACTCATCCAAGAGAAGCCCACATGCCAGAATCCAAGATGGAGCTCACCCTTTTGATGTTTGGGAACACTATAAATCTATCCCTTTTCCACTACAAATCTATCCCTTTTCATTTCAAATACGTGTTGGACTGATGATGACAGCTTGCCACTTTACATAATTTGGCATGTCTTTGCTGCAGCACTACCAATGTAAATTTGACGCCAATTGAGTCTTAGTTTGTCGTGATTACATAAAACATCGTGAGAAATTCAATTGGCATCATAACTTCTTTTGAACAAACAGAAATTGTCAAACTGAAGTGGTATTGAAAAAAAAGATGCCACTTTCTAAAGTGTATTGAATTTCTAAGGCAAATAAGAAAAAAAATGAAAAGAATACAAAAAAAGAGATTTCACCTAAAGAAGTCCATGAAGTACTTAATTACGACTTGTCTGCACATTGTATGGCCATTTCCAAGTTTAGCTCTGAAAGCATCTGCGGTGAGAAAAGAAATCAGTAGTAAAAAAAGAAACTGATTAAAATTGATGACAACTTATGCAATACTGATTAGTTATCCCAAGGAGAAGCAGATCAAGGAGAAGCAGATCATTTTTTTTCACAATTTATAAATCGGTAATTGTAGCTGGCATGGATGCAAGAATCACTGGCAATGCTAAATATAATATACTAAAGAGGTGAAATATTAATATAAAAAATCTAGTCCTGCCATTGTTTTAAAAAGAAAAACAAAATTCAGTTTGGACCATGAAAATGACATGCTTAACAAAATAGAAACCAGTCATGAATGCACATACCGATCTAGCCTGAATATCACCAGCTTGAAGGTGCCAACAATGAAACAACAAGAAAGTTACTGAAAAAACAACTCACATGAAAGGCGTATATCTGTCTTGATAGTTGGTGAGTCATAGAATGTTGTGTTGGATAAATAAAACACAGAAGACAGGAGGATGTAGAAGATCACCTGGATCTTGAGAAGTCGGTGAGCACCAACGCCATTGATCAAAGAAGCTTGGGACGTCTGGGCTACCTACTGCTGGTCGGATCCAGTGTAGGCAGCAAGGCAGGGCTCTGGTCGACGGGCTCACCTACGGATTCCAAGCAGGAAGGCTGGTGTAGTCGTATGGCCTGCAAGGTCGTGGTTCACGGTTCACACATATCATCGAACATGTAGAGGACGAGGCAGCAATTTGGTGTAGACTACGCAGCGCAGTGCAAGCAGGTCATGCTCGCAACGTCGGCGTCGTTGAAGGCGGCGCTGTCCGTGGCGGCTGCTCCCCTGAGCCACGGGCGGGGAGGAGGAGGTCAGGCCGCTGCGCCGGATCTAGGGGAGGAGGGAGGGAGAGGAGGAGACCACCGCCGTGGTGCCGAGGAGGCGGGGACTGTGACAGCCGACGCGCCGGCCGCCGCAGCTTCGTTCTGCTCCTCGACGCCGGCATCGGCACCCTCGCAGGCTGCGTCCGCCGCTTTCCCTGGTGGCGATCTGCCGCCCGTCGCATCCGGTCGGTGCCGCTGCGCGTGGGTTTCCTTGGGCGACTCCTTGCTCCCAGTCGGAGGAGGAGGCGGGGACTATGCCCGCCGGCGCACCGGCCGCCGAGGAGGAGCATGCCCGTGCGCCCCAGCCGGTTCCCGGTCAGCAGAGCCAGCGGGAGCACGCCCCGAGGAGGCCACGCCGCCACTCCCAGGCGGGGAGCTCGCACGCCCGCGCGCTGTCGCGCCCACGGGCGGGAGCTTGCCCGCCCTCGCGCCGCCGCTCCCAACAACTTCCTGCTGGATCTGGCCGCCGGGGAGTGAATGGCCGCTAGCAGGCACCCCTTCCGCGAGTAGAGGAGAGGTCGAGAGGAGGAGGGGCGGCAGCGGGCGGGCAGGAGGAGAGGGAAGGGTGTGGCGATGGATCGGGTGCGCGGGGATGGAAGGAGGGACGCCGCGGCCGAAAGGAAAGGAACGCAGGAGGCCGCCGTGATTTGCGGGCGGGATTTGGAGTGGGTACGGCGGGCGGGTAAGGGCGATACGGGTGAGAAAAAACAGGTGTTTTTGGCGGAAACATTTTAGATCTCGCGATTTCTTCGTCCTTTCGTCTTTCGTCTAGCTCTTTTGGGTGGGCCTCGTCTGACACGTGGGTCCTCTGTGAGAGGTGGGTATGTTTCCTTTTGGGTGAGTATTGTTTTCAATTCTTTCTGCTTTTATAGTATAGACTTGGTGACGACCTTTGCGGGCAGCTAGAGCTGGGTAACCTGGGTTAACGTTAGTGACTTTAAAACCCATTAGACACAATTACAAGTTCAAATCAAAATTTGAGCAGAGCAGTATATTTATAACATTTACACAAATTATATTCAACATTTTCTAAAAATAGAGATTATTTTGTAAACAAAAATACAAATACTACATTCAACATTTCTCATATCCTATTTCAACATTTGCGCGAACCAGGTTCAACATTTTTTCAACCAAGGATTAACATTCCTTTTTTTATCTTCTTTAACTTCACTGAAGGCGGCTTCTTCCCCAACCCCGATGGAGGCGGTGTTTGGCAGCGGGTCTGGATAGACTACGTACTGCTAGTTTTTTTTCGAGTAAAGTGCAATCCCGGTCCACAAACTTTCTACGCTGTGTCATTCCAGTTCATAAACTTTTAAGGTGTGTCATTGTTGTACCTAAACTCAATTTGGGTCTCTAATCAGCCCATTAACGGGTCCATTGCACCGAACGGCTATTATATTTTGCAACTGGAACCCTGCCTTATTTTAGTCGATTGGTTTTTCATCCTTCCCACACGTCGTGTCGTGGTTTCTGAATGGTCGCCACCGCCAGGCTCGCGCCGCACTTCCTCGAGACACATAGAGGCAAAACCCTAAGCAAAATTGAAGGAAAGAAGGTGTGACTAGGGATGAACACACCGTATTGATCCACCTAATCCTGAAACACCGCTAGAGATTGAAGAAAAGAAGATGTGATTTGGTATGGAGGAGCTCACAGTAAACCGACTGAGGTTGCCCTTTGCGCCCCAATCGCGCTGCCATGGGTCAATTGGTGCCCTTCCCGTTCGCCCCTTCACTGTTCTGCAGCCGAGCTCCGATCGCCGGCCGTCGGGAGCACCGGGGGAGACACTCCGTTCGCGTGGGGCATACGCGCGACGCGAGCCTGTGTTTAGGGCGGCCGCGACCCACGAGCCATAAACCACGACACGACGCGTGGGAAGGATGAAAAACCAATCGACAAAAAAAGACAGGGTTCCAGTTGCAAAACTACAATAGCCATTCGGTGCATTGGACCCGTTAATAGACTGATTAGAGACCCAAATTGACTTTAGGTACAACAATGACACACTTTAAAAGTTTATGGACCGGGATGAAACATCATAGAAAGTTTATGGACCGAAGTTGCACTTTACTCTTTTTTTATGCATTGTTCATTTTAAATTCTGATTACACCACTATATTTCTCACAACAAGATCTACAAAACTGGATCAATGGTGCATATATTTCGAAATAGTTTTCATGCAGTAGTAACTTAATATGTCGAGTGCGTTTCAAAAAAAACTTAATATATGTCGATGCATTGTAGCTAATTATGGAGTATTAAGTGTATAACAGTTATGTGTAAACTTACCAAAAATATATAAATAGATTGCTACCGGAACATTTATTACATAATAATATTATATATGTATGGAGTGCTTACATAAGTTGTCGAATTGTCAAGTTAAATGGTGAAATTAATGTGCCAAATATGTTAAAATGATGACTACTAGAGTTGATCACTGTTTAGCGAGCGGTTCCACCACACTAAACTGATCAAAGGCACAAATGAAATCCCAGATATATATCTTGAAGATCAGGATCTTTTTATTGACAACAGTTGGGCCATAATTATTTCTCAAATACTAAATTGACCAAAGAAATAGCACGACCGGACACCACACTTCATCAACACCGCATTAAGATGGTACCGGTATGCCGTTGACGAGCGCAAGAGCAATGCTCGTGCGCTCCCTCCTTCGCGCTCACAACTCCTATCACCACCTCCCTCGCCGCCGGCGACATGGCAGCGCCTGCCATCCCGATTCCGTCGGCGCATGTCGCCTCGTTCGTCATGGCCGCGCTGAGCCACGTCTGCGCATTGGAGATGGACCACCTCACCTTTTTCCTCCCCGCCGCGACACCACCAGAGGCGTCGAGCTTGGCGAGCTCCGCCGCCGACTGCTTGGCCAGGTCGGCGGTGGACGACACGGTGCCGGCACAATCGCGGAGCGCCGCCGCCTCGACGCTGCCAGCGCCATTGGCACGGGCAGCAACCTCCTTGACGTGCTTGGAGAGGCCGCGGAGCCAGGCCAGGTTGGCGTCGGCGGCGGCGCGCGCGAGCTTGACGTGGTTGGTCTGGAACGTGCACGCGTAGGGGATGAGGGACTCGTAGCAGGTCACGCTGTAGAGCGTGGTGGCGCAGCGCGCGCGGAGGAAAGCCGCTGCCGACGCCGGCGGAACGCATGGCGGTGGCGGGACGGCGGTTAACCACGGGGATAAGGTGGTGGCAGCATCGGACAATGATGTCAGGATAGCAGCGGTGAGGGCAAAGAGAACGGAGGTTAGATGCGCCATTGTTGCAACTTGCAAGAACACATCTGGTTTAGGGGAGAGGCATGATATAGATCACTTTATTTAGCAGTAAGTAGCCTTGTTAAGGAAGATTGAAAGTTTATTCCATTGGTGGTGGAACTGAAGCGGCGAAATTGGAGATCCCATTGACGACACCAGCTCTAAAACGCGCCTGCGCGGAACGGCCCAGCTTAAACCATGCATAAGGGATTGAGTGAGTCATCGTCGAATAAAGAATTCTCTAGAAATTAGCGAATGCGGGCCGTCCGTACGAAAATTTGGGCCGTACCAGGGCTTTCCAGCCATCTTGTTCAGTGGAGGACAGGTCTGGCCCAACATAGATAGGTCAGAGCCGGGTTGTTATCCCTTCTTTAACCCCCCCAGCGCCGCCGCCACCGCTTGCTGCGTCGTCCTCGGTAACAGCGGAAAAGAAAGGCGATTCGAGCGAGGGCCGCAAGATTTGGCACCGCCGCAACATGGAAGGCGCTGCCGGCGTGGGTAACGAGCGGCAACCCCAAGGCTTCGACTGGGCCGGTTTCTTCAGGGTAAGCGTATGCCCTCCTAGCCTGCCTGCTTTTGATTCTGTTTTACAGAAGGAAGAACCACATGAATGGTTAGGAAGAACCCTACAAATATCGAAATTCGTGTTTTTTTCGTCCTCCAGTGAACACATAATTTTATCGAAGAATTTGGCGTTAGGGTTCTTTTACACTAAAGAAAGGAATACAAAATTAACCACCATTTAGATTGTATAAGATGCTTGACGATTACCATTCGCTCTCCCCTTCAGTTTTTTCACGGGTAGGCTGCTCAATCCTTCAGGTTCGGGTTTTTGCAAGACGAATCAAAGCAAATAATCCCGAAAACAGTTAGGTTCGGTCTTACAGTCCCCATTTTCAGCAACTGGGGTACGTTTGGATCTTAGTAGCCTGGATTAGGTAGGCTAGGTTTATGGAAAGGTCTAAAGTTTTCTTAGGCATGTTTGCTTCCTCCAGTGCTCCACAGAAAGACGAAGCTGTGGCTGTCTCTCAGTGGCAATAATTTGGTACTGAAGGAAAAGCTAGGTTTTTTTTCCATGATCTCAGCATTAACCACCTAATAGCAGCATGTTCCAACTCAATAGCTAACAAAGATTGCCACTAACCTAGTGGTGATGAGCCAAGCAAGCGCAGCATAGCTCAAATGGCCTACAGTTTGGCCAGTTGGGCTGAGCCATATTTCAGCTCAGCAGAATCCCAAAAGTTTAGATGTTTATAAACATAAACATTCACCTAATTACAACAATAGTACAGGTTGCTACTTCAATCTGTCAAGGCAGTAGCAATATGCAACAGGTTACAACCACACAATAAATAGAACTACACAATTGCATGCTATCTCTAGGCAATTGCGCTCCTTCCTGTAATCAACATAACTCACTTTGTTGTGAATCTGACACTTTATCAGTTTGACCAGGTTTGTGTGCAATAGAACTTTCAATATAATACATTTCTATGTTACCTGCAACCTGTTCCTAAGTCTAAATCTTGACACATCAATCAATTTTCAAGTAGCTCTTGTACTTGTCAAACTACAAGTACTCTGAACTGAGGCTATTTGTCTGTAGAAGTTGGATGACATTTCATTGTGATACTCTATCCTAAAGTTTGGAGCAGATCTTTGGTCTTTGCGTGCTCACATATGGGATCCCTATACAATATTTTTCATGGTTGGTATTCAGGTCTTCTCTATTGTGCATGTGAAAATGACGAGGGAAGTAGTTTTCTTTCAATATTTTTCATGGTTGGTATTCAGGTCTTCTCTATTGTGCATGTGAAAATGACGAGGGAAGTAGTTTTCTTCATCTAATTTTGATGCTTTGTTTTGAAACAAATATGTTCTTTGAGAACCATAGCATAGTGACATTTGAAATATTACTTACTATCAATGTCTCTTTCTGTGAAATCTCAAGATCATGGAAATGAGCAATTCAAGTGTTGTAGACATAAGGATCCTGCTTAATCTCGTGTCAAGTAGTGAATGATCTCTGAAATTTGCAAAGTTCTAGAATTAGTGGTTTTCAATGGATATTGTAGTCAGCCACACGGTTTTGTGCAGCTGCCAGGTGTCAGTACTCAGTAGTAGGATAGGTAGATTACAGTTGATATCCCTATATCTCTGCACTGTATATTTTCTTAATTGTAGTGTTTCTCTATTATGATTGCCATTTTATTGTCCAAGATGATAGCTAACTTCCTTTTTTTCACATTCTTGTTTTGTAGAATCGTACTGTAATGGTGCAAGCCTTCTTGTATGTCCTTCTTTTCTATAAAACGGCACCGGGCCGTCATGATGTAGGCTTTATGTTCTTGTGGCTCCTGCTTGTGCCAATGTGCGTCCTGAATTTAATGGGAACTCATTTGTGGAAGGGCTTGGCTGCAAAACATATGAAACAAGTTTAAGCTTACCTGTAGCTTTGGCACCATTGGTTGGCTTCCATGTAGTTGTAGTGTATAGTTCTTATATGTAGATTTTCATGGTTGTCCCCACCCTGGGCCCTGATGAGTTCCCCCTGCTGTTTATTCATGTTACACCATTGCTCCTATTGTAATCGAAATGTTTGAACTATTGCCCCTACTTTGTTTACAAAGCAGGTGCCACGGAGCAAAGGGGAGAAAAATAAGGGCAGAGTCATAGCTAAGCCTCCAAGTGGAGGCAATCATATTGTTATGGTGTTTATGTATGAACCATTATGTTATGGCTGTTTTATTTTATTTGCCTATCTCTGTTAACTTGTGACGATACATTACGAGTTTTTGCCCTTTGTCAAGTCGTGTTAAGCAACCCACAGGACCACTTTCTTGTTCTGTTTAGCTCAGTTGCAATCTGCCTACGGTGGCACTGGTAATCCAGGATCAGGAGTGATCATTGGTCATTGTTAGTTGACGCACCAGAGCTTCGGATTTGTTGTGCCAGTGTTTCCGTTCTGGCCAAAACAGTATTTCTTCTGGTGCCATACCAATTGTTAGCATCTCTTTTTTTTTAAGCCTCTCATTTGGGTACACTGACGAGTGCACTTTGCTATGTACCTAGATATATACTTATGCCTAGATACATAGAAAAGCCAAAACGAAGTATTACGAAACAGGCGGAGTATATTGTTAAGTGATTTCGCCTCGTACTGCCTTCGCCTCAAGTTGGTAAAGCAGCGGCTGGCTATCCAACCAAGCCGTGTTGGGCCGTTCATTTTTTTTAAAAAAATCGTTTTAAAAAACAAAGTTGTGCGACGCTCGCGTTTGTTTTTATACATTTTATTTTAGTATTTTATTACAAAAAAGAATATCCTAAGAAAATTTTTAAAAAATATACCTGTACAGTCGTTTGAATGGCTATAGTAGCCAGATGAAATGACAGTAAGGGTGCCGCCGTTTCAACCGTCGGAATCTCCCTCATCCGCGCAGTATACTTTCAAAAAGAATATTTAATAATTCATATAAACTCTGATGGAGATAAAAATTTCTATACAAATTGTAGATTTCAAGAAGATCTCAAACTCTGTAGTTCAATTTCTTTTCATTTGGTGTCATCTCGGTGCCTAAATAATCGGCAGAAAATTTAGATCTAAAATTCCAATTTTCTGTCTGAATTGGGCAGCATACTTTTTAAAAATTCATAACTAATTTCTGTGAACTCAAATGGAGATAGTCATTTAAAAAGGCGGTATAGGCATAGTTTTGTAATTCTTTTACGAGGATATATATTTTTGCAAAATACTAAAATATAAATAAAAAATCACGGCTCGCGGGAGAGCGATGGATTGACTCGGAAAAGAGGGGTTTCTTCTTGGGCTGTGCCCGGGAATTCGACGCCGGGGGAAAGGTTGAAAGGTGGAAAGGGCAGGACCTGCGTGTGGGTCCGGCTGTCGGCCTCAAGGGACTCAGGGGGCCTCCGGGGGCTCCTGTATAACTTCTGGAAGATGGATAAGCGTGGTAACTATAAAACTCACGAAAGCCCAAAAACAGCCTATTTAAATAATTCAGTTTTCCCAATTTCCACATGCGTTTTATCTTTATTTTTTCAATAATTTTTTGGAACTGTTGTCAATATTTTTTCGTCAACATTTTTTGGAAGTGTTGCCAACATTTTTTCGTCAACATTTTTCGGGAGTGTTGCCTATATTTTTTCGTCAACATTTTTCGGGAGTGTTGCCTACATTTTTTCATCAACATTTTTCGGAAGTGTTACCAACATTTTTCGTCAACATTTTCCAGAAGTGTTGCCAACATTTTTTCGTAAACATTTTTCGAAGTGTTACCAACATTTTTCGTCAACATTTTTCGGAAGTGTTACCAACATTTTTCGTCAACATTTTTCAGAAGTGTAGCCAATATTTTTTCGTCAACATTTTTCAGAAGTGTTACCAACATTTTTCGTCAACATTTTCCAGAAGTGTTGCCAACATTTTTTCGTCAACATTTTTCGGGAGTATTGTCTGCAGTTTTTCGTCAACATTTTTCGGAAGTGTTACCGACATTTTTTCTCGTCAACATTTTTCAGAAGTGTTGCCAACATTTTTTCGTCAACATTTTCCAGAAGTGTTGCCAACATTTTTTCGTCAACATTTTTCGAGAGTATTGACTAAAGTTTTTCGTCAACATTTTTCGGAAGTGTTACCAACATTTTTTCTCGTCAACATTTTCCAGAAGTGTTGCCAACATTTTTTCGTCAACATTTTTCGGGAGTATTGTCTGCAGTTTTTCGTCAACATTTTTCGGAAGTGTTACCAACATTTTTTCTCGTCAACATTTTTCAGAAGTGTTGCCAACATTTTTTCATCAACATTTTCCAGAAGTGTTGCCAACATTTTTTCGTCAACATTTTTCGAGAGTATTGACTGCAGTTTTTCGTCAACATTTTTCGGAAGTGTTACCAACATTTTTTCTCGTCAACATTTTTCAGAAGTGTTGCCAACATTTTTTCGTCAACATTTTTCAGAAGTTTGTTTAAAAAAAAGTTGATCAATATTTTTGAATCAACACTTTTTCTGAAATGTTGAAACAATAAAATTTTCAACATTTTCTCAAAAATGTTGATCCAACATTTCTCAAAAGATAGACCAATATTTTTGAAATGTTGAATCAACATTTCAATATTTATAAAAATGTTGGACCAATATCCAAAATTAAAAAAAATAAAAAATGTTGGAGCGCCTCCTTCAACTCCGGTGGGCGGCGAGGGCGGCGGCGCGGCAGCCAGCCGGCCGGCAAGCCACGGTGGCGGCGTTGCTCATGCGGGCTCCAGCTCCGGTGGCCGGCGGGTCGCGGTGGCGCGGGGCAGCACGGCGGCGCGCCGGGAGGCCGTGCGCGGGCCGCGCCGGCGGCAGCGGGGGCCGGGGAGGGAGCAGGGAGGCTGCCATGGCGGGCGCGCGGGGATGGTCGCGCCTCAGCTCTGCACCGGGAGCTCACCGAGGGAGGCGGCCATGGCGGGCTCACACGGGACGCGTCGGCCGGCGGGGGGCTCCGGAGGCGGCGGGAGGCCACGGCGGCTCGCCGGCATTGCGCGCGGAGCTGCTCCGGTGGCCGGCCGTCGGGAGGCGTCGGGAGGAGCTCGCCTCGGGGTGGCGGCGGGCGCACCAGGTGGGAGGGCGGCTGCAGCCTGTAGGATGTGAGGGGGTTAGGGTTTGACGATCCAATGGCTAGAAATGTTTGCACGAATCTCAAAAAAGTGGAAGTTGCTAAGCATACTGCCTTCCGGAAGATATATAGGATTGGCGGCTTCATTCACTGGGGTGCTGGGCTCGGCCTGCTCTGCTATCAGGGCTGCCGGAAGGTTGGCCCAGGGATGAGGGAACTACGGGCAAAAAGCAGAAAACGGGAGAGAAGGGAACAAGAAACGAAAATTCCTATTTTCTAAAACGTGAATAAACTTACTTAATGGAATTCCGACGAAATTTGAATTTAAAGCTGCTGACCTGAGCAGTAAACATAACTACTGATTGAAACAACACGTATACATTTGATTCATTTATTAATTTACTAGTAAAGTGCACGTACGACACTCACGTGTTGAACAATTACTATATGTTCTTTAAAAATTATTAACAATCATATTAAGATCTGACAAATAAAGAACTCAGAAAACATCTCGTATGTCATAAGCATTGAGCAACTTGTTTTGTACTTACATAGAAGTGACTAATGTTTTGTGCTAAATTTATAATTACATGGAAGGACGATGAAAAAGAAGTTATCCGCCAAAAATTCTCTCATTTGGATTTCCATGTTTTCAAAAGAACTAAATGCTTTAATCACATTGGGATTAGCAAGATACATAGTAAATCCTAGGCCTCCCTAGATTTGATCCGGATCATACAAATCTTGGACCGCACCATTCTCCACAAGGTCTTATTTTTCAAAATTTTAAAAAAACTGAAAGTCTAGCACGAAATTCTCAAAGCATGATATTAATATTCATTTACGAGATAACCCATTTTAAAATACCTCTGTAATCATTCCTTCACTCAGTGGTAGCAATTGTAAAATCATCACATGTGCACCAGGCAAGACAGGTTTAGCAAACTATCTAGAAAAAAATGAACCGGTCAAAGAAAAACTCCAAAATATAAATAATAAAAAAAATAAAAAAAGCTATTAATACAACAATATTGCTTAACCAGTTAACACCAATTTTGTTACTTTGGAAAACATCTATCCATCAACAATTGTTGGTGAGACTGGAACTCCTTGCCACTGGCAGCATCACCTGTGCAGACACACCTATCAAATTAATACTAAACATTGAGATTTTACATATAAAGAAAGGTCTAGCTGAAAAACATGAAAAAAAATATGACAATTTGATTGACAGAAAATATAAAAAAGTTCATAATATAGTCATAAGCCAGATAATTAGCAGTGACAGCAGCCTGAAATCTAAAATGCTAGATAATACAAAATGCATGTTAGGTATATGTTCTAGTTTTTTTTACAAGGAACATCACCAGGCAACTTAATTAGCAGCACATCATTGCCTTTTGTCCACTGACATTCAATCTGGTACCATAATTCTTTCAATTTCAGTAAATACTTGTATTCAGTTCAGTAAACTCAAAGAATTATGGTGGACAAGGTGCCCACCCTCACGATGGATGTTAAACATGCATCACGTAATCAAGCGCTGCACTTTGCCTCATCAGAGCCGTAACAATGTTCGCGTGTCACGCGCGTGCTATATATTGACATGATAGTATCTAAAATTGTAATATCTTGAAACAACAAACTTTGTACTCTTGAAATTACCAAAGTTGGCACGCTTTTTGCACACTTTCATGACTGTCAGCTAGTTAACATTTTGACATTACAACATCATCTAGTGATAAAAATATTTGACCAAAAGATGGGCACAAAATGGCACCTAGCCTTATTTGCGCTAGGTACATCCACTATTGATCTGTTTCAAATTCAATAACCAAAAGGTATTTAGAACTTTTGTATACTTCCACTATAAACATAGGGAAGTGCATTCACATTACTGATAAGGGAGTTTCACCATTTGGAGACTGACTGGAGACAATATTGGAAGGTATAATGTCTGACCTCATGTAAGTATCATTTATATGGAGCCATTCTTCGAATCGTCATCACCATTATTATCACCATTGCTCTGGCCAAATCCTGCACAAGATCACAGTATTAGACCCTTACATTCGCAGAAAAAAATATTACACTCTCGTACGTAGTTAAATATCGTTACCTATATTTAAAACTGGCTCGGCCATGATGCCTCCAAAATCTTCGCTAGTAGACTGCTGTCTAATCAATGAATTTGTCATGACGACATTGATGACATTAGAAATGGCATATACCCCAATGGAGAAATTGTGTCTGATGATCATATTTCAGTTTCAATATAAGTATTTAAAATGAACGAATAAACACCTTACCAGACACATTTTGAGAGGTGTTCAATCGGTTGGCTGCAGTCTTTTTATGGTGGTAATATTCTCTTGCGTATGCACGCCTCTTCTCCTTATCCACCTTGGTCAAACTGGCATATTTATTCCTTCTCCTTTGACGCACACCTTCTGCAGGGTCAATATTTTCCCTGCGGTCACCACCTGGCGCATGCTATGCATTATCAAACAGACATCAAATATGTGTGTGTGCCCACGTGATGTAACAAAAAAGGGAAGCAACATGCCAAGTATATTACCATGGTCACCAGTGCCATCTGATTCTGGTCTCCCCCTCTCGACCTGTGCACATCCGACTGGTGATGTGTTTGTCACATCACCATGCGGGCATTGATGATCCATCAACACATTTATATGCATGGGACTGCATAATTACAATGAAGATTTAGAATAAAAAATATTTTCCGATCGCAGATGATACTGGAGATATTCAAGCATAATCGTTGATTAATTAAGTATATATCAAAGGTTACAAGCATGGGTAAAATATAATGGTGAGTACTTTGTGAGATTATATGTTCCAAAATCATGTACAAATGTACCGATGAGTACTTTTTGAGAATACGCGTTTCATGTTGAGTGTAGTAGACCTAGGCACTCAACTTTGATTTGGGCTAGGGATGATGCAAAACAAAGCAGGCCAGGGCAACACGACATTTGACCCACCAGTGGTGCAGGTGTCAAACCAAACCAAATATAATCTTCAAGTGCTGCGTACTCCAATGTCCAATCTCCCCAAGTGCAAGCAGAGCAGCAGCACTTTAACAGCAATATATGCAATTAAATTGACCCAGACGTGAAACAAGCACAAACTGCCCAAGTGCCCAATGGTGAAACCAATCAGAACTACTAATCACGACCTGGGTCGACGCTGCAGGCACCACGACACCAGCAGCCCGCTGCCGCGGCGGACGCCTGCGAGGGAGCTTGTGGTCCCACGACAGACGCCTGCGAGGGAGCTTGTGGGCCTCGAGTGCGCGGATGACCCAGAGGAACGACCGGCCGGCGTCGAGGAGGCCGCTCGCAACCTCTCGCATCTCGAGCGGGTCGTGGTCAGACAGGCGTGCCACACGCCGCCATGGGCTCGACCAGCCACGCCACTGGTGGGCCGTCGAACGGAGCATGGAGGCCGCCGGTGAGGAAGTGGTGGAGGGGGAGGTACAAAAGAGGAGGAGGCGCATCGCGGGGCGGCGGCTCGCGGGGGCGCGTATCTATGGGGAAGAGAAACATCGGGTGTGTGCGCACCGCTGAGGAAGGAGATTTTTTAAGGGAAAAGTGGGCCCGACGGGTACAGGGGTGGGTATGTGTTGGGTGGGTGAGAAAAATAATTTGTTTTTGGCAGAAACGCTCCCCAAATTGCGATTTTTTGGTACTTCATAGTCCTTCCACCCTATCCACTTCCAAAATAATATGACTGGTGGGTCCGGGGTGAGGGGTAAGGCGGGTCCGATTTGGGTGAGAAAAGTTTTCAATTGTCTTCACTCCTTATTGTATAGATTAGAAAAGTAGTAATCATTTCATACATCAAATATCTTGATAAATGTTGGAAAAAAGAATTTTTTTTATATTTTTTCGACGATTTTACAAAAATAAATAGCGTTTCAAACTTTATCAAAAGTAGCCTCGAACCACCGTTTGAAATGGCGGCAAGAACTTGCCGCCGTTTCACACGGCGGTAGGTCCTGTAACCGCCGTTTCAAACGGCGGTAAGGGCTTGCCGCCAGGCCAAATGGCGGCAACTCTAGCCGCCAAACAATACAGTGGTTTCTCTTAAGGTAGCGGGCGGCAGGTAGCCGCCGTTGGCGGCTGGGGTTGGCGGTCAACCGCCATATCACGTGGCGGTAGGTCAGGGCCTACCGCCGCGCAAAACGGCGGTAAGTTTTTTTTTGTTTTTTTAATGAAATGGAAATGACATCATTTAAATTAAAGACAAATCACCGACGAAATTGCAATGGCATGCACGACACAACTCTAATCCTAACATGCCTTAGGGAATTTAGATACTGGATTACATTCGTAACCTAGTTGTACGAGAACTGGCCGGAGAGCAAGGAGCCGATGCCTGATGACTGCTGAGACGGCATGTAGTACCCCAGTGGTGGTGGTTGAGGTGAAGGAGGAGGGGACCGATCTTTCATCTTCGTGTGGCATTCACAAGTGCAAGTTGCACAAGGGCAGCACTGGTTATCGGCGGGACGATCTGGGGAAGCAAGTGCTTCATCCAGGCGCCGCTTCAGGTTGTAGATGACGATGTCGTGGAGGTAGTTGATGTAATCCTGATATGGGTCAATGGCTGGGGGATCCACCCATTGCGAGAAGCCACAGTTGTCATCATCGTCGGAGAACTGAAAAATACCAAAAAATGTTAACAAACCAAACATGGTTGATGAACAAATATAATTTCCATAGCTTACCCTTGCTAGTGGGCAGTGCCAGAAGCGACGACCGTAGTTGCCCCAGCCCTCGTAGACTTGCATCACGCAACGCTCACCGTGTGAACATGTTGGCCACAACACCGGTTTGTTAGGTGCGTAGCTTCTAACTTCACGCATGGAACGGAAGTCCCACTTGTGCAGGACTAGAAATTCACCCTTGAACTCTGGATCTTGCTCCTCCCAGAACTCAGGACCACACCCATATTCACCTCCACTCCCGGAAGCCATTGCGGTTTGTTGTGGAGAGGCATCGTAGAGAAGGGTGATATATGTAGAAGAAGGGCGAGTGGTGGGTCCTTCGATCCGTGGGAAGGGAATCGAAGCAGTGACTCTGAGGAAACACACCCTAGCAGTAGGGTACTGTAGCGTTGTGGGCCCTTTGATCCGTCGGAGAGGAAATTTGCAGTGACTCAGAGGAAACACACGGTACCCTATATGTTCCGGTCACTGATAGGAAGCACACCCCTAACCAACTCTAACTGACGACGAAATTAATTCGTGGTTTACAATTCATACAATTCGACATCGCTGCTACTACTCTAGGTCTAGTGAGTACAACGAGGGTATTTCCCCTTCCTAATGGCATCGGGTCCAGCTTCCTTGGCCTATCGAGCCCTCTCCCTCTTCCTCTCTCTATCTGCTTCGCGGGCCTAGGCCTCTTCACGCTCTCTCATCTGTTGGCGAACGCGAATTTCCTCCAGTTGTTGTTTGCGTTTTCCTCTTGTTTTTCCGCCTCAATCATGCGGAACCACCTCTCTCTTGCAGCACGGGCCGTTGACTCGACGTAACTCTTGTCGTCGTCAGACCGCTCAGTATCCAGCCACTGCATGAAATCACAAAGAGGAGGTGGACTCTTTTTGCAAAAACATGTTAGTAAAAAATAAAAAAAATTTGTCAAATGAATAATCGAGAATTGCACCAAGTTCTTACTTTGGGTCTATCATTGCGGTTCAATGGCTTGATCGGGTCGTGCGCATAGTTGGCGCACATGAAGAACCGCATCCCGTAAGCGTGCCCGAGAGGCTTGCACTTGACAACCTTGCAATTGTCACTGCAGTAGCACATAGGAGTGTGGATCCCCTTAGGCACCACAACCACCTCTTTACTCGTAGTGAGCAACTCCAAGTCCAACTCAGGACCTGAGGCAGCCATTCGGAACCTGCAAAACAAGGTATTATTTGGATGTTAGCACATGAGGAAATCCAAATATTTCAACAAAATTATAAAAATACAGTAAAAAAGTGAAAAAAAAGAAATTAAGGAATACTGGTTCAATTATTACAACACAATTAAAATAGGATCTAGTTCGTATAGAACAACATTACACTATTATTACAACACCATGATTCAACAAAATAGCATTTCAGATATTACACCACTGCAGGATGAAACACTACAACATCGCACAACATGACAAACTTCAGCCCTCCTGCGATGTGACGACGAAGGTTTAGCTTCCTTGGTAGGTTTTGTAGTTGGTGGATTAGCAACACACGGGTCTGCTGGTGGAGCATAAGGACCACCCGGAGCATAAAGGCCACCATAAGGAGGTTCCTCTCCTCTTGCAATGGCATCGACAGTTTTCCGTTGTAAATAATGATGCATTTCTTTTGGAGCATAAATACCTTTCCATGGAGGTTCCTCTCCTCTTGCAATGGCACCTGCAGTTTTTCCTTGCAAATGACGAAGCATGCCTCTTTCCAACATGCTCATTTTCTTCGGATCAGGTGGTGTTTCGAACGTGTTTTTCCTCTGTGATGTGAGGAATCACGATTACCACCACCATTGCCATCCTCACCACCTCTGGCAGCAGCTGACGCCATCTCTAGTTACTGTTACATAAATTCAACATGACAAATAAATATGATAGCATGAATAAGTTCTTACACAACATAATCTAAGGAAATATTAGTTCAATTATTACAACACGTCCGACTATGGCAAATAAGACATTATTACAAACAACTCAAAGAAATAGGACAACTAAACTCAATGCATTCCTTCATTGCAACGGCTACGACGTCCCGAAGGTGCACTTCCACTAGCCGAAGGTTGAGCAGCATCATCCGCGTTTGACGAACTAGGTGCATTGCAAGCGTACATTGTTGCAGTGCATTTCTTGTAGGTGTGTCCTGGATTGTTGCACTTTGAGCAGAGCGCCACTGAACGACCAGCTTCAGCTTCATCCATGTTGTTCTTGATCCTCTTCTTCTTCTGTGGACCAACGCCTTGGCACAATTCAGGATTTGGATCAGGTATCCTTTGGGATCTTCAATGAACGAACTGATGAAGAGATGACCCTCCAGAGTGTGGTTCCAAGTGTCCAGGATGGTTTGCTTCAAGTAGTACCTAGACACGTACCGACCCCAGTGCCAACCTCTAGTTCTAAAACATGCAGCGAGCACATGACTGCAGGGCTTGTGCAGTAGCTGTGATTTGTGGCAGGAGCATGAGCAAGTCGTGTTCACTAGAACCACAATTTGCCTCCTTCTCTCATTGCCTCCTTTCTGTGATTTGGCTTTGCACTCGATCAGATACTTCCACCTAGTTTCAGAGCCACTTGCACGGTGTATAGGCTCATGCTCAGCTTGGTGACTCAGAGCCTTCTTTTGTTTTATGTCCAAGTACGTAGTCATAGCTGTGGAGTACAGCTTCTGACTATCAGCCATAGCTGCGTGTGCTGCATTTGCACGCTCATAAAAGTACTTCATTGTGCGGTACAGGAAGAACTCAATTATGCCAACTAAAGGATAACACCTGGCCCCATGCAAGACGTCGTTGTATACCTCAACAAAATTAGTGGTCTTGATCCCATACCATACACCTCCTGTGTCATGCAAGAGACACCATTTCTCCTTCGGCTCGTTCTCAATCCACTGGCTGAAGGTCTTGACTGCACATCCCCTTCTCCTTCTGACATTAGGAGCATCTAACCCAACGTCCTCAAGAGAAATTGGCTCTTGCCCCGGCTCAGGATTGACTGGTTTCTTTGCTATTTCCTCTGATGCTTTCTTTGTGAGTTCATCTAGTTTTTTCCATATCTCATTGAACTTCCTCTCCTGATTCTGCGAGCATAACCGTTTGAACAATTCAGTCAGTTGCTTGTTCTTGAATTGGCTGTGGAAGTTTGCTCCCATATGCCTAATGCACCATCTGCTATGAACATCGGGCCACTGGGCTGCTCTGTTTCTTTCTTCGCTACCCTCTTTGATGTCATTCATCACCTGCAAAATTCCTTTGTGCCTATCGTGTATGACACACGTTTGGCACCTCCTTCACCACCATCTGCTTCAGCCTCTCCAGAAACCGATACCAACTATCACCATTCTCTCCCTCCGTAAACGCAATAGCCAATGGCAACAACTAATTGTTGTCGTCTGCTGCCACCGCTGTCAAGATTGTGCCCTTGTATTTCCCTATCAAGAATGTGTCATCTATGCAAATGACGGGTCTACAATGTCTGAATGCCTCAATGCAGGGCCCCAAATGCTAAGAGTGACCGCTGAAGAACAAGCTTGCCTGGCCTAGCTACCAAAGGATATGTCTTGATGTGATAGTAGGTGCCAGGATTTAACACAACTATTGTGTTCAGCAAGGCTGGTAAATTGTTGTAGGATGCTTCGTAAGTACCCCACCTCATCTCCATAACCTTCTTCTTCACCCTATATGCTTTGCCATAGCTGATCATGTACCTAAATTTCTCCTCAATTGCACAGATAATGGACTTGGGCTCATAAGCTGGATTCTCCACAATCTGGGAGTACATGTGGCTAGCAACAAATCCGGCAGTCAAATTCCGGTGACTTGCATCTAACTGGTCAAGTGCACATGTGTGATCCACAACTATACTGATCTTCCAGTAATCTTTCCACTTGCCCTTGTAAGCATGCACTCTAAATGGACAGTCGGGCTTCACACAATGAACATCATACACTGCTGGAGAACTCTTCAATACCCTAAACTCCCTATTCAGGGTCAAGGTGGACCACCTCTTCACTGCATCCTTAAGCTCTCCTGAATTTGCATACAGAGCTCCTTCGGACAGCTCATTCTCCTGGTACTCCCAAGCGACATTCACACCAGGATTTACAGTTTGCTGTGAGAAATCATAGCCCTCCCAGTCACTTGGCATAATGGATTCATCCTCATCATCTGAGGAGTCATCTTCCAATGCACGTTCATAGTCATCGATCTCTCCATTGTACTGCCTCAGTACTTCAGGGTCTTCTTCTCCCCCATCAACCACACCAATTGCTTCATCCCCCTCTTGTTCTTCCTCTGCACCACCATCTTCCTCCCCACCCTCTTCCTCCTCTCCACCCTCTTCCTCCTCTCCCCCATGATGGCTACTCTGGCCTTGACCCTCTGCTTCCTCATTCAGTTGTACATTCGGTACAAATTGGACAAGCAAAACCACCGGAGCACCAATTGTGCATGCACTCCTGACATAACGTTTTCAGTACCTTCTAACTACATAAGCTCCCAAAACACTGGTTCACTTCTGTTGAACACAGTCATCACCGACAGTTTCCATTACTCTTCATCTTTCCTGAATGCCTTGTACAACCAGTTGGTTATGACCCCCCAAGGTCTTTCTTCGATTCTTGTAAGATCTCTCACCACTGTTTTAAACAGTGACAGATCAACTCCTTCGGGACCATATCTAATTTCCCCAGATCCATAAAACAATTGAACCCGGACTGTCTGTGACATCCCTGATATCATATAGCGTACAAATGACTTGGATTAACTACTAATAGTACTATCAGGTATTTTGCAAGTAAATTAAAGTAGTTGTGAGCAATAAGGTGTTTCTAAATTAACTACTAATAGTACTATTTCCTGAATTTCTACGCTAATTATAGTATTTCTAAACTATTTTCTGAATTTCTAAACTATTTTCTGAATTCCTAAACTATTTTCTGAATTTCTACGCTATTTTCTGAATTTCTACACTAATTCTACTATTTCTAAACTGTTTTCTGAATTTCTAAACTATTTTTTGAATTTCTAAATTATTTTATTAATTTCTAAACTATTTTCTGAATTTCTACGGTAATTCTACTATTTCTAAACTATTTTATGAATTTCTGAAATGGCGTGTGTGCGGCCCAGTGGAGTGGTTTGGACCTGACTGCTAGTAGTTAGTGTGTGTGTGTGTGTGTTTTCAACATTTTCTGATGCTGGGTGGCGTCAAGCTGTCTCAGAAATGGCTACTGGTGGTGTCAACATGATCCTTCCCTGCATTCCTGCAGTCAAGGGCTAATAGCAAACTCAGAAATCAAATGAAGCCAGAAAGACAATGATCGACATGGCTGCAACATTTCCTCCTGAATCGACACGGTTCAGGTTGGGAGCAGCTTCTGTCGGTCGCTAACCCAACCACCAGGTCAATATCTGCCAATTTTGATCACTATCACTTTTCCTGGCATCACTATACTTTTTGTAATTCCTTCAAACAGACAACACAGAGGCGACATTATCAGAACAAATAATCAGTTGCAGAATGATCTCTGGAAAAAACTAAATCAAAGACACCAGTGATGAGCAAAAGCACAAGGTGGAGTAGAGATGTAAATTCAGTTGCCTCACATATTAAAAGTACAAGGTGATGAGAAATATTACGATCCTAGTTTCTCCACAGATAACAATAATATCTACACAATGCACGCCCAACCGGGATGACAAAAATGACATATATGCTTATGATCTGCCTGCAAGGTAACTTGAGCAAATGACTGATGATACCAAAAAAAAGAGGGTTCCACTTTTCACTTCTCATGGAAAACATGATTATATTTCTTTCAATTCAATCTGATCTGCCCAGTCACCGTATAACAAAACATGTACACTTCGCTCTGTCAGTTCTGACGTTCATGCCTCCTACACAAAATCACCACCACCAGCAATCTACTCCGATGGTCACACATCCTATCCAGAATCACCATTAGCTATCACAAAATCAAAGATGGCACTAGTAGCGCCACATCATTGATTTTCTAGTCAGCACTGACGTTCATGCCTCCTACACAAAATCACCACCAGCAACCTACTCCGATGGTCATGCATCCTACCCAGAATCATCATTAGCTATCACAAAGTCAAACATGGCACCGGTAGCACCGCATCATTGATTGTCTAGTCAGTTCTGAGTTTGCCTCACGGGAAGAGTATCCTCAGTTCTCTTTCTCTTTTTCAATTTAGCCTTTATCCAGGTGAAGATCCAGCTGAAGACTGTCTGAAAGAAACAAGAACATCATTATAAGTAAATGAACATCTTGTATTACTTAAAGGATCAGTCTACGTATGATTGTTATACTTTTTTTTTGGAAAATGGACCTGTTATACCTTTGACTCGTCATTTGGCAACCTCCAAGTTAATATTATGAGTACTGCTGTGGCAACTGAGCAGGGAATCACAATCTTTGAGTTTGCCTTCTCGAAACCAATTACCACAACAACAATAGCTGCAAGAAGATAAAGAATTCCCACCAAGATAATGAAGGAGCAAAACTTGTATCCACGGTCATGCGTTAATTCACTTTCTTTGTAGAAGGCAGCATGACTAAATGCTGAGACACTACCAGTTACAGCCACAGCAGTACCCGCACATAGGAACTGAAGCAAGATGTGGTGAACTTCAATCAAATTTCCCAGAGCAGCAGTAATTCCCGCCAAGCTTACTGCGAGCAACAGACTTGGAAGCTTATCCATGTGCGCAAAGTAGAAGTTGACATTCCCCTGTTATAAATGAGAAACTAAATTACAAATGCTATTGCTAACTCCCCATTTAACCAAAACTGGAAAGGGGAAATGAACTGCATTCACGTGAGAAGAAAATCCTAGTCCAAACTAGACCTAGAGTGAACCACTAATAAAAATATTAAGGACCTCAATCCTCACTTCGAGAGTTCATGGACCTAGGTGAGAACCCGGAAGAGGATTAAGGAACTGGTGCATCTAACTAAAAAGATTAAAAAAAATATGGAGTATAATACCATGCAAAGATTATTGACATACTGAGTACAATGCCATACAAGCATTATTGGCATACTTGCAATGGGCTACGAGGATCACAAAAAAAAATTACCTTAATTCTCTTCTCTCTTTTTTCAGAGTCTGCTGATCCTCCTGCAGTCTGATCCTGCCGATTGCCTGTTGTATTCTGGTGAGGATCAGTTCTTGGTGAGTGCGTTCTGGCACTCGTATTTCTTGAGCCAATGGCTGTTCCAGACCTTGTCAGGGTGTCACCTTCTGGTACTACATATTGGATTTCATCAAGTTCAAATTCACCTACCGCATCAAAGAATTCATCCTGGGGAAAAACATATGCATGCAGAACAGTAACAGAAAGTCAGCACTTTAGACAGAGTACATATCTGCTAAAACAAGATACTAGCCGACATGACAACAAAATCTGTAAAAGGGAAATGCTACTAATTTTAATCTAGAAATCCGTAGCAGCTAGCAGCATTAAACCAACTGTTCAGAACAAAGAAGGAAATGTTTTGTTCCCACTTGTGACCCAGAACTTACTATATTTGCTTGTTGAATAATTTCATTTGCACTCCAGTTTGAGTAATCGGGTAGGGGAATTGTAGAGCGAGAAAGTATCTCAACACAGCGAGTAAATCCTCCCAAAGCAGCAAGTTGTATAGGAAATTTTCCATTCTATAAAGAAAGACATACGAGAGATAATAAGTTAGATAAGATGTAACTACTATATGTCATTCTTAGCAATAAAAATCCATACAAAATATTCTGCAAGTATGCGAGAGATCGCACCATATCACAGATATTGGGGTCTGCACCAGCCCTCAGCAAGACTTCTATGCATTTATCCATTCCACTCTCAGCAGCTAATATCAGCGGAGTCAAAGGGGCACCAGCATTCACAGCAGCAGAACCCTGCAACAAAAACTACAGAGTAAGATGCCGTTCATTATAGAAAAGACAGCAAGTTATGCTGACAAAAACAGTCAAACTAAATCTGGAAAGTAGACACTCTACTTTTTTGTTGTATTCAAGAAGCAACATCAACATCCTTGTATTTCTAGTTCGGACAGCAACACGAAGTGGGGTCTCTCCATCTCCTGACAGTGGATCAATAGCAGCTCCATTGCGCAACAAAAGATGTGTTGTTTCATAGTAATCTAGAAATACGCATGAAAAATATGTCACTTTAAGAAAAAAGCTAGCAATCATTAGCAGGGAAACATATGAACAGTAGAGAGTACCATTTTCACAAGTTATGTGCAGAGGTGTGATATTGCAAGTGCACTTCTTGTTTGGATTAGCACCATGTTTGAGGAGAAGCTTAACAACTGGAAGAGGGTTTTTCCTTTAGCAGCAAAGATTAGTGGTGTGGCACCTACAAAAAGCAAGAGCAATGGTTAGAGGAAATATATGAAAAATAGAATCAGATCAATTGAACACAAGGGGACATGTTTGTTCCAGCTGCAAGACAAAGAAAGCCTTGTACAGGTAACCATAAGAAGCTGATAATTGGAAAACTAGTGCCCTGCTAATAGATCTCATCAGGTGTAGGTTCTGAACTGCTCTGTGAATTTCTTGATGATGCTTCAGTAAAGAGGTTGCAAATCACAATTAAGGGCTGGCATAATGTTGATAAATAGGGCTTCCTCAAAAGTAGCATCACATATGCATCAGACTTTGGACGCACATCAGGATCAGTAGGTTTGGGAATCATGACTACGTGAAATTAGAAACTGATTATTTGTGAATTAGCACATATCTGTGCTTTGCAGCTTTATTTTTTGTGAGCAAGAGCAGGAGTACTGCTATTATGGTAAAACAGAAACATAACAACCTAAATATCTCCAGGCAGCAACATGCATTTCTGCGCAGAGCGATCCCTTCTGTGGCATTCAACAATTAATGGGGTGGAGGTTTCTTCAATACTAATGCACATGGATATATTCAAATTGCGCAAATATATGGACAAAGAACAGGATGAAAGGTTTCAGGTTATTATCTTGTTAGTGTGCACAAAATAATTCCAGAAACAGATCAGTACCGAATATCTCAGCATTCACATCGTGACATCTCTGGTGTATGAGTATCTGACAAGCGTCGAGGCGTCCTAGCAATGCGGCCAAGTGAAGCATGCCACTCCTTCCGTTGTCCAGGTTGGACATTCCTTCCACCGCATCCTCAAGACCTTCCCCTGAGTCTCCCAACAGCCTTCTCAAACAATCTGGAGACAGAGAAAAACGGAGCGAAATCCCCAATCAAATTAGGTCAGCAAAAAACCCCCAATCAACGCGAAAGGAGACATCGATTAGACGACTTACAGCGAATGCGGACTCGGTTCTCCACCATGCCGGCCTCGAGGAGCTGTGTCGCTTCCAGCTCGTGGTCCACGGCGGCTCCGATGAGAAGCAGCAACTGGGCATCGCCCCGTTGCTGCGCCAAGGGGAGCATGGTGAGATTGGGTGCGGACCGTATGGTGGGTGGTGGGTCGGGAGAGGAGAAGCCGGAGGCGGAGGCGGAGGTGGAGGTGGAGATGGATGCGGACGCGTAGGAGACGGCGGCGGCGGCCATGGCGACCGCGATGCCCCGCCGGCAGGCGCTTCGGAAGATTCGGGAATTCCTAGCACTGGCACGGGTTCGCGCTTCAGGTGGGGGTAGTCGAAATGAAGACGGTGCTGGGGGGTTAACATTGGTCCTGGGTTGCATTGTTATTGGGCCTGGGCTGAAATGTTGCTGACCCGAACCGAAGGACGCAACTGATTCCTGGCCAATACCGAAGCCAATGACGCTGGCCACGTCACGGATATTCCGGGCCGTCCGATCGAGCACGTGGGTGGTCTGGATCGGCCAAGTCCCGATCATTTTACAAAAAGGCCCCCAAACTTCCTCGAAATCAAATGATAGTCCAAGTTCAGGGAAAGAGGGAGGGTGCAGTCCCCTCAACTACGCCGCCCGCCGGCGAGGGAGAGGTGGACCAAGCTCCAGATCGGCTCCGCTGGCGCGGCCCTGTCAGTGAGCACGGTACGCGCCGCCGCCTCCATCGTCTTGGCGCCGCCGTGGGACAGCACCGCCTTCCACACCACAGGCCGGCCGTCCATAGAAGCAGAGGAGTTGCGAGGCAAGGATCCCGTTGTCTGCCCATCCCCGACCCTTCACCCTCACTGCCGTCTACGTAGCTGCCTTGAAGGCTTCGCGCGAGGCGAGACGCGCATTGCGGACGATGCGACGCGACGCGGTGGAGAGCGGGCGGCACGACGCAGGGGAGCCTACCTCGGGGCAGAGCTCCTATCGCTTGCGCGCGGGCGCCGACCACGTCTTCTGCTATGGGGGCGTGCCGGCTCCGGCCGCGCCCATCTTGTCGGGAGAGCACGGGTGCCGACCAATGTTCTTGCCGTAGGAGTGCATCGGCACCAACCGCGGCCACCTCGCCTGGGGCGCACGGGCGCCGACCGCCACTCCTACTGCCGAGCCCCGGCCCGCCGGTTCCAGCCGCGGACACCTCGCCGGCGCGTGCGATACCGCGCCCCCTGCTCCTTTCGTCCTCCCACGCGGGCACCGTCGCGCGTCCTCGGCCTCTCGTCCTCGAATCCTCGCTCATCCAACACTGGAGGCTACGGCGCAGCTCGAACGCACTGAAGTTGGCAAGAGGTAAGCAGGTACTCGATGAAAAAAAGTTTTGGAAGTGCTATAGCTGCTGTCCACGCGTTGCGGACCTGCGGCTGTGCAGAAACTGTCGGCATGCAAGTGAGCGTGAGTGGGCGACAAAACAAAAGCATCGGTAGAAATTGTAGACGAAAATTAACATTTTTCTCACTGCTAATTTAATTAGCATAGCTTCCGCTCTCTTACGGCCGTTTCTGTTGGTAATGGTGCACACACACTTCCTTTTGGCTTGATCAGTGGCTGATGCACGGCACGCTAGCAACGATTTTTCCCGCTCTGTTCTCCCACACCGTCCGTCCGGGCATCTCTGTTCAGCAAGCTCTTCAGTCGCCACTCATCGCGCAGCTACGCCCCCGCCTCTCGCATGGTGCCCATGAAGAACGTCGCGTGCTGCAATCTTGCCTTGCACAAATTACACTGTTCGACCTCCCTGATGCTCGTTTGCTCACCTACAAGCACATGCCATTTTCTCCACGAAATGCATATCAGGCAATGCATAGCACTGATGTGGAAGCTCCTGACTCTGCCCGAATATGGAGCACAAAACTCCCAACTAAAATCAAATTCTTCAGCTGGTTTCTTATTCATGGTCGACTGAAGACCCGCGCAAACCTGTTTTACAAAAACATTAAGACGAGGGAGGAAGCTAATTGCGAGCGGTGTGCCGGGGAATTAGAAACTGATGATCACATTTTCTCTTCCTGCCCCAATGCCGAAGCAGTTTGGAACCGTCTCTCGATTGAGACTAGACCCGGCCAGCAAAGAATTCCTTTGATGATGGGGTGCACACCACTTCTTCCGGACCAAGTGCGAGCTGATGTCATGATCACCATCCTTTGGCACATATGGAAAGCACGAAACGACCTGATCTTTGACCGCCAATCTCACCCCGTCTCAGTCACTTTGAGAAAGATTGTTAGAGATCTGCAACAATGGAGCTACCGATACAAAAAAAACCAAACCGCTGCTTGAGATTTGGATAGATCATCTCTCTTCTATGTAATTTCTATGTTGCTCGCTGCTTAGGCGTGAGCCCCTCATGTACTCTCACTCCGGTATGCCGGAGAAAACTGACTGTAATGTGTCACCTTCGTTCAATATAAAAGTGTAGGTGGGGAAGCCTCTTCCCCCGAGATTGTTCGAAATTTTTTTTAATTAGCAGACGGCTGCTATATCCTCTTGGATCCGTTTTTAGGTATGCCGCACACACAGACACACGATGGTTTTCAGGATAATATAAGTACTATACTCCGTAGGAATTATGTTTTTAGTTCAAATGAAATTGGGATAATTCAACTGTTTACTTTTCTGAGTACTACGTACATAACATTGTCCATAATTTATATTTATAATACTTACGTTTCAACTCGTAAGGTCGTTTTGGCATTTCATGACGTTTGAGAACTCAAACAGCATATACCATGGAACATCATTTATCAACTTCGTTTTTTCTATCAACTGTAAGGTCGTTTTGGCATGTAATGCAATTGATCAATCAACATTAATAGTTTGACAAAATTAATTTCATATATATTGATAGAAACAATGATGATTTTACTTGCCATTTACATATCATGTTTTTGAAAGATGCACCATGTAAATGTGCATCAGGATAGACTATATATAGAGGGGGGGGGGGATCAAGAATATAAATAAAAGCACATCATTTCCTATCTAAGTTCAAATGGATAACCACCAGCAGTGAAATTTTGATCAGCTCCTAGCTCAAATCCTTAAATACATCTCTGAGCCAGAAGTGAAGATAATAAAGGTCAAAACATGAAACTGATTTACAGAAACACCATGAAACTACTTCATATTTGGACTCGTACAAAGAAATGGCTGCGCCAACTGGCCATTCGCAGCAACGACGCGAAGTTTTCTAGTTTTATCCATTTCGCCAAATTTGTAAGGGGTAGAACATTTTATTTGAGATTCATGCAAACACTCATTTTATTTGGACTTTTACATCCAGATTCTAACTCACCCCTTTACTTCATGCTGTCCTCCCTCTTCATGCTAGTGCTGCTACTGACGCTTGTGGAATTCTGTGGCCGCCGCCAGCACGTCACGCACCGTCGAGACCAAGCTGGTGTGCCTCCTTGTGCCGCGGTCGATCCCACCGCCGACCGACGGGCCACTAGGGCTGGCCGACTTCCCCGCCATCGGCTTCTGCACCGCCGCCGAGGGTAGCTGACCTCGTTGTCAGAGCCGAGGTAGAAGGTTGAAAAATGTTGGTTCCATTATAGGAAAGGTGTACTTTTCATCCTTCACATATCCCAAAAGTGTGATATTCATCCCTCAAATTTCATTTGGTGCAAATCAACCCTTTAACTAACTAAAGTGGTGCATTTATCGCCCTCATCTTGTAGTTTAATAATAGTTTAGTTTAATGTATTGATGGTGTACGTCACGTAATCATTTAATTAGGGGAAAATATATCTCTATCTCTACTCCAAAAGAATGAAAGTAAGACAAAAACTTGATGTGTCATTCGCCGTGCGTGTGCCTCCCCCTCTCGCACGTGTCTGCCTCTCCTCCGCGCCTCTCCCTCCGGTCCCACCCTACAGCTCCGTCACCGCGCTCGCGTTTCCTTTCGTCGATCCGCCCCCAAAACCGATGCGCCGCCGCCCACCCATCGCGATGCGGCATCGCAATGCCGCCGCTCCGCCGCACCTCCCCGACGTCTCCAGGTCGATGCCGCTCGCCCCTCCACGCCCACCCTCCGCAGCACCCGCCGCCTCTCCTTCACCCAACCCTCCCCTTGCCGCCGCCACCCGTGGATCTCCTCCCCCGTCACGAATCCGAGGGGGCAACTGGCGCATCGAGGACGCCCCACCGCCGCTCGGATCGACGACGCCCCGCCGCCGGATCGATGACGGTGACGCCCCGCCGCGCCTCTTCGGGGCTTCCGCCTCTCCGGGTCGTCACTGCCGCTTGATCGACGCTCTCCTCCCCCGCCTCCCGCTGGCCTCGGACTGTCGTCCGCGACGCCGAACCAGGACGGACAACCGATCCAGGGCCACCGGCGACCTCCTCCTCCGCCCGTCGTCCGCGCTGCCGATCCAGGGCGCAACCATGATTCCGCCTCGGCCGTGGATGCCCACACCCGCCGTCGCCACTCCGCCTCTGTCGCTCATGGAGGTCACCTCCCGTGGACGCTGCTGCGCTTCCGCCGCTATCGCCAGTAGAGGCCGCCTCCCATGGACGCCGCTGCACCGTCACCGTTGCAGTTATCCTGGTATTCCATCCACGTACTCCCGCGAGTCTGCCGCCGCCTACGCTGCTTGCACTCACCCTACAATTTTGCTACCGCCGCCAACGACGAGCTCACCGCTGATCTCTCATGCGACTTCGACCTCTCCTCCCTCAGCTCGCCGACGCCTCCGACCTTGCCGCCGAGGGGGACCCCGACGACCACCTCCGCGCCCGGCACCCTGATGCATCGGAATCTGACTCCAACACCAAGGACGGCGGCAAGAGGAAGAGGCTCCGACAGCACATCAACGACTCAAGAAACCTCTTGATCCGGCGATGATGGAGGGCAACCCCCGGTGTCGAAGTCTCCTCCAGGGTCTCTTTAACCACCAGTTACCTTATTCTGCTTGATGAACTGCAGAATCTCGCTCACGTGTAGGCCAGAAATGGCTGACGAACTGCACGATCATCTGCTTGGCCTTGAGAAATTCAACGGGAAAGGGATCGATCTGGTAAGCGCATCAGTTACAGCAATGCAAAGTCCCGCTCGTCCGATTCTCTGAAGATTTATTCAGTTACAGCAACATGAAATCTCTTACCTCATTCTCTGAACAATACAGGAAAGCTTGCCCCTTACATTTTCAAGCAGCTCAACGCATCCCTTGGTGGGCATTCATCAGAAGATGCTGTAGTGCAGAATGATTGCAGTTGTTTGGCGCAAACAAATTGGAGGAGAAGCATGTGAATTGACCATTTTGACTGACCATCTTGATGACGCGCATATTCTGCATTCCTAATTTTCTGCACATGCTTTTCTTTTTCTGGCAGGAGAACAAGATCATCAAGTTTCTCAGTTTCATGTGGAATTTGTCCTGGGTGATGGAGGCTGCAGCAGTGTGATGGCATTGGTCTTCACAAATGGCGGTGTAAGTTTGTAACATTAAGACTTTGGATATATGAATATATGACCCTTGACTGGTTAACAAGTCTCTAAAAATGTTACTAAAATACTAATTTCAGTTATTCAAACATAACTGATATATTTTTTCTTGGTTCAGAGTCAAGGTCCTGAGGATTTTGTTGGAATCGTTTGTCTTCTGGTTATCAACTAAATTATCAAATACATTGAGGAAAACAATGCTGGTGATGTTTCTGCAGCTCGCATGGCACGCTTAGGAACGAAAACAAAGGTTTGTATAAACAAAAAAACGTGTTATAGTCTGATCTTGCTGTGTTCATGCATAGTTGTGTTTTTCTGGTTCTTAGAGATGGGCAATGGCAAGAATTGGATGCTTTCATTTTGGTCCCAGGAGATATTATCATTTATCAGCATCAAGCTAGGTGATATCATACTGGTGGATGCGCGCCTGCTAGAGGGAGATAACTCTGAAAGTTGACCAGGTAATTGCCCAATTGCATTAGCATATACTATTTCCATAAGTAACGTAGCAGCTGCTGCTATGTTCAGATAACATGTCAGCTTGATTTTGTGTTTGGAAACAAAGGATGCAGCAATGACACCCAAGCTCAGGGAAAAATGGACACTACCTGATACAGGTTTGGTGAAGGTTAACACTGATGGTTTATGGAATGAGGTACCACCTTACAATAGCTTAGCAGATAGTTTGTTCAATTTAAGGTTTCCTTTGAAAGGAGTGAGGCAAATTCGGCAGCTCAATATAGCTCTAGCTCAAAGAAGTAACATATAGGGATTGCATTCCTGCTTATTTATTTCCTGCTTATTTATTTCGGCAGGCAGCTATTGTTTGTTTAATCGTGTTGCCAATCTTGTGCTAAAAGAAGGACGGTCAAAGTGACTCTAGCTTTGCTAATTTTCCATTTTTATATACATGTTTCCTAACTTTCCATTATGACGTGTACAATCAAATTTGGTGACAGAATGGTAGATAATTGCGAACAAAAAATTATTGCTAATGTAACGAGTTTCATTTTCTTCGGAGAAACATATGAGTTAAATTAAATGTTTGTGCTTATTTTCACATGATTATTTTTTTATTGAATGCTCTGTGTATTGTAATATCAATATCTTGCTAATATATTTGGATGTCCGTAGCAACGCACGGGCACGAACCTAGTACTATAATAAAAGCAGAAAGAATTAAAACAATAATTCTCACCCAAAGGGAAACATACCCATCCCTCATAAAGGACCCACCTGTTAGGCGTGGTCCACCGAAACGACGACGAAATCGCTGCAAATCGCAGTGACGACGAAAAAAACTTGACGAAGGAAAATATTTCTGCAAAAAGCACTGTTTTTTTCTCACCTACATGATTTCTTATCCGCCCGCATGTACCCAGTCGCGTCAATTATGGTTGGTTTATTTTCCTGCCTTCTTTTTTCAATTGCTGGAGGGAATCACGGTTGATTAATTTCCTAATTGAATAGCACACTATTAGAAAGTCGTCATAAGGCCAGTCTCAGTGCAAGTTTCATGGACACAACTACCTAGACTGAAAACTAGGTAACTGTGCCAGTGAAGTTTTATGGTGATGAAACTTTCCTCACATCCCATGAAACTCTCACATTCTCTCTCTTCACCATGTCAGCCTAATTAATGCAATGAAACTCTTCATGAAACTCCACTGAGACTGGCCTAAGGATAGCAGAATGGCCGACCATTAAGTTTCCTAATTGTATGGCCAGCCATTAAGTTTTCTAATCAGGGCTAGTGTTGCCTTTCTTAACCTTCCTTTTTCAACCCGTGCGTGCCAGATATCCACCATGCCGTCAATTAGCCCCTATAAATCACGCACTTTCTCGTGCGCCATGCCATGATTTACTTTCATTGTGTGCCATGCTGTGTCTATCTCCAAAAATCACGTTGATTGATTATTGCTTCTCTTTTGTATTGGTGTATATATAAGGACGGATTGTTGTGCCTTATGTACATATATAAATCTACCGCTCAGCCTCTGCGTGGCCCTCGACCTCGCCGTTGCAGACTTTCTGCAGTTGCCGTCGCCGCTGCTCGCAAGAACTCAATTCAGCATCGGTAAACATTGATCAATACACACATTTTTTTAAGACATGCATAACACGTTTTTCATTAAGAAGAAGAGAGCTACAAATAAGCAACCTTAGGAGAACCCCTAAAGCGCGGAGTTACAACCAAGCACAACTAGAAAAGGTAACTAGTAGAAGGGCACGTGCGGCACGCACGTGATATTAAAAAAGAGATTACAACCATGATGTTTATATAACTATATGAAATCATAGTTGTTGATATGTCAAGCTATCATCATAAGTAGCTTGTAGCTATGATACTTATTCACATCCAACTATCATCAATCATAAGGATACGTGCCTTGGTTCCAAACATGTTCCTTTGAAATAAGTAAGAAATGATAACATTACTCCATTGTCTTAAGGTCTTTAATCTATACAAATACAACATAAACAAAAAAAAGTATAAATTTATGTTCATAAAATAAAAAATATGAATATATTCAATAACAAAATTATGTATACCCTCGATGTTTAAAAAACAGTCTTCTACTCACATCAATCTCATGTTCGCCCCCACCCCCATCCTCTTTCTTGCGTCTCCGACGACTATCACCGGCGAATCTACTCACCCACCCCACCCGCACATCCCAAATGCCACGCCGACCTTTAGACAAATGGTAAGTTTAAACTAAAGATAGTTAGCCAAAAAATTGAGATCGGTGTACGAAAAACATAGAACCCAAAAAGCATAGCAAGAATCAAAGAGCCAAAAAGCATAGTAAGAATCAAAGAGAAAATCTGAAGTCTAAACTTCTGGCTAAATCTCAAAAACAAAGCAATGAAAAGTGTGTGTGGCACCCACATGTCTAACAACAAATAAATAAAAAAGTATGAATATATTCAATAACAAAATTATACTTGATGTTTAAAAAACAGTCTTCCACTCACATCAATCTCATGCTCACCCCACCCCACCCTCTTCCTTGCGTCTCCGCCGCCTAACGCCACCAAATCCGCCCCCTCCCACATCCTCTGATGCTACGCTGATCTCAAGACAAATGCTAAATCTAAACTAAAGATGGTTAACAAAAAACTGAGATTGGTGTACGTAAAACAATAGAACCCAAAGGCGTAACAAGTACCAAACATAAAATGTGAAGTCTAAACTTTCAGCAAAATCTCAAAGACAAAAGCAATGTAAAGTGCACGCACGACACACATGTGTCTAACAACACATAAATAAGAATTTATGTTTATAAAATAAATAAATATAGATATATCCAATAACAAAATTATGGGTACCTTGATGTTTAAATAACAGTCTTCCACTCGCAATAATCTCATGTTCGCCCCCGCCCCACCATCTTCCATGTGTCTCCGGCGGCTGAATCCGCCCCCCCTTCTACCTACCCCCACCTCCACCCCCCACCACCACACACACAGAACAACACACTGATCTTATCCAGTATCAAAGACAAAGCTAAATATTACCTAGTGGAGTGCACGCACGACACATGCGTGATATAAAAAAGTGTATATATATATATATATAATGTGCATGATATAAAAAAGAGTATATATAAAATGTTTATATAGTCGTCAAACATCATAATTATTAATATATGTCAACATTCTGGTTATGATACTTGTTTAGATCTTTATGATACTTCGGTTACAATGGTTAAATTTCCAAATAGAATAATCCTTAGAAACAAAATTAAAGCAAATTGCATACCAAGCATAGATTCAACTTTGGCATAGATACCAACTATCCATTGTTGGAAAAGTTGGCCACCAGGATAGAATACGGCGTCCTAATGGCCCATGACCAATAGATCATTGTTCTATATTCAAATAACATGATGACAACCTTAAAATATCGCCTGTTAATAATCTAAATTTTACGTGTCCTTACTATCTACTTTTATTTTGAATGCATAGGAGAGATTCACATCTTCCTAATTATACAATATATTTATTCAGAAATGAAGCTTTAAGAAATTATAATTATTGTTGTCAACAATCTGTCATATAGCTAGCTAACGGACTGATTCAATTTTGATAACCTGAAAGGGAGTTAAGCGTAAGAAAATGTCATTTGAAATTGAGTCTTCTTGCCAAGCAAGAAAATAAGTGAAAATGTCATCTCTCACTTCAAACCTATTTGAGCAAAGCTTCTGATTCTGTTTACCAACTACGAAATTTAGAAGTGGTATTACAATCATGTAGTTTAGACAATAAAATCAAAATAAAAAAGCAATCTAGAAAATGCACCACAGAATTTACATCCCACCACTTGATAATCTGATATTAGCATCGTGTGTCCAATTCAAACACCTGCATTATAGCGATGCCCATCATTACCTGATGCTAATTATCTTACGGCATAGATTGTATTTTCAGAATGTTTACTTGTTCAGTCCCTTAAAAATACAGGCAACCAAAACAAAAGATAGACATAGATAATTGTCTACAGTGAAGAGAATAATGTTTCTTCCATGCCTCCTAGAGATTTCATTTTAGCATCACATCTCCTCTCATTCTGCTCAAATGTTGTTTCAGCATTACATGTTCTTTCCATTTGTCCAGCAGTGCAGCCTCAGCTTCAAATCACGGCGATTAAGTTTTGTGATCAATGGCTTGTGAGGATAATATCCATGTATTTGAATTTTGTTTACCTCCCATTAAGTCAAAGGGATCGACACAAACCGGAATAATAGGTAACAACACCAAGTGAAAATATGTAGCAGATTCAAGTGAGAAGTAGATATTAAATGACTTTTTTCAGTTCATACTTCAAGACTCTTTTCAATTCACCCACAGAAGGTTACAGAATTTCTCCTGAAAAGTTATAACTATCATTGTTTACTTACTCACAGATATTGTCAACAAGCCGTAAACCAGCATTTAAAAAATGAAATTCTCTCAAATGACAATGCATTCAAATAAGTTAGATGTCAGAAGCTAATCAGCATGTTGTACCTTCAAAAGTTAGAGGAATTGGAGTGATTAAAGATATCATTTTCCCTGCAATCTTGGTTTTCCTAAGTTGGTACCCAGAAACTTGGAGGGGAAAGGTTAGGCACGGCCCATGCATCGCCCGCAACTTTATTACCAAATTTTCTGTGACAGCATATTTTTCCAGGCCCAAGTATTTGTATTGTCTCTTACCTTTAATTCATGCAACTGGTATAAATAACCCTGCCCCTGGTTCCTGCAATATATAATGTTGACACAGTACATGTAAAGTTAAATACAAGAATTATTCTCATTCCAAAGCATGCCCTGACAGTATTAGCTTTGTACGCAAGTGGATAATAAATTTGGTTGACATAAATAATTTGTAGAGAGTTCGTCAACTATTTTTTTTAAATCGGAAGAAAGTCTCACGCCAGTCATCAATTATTTTTGATAATTAGAACAAGAACAAACCTGAAACCATCGGATGTACTTTTTCTAATTTCAGTCTCTGTTTTGCATTGGAGATTTATGAGCGATGGTATGAGTAACCTAACAAAGCATTTTAGGTTCAGGTGCCGATGGATCTGACATTTACCATAAAATTCCATAGCTACAATTTTATATCAGATCGAATTCTATGGTTGCAATGACAATTGCTTGTATAATTTGTACACTTCTAAAGATTATGTTGAAAACCATGTGAGTAATCTCTTGGATAAAAAGATTGGTGCGCTCACCTGCAGGAAGGTGTCGTCAAGCTCGTGCGAAAATTAGGTGCGGACGATGCCTCATCCATGCACACCGACCCCCGCTGGATCGCAAAATGTCGTCGTCGCTGGCCGCATCTGACACTGCTGGTGCTATAGGAGGCATATGAGGTTATATATATAAATTCCTATTTGTGATGAGGTTGTTCATTTGTTTGGTGCGCAGGTTTCAATTTGTGAAGGAAACGATGAAGCCAGCATGTGTCTCTTCGTTAGCTTGAAGGCTCTTCATCTACCGCCAGTAAAGCTAGTGATCCTCTTGAGCTGTCATGCTTATGATTAAAGGAGGATAAATTAATGACATTAGTGCCATTGCATGCTGCTTAGTAATTAAGAGGACATGAAGAGGACGGGAGACTCTTGAAGTGGATGCTTGAGGTTTGAGAGAATTGTGGTAGTGCTTTGTAGTGGGTACCAAAAACATAGTTATCTATGATTTCATTGGGCTTTTTGGAAGCCAAAACCCTTTTGGGGTACAAGTTGCAGAGTTTTTACAGCAAAAGAAGGGGAACAAACAGTAGATTACACTGAACCTCCAGTATTAGCTATTTTTCCAACAATGTTTCAGAAATCAGCACTACCACCTACTTCTTCAGGCTAAAACAAGAAAACAGAAGAAAAGGAAGACAATCAAATTGATTTCGTGAGGCGAGATCTAACCATGGTTAGCAGGCCTTCTCTGGCAGCCGCAATCCCAAGCCTGGGCCTTCTCCGGCAGCTGCATCCCACGAGATCAAATTAAACAATTCAGCAATCTACAAGTATCTCTCACGAGATCAAAGGAAAAAAATCGAGTCCTTCTAAGAACAGCATGCCACACTTAAGACCAGAATCATGAGAACCTTGCTGCATCACCCAACCTGTACTGAAGAAAAAAAAAAGGGACAAGCAGCTGTCGCTACTTGAAACATGAAATCTAGATTAGTAAAGTAGAGGAAAATATTACATATTTCAAGTTCTCCAAGCTAGTAAACTTACATTATTATCTATCTAGGTAGCAGAAAGTTCACCATTGTTTATAGGATGTTAAAGGAGAAAGGCATTCCAACCGCACCATAGAGAAAGGTAACTGAGAATGACAGCCAAAATTTTGCAACTAAACTTGAGTTGCAATAACATTACAGACAAGAATAAGAGAAGTATATCAGTCTGTTTCAACGTTGCATTTCCTCGAGCAGCTTGCAGGCAGTTCAGGAAGCTACTATTATAGGATAATTCATACATATATTAGCCTTACACTATGCAGTACATAAATCTGTACTTGTTTCTCCCTCTAGGCAAAAACATGACCATGTGAATGATGCAAGGTACTGACCTGCCCCTGATTCTATTAGAGAGACATGACTATTCTGATATCAAAACTCCTTCAAGCCTCTCCCCATCTATTACAGCCTCTATCTCCAAGCACCGAGTCCAAAAAAGAGGGGGAAAGTCCTAATCATGCCACTGAAATTCACCACAAAATATAATGTTTTCCAACAGTAAAAAGCTAGTAATCTCTAAAGAAACATCTATCATAATAAAATCTTGTTTTCTATGTGATTAGCCAATAACAAAATACCATATGGGTTATGCTTTTGTTACCTATTAGTTTAAGCTAAGTCCCAAAGAAGATTTATATATATGTTAATAGGCTCAGCATTTTAAAAATATTCAATAATTTAGAGGCAAGCAACTCTCAGTAAGCAATCTTAAATTCTTAATTCTTAGAAATTAAAGAAATGTTCTGCCTTCTTGGAAAAAACAAAAAGTATATTGCACAATATTGAAGATCATGAAAATAAAGAAGAAAACAAGGTATTTCCTATTCTAAAAAAAATACTTGGTGAGTAAGTTTAAAAATTCAGGATATAGAAAATCAGTGTAAGAATGAACAGCATCTAAAGAAAATATGCCATACATTCAGCACTAATGTCCTCTCACCAGATTCAGCTGCTCCTTGATCTGTGACAGCACCATCTTTATGTCATACATTCCACCACCTTCTAATGCAGTAGTCCACGGACAAGACAATGACACAGGATGACAGGAGTCATCGGTGAGCTTGTGCTCGGCGTCGATCCAGGCGACATCGGTGAGCTTGTCCGGCCACGTGGAGGAAAATTGTAGTGCATCAGCCTTCTGCCCACTGTCTCTACAATTGTTAATCAATAGTGATTCAGTCACCAGAAAGCCTATTTAGAAAGGTGAAGCTTCCATCATACTTTATTGTAAAAATAAAATAAAATAAAATAAAATAAAATGCTAATGATAAATCCAATCAGAAAACCGGACAGTGGTGAAGGATCACTTGAGCAAGAGAAAAGGTGAATAAAGGAGAAGTAACCAGTTGTACAAAGATTTTCTTCATTGCACGCTCCAGTCTGAGGAACAAGCGTGCTGGGTATGATGACAGTGGTGCCCAGCATAATGATGAAGTGTTGGAATCCTAGTATAACGACCACAGTTGCATAGAGGATCACAAGGGTAAGAGAAACTTTAGGTTGTTAATCTTCTTGAGCACATCAGGCCAGACCATACATACCATTCCAAGTGTTTAAGAATAGCTTAGAAATTTAATTTACAGAAAAAGATGTACATGCCTTTCTTAGTTTTCACTTCAGACTTACTAAATCCTAAAACACTTCAATGAAAGCTATTTTGTGAAATTAAGAAACTAACCATAGCGGAAAATACTAAAGAAAGTGAAATGCCCTTTTAGTTACAAACACACCAGTTTGGGGCAGTCATTGGCAAAGACAGAAAAAGGAAGCTGAGTAATAATCCCAAGTACTTTACATGAACAAAAGGATGTGCAGACTGCAGAGATGTCTCCAAAGTTGAAAACCTCTGCATCAAAAGAAGTAGCAGCAGGGAGAAAATGAGGGCCAGAGGATAAGTGCTGAGAACATTTGAACACAATGCCTACATAGGTCAACCAAGAAACTATATCTTCCAAAAAATACAATGACTACTTATGATAGAAGGGAAGCTAAAAAATAGTAAGAAAAATATTGAGCAGTCTATAGGATCCTACTTTCCATTATTTCCTACATCAATTCATTCAACCAGCATCTTTCATGCACTGAATACCAGTAATAAATGCAGTACATTTAGAGTTAGAACCGTGATTTACCGTGCATCACAAATGGACTCAAATTGATCAAACTTGGTAAATAACAATCAAAACGCCATTGCTTTGTGCTGAAAGTCATTGTTGTTCCAGTCTTCCAGACCACCATTTGCTTCAACCATGAGACAGACATTCGAGGGCGACACCTCCAAAGAACACAGTGAAGTCAATAAATAGAAGTCCCCCCTAAAGCAACACATATAAACTTTTCATATGTTCAATCTCACACTCAACATTTTTTAGAGAGTATAAATCCAATTCTAACTATTTTTTATTCCTGTAACAAAACTACATCTCCATTTTCCACTCAAATGCAATTGCTCTAACAAGACGTTATCAAAAGACAGGGGGTTCTCAACAGAGTTTGGCGGAATCCTATAGGAACAGATCGAGGATCTGTTGTCGAAATTCTTGTTGGGTTTAGTCCCACATCGGAAATTGATGGTGGGGGAGCGCAACATATAGGTAGGGGTAGTCCTCACCCATTAGGCTAGTCTTTTGGGTTGAGTTAGGCCCAGGGCCTGTTGTTGTGGGCTTCGGTGGACCTAAGGCCTGGTGGGTGCCGGCTCGTGGGCATAGCGGGTCGGCCCGGATTCCGCTGCGCCACTCTCACAAGTGGTATCAGAGCCGAAGGTCGGAAAAATCTGGGAAAACATCTCCGGGTCACATGGTGACGGGGGAGAGCCGAAGGTCGGAAAAATCTGAGAAAACATCTCCGGGTCACATGGTGACGGGGGAGCCCGTGAACGTCTCCGGAGGGTCACACGGATGGTTGTGACTGGAGAGTTGGACTTGGGGCCTGGATAACATCTTCGGGAGATCACACGGATGGTTGTGATGGAAGAGTTGGGCCCAATGTGTGACGGGGGAGATTGTTGGGTTTAGTCCCACACCGGAAATTGATGGTGGGGGAGCGCAACATATAGGTAGGGGCAGTCCTCACCCATTAGGCTAGTCTTTTGGATTGAGTTAGGCCCAGGGTCTGTTGTTGTGGGCTTCGGTGGACCTAAGGCCTGGTGGGTGCCGGCTCGTGGGCATAGCGGGTCGGGCCGGATTCCGCTGCGCCACTCTAACAGAGAGTCATGAGTTTCTTGGCAGAGATGGAGATCGAGGTGGCTGGCATGCAAGTGTACAACATCAGATTGGAAAAGAAAATCTAAGGGGGTTCTCACAAAGGAGCATGCGTCTGGTGCTTTGGTGCGTGTGGATTCTGGTATGTTTTTTGTTTTTCCATTGACCTGGTGGATTACGTGCATGCATGCTTGTTTTGTCTCGGGTGTTCAGAACTTTGGCTATAGCACGTGTACGAAGAAGGTAGCCGGGCTTTGCTGCAGCATGGTGGAGGCTCAATGTAAAGTGACTTGATGCATGGCTGACAGTGTGGCGATCGATGAGCCACATCGGTCGGATCAGTTTATGTCGGCAAGGTGTGTCGTGCGGGAGTTAGCAAGGTTGTGCACACAACAGAGCTACAAGACACGATGGGATATCACATAAAACTGATGAAAATTGCAACAAGCGACGAGGAGAGGTAGCAGTTGGTGGCTAGACCTCAGGCTGGTGTTGCGGGCTCGTTGGCAACGAGCGGAAGCTATCGACGGTGTTCAGTTGTGGTGCACATGGCAACTGATAGGAGTTCGATGGCGATTCAGTGGGTGCTCAGGATCGGCGGAGTCAGGTGACAGGCTGACAAGGTCGAGGCTCTGCTCTCTTTAGGCTGCCTGCTGCCCTGCTACACGCCTCCACATAAACCTCTTCGGCCTTGTGCTCAAGTCAAACAACGACTGCATGGTCCATGCCCGCACAGCACCCACCACATCTCGACCGACTCCAACACGAATTCGCCGCAGTCCGTTTGTGTCACGCGCCTTGGAAGCTACAACTTCTCCAGCTGCGCTCGAGCATGCACCACGCCTCACGGACTCCTGCCCTTACACATTGGCCTACGTCTCCTCACGAGTCGTGACTCAACCCGGACAACCGTGCGCAACACACGAACGCAACCTGCACCGACCTGACGCCCTTCCACGGTAATATCCGGCCAGAAACACTGGCCCCTGCCGACGATGGTCGACCAACCGCAGCGATTGCCACGGCCATGCTCCACCTTGCACTGTATCCACACTGTACCGACCGCACGGTGAACAACGCCTTGTAGATGCATAACTCTCGAATCTCCAGGTGATCTTCCGCACTGCCTCTCGATCCAATCTAACCATAGCTCTTGATACCAATTGTAAGAAATTAGCCCTCCGCGGCGACGAGCCGCCTGCTAATCTCCACGCAGCGGAACGACGATTGGATCTACCGAGACGAACTTGCACGATCACAGACGACAACAGAGACACGATCTTTGTTAACGAGGTTCAGCCGAAGCCTACATCCCCGGGGCATGACTACGGGCGCTCCTCCCCAACCGCAACACCGGCCGCTTTAGGATCCCGGCATCATGCCGCCTTCCCCCTGCGAGCCTGTCGCTATGTCATCATGGTTACAACAGCAGCCCTCCTCTCATATTTATGAGGAGGCTCGGGTTACAGAGTATGACACGGACTCTACCCTATACTGCTAAATACAACTCAAGTCCCATCGTAACCAGACTGTACAAATATTCGACACAATATCTAACAATTCTAATTATAAGCACGATACTAGCACACTAAAAAGAAGAATAATTCCTAGTAGAACTGACCTTAAAAACACCATTGGATGAAATAGCTCTACCACTCGATAGCCTGACCATTGCCGGATTTGTGCTGCTGCCACTGAGATTCGAAAGACTGATAGTTGTGTTCGTTTTTTCAGAACCTCAATTGGCACACACAGATAAATAATTAGATTGCAACCTCCCTACCATCAAAGCCACGTAGAGAGGACCATAGCTAGAGAAGTGTTAAATAAGCTATGTAAGACATAAATTCATATGCTAATTCAGTAGGAAAAAACTGTAACCAGTGAATAAAACTGACCTGATATTGAACATATGTAACACTTCCACTTCATGAGGCTATTTGAAATGCACTTCTTTAGATGCCAAACACATCAGAAGTAAGCACTTTTTTTCTACAGAGTTCAGAAAAAAAACACAGGTTTAGAAAACCATGACAAGTGGTGCCTTAAACTGCAACATAGGAATTTTCCAATGGAAATGGTTATACATATTATAATACAAAAATCATATTGATGCTTTCAAAGTGGAAAAAGAACAAAAATGTATCCAAAGAACAAGGTTAATGTTGACATAGATGAAGAATAGTAAGATGTATATAACCAGATTCACATCTCCTTTTCCCGTTCTTGCATCCGAAATAATATAACCAGATGCACATACCTAGCACTTTTTATTACACCATTTTATTTAGTTTATTTATTATACTATAAAATCAGAAAGAATTGAAAACAATTCCCACCCAAAGGGGAACATACCCACCTCTTACAAAGGACCCACCTGTTAGGCAAGGCCCGCCAAAACAACTACGAAATCGCTGCAAAATAAAGTGGCTCAAAATGTGGTAGGTTTGAGCAAAGGAGTATAAAGATGTCTCTCAAGAAATTAAAAAAAAACACAAATGTGCCCATCAAAATAGCTAATAATCAATAAAGCACACCCAAAATGTGGCAGGATGTGTCACATAAGCACAATGCAAAAACACACCAACAATAATTCAAAGAATGAGTAGTGGCGACAGAAGACAGTAACCTACAAACATATGATATTTGTTGAGAATTGACAAAAGGCAGTAACATAAAGAAAATGCAGGATACAAGATGCGAACAGTTAGGCATTCTTACCACACCAGCTATGACAATATCCATCTCTTTGAAGAAATTCTCTCTCCTTTTTTCTCTTATACTTTGCCGCAGTCTGAACAAAGGACGAATTCAAAACGGCGTCAAATTGGAGGTTGCATACTGCACATGTCGACACAATGTAACCGTATACCAGCAATCAAGCATAAGACAACAGACGGTTATTTTAAAAATTAAAATGAAAAATAAAAAAAGATGGAGAGCCAACCGGTGAGGAAGAGGGCATCCGTGAGGAGGCGCTCCTTGAATCCCCTGAACTGGAGCAGCAAGCGGAAGAGCACAGAGGCCTCGAGTTCGCTGAAGCGACGCACGATGTCCCCCGTGATGTGGCCGGTGTCAACCGCCACTACAGGATCCTGGGTCTTCGCCGAGAGCGGGGTTCCTCTCGGTGAAGGCCCTATTCCTCTCGGTGAAGGCTTCGCCGAGAGTTTGCTCTCGGCGAAGGCCTCTCGGTGGCGCTCTACCGGCGAAGGCCTCTTGGTGAAATTTTATTTAAAAATAGCAAACAAATTCAAAATTTCACCAAAACTTAACATGTCACTAGATATGTTGTGTATTGCTTATAAAAAAGTTGTTGTACTCAAATTCAAAATGAAATTTCACCAAGAGACCAAACCTAGTGATGTTAGTTCAAAATCTCTGAAACTTCTCGTGAGATGTTCCGGTTTCTAAAGAGCGTATGTGTCAAATTATTCAAAACGCTCTCTACTATTTATCACAATCTCTATGTATGATATCATGACCACTCGACAAAATTCATGATTTTTAAACTTCATTTGAATTTTATATAATTTTTTTACCTTTCTACCACACGATCTTCATCATGATACGAGAACCAAATGCAAGAAAATTTAGCTTCATTTCATGTACATAGTCTTAGATATGTCTCATGAACATGAATATCATTTTTCGAACAAATTTACTCTATGATTTTATGCACTTGCAATTCATATCGGACGTATAAGAAAAAAATACATACAAAGAAGTGAAATTGTTAAATATAGCAAACAAAGACAAAATGGCACCAATTTTGATCATGTACATTGTATGAGTGTATGTTGAGCAAGGAAAAAGTTTGAACTCGAAAATGTTAAGTTTTTTTGAAAACTTCGCCGTGAGTAGGGAGAATACACTCACCAAAGAGGGTAGGCTCTCGGCGAAGGTGGCTTCTGCACCGTGGGTTCCTCTTCGCCGAGAGCCCAGGAGGCCTCCCTCTCGGCGAATGTGACGGACGGGGGGCAGCCGTGACGGCGGGAAGGTGGCGCCGTCAGCTGGGTTCTTCGCCGAGAGCCTTGGCCCCAGCGCTCTCGGCGAAGGAGCTCTACGCCGTGGGCCATACCTTCGCCGAGAGCGGGTCCTAGTGCTCTTGGCGAAGCGCTCTTGTGCCGAGAGCCGAGCTTTTGGCTCTCGGTGAAGGGCCGGTTTCCGGTAGTGCGCGGTAGCGAAATTCGACGATAGGCTCTCGAGCTTCACCGCCAGCTACACCAGCACGAACAGCGCCTCCCCTCAGTTGTTGTCGGGCGCGCTGCTGTCGACGTGGCCGCCATCCCCGCCGCCGTTGTTGCTTTGCTACTGTTATCCTGGTGGAGCGACGGTACACTCAATGCACAACTCGCCAACGAGTACGACGATAGGGACCTGCTGGGAGTGGGGCGAAGCTGAGGCAGGAGTTGGGGATGAGGCGGCGGTCGAACCCCGGGAGCGGGACGAAGTATCCCACGCGGCTGACCACGATGAGCGCGGCGGTGATGGCCAGCCGCCGGCGGATCTCGCTGCGGAAGAAGGCCTCCACCGTGGAGAGGGAGAGGAAGGGCCGCTGGGGACTCCGCCGCCTCCGAGCTCCGCGCCGCCGCAGCCGTCGTTGGGGACCCCGCCGCCCCTGGTCCACACGCCAGCGTAGGGGTCCCCTGCCCCTCTGCTCCAGATCGAGGGACCGGTGGCGTGGGGAATAAGAGGAGGCGTCGCCGCAGGAATCCCCAGCTCTCCAGCGGCCACACAGCATCCCCGACGGAGGGGGCAGGGGAGGGGCAGGGCGGCCTCGCGGCGGAGTGGTGGCCGGCGCCGGGAGCCCGTCCGGCGGAGAGGGAGGGGCAGCGCACGGCGGCGAAGCAGGGCAGCGCACCGGCGGTAGAGGTGCAGGGGAAGCGGAGAAGAGCAGGTAGCGGCATGGCGGAGATCTCGGAGCTCGCATGCAGACGGGAACTTGGCGGTGGCGGGTCGAGCTCGGCGCGCTTCTACGGCGCCGGGGTAGCCTCTACCTCCCCTGTCCGTGGCGGCGGGGGCGAGGGCACGTCCACTGCCTCCGCCGCCATTGGCGAGCGCCCCGACCGCCTCCGGAGCTGGTGGATTCCGTGACTCCGGTGGAAGGGATGGGGGCTCCGATCTGCGCGACGCGGCGTGGATGGATGGGAAGGGGACGCGGCAATGGAAGGAGGCCGCGGGTGGAAGGAAATGCGCACAGGAGGCCGGCGTGATTTGCGGGCGGGATTGGCCGTGGGTACGCGGGCGGGTAAGGAACGCCTTGGGTAAAAAAAAATAAGTGATTTTGGCAGAAACATTTTACATCACGCGATTTCTTCGTCATCGTCGTTTTCGTCGTCAAATTTTGGTGGCCCCGACCCTGTCAGGTGGGACGTCTGTGAGAGGTGGGTATGTTTTCCATTGGGTGAAAATTGTTTTCAATTTGCTCAACTCTTATAGTATAGATAACTACGACGACCAACATGGTCAGAGGAACAACAACAGAAGAAAAACACAGAACTACCGGCAACGGCTAAACCTGCACGAAAGAGTACATCAAGAGCGCAAGCACATCACCGACAGACTCACACCTAGGCTCCAACAGGAGAAGAGCATGAAGGACATGCAAGATGATGCCTCCAAGGAGGGGAACGACGTCGACGCCGCCAACATCCGTCTGCCCACGCAGAAGCAGACCAAACTTTCACCTGGCAAGACAAATGGACGGAGGCCGAAACAACGCCTCCAACGAGGTGAGGTACGTTCCGAAAAATGCACCCGTTGTCAGCCTGATGAGACCGGACCAAGCTTTCGCAGGCCTCTAGAGCCAACTTCACGCAACTCACCACAAAAGCCTAGAAGGAGTCAATCGATGGAAAGACAACAAGCAACTCTTGAAGGCGACGATGAGAAGCTTCTGCAGGAAAGGCGGCCAAGAGCGACCACAGCTACCAGGAGGGGCAAGGAGCTCACCCGCATCCCCACTCCCCATGACCAGCGCATCCAGCAACACTCGAAGACGATGAAAGGTGGGCACCGAAGCAACAGAAGCTAACGTGGGGTGCCGATAGCCTGAGGCGCCAAGGGGAGGACGAGACCCATCCTCCCGTCCCACTAGCGAAGCAGACGACAGGTGAAAGCATGGATCCATATGTTGCCGACAAGCCACGAAAAGGCACCCAGCTACGCCACCACGTAGTCCGACGACGACACGCGTGAGTCAGGATCAACCGCTGGAACAAGACGACCAAACAAAATAGGCACACAGGCCCAGGTCCACGGGAGAGGGGCGGCAGCACCCTGGCAGGCCGCCGGCAAGCGGTCAGCACAACCGAGGGAGAGGAAAGGGGGGCACAGATGGCACCTTCAACAATGTAAGCGGCGCCCAAGAGCATCACCGTCACCAGCTCGCGAATGAGCATTGGCTTTCTCCATTGTCCCCCAAGAACCTCCCCAAGGCACGCACCACCACAGCCAAGGAGCACCTGTGTTGGACGCATGCCGCTCCGCCTGCCACAGCTACCCCACCGGAGGACACCGGAGCACAACCAGAGAGACGCAACACCACCAAGGTGCTGCCAAGAGGAATCCGCCGCAAGGCCCGACCTTGAAGAAGCCACCACGGGTGGCCGCGCCGCTGGCCAGCCGCGCGCACGTGCAGCGGCACCAGGACCGCCGCCCGCCGAGCGCTCGCCCCCCGCCACCCAAGGTCAACGTCGGCCTCCGGACCTCGGATCGCGTTGCCCTTCGCCGGATCCGGGCACCCCGACGCCGGATCCGCGCCGCAAGGACGGACCTGCGCTTACCGTCAAGGGTTCAGCGACGCGGAGCGCGCAGCAGGAAGTCCGCGCGGAGCCGGGCCGCAGCCCCACCGAGCCACAGGGGAGCCGCGTGAGGCCGGGCCGCCGGCCGCCGCTGCCGAACCCCGAACCGCCACGCCTAGATCCAGAATCGGGGGAAGAGAAGGGAGAGGAAGGGGGAAATCGAGGAGCTCCTCGCCGCCGCTGTCACCGAGGTCACTGAGCCTCCGGCCTCCCTCTCAAACGGTGGCGAGGCAGGGGAGGGGGAGGTGCGCGGCCGGCGGCGGTGGAGGCTGGGGGAGCCGCCCGTGCCGCCCCTGGGAGCGATGCGGGGGCAGTTTTCTTTTTTTCGGGTATACCGAAGAAATGTGAATCTTCCTCAAATTATTATCAATACACACATGGCACCACTCCATTCGTTCATTTCTCGTTTTTCGCAAACATGGGTTTATATGTTTTTTCTTGGTGTTGCGTGTGGGTACTTGATCTACATGCATCACATATGTCTGTCTTCTAGATCCTCGACCTTGCCAGAGTCTAATGAAATACAGGTACCGTGTGATAGCCAAACTGCATGCATCATCAGAAAGTTTCCGGGTGATTTTATGTAGATGGTGTTATGTATATTCCAATCAAGAGGAATTTTCACATTTTGGTCCTTTTCGGTAAGAATTTTACATATAGACCCCTGGCGGAAACAATCCCATAAATGGACCCAAAGCACAATGCCAGGCTCCTTGGCACCGTAGGTACATAGCACAGCGCCAAGAGTTGTGGCGCCGACCTATGCCACGTCAGATCCAACGTGGCTCGGGGAAAAGTCGGTCCAAAATAACGGCGCCAGAAACCATGGCATCGTTCCATCTTCATACGGCGCCAAAGGCCATGGCGCCGTGCCTTGTTCGTACGACGCTAAAGAGCATGGCGTCGTGCTTCGGGACTTAACCCCACACGCGTGCCAGAAGTATCCCCGGCACGATGCCAATGACCTCGGCGCCGTGCTAACGTAGCACGACGCTAGGTCTTTTGGCGTAGTTGCTCCAGACTTGGCCAAAAACTAAATAGATTCATGACCACAATTGACGAACCGGAATGGCGAACCAGAGGGGGGGAGTGAATGGGAGCCGAGAAAAATTCTTCCCGAAGGAGATGCCTTCTCTAACAAGACGAACACAGCAAACCCAAAAACTTCTCCGACTCGAACTACCCAAATTTGCCAAGATCACATAGCCACTAGAGTGCTACTGATCCTAGGAAGAAACAACCACTGAAACTACTCGAGAACGTAGCGGAACAAAGACTCGAGCAACTCGCACACAACACCGGTCAGACCGGTCACAGCCACCGGTCAGACCGGTCACATCTCCTCCTGTGGTTTGGGGCAAGTTGCGTCGCGCCGGCTTGAGCGCGGTAGAGCGTTGAGCCCCGCGCGGGGGCCGGTGAGGGTGGCCGCAAGAGCTCCAGGGTGGTGGCACACGAGGCCAACGGCGAACTCCAGGGTGATGTTGCGTCAAGCACCCCACGGTGTTGCAACACATTTTGTTTGATGTTGCAGAACTTTATGCATGTTGCAACCATTGTTTTTGAATGTTCCATCTGTTGATTTTTCATGTTGCAACTTTCGCGTTGCAATGTTTCACTGTGCTATAGATGTTACAACAGTTGTTTTTCGTGTTTCATCTGCTACTTTTCATGTTGCGGCATATGCGTCTTAATGTTTCACGAAACACCCGTTCGTTTGCAGTGGATTTTCTAACTAGTTCATGTTGCATGCAACATGATCTGCTGTTGCGGTGAGAATTTTTTAAGAAAATCTGACGACTGTGGTGCTTCAATCCAACGGCTCTGCATGCATCTGTTGACCGGCTCTCCACAGTGGCATGAACGCCACCCGTATCTGGTCTCGGGCACCTTCCCCTGCCGATGTTCTTCGCGGCCTGCTGCCCTAGCTTGTGAGCCGCCGCTCACACTTCACATGCTGCCGAACGCATCTGCCGCCCCTAGGCATGCCGCCTCCATCGAGGTTGGGGAAGAAGCTGCCTTCACTGAGGTTGAAGAAGATTAAAAAATGGAATGTCAAATCTTGTTTTGCACAAATGTTGAATCTAGTTTGCACAAATATTGAAACAGGATATTAAAAATAATGTTGTGTCATATTTTTCTTTGGAAAATGTTGAATTTAAGTTGTTTTAATGTTCACTACAGGAAATCCGGAAGACGCCGAGTGTCACAGAAGACGCCGAGTGTTTTCCGTCGGGCACTCGGCGTCTAGCCTTATTCGTCGAGTGTACACCAAAAACACCCGGCGAAGTCCTGACACTCGGTGTCTAGCCTTATTCGCCGAGTGCCAACTACAAAACACTCAGCATTATTTAGTCGCCGAGTGCCATTGCGACACTCGGCATCTACCCAAGTGTACGCCGAGTGTTTGGGCTAGACACTCAGCGTACACGTGTTTGCCGAGTTTCTGACTAAAACACTCGGGAAAATTTGAATTTTTCTCTCTCCCTCTTGCCTTCAAACTTTTTCTTTAGTTCTCATACAGTACTAGGTACTCCATACTCAAATTTGATACATTTCTCGATCTATTTGCGATATTTAACTTATTAATTTCATTTAAAGGATTTTTTTAATAAGTCAAATTTGAACCGGAAGTGATTACAATAATGTTATAAAATTAGTCAAAAAAATGTTATTCATGATACTTAGTATATTTTGAGACCTTGCTCCTTAAATCAAAGGAAATTTTACAAGTCTTATTCAATAAACATGATCATGAGGTTGTGGTCAAATTGTTTTTAAATTCTAAAAAATGCAAATGAAGTCAGAAAATCATGATATTTGTCGAGATGTCATGATATAATACATGAAGGCTGTGGTAAAAATGCAAATGAAATTTTGAACATTTTGTTAAATACAATGTTTAGAAATCGAAACATCTCATAGAAAGAATCTTAAAGTTGAGCTGGATGCAATAAGATTTGGAGTCAAAGTGATGGCCCAATTGTGATTTGACTATAAAACTTTTTGTACAAGCAATAGAACAAAGATTGATTCATATGTTTTTTTTGTAATTTTTTGGAATAGTTTGATAATTTTATTGTATCAAGAGCCATTATAGTATATTAATTGATATAAATTAAATTTGAGCTATACGTGCATAAAATAATTGAATTACATGTGTAGAAACATCAAATGCATACTATTGAGTGAATTTGATAGAATATTATTGAATTAATTGATATTAATTTAATTTTATGTTATGTAAAAGAATAAGAAGAAGGAGAAACTAAAAAAGAAAAACAGAAAGAGTGTTTAATTACGACACTCGGTGTCTATAAGTGTTTGCCGAGTGTTTAATTTCGACACTCGGCGAAGAAGCTAGACGCCGAGTGCCACATCATCAACACTCGACGAAGCCTCCACATCATCGATCCAAGCCTCTTACCAAACTTCTCTCTCATTGGCTCTCCAATCCTCCACCGGATCCCTCCCCTCCCCCTCCTTTTCTTTCTCCCTCTGCCTCTTCCTCCCTCCGCAGACAGGTCCCGCCGTGGGCCGCCCCCTGCCGACGCCGCCTCCCCACCTGCCGCCACGGCCCCCTCTAGCCGCATCGCCTCCCTAGCCGCACCGCCCCCTCCAGTCGCGCCTCTCCCTCCATCTTCCCTCTCGGCGCCGCTTCCCCACCTCCCGGTGCCACCTCCCCACCTGTCGGCGCCACCTCCCCCTCCAGCCGTGTCGCCGGTCTCGTCTCCGCCCGTCCTCCTCCCGCAGTGGATGCCGGCCTCCCAGGGGCTCGGTGGGGGCCGTCCCCGCCGGATCGAGCGCTGTCCCCCCCCTCGCCGGATCGAGCGCCAAGCTCCTCTCCCCCGCCGAATCGAGCGCCGCGGGCCCCTTCCCCGCCGGATCGTGCACCAAGCTCCTCTCCCTCGCCGGATCGAGCACCGTCGTCCATGGCCAATGCTCAAGTGAGCCTCCTGTCGGCGCGGTGGTGCTCAGCCTCGTGGTGCGGTGCAAGGTGGCGGCGCGGTGGTGCTCAGCCTCGTGGTGACGGCGATGCTGGCGGCAGCGGCCTACCGGGCACCGAGCGGCTGTTTTTTTAGTTTTCATAAATGTTCGCCGAGTGCCGAAGCACTGACACTAGGAGAAAGCTTAAAGACACCGAGTGCTATGTAGGACACTCGGCGAAGCTTCGCCGAGTGCCCGACGTCTGACACTCGGCATCTTCCTCTTTGCCGACTCTATGGTTCCCGAGTGCTTGTCGCCGAGTGCAACACTCGACGAATACAATTCCGAGTGTTTTATGGCCTTCGCACTCGACGTCTTTGGGCTTTTCTGTAGTGGTTATAAATCTGATCTGCTCAAGTGTAATGGGCTTTAAAGTCACTAACGATTAACCACCTCCCGGCCCCCCAGCTGCCCGCAAAGGCCCGGCCCGGCACCAAGTCTCAGAAAAAAAAAAACTAGGGAACTAACTACGTCTTCCTAGGTTTCCCAACAGGCAAACCCATGTCTATCCGTATCTCAAGTTGATAAGAGTCCGTGACCTAGCAACCGCCGCCCACGCCTGCCCTTTTTTTTTCCAAATAAAGTCCAAACTCGTGCTTTACACAAACACGGTGGTACGCCATGGACGTGGAGCCGAGGTTGAGGAAGACAGTCGGCGTGACAGACAGGAAGGAGACGGCGGCTGCGGCGGAGAAGAAGACTATCCAGGTCCGCTGCTACTTCTATGGCTACACCTGGAGCGAGGTCTTACGCGTAAGTCTCCGATCCGTCTCTTTTAATCTGGTCGTGCTGATCGGATCGGTGGATGGTGTGCTCAGTGCTGATGTTTCACCATGCTTCGAGGACGCAGGACCCGCTGGTGCTGCTGCTGACGGGCCTGCACCTGTACATAATCTGGAACTTCTTCGGCGACGTGGACGAGCTCACTCTCGAGACCCTGGCCGGGATCCTGCTCTTCCTCTTCCTCCTGCTGCCGATGATGGTGCTCATGTCCCTGCTGCCGTTCTTTATCGGCTTCGAGGACGAGGAGTGACTTGGCGACGCCCTCTGCTTGTAGCACGGACCAGCTCGCCATCGCTAAGGCTTGCCATTCGATTCTCGTCGGCTAATTATACATGTTCAGAAAGCATAATAGATCTCATGGCTACGATGTTTGAGTCTACCGAATTGATGGTCGATGTTTATGATATTTATGAGAATTTCTTATATTATTTATCTATCTTACTCGTTTCATGTTTAGCTTGAAAGTTTCAAAAGCAGCATCTAAATAATAGTAACAATAAGATGTGAGTTTTACATCTATATGTACTATAAAGAGTGAGAGAATTAAGACATTTGTTACCAAAATTAGACCCACCCCCATCCTCAAAGAGTGGCCCACTTTTCAGATCGAGGACGACGAGGGGGTTGATTTGGTCGTCATTTCGCAGTGCTAAATGCCCTCCCTACCCAATTTTCTACCCGCCGGACTCGTCGGTCCCGGCTTTTTGATTTTCCTTTCCTTACTAATCACGCGGGCCTGCGTTTGAATGGTGAGGCTGTCATCACGCGACGATTCTTTCCTTGTTTTTCCTTTCCTCACTAAAGCTTTTCTTTCATATTCTTTCCTTTTGTTTCCTCGTGTTTGGGTATAAATCCATAGCTAGGTGTCAAGGTATTGTTTGTGCTCCTCATCGCTGCCTGCCGAGGTTGACAGCTGCCGGTTGTGGCCTTGTGGGACGTAGGTTGAATCGTGATTATTTGCTCCTCATCGCTGCCGGCCGTGGGTCCCAGGTTAGATCTTGATTATTTCTGGTTATATTGTATATGGTGCATGAAGAATTATTTGCCGATTATGAATCCATTAAGTGCATCTCCAAGAGACTAGCAAAATTTTTGGCTAAATTTGGAGATTAAAAGACTAGGTAAAAAAATAAAAAAAACTCTTTAAGCTAAAACCAAAAGACTCTTTAGACCACCCGCACTGGGGATGGGATATCCCCACGCCATCCCTGTTGCGTCGTCCTTTGAAGGAGAAAGAGCCCGCAGCGGGGGACGGGATCCTCAACGTCATTTTCCCGTCGCCCCGCATCTCCCCTAGATCCAGAGGAGTCCCGGCCTTCCTCCAGGACTCCACCGTGGCGCGGGGCCCGTGCTCCTCAACACCCCGCGCCAGCACACGAAAGTAGGCGGAGCAGGAGTGGCGCGCGCGCTGCCGGTGGTGGAGAGGAGCGTCGTCGTCGCGGAGCTCGCCGCCGCCGGAGAGGAGGGTGGACCGGTAGCTAGACGCCCGAGCGAGCAGGCAGGGCAGGCAGGACGTGGACACACCTTCGCTTCCCTCGTCGGCGTGGGCGGAGTGGGCGAGATCCGCCGCCTCTACTCCACAGGAGGGTAGGGGGCCGCGATGCATCTACGGCAACGAGGTCCTGCCCCGCGCCGTCGACATCTTCGAGGCCAGCGTGTACCCAGTAGGAGCTCGCGCCGCCGACGGCCCGAGCTTGGGAGCCTCGTCGGCGAACCATCTCGTGCCGCCGAGGAAGCACTGCAGCGCCACAGGGGTATCTGGAACGACGACCCGGCCCGGCGGTCCAGCGTGCCCGCCTGCTTGGTGAAGAGCATGGACGGCCGCGCAGATCGAGGATCACCGATGGAGGGGAGGAGCACCGAGGGAGGACGGAGCGCCGATGGAGGAAAAGATGGGCGGGCCGGGGAGCTCCTGCCTCTGGAGCAGGGGAGCCCAACGCGGACGGCGGAGAGGGCGCTGTTGACGGCTGTTAAGTACCACTTTTAGGCCGTCAATACCTACATAAAATAAATGGAAAGTGATCATCAATACTAGAATAGGGGTTTATACTGACAATTTTCACAAGTGTTGGTGTTTCTATCTTTCGTTGCAGGACACATCGAAATGCACATGGAACGATACAATTGAGAGCAAGTAAACCAATGACATAGATATCGCATCATCATAAACAACCTCAAATGCCAAATTGGTCTGCACCATTGCGATGGGCTCGTCGAGATGATCGAAATGGATATATCATTTGCATACATCAGAGCCCGGATGAGAGAGATATGCACAAGACGTCATGTGGGCCTGGTGGGACCCACACCAGGCCACGTGGCGATGTGCTACCACACTGGATGCCATGTGTCCATGATACCTCATCAATCCAAGAGAAGCACTTCCCGACGAATCAGATGCCGCCATGTGTTCAGCACAAGGATTCAAGGGCCCACAACCCGAGCAAACCGCCTCAAAATAACCCAGACACCTGGAACCGTCATAAGGGACCACATATCAGTCACTGAGAGAAAGCACAACATGACACGTGGTGGGCCCAGATCGGCGGACCCCTTGGATCGGCTGAACCGACTTTGCCACGGTTCGCCATCTGCTTCCACATGGTGCTCGGTGATTGGTCCTACAGTGGATTCCCGGGTGCCCAAGCTGTTCTCGCGAAGTTGTCGAGCCCCTATAAATAGAAGTGAGGAGGGTTAGAATAGGACACACACTTCTCCTCATTTTTCCTTTGGGCTCCTACCTCTCTAGGAGAGGAGTGCCTTTGCATAGGATTAGTGCTGGCTTGCTAGTGCTTAGAGATTAGAAGAAAGGTGAGGGGGTGACTTGGGGACGTGCCATGGTGTTTTGGCATCTTTCCCCAAGAACAAACCTCTACGGATGCCTTTGTTCTTCATTTAGACTAAAGTGAGTATTTCGACATTCTCTGTTTAGACTAAAGTGGGTTCTTGCATTATTGAATAGTTCTTGTGTTCTTCATCTGTTCTTGATTTAGAGGCTTGTGTTTTTCATGAACCCAACCCTCTGATCTTCTGGTGTAGTTCATAAGTTACTAATTTTGTTTGGATGCAGTCTAACTAGAGTAAAGTGGGTGCTCCGTATGATCTAATTAGACCAAAGTCCTTCCGTGATCCCTTGCTTGAGATAGCTAATACCTGAGTGAGTTCTAGTCTCTCCCTCGTGGGTTTGTCGCTTCGTATTTATACGGAATGCTATAGTGTTGTTGTGGGTGCACAGACGCAGTCGTGCTATAGTAGTGATTGGTGGTGTAGACGTGGTGTCTAGACTGCGGTTATCCTTCGTTTGCCCTGTATCCCATGGATTGATAGGGGTAGGCCGCGGTAGTGACAGCCGTTGGACCCTTTGTACTCCCCCACGTTCGGATACGGTGTAGAGCTTTCGACCAGAACCGACCTGTTATAGCCAGGATGGAACTGGTGCCCGAAACGAGAGTACCTAATCGAGAGACCGTCCTTAACTCTGTACGCTATCAACCGGATCCTTTCCATCTCCCATCTCATCCTATAGAGTGGTTTCCTTGGACCATAGCTAGGCTAGGAGGTAGCGCTCACCATTCCTTGGATTCGATACCCTTTGGAATACTCCTTAGGCGAAGTGCTACAGCGGTATATCCGTGCGCTTGCGGACTCGTTCGTACTCATAGGTGTACCCAGGTGGATCTTACGTTCACGCTAGCAAGGCACCGTTAGTAGTGACTTAAGAAATACCAACAGGTGCCGCCCCCACGCCGAGCGGGAGGGATCCTGTGCACGCGGTGTGCGATGCGGTGGCCGCATCCTACTTCTCCGCCACCGGCCACGGAGCCACTGGAGATCTCCTGCAGCACGCGTTGCCGTCACACTCCCGCAGATCAGGAAGAAGCAGGGGAGGAGGAGCAGAGGATGGCCGCGGGGGAGGAGGCTGGCCCCACCACGCGCTCCCCTTGCGCCAAGCTCCAGGAAGGAGCTCCTCGCCCGTCGCCGGCGAGGTCGAGCTCGCGGATGCCGACGCAGGAGGAAGGAGGCCGGTGCACCCCTGCCCCAGCTCGCGGATGCCAGCGCCCTACTCTGTCGCAGGAGCTGCAGGGGAGGGTTGTGCGCACGACCTCCACGCCGCCCCCTAGATCGGGGAGGGAGGCGTGAGGAGAGAGGGCTGCGCCGCTGGAGCAGAGAGGAGAGGAAAGGGCGCAACGCAGGGGAGGAGGCGGAGGAGCCGAGGAGAGGGGTCTGGGTGCGACTGTGTGGGGAGTTAAAAAAGGAGTGGAGGCTGACGCGTGGGCTCCACCGGTGGGTAGTTGAGATGAAGGAGAATATGAAGGAATATTGATGTGGGAGAAGTGGATATGAAGGAGAGAATCTCGATGACGAGGACAGAATATTCTGTTTTGAAGGAGGTTTTGAAGTACCACGAGTGTGGATGATCTTAAAATGGAACTCTCCATATTTTAGCTTGTTAGTGGAGCCACATGTCATACTCTATGTGTGTGTGGTGGGACCCACATGGTAGAAGCTATCCATTTTTCCCACTCGTCCTCTCTCTCACCGTCTATCCTCTCCCCTCAAAGCTCGAGCCAGCCGACAAAGGGGCGACGTCTCGCAGGCTTCGTCGGTGAGGCCGCCCGTGGGGAGCGGCAGCGTAGGCGCGCTTCCCCCGACGAGGCCACCTGCGGGGAGCGGCGGACAGGGCTGCCCTAGTGAGCGGCGAACGCGACTCCCCCAACGAGCGGCTCCCCGGCTAGCAGTGCGGCCCCAAGGAGAAACTCGAGCTTGCGGTCGGTGGTGCGGCCCTACATAGGACCATGGCCTGCGCGGCCTACAGCCGAGCTCCGCTCGCCCGCCTGGCGGCGCGCTCCCGTAAGGAGCTCGCCCGGCCAGCAGCACGGCACACGGAGGACCTCGGCCCATGGCGGAGCGCTGCTTGTCCGCCTGGCGGCGCCGTCCTGGGTAGAGCTCGCCCGGTTGGCGGCGTCGTCCGAGGTGGACCTCGGCCTCGCAGCCGGTGGTGTGGCCCGCGGCGGAGGCTTGTACCGACTGCGCTCCAGTAGGTGGGGGCTCGGCGGAGGTCATTGTCGCCTTGGGAATTGAATGAGCTCGGAGCAGCGGTGGCGGCGCCCACGGACGATGACGCTCCAGCGAGTGGGCGGGAGAAAGCCGAATGTGCGGGAGGCGGAGGGAGTCTACGGAACGGACGGCGCGGGATACCGATACTGAGCCGAGGGGCTCGGTAAAGGTACCGAGCGAAGGTGCGGGGATAGCTAGCGGGATAGCGAGCTGGGGTATTTACAGACTCCGTTGGATTCAGTTTTTGGAGAGATTTTTCCTTTTTAACTCACTAAGTCAAGATAGCTAGGCTGTTGAAGTTGCTCTGATTCACGTGCCATCTAATGATGGTTTTGCAGTTTCATACAATGAGCAAGATTGTTGACGTCTTTGAGCTCTAGCTGAATACAAAATTGATATGCAGTCATTTTCGTTTAATCATATTGACAATTATTTATAGACTATCACTACCGGAATCCGAGGCTTTGCTTAGAGTCACAATCTTTGCCGAGTGCTTTTCTCTTTGCTGTCGGCAAAGAAATTCTTCGCCAAGAGCCACACAAAAAACTATCGGAAAAAAACACTCGGTAAAGATTTCTTTGCCGAGAGCCATTAGTCCGACTCTCGGCGAAGAATTTCTTTGTCGAGAGCATTTCTTCGGCTCTCGGCAAAATTCACTTTCTTGCCTCCAAACTTTTTCTATCCTCAACATATACTTATACAAAACTTATGCTTAAATTTGGCACAATTTTAACTTTGTTTGCTATATTTAACAATGTAACATCTTTCTTGGTATTTTTTTTGTATACGTCCGATATGAATTGCAAGTGCATGAAATTATAAAGTAAAGTTGGTGAAAAAATGATATTCATGTTCATGAGACATCTCTAAGACCATGTACATGAAATGAAGCTAAATTGCTGGCATTTGGTTCGCTGATCATGATGAACATCGTGAGGTAGATGTAGCGAGCATGGCCTCATATGCCATTAGTTCGAGTATTATTTTGGTGATTCATGACAACATGATCAATGAGACTAACCATATTGTTTAGCATGTCTTTGTAGACATTTCTAGGTCCCAAGGATGCAAAAATACCACATGCCAAATTCAGAAGATAGTCTATTTTTCAAGGGTCAAAAACGAGAAAAGAAAGAAAAAGACAAGACACCGTCGGATGAACCGACGGTACCCTAGAAGCAAGCGTCGGTGCACTTGGTACACTGCGCAGCAAGCAAAACTGAAGTTGGCACCGTCGGATGAACCGACGGTCCATTTTGTAGATGCGTCGGATGAATTGCAGACGAGAAGCAGCAAAGCCAGTAGCACCGGATGATCCGACGATCTGAGTAAGGACACCGTCGGTCTATCCGATGCCTTGTTTGAATCAAGACAGAGACGCGCCAAGACAAGCTCTTCAGCACCGGATGAACCGACGCCTTGGTCAAGGGGAAGCGTCGGTCTATCCGACGGTTACGAAGAAACCAACAGAGACGGTTTGGCGAGAAGTCCTTCAGCACCGGATGAACCGACGCACCATCAGAGCATACCGTCGGAGTAGTTCTGTCAGAGAACCTCAACGGCTAAGTGACGTGGGAGGGGCACCGGATGAACCGACGCCCTGAAAAGGTTAGCATCGGTTCATCCGACGCTTACTTTTTCAGAGGCCGTTAGCCAACGGCTCTTTGAGTGCCTTGGGCTATTTATACCCCTCCACTCAGTCATTTGAGGTTGCTGGATTGTGTGGAAGTGCAGAGGAGTTCAAGACACCTAGAAGATCATATCTAATCCATCCAAGTGCTTAATTGCTCATCCATTGACTTGCATATGCTTAGTGTATGTGCTTAGTGCTAGGCTTAGCTTAGAGCTGAGTGAGTGCAAGGTTGTGCCAACCTTGTAAGGTGATTCTTGAGTGAATCAAGTGTACAAGGTTCGCCGGAAGCCTTGGGGCCTAAGTGGCTCACCGGCAATCGTCTTCGACCCTCCGGCTTGGTGTGGAGCGGCGAGGACACTTTGTGCAGGGGACGTGGAGACCCCCTTCCTTGGTGGAGAAGCTCCTTAGTGGAGGCGGCATCAAGGTGACCAAGGGAGCTTGGCGAGTGCCTAAGTGGCGAGCCTTTGTGGCGAGTCAAGTGGCGCTCTTGGGAGAGACTTGGTGACCGGGAAGCAATACTCTTGTGTGAGTGCTTCAACATCGTGGACTAGGGGTGGCTTAGTGCCTACCGATACCACGGGATAAATCACGTGTCAAGAGTTTGCTTCCTCTCATCCCTCTTTACGTTTCCGCATTTACTCTATTGCAATCTTTGCTTGCCTTTACTTTCCTAGAGTAATATCATGGTAAGATTGGCTATAGGTTGCAAACCTTGTTTTAGGATGGGAGTTTCACACTAGAACAACCATAGTTGCACATCTAGATAGTATGTTCTAGTTTTACTTTATGCAAAAGTAGTGAAGCCATAGGTTAAGGTTTTAAGATTGCCTAATTCACCCCCTCCCCCTCTTAGGCTACGAGCATCCGATTCCTTACAGTAGAAAGGTTTTAAAATTGAATAAAATTTAAATGAAGTTTGAAAATCATGAAATTTGTCAAGTACTCATGATATAAAATGTGGAGGTTGTGGTAAAAAATTGAGGATGTTTTGAACACGTACGTTGTTTAGAGATCGGAACATCTCACGAGAGGTTTCTAAGAATTTGAACTAATGTCACTAGGTTTGGAGTCTTCGAGAAATTCAAATTTGAGTTTGACTACAGAAACTTTTCTATAAGTAATATACAACATAACTAGTGTGATGTTAAGTTTTTGAGAATTTTTACATTTGTTTGCTATTCTTAACTAATTAAATGCATTTGCAAAATTTTTAGAAGAATATCTTTGCGGAGAGTCATTTATTGGGCTCTCGGCAAAGCAGCATTAGGCTGGAGGCCCATTTTCCGCCTGCCCACCACAGCCCACCTTCCCCCTTCTATAAATCGTTGGCGCCCCCCACCAGAAACCCTACCTCGCTCCCCCTCCCTATCCCTTCCGCGCCGCCGCCGCCTCCTGCTCTCGCCGATCCGCCGGCCGCCTCACCTCCGGGCCGCAGATCCGCCGCCGCCTCCTTCCCTCTTCCTCCTCCGCCGCCTCCCTCCCTCTTCCTCAACCTCCTCTCTCACCGGTTAGGCCCGCCGGGACTTCTTGCCTCCCCTCCCCTCCCCCTCCGTTCGCCCCTCACCGGCGGTGAGGAGCAGCGGTGGGGTGAGGTGTGGCGGCGACGCATAAGGAGGCGCGGCTCAGCCTCCTATACCCTAGCGTCGGCACGGCGGCTGCTCCCCCAGCGCGGTAGCAGCGGATCTTCCCCTGGAGTGGCGGTGGCGGATCCTTCCCCGGCTCGACGGCATGCAGCTCCTTCCCCGGCCCGGCGGCCTGCACTCCTTCCCCAGCACAGCGGCCTGCAGCTCCTTCCCCTGCTCGGCGGTGGCGGATCGGATACTCCCCCGACGCGGTTTTGTTGTGCTGCGGCTGGCGGCGGGTTGAGGGCGGCGGCGGATCTAAGGCGGCGGCCGGCTCCGGGTTCTCCCTCTCTCTCTGTGTGTTTTGGTGTGCGCGTGGTGGCGTGCGGCGGCGGCCAGGCGGTGGGGGCCGCGGTGGCCCCCAGCGCCTATTTTTTTGTTTTCAAAAATTTTCTTTGCCAAGAGCTATTTGCACTCACGGCACACGTGTGCCGAGAGGGTTTGACATAGCTCTCGGCGAAGAGCCCTTCGCCGATAGAATTGCGCTGAGAGCCCTTCGCCGAGAGCTCTCTCGGCAGAGGCTGCGCCAAGAGGAATAAGCCCTTCGCCGAGAGGATGCCGCCTCTAGGCGAAGGATCGGAATCCGGTAGATGGACCAAGTATCTGCTACAGGTTTCCGGTTCAACTCTCGATTACGGCGGGGATTTGGAATTTGAGGGGATGTGCCGGCGGTAGCAGACTGCAGAGGAGGAGGATGTGTGGTTGCTGGCGGCGAGGAGGTTTGGCACATGGGGGTCGTCATCTATGGTTTTTGCTACATCCGTCCTTTGCCCTGTTGGCAGCGGCGGAGGAGGTCGATACATCATGCGGGAAGTCTCGATTTGGTGCATGCGGAGAAAGGTGAGGCTCGCCGCAGCAGCACCATGGTCGTGCATCTTCTTCGAGGTTGGGAGGTGCATGCTGACGCCGGTCAGCGGCAAGAGCAGTTGCCCCGCGCTCACCCCTTACGCCTGAAATTTCAGCAGGTAATCAACAATCAATCATCACTAACCCATACACCGGCGGCGGTAGAACACAATTGGAAGCTGGTGGCGTCTGGTGGTGGTGATTCCGTGATTGGAAGTGGAATCTGGTGGTGTAGGCCACGATAGACAGGAATATCGACGAGGCGCCACCCCCTGATGATCTCTTGATCCAGTGCCGCATCGCCGATGTCTTCGCTGTCGCTGTCTACATCCCCCGCCGCCATCAGGCTTTGATCGGTTGGCCCATTCCCGGCCGGGATCACGGCCCAACCCACGGGGGTACCCCGGCCTAGGTTCAGATACCGGCCTAACAAAAAAGTCGCGTTCGTTTCACCCCGGCCCGTGTTGGTTCCCGGCCCAAAACTCCTTCAATCCTCCCACCCCGGCCGCTAACAAAAAAATCATAACCGGGAACACACCCTGCGCAAGGGCGGGGCAACGCGAGGCGGAGGCGGCATCAAACAAAAAACGCGAGGTGGAGAGGGTGGCGGTGGCGCGTCTCTGGTGGAGAGGGTGGTGGCGGCGCATCTCCGGCCGGCGGCAGCAGATCGAGTGAAGCAGCAGGAGGGCCCCTCCCGACAACCCTACGACGGCGACGGTGACGCACGTCAGGTCCGCGGCGGCGCGGTCTTCTCGCCCAGTGTGCCTTCGGTGGCCACCTTCTCGCCGGTGATTGCATCCTCGCCCTTCTCTTTTCTTCGTTTCCTGCTAGGGTTTTGTGTCTATTGCCCGGATTTAGATGTTGAATTTGGTTCTTGATTAGTTCTTGGCCCGGATCTAGATGCTGCTTTGCCTGCTAAAGTATAATACCGTGTAATTTCTTTGATTAGAACAAGCTATCAACTTGCACTTTTTTGTTGTACCAATCTGCTGAAGCTGAACACCATGTTGTGTGGGTGTTGTCAGTGGAATTTTTGCAGATTGTTGCTAATAGATGATTTGGGAGGTGAACTACTAGTTGGGTCTCTTTAAATAAATGATCTGGAGCTGTTAGTTTCTCGCTTCCATCATTATCCTATCTGTTCTTGTCGCTCGCATCACATTTAGTATTTTTTCAACGTACTCAAAACAAATAATTAATAGAATGCTAGCTGCCTGTTTGATTGAAGGAGAACAAACAAATTTAGCAGCATTTTTTTATTTGCTGAATGTATTATTCCTTTATTCTTACTGTCATATGTTGATATGTCTGTCATATGATTAGGCATAGCAGCACTCAATATTGTACCTGTGTACATTTAGCTTTTGCATTGCAATAACTATTATATGGAGTCACGGTAGTCACAACAACATGTTGTTTACTGAATTTCTGAACAAAGCATAGATTTTTGTGACATGTATTAGTGCTATAATCCTTTTTTCTTTTCTGCACCTGCATGTTTGTGGACCTAAAACTACTTGTATGAGAGCATGATGACCTGCTATATTTGCCTTGCAATGTCTTGAGTTAAATATGTTACCTAGATGCATAACAGTAGTGGTGGCCTCCCACTCTTATCACCATCAGCAACCTACTGTTTCTCCTTAGCAGCTTTAGGCACTGTTATTTTCTCCTTGGTACCATCCATTAGTCTCTGAAAATGGTTACTGACTATTCAGGCAGACAGTGAAATCCTGTATATTCTACACTAATTTGCCTCACTTTGGGTAGTCCTATGCCTCTATGAGATAGAGCACTGTCACCTACCTGTAAACAATGGGCTAATGATCCTTGTTTCTTACTGTATGTGTTATAAGTAGTGTAATAGTGCAGCATCAATTTTGTTTGGAAGTAGTCCTTTCAGTATGTGTTATTTGAAGTAATCCTTTCATCAGTAAATTTGGTTAATTGAATTTCAGTAATATCTGAAACTGATGTTATCCTTTACTTCTGCTGCCTTCTGCTGCAGATTATCCCTTAAAAAAATAGAAGTGTTAGTACACATGTTAGCCGCTGATTGATCTAGCTGATCCATAGATATCCTTGCTGTATGATCGGAGCCATCATGTAGCCTAGCCTGATGTATTTTTATCACTTAGTATTAGCATCATGTTCTTGGGTCAAATTAATTTTGGTGCATCTTAACTATAACATGATCAATACTGAATGAAGCTAATGGGTTAATTTGATTTGAATTTAACATGGATTACCAGCCATATTAGTATATATATATATCATATATGTAGCCATACACGATCAATATATCTCAGTAAGCACAATATTTTGGTGTGCTGACAGCTTGTATGTATGTAGTTTCCTACTTAATTCAGTACTGTTGAGAATTCAGAGTTAGACACATAATTCCTTTTTTCCGGGCATTAGGCACATAATTCAGTTGCATTATTGTTGCTCTTTATTATTTTTATTCAGAGTTTTGAATTTCTAAACAAGGCAAAGCAGTAGCTAGGTGTGTATATTAAGTGACTTGATACATTACTAACTACCAATCTATGATTTGTAGGAGCTGCCAAGGTCAAGGCTGCTGAGCTAGCATGGTATGGTACAAGACTGGGTTACAACCCTCTATGAAGTGACTTGATGCATTACTCAACAGCCTGTTCTGCTCCTGTTAGTTAGGTTGTATGCATTTTCTTGACAAGAATTTGTAAGCTGTTGAAAGCGTTGTGTGGAATTAATGCCTCAACATTTTTGCACAATAGTGTTAGTTGTACTAGTAATCATCTTCAGGTCTATTGGATGGTTTACTCTTAACTTGCTCTTGGCGTCAAGTATTACAGTCAATGTTTTCTGAGCTTAACTTGTTTGTTGTGCATCTGCATGCATGGTTTGTCTGTCTTTGTCTGAGTGGAGTATAAAGTGCCCAAAAAAACTACTTCTGAGATCGATCAGCTAATTTGTTATGATACACAGTATATGCTGATAACATGCATGGTATTTATTCACATATATGCATCCAGCTGATAGATATATGATCATCTTTTAGGCCTTGTTCTTGCTCATCTGCTAGCTTCCATGTTTTATTCTCAACTCGTCACACTGGTGGTTTCAGTATATAATCAAATTGTACTGATTAGCATGGTTTGAATCCCTGATCCCTGCCTCAACCGAACACAAGTTTGGTTGGGAGGGATGATGGGAAGGAAGGGATTTGAACCTCATGAAGGTTGGGTGACATGGGAGGGATTCACTTAATCCCTCCCTGTATTATTTCCACCTTGGGAATTAATACAAGGCTGCCGAACAAGGCCTCATGGGGAATGACATCCTCCTCGACTACGCCACCGGCGCCTGTGTTCCTGACGCTGCCACAGGGAGTCAGGGTTCATCGATCACAGTCTGCAGTTCTGCAGAACCACACCGACTGGGAGGTATGTATCCCTTCCCAAACGCATGCAAGCATGACGTAAGCTTGTTGACACCATTTTTTGAAAAAACAAGTCAAAAGGGATAAGGAGAAACTGCCGATGAGAAACAGAGTGCAATCGGCCGATGGAAAAGGAAGGGGGATGGTCAACAGGATTCGCCGATGGTAAAGGAAGTTCGAATCTGTCAATAGGCCAGCGGGTCAAAACGATCGGCCGATGATAAACCCAGAGGATCGGCCGATGGAGAGAAAGAAGGTGGTGATCAAAGAGATACGCCAGAAAGAAAGCATTGTGGAGGTGGGTCAATCCACGATTGGCAACAGGTCAAAGAGTCAGTTTTAGGAAGTTTCGACTCCTGCGAGAGTCCTTTTTCTATTTTTAGAAGTTTTCATCTTTCTTTAGATACAAGTAAACAGTGCCGTGATCGGCTAGGAGTCGGGTTGTCCTCAGGACATAAATAGAGACCTTGCGTGGTAGGGGAAAAGTGTACACACCAATATCAAACAAACCGCCTCCGGGCAAACCCTTTACTTTACAGCATCTACTTTACAGCATCTACCTTTACAGCATCTACTTTTCGGCGACTTCGCCATTGCGATTTTCTCTTTTCTACAACGTCGTGCTTCGAGTTCGCCGGGCTGCATCAACTGACCTCCGGCAAGCTTGTGAGTACCGTTTTACCGAATAATCCTAGGCTTTAACCTCCGGGCGCATCGCTGAGGTTTCGTCTAGTTCTTTATTCACCCCTTACCGATATTAGCTAGATCTGCAAGTTTTCGTACCAATTCTTGTGGTTTTAGCTATTATCATCATTATCCCACTCGATCCAGATCCTATCGGCTTCTAACACCGCAACCGATTCCGACCTACTCGAGTGCTGACGTCACGATCGGCCGATCCAGCCGACTTGTCTATTCGCACACCCGCGCTTCGGCCGCTCTCGAGCCGGCCGATCCCGCTTTCATCTGTATCGGCCGATTGGCTGGTACACGTGTTGCTGCAAGGCCATCGGTTCTCTAGCCGATCCCTAATATTTTCCATTGTCAATCAACAGGTCAGATTGGCTGGCACGCCTCGCTACAGACCGGGGAGTCACGTGTGCTGCGCGCGGAGGTGACGTCCTATTTTCGCGTCAACACACTTTTGGCACGCCCAGTGGGACACGAAAAAGTCAACAATGACGAAGAACACGAAGAATGGTCCTTCTGAGATTGATCCAGAAAACGTCCAAGCAATCACCAAGGATCAGCTGAAAGATACAGACAAAGCTGAGTTCGAAGCTCACATGAGGCATTATGAAGAGCTTTGCCTGGCATCATACGGTCAGACTAAAGGTGCAATCTTCAAGAAGAATCCTTTACCAACACCTAAGCAAGTCACCTTCTCAGCCGATCCTGAAGGGCTTTAAGACATGATGACCAAGCTGATACATCAAACAATGATTGATCAATCTAAGGTTTTCGCTAATACTATTCAGAATGCCATAATTGAAGCACTCAAGAAAGGAGCAGAAGGAGGATACCTGGGGCCTGCATATTTTCAACCAAACCGAACTCCTCCAGTGTTCCAGAATAACAAATCGGCTCTCCCGCTGATTGATGACCCAACAGTAGGGATCTCACCTTCTCCACAGGTCAATACAGTCACTCCTGGTTCTTCATCGGACTCTCAGCCGATTCAAAATCAAGGTGTTGGAGAAAAGGCCAAAGATCCTGCTGTTACCATGCTTGTGATCCAAACACACGCAGTACAGTCTAATGCCCAGGATCAGACATTCTCAGTGCAGAATCAGAAGTATCCTGCGATGAGAGATCAAGATGGAAGGCTTGCAGGTTGGGACTTACCTCGCGATCATTTTGAGACTGATATCTCAAATTTTCTTGAGCCTCAGCCTGAAGAAATTCCGGAAGTGAAGTACCCACAGTCTTACCAAGCCACATTTGGGGGGACTCCAGGGACTGTGCACATGAACAAGGAGGGAGTAGAATTTGTCTACTTCAATCACGGGAGCAAGAACTTTGAAAGAGTCAAGATCAATCCAGCTCATGCCCATATGGTCATACCAACAGAGAGAAGAGCTCTCGTTCCACCTCAGAAATCAACTCCTGTTCAAACTCAGAGATCGGCTCAACAGCCGATACTTGGGATGCCCGTACAGACTGCTCCGCTACAACAACCGACATTGGGGATGCCCGTGCAGACAACCCCATTGCAACAGTCAGCACCAATGCAGCCTGTATTAACCCCAGCTAATACAGTGGCTCATACAAGATCATCGCTTCAGCAGCCGACCAACCAAGGGGTGATAGGGCAGCCAATAACTCCACAGGTGGATTCTGCATAGGTGCTGCAAACACTCTTGAATCAATTGGCTATCTCAAGCCAGTTGAATTTGCAGCAATCAACCCCGTCGGCTGGTCAGCCGATCAGACAAGCTCCACCTATTGCAAATATGCAAAGTTCTTCTGGGGCAGGGACATCAATGGTACCAAATCCACAGCTGAGGATCTTAGAAGAACGGCCTCCAGAAACTCCAGCTGAGATACAAGCCATTGAACAAGCATCTGCTGAACTGAAGTCTCACATGAAGCAGGAGTTGATCGACTACTTCTCAGAGATGCTGCTGAAGCAATATGGAATAAAACCCAAGCAACAGTCTTGCATGTACAGGACACCGTATCCATCTGGTTACGATTAGATATCGTTCCCTCCAAGATACAAGGTGCCAGATTTCACCAAGTTCTCTGGGCAAGATGAGACATCCACAATGGAGCATATCACTCGATTCATCATCCAATGTGGGGAAGCAGGGAATGTTGATGCACTCAGGATACGGTTGTTCTCCTCATCTCTATCGGGACCAGCATTCTCATGGTTCACATCACTGCCAGCTAACTCCATTATCAAGTGGTCTGATTTCGAGCAGCAATTTCATAACTATTTCTTCTCTGGCATCCATGAGATGAAGATTACTGATCTGACCAGACTCAAGCAGAGGAACGATGAAACAGTTGCTGGATTCGTGCAGAGATTCAGAGAGGTCAGGAACAAATGCTATAGTCTGAATCTGGGAGACAAACAACTAACTGAGTTGGCTTTCCAAGGTCTTTTGCCAACCTTGAGGGAAAAGTATGCATCACATGACTTCGAGAGTCTCAGTCAATTGGTCAGTCGAATGAGTCAAGAAACTGCAAAGTCCTATGAGCCTAGAAGAAACTTTCAGAAGAAGGTGTCTTATGTGGACTACTCTGATTCAGAAGATGAAGACAATATGATAGGACTTACAGAGTGGGTCAAAGGCAAGAAGATAGTGTCCTGTCCCTTTGGCAAGAAAGAACCAGAGAAATTCGGCTTTGATATCACTAAGGCTGATAAGATATTTGATCTGTTGCTTCAGCAAGGGCAGATTAAGCTCTCCCAGTTTCATACCATACCATCTGCAGAAGAGCTGAAGAAGATGAAGTATTGCAAGTGGCACAATGCAACGTCGCATGACACCAATGATTGCAAGATTTTCAGACAGCAGATCCAATCAGCTATTGAGCAAGGGAGGCTTAAATTTGAAACTCCTACCAAAGCTGAAAAGCCGATGAAGATTGATCAGCACCCCTTCCCAACTAACACAGTTGAGGTGTCTAGCAAAGACACGTCACGAGTTAAGCTGCTGACATCTGATTCGGCTCAAAATAAAGGAGCCGTCGATCCCAAAGTACAAGTAACCGCTGCTGATGTCAAAGGAAAAGGGTTACTACTTGAAGAAGGAGACTTGAAGCCGCGCCGACCTGTGACGTCCTAGATGCTGATAAACAAGTTCTAACGTCGACAGGAGAAAGCAAGGGAAAGAGAAGAGTGGGCATGGCGCAACGAGGGGCATTGGAGATGTTCATTCTTCAAGTACTGCTGGGAAGAAGGGATCAAGCTGCCGACGGCAGAAAACTGTCCAGAGTGCAACGAGGCTTACAATAACAGCACCTCATCTAAGAGAGTTTGCTTCAATGACAGAAGGCCTTCAGCCAAGGATCACCGTGAATTCAACAATCAACGGATCTCAGTCCATGATCAGCTGGGGGGCAAGGCCAGCTTCCACGATCGGCTGGGGGGCAAGGCTAGTGTTCATGATCGGCTGGGAAGCCGAGTCAATGAAAGGTCAAACAATCGGCTGGAAGAGATGGCCGATTCCCTAGTCCCTGACGAGGATATCATGTGTCGAGCTCCTGAACGTCGACACACTGCAACTGGACGATGAAGAGTCAAGCCAGACACATAAGAAGCCCAATCCACAGTGGTGTCCAGATGGCTTAACCAAGTCCCAGAAGAGAAGAGTCCAGCGCCTACGTCAGCTAGAACAACAAGAAGAAGTAGAAAGACACGTGCTGGACAAGAAGAAGGTTCGGTCTAAAGTTTGGCGCCCAAAGCCTAAGGCCGTCGATGGGAAAGATGACAAACCGCAAGTTGACATAAACATGGTTGTCTTCCTGCCAAAAGAGTTCATGGCTCCAATTGATTCGGATGTGTCCGATGAAGAACTTGGCATGGCTCAATTAACACTGGAACCTAGCCAAGCTATCTTTGAGAAGCCGGAAGACGAGAAGAGACAACATTTGAAGGCTTTGTTTCTCAAAGGATTTGTCAACGGGAAGCCAGTCACCAGGATGCTTGTGGATGGAGGAGCAGCAGTCAATCTAATGCCATACACTATGCTGCGCAAGATTGGGAAGTCTGATGAAGATTTGACCCAAACCGACATGATGTTGGTGGACTTCGAAGGCAATGTTTCTCCAGCTGAAGGAGCAATCTGCGTGGAGCTCACCATCGGCAGTAAGACCCTTCCAACCGCTTTCTTTGTCATTAAAGGGAGGGGATCTTATAATCTACTGCTGGGTCGGGATTGGATACATGCGAATTGTTGCATACCATCTACAATGCATCAATGCATCATCCAATGGATCGGAGATTCAGTAGAGGTGGTACAAGGAGAAACTTCCTTGACAGTAGCAGCTACAGAAGCACAAGGGTGGACCTATGATCGAGTGAGCTGCATATCTGGAAAAGCCTGGGATACCAAGTATCTCAAAGTGTCCGATTTTGGACTAAAGCCGGTTCAAGCAGTCGGCTCTGAAGACAAGATCTAATGGATCAATTCATTGAAGACAAAGGGAAGCTTGGACTCGGAGTCGCAGCAGCCGATGGATTGGTCGCCCAAGTGTACAAACAGTTATGTAAGCCGATTGTCTTATCGTGCCTATCGGCCGATTGAGCTTTCAAGCTACAGCCGATTACAAATGTAATCGTTTCTCGTAGAATAGCCGATATCTGTAAAGAATCGCCTTTAGTGCAAAAAAATGTAAAACTGATGTACAAAATTAATATATTCAGTTGTAGCTGATACATGTATCGCCTTCAGAAAAAAATGAATACCTTCTTGTCTCTTCTGTTTTGGATTACAATGATATTGCAACTCAGATCTACAAATTACATACATTCTCAAGAGGTTACAAGGGGTGCATTGTCCTAATCTCCAGTATGATGAGGATATTGAATCGATGAATGAGAAAAGGACAAGCGAAGAGGAAACAGAAGACTAAGATCTTCGCCAAAATCTGTGATCTTCCGCCGGAAGGAGCCCGAGTTGATGACCAAGATGGCCGTTCCTTTGGCACGCTCTTCCGCTGATAAATGTGCAGCAAGACACCCTACCTGTTTTCTTCCCCCGAAGCTAGATCCTCACAAGGATTCTTATAGCTATGGTGCCTCCTGGCTTTCTAAAAGGAGACGAAGAAGAAGAGGGGCCGCTACACTACTTCACAAGAATTCTTCTAGCCATGAAAGGGAGAGAAGAAAAGAAAACAGTCGTACAACAAGAGCCTGTAATCTATCTGAGTTGATTGAGACATGGCCGATGAGAGTGAGTGTTCCTCTATCGAGCTTCAAGCCTATTTATAGCCCCAAATGGCAGAAGGGATAACTACAAGAGGGAATTAAAAAAGGGGAAATGAAGAGCATTCGATGCAGTCAAAGCTAGAACAGTTTCCCCGTGAAAGTCTCAGACTGGGCAATGGGCAGGCATGCAGTGATGCGTTTCCCAAAAATCAGGGATTGGCTTTGAAATAAGATTGAATAATAATATGTGACCCTACTCTGTACTCCAGAAGAGGAGACTATCAGGATTCCCTTCTCTCAACATTTCCAGCAACAACGACAAGCTTTGATGCATCAATAGGATACAAGAAAACTTCAAAGAGAAACTTGTCAAGGAGTGGGGATAGTTGCATTTTCCTGAAGGCACTCTAAAGGAGGCTTGCCTCTTATTCCTAATAGAAGCTAGTTTGATACATACTCGGAGGAATATGGTAACACCTGAGAGGCGAGTTACATTTTATAGCAGGGAAGTTGAATCAGATTATAAGAGGGCACCTACAAATATGGGTGGGAATTCATCGCTGGAAGATGGTGCATTAAATCTATCAAATGATGATCAAGAGGTGGTGATTTTCATTCATAAAAGGCCGATTGCATCGGCTAATAGTACATCAAGATTCAGAGAAGGCTCTTGACCTTGTCTAGCTCTACTCTAACTTGGGCTATTTCTTCACCTACGTGGTCCAGTTCCTGAAGAAGAGATGTCCTCCTGGCTTCAAGAACCTCCAGTTTCTTCTCGTTGTTTGCAATCACCAGACGGAGACCACGTTCTTGTCTAGATGATTGGTTTGGCCGATTCACACCGAAAGCATTGATGTTCGACACGATCCTTTCCACGGATCGCGATTTGGAGACTAAGAAAAGAAGAAAGCATCAGGGAAGGAGATCATGAGAATAAAGAAAAGAAAGAGAACCAACCTGATTCACAGAAGAGGAGGAAGTAGAAGAAGCCATAGCAAAGGGAAGATAACGGTTCAAAGGACTAAAGGGATCTAGACGTTTTATAAAGACCGAGTAAAGAGTTCGGTCAAAGCAATTAATACGGAGCGTTGGAAGTTGTTGACGCAAAAATAGGACGTCACCCTTGCGTGCGACACACGTGACTCCCCGGTCTGTTGCGAGGCGTGCCAGCCAATCTGACCTGTTGATTGACAATGGAAAATCGGCTAGAGAGCCGATGGATCTTCAGTAGTGTGTGTATCTGCCGATCGGCCGATATAGCAAAACAGGATCGGCAGGCTCGAAAGCAGCCGAAGTGTAAGTATGTGTAGAAAGATCGGCCAAGATAGCCGATCGTGACGTCAGCACTCGAATAAATCTAAGCCGGCTATGAGAACATATGATATTTTAAGATAATAAAAGCCGACGAGATCTAGATCGAGCTGGATAGATGGGTGATAAAAGCTAGAACAACAAGAATTAAAATAAAACTTGCTAATCTAACTGATATCGATAAATTGTGAATAAATCTAGATGAAACCACAGCGATGCGCCCGGTGGTTAAAGCCTAGAAATTACTCGGTAAAGCGGAACTCACCAGCAAGCCAGAGATCGAAGCGATGCAGCTCGACGAGTTTGCGAGAACTCGTGAAAGAGAAAAAGATACGAAGGCGAAGTTGCCGAAAAGTAGATGTGATAAAGTAGATGCAGTAATTGGTAAAGGGGTGCCCGGAGGCGGTTTTGATATTGATCGTGTGATAAATCTATTACAATAGCCGAGGCTTATATTTATACCCTGGGCTCCTCTAGACTCCTGTAGCCGGAAGGGCTCAAAACTTCCTAATTAAAGACTCCTGACAGGTTACACACCCAACCGACACAAACTCTCCTAATTAAATGCCTAAACTAAAGGAAATACTAAGATACATGGACTCTATTTCCCTTTACGTAGAACTCTTCTCGTGAAACTTCCGCGTCCATCTTGACACACACGTGATGGCCCCTTCCTTGCTAGTCTTTCCTTCTCTAAATATCCTTTTCTTGCCGGCCAATCAAATGAAGTCCTCCCCTTCATGATACGTGCCATGGGCAGTAATTAGCTGACCATAATCGGCCACCAACCCATCGGCTGCACTACACATCCATGTGCAGCACTCCATACTCATAATCGGCTGGCATGTTTCCTTGTTTCATTTTGCCACCGTCCTTTTATTTACTGTGCCTATGGCTTGACGACAACTTCCGCAGCACCTCTGTCAGGCAACCGTGTGTGTATGTTTGCAAAATCAATCGGCTCCTACCACTCATGGCTCCTTTTGTGCTTCCATTAAGCCGATATCCTTTTGACTCTGGATTTGGTCAAAATCCGGTGTCAACACAAGCCCCCCAGTTTCGGAGTATGAAAGATTCATGCTTCGAAATTCTATAAATCCAAAACTTCCATCTTCCGTCTGATGCAAATTGCTCCATTACTTCAACCTTTTCGGAGGTGCTTTCTCATAGCCGATATTTATACAATATCTTGGCCAATATGAATAATTAAGGTAACTCTGCTCCTCCCGGCCAATCTATTGTTGCATCAAATTTGAACCATCGACATAACCTCTTAGATGGGCTCCATGTGTATTAAACACTGATCTCCATACTCTGTATTTGCAAGACTTGGCTGATGTCGAACTTGGAACTCCTCAGAATCAATGCTCCTTGTAAGCCAAAATGTTAAAACCTCCTCTGGGATTGAAGCCTGGTATAACTCTCTCGTTCCTGTAGGCTTACTGCGGCATCAGTGGTAGCAGCAATACATAAGTTCCTCCTTTGTATCTCTGATACACCAGATAAGAGTTGAGAGGTTTATGATACTGCCCAGCTTTTGTAACATTTCTGTTGGCTACCTCCGACACTGTCGTTATTTGAATTAGTTGTTTGCCATCAACGATTCATCAAGCTCTGTTGATATTACTAGTGTCTTCATTGACTCTTGTTGCCGATCTTCCGAATATTTTTCAGCCAATATGCCATCAGCTCATCAGTAACCGAAACATAATTCGGCTATCTCTCTATCGATGTATTCGCAGCGTCGCGTTTGTTGTTAATGTCGTCCTGCTGCCTTTGAGTATATTCCTGTTGATGGCTTCTGTCTTCAAATATGATTCCCATGCATCATGCTTCACCTTGTACATTGGCATGCATTCAGAAAGGCATTGATCTTCTAGATGTCATACCTAGAACGTGCGCAGGTTTAACTGTCGGGTTCATCGCCGATGCTGGAACTCTCTGAACGCTTCTAAATTTCTAACACCTCTGACATCCTTTGTAATATTTGAAGCAATCATCCCAGATCGTCGGCCAATAATAACTGTTATTTCTTGAACGCCAATTGATTAGCCCTTAGCCGCTTATCAACTTTCTTGGATGGATCTTTCAAATAGCCAACTATCTCTTTTCTCCAATCATCGGCAGGTATCTCCAAAGCAAGAATCGGCCGATAGCCTGATGCATCTTGAGCTAATCGACTAACCCTTTTGTTATGGTACTTGGGGATACGCTCGAGTCTCACCATTTTGAACCTTTGAGTAATTGGAGGCACTCTTCATGATAAACCCCTTTTAGTGCTGCCTGGTACTCAACTTGATTATTCTTTGAAGTCTTCTCAGTTGGTATAGGGAATTCATAACTTTCCTCCCGAGGCGAGATGAGGACATTCCCAATTCCAGTTCCTACCCCACATGATGATCTGTCGAAGAATATGGTCCATGGGACGGGTTCAATGACTGCAATCTCGAGCCCACAATACTGAGTTACCAGATCGGCCATTACTTGTCCTTTGATTGCTTTGGTCGATTGAGAAGTTAAATCAAATTCTGACAGAGTCAAGCTCCACTTTCCGATTCTACCTTCAGAATAGGCAACGACAGTATGTGCTTGACCACGTCATCTTTCTACTGTCGAATATCCTGTTTCTACATCCAAGAGTCTCCTACTCACAAAGTATATGACTCGCTCTTTTCCTTCAAACTTTTGTACAAGGGCCGATCCAATAGCCCACTCATTAGCCGATAAATATAATTTGAACGGCTTCTTGTCTTGAGGGGCACTAGGACAAGAGGAGATTTTAGATACTGTTTGATGCTGCTCCAAAGCCTTTTGCTGCTCTTCTCCCCATATAAATTTCTGATCAGCCTTGAGTTTCAACAAAGGTGTGAATGACTGAGTTCTCTCCCAGACAGATTAGATATAAATCTTCTGATAAAATTAATCTTGCCGATCAACGATTGAAGCTCTTTCTTGTTTGATGGTGCTTCTATTTTGTCAATTGCACTGATTGACTTCTGACCAACTTCAATTTCCCTTTCATGTATCAAGAAACCCAAGAATTGACTAGCTGAAACACCAAAAGCACACTTGTTGGGGTTCATCTTTAAACCATGCTTCCTTGTGCATTCCAATGTTCTCCGTAGATCGGCCAGATGTTCTTTGTAGCCTTTTGACTTCACAACCACATCATCAATGTAGATTTCAACTACCTTGCTGTCGAGCTCATGGAATATACAATTCGTGGCCCTTTGATATATATCATCTATGAAGCTGATGAATTTGTGTCCTACAGCAACATTCACCAATCCATCGGCTACTAGCATTGGATAGCCATCCATCGGCGTCGTCTTGTTCAAATTCCTTCTCCAAGATCTATTTGTTTTCAAGTTCATCGGCCGACGTGAATTCATGCCCAAGCTCTCCTTCATCTTCTATGAATTGATCCACTAAGCCTTGTCATTTGAGCCGACTGCTTTGAACCGGCTATAACCTGAAATCGGACACTTTGAGGTAATCAGTATCCCAAGCTTTCCCCGATATGCAGCTCACTTGATTCTAGCTCCATCCTTGTGCTTCCGTAGCTGCCACTATCAAGGAGGTTTCTCCTTTGACCATCTCCACTGAATTTCCGATCCCTTGGATGATGCATTGTAGACGGTATGCAGCAATTTGCGTGTATTTAATCCGTACCAGCAGTAAATTATAAGATCCCCTCCCCTTAATGACAAAGAAGGTGGTTGGAAGGGTCTTACTGCCGATGGTGAGCTCCATGCAGATTGCACCTTGAGCTGGAGAAATGTTGCCTTCAAAGTCTACCAGCATCATGTCGGTTTGGGTCAAATCTTCATCAAATTTTCCCAATCTTGCGCAGCAGGGTGTAGGGCATGAGATTAATTTCTGCTCCTCCATCTACTAGCATCCTGGTGACTGGCCTCCCATTGACAAAACCTTTGAGAAACAATGCCTTCAAGTGTTGCCTTTTCTCATCTTCTGGTTCCTCAAAGATCGCTTGTGTAGGTTCCAATGTTAACTGAACCATCCCAAGTTCTTCATTGGACACATCCGAATCAGTTGGAGCCATAAACTCTTTTGGTAGGAGGACAACCATGTTTATATCAGCCAGTGGTTTGTCATCCTTCCCATCATCGGCCTTAGGCTTTGGGCGCCAAACTTTAGACCGAACCTTCTTCTTGTCCAGCACGTGTCCCTGCTTCTTCTTGCTGTTCTAGCTGACGTAGGTGCTGGACTCTCCTTTTTTGGGACTTGGTCAAGCCATCTGGACACCACTGTGGATTGGGCTTCTTACATGTTTGGGTCGATCCTTCATCGTCCAATTGCAGTGTGCGTCGACGTTCAGGAGCTCGGCACATGATATCTTCATCAGGGACCAGAGAATCGGCCATCTCTTCCAGCCGATTGTTTGGCTCTTCATTTACTCGACCTCCTAGCCAATCATGAACACTGGCCTTGCCTCCCAGCCGATCGTGGACTGAGACCCATTGATTGCTGAATTCACGGTGATCCTTAGCTGAAGGTCTTTTGTCATTGAAGCAGACTCTCTTAGATGAGCTGCTATTGTTGTAAGCCCCATTGCATTCTGGACAGTTTTCTGCCGTCGGCAGCTTGATCCCTTCTTCCCAACAGTACTTGAAGAACGGACATCTCCAATGTCCTTCGTTACGCCGTGTCCACTCTTCTCTGCCCCTTGCTTTTTCCTGTCGACGTTGGGACAGCATCTGGGATGTGACAGGTTGGCACAGCTTCAAGTCTCCTTCTTCCAGTAGTAACCCTTTTCCTTTGACATCGGCAGCAGTTACTTGTACTTTGGGATCGACGGCTCCTTTATTTTGAGCCAAATCAGATGTCAGCAACTTAACTCGTGACGTGTCTTTACTAGACACCTCAACTGTGTTAGTCGGGAAGGGATGCTGATCAATCTTCATCAGCTTTTCAGCTTTAGTAGGAGTTTCAAATTTAAGCCTCCCTTGTTCAATAGCTGACTGGATCTGCTATCTGAAGATCTTGCAATCATTTGCATCGTGCGATGTTGCATTGTGCCACTTGCAATACTTCATCTTCTTCAGCTCCTCTGCAGATGGTGTGGTATGGAACTGGGAGAGCTTGATTTGCCCTTGCTGAAGCAACAGATCAAATATTTTATCGGCCTTAGTGATATCAAAACCGAATTTCTCTGGGTCCTTTTTACCAAAAGGACATAACACAGTCTTCTTGCCTTTAAATGATTCTGCAAGTCCTACCATGTTATCCTCATCTTCTAAATCGGAGTAATCTACATATGACACTTTCTTTTGGAAATTCCTCCCGCTTGTGCAAATCTTCCAAGTATGTCTCTTTTCATCATTGCGGGTCAATTTTGGCTCCAATCCATTTTGATAGTGAGTAGCCGATTAATGGACACATTTTATCGGCTCTCTCTTACCATTGGCCAGAAGACGTAAGATACTTGGCCGATTACCTTTTTCTTTCTCTGGAGCTCTCATGGATCTTCCGGACTTCTCAACGCATATGGTTCCTTCCATTTACACACGTACTTGACTTTGGTCTTTTAGTTATGCATATGAACCATGAGGTAGACCCATGCTGCTTGCTAGTAGACTTTGTGGTGGCATCTTGAATCCATTACATGTAGCCGATATATTTCTCATCGGCTTTTCTATTTCACGCCACACGATATGTTCCTCTTGGCCCCAAGCAAGAACTTAAAACAATCCAGGGGATTATGCCCTCAGTGTGTAGTTACCTTGCATTTGTTTTGGTGCCAATTGATCTACTCCACTTGCCACGTAGGGTAGTTATCAGTAGATACATACCACATAGGGCGTTAGGCATTGTCGTAGACATGCCTGCTTGATGACGAGTCGATGCAGATTTGTTCGCTTAACAACCTTGATGTAGTCGTCGTCATCGAAGTAGTCGTTGATGAAGTCGTCGGTGAGATCGTCGGCGTCGAGCTTGATGGCGAGGTCGACGAAGAGCGGTCATGCTCCATTGGATGACTCTGTTGCTCTTCTATTAGCCAACATTTGATTCCATCAGCCGTATTTTAAATAAAGCAGCCGATGCATCTCTTCTTTTGTCGTGCCGGTTTTTATCAATAAATAATTTGAAATAATATGATAGAACAATGTGCAGCCAAAACATATATCTTTTTGGCTTTCCGTCTTGAGACAACATAATGATAGGATCAAATGACATGTGCCCCATCATCTAGCCGATTGGAGACATCAGCTTTGAAGTTCGTACACAACTCTTGTCCTCCTGGATCCCATGGTAAATAAGTTCCAAGTGGCCAAAGCTTCAGGGCAATATATCTGTGTTCTTTATCACATGGCTCCCATGCAAAGTATACTCCAAGTAGCCGATCTTCCAGTGTAATATTTCTAGGCACCAAGTAATAAATCTGAGACCTTGTCCCCTGCCCCGCTTCTGTAACCTTGTAACCAACGACCTTTAATTTTTTAATTTCCATACAACCCATCAATGTAGCTTTGGATGTTTCCTTTTGGCCGTTGACTATAACCATGTATTCTATACGCGGATCGTCGCCAGCTGGAGTTCTCCCATCAGGCTTTCTGGAATCAAGATCACTTTGTTTTTCTCTATCTTTGTAATTAGCTGGGACTTCATCTTCTTGCACTACAAGAAACTATTTAATCAGTGACGCAATCATTCTCTCGCGGATTGTTGAAAATTCGTCGCAAATCAGCGTCCGTGACGATTTAAATTTTCGTGGTGGAATGAGCGTCATTGATTAAATCGGTCGACGTTTCTTAATAAACGTCGTGGTCCGTGACGTATCTGGACCGTCACGGAGTAGCCCGAAGCCCATGCAGCCCAACCCATAGCCCACTATCTGTGACAAAATAAACCGTCGCGGATTGCTACTGACATGGCAGCTGACATGGATGATGACATGGACGATGACGTGGCATTCTACGTGGACGATGACGTGGCATCCTACGTGGACAATGACGTGGCATCCTACGTGGACAATGACGTGGCATCCGACGTGGCATCCGACGTGGACGATGACGTGGCATCCTACGTGGACGATGACATGGCATCCTACATGGACGATGATGCGGCCACAATTTTAGCCCAGCACACAAAAATTCTGGCCCACCACAGCCCGGTTTAGATTCTATTCCATCCCATAAAGCCTATTTCACAATTATATTCAAGCATAAAATAGCCCATTTATCAGAGGATATAGTTTCCAACCCATTTACCAAAATTCAATGAACAGAACTTACATCATCAAATAAGATACAATCTCTGGTAAAAAAACCTAGCAAACACAATCAGGAATTGAAGCAGATAACACATGCTTTCAAATGTCTACCCTTCCGAAAACACTACACCTTGCTATTTGTTATTCTGCCACTCTTTTCTCTGATTCCTTGTGAGTTTATAAATCCTGAAATAAAAAAGAACATGTCATGCTTGAACTATAATTACATTTTAACAAAAATAATAAAAGTTAACTAAACAGTACGTTCTAACATATAGGCCTAGCCTAGCATATAACATTGGGTGGATCACAAATTCACATTTGTACATTTGTTAAATTCAAATTAGTAGAGACTTTACACTAGAGGGAACAATTACAAGAAAATAAGCAGCAAACAGATCCAAGAGTGACAGATTTCCATTAAGGGCCACACCAGAATCCATTTAGAAAAGACAATCAAATACAGGATAACTCAACTTTGAATTTTCTGGCAAGGTATATATAAAGGGAAACCAAACTAAAACTGGAGTTCCAGATAAAGTGTGTATTGTACAATGAAAGTATCACTATAAGCATATAATCGGCACTGTTGTTTGCATAAATCAGCCGAATAGGAATGACGCAAAAAGAAGCTTGTTGTGCTAATTTAGCCTATAGATTATCAGGGTTTGCACATATTATGAAAGATCTTGAACATATTATGAAAGATCTTGAATTCATATATAGCCAACTTAAAAGACAAGCTAAACCAGGAAATTAGAGTACACATTCTAGTCTGATGTGTCAGTGCTTATATGATTCACAGGGTAATATATATATTCTCATTACATTCACAGTAACAAGCGACAAAGACTGACCACACATAGACAATATCAAATAACAGGAGTGGAGAAGGAGAAGACAAAGCAACACTCACTAGATGCAACACCAGGATTCAACTCCATCTGCTGTCCATTCTAAATAACCTCATGAGATTAACACAAACAGATCACTTAGAGCCAATCTATAGAGATACAATTAATGCATAAATGAGAAATATTTCGAGCAAAACAAACAAAACACTACTGAAGGGAACCTGAAGCAACTGGAGAAATTAGAAGAATGATAGCACGACTGTAAATCAGGAGAAAAGGTGAAGTTCAAGATAATTGTTAAAATTTGCTCAGTTACCTATGCATCTGAATATGCAAGGCATACTGTCAAGTAAGTCAAGAACTGTGTTCAAATAGTTCATACATCAAGGATTCTAAATGATTTTTTTTACTATGATCATAATCTCATCCAGGAGCATAACTAAAAGTTATATATGTGTGACTGCAATATTAAAATTTTATTCTAAATGAATGAACAAGCAATATTATATTTTTATGCTTAACGTATTTGGGGCGGCTTCAGTTATTTCTCATGTGCCTGAGTCCAATCTGCAAACTAAAATGACCACAGAGAAATTCACCAACAACATGTCGAGGATACTCCTGGTCCTGGATCAGACATCTCAAAAACACAGTGGTACCAGTACTGGCAAAATCCGAATTTATCTAGGAACAGTCTGTGATTACCAAACTACAGGAATGGATAAGTGGGATAGTGATCTACTAGAACTATTCAACCGGCTACTAGGAATCAGATCTACGAATGAAATAGAAAAGCAAGAAAGGGGCCATTCAGATATGAATAGCACGAGCAAAGCAATCAAGCATGAATCGCACCAAGAAATCCTCTAAACAGCGCAGGGAGATATTGAACGGGGAAAAACTACTCACGAGGATGACGCGGTGCGTGGGGACGGCAGCCGTGTCGGGGACGCGAGCGGCGTCGCCGTTAGCCCCCGCCCCGGACGAGGAGGAGGAGCGGGAGGGGATGGCGTGGAGGAGGAGGTCGGAGTGCGGGGCGGATGAGGCATCGAGGGTCGGGGAGGCGAGGCAGAGGAAGCCGAGGCGGGATCAGAGGTCGTCGATCTTGCGCTTGAGCTCCTCCTCTGTGAGAGGCCGCCCTGCATCGTGGACCTTGGAGGCCAGCCGCGAGAGGCGGCCCTGTGGTCGTCGTCCCGCCTGGCCATGCCCCCCGCCGGGGCTGGCCACGGCACCGTCGTTATCGCGGAACAACGACACCAGTAGAGCTCCGCTGCTCAAATTGCTGCACGCACGGAAAATCAACCCCAAATCAGCAACACAAGAAACCAAACGAGTTCGAAAATTTGTTAACCTGATGCACCGCTAGTAGAAGCGATGCTTGGCTTCGTGCTGCTCAGATTCACTTCGCTCCGTAGATCCACCGCTGGAGGAGGCGCGGGTGCGTGGGGGAGTGGTCGGCCATGCGGCGGAGGCAGGCACGCCGCGTCTGGTTCGCGACGGCCGGACATGGGTCCGAGGCGGCTGGATCTGGTGCCTGCAAGCCCTATGGCCGGGCGCCGACTGCCGGGCATGGCCGATACGAGCAGCAAAAGTGACGAGGGGTCGGGGGAGGCGAAAAGGGTGGGGAAGGCGAGGAAGAGGGCGGGGAAGGCGAGGTGGAGGCAGCGGGCGGGCGCGCGGCGTGGGAGAGAAGCGGTGGTGGTGGCGACGGGAGGTAGAGGGCGTGAGGGTGGCACATCTGAGGAGGCGGCGGAACAAGGTGGGAGGCTGGGAGCGGTGGAGGAAGAGAGACCTGAGGGGTAGGGTTTCCACCGGTCAGATTTTATACAAACTGAGATCGAGATGGACGGCAGAGATTTGTTGGATCGGAGATGAACGGCCGTAAGAAGTCGAGCCTTAGCGGAAACTGTCATTTCTAGCTTTCATGGCCCATTTCACTATTTTCTTTTTTTCTTTTTAATTTACTTTCACCATTATAAAGTAACATGTAAAAATAATTGTATTATATACACCAACTCATCTTTTATATGTAATAGAATGCATATAATTTAACTTGTAAAAGTTTCAATAATTTTCTTATTCATTTACTATTTTTGACCATTTAAATGAATTTTTGCATGCCTATTGAAAGTAATTACAATGTGAACTAAAAGCATCTCAAATAAGTTACAAAAAATTATCAAAAATATATTTCAAGTATCTATGTTATATTAATGCTCATATCCCAAACAACATATGAATAATTCAAATATTTGCTTGCGAAACTTCAAACTTCTACTTGCAACCTTATATTAAAATAATGATAATAATACCTAAAACTCCCCCAAAAATTATATAAATTGGCATGGAATCATTTTATAGATGTAAAAGGTTGACATAAAAGTTTCATTAGATTTCTCTAAAAATTGGTATACATTGTTCACAAAATGGATACACCTCTCACATTCTTCCATACAACTCAACTTAAACTTTGAAGTTTCTACACTCTAAAGCATTTTATTAATTATATACACATAAAACTTGGATGAAATCTCAACCTTACTATCCTATTAGTATTTGGAGATTTAGATTTCCAATTTTCATACAAAAAAGTTATTTTTCTATTTTTTAAATACCTAATTAAGACACCCTTGTAATTAACCTGCAAAAATATTGTCTTAAATACCCTCAAAACATTTTCACATGCGACATACAACATATAAGTTGTGACTTAGGAGTTTCATGAATTTTCAAGTAGATTTACTATTTTCTATCATTTAAATGAATTTCTACATGTTTACCGAAAGTAATTCCAAATTGACCTATATGTACCTCTAATTGGATTCAAAAAAAATTCAAAAAAATTATATTTAGGTGCCTATGGTCCATTCTAGCCCACATCTAGGAGATTGACAAAAAATTCAATTTACTTATATGAAAAACTCAAACTTGTACTAGTCACCTTGTTATAAAATAATGATAATAATATCTAAAACTTCTCCAAAAATTCTAAAAATTGACATGGAATCATTTTATGGATGTTTAAACTTTACATAAAATTTTCAAACGATTTCGATAAAGGCGGAACCTACATTGTTTACAAATGGATACATCCCTCTTATAGTTTTCTAAAACTCAAAGTCAAACTTTGAGATTTGAATACCTCATAATTATTTTGGACTCGTATGCATCTAAATTTTGGACACAACCTTATGTTGACCATAACATTAGTAAATATGAAGTTACATTACCATTTTTTTCTTAAAAAGGTTGGTTTTCTGTTTTTAAATACCTAATTAAGACACCTTTGTGAAGTAACTTGAAAATTAATTACCTTATATACCCCCAATACATTTTTCATATGTATCAGACAACATTTAAGTTTTGTTCTAGGTGTTTCAAGATTTTCTGAATAGATTTGCTATTTTCTATCATTTAATTGAATTTCTGCGTGCTTACTAAGAGTAATTTCTAGTTGACCTATGTGTACCACCAATAAAACTGGAAAAATATCAAAAAAATAATATTTAAGCTTCTATGTTCCATTCTAGTCCATGTCTACAATATTGACGAAAAATTAAATTGACTTGTAGGGAAAACTCGAACTTTTACTAGTCACCTTATTATAAAATAATGATAATAAAATCTAAACATTATCCAAAAATTATGTAAATTAGAATAGAATCATTTTATAGATGTAAAAGCTTAACAAAAAAGTTTCATAAGATTTTGTGAAAATTGGAGTATACATTGTCCATAAACTAGATAGTTCATCACATTGTTTAAGAAACTATGTCAGAGACTTGTCAAATTTGTACTACATGTTATTAGCACTTTTGAAAATGACAAAATGACCTAAATAAAGGTTGTAGATCTTGAGGAGATATGAAACTTTGGTATTCATCACTTTTCCATTTGACATCATCTAGTGTAAAAAAATCTTACTCGTAGGTATCACTTTTTGGAAGAAATGCAAGTTGCATACAAAATTTTTGATAAATAATGATTTCTATACAAATAAAACATCCTCGAACGGAAGGAAAGGTCGATTTTAGAAAAATTTGAAAAAAAGAACCATCAAATTTGAAGATCTTACGTGAGAGAAAAACTAGTTACAAGTTTTAATTCTGGATTAAAAAAAGAAATATGATAATCACGTGTTCTTCATCTCTGCCTGGCCACGTGGGGAAACATGATTGGCTGAGCATGCCACGTGGTCGCGAATCTTGAAAAACTGTATATAAAGAAAACTATACCCAAGTGACCACAACTGGTGGAGTGGCCTAGTGGTAAGTCAGTCTCTTCCGTCCGTGAAGACCACGGTTTGATTCCAGCGGACGCCCTTTTTCCCCCTCATTTTGGCTCGCTGCCAAGTGGAAAGAAACTTGACTGTCTTAAGGAAATGAAATACCGTAATATAACATTTTTGGCACGCTCAACACTTAGCCCATCCATCTGGGTTCGAATCCCCGCCCCTACATAATTTTTTTGACTATTTTGTGCCGTGGCGCCCACGGTCGGCTGCGGTCGAGGGACCTGGCGGCTGCTGCCGGGGCGCGGCCAAGGTGCGGCCGGCCGTGGCCAGGGTGCAGTCGGCCGTGGCCAGGGCACGGCTGGGCGCATCTGGGGTGCAGCCGGTCGGGGCTGGCCAGGGAGTGGCCGGGGCTAGCTGGGGCCAGCCGGCCGCGGCCGCGGCCGACCGCTGCCACCTTTTCCTTTTTTTTAAGTTCTTTTTTCAATTTTTTCCATTCATAGCATGACTATTTGTTATTTGTTGATCTTTTTTAGATTTTTTCCATTTTCAAAATTTTCCATTCATAACATGACTATATTTGTTATTTGTTGATTTTTAGATTTTTTTAAATTTATCATTTTTTCCATTCCTAACATGACTATTTGTTATTTGTTGATTGCGACGAATCTGCTAAAATGTCACAGCATTGTGGGCCGAATTGCGATGAATTTAACAAATCGTCGCAGTCTTCTGGGCTTCAATATCCATCAGTGCACATCCGTGATGAAAAACAGGAATACATCGTAGAATCGTGACGAATTTAACAAATCGTCGCAGTGTTTTGGGCTTCAGTGCACATCCGTGACGAAAAAAGGAATACGTCGTAGACGCAGTGCTCTTCGTGATGTTTTCTGAAAACGTCATGGAGAATGCGTCAGAGATTGAATAGTTTCTTGTAGTGTTGGATTTCTTCAGATTCATGTTCTTCTCCATACTGATCTTCAAACTCCAACTTATCAATTGAGATCTGTATTTTCTGATATATTTCCTCAGTTATTTGGGAGCCTATTCCAAGATCAACCCTTGTGTCTTGATTCTTCGGTGATTCATGAGAAGTGAACTGTTTCTGAATATTCTCATCCTCTAGTTGGTAGCTCTCTTCATCCTGAGTGCTTATCTTGACCCCATTGTCATTTTTCATTGGTTGCACAAGCTCGTTTTGAACTGATTGATCTGTATCCAGCTGCAATCGTGTTGACATAGGAGGCATTTGATAAGCAATCAGTTGTGGACTCAATGCCTCTTGCTGTAAAGTTGACCCTTGTGACCAATAACTTCCTGGATGTTGTGGCTGAGCTGATCGCTGAGAAAATTGTAGCCCCCCGGTCCAAGATTGTTGAGCTATCGGTTGTGGCTGATAAGCTATCGGCTGTTGAACCGATGCTCGTGGTTGGCATGCCATCGGCTGTACAGCCGATACTGGCAACTGATAACTTTCCGTTTGTTGTGATTGGACCGATGGTTGGACAGACTGCAGCCCCCCAGGCCAAGATTGCAGAACTATTGGTCGCGACTGTTGATCCATCGATTGCTCATCCATGGTTGGCGGCTGATAAATTTCTGGCTCATGCAGTTGATAATCGTTCAACTGATGTGGTTGATAAGCCATCTCCTGCTGAACCAATACCTACGGCTGATGCGCTATCGGCTGTATAACTGATTCTTGCGACCAATGTCTTCCTGGTTGCTGTGGTCGAGCCGATAGCTGTGATGATTGCAGCCCCCCAGGCCAAGATAGTTGAGCAGTTGGAGCAATCTGCTGTGAACTGTGGGAAATAAATTGCAATTCTTGGGCAACACCTTGAATGCATGTTGACTCTTGAATTTGAGTAGTGTCCGCAGGCGTATATCCAAGAGTGCTGAACGAATCCTCCTGTGCCAACAGCTGTGGCGTGCATCCAAGAGCGCGGATGAAATCCACTTGTGGCAGTGGTAACGAACTGGAGGGAACTGGTGCAGTCTGAGGAACTGTCATCGGCTGATAGAAATTATCCTGATGTGAGCATGGCGAAATTAAATAATCACCATAAGCCGATTCATCAGTTGTACTCATGCTCGTCGTTGCATAATTTAATGCTCTAGGATATATGCATGCTGATTCTTCATAGCTTTGCTGCTGAATTGGACCATAAGAAAAGGCAGTATTAGCCGATGTCATCGGCTGTTGATAATATGTTCTCTCATACCTTTTTTGTTGGGCAAACTCAGAGAACGCACTCTTTATGGCATTGCTTATAATATCCGCCAAAATTCCAGATTGACTGTCCATGGCGATGTACTCCTCGAGCCACTCTAGATTCGTTGCAGATATTGTCTTGGTGATCACCAGGCGATATAATAATGGGGATTTAATATTCGGGTCCCACTAGGCGTGCCAAAAGTGTGTTGACGCAAAAATAGGACGTCACCCTTGCGCGCAACACACGTGACTCCCCGGTCTGTTGCGAGGCGTGCCAGCCAATCTGACCTGTTGATTGATAATGGAAAATCGGCTAGAGAGCCGATGGATCTTCAGTAGTGTATGTATCTGCCGATCGGCCGATACAGCAAAACGGGATCGGCAGGCTCGAAAGCAGCCGAAGTGTAAGTATGTGTAGAAAGATCGGCCAAGACAACCGATCGTGACGTCAGCACTCGAATAAATCTAAGTCGGCTGTGAGAACATATGATATTTTAAGATAATAAAAGCCGACGAGATCTAGATCGAGCTGGATAGATGGGTGATAAAAGCTAGAACAACAAGAATTAAGATAAAACTTGCTAATCTAGCTGATATCCATAAATTGTGAATAAATCTAGACGAAACCACAGCGATGCGCCCGGTGGTTAAAGCCTAGAAATTACTCGGTAAAGCGGAACTCACCAGCAAGCCGGAGATCGAAGCGATGCAGCCCGACGAGTTTGCGAGAACTCGTGAAAGAGAAAAAGGTACGAAGGCGAAGTCGCCGAAAAGTAGATGCGATAAAGTAGATGCAGTAAAGTAGATGCAGTAATTGGTAAAGGGGTGCCCGGAGGCGGTTTTGATATTGATCGTGTGATAAATCTATTACAATAGCCGAGGCTTATATTTATACCCTGGGCTCCTCTAGACTCCTGTAGCCGGAAGGGCTCAAAACTTCCTAATTAAAGACTCCTGACGGGTTACACACCCAACCGACACAAACTCTCCTAATTAAATGCCTAAACTAAAGGAAATACTAAGATACATGGACTCTATTTCCCTTTACGTAGAACTCTTCTCGTGAAACTTCCGCGTCCATCTTGACACACACGTGATGGCCCCTTCCTTGCTAGTCTTTCCTTCTCTAAATATCCTTTTCTTGCCGGCCAATCAAATGAAGTCCTCCCCTTCATGATACGTGCCATGGGCAGTAATCGGCTGACCATAATCGGCCACCAACCTATCGGCTGCACTACACATCCATGTGCTGCACTCCATACTCATAATCGGCTGGCATGTTTCCTTGTTTCATTTTGCCACCGTCCTTTTATTTACTGTGCCTATGGCTTGACGACACCTTCCGCAGCACCTCTGTCAGGCAACCGTGTGTGTATGTTTGCAAAATCAATCGGCTCCTACCACTCATGGCTCCTTTTGTGCTTCCATTAAGCCGATATCCTTTTGACTCTGGATTTGTTCAAAATCCGGTGTCAACAGAAGTTGGCCAGAAAAAGGCCGATCACAGTTCACAAAATTACAAGAAAAGTTTAAACTATGCCTAAAAGACGGATGGCATTAATGAGGTCCAGACGCAGTTGATCAGCCGCCTCTATCTCCTGGCGATCGGCATCGGCCGAACCTGGAATCGGCTGTTCTTTTTCTCGAAGAGCTTGGGCTTGCTGTGCAATGGAGTCCCTCCGTTCTTGCATAGTAGTTATGGTGCCTGGAAGATCTGCAAGCTTCTGCTCCTCAGCTGTTAGGTCTTGCTCAACCTGACTAAGCTCTTTCATCAACTCGGCACGACGCCTCTTCAAACAATCAATGCTACTGACGATGTCAGAACGAGAAGAAGCCAGAAATTCAATCCTGTTGTCAAGATCGGCCATACTGTTGTCCAACTTCTCCCTATCCTGGGTGAGTTGCTCTTGATGTTTCCTTTCCTCCAGCCGATCTTGAGCTTCCTGGACTACAAGCTGCCGATTCTCGATGAAAGCAACTTGGAGCATCTTCGCCTTAAGGTCTTTTGGCAACTGGCTTTGAATCTGCTTGAAAATAATCCTGATCGGCTCAGCATCTTGCACGAGTTGGCCGATGTCTTGATTCAGTAGTGGAAGCACCTCAGTCAGTTTGGCCTTCACATCATCAGAGAGAGAGGCCGCTAATGCACCCTGAATAACAAGAGATTGAGGTTGGTGGGACCTGCAAAAGAAGTAAAGATGAACAAAGAGAATCGGAGAAAATTTGAGAAGATCAAGAATTTACCTCTGTAGCAGGAGTAATCTGCACTTCAACAATTGAGTGTTCCACCAATTTTTGTTCAGGAGCCCCAATAACTGGCAATAATGGTTGACCACCAGTCTCCTGTTGGGAATCATCCAAAGGCTTGTCTTGGGTCTCAATTGGCGCCTCAACCACATCCTGAACAAAGACAAATGATTAAACATGAGGAAAATAAGAGGAAACATTAACAGGAATTCTACCTCGATTGGGTCTTCAATGTGAGGATCAGCCCGTGCAGGAGAACTTTGAAGTTGGTCAGAAGAAGCATCAACCCTTTGATGAGTCCCAGATTGATCGAATGACGAAATCAAAACATCATCGATCGGGGTTTCTTCCAAGACCTTGTCCTGACCAAGATCAGTAGTGGTGACTTGTTCTGATTGACCAATTAACCCCGAAGACTGCGCAAAAAGATGATCAATCGAAGATACAAAAAGGAAGGGAGAAGACTGAAAGTCAGTACCTGGAAAGCACTTGCCAATACTCCTGCCATATCCGAGACATTGATAACCTTAGTGTCAATCCTTTTCTTTGTTCTACGAGTGAGAACCTTGCTGGTCACGCCCTTCCTCTTAAGAATCGACAGAGGTAGATTGTCCGGAGCTGGATTGATCTTGGGACCTTGCGTGACTGAAGAGATTGAAGGAGCATTATAGCCGATGTACGAAATTCATCTTGGTGGCCAATAATAAATCGGCTTGCCACTTCTACTAGTAGCAGGGGGCTCAGTGTTTTCAGGCTGAAAAAAGGGGAACGACAGTTAGGACATAGTAAGATAAGTTTATGAAATAATCAAACAGAAGGTACCTCATCGGCCGGAGCATCATATGAAGGATCTAACGTCTCACAATAAAGTCTCGGGGATACACAGAAGAGATGATCACACCATTCTGCCCACCAGATATTGAAAAGAGGGGAAGAAAAGCTGGAAAACTTCCAGGAACCAAGATCAATGGTGGCAGAATCAGGAACCCGGTCCAAGAGACGCTGATAATGGATATTATCAAGAATAATTTCCTGTGGTTTGATCAAATCAGAGAAAAAGAGACCAATCGGCAATTGACCAAACCCCAATTGGCGAGCACTCACTGAAGGATTATAAAATTCATAAGTAGCCGATTGATCTTTTCCAAAGACGCAAGAAGGAAGAAGCCCTGGTTTGATCATCTCCACAAAGGCAATCCTGTTCTCATCATCCCCATGGATATCGTCAAAGCTGAACAAAGTCTCAAAATTGTTGTCATCATCCCTGTATGCAAACCAGATGATGGATCCTGAATTGAAGCCAAGATAAAAACTCCTGAAATGTTCTGCTATGCGAGATGGAGTCTTCTTATGGCCTGGGAATACAGAGACTGCTTCTCCAAAGTTCATGCATCGACGTTGAACAACTGGAACACCATCTGGCTGATCTCCTGGAAAATGCATATCAAAGATATTCTGTTTCAATCGATCTCGGAGGTGAATGTTCAACCACATATTGATAAACCACCAAGGACCCCCCGGAGTACTTATTGGGGAGTTGGTTGACAAGCTAACTGCTACTTGATGGAGGAGATTGTGCACAGCCCCCAAAAGGTATTTGCCAAGAGGGATGGAAGAACCAGTGACTAACCGTTCGGCTACGATATGATGATTGGAGGTGGGACCAAAGGATTTGCCACAGAAAACAAACTTTTCAAGCCACATGTTCAGAAAAGCCACATGTTCTCTGTCACTGACGGTGCCGTCCTTCATGTGCTCAGCGATATATCCAGTCCAGCCACTCACATTTTTAGTTTTCAGACGGTGAGAAGGTTTGGTCTCATGATAGCTAAAAAGGGTATCCGAAGAAGAAATGTCCAAGCCAGTCAACAAAAGAACATCAGCCAAAGTCGGGGTCATCGGCCCATGACCAAATAAGAAGGCATTGAGTGCATCAGACCAAAAATAAGAAGCGGCTATTAAAAGAGACTCATTCCGAGACATATCAGACAAGGACAGAGTGATGCACTGGCTAATCTTATACTTCTCCCAGAAACCTCTGTTCTTGGCAGATACTCTACGATGCCAACTTCTCCACCCTTTGGCGTACCCTGTCCAAGACCTAAAGCTACCGTCCCAATCGGCCAGATTCAGAGAAGCATGCTTGAAGGGGATTCGGCCGGTTTCAAAGTTGATCATCTCAATGGGGTCAGCATCACCCATTGGTCCAAGGAAAGTGAGCCCGGTCTTATCATCAACAGGGATGGTGAGATGGGATCTAAGTTCCTGGAGAGATGGATAAATCTAAGCTTCAGGCAAAGCGGAGAAGCGGAGAACTGAAAGGGTCGAAAAAGATACCGGGGGAACTGAAGAAAGAGACACCTTCGGGGGCGCAGAAGCGGAGCGAGAACCTCCAGCAGAGCTTGAGGACGCCATGGATCAGCGAAAGATTTAAAGCTTAGGGTTCGTCGCTTGAAAGCTTGAGCTGATGAAACAGCAAGATTTTGGGAAAAGAAAGAACCAAGGCGGTTGTATTTATGGCCCCTTAGATTTGTTGAGATTCTTCGGCTGACTTCGAATCATGGAAGATAACGGATTCGAGGAAATTTCGGAGCAAAAGATTATTTACTCCGAAACTGGGGGGCATGTGTTGACACCGTTTTTTGGAAAAAAACAGGTCAAAAGGGATAAGGAGAAACTGCCGATGAGAAACAGAGTGCAATCGGCCGATGGAAAAGGAAGGGGGATGGTCAACAGGATTCGCCGATGGTCAAGGAAGTTCGAATCTGTCAATAGGCTAGCGGGTCAAAGCGATCGGCCGATGGTAAACCCAGAGGATCGGCCGATGGAGAGAGAGAAGGCGGTGATCAAAGAGATACGCCAGAAGGAAAGCATGATGGAGGTGGGTCAATCCACGATTGGCAACGGGTCAAAGAGTCAGTTTTAGGAAGTTTCGACTCCTGCGAGAGTCCTTTTTCTATTTTTAGAAGTTTTCGTTTTTCTTTAGATACATGTAAACAGTGCCGTGATCGGCTAGGAGTCGGGTTGTCCTCAGGACATAAATAGCGACCCTGCGTGGTCGGGGAAAAGTGTACACACCAATATCAAACAAACCGCCTCCGGGCAAACCCTTTACTTTACAGCATCTACTTTACAGCATCTACCTTTACAGCATCTACTTTTCGGCGACTTCGCCATTGCGATTTTCTATTTTCTACAACGTCGTGCTTCGAGTTCGTCGGGCTGCATCAACTGACCTCCGGCAAGCTTGTGAGTACCATTTTACCGAATAATCCTAGGCCATCGGTTCTCTAGCCGATCCCTAATATTTTCCATTGTCAATCAACAGGTCAGATTGGCTGGCACGCCTCGCTACAGACCGGGGAGTTACGTGTGCTGCGCGCGGAGGTGACGTCCCATTTTCGCGTCAACAAAGCTGATTGCAGAATATGTATGAGTGTGAACTGAACCAAATTATTGGTTTACCAATCTACATCTTATCTTACGTAGTTCATTAGGTATGATTATTTGTCTCATGGGTAGGTATATCTCTGCTTACCTGATTTACCATTTGTTCCCTGCCTACATAGGTTAATTGACAAATTGCATGGAACCTGTATACCAAAGCATATTAAGACATGTCCCTGCGTGTTTGCAATTCACATTTTGCTCTCAATTTTTCTGGTGCTCTCTTAGTTTAAACATACAGGAACTATTCGGAGAGAAGAGAAGAATGAATTAAGGCTTTTCAGTGCCCCAACAACAATGATAAAATCATGTTTTCTATCCTTCACAAACCATACAAATTAAACCTACCATAAAAGCATTCTGTGACCGACGACGCGTGTAGGACCGAGGAGGAGCACGCGCGTGGGGGAGGAGGATTGATCCGGAGGAGCTCAGCCGTTGGATGTGAGTGAGTGAGTAAGAGAAAGGTGGTAGCATCAGTTAGGTTCATTGGATTCAAAATAGTTCGTTTGCTGTGTACATTTTGTTGGGTGCACTTAGGTATAAAAATGACTGTTGGGATGTTGAGTTGTGTAGCTTTAGCAAAGAATTGAACTGGTGAGTTATACAGTGGTAGTGATTAATTAATGATGACACCACTTGCATACTCATTGCATCGTAACCATGATGATTTTGCCAGCAACAGTTGTGTGATTTTGATAGGCAGCTGCTATGATTTGTTCTTTCCTGAAAAAATGAGTTGGTTTTTTCACTGCTGTTGAATTTGGGTCTTTCTCTTTAATAATGTGGTTTGAATTTGTTGTGCAGTTTAATTGACATGGTTTCAGAATTAAACAATAGCAATTGCAATTCTTGAGCAGCAAGAGATGTTTCGGGAGTTCTCACCATATCAATTGTAGAACATGAAAGCAGGGTTTTTCAATTTGCTTTCATTCGGTTGTGCTGTGATTTCAGTTAACAAGTTAATGGTTTGACTGTTCCAGCTCCCATCACCTGACTTCCTGCTTTTCTTTGTCTGCAAACAGAATGTTAGAAAAGAGTGTGTATTCAGATGATCGATATTTTTTTATTTGTTTATGTAGGCGGAGCACAAAAAAGTGCATGAGACCATCCACACTCGTCATCCTTTGTATCCTCCTTCAAAACGGAATATTCATGTCTGGTCATCAAAATTCTCTCATTTATACAACTTTCTTCCGCACTTGTCATCCTTTATATTTCTCCTCCATACCATCCAAGGCGTGGTGGGACCCACCCATCACTCTCTCTCTCTCCTTTTTTACCTCCCCCATCCTCCCTCTCTCCCCAATCTCCATTCCCTTCCTCTGCTCCCCTCCCCCATATCCACACGCCGGCGGCCGTCATGTCACACCCTAAAATTTCCCAATTTCAGGATGTGAATAGAAAGAATAATTAAATAACGATTTTCTCATAATTTTAAAACTTTTCCAACATTTATTTTCTTTACAGGAAATATAGTGTAGGAAAAATCCTTGTTTGATTTTCTGAATCAAATAAAAAGTTGTGAGTGTTGCATTCATGCCGATGCATCTTGGTGCTTCTTGAGTGCAAATGGTTTCAAAAATGCGTTTAGGTGCTGTCCAAATCCTTCCGAGAATTTTCCGGATTTTTCTGTAATTTATTCTCATTTTTCCTTGAGCTTATTCTATTTATTAGAATGCTCTAAAATCTTTTTCATGAGCACCAAATACTTTATTTGGATTGTTCGTGTCCCAATCTGTCTCTGGGAATTTTCCTGGAATTTTTGGGATTTTCTGAGTATTTTTCGTGCCTTTAAAACAATTTCTAGATTTTTCTAGAATTGTTTTCGCATTAAAAATAAATTCAGAAAAAAAACCTATCCTTTCCTACCGGGCCGAGCCCGAAGGCCCGACCCGCTCCCGCATCCCGCCGACCCGCTCCAGCCCGCCAGGCCCGGCGAGGCCCATCCGGCCACCACAGCCATGGCCGCCGCCGCCCAGGTGTCCTTGGCGTGCGCGTCAAGCTGCAGGGGAGCCCTACGCCCCTATAAAGGCCGCGCGGCCGAGCCTCCCGCGCGCCTCGCCCCTGAGCTCAGCCAGCCCCGCCGCCCTGCATCGCTTCGCGCCGCCGTGAATCGCGCCGAGCCGAGCGCCGCCGCCAGCTCCTCACCGCCGATTCGCTGCCTGAGGGCGCACCCGGAGCAAACTGACCCCACCATGAGCATCCATGCGCCGAGCCAGAGCTTCGCCGATGGTTTCCGTCACCGGAAGTTCACTAGAGCGCCGCCGTCCTTGAAGACCAGAGTCGGCCGCCCAAGCTCCGCCCGCCGTCGTCTTCCGCCGAGGGTGAGCAACTACACGAGTCCTCCCCCCTCTCCTCTTCCCGATCCGCGCCTTACCCGAGCCCCAAACCGCCTGGTCCCCCGGCGATTTGGTCAGTCAGACCCGCCGTGCGCCTCTGTCCTGAGGAGGAAGAGGACCTCCTCGTTTTTCAGTTAGGCCCCTGTAGTTCCTTTTTATCCTGTTGCGTTTTCTTGTGTCTTGTAGCTTTCGCAGAAGACCCCCTGAACAGTTTAGATTCCCTAGATCCGATCCAATCTGAAGTCTTCGCTTGAAAGCCCTCAGGTTTATATGCATAATTATATGTATGCCCTCAGTTTCTCGCAGTTATGCCCCTGGAAGTTTCTAATCTTTACCAGCAAGTCCCTAGATCTTTGATAAGCCATATCTTGCATGTTTTACCTGCGTTTTAATCCGTAAAAGTTGCGTTAGGTTCGTAATAATGCAAAGTACATGTTAGTGGTGTGTTTTCATCATGTTTGTTTTCTAAAAATTAATTTAATATTAATTTTGTTAATCTCTTTTAAGCATGCCTTTTCTAAATAAAAGATACATAGTGCTATACACCGTATTTCATAATCAATATTAATTTGATTAATTTTTATTTCACATGCTTTTGTAAATAAAATCTAATTAGATCTTTATCTCGATTTTTTATAAACAAATATTAATTTATTTAATAGTTAATTAATCTTTTCTAATTAAAAGTTGATTAGGCTTTTACTCCGGTTTTATAAATAAGTGTTAATTTGATTAATACCAATGTAATGATGTTTTCAATAATAACATGATCCACACAAATTATAAAGTTACGTTTAGATGATTCATATAGTTTACCTTTTCTAAGCTAAATGTTTAATTGGTATAATCTATACATGAATCTTTATAAATAAAATTTGATTAGGTTCCTTACTTCGATCTTTACAAATAAAATACAATATTGCATTAATGTCAACATAGGGTATTTTATTTCTGAAATATCCTTTACATTTGTTTTGTTAATTAAAATAAACCCAGCTCGCATAGTCTTTTATGTTCACATATGCAAATCGTTCGATAGACGTTTTTTATCAAGCTCTATCTCAGTGTGATCTTTCCGGTCCTTGCTCAACCTTTCGCAGCCATCTCTTTACAGCTAACCAAGTCTTTCCCTTCCAAGCACGTTTTGTGTGCTTTAGGTGATCATTAGAATCGAGCCTATCCTTTAATGTGTTCTTTTAAAGTTTTTCTTTTGAGTGGTGCATTGTTCTTAGTTTGCTTGTTTGTTTGCTTTGTGTATGCTTGTGCTCGATGAGTGATGATGCGAGTAGAATGAACGTGGTTCGAGAGCTTTGGAGAGCATGAAGATGAAGAATTCTGAGCAACAATACTACTTTGGTTAAAGGCAAGTGTGTCCTTGTTCTTTTGTCCCAATAACTATATTTAATCACTATTGCATATGCCTTGCATTAATTTGATGGGTTCCTACTAAGGATGATGACTAGTATTCTTTTTACCATTGCCTTGTATAGCCAGGTTGTTTAATTAATTTGATGGTAGATGATGCTTAGCTTGCTCAACTGGGTTGGTAATAATCAACATGGTTACTTTTACTCTATGTTCCAATGCTATATCTCTGTTTAATACAAGATCACAATACTTAATCGGAACATGGAGCGACCACCCAGGAAAACCGTACAACCACAAGACATATGGCTCTGTCTTGGCTGAATAATTAGAGACTTTGATGTTGTAGCAACCTTACCTGAAAGGGGCCAGTGGGGAGGCGTTGTCAGAGTATAGACCTGCTCTAGCGGGGAGTTGGGTTTGTTTATTTATGGTGGGGTATTGACCCGCTAGGGAGCTTTATGCCCTGCTTCGTCCTGAAACCTAGTGGGTTGCTATACATTAGGGAATCTTTGTAAAGGCGTCGTAGCGTCCCTATGCAATCACACCTCGGTAGTGTGGTATGGTGCCTTGCAAATACCGCATGGTTGGGTCCAAAAATCTTCGGAGTTTTTACGCGACTTGTGGTGAAAGTGTACAACCTCTACAGAGTGTAAAACTAATCGATTAGCCGTGCTCATGGTCAAGAGCGGCCTGGACCCTCACATGATAATTGAACTTGAAGATGGACTTAAATCGTGCTCTCTGGTTATGCTTGCCATATTCTTATGGTGCATCTTACCTTATGCTTAATGTGGGTTGGTATAAACTTATACTTTATTAGTAATCAGGTGCTAATAAAATTTGACCAACTAAAATGCTAAATGCTTAAAGCCCAGTCCACTATAAAGCCTTTGCATTCATACTTTCCCCACACTTGCTGAGTACGACAAGTGCTCACCCTTCCTATAAATAATGTTGCTCAGAAAGAGGAAGCTGCTATGAAGATGTTGCTGGTGCTAGGCGTACGCAACCCCCAGTCGACTGCCTGTGATGTTTGGAGCCTTCATTTCCAGGATTAAGCGTAATACTCTGATAATCTTTCTCTTTCTTTACGTGATAATGTTTCTGTATACACTTATATGTCACTATATGTATGGAACTTGATCCTGGCATGCATATAGGTTTGCACTTGGTTTTCTTTGGAAAAACAGGTGTGACACGCCACACCCCACCTGGCCGCGCCCTCCGCCGACCTTGCCCTACGGCAGCAGACGAAGCCCACCCTGCCTCACGCTGGCAGCGGCGGCCCACCCTTCCTCACGCCGGCAGCGGCGGCCCACCCTTCCTCCCCCGCCGGCCACGACGCCTCGGCACCCCCGCACCCAGAGGGAGGCCGGCCACGGCAATGGCGAGCTCCCACAGCGACAAGATGGGGAAGTGATCTAGTGGCGGAGAGATCCGGCCACGCGGAGCCGGGCAAGCCCCTCCTCGCCAATGCGGGCCGCCACGGCTGATGCGGCGGCGGGACGATGCGGCATGGAGGAGCGCGGGGTGAGGTCAAGGTCGCGGCTCCCTCCCAACCTCTAGTCCTCCTCAGCCTCATCCGCTCCGCCCGCGTACCTCGTCCGTTCCGCCGCCGTCTCGCCGTCGTCGACCTCTGCTCTCCTCCCCCTTTCTCTCATGGTGGGCTCGCGGCACAGGATCCGGCCTCTTCTGCCCTCGAGCTCAGCCAGCAAGGGAGGGTGGCCCCTTGAGCTCGTCGTGGCGGCGGCGCAGGAGCAAGTGCAGGAGCGGCGGCGGCGCAGGAGCTCCGGCTTCCGAGCACGGGCGCGACCACGTGAGGTCGTTGGGGGTAGCGGCACGTGGTGGGGCTGGCGCAGACTAGCGTTGGCCTGGATCGATGCCGAATCTGAAGGGAATGGGAGGGCCTCGCCATTTTGCCGGTCTCCTCCAGGAGACCGCTGCAGCCCATTTTCCTTAACCCCCCCCCCCCCACCCCCAGGAGGCGATGGTGATTTTTTACAGGTAATGGTGTGGATGGTCTGATACATGATAGATTTCTTGTACAAAAGTAGATGCCACTAGCTTTGTATCTTCTCTGTGTATAATATATTGTTCTTGTTGCAATATTCTGTCTCAAAATAAAGCTTTTTGGATGACGAAGTTCTATTTTTTCGAATGTATATTCTGATTCTAGATTGTCGTCAAAAAATCTGTGATAGTAACGAGATCCTCAAACATATTGTTCCAGACATAATGACAAGCCACCTCCTAACCTTATATTTGACATCTATGATGCAGGTAACTCTCCTGTTCCGCTGTGCTAGCAAGCTTCTCAGTTTGATCTTGGAAGCAACTGAGTTTGGAATAGATGACATTAATTCTTTGAATCGCTGGGGGCTCCTATCTGGCTTCTGTGTGCCAGATAGCGAGATGGATTAGACCCACTAAGGCCCATGAAGGTCTCCTTCCAACTCCTTCTACCTCGCGGCTCCTTCTTGCACCCCCACCTCCTCCACCGCCACCCGGCCAGCCGGCGGCTGCCGCGCCGGCACCCCAACTGCCCACCAACCGCCGGCACCCAGCTACCACACCCTTCCTAACCTAGCGGCCTTCCTCACCCCCACCGCCGGTCGCCGACCCTGGCCGGCCGACGGCGCTACCGCGCCGCAGCGCCTCCGCCACCAGCAGAACCGTTGTCACCGCCGGTCCTCCGCTCCCCCCCACCACACCATTTATAAGGTTGGTGAACAATGGAGCTCCCCGAAACCCTAAAGGTACGAATCCTCGAAAGCCAAATCCTAACTCTGACGCCTCGACCATCGCCCACCTCCCACCCCTCCGGCGCTACGAGCTCCCACAGCGTCGGCGCAACGGAGCTCCCGCGGGAGATGACCAGAGGACGAAGAACATGAAGGAGAAGAAAGATAGACGACCTACAACTCTTGCACCAATCTTAAAGCATTGTGTCCCAAGTTATCGGGCTTCCGGAAGCCGGATAGGTTTTCCGGCTCACACTATCCTTTTGGAAATTAGATTTTTTTATTAGGGGCTTTTAGAAAATATAGATGGCTAGACATATTTGATCCATCAGCGGCCCAAAAGGCCCAGAACAGCCCGAAAAGCTCAATCTTAATCTTCGATACTCTTTCTTCGGACGCGAGGCATGTTTTCCTTTTTTTTTTATCAGAACGTTTTTCTTGTGCAGACCGGGCCTGGAAAAATGATTATCGACGTACTGTCGGCAAGATAGATGTGGATGCAAGCTTGCTTTTCCCAATGACTAGCAAACATACATATAGTATAGTATGTATTGCAATATGTGATCAGAAATATCATATTGAGTACAAAAATATACACGTTTTCATAAAGGTACAATCATCATTAAAAAAAGTACAATATATTAAAATTTTGAATGTGTAACAGTTGTGTCCGTCTCTTGAGCCCGCAAAGCTCATCCCGCCTCCTTCGGGTGCGGCAAGGCATCACTTTAGTGATGGTTAGCAAATCAATAAATCATCACCGAAAGCCCATAAATGGTCCACGACGCACGTTGTCATCATCCTCTTCACAAAATATCCATGACCTATCTTATTCTACCTCCAGTCCTGTCACTCCCGTGCCGCCCACCTAACCCATCTCTGGCAGCTCCGTCGGGGAGTTCGTGGTGAGTTGGTGACTCCCCTGCCTCCTCCATCGCTCACCAAATGTCTGATGTCTCCCACCGCCTCGCTGCCCCGCCTACAACCCGTCCTCTCTATCGGTCCGCCAACGTTCAAGGCCCCCCCTACAGCCGGAGAACATTGGAGACCCAAACCCCAAAGCTTCCAACTCGAACCCTAACCCTAACAGCGGCTTTAACAAATTATGGTATTTCTGGTAAAATGCAGTCGTACCTTAAACATAGAAGCAAACAAGCATTACAAGGACAATAAGTTGAATTATATGTTGATATGATAATATTTAAAGGATGTCTTCTTCTCACGGGAGCATTTCAAGGGGCTCTGACACCTGAGTTTGCCACACGATCCATTTCAGTAGCTACAGTGATCAATTCTCTACAATTTCATAGCAAAATAAATTTGAATCATAACCAAACAGAAATTTCATAACTGCCACATAATCTAATAGATGTAGATGACATGATATAGTTAGGACATTAATATATAGAAACAAATATTCTGAGAAGGAAACCTAAATAACACCTGACTCCCTTGGAAAGAACAACGGCAAACTATTGATAAACACCATGTTTGGACCATTCATAACAGTGATGCTTCAGTGCATTCCAGCTGCAAAATAATCCTTCCATTTGTTCATGAACTGAACATTCTCGCAAAAATGTGAGAACTCAAAGGCAATGATTTAAATACAATTTATCCCTGCAATTCGTGCACATATTAACCAGTTAGTGCCAAAGTTTCTGCCTATTTTCATCTACCAGGCAAGGCATTTCAACAAATAGATCCTATGAAGTGGCAAGAGAACAATAATGGTACAAGATTGGAATGGAGCTCTTACCCAGCAAAATCACAGTTGATTGGGGACAAAGGTCGTCATGGTTGTTGGAGACGTAGGGCGTGGTCACAGCCTCACCGGCCGCGGGGAAGGAAGCTGTTGACGTCAAGCAGGAGGTTTTTGTATGGCTGCAGGTGGTTGCCATATCACGCCTCCTTCACGGTCGGTTGCCATCGGGCACAGCTGGAGCTGATCCATGAATCCATCGTCGTCGCGGTGGAGTAGCACCTCGCCACCCAGTGAGCCCCGCATCATGGCAATTCCTGTTTGGTTTGTAGTCGCGCCTCCACGACCGGTGAGCTGTGAGCACGCCGAAGCTTAGCCTTGCCGGCCGCCGCGTCCTGTCCAGCGCGGTTGTTGAGCGCACAGCCGAGTAGCTGTCGCAACTGTCGCTCCTGGTTGGTCGCCGTCTCCTCTCCTCCACGGATGGGGTGCGCACCGCTCATGCTCAGCGGAAGCAACTGCTCTTGATGTTGCCGTGCGCCAGCTTGGGCATCCCGCTGCCCCTGCGGCCGGAGTGGTGGATGTCAGCCCACGCGCGGCGTCGGACGCGATGCGCAGTCAGCGTCATCGTGCACAGCACCACTCCGGCCTGAGTTTGTAGCTGAAGGCGCCCAGGAGCAGAGGCTCGATCGCTTCGCGCCGGCCGTCGCCGCCGACGCGGCTGCGTGGCAACCAGGCGGGCCACCACCTCCTCAAGTCCGACGATGTGTGCCACTTCGGCGTTCGCGCGCGCCCGCTCCACCCGGAGGCGCCGCTCAAGCCCGGGAAGCTCTACTTCCTCGTTGAGCTCCCCCATCTGGCATTCTCCTCCTCCGACGCCCAGCGGACGTGGTCCAACGCCCTCACGTACGGCGGTAGGGCCGTGGCAGCGTCATCAGCGACGACCAGTGCCGGGAGCGGCTGGAGAGCCTGATGTTGGCACGACGGTCGGCGTCGGACGTGGCGTCGTCGGTGGTGCTGGCGGCGGCGTCGCCATCCGTGGAGACCGCCGCCGGGCCGGATGGCGGTGCAGTGCGGCTCCGGGTGCGGCTACCCGAGTGTTACGATCCGAAGGGAGGTAGGTCGCCGGCGTTGCGCATGACAAGGGAGAACGGCAGCGCCGCCTAGAGAAGAGCACGGGAGGAGGAAGAAAGAGAGGAACAGGATAGGATTAGGTTTAGTTTGTTGCATTCGCTGACCTCCCAACAGCGAGTACTTAGTATAGTTTCAATGGGCCACAGCCCAGTATAGTGCCGCGGCACACAGGCCGTCTTACGCAAGTCACTCAGAGCATCTTGTAGTTGGTCGTCGCGGCCGGGCCGATGACGGGCCGTGACATGCCCCCCTCCTTAAGCAGCGGCGCGCCCTCGAGCCGATGAAAAGGATCCAGGACGCCGAGTTCACAGTGTGTTTGCATTCATCCAGATCGCCCATTCAGATGGCCAGTCATCCCACTGAATCAAAGCAAACGGAATGATCGAGTTACCAATCTTGCACAGTTTAGTGTCACATACCTGGTAAGATGAGGTTGCTGCCTCCAATGCTAGCACAGAGAGATGTTCATCAGCAGCAGGTTGAACATGTGCAGGCAAAGCCTTCTTCAGGAGAGAAACATGGAACACTGGGTGCACTTTACTTGTTGCTGGCAGTTGCAATTTATATGCCACCTTTCCTATTCTTTGCAGCACCAGATAAGGCCCAAAGTACTTGAAGCTCAATTTCTGATTGGTTCTGTGCTGTACTGATTGCTGTATGTATGGCTGAAGTTTCACAAACACCCAGTCACCAATATTAAACTCTCTTTCTTGCCTGTGACTGTCTTGCTGCAATTTCATTCTGGACTGGGCCCTACCCAAGTTTTCTTGGATGAGTTCTGTCATGGAGGATCGCTCATTGAGCCATTCCTGCAGATCTTGGACTTGACAAGCATCACTAGGTACAATACCAAAATGACATGGGGCATGGCCATACAGAACCTCAAAGGGGGATTTGCCTAATGCAGAGTGATGAGTGGTGTTGTACCAGTATTCAGCCAGAGATAACCATTGAAACCATTTCGCAGGACAAGCTTGCACAAAGCATCGTAAATATGTTTCTAAGCGTTGATTTAGTCTCTCGGTCTGACCATTAGTCTGAGGGTGATGTGCAGTGCTCATGTTCAGGGTAGTGTCAGTTAATTTGAACAGTTCCTTCCAAAGGTTTCTAGTGAAAACTTTATCCCTGTCTGAAATGATGATTTTGGGCATGCCATGTAATTTATAGACTTGGTTCAGATATGCTTGTGCAACCGTAAGAGTGGTATATGGATGAGTCAATAGAATAAAGTGAGCATACTTGGTGAATTTATCTACTACTACCAAGATTGTGTCATGGTTTTTTGACTTGGGTAACCCTTCCACAAAATCCATACTAACAGTATGCCAAGATTGAGGGGGGATGGGAAGGGGTTGCAGTAAGCCAGGCAACATACAACGTTCTGATTTGGCCTGTTGACAAATGGTGCACTCAGCAATGTATTTCCTGATGTCTTCTTTCATCCCCGGCCAAGCAAACAATGCTTTCACCTTTTGGAAGGTTGCAGTGACACCTGAATGTCCTCCCAGTCCACTGGAGTGAAGTGCCAATAGTACAGCTTGATGGGCTTCAGCAAAATTTCCTAGCCATATTTTGCCCTTATATCTGATCACACCATCCACTAAGGAGTATCCCTTTTCATTTGTGCCAGCCACAGCTAACTCAGTCAACAGTTGTTTTGCCAATGGATCTTGCTGATAGCTTTCTATGACAGTTTCCAACCATTTAGGTGTACTGACTGTCATAGCATGAATTTCTGGGGTGTGCTCTTGCCTTGAGAGTGCATCAGCTGCTTTGTTCTCGAATCCTTTCTTATACATGATTTTGTATTGTAGGCCAATCAGCTTGATGAATGCCTTTTGTTGCATACCCTCCTGTAACTTTTGCTCCCCCAAGTGAACCAGACTTTTCTGATCTGTCAATATAGTAAACTCTGTGTTGCAGATAAGACTTCCATTTTGTTACTGCCATGATGAGGGCCAGACATTCCTTCTCATATGTGGAAAGTGCTTGGGCCTTGAACCCTAAGGGTTTGCTCAGATAAGCCACTGGGTGATTTTCTTGCATAAGGACGGCACCAACTCCTTTAGCAGAGGCATCAGTTTCTATAGTGAATGGCTTGGAGAAGTCTGGAAGTGCAAGAACTGGAGCTGAGATTAATGCTTGCTTGAGTGAGTCAAAGCACTGTTGATGTTCTGGAGTCCAAATATAAGACACATCCTTCTTCAATATATCAGTGTGGGTTCTGCTGATAATACCATAGTTCTTAATGAACTTTCTGTAGTATCCAGACAGGCATAGAAAACCCCTGAGAGACTTAACATTGGTTGGTACAGGCCAGGCAGCCACTGCTTGTATTTTGCTGGGATCAGTTGCAACACCTTGAGCACTAATGATGTGCCCCAAATACTCCAGTGATTGTTGAGCAAAGGAACATTTAGCTTGCTTCAGAAGAAGGTGGTTGTCCTTCAAGATGTTGAATACCTCAGTCAAGTGTTTTTTGTGTTCTTCAAGTGATTTGCTGTAAACCAAAATGTCATCCACAAAGACTAGGACTGACTTCCTAAGCAAAGGACTGAAAATTATGTTCATTGCCTCCTGGAAGGTTGCAGGTGTATTAGTTAAGCCAAAAGGCATAACTTTGAATTCCCAGTGGCCATGGTGTGTCTTGAAGGCTGTTTTGTGTTCATCTTGAGGCACCACTCTGATTTGATGATAACCTGAGCACATATCCAGTTTAGTGAACCAACAAGCTCCCTTGAGCTCATCTAGTAACTCATCTACCACAGGCAGTAGGTATTTGTTCTTGACAGAAATGGAGTTGAGATGTCTGTAATCCACACAGAAACACCATGAGCCATCTTTCTTCTTAACCAATAGGACTGGTGAGGAAAAGGGACTAGAGCTGGGTTGGATGATGCCATTTGCTAACATCTCCTTCACTTGTTTCTCAATTTCATCTTTCTGAGTGGGTGAGTATCTTTATGGCTTCACATTAACTGGTTTGACACCTGGTATCAATGGAATCTTGTGATCATAATCTCTACTTGGTGGTAGTCTTGCTAGTGGCTGAAACAGCTGCTGATGCTCTGCCACCAATTGCTGGATATGTCTTCTGGTATTGGTTGAGTAGATGGAGATATGCTCAACTCTTGTTGAATCTGCACCATGTGTGTGATAGCCCCTTTTCTCAACATTCCCTTGAGCTTGTTTCCTTTGATTGGAATGCATTTATCAGTGCAATCCTTGACTCCAGATAGAGTGATTCGTCTCTGCTTATGGGTGAATCTCATTCTTTTGCGTTTCCAATCCACCCACATGGGGCTGTGATCTTCAAGCCAATCAATACCTAAGACCATATCATAGTGATTGAGATCCAGCACTCTATCTTCGATTGTGAATGAGTGCCCTTGGGTGCACCATGTGACATTAGGCACCCTTTTGTTGCAGATTAAGGTAGTCCCATTGCCTACTACCACCGTAACAGCTTCTATTGGGTCTGTAGCATAGGCCAATTTCTACACTAACTTGGAACTGATGAAGGTGCTGGAACTGCCTGAATCAACCAGTATCAGTATCTCCTGCCCTTTGAGATTGCCTTGTAGCCTCATGGTCTTCTTCCCTTGGATACCCACTGTAGCTGACAGTGAGAGAGATAATAGCTCTTCATCACTGGATGTGTCAGTAGACAATGAATCCTCCTCTAGGCTCTCTTGTACAGCTTCTAGCAATTCCTTCATGATGTGCAAAGGGATGTGTTGTGGGCACTTGTGGCACCTATCCCATTTGTCTCCACACTTCATACATAAACCCATCTTCTTTCTCTGAGTCATCAATGCTGATAGCTTGTCATCCCTTTTAGAGTTGATAGGGTTCTTGGCTTCCACAGGTGCTGCACCCAGAACACCTGCAACAGTAGTTGTTGGATTGGTGACAACAGTTGTCTTGTCAGTATGCTTGCTGAATTGTTTTGCAGCCCTTGGCTGGTATCGCTTCTGGGACACCTCCAACATTTCTTCCTGCATAAGTGCCAGAGATAAAGCGGCATCAACTGTTCTTGGAGTATGTAATCTTATAGCATTACCAATGTTATAGTTTAACCCATCCAAAAATTTTTGCACAAAGAAAACCTCATCTAGGTCTCTATTATGCACTAAGACTCGATGTTTTGCCTCATCAAATCTATTGGCATACTCTAGAACATCACCTATTTGTCTAATATGCAAAATGTCACGCATGTGATTCTGATAAAGCTCCCTACCAAATTTTTGCTCTACAGCCACACACAATTCAGCCCAAGTATCAACTGTGTGTTGAGCTTCATATGCTTGCAGCCATCTACTAGCATTTCCTCTAAAGTTAAGAATAGCAAAGGAGGCCCACACATGAGGAGGTACTCCATACATGGAAAAATACTTCTCAGCCTTATCTTTCCAAATCCTAGGATCATCACCATTAAACTTGGGGAACTCAGTTTTAGGTAATCTAAATTCCTTAGGAGTGCAATCATGGTAAGTTTTCCTATCACCAGAGTCATGAGTTTTAGTGTTTGCAGGAATGCTCACCCTTGACCAGGGTGGAACCAGGTGCTGATGACCCTGGATCGACACCCTGGTGCACAATGTCTTTGCCGTGGCCGATTGCCCGTCCCTCTTCCTCGCGCGGCGGGACCACAGGCGGGGCTTGAAGAAGGTGGCCTCCAACGCCTGGATGCGCGATGTGAGATCGTCAATCGACGCTTGTAGATCTACAGCCGTCCTTGACGTGGTGTGCTTCCACTACCAGCTCCTTGAGATGCTGAGTCCCCTTGATTTGCTCAACTCTGATTGTCTTCACATCCTTTGCTAGCTGCTTCAATTGCTCCTCCACGGTCGCCATGCGGTAGGTCAGGGTTGGTGGTTTGGGTTTGGGTTGCTTCTTGGGTGTTTTGGTTTGGGTTTCCTTCTGGGATTGGTACTGATTGTAAGCTTGGGCTATGGCTTGAGCAAATGGGGGTGAGGCTGGTGGTGGGTGGGATGTTTGGGTTAGCAAGGGGCGTGGTGGCAGCGGTGGCGGCCGTGGTGTTCCTTGGTGTCCCTCCGCGGTGGCGGCGATAGAGTTGGTGGATGAGTTTGGAAGCAGCTTTTGGAGGCGGGTGTTCGGCGGAGGTGCCAGGATTGCGGTGGGTGTGGTGGGTCTGAGGTTGGTCGGGGACGGAGGTGGCGGCGGGTAGATGTTCAGATCGAGCACCGCCCGGTATGGCACAGTGACGGCTCTAATACCAAATGTTATGATCCGAAGGGAGGTAGGTCGCCAGTGTTGCGCACGGCAAGGGGAGAACGGCGACGCCGCCTCGGAGAAGAGCACGGGAGGAGGAAGAAAGAGAGGAACATGATAGGATTAGGTTTAGTTTGTTGCATTCGCTGACCTCCCAACCACCCACACAGTGAGTACTTAGTACAGTTTCGATGGGCCACGGCCCAGTACAGTGCTGCGGCACGCAGGCCGTCTTACGCCAGTCACTCAGATCATCTTGTAGTTGGTCGTCACGGCTGGGCCGATGACGGGCCGTGACACCGAGGCAGACATCCAGTGGCTCGTCAAGGGCAGCCTTGACACTGCTGAGCGGATCGTGCAGCTCAATTTTGCCAGGGACCAGCGTCGCCACCGCTCCGCACCCGGCACGCCGCTCTTCGTGCTGGTCACCGACACCATCATGCCCGCACCGCGGCCATCACCTCGAGCTCGCGCAAGAAGGAGGACAATAAAGCCGCGGTCACTGCCAAAAAAGAGGTGCGTCCGCCGTTAGGCCGCCGGCGAGGAGGTGGTGGAGGGGGAGGGACAGAGGAGGAGGATCACTTTGCGGGGCGGCGGCTCGCTGGCTGGTTGGAAGGGAAACGACGACGGGAAGGGATTTTTTTCGATGCGATACAGGGAAGGGAAACTTGGGTGGACCCAGCGGGTACATGGTGTGGGTATGCGCGCGGTGGGTAACAAAATAATTAGCTTTTTCGCAGAAACGATCTCCCAAATTGCGATTTTATGGGTCTTTCACCCTATCCACTCTCCCAATTACCTGACAGGTGGGTCCGGTGTGAGGGGTAAGGTGGGTCCGAATTAGGTGAGAAAAGTTTTTAAAAACTCGCTTTTTATAGTGTAATATAGATAGATGATGTCACAGGTCTTTTTTGCGTGGTCCTTATTACATCTCTCCTCCTGAGATGGGCACGAATATGAGGCCAGTCTCAGTGGCAGTGTTATGGGCACACTTACCAAGTCCGCCACATCAGTTTTTCAGCATGATAACCCTGTCACTCTCAATGCACGGGGTTATGGGCACGGTTTCATTGATAGAATGTAGCATTTAAATCTTGCATGTGTTGTGATCAAATGCAGGGTCATGAGCTCTCAGTGGAAGGTCGTGAGTATTGATAGTTTGGTACCTTTGTCGACCTGGGGTCATCACCATGACCCTAAGATCTTCTCTTCCTTCATTTATTTGGTGTCATGTCATAAAAAAACCTATGTGTCAGTCCATTAAATGTCAATGACTCTGCCACTAAGACGGGCCTGACGCATCATGCCACGAGCCCACGACTAGGACGCTCACCAAACTGAATTGTTACTGTCATTCAATTCCAATTGATTTCGTAATCCCGGTTATTACGTGGTCCATCGATTGGGGCCGTAAAATTATACTCTGTTCTAGCATGTAACAGTGCGGTAATTAGAGCAACTCCAACAACCTCGGTAAAACATTTTGCATCGGTAAAAAAAGAAGAAACGCCAACAATTCGCGTTCCAACAGAATCGCTATTTACCTCCGCTCACAATCCCGCTCGCAATCCGCTCGCCTCCGCTCGTCATCTTTGACGAGCGATTTCACTCGCTATCTCCCTCCTGCGTGTGTTGCTGCCCTCCCGCCATCGCTCCAGGCCCGCCGTGGTGAGCTCCGACCTCCACTGCTCCCGCCACCTCCGAGCCTTCCGCCGTCGTTGGTCCGATTCGCCGCCGTGGTGAGCTCCCACTTCGATTCCTGGCGCCCATAGCACCTCCTCAAGCTCGCGCATCCATTTTGCCACTCAACTTTCTTCCTCCTCCACCGTGCAGGCCACTCGCCGGCGAGCTCCATCTGTCGTCGTTCCCCTGGCGCCCCTGCAACTATGCAGTGCCGCCTCCTTTGTGCTGCTGTTGAGCTCCCGTGGCCCCAAGGCACTGCAGCCTCGCCTCCCTGCTGCACCTCGCCATTCCCCAGGCACCACCGGCCAAGGCGCAGACGGCAGCCGGAGCAGGGGCTGGGGCGAATCCGAAGGAGGACGATGCTGCTCTACGTGGGGGAAGGTAGGAGGTGCGGCTGGAAGTGGAGGAGCAGGCGCGGCGGCGTAGAGTCCATGGGGGGGGCAGAGGTGGGGAGAGGATGTGGGGAGAAGAAGATAAAGATGACTATGACAGGTGGGGCCTAAAGACACTATAATTTATGGAGAGTCCAATTTTAAAGGGACTGTTGGTTTACCTCTCTGATTATGAAGTTTTTTATTTTTTAGCTAGCTTCTAAATCTCTAAATTTAACTAAAATTATTGCTAGTCTCTTGGAGTTGCTCTTACTCTGCATATATATACATAATACTAACTCCATTTTAGATTGTTTCCCAAATAAAACTCCATTTAAATTGTAGGTTATTTTGATTATATACTTTTTTGTTATTTGCCTACTATATAATATATATATATATACATTATATCTATATTATATCTAGATGTCTAACAAAAATTATGTATATAAAAAATTAAAATAACATGCATTTTTAAAATGATACACGTTTGGAAACGATATACGAGGCTCCAATACAGTTTCCACTAGTTTACTATTCCAGCTAATGAGGCCCATTAAGAGATATAGATATAAAGAAAATAGGGCTCATTAGCTTACTATTCCAGCCAACCTCCCACCGCACATTTTCATACTCTATTGAACAATGCTCAAACTCTAATTCAACACTAGAATCAACGCGCGGCTTTGCCGCGCTTCGGCCATTGTTGTCCACTGTGAATACTGTGAGGCTATTTTAAAGTTAAATTGGTAGCAAAGTGAATTGTATGTTTATGTATGTACTCGAAGATGCAGAAATTTAATGACAAAATAAAGATGATGTGGTCTATGATTCCTATATTTAAATTTTGGTTGAGAAATGATTGATTTAATTTGAAGAGAGATAAATCTCTTCTTGGAAAGGGCCCCCCATTCAGGATCAAAACAAAAGAAAAACTGGATCAGGGGCCTTGATGCTCTCAATTTTGCCTAATATTGTTTGCATCATCATCCACCTCTGAAGGTACCCTGCATAACAGTATTACCACTCAATGAAATTAGCTGGTGCCTTGCCTTTACATTCCCTATAGTCAGAAAAAAAAGGAAATACGATGCCTATGTCAATTATAAAAGAAGCATGATATGCATAAGTTACAACTAAGTCTCTAGTGGTGATCTTATAAACAGTTAACTATGCCAGTTTATAACTGCAACTATATCTCCTTGCACTCTGAAACTGTTTTAGAGAGAGAAAGATTTAATTCACAGTTTGTGCAAATCTGCAGTGCCTCTATTGCAATGGGCTCATGGTCTCTAATCTCAAGAATAATGTATACCTTTCAACCGTTGCAACTTGATCATGTACTAATAATTTTTTGCAAAGTTCCAGAGACTGTCTATCAACATTTGCATGGCCTCTAATCTCCAGAGCATAATAATAATATACCTTTTAGCCTTGAGCTACCTAAAATTAGGCTTGTGCTTTTTGACGAGATGAATATGCCTCCACTTGAAATATCTCAGCTTATGAATAACATATTTCAGTAGTTCAACTTTATCTGTTTTCAGTAATTGCTCACTTTTCCTCTCTATTTCAGCTAAAACTTCAGCTATACATTTGTTTTTAAAAGAAACATATGAAGGTGGTAAGCGTTTAACCATGTAAATCAATTTTAGTCCTGACGTGGGTGGCATGAAATAGAATTGTGGAGCTTGCTTGTTAGGGGCTGAATATTTTATCGAACACCTCTCAGGCAGCGATTGCATGGCGAATCAGGAGGTAAAGGCATCATGATCAACAGTTCAACATACCACCCAAAAGCCAGTGAGCCAAGCGCGGGGCAGCCAATGAATAGGATAGTGGCCTACCCCATGGTGTTCGTTTGTGTCTCGACAATTTATCGTCAGAAAATTTGTCAACCAGCTGTGAGGCTCTGAGAGGCGTATGTTACTTGCTACCTTGACATTTTGTCAAACAGTTGAGAGGCATGGGAGCTTGCAATTAATTATGCATAATATAAGAAAAAGTGGGTTGCCATGCAAGGAAATATGCACCTTTGTGCATGCGAGGTAGACGTTCTTGCAAGAATCTTGCTGAGCCAAGCTTGCTTTTGCTGTAGTAGTTGGTGGAGCTCGGCGGGTGGAGCGGCAGGCGGAAGGCGCCGTGATTGCTGGCGACGCGGAATGGAGATGAGGACAGTCGAGCAGTTTTAGCATTCGCGAGCACCACGAGGAACGAGGCAGCAGGTGCAGGGCGGCGGAGCCGCGGAGGCGAAAGGGCTCCAGCGGGTTCTAGCACCCCGGCTTCCCGGCTTTAACGGGTGAGGCCCGCGCAGACTCCGATCGTACGGCTAGCGTTGCGAGCTAGGCGGATCGAACGGCTCGCGGGTTAACGAGCGACGTGGATCCGCTGTCCGCCCCGGGAATGAACCTAGCTTTCGTCTTATAAAGATTGTGGATAGACTAATTCAACATTTCATGGTGGTCAAAAAATTTAATAACAGACTCCCGTTGATACATGATTCAACATTTTCTTATACAACTAATTCAACAATCAGCGCAACCTAATTCAACAATCCAGATAGTCTAAGTCAACATTTTACAAAGATCGAATATTAATTTATGAGAGAGTGGGGGATTGAATATATGTTTGAGAAGCGGGGGTCTGAAATTTATAAATTTGTGGAAACTCATTTAAGTCATCTATTTATTATAGCACATATCTCAAACACCGCAAGCCATACTCCCTCTGGTTTGGTAAATGAAGTCGTTTAGGACAGCGACGCGGTCTCCAAAGGACAACTTTGATTCATGACTTTTATAATAATATTTATTAAAAATTAACATATGTATATTTTTGTGGAAGTATTTTGCCAGACAAATCTATTCAAATACTTTTCATTTCCAAACTCAACGACTTAAAAGTTATTCATGTCCATTGTTTGTTTAACTCAAACTTTGTCAAAACGATCTCATCATACAAAACTATATAAGAGCTCCCCACTAAGGAGTTCTCTCAACCCTCGGCGCGCCACGTCAACATCCACTATGTCTTCTCTCAACATGCAAGGTGTCTACATCACTATCCACTAAAATCATTAATTTATTTCTTCTATCGATTTTCTACGGCTAATAGCATCCATGTATGCAATGTGTTGTTTGCAGTAGAATGTTGCGAATCAATCACTTTAGTTTCTACTTTCAAATTTTATCTTTAAAAGTTATCGAAATTCCCGCAGCAACGCGCGGGGTATCACCTAGTTTGTCAAAATTACTGAAGCTAGTAAAATCTCTCACGATATACTCCCTCCGTTTAGACCATCCACACTCGTCATCCTTTATCCCCTCCTTCAAAACAGAATATTCTTGCCTGGTCAGCGAGATTCCTACCTTTATATTCACTTCTCCTGCATTCATCATCCTTTATTTCTCTCCTTCATCCAAATTACCCACACGCGGGACCCACTCGTCATTCTCCACCCTCCTTTCCCCCACCGGCCCCCTCCCACCCGCACCCGTTCCCCCCTTTCTCTCTCTCTCCCGCAATCCCACCCCGGCGCATCGAGGTCTCCGCGGTTTCTCCGCCGCGGTGCGGGATGGGGCTCGGGGCCGGCGAGCCCGGCCGCCCCCAGATCCCAGCTCCGGCGAGCCCGCTCCCGCCTCCGGCGCGCATCCCCTCCCTTCGGTGCGCATCCCCTCCCTCCGGCGCGGATCCCCTGCTCGCGACTCCATGGCCGGCCGGAGGCGGGGCTGCGGCGCGGCGGCGGGGGAGACGGGGCAGGCAGGCAGGGCGGCCCCTCGAGTCGAGCTCCTCCCCACGCACCGACGCCATGGCCGGCAGGGTCGCAGGGAGATCCGAGCACGGCCCCATGGCCGGCAGGGTCGCAGGGAGGCCGAGGCCCGCGGTGGGTGTGGAGGTCTCGGCGGAGGAGCAAGGCAAGGAGGGCGGCGGCTCGACGACAACGGCGACCCCTCCTCCTCGAGCACCGGCGGCTCGAGCTGGGGACGGGCGGATCGGTGGCCATGGCGCCGGCGTGGATCCCCTCTGGTGGCAAAAGTCGACACTAACGGTCGCACCAAAGTCCACTCTGGTGGCACAAGTCGACGCTAACGGTCGCAACCTCAAGTCCACTTCGGTGGCACAAGTCGACGCTAACGGTCGCACCCAAGCCCACTCCGGTGGCACAAGTCGACTTCAGTAGTCGCAATCTCAAGTCAACATTGGCCGCAATCTTAAGCCCGCTTCGGCGGCAAAACTACTCATTTTCTCTGATTTTTATTCGATTTTACCTTCCGGAAGTGCTTTTCGTTTTTTGCATCTTAAGTCCACCCCGCGTGGCACAAAGTCGGCTACTGTAGTCGCAACTAAAGTCCGCTCCACGCGGCAATCTAAAGTCGACTTCTAAAGTCGCATATCAAAGTCCACTCCACGCGGCAATCTAAAGTCGACTTCGAAAGTCGCATATCAAAGTCTGCTCCGCGCGGCAACTAAAGTCGACTTTGGTTTTCAAGTTGCATCTCAAAGTCCGCTCCGCGCGGCACAAAGTCGACTTCGGTTTTCAAGTCGCATTCTAAAGTCCGCTCTGCCGGCATCTAAAGTCGACTTCGGTCGCATCTAAAGTCCGCTCTGACGGCACGGCTACTTCTCAAGCTCCACGGCTCGATGCCAAATTACTACTCGAAAACTCTCCAGCTCGGGGGCTGCATTCAAACTACTACTCGAGAATAACTCTAGTAGACTTCACTCGCTCTCAAGCTCGAGGACTCTACAACAACAACTACTCGACGTGGCTCATACGACTCTCTAATCTCGGGGGCTGACGCTGCAAGAGTACTCGGACGATGGCTTTCACGAACACTGAAGAACCTTGGATTGATTACCTAATCATTTCAAGGCTTGGGGGCTGCTATACTACACCCATCATTAAAATTTTCAAGACAGAAGATGCAGAATCAGGATTGATCCTCAGCTAGAGTCTGCGACTCAACCTAAGACTCGGGGGCTACTCCATATGGAGTGCGATTTTGCAATCGCACTTCCATATAATCGCAACTTCAAGACTGATGAGCTGGACCACCTTCCAGCCTCATGGCAGTTCAAGTACTATTGAAGACTTCTCCAAGCAGTACTCGAGGACGCTCAAGAACTACTCGAAAAGGCTTCAAAACTACTCGAACTACTACTCTCGACTACAACATGCTCGGGGGCTTGTCGGGCATACACCCCGGGTACTCATACAAGGAAGGATGAAGACGGACTCCTACTAGAATTCCACTGTGTTGACGGTGTATATGCGTATCAAACTTCGATTGACTTGCAAGCGGACAAGTCCTCCGTCGTAGTCAAGGGACCCTTCTTCCCTCAAGTGTGAACCCAAGGTATCGAATCCGTGGAACAAATGTGTGATGCAAGAATCAATCTAATAAAGCCAAGAACACTTAGATCTTTAAAGGGGAATCTTATGCATCTAATCTAAGAACATCATGAAAATGAATCTAATCTATGAAAGCCGGAGGTAGCGAGAGGTAGAGAGGGATAGATAAACCAATCTAGAGAGATTGGATCAAGCCTTTGTTGTAGTTCCGAGCAAAGAAGAAATAGCCAAGTTGAATCTCATAAAAAGCGTCTTTAAATCACGATTTCTCGTCCGACTCCGAAAACGTCCGCCTTTTGGAGCCACCGTTCTATCACAACGCACCCCTATTCATGCGGGTTAGTCTAGGGCGAGTCCAATGGACAAGTTGAAATCTCCCGGAAGGTCAGGCATGCACCTCTAGCCACCACGGCTACAAGAACACCCTCTATGATCTATCTCGAGAATAGATCTTAAAGTAAGAAAAGCCGATTGAAATCAAAATCGCAGGAGAAACACTCGATCGCTAGAAATCGGATTGCAACTTGATAATTCAACATAATACATGATACATGAACAAGATCACCACCGGGATCCTACCTTGATCTTGCTTCTAGCTCCTGGAACTCCGACGTGCTCTTCCTTGCAAGGTTCTGAAAGGACCTTGATGTCGCCTAGAGGGGGGTGAATAGGCATGACGACCAAATTAAACTCTTCTTCCCCGATCACTTGAGCTGACAGTGTTCCACCGGTCAGACCGGTGGTGATGACCGGTCAGACCGGTCAAGCACTGGACTTCACAGGAGGCACCGGTCAGACCGGTGCACCTCACCGGTCAGACCGGTGTAGCACAGAGCACCTGCAAAAACAACTTCAAGCACCTCTTGACTTCTAGCACGAACCAAACTTGGTGAGTGGCCTTTGTAGATGATCACAAGCAAGGTAATGAGCCCTGCACACACAAGTAGCACACCCAAGTAGATCGAAGCGGAAGCAAAATAAATATGCTAGAAAAACAACTTAGAGAGTCAAACCACACGAAGAAGCAAAGGATTTGTTTCCCGAAGTTCACCACCCACTAAGGAATGGCTACGTCTCCGTTGAGGAGCTTGTAAGGGACAATTCCCACAACAAGCCGGGTCTCTTTCAACCACTTTCCTCCTTTCCACTAAGGGGATCTTTTCCACGAAGAGACAAGATCGCAGCCCTTACAAACTTCCCGCTGCTCACCACAACGTTGGGACCTAGCCGGCGACGCCTAGCCGTCTAGGAGGCAAACCTCCAAGAGTAACAAACGCTTCAAAGCTTGTAGACGCGAAACCAAAGTGCTCAAGCTATGGAAATGCTCTTGTTAGCTCACAAGGTCGCTCTTGAGCTCACTCTCTCAACCCAACACCAAGGATATGGCTTGAATCCACAAATCTCACAAAGAGAGGGTTGGGGAGAGCCACTAAGGCTTAGAGCTTGTTAGGAAAGGCTTGGGACCTCAGCAATGTCACTAGAAACAGCAAGCTTCAACTGAAGAAGGCTTGGGGTATTTATACCCCTCAAAGGAGAAAACTAGCCGTTAGTCCACGGGCGGCACCGGTCAGACCGGTGCTCCACACCGGTCAGACCGGTGTTCGAAAAACTAGCCGTTGGGGCTAGCGGCACCGGTCAGACCGGTGCCCCTGACCGGTCAGACCGGTCAGGCCCGAGACACCCCCAAAACCCTTTCTATGATACTAACACTTCACCAAAGAGATGAAGTGGCTCAAGTTAGGTTAGGAGGGTTTGTTAGCACACTCTAAGGCTAGATCTCACTTAGGTCAACTAATGAGCACTTTGACTTGGTCAACTCGCTAAGTTGTATCCCTCTTGATAGTACGGCATACCTATACTCAAGAATAACTAAGAACACTTTGTTGATCTCTTGAGCTTGGATATCTTCAATCTTGCCATACTTGATCAATATTCACTTGAGGGCTTTCAACATAGCCTTTGACTTGAGCACGTCCATACTTGAGCTAATGACTTAGGATCTTTCCATCTAGCATAGGAATGCTCACTTGAATCCATAAGTCACTCCATATTACCAATCTTAACATGGTGATGACTTGCATTGCTTCCCTCAGTTAAGGTTTGGATATGATACTTGGAGACCCCACGGATGCTAGAACTTCACCTTAGCAAAACACGAAATGGCGGCTTAGCTACGACCCCAAAGATTGCTTAGTCCCTCACCCTAGACATCTCGGTTGATCTCTTCATCACTTATCCAATCCACTTTTGAGTTCCACTTGCTTCATACACAATTAACCTTCATTTGAAAACCCGCTTCAAATGCTTGATCTTGATTGACAACGAATGTGCAAGCTTCCAAATTAGAACCATAATGTGTACACTCATCCTTATGTCCTCTTTCAACAAACACATGAAGCCTTGCATTTGACTTAGAGAATTACTATCTTCTCTTTTATGATCCTTGTAATTTTAATCAAGCTACGTCTTCATATGGGAGACCATGAATTGACCTTCTCAAATTATCCCAATATTTGTCTTCATTTATTACTTGATATTTGTCACTTATGCAATAGGATCATCCATATATTTGTCTTCTCCAATGTGAGCCATATAACATTCATCCATAAATAAATACTTCAATAATTGCTCATGAATATATAAATAAAACCTGCTCACAATCTTAGACAAATACATTAGTCCTTTAATCACTTTGTCATTCAATTCACCAAAATCCACTTAGGGGCCTAGATGCACTTTCAATCTCCCCCTTTTTGGTGATTGATGACAACTCGATTAAAGCTTACAAATAAAACATTAAAGCGCATTTTAGATTCTTAGATATAGCTAGAGCTCCCCCTTAATTTGTGCTTAGAGTTGAATTTCAAAAATTTGGCCTTAAATGCCAATTGCACAAATTTGGGAGAAAGCGCGTGTGAGCTCCCCCTATATCTTAGAATCAGTGGAGTGCAACATGTGTGAGCGATAAAATAAAAACCGTGATGCGTATGACAAGATATGCACAAAGCAAAGAACAAGAGTACTGACTAGGCAGAACCGGTCAGACCGGTGCCCCCGACCGGTCAGACCGGTCAGGTCCAGCCAGCACGCCTGACTAGGCGGCACCGGTCAGACCGGTGCCCCTAACCGGTCGGACCGGTCAGGTCCAGCCAGAGCACAAAGTAAAAGGTGTGCGTGCTATTTGGTCCAAGGTGATCAGGCCGGGGTTGCAAGCCGGCTTAGATCACTTTGCTCCATTTAGCCAACACAAACAATACATCATTCAATACATGCATCACAATCTAGCAATAAAGTCGCTTAATTATTACAATAAAGGTTCAAACACACAGTAGCACTCACACAAATGTTCTCAAGTCCACTAAGATAAGGTTCTAGCTTATTACACAGCTGCTCTCAACAGCCAGCCAGCACCGGTCAGACCGGTGCAACACAGACAGCAACACTGAGTTTAAGTCTTTAATCCAAATCTTCTCCCCCTTTGTCATCAAGCATCCAAGAAGGGCCTGGAGAAGAAGTAGCCGTCGATCACTGTCCCTGAGATCCGTCTCCTGGTTGAGAGCTCCCTCCTATTTGAGAAGTGTCAAAAATCCAATGCATAGGAGAGTTTAGGTAAATGGAATCAGAGATAGTGATTTCAGAGGGATGAGCTATAGGAGCACTGTCTTTACCATAGTAATATGGATTATATCCAAAGATCTCGGCGGAGAAGCGAGCGCCCCAATCTTGTCCTTGCTCGGAAGGTGGAGGAGGTGGAGGAGCTTGTTCTTGTTCCATGGAGTGAGAAGAACCAGGTACATCCGGGTGAGGGGGTACAAACGGTGGAGGTGGAGGAGGAGCCGATGATGAAGACCCTTGTTCTTGCCCGGACTCAAAAAACATAGGCCCATATTGATTAAGCATGTCGGAGTTGACCCATCCTCTCATCCTATCCTCGAAGGAAGGTATCTCAACCTGTGGAGACTCAGGAGAGGGAGGAGAGCGAGGCGGTTCAAACCCTTGAGCGTTGTGCATCAACTTCATTGTGTCCCTCATTTGCTTGTTTGCCCTCCTAGACCTTTGTTGCTCCACCTGGATGTCATGCTGACTCCTACACATGCCAAATATGAAATTGAGGAACTTCCTCAATGGAGAAGTGGACCTGCGGGGCCTGTGCTGCTCCCAGCCTCCCCACCGGTCAGACCGGTGCTCAGCACCGGTCAGACCGGTGACAGCCTGAGGCCCTGTCTGTGCCTGATCTGACTGAGTAGTGCCCTCTTCTGTGATTCCTTCCCCATGGCCAGGTGCTTGCTCTGCTCTAGGAGATGGAAGCCTTGGACTCTTGCTAGGATTGAGCTTCAACGGCTTGTGTGTCACATTTTTGGGAAACTCCGTCTTTGCAACCTTTTCAATCATATACATGATATAGGGACTGTAGCTGCAAATCTTTTTGGGGTCCTCTGATAGATGCTTGATTTCTTGCCAAATGAAATCCCCAACACTAAATTCCGGAGCTCCCGGCCTTAAAGCAACCATCAAGTTTTTCTGAAATTTTGTGATCTCAGAGGGATTCCCATCTCTCGGTGTAATAGACACCCTAAGGAGTCTATTAAGTGCAGCATAGTAGGTATAGAGATTCTTCACCTTCCCATAATAAGCATGGTCACCTCTCGGGTACATAAGGTGCAAGGCGCTCTTGTCGAGCTCCCCTTCATCATGGAGCTGCCTTAAGTCCTTGTCTCCTGCCATGATCCCAAAGCACCTCAAGAACCTGGGGAAAGTGATGGAATACCTCTGGGCATTGGTCATCCAAATCATAGCCCTCTCAGTACCAATGTGTCCAAAGTGCACGGTGGCATAAAATTGGGCTATTATCTCCTTGTTCCAATCTTGTCGGAAACCCATAAGTTCCTTGACCCTTTGCCTCTCACAGTTGCTTATGACTTCATTAAAAATGGGGTCATTCTTCCTAGCCATATGCCCCCAATCCACATATTGTGCCTTATGTGTGATTTTGGGCTTTTTGATGATCACCGTAGCATAGTAATCCTGCTGAAACTTAGCCCAAAACCTTGGATCGGATGCGGTCCTTGCCTCCTCATAAGGGTTCTTATCCCTCAACTTCTTTAGGGCTTTAGTCATGCCCGAACCATGGTACTTTACTGGCCTGTCAGGATAGATATAGGTGGGTGGCATGATCTTCAATCTACCCTGGTCATCATCATCCTCATCCATGGCATCCACATCCTCTTCTTCTTCCTCATCCTCCTCATCCTCATCCATTGCCTCGTCGGAGTCATCATCATCAGACCCAGCCTCCTGATGCCTCTTCAGCTCAAATTGTCCCTGAAAGGTCTCATCCTCAACATTGTCATCACTGCTAGTACCGGTGTCACCTCCAAGGTCAGGTGCCTCTGCACTCTCTCGAGCTGAACGACGTCTCAACCTTTTGCCGCTGACATTTATGGTGCTGCCCCCTTCCCCAAAGTCACCGGGGGCAGTCCCTCTGCGAGCATGCACCTCTTCTCTTCTCTTCTTAGCACCCTCCTTTTCCCTGACCATGACTGCTGTCCTGAGTCACAAAAAGGATGACAAGAGTGTATTAGACTCTAGGAACCAGATTGAATCGATATAGAAGAATATTCTTGAAAGTACAGACCAATTGGGTCTGCTCTGGGCCACACCGGTCAGACCGGTGATGGGCACCGGTCAGACCGGTGCCACCCAGAACAGAGCCAATTGCCCCAACATCCAATCTGAGCAGCTATGACTCTAAGATTTGGTCTAGATAGACATGAGACAACCTAATACAGATATGTGTTGAAAAGCATGAAGAAAACAAAATTTGGGACTGGACACGCGCCACCGGTCAGACCGGTGACGGCCACCGGTCAGACCGGTGAAGGCCGTCCGACCCCAAATCTTGGGTTCTCACAATGTGTCCAACGAAACTTTATGGATCTATAGGTATGTCTTCTAGGGGTTCTCAGGAGATGATATACCAAAGGAAATTCAAATCTTTGCACGGAGTAAAGAGATCGGGCAAAACGAAGATTTGAATACCTTTGGAGAGAAGAACTTGAATGGAATCCAAAGAACTCGAAGGGGGAACTGAAGAGGGGCCTTGGGAGATCCTTTTGCTTCCAATCTTGTGGTCTTTCCTTGGTTGAATCCTCAAATCTCCATGGGAGAAGAGAGAGGTGGAAGGAGGGAAGGAGAAGACCTTCACGGTTTGGAGGAGATGAGCCCTGGTGAATAATGGAGGAGAGAGAGAAGGAAGGGGGTAAAGGATAGATTCTTTTTACTGTAGGCCCACGGGTTGCAGTCGGGCGTCACCGGTCAGACCGGTGCGAGCCACCGGTCAGACCGGTGGCTACACTTGGTCGAGCCAGTGAGCCTTTAGCGGTAGTTCCGACCCGTGCTCGGTAGTACCGAAGATTTTGATAATTTCAACAGAGAATCCATATCGGTAGAACCGACGTAGCCTCGGAAGTTCCGATCCTTCTTTCCCATTTTGCGAAAATTCCTCTGAAAACTTCTTCTGGTATTTTATAAGACACTTTGCATCCACTTAGGTCTCAGAAGAAGGAAGATGTGACTTCAGGGGTACCGCCGGTCAGACCGGTGGTGGGCACCGGTCAGACCGGTGCTCCCCTGAGAAAAAGACTTCGGGCCAAAAAGAGAGATTTTGATCCTAATTCTTTCAGAAGTTTTGGATAAGAGATAAAGAGTTGATATTGATCCAAAATTCATCAAGTCTTGAAAGAATGAAGGATAATCCAATTTATTTTGATAATTCTTGATTCTTCCAAGAGAGAGAGATAAAGATGGATTTAATGGACTTGAGAAAATCTCCTTAATTGTGACTAGCCATCAATCAAGCAAGGGGAACCATAGTCACAACTAAGTTGATTGGGTCACAAAGACCAAGAATCGAATATTTTTCAAAAAGAGCACACTTCCTACACATACTAGTTGATTTTTCGAAAAGTCTATCCTATGTCACAAAGTGCATGCATCCACTTCAAATGAATGGCTTTTCAAGAATATTTGACTCATACCTTCAACCTCGAGACACAAAGATGAGAGAAAGCAAAGGTATCAACCAAATATCTAGAGAGGCACACAAAAATTCACTTGAAGCAATTGCATGCTAAGGATGGCACACTAGCATGGTATTATGGCCTAGATGCATTACGGTATTCAATGAGGTTCATGGAAACATACCTTTGCCTTAAGACCATTTCATTTGTGCATATATTTGAATTTTGAATGGTGCCAGCTCTTACTTATCTTTAGGGAGTTATACTTATCAAGAGCTTGCTTAGGGATGCACAAAAGAGTGAGACTACAAGATCACTAGAAGAAATTGTTAGTCCCACAAGTGACTCAAGTATTGCAATGAGCTCCCCCTTAAATAGTGCTAGAGATATTTTGAATTTCTCGAACAAAGCACTTTATTCAATTAAGAACTTGGTGAGGCTCATTCCAAACTTGGTCAAGACACATAAATGATTTGTTAATTGAAATGTGTCGAGTCTCTCATAACCTTTGATGCCAAATCACCCTTTTTTCTTGAAAGTTGGGCTATTCCCGGGTCACCCGGCCAACAGCCTCACTGGGCCAGCACCGGTCGGACCGGTGCTTGTCACCGGTCAGACCGGTGACCCCCAGTGGTCACTTCTTTGGTGATTTTCAATTTCTTGTCCCTTGATTGAGTGAACACATCACTAATTTGAAACCTGTAACAGAGACAAGGCAATGCTCTTCTAGAGAGCCATTAAAAGCATCGAATGGCATGAGAGAGTATAATTTCATAAAGATGTCAAAGTCACTACCTCATGTTTCACTCGTCCAAGATAAGTGTCACATGAGTGTTCACGAAGAACTAAGAGTGACTAAGACTCAACAAAGAGCACTAGTTACCGAGATGTCATTGAACTCAAGATTTAAATGAATTTGCCCTTCACATGGCCAATTGATCAAACGTGATTTCCATGCCTTCTAACCATGTGTTCAATGCATCTCTTTCAACCTGCAAGCTCAGCAAGCATTTCTTGGTACCCAACGCTTGTTGGGTCCTATGGGGTTAGCCACAAGATGCTTAGGAACCCAAATAGCTCTCATGCTATATTGAGGTGAACTAATCTCCCTCATAGCACAAGTTCCATTCTTATCGTTCCTAAGATTATGAAAATCATAATGGACTAGATTTGATTTAGGAATATTACCATTTGGACAATCTTTGCCCATGTGACCCTTTTGACGGCATTCATAGCAAATGCGACTTTTGTTCTTGTTGGTCACACCATTCCTTATAGTTTCTTGTCCATGCTTGCTTCTCAGCCTTGTACTTAGAGAAGAAGTCTTCCTCACCTTGTTTGCTTGAGGTGGGGCTGCCCTGGCCGGCACCGGTCTGACCGGTGGCATGCACCGGTCTGACCGGTCACGGTCAGTGCCACTGCTCATTTTCACACTTGGGCACGAGTCGGCAAAGTGACCCTTCTCTCTGCACTTGTAGCACACTCTCCACTTGTTTGAGCTTCTAGGCTTCTTGGAGAGCGATTCTTGTGCCTTGTGCTTGGTTGGGCGATATTGGGACTTGACTTGCCCAACCTTGCTCTTTTCTTGAATCTTGTGCTTGTGGGTCCTTGTATGTAGTTGAGGGGTTGAGCTAGTGACGGTTGATCCCTTCTCAAGCTTTTTCACCATGTCTTCACGGTTATCTTGAGAAGGTTGCACTTTGCTCTTCTCCTTCAACACATATAAGTCTTTTTGAAGCTTTTCAACCTCTTGCTTGAGTTCATCATTTTCTTTAGCAATCAGGTCATCACAAGATTCTAAAAGTACATGCTCAATGCTAGATTGGCTTGCTTGAGACAAACAATCATTAACGCAAGATAAATCAATTTGAACTTGTGAGCATGTGCATGTGTGAGATGGAGATTGCATAAATTTTACCGATGAAAGCACGACCTCATGGGCTATCTCTAGTGTTGCATAAGAATCGACAAGCTCCTCATAGGAACACTCAAGTCCCTTGTGATCGGCTTGTAGAGCCATATGCTCACTAGTGAGTTTTCCTAGCTTTTCTTCAAGCCTTTCATTTTCTTGATCCACTGCAGCTACACACGCAAAGGATTTGATAACCTTATCATATTGTCTAGCGAGTGACTCATACTTACAAACCAAGGAGGCATTCTCGGATTTGAGAGCCTCAAGTTCCTTGGCCAAGGAGCTTCAAGCTTCATTCTTCTCAATCTTTCCTCCCTTGGTCCTTTTCTTCTTTTCCTTCTTGGCTATCAAGCAAATGGTTGTGCCTCTGCCGGCACCGGTCTGACCGGTGAGTGCCACCGGTCTGACCGGTCCCCGCAGAGGGACAGGGTCTTCGCTTCTTTGGCCTTCTCCTTGGTTGGGAAGTGACACTTGAGGCTCAGTGATGTTGCATGGAGACATAGAGTTCTCCTCAAGTGCTTTCGTCATGGTTTGCTCTTGATCAATCCATTTGGGCCTTTCATATTCTTCACGAAGAATCTCCCAAATGGCGTGTGCATCAATCTCAAGTTTCTCATAGATGAAGTCCTGCACATCATCACTCAAAGCACTACAAATATAGTTAAATACTCGAGAGTTGCATTGCCAACACTCTAAGTCCTCTAGGGATGATTTTGACAAGTCAACTTTGGTTTCCCTAAGGTGAGGAGGTAGAATGCTAGCAACAACAATCTTCTCGGCAAGTGGACCCATAGTCCTAATGCGATTAAGTACATGGATTGACCAAGATGCATAGTTTGAGCCATCTAGAGTTAGAGGCTCAAACGTTATCTCGCGAGTTGTCGACATCGAAGAACTCCAAGCGGTTAAGCTCGAATCGGAGCACCAAGCTCTGATACCAATTGAAAGGACCTTGATGTCGCCTAGAGGGGGGGTGAATAGGCGTGACGACCAAATTAAACTCTTCTTCCCCGATCACTTGAGCTGACAGTGTTCCACCGGTCAGACCGGTGGTGATGACCGGTCAGACCGGTCAAGCACTGGACTTCACAGGAGGCACCGGTCAGACCGGTGCACCTCACCGGTCAGACCGGTGTAGCACAGAGCACCTGCAAAAACAACTTCAAGCACCTCTTGACTTCTAGCATGAACCAAACTTGGTGAGTGGACTTTGTAGATGATCACAAGCAAGGTAATGAGCCCTGCACACACAAGTAGCACACCCAAGTAGATCGAAGCGGAAGCAAAACAAATATGCTAGAAAAACAACATAGAGAGTCAAACCACACGAAGAAGCAAAGGATTTGTTTCCCGAAGTTCACCACCCACTAAGGAATGGCTACGTCTCCGTTGAGGAGCTTGTAAGGGACAATTCCCACAACAAGCCGGGTCTCTTTCAACCACTTTCCTCCTTTCCACTAAGGGGATCTTTTCCACGAAGAGGCAAGATCGCAGCCCTTACAAACTTCCCGCTGCTCACCACAACGTTGGGAGCTAGCCGGCGACGCCTAGCCGTCTAGGAGGCAAACCTCCAAGAGTAACAAACGCTTCAAAGCTTGTAGACGCGAAACCAAAGTGCTCAAGCTATGGAAATGCTCTTGTTAGCTCACAAGGTCGCTCTTGAGCTCACTCTCTCAACCCAACACCAAGGATATGGCTTGAATCCACAAATCTCACAAAGAGAGGGTTGGGGAGAGCCACTAAGGCTTAGAGCTTGTTAGGAAAGGCTTGGGACCTCAGCAATGTCACTAGAAACAGCAAGCTTCAACTGAAGAAGGCTTGGGGTATTTATACCCCTCAAAGGAGAAAACTAGCCGTTAGTCCACGGGCGGCACCGATCAGACCGGTGCTCCACACCGGTCAGACCGGTGTTCGAAAAACTAGCCGTTGGGGCTAGCGGCACCGGTCAGACCGGTGCCCCTGACCGGTCAGACCGGTCAGGCCCGAGACACCCCCAAAACCCTTTCTATGATACTAACACTTCACCAAAGAGATGAAGTGGCTCAGGTTAGGTTAGGAGGGTTTGTTAGCACACTCTAAGGCTAGATCTCACTTAGGTCAACTAATGAGCACTTTGACTTGGTCAACTCGCTAAGTTGCATCCCTCTTGATAGTACGGCATACCTATACTCAAGAATAACTAAGAACACTTTGTTGATCTCTTGAGCTTGGATATCTTCAATCTTGCCATACTTGATCAATATTCACTTGAGGGCTTTCAACATAGCCTTTGACTTGAGCACGTCCATACTTGAGCTAATGACTTAGGATCTTTCCATCTAGCATAGGAATGCTCACTTGAATCCATAAGTCACTCCATATTACCAATCTTAACATGGTGATGACTTGCATTGCTTCCCTCAGTTAAGGTTTGCATATGATACTTGGAAACCCCACGGATGCTAGAACTTCACCTTAGCAAAACACGAAATGGCGGCTTAGCTACGGCCCTAAAGATTGCTTAGTCCCTCACCCTAGACATCTCGGTTGATCTCTTCATCACTTGTCCAATCCACTTTTGAGTTCCACTTGCTTCATACACAATTAACCTTCATTTGAAAACCCGCTTCAAATGCTTGATCTTGATCGACAACGAGTGTGCAAGCTTCCAAATTAGAACCATAATGCGTACACTCATCCTTATGTCCTCTTTCAACAAACACATAAAGCCTTGCATTTGACTTAGAGAATTACTATCTTCTCTTTTATGATCCTTGTAATTTTAATCAAGCTACGTCTTCATATGGGAGACCATGAATTGACCTTCTCAAATTATCCCAATATTTGTCTTCATTTATTACTTGATATTTGTCACTTATGCAATAGGATCATCCATATATTTGTCTTCTCCAATGTGAGCCATATAACATTCATCCATAAATAAATACTTCAATAATTGCTCATGAATATATAAATAAAACCTGCTCACAATCTTAGACAAATACATTAGTCCTTTAATCACTTTGTTATTCAATTCACCAAAATCCACTTAGGGGCCTAGATGCACTTTCAGGTTCCCACGTCGGCTAGGGAGACCCTAGACAACTAGCTTGACTCTCTCCTCTCCGGAATGGTGTCCCTCTCTTCTCTGCTACTCGGTGGCGAATGACGAAAGAGTTGATGCGTGGCTCTTGGCCCCGGGGCTATAAATAGTCCGAATGGCGGCTAGGTCAAAGGGGGGCACGACTGGGCCCCGAAATGGGCTGGGCCGACCGGCCTGGGCCGGCCGGCCCGGGCCCAGTTCGTGGCCTCCTTCGCTGGTGATGCTTCCCGAGCCTTCTAGAGTGTTCTCCCTTCTGCATGTGGGTCCTTGACGTCAGTTTCTCCGTGGTTTAGATGAAGCTCCTTGTCCCGTAAGATTCAGCATTTTCTGTTCAGGTCCTCGGAGTTTTCCGTCTTCACGGGTTGGTCCTCGGGCTTCTTGGAGTCATGTTCACTTCATTGCTTGACTTGTACCGGGCTTCGAGGTCTTGTCACGAGGTGCTTGATGAACTTTACCCGGAAGTTGCTTTCAACGCTAAAATCCTGCATAAACACTAAACTCCAAAACCGACATGCATGAACGAACTTGATATACCAAGGGGGTTAGTACCAATGGATAAGATATAAAATTCATGCCAACACCGAAGGTAAACTCATGGCTAGGTTGACGAAAATTCACCGTCAACATCTCCCCCATGCTTAAACCTTGCTCGTCCTCGAGTAAGCCTTCGATGGATATCATCGTTGCCCTTCAATGCTTAATCCCTGCACTTGATCATACACGAGAAAACATAATGCTCTCAAAAGTTTAGTTCATTAAAGTTCCATAATGTACTAGCCTTCATCCCTACGGAGGGTAGATATTAATTAAGCTCTTCCCACAAGTATTAACATGCTCCCAAAATTCAAATGGATCTCAGAAATTTTGAAATAAAGAATGAGATGAAAAATAGCTAAACCAAGTTCAAAAATTTAAACCACCTTGCATTTTGCTCATGAACTCTCATCTCATCTTGTCTCTCAAGCCTATTTCTTCTACTCCTTTCCCTCTCAAAACATATATGTAGGTGGTAGGCTTTATGTGGAGCTCTTTGGGAAAGTTTAGTCCTACCAAGATATTATAAATGAGATGTTGTCAAAACAAGACAAGCTTCTCATGGTCTTACCGAGACTCATCAAAAAGGTCATTGGAAAATAATATTATATCAAGGAGGGGGAGAGAAAAATACACACACTTTGAGATAGGTAGACATGTGCAAATGGCAAAGAGTGATCCCGAGGCACAAAGGAAGTCCTCGTTATCGGATTGCACATGGTTGGAAAGATGAGTTTGGATCTTTTAATCTTGAAACCTTGAAACTTCTAATGCACTTTAGAGAACCGGGGAGTTCACTTTATTTTATACTCATATATTTTTTTTCTTTTCTCATACATATATATTTTTTTCTTTATACTCATTTTTTTTCTTTTCTTTCTTTCTTTTTCTCTCTTTTTTTTCTTTCTCTTTTTTTTATTTGCTCCCCTTGAACTCTAAATTGCATTGTACCTACCTCCTCCCCCATCCTTAGACGTTTGCTCGTCCTCGGGCAAAGAGGTGATAGAGATAAGGTAGGTACTAGAAATATTTTTCCTTTGGAGAGATACTTGAAATCTTCAATCTTGGCACCATCTTGCGATCTTCCTTGAATTGACGATCCATACTCAATGATACGTTGTGGTCAAGGAGGTAAACACAAAAAATGATATTTTAGGTTTTAAGGGTGGATATCCGTCAAGGTTTGTGAAATCTCCGATGTGGGGATACACAATGCACGGATCGAAAGCCTAGCAATAAGATAGATACGCAAAAACGGAATGACCAGCTTCTTAGTCTCGGGCCAGAGAAATCAAGGCCTGAAATAACTCACCCAAAAATAAACCTTGTATACTAAATTTTTGCACTCAAATATATATATGGCTCTGGATAGGTAGAGCAACACGCAAGTGGTATTTATGATAAGGTTAGCATTACTTTTAAGAATAAAAATAAATCATCTTTAATCCATCTAAAACTTGAGAGCACATATGAGAGCCAGGTGTGGTTCGAGGACCGGTGGATGGTCGCTTCCTGGTGTCATGAGTGATTGACAACGTGGTGTGGACTGATTCTTGGCTAAGTATTGCAGGTGCAGGTTGCGGCTTGACTAGTGCAGGTGCAGGTGCAGGTGAAGAACAAGCGCGAAAGGTTGTAGCTGGAGAGGCCTCCAGGTGTGGAGAAGACAAGTAGGCTTGGTTCGAGGGACCCGGTGGCTAGCGGGGTCAAGTGCGGGCCGCATGGTGGCAAGAACGGCAAGATGAAGTCATGGACGGTTTCTTGGTTGAGCCTCAAAACCAAGGTCGAGCCGGGACTACGTGGGAGCCGAGTCATGAGTGGTGATTGGCGGAGGCTACACCGAGTTCGCGGGGTTTCCGGTGTTTCACCAGAAAACCACTGGGTTCCTTGGTTGATCCACAAAGCCAAGACCGAAGAACCGAAGATGGAGGTGCAGCAGCTCCAGACCGGTCTGACCGGTGGGTCTGACCGGTCTGACCGGTGGGTACCGGCCTGACCAGTGAGGAGCACCGGTCTGACCGATGTGTGACGACGCAGTCCGGAATCTTTGAAGCGGAGGACACGCATCGGGATCGCAAGGCTTGCGTCGAGGCTAAGCAAGTTTGCGGTCGCTGGGCATCCGTCCGATGGAGCGAAGACAAAGATTACCGAATTCGCCCTTGAGGGGCATGTATCCCTAGTTAGCTAGTAAGGGTATTTTCGTCTTTCGGTTGCCTCCATATAACCCAAGTGGTGAGAGGATGGCAGCCATCTCTTGGAACCCTAGCTCATTTGCTTTCCTATTTTCTCTTACTATTTTCCTTAGGATTTTCTTAGGACTAGCTTGAGAGCTTCATGGTGAGATCTTGTGAGAGGGAAGGATGATCGGGCGGCAAGCTAGACCTTATATGAACCTCTTTGGTATGTATAGATGATTCGGCGTGGTTCCTCAAGCCTTGGATGTGTCTTTCCCGTTTCTCCTTTTTGGTGATTTTCGGAGCCCTTTCTTGGCGGTTTTCTTGGAGTGATTTCGAGGCCTTTCTATTTGGGATTTGGTGGGGGATGTATGCATGAACCCTTCGTGGTTCTTTTCCCTTTGATTCCCCTCCCAAATCCGTGAGCAAAGGAGCTCGATTTTGGGGTTTTCGTGGTTCTAGGGTTAGAGGCGTTCTTGGTGGGATTTCTTCGATTCCTCTTGATTTAGCAAGTTTTGGTGGACCAAATCTTGGCTATGGAGTGCCCATGAGGTGTTCCTACTATCCCCAAAGTCTTGCACAAATCCGTGGAGCGATTCGGGAGATCGGGAGTTGGATTTGGGGGAGTTGACCCGCGGGTGCTGTTCATCCCCGAGCGGCCCAGCCTGACCGGTCTGACCGGTGCTGCTCACCGGTCTGACCGGTGCAGAGGCTCTGTGGGTTTTGCCTCGGGTGAACGTTCTAGTGAGTTCGTTGTAGTCCCGTGTTGCTGCTGTTTCAAGTTTGGGTCAGTTTGGAGCTCTGTAAGCCTGTTTGGTGGATTTGGGGTTTCCTGGCTTGGACCGGTCTGACCGGCGAGCTACACCAGCCTGACCGGTGTAGAGGCCTTCTGTGGAAGTTCCCAAGTTTTACCAGCAGGGACCGGTTTGACCGGTGCTGCTCACCGGCCTGACCGGTGTAAGTCAGTGGTGCTCGAGTTGGTGTTCCGCTGCGTTCTCGAGTCTGTGAAGGTGGTTGTCAGTTCCTAGGGCCAGTAGCACTCCAGTGGCTGCGTGGTCTTGGCCAACTTGGGTAGTTGAGTCGGAGACGTGATTTGGAAGCCGTGTTCGTCTTGTTGGAGTTCTCATCTCCTTCGAGAAGAATTTTTATCGGCTCCCATTCACTCCCACCCTCTCTGGTTCGCCTAATCGGTCCTTCAATTGGTATCAAAGCCGGTTCGGGTCTTCATTGACTCTTACCAGCCTAAGATCCAAAGATGGCGTACCAGGAACGGGGTTCGAGTCCTCCGCACTTCGATGGGAAGAACTACCAGATGTGGCAGAGGCGGATGGCAGCGTTCCACCGCGGAAAGGGTCAGATCCTTTGGGATGTCACGGTGAACACAGCTTATGTTCATCCGATGAACTTCCTTGCTCCAGGATCAAGGGATATGTTCGAAGCCAACAACAAGGCTGTCGACTACTTGTTTCGTGCTCTGTGTCAGCCTGAATTCGATCGGGTTCAGACAGAGGACTTAGCTTGTAGGATTTGGCAGCAGTTGAAGGATGCTCATGCTGGGAATGCTCAGGTTCAGGCTCGGATGTACGCGACTTACCGGAGAGAGTACGAGAACTTCACTCATCTCCCCGGCGAGTCCGTCGATGCCCTTTTCCAGTGGTTTACGGTCGTTGTGAACAACATGAGAGCCAATGTGGCCGTGCTCCCATACGATGATCATGATAGAGCCGTGAAGCTCTTGCACTCGTTGGATCGTACCGTATGGGACGGGAAGTTTGAGGCTATTGTTGAGTCTGAGAAGTATGACACCTTGACGGTGAACGAGCTGTTCTCGAAGCTCAAGTCGGCTGAGTTGGACCGTGGTATGACAGCCAAGATCGAGAGACTGACTGATTCTCATAGTCTCGCTCTCGTTGGTGGCAAAGGAGCTAAGTCTAACGCTAACGCATCCTCCAGGATGTACTCTCTGTCTTCTTTGATGTCTTTGCCAGATGAGGAGTTCGACGTGCTTGGAGAGGACGAGCTGGCATTGCCGACCAGGCGGTTCGAGAGGCTGCACGAGAACCGGGTGAACACGAGGAGGACAGCACGGACGTGCTTTCAGTGCGGCAAGCCAGGACACTTCGTCGCCGACTGCCCGGAGAAGACGGAGAACAAGGACGGCTACAAGGACGGCTACAGGCACCGGTCGAGGAAGGACGGTAAGTACCGATCGAGGCGCGATCACAAGCATAAGAACAAGCACAAGGACGAGCGACGGTCGAGGAAGAAGGACGGCCGCGGCAGGAAGGCCCGAGCGATGGTCAGAGCGAGTGACGTCGACTCCAGTTCCGCCTACTCTTCCTCAAGCTCGAGTAGCAGTGAAGATGAAGGTGATCGGCGCAAGAACAAGAAGTCATCCAGGAACTTGAGCGGGTTGAGCTGCTTCGCGGGAGATGGTTTCTGCGGCATGGCTCGTAGCTCCGGCAGCAAGAAGAGTCACCAGAGCGACTCGGACTCCGACTCCGAGGATGAGGTATGTGATGAGCTCTCTTCTTTGCGCAAGGAGAATGATGAGTTGGTTGACTTGCTTGATAATCACGATCACAAGCTTAGAGAGGCCAAGAAGATGAGGAAAGAGCTTAGGGCCTCACTAGAAGATGCTAGGAACCGGGTGGTTGAGCTAGAAACCCAGAACCTAGATGCTAAGCTTGAGATTGATTCGCTTAAGGCTTCTCCTGTGGTTTCTGATGAGATTGATTGCTGTGATTGCTCTGTGTACCTAGCTGATCTTACTGCTCTTAAGGATAAGCATGCTTCTACTTGTGATGAACTAGATATGCTTAGGGTTGAGGTGGCTGAACTTAAGTCTAGACCTGCTTTGCTAGGTGCTTGCACTTCTTGCCCTATTTTGCATGGAAAGATTGATGAGATGCATGCTTACACTGTTTCACTTGAGGCTAAGTTGAAAGAGCCTATTCCCACTTCTTGCTCTACTTGTGAATTGCATGCGGTTAAGAATTTGGAGCTTGCACATTATGTTGATCGCTTGCAGGATGAGAATGATGAGCTGAGGAAATGTATGAGCTGGTTGTCGGGTCAGGAGCCTCAGCTTGGTATCATGATAGCGGCTTTCAAACGCTATGATGGTCAGGCACTTGGGGCTGACAAGCTTGGAGAGAACAGTGGTGAGGGAGTTGAGAGAGTTGGAGAGATTCCTATCCCACCACCAAACAGATACAAGAACAAGTTTGAGCCCAAGGCTAACCATCTCAGAAACAAACTTGACACTACTCCAGATCCACCCATATTCCCTCACCCAACAAATGATTTCTAGAAACCGGTGCAGTTTGTGAGCCCAAAGGGAGGTGAGGAAGGAGAGAAGGGTGAGAAACCGAGTGGGCAGCCCCAACCCAAGCCAAAGCCTAAGCCACAGCCCATGAAGTTCCATTGTGGGTATTGTGGGAGAGATGGTCACAAGGATGAGTTTTGCTTCAAGAGGAAGCGTGAGGAGAGAATGGCTAGAGAGTGGGCTAACAAGGACAGGTACCACCCCTCTAATGGTGTACCTGAGCCTCGTATGCAGATGCCCAGGGCCAAGGCGATTGTGAGGACGGATCCGGCTTGGGGAGACCGGAAGGCAGCAGGTGGTGCTGGTGGCCGAGCTACACCGGTCAGACCGGTGCACTACATCGGTCAGACCGATGCAGGTCTGGGCAGACAGCGAGTTGGTGTTCGTGCTCGTGAGGATGCTCGGTTTGGTTCTGGTGGTCGTGGTTCTGTTGGTTGGTCTGGAAAGTTTGCAGGTGGTCAGTTTGCTAGGCGTTCTCCACCTCGTGCTCAATACGGGGGTGGGAGGAGTCGTAGCTTTGAGATAGAGAGGAGGAACGATCCACGGTTTTCCTTTCGTGGCTTTCATCCTCCTCCAGCTAGAGAGGGTTGGTTCCCTCGTAGTGGTTACCGTGGTGGTGTTCGTGGTGGTAGCTTTGATAGGTGTGATGATTTGGTTTGTGCTAACCCCACTTTGGAGCAAATGGCTCGGCACTGGTTTTACTCTTTTGGTACTAACCCCAGTGCTAAGTCGTTTGTTCACTCACGTGCTCGCTTTTGAATTTCAGGTGGGAGACTTGAGGAACGTTTGGTTGATTGACTCCGGTTGCTCGAGGCATATGACCGGAGACAAGGGGTGGTTCTCAAGTCTCGTCCCGGTGGTGTCCAAGACATACATCACCTTTGGGGACAATGGGCGAGGGCGTGTGCTATCAGAAGGTGAGATCAAGGTGAGTGACAAGGTCACTCTCAGGCGTGTTGCTCTTGTTCAATCGCTTGGGTTCAATTTGCTTTCTGTGTCCCAGTTGTTGGATGAGGGCTTTGAGGTGTTGTTTCGGCCAGGTGGTTCTCGGATTTTAGATTCTCGAGGGGACCTTGTTTGCATGGTCGTTCCCGAGGGTCAAGTGTTCCGAGCTGATTTTTCTCAGTCTTCTGGTGTGGAGCGTTGCTTTTTGGCTGGTTCTTCGAGTGAGTTGTGGAAGTGGCATAGGAAGTTGGGTCACTTGAGCTTTGACGTTTTGTCTCGCTTGAGTAAACTCAATTTGGTCCGAGAATTGCCACGGTTGAGGTTTGAGAAAGAGTTGGTTTGTGCGTCATGTAGGCATGCCAAGATGGTAGCCTCTTCTCACCCGCCTCTCACCGATGTGATGACTGAGCGTCCATGCGAGCTGCTCCATATGGACCTTGTTGGCCCAGCTCGTGTGCGATCTGCGGGTGGGAAGTGGTATGTCCTTGTTGTGGTGGACGACTACTCTCGGTATGCGTGGGTGTTCTTTCTTGAGGAGAAAGGGGAGACATTTGGTTTTGTTCGAGATCTTGTCTTGAGGTTAAGAAACGAGAGGCACGGAGATGCCATACGAGCGATCCGCAGTGACAATGGCTTGGAATTCAAAAACTCTCGCTTCGAAACCTTTTGCCATGACTTGGGTCTTGAACACCAGTTTTCGAGTCCGTATACGCCTCCCCAGAATGGCATGGTGGAAAGGAAAAACAGGACCTTGTGCGAGATGGCTCGGACGATGCTCGGCAAGCATAGGACTCCGAGAAGGTTCTAGGCGGAGGCGGTCAATACCGCGTGCCATGTGTCGAACAGGATCTACCTCAGGGTTCACAAGAAGGAAACCTGTTACGAGTTGATGCACGGTCGCACACCCAAGGTGAGTCACTTCCATGTCTTTGGTTGTAAATGCTTCATTCTGAAGAAAGGGAAGAAGTTGGACAAGTTCGAGGCTAGGTCTGTCGATGGCATTTTCTTTGGTTATGCATCTCATTCTAGAGCATTTCGTGTGCTCAATATTGAAACTAACCAAATCGTGGAGATTTGTGAGGTAACCTTCGACGAGACACAGCCACGTAGTCAGCTTGTTTTTGAGTGTGCAGGTGACGACGAACTTGGCGAGGAGATCTTTCAGGAGGAGGAGCATGAACATGGAGATGATGAAGATGGCGGTGTGGTGCCCGCAGCTGAACATGTACCTACTACTTCGACGACGATCGAGAACGGACCCTCTCCCACACCTACAACGACAAACCCAGATCAAGGCGAAGCTGCTGTTGAGGGGGAGGTAGCATCAAGGCGAGAACCTCCCCGGCGAGTGCAAGTTGATCACCCAGCTTCGAGAATCATCAGCGACATGAATGAACGTACTACACGGTCGAGGGTTCGGAACAACTCTCATTTCGCTCATGCTGCTTTTGTTGCCACCTTTGAGCCCAAAGACATTGGACACGCGTTATCTGATCATAATTGGGTTAACTCGATGCATGAGGAGTTGGAGAATTTTGAGAGGAACCAGGTTTGGGTGTTGGTTGACCCTCCCCCAGGGTGTAAGCCGATTGGGACAAAATGGGTGTGGAAAAATAAAGAGGGAGAGAAAGGAGAAGTGGTGAGGAACAAGTTGAGACTTGTTGCTCAGGGGTACAGTCAGAAAGAGGGGATCGACTACGAGGAGACTTTTGCTCCTGTAGCTCATTTGGAGGCGATCAGGATCCTTCTAGCCTTTTCCGTGGCTAAAGGGTTCAAGTTGTACCAGATGGATGTGAAGAGTGCTTTCCTGAACGGTGTGTTGGAGGAAGAGATGTTTGTGAGGCAACCACCGGGGTTTGAGAGTGAGAAGTACCCCCACCGGGTGTACAAGTTGAGGAAGGCGCTGTATGGGTTGAAGCAGGCGCCTAGAGCTTGGTATGGTAGGCTGAGGGGGTTCCTGTTTGAGAGAGGGTTTGAGATGGGGAAGGTCGATCAGACCTTGTTTCTCCTCAGGCAGGGCAGAGATATCCTAATTGTGCAGGTATACGTGGATGATATTGTCTTTGGTGGCTCATCTAACTCTCTTGTTGCAAGGTTTGCAGAAGACATGAGCAGGGAATTTGAGATGAGCATGATGGGCGAGTTGCAGTTCTTCCTCGGGCTACAAATCAAGCAATCAAAGGAAGGAACATTTGTGCACCAAGCTAAGTACACCAAGGACATTGTGAGGAAGTTCAAGATGGAGGACTCCAAGGCCATGGCGACGCCTATGAGTACGACTACAGCTCTTGATGCGGACGAGGAAGGTGAACACGTGGACCAGAAGGAGTACCGGAGCATGATCGGGTCACTCCTCTACTTGACGGCGACGAGGCCGGACATCCAATTCTCGGTGTGTCTGCGCGCTCGTTTTCAAGCGTCTCCGAGGACTTCGCATCGGTAAGCGGTCAAGCGCATTTTCAGGTATTTGCGACACACTCCCGACTTCGACCTTTGGTACTCTGCGTCTTCTTCTTTGGCGCTTCATGGTTTTTCAGACGCGGATTTTGCCGGGTGTCGGTTGGATAGGAAGTCCACTTCTGGGACTTGCCAGTTCTTGGGTTCTTCTTTGGTGTATTGGTCTTCCCGCAAACAGTCGAGTGTTGCTCAAACCACTACCGAGGCAGAGTATGTGGCCGCAGCTAGTTGTTGCTCTCAGCTCCTTTGGATCACATACACCATGAGTGACTTTGGTGAGGAGTATACCCATGTCCCACTTCAATGTGATAGCACCGGTGCCATAAGCGTTGCAAAGAACCCAATGCTCCATTCCAAAACCAAGCACATAGAAGTGAGGTATCATTTCTTGAGAGACAACGTAGAGAAAGGGAAGATAGCTTTGATCCATGTACCCACACATGACCAACTAGCTGATATTTTCACCAAACCCCTAGATCATGCAACTTTCACTCGTTTGCGGGGGGAGCTTGGTGTTTGTTTGATTTCTTGAGTTGGCGTGTGGGAGCTCCTTTGTAGCATATGTATAGCTTTCCTTTGTGCATTTCTTGCATTTGGCATGGCATATGTAACATGATGTATAGGCATCTTTTTATCTTAGGTTGCATGCATTTTGTATCATATGCATTGTTTAGGAAAAGCTTCTCCTATATACATTGTTGGCAAAATAGCCAAAATGGTCCCTGAACTATGGGGCGAAGCTCAATTTGGTCCCTGAACTATGAAAACGTCCAATTCAGTCCCTGAACTATCCGAACCGGTCCAATTTGGTCCCTGAACTATGAAAACATCCAATTTAGTCCCTGAACTATCCGAACCGACCCAATTTCATCCCTGAATCCGATGTGGCATGCCACGTAAGCTCCTCTAGTCACTGCCCAGTCAGCTTGGGGTGTGAAATGCCCTTTTTACCGTCCATCCATAGAGAAGGTTTAACACAGACTGCTTCCAGCCCGCATCGAGCCAGACCGCTCCCTCCCCTGCCAGGTCGTTGCCCCTCCTAGGATAGTGAATTACTACATACTCTAGCAGGGGGCGGTGACCTGTGCTACCTGGGAGGGGCAACGACTTGGCAGGGGAGGGAGCAGTCTGGCTCGATACGGGCTGGATGCTACCTGTGTTAAACCTGCTCTATCGCTGGAGGGTAAAAAGTGTATTTCACACCCCAAAGCTGACTAGGCAGTGACTGGAGGAGCCTACATGGCGTGTCACATCGGATTCAGGGATGAAATTGGGCCGGTTCGATAGTTCAGGGACTAAATTGGACGTTTTCATAGTTCAGGGACCAAATTGAGCCGGTTCGAATAGTTCAAGGACTAAATTGAATGTTTTCATAGTTCAGGGACCAAATTGAGCTTCGCCCCATAGTTCAGGGACCATTTTGGCTATTTTGCCTACATTGTTCACCATGGAATGATATGTATGTCTTTGTGAGCTAGTGTGGTAAGCTATGGTTAGTTTGGCTTAGCTCTTGATAATCTTGGTTTATATCCATGGTTGATGGCTATGTTTTTGAAAAATGTCACATGTATGCTCTCTTGTGAGTAAATGCCTTTATCTGATCTTGACATATTTTTGTGGCTTGGCTAAGCTTAATTTGTGGTTGGATAGCTTATTTTGATCATATGGGGCCAAAGGCTCATTTGCCATCATGAATGTTTAGCCCCCATGCTTCATCTTGTGGAGGGGCATAAGTTCCTTTTTGTCGCAAAGACATTTCATGTACCAATTATAAATCTGAAAATGAAATGTAAATTGCTTGAAAAATGTGCTCCCATGTCATATGTGCTTAATTTACTTGCTTTTGGGTGCTAAACCGTTGCATGTTGCTTACTAATGAGAAGTCTCATACATAGAAGTAAGCACATGGCTCGGTATGCTTTGACATAACATGAGGTGCTTGTGGGTGTTTATGATGGTCTTATGCTTAGAATGGTTGTCCTAGCATGAAGTTTGTGTGGCTTTGCCATTTTGACATGTTTTGCTCATGTTTAGGACTTTGCTCATGAGAGGGTGATTTTTCGCAAAATTGCTCAATTCTATCTTAGCTTCGCCCAATGGTTGTGAAACTTGGTGATCATGAAGTTGATGTCATTACGAAGCTATAGAGTATCTAACTTGCTCATTTGGACATGTGTAGCATCCTTTGTTGAATTTTGTCTATTTGAGAAGCTCTAGGTTGCATTTTTTGCATTTTTGGCTTGATTCATGCATTGTCAACAAGGGGGAGAAGTTTGAGCATATTTTGGCTTGCTGCATACATTTAGAAAGTTTCCAAGTGGTTTCGAGCTAGTTTTGAGCTCGGGCAGTTCCCAGGTGGTCATCGGCCTGACCGGTGAGGCACATCGGTCTGACCGGTGTAAGGTTCAGGTGCTGGGCGATCTAGCACACCAGTCTGACCGGTGTGGTTGACCGGTCTGACTGGTCAGAGCGAAGCTGAAGCAGCTGCTCTGTTTTGCGAGGTGGTTTGCATGCATTCGTCCAGGGGGAGTTGCATTGGTTCAGGGGGAGCATGCATGTGTGCAGGGGGAAATCTTTGTGGTTTTCGAGCTTTGGATGGTTGGCTTGTGCTCTTTGCTTGAGCATGGTTTTGTCTCGGATGTGTCGAGCCGTTGCCCTTGCCTAAGGGGTCCAAGACTTGTCTTCTTCAAGTGATCTTGCTCTTTGCCTTTCTTTGGCTTTCGATCGCTTGTTGGAGTTTCTTTTAGTCGTTTCTTTTCTTTTCTTTTCCCTTGGTTACCAAAACGTGTGTGTTGTCAATGCACTCATCAAGGGGGAGATTGAGAGCCAAGTGTGGTTCGAGGACCGGTGGATGGTCGCTTCCTGGTGTGATGAGTGATTGACAACGTGGTGTGGACTGATTCTTGGCTAAGTATTGCAGGTGCAGGTTGCGGCTTGACTGGTGCAGGTGCATGTGAAGAACAAGCGTGAAAGGTCGTAGCTAGTGAGGCCTCCAGGTGTGGAGAAGACAAGTAGGCTTGGTTCGAGGGACCCGGTGGCCAGCGGGGTCAAGTGCGGGCCGCATGGTGGCAAGAACGGCAAGATGAAGTCATGGACGGTTTCTTGGTTGAGCCTCAAAACCAAGGTCGAGCCGGGACTACGTGGGAGCCGAGTCATGAGTGGTGATTGGCGGAGGCTACACCGAGTTCGCGGGGTTTCCGGTGGTTCACCAGAAAATCACTGGGTTCCTTGGTTGATCCACAAAGCCAAGACCGAAGAACCGAAGACGGAGGTGCAGCAGCTCCAGACCGGTCTGACCGATGGGTCTGACCGGTGGGTACCGGCCTGACCGGTGAGGAGCACCGGTCTGACAGGTGTGCGACGACGCAATCCGAAATCTTCGAAGCGGGGGACACGCGTCGGGATCGCAAGGCTTGCGTCGAGGCTAAGCAAGTTTGCGGTCGCTGGGCATCCGTCCGATGGAGCGAAGACAAAGATTACCGAATTCGCCCTTGAGGGGCATGTATCCCTAGTTAGCTAGTAAGGGTATTTTCGTCTTTCGGTTGCCTCCATATAACCCAAGTGGTGAGAGGATGGCAGCCATCTCTTGGAACCCTAGCTCATTTGCTTTCCTATTTTCTCTTCCTATTTTCCTTAGGATTTTCTTAGGACTAGCTTGAGAGCTTCGTGGTGAGATCTTGTGAGAGGGAAGGATGATCGGGCGGCAAGCTAGACCTTGTATGAACCTCTTTGGTATGTATAGATGATTCGGCGTGGTTCCTCAAGCCTTGGATGTGTCTTTCCCATTTCTCCTTTTTGGTGATTTTCGGAGCCCTTTCTTGGCGGTTTTCTTGGAGTGATTTCGAGGCCTTTCTCTTTGGGATTTGGTGGGGGATGTATGCATGAACCCTTCGTGGTTCTTTTCCCTTTGATTCCCCTCCCAAATCCGTGAGCAAAGGAGCTCGATTTTGGGGTTTTTGTGGTTCTAGGGTTAGAGGCGTTCTTGGTGGGATTTCTTCGATTCCTCTTGATTTAGCAAGTTTTGGTGGACCAAATCTTGGCTATGGAGTGCCCATGAGGTGTTCCTACTATCCCCAAAGTCTTGCACAAATCCGTGGAGCGATTCGGGAGATCGGGAGTTGGATTTGGGGGAGTTGACCCGCGGGTGCTGTTCATCCCCGAGCGGCCCAGCCTGACCGGTCTGACCAGTGCTGCTCACCGGTCTGACCGGTGCAGAGGCTCTGTGGGTTTTGCCTCGGGTGAACGTTCTGGTGAGTTCGTTGTAGTCCCGTGTTGCTTCTATTTCGAGTTTGGGTCAGTTTGGAGCTCTGTAAGCATAAAACAAGTACAAAGATAAACAAAGCGGCAACTATCATCATATATCATTATGGCACAAACTTTGTATCTTTGCCAAAGGGAAAAACAAGGTGGTGATTTTATTCATGATGAAAACAAACACTAACACACATGCTGAAAATTAAATAAAAACTGAAAACACTACGTATACATAGGCGCATACAAGCTGAAAATTAAAGAAAAGGGAAAAGGAAAGATAAACTAAAGCTCCTCCTCTCTCTAATCTTCCGCCGGTGGTTGATATTGATAATCTTGATTGTTGTACCCTCGCTCATAATAGGATTGCACCGCTCCTCCTATGAATTCTCCCGGCGGTGCTAAGTGAAGGCGTCCAAGCTCATAAGCTATGTTTGCATTTCCTTCACCCATTTGCGTTGCATTGGTTTGGATGGCTGCGATGTTTTGCATGTTTCTCGCAGCGTATCCTCCAATGATGGCCACACTTTGTTGTGGTTGAGGAAGATGTGCATAAGGCTCCGCAAAGGCTATGTTGGGTACCGCAAAGTTTGGTGGGGGCATGGCTGCACCACTCCCCCATGCTTGCATTGGTACACCACCATAGTAACTCAGCGGCGCCGGGATTCCTCCAAATGGTGGCACATAATTTTGTTGCGCTCCTCCTTCTTGGGCCGTGGAAGAACCTTCTTCTATAATCCTTCCTCTTTTATTTTTCTTCGCCGGCACAAGAAGTCCTTCCTCTAACCAATCTTCTCTCCCCTAAAGAAAATGACTTAATCTTGCATCCGGTAGGGGCAAATTCACTTTGGCCACTTTGAAGCCTCCTCTCTCATCTCCACTTATGTATTTGTCTTGCTTCATATACTCAAATCCAAGGGAAGTCCCGGCTAGGAGATGCTCCGGGTTTCTTGGAATTCCCGGTCTCAAAGAGATAGCCAACATGGAGAGATAACACCCCGACCCAATGTCTCCCGAACCTGATGTTGCTTCACAACACCACCGGTTGATCATAAGGTGAGTGGGGTCGATTGGCTGCCTGGCAATCAAAGCCGAGTAAAGCCAATTCACCTCCGTGTCGGTTACCTTAGTCTCTCTCAATCTCCCCAAAATTCTCTTACACATCCATGAGTGAAATACTCGGATGATGGGGTTCTGGATATTATTTCTTTGTTGGTGGGCTCCTCCCGCGATCATATTCCAAAAACCGTCCAACATGCCTTCTTGCACATCCACTTGTTCCGGAGCTCCCTTTTGAAAACCAAGTAACTCCCTAATATATTCATAGGGAACCACTTGTTGAACTCGCTCCAAACGGAATGAGAGACTCGGCACTCCTTCATCAAGGATAGGCGCCATGGTCATGAGGATTTCCAAGGTGAATTCCTTGTGGGTGTTTGCCGACACTCCGTTGGAGAATTGCACCCAACCTAGGTGTCCCAACATGTAGTAAATATCCATATGAAAACCCAACATGTGGAGAGCTTGGTCGTCGAAGTCGACGTTAGCCACAAGCCTCTTTTCAAGGCGAGCGAGCTTCTTCTCCTCCTCCTCCGTCATGATGAGAAACCCATACTCGGAGTAACGCGGAGCGTATGGAGGTGGAGCGGATGACCGTGTCGAGCGACGAGGTGGGACGGGCGGCTCCTCCGTACGTCCTTGAGGTTCGGTGAACCTCATAGACGAGCTTCGTGTTGCCCTCATGCCACCGAGGAGAAGAGTGTCGTTCCTCCTCGGCGGTGCCGTGTCCTCCTCCATACTCCGAGGAGACTCGGAAACCGAGTGCCTCCTCGAAGAGGTTGTCGATGATGGCTTAGACGACGATGATCCCTTCTTCTTGGTGAAAAGGCTTGTAGTTTTCTTCCACATGGTTGCTGCACTCTCCTCACAAATATAATTCCGGGGTTTTCAACCGGTAACAAGGCACACACAAATATTATTTGGAGTATGGACTTTGAGTGGAATTAGGATGGATTTTGTTGGGCGAAACAAACTCAGAGTGGAAAGCTAAGTCTAAGGTGGTTCTGGACTACAAGCTCGAGCACATGAACAAGGAACTGGATGGAAGACTTACCTGCCGAAGGGGAGCACCGAGGGCTTCAAATAGGGGGGAGACCGGCCGGCCTGGGGGCCTCCTGGCTCCTCCTGGCTCGATTCTTCTCCAGCACACTCATGGTTGCTTTGTTGCTTTGTGACCGCGTGCTCCACGGGGTTGTACCGCCCAAATGTTCTCGTCCACTCCTTTGCTTGCATTATTGCTCCTTCCACTTGATTGATTTGCTTTGAGTCACTTCCATGCTCCCTTGCCTCACATGCCTCCATGATATTCCTGCAAAACAAAGCTTGGCTGCCCCCCCCCATGCTTGTCCTTTGCATGTGGTTTTGATGAAAGATGTTGGAAGGGCATCCCGTGATTCATCATGGTGCATGCATGGTTAGGTTAATCAAATTGCCTCCCTCTAAGCATATTTTAATGCTAAGTACTCCTCTAATTTCGAAAAATAAAAATAAACTCAGAGCTTGCAATGAGTTCAAATATAAATTTAGAGGAGTTTTTAAAGAATTAAAAACAAATGTAAGTCGAAAATGTTTTCCGACTACTTTTATTTTGGTCTTACCGGTATTGTTTGCTTCCATTAGTTGAGAGCAAGCTTTTCCCGGTTTGATCATGGGGGCATAGGTTTAGGTTCTAATTTTGGTTAAATGAGAGAGATTTTGAATGAAATAAAATTAAATGAGGCTTAGAAAAATTCTAACTCTAGAGAAACCAAGGATATGGATTTTTAAACCAACCAAAAGTCAATTTTCTAGGTTCACGCGAGTCCTACCATGCGCTGAAATTTAAATAACATCTAGGTACAAGGCGTGGCTCTACTCGTGTGTTTTTAGTATGTAAAACAAGTCAACCATAACATCATGAAGAGGATGAAAGGTTGAGATAGGTTCTGAATTTTTTTGGTTTTGGTTTCTCGAAAAGAAGCAAATAACTCATAGGATGGCTCATGTAAAGGGTTTATGATCCAAATAAAATATCCAACCAAGAATTATGTCTCTAACATTGTTCAACCATTCTAAGTCTAATGTCTTGCGTAGCAAATTTCAAAACTAACTTACTTGAAAAGACTCAAAAAATCTTGAATCGGGTTGTCCTCCCGGTAGCTTATTCTTGACTCGACGAAACGGGTTGCCTCCCGCCTAGCGCTTCGTTTATAGTCCATGGCTAGACTTCTTCACTTGATTACTTCGGATCAACGCTCTTTGCGGGCGTTGCAATCTTGGGTACCCACTTCCGCACCATCTTGGGCGCGGGCTTATTCTCCGGCTTAGTCATCTTTTTGGTCTTCACAGGCGTCTTTTGTTCCTTTATCTTGACGGATGCAACAACCTCTTTGACTTCCTTCGCTTCCTTCTTCTTCGGCTCTTCCTTCTTCCTTGGCTCTTCCTTACTAACGCGACGATGAGGCGGAATATATTTAACTTTGATCATATTGCATACCTCGAAGCGTGGTCGAAACTTGAAAGAACTCCTCTCGCCGTTGATGTCGAACTTGATCTCCCCCTTGCCGACGTCGATGGTAGCTCCCACGGTCTTGAGGAAAGGCCTCCCAAGGATGAGTGGTGGCTTCTCCCTCTCTCCCATCTCGAGTACCACAAAGTCGACGGGGATGAAGTGGTGTCCGACCTTCACGGGCACATCCACGGCGATGCCCAAAGGGTAGCGAATGGAGTTGTCCCCCAACTCCAAGCACATGGCCGTAGGCTCTAACTCCGGTAGGCGTAGCTTCTCGAACACATCTCTTGGTATGACGCTCACACTTGCTCCAAGGTCGCATAATGCCTTCTCAAACTTGAACGAACCAACGGAACATGGAATCGTCGGGCATCCGGGGTCTCCTTGCTTCTCTAGTCCGTTTGCAATAGCGGCGCTACATTGCTCGGACATCTTGACATGATCTACCCCGAGTGTTGCTATCTCATATTTGTTTGCAAGAATATCTTTGAAGTAGCGAGAATATGTAGGGACTTGAAGAGCATCCAATAGCGGCATGTTGATGCTTAACCTACGCACAACCTCCACAAACTTCTCAAAGTGATTATCAAGTTTACCTCAGAAGTAGCGTGGCTTAAGTTGCGGTATCTTCGTGTCTTCTCCCGGCATCTCAAACTCGGGCTCTTCGGTGACGATCTCAGTAACCTTCTTCTTAGCGAATTCTTCCGCCTCGGTGGATGGTTTAGGCTTTCTTGCTCACGCGGAACGCTCTGGATCTTCGGTCTCCTTCCCCGAATGAGTTTGAATGGCCTTCGCCGTCTCGGGACCTTGAGGTTGTCCCGGAAGCTTCCCTTCATTAGCGGATAGGCGCCCGGCAAGTTGTCCCACTTGCGTCTCGAGCATCTTCATCATGTTGAGCACTTGATGGTTGGAGCTTCCGACCTCCGTCACCTTGCTATCGATGTTCTCCAACACCTTGTCTATGGCCTTGAACTTGGTGACGGTGTCCTTGTTGATCTTAGCTTGCTCGTCCATGAAGTCCTTCAATTGTATACGAAGCGGAACCGAATTCGGAATGGATGAGCTTGCATTAAATTGAGGTCTACCTTGCCCGTAGCGGAAGTTCGGCAAATCTCCCTTCCTCATGTAATCGAGCATCTTGGCTTCCTCCGGGCAATCCTTTTGGACATGGCCATATTCTCCGCACTCTTCACATGTGGATCTTGCTTCGGCAGCCTTTAAATCTTGAGCTTCTTTCTTCTCTATCTCCATCTTCTCCAACCTCCGCATAAGCGAATAGATCTTGCCTTCGAGTAGATCTTCTTTCTCCACTTGCAAGACTCCCTTGACGTTCCCCATCGGTTGAACCGGAAGTAAGCGACCGGATGACGCCCACGTGTCATTGTCCGCGACCTTCTTGAATAGAGTGAAAGCTTGGGTCGGCGTAAGCTCGATGATGGATCCTCCCGCCGATGCATCGATGATTGTCCTTGACGCCATGGTAAGTCCTTGATAGAACTTTTGAACGAGATCCTCCTTCGGGAACTTGTGATGTGGAACCGCCCGAGTGTACTCATTGAAGCGCTCGAATGCTTCCGATATGGTCTCCGTAGGGTATTGAGCAAAAGTAGCAATCTTATTGCGCAAGCTTTGAGTCTTACCCGGCGAGTAGTATTCCTTCATGAAGGCTCTCATCAAGGTGTCCCAATTTTGCACCGTCTCCGCCGGTTGAGAGTAGAACCATTGCAAAGCCTTCCCGAGTAGTGAGAACGGAAAGAGTCTTGCCCTCATTTGATCTTGAGTCACCCCGTCCATGTTGAATGTTTGACAAAGTTGAACGAACGCTTGGAGGTGAAGGTTCGGATCCTCTTTACCGGTGAAGGGTGAATGTTGCACCATGCGAATCGTTGAGGTCTTGATCTCGAACGGCCTTCCGATCTCCGCGAGGTTCAAGATTGGTAGGTCGACGATGTCCGGGGTGCATAGCTCCCCGATCTTGCGCTCCGGCTGCGGTTGTTCTCCCATCGGTGGAACTCGATTCTCCCTAGGGCTTTGAGGTGGTGATTCCTTCGGAGACTCCGACGATCTCTCGGCCTCCGCTTTTGGATCTGCAAATTCCAGCTTTTTAGCTTGTGCTTCACGTCTCCTTAGCCTGTAAAGTTTTTCTGGATCATCCACAAAATTTTCGGGTTTGTTGGAGAGGTAGCCGTCCATCTCCTGTTAGGGTTAGCAATAAACAAAATATATACAAAACAAAAACAAATCTAAGAAAACTAGGGTTAGTCAAACTAGATTAGATTGATTTTGAGGATGATCAAAAGTTAGTAGATGCAAAAAGAAAAACCAAAAGAAAACTGAAAATATTCACAAAAAGCAATAAAAGATCGAATCTTGATCACTTGTTCCCCGGCAACGGCGCTAGAAAAAGGGGCTTGCTGACGGTGTATATGCGTATCAAACTTCGATTGACTTGCAAGCGGACAAGTCCTCTGTCGTAGTCAAGGGACCCTTCTTCCCTCAAGTGTGAACCCAAAGTATCGAATCCGTGGAACAAATGTGTGATGCAAGAATCAATCTAATAAAGCCAAGAACACTTAGATCTTCAAAGGGGAATCTTATGCATCTAATCTAAGAACATCATGAAAACAAATCTAATCTATGAAAGCCGGAGGTAGCGAGAGGTAGAGAGGGATAGATAAACCAATCTAGAGAGATTGGATCAAGCCTTTGTTGTAGTTCCGAGCAAAGAAGAAATAGCCAAGTTGAATCTCATAAAAAGCGTCTTTAAATCACGGTTTCCCGTCCGACTCCGAAAACGCCCGCCTTTTGGAGCCACCGTTCTGTCACAACGCACCCCTATTCGTGCGGGTTAGTCTAGGGCGAGTCCAATGGACAAGTTGAAATCTCCCGGAAGGTCAGGCATGCACCTCTAGCCACCACGGCTACAAGAACACCCTCTATGATCTATCTCGAGAATAGATCTTAAAGTAAGAAAAGCCGATTGAAATCAAAATCGTAGGAGAAACACTCGATCGCTAGAAATCGGATTGCAACTTGATAATTCAACATAATACATGATACATGAACAAGATCACCACCGGGATCCTACCTTGATCTTGCTTCTAGCTCCTGGAACTCCGACGTGGTCTTCCTTGCAAGGTTCCCACGTTGGCTAGGGAGACCCTAGACAACTAGCTCGACCCTCTCCTCCCCAGAATGGTGTCCCTCTCTTCTCTGCTCCTCGGCGGCGAATGACGAAAGAGTTGATGCGTGGCTCTTGGCCCCGGGGCTATAAATAGTCCGAATGGCGGCTAGGTCAAAGGGGGGCACGACTGGGCCCCGAAATAGGCTGGGCCGACCGGCCTAGGCCAGCCGGCCTGGGCCCACTTCGGCCCAGTTCGTGGCCTCCTTCGCTGGTGATGCTTCCCGAGCCTTCTAGAGTGTTCTCCCTTCTGCATGTGGGCCCTTGACGTCAGTTTCTCCGCGGTTTAGATGAAGCTCCTTGTCCCGCAAGATTCAGCATTTTCTGTTCAGGTCCTCGGAGTTTTCCGTCTTCACGGGTTGGTCCTCGGGCTTCTTGGAGTCATGTTCACTTCATTGCTTGACTTGTACCGGGCTTCGAGGTCTTGTCACGAGGTGCTTGATGAACTTTACCCGGAAGTCTTGCTTTCAACGCTAAATTCCTGCATAAACACTAAACTCCAAAACCGACATGCACGAACGAACTTGATATACCAAGGGGGTTAGTACCAAATGGATAACATATAAAATTCATGCCAACACCGAAGGTAAACTCATGGCTAGGTTGACGGAAATTCACCGTCAACGCACTAGAATCCTACTAGGACTCGTTTCGTGTAATCCTACCAGGACTCCTGACTTGTAACCGGCTAGGAACCCGCCCCCTGGACTATATAAAGGAGGGCCGGGTACCTAGCCGGACATCTCAACCAACACCAAGCGCAGGGCGCCACATATGATACTCCAAACAGGACGTAGGGTTCGCCACCTTGGCGGCCCAAACCTGTATAAATCTGTGTCCCGCGTCTCTGCCTTCACCTTCGAGTTCCAGATCTGGCGATCCCCACCACAATCATCTACCTCGGGTACTCCCCTTGGTAGGTTGCCGGTCTAAAACACCGACAGCCGAGGAGTCCTCTGCTCGACCCGGCGGATCTCCCTCCTGCTGCGACGACGGCGGGCCTCGCGAGGGTGGCGGAGGCCGTCTCCTCTCCCGCTGAGGAGGCGGACTGCGGCGGCGAGCGGCGGAGGCCGTCTCCTCTCCCGCCGAGGAGGCGGAATTGCGGCACCGAGCGGCGAGTCGGCGGCATCGCAACGAGCTGCTCCCTCCCCTGGTCCTCGTCCCTTCTGAGCGTGGGCGCGAGAGAGGAGATTGGCGTGCGTGGGGCCCGCGCCAGCCCCTGGAGGAGCTCCCGTATCCCTTCGTATCTGGAGGATACGGGAGGGGGACTGGGAAATGGTGTGGGTTTCCTAGTCCCCGCTGCGGGGGGGGACTGTATCCCTCTCCTCGAGGAGAGGGATACAGGCACCGGTGCAGATGGTCTTAAAGGAACGTAGAGGACATCGGGGCCCAGCCCAATGAATGAAGCTGACCGGATTAAAGAGGTCAGCGGTGGGACAAAAAGGGTCCCGCGCTTGCGTGTTTGTTTAGCCTGCTGATTCAAAACCAACTTCTCTCCTTCCCTCCCGCAGGCTCCCCTCCCGTGTCGCCCCTCCCGCGGGCGACTCGGGGGAAACCCTAGATCTACCGCCCCCAGCCTCCCCTCCCCTCCTCCACCTCGCCGCCGCCCGAGGAGTCGCCGCCGGCCATCCGTGCGGGCTCCGAGGAAGGCGGCGGCGAGGCTACCCCCCTCCGTTCCGGCAAGCTCGCGCGAGCTCGGCGCGCTTCGCCGACGGGACGGTGCCGCTAGCTGGGCGGGGCGGCAGCGGCCAGGGCTCGGCACGTCGGCGTCGGGCTTGGGACGCGTAGGTTGGTCCGGGCGAGTGGGTTGGCTGCGGCGGCTCCGGCGTTCTCTTCACCAGGCTGGACGGCGGCGACGACCTAGCCCCTCCGGGCCGGACAGCGGCAGCGGCGGCCTAGCCCTTTCGGGCCGGCCGGCGGCGGCGGCTGTCTGGCCCCTGCGGGCTGGGTGGTGGTGGCGGATTGCCGGCGCCCCTGGGCCTGGGCGGAGCCGGCTTGCTGGCCGGCCCCATAGGGGCTGGGTGCGGCTGCTTGCCGGCTCCTCCGGGGGCGGCGGCGCTGGCCTGCTCCCCCCTCGGCCCCTCCTGGGCTGTGCGGTGGTGCCGGCCAGCCCCCCTCTTGGGCGGCGGTGGTCGGGCATGGACTCAGATCCGGTGGATCTGGAGTTCCCTGCTCTGTCTCGTCCCCGATCTGGCGTCCTCTTCCTCAACGGTTCTGCAGGATCGGCATCATCGTGGTGGTGGAGTCGGGAGGTCGGCGCTGGATGTCTCCAGCATTGGTGTTTGCCTGCGGCGTCATGGTGGCGTCCATGGCTTTACCGGGCCTCTTCCCTGCTAGGTTGTTGCGGAGGTGGTGGGGGTGTGCTGCTGTCTTTTGGTCGAGTGTGTTGCAGATCTGGAGTTCTACCGGGCGAAAGCCTTCACCGACACTCCTGTCGGTGGCAATGGTGACGGCGCTCCTGAATGTCGTTTCCCCTGTTGGGGGCACCATTGCGGAGTTCCCTACCCCGCAACACAGGGTTCTCGGGGTGAAAACCCTACCCAGTTTGGGTGAGCGACGGCGGCGCCACTGGCGTCGTGCCCTCGTTGGAGGCGTCGTCTCTTGAGACCCACATTGGCTTGTGACAGTGGCGATGGTGGAGGTGCGCTTGTTCTGTGTCAGTGGCTCTGTGCGGAGGATCCATGGGTGCTAGATGTCTTGGGTTGGCGTGCAGGTTGCGGTGGAGAGCTCTGTGTCAGCTGGGCGAAGGTGAAGCTCTCATTGTGGTCTTAGATATCTGAGTCTTTGGCAGAGGAGTGAGGCGGTGGATGAGGCGAGGCCCCCACGCAGAGAGGCCAAGATCAGTGGTTGCCCATGGTACTGAGATGGGAGTGTTTGCTGAAGCTTCACTGGTTCAGAGGGATCGACGATCGTGTATGTGCAGCCTGAGGGTGACAGTCCCATGGTGGAGGAGTTCAGGGGCCGTTCGGGCCTGCAGCGAGTTGCGGCTTCGGCGTGACCCAGCGTTGGTGACGACGGCGCAGGTTTCGGCGGCCTGTTTCAATCTTCTCTCCCATCTGGTTGTGGATGGTGGTGTGCTTTGTTGGGTGTGTTTGTTTCTATTCAGAGTTTGTTTGTGTGGTGGTGTTCATTTCGGCGTGTTATGTACCAATACTACTTCTTCTTATATGATATAACAGTGCTCCTGCTTTTATTTTTAAAAAAAGATTCAGGGGTTCGATATTGCCTTTCCTAAGGCAACAACGAAACAGTTTTGCTCCTGTGGTGTGGCACTGGTATACCACTGCATGCGGCAATGCTACTGCCACGAGTGGGGACGTAACGACCCATTCTTTTTTTTTTCTTTCTCTTCTTCTTCTTTTTTTTTCTTTGCGTGGTTCTTTCTGTCATCAGTACGATGTCTATCAATTAAGATTAATTTTGAGTTGAATTGGTGGCTGCATGCAACTTTATTTTCTCACATGAGGCCATGCACGACTCCCGTTGAACTAGCAATTTCATATTGTGCTTCTCTTAATGTTGTAGTTATTGATTATTGTGGGGAATGTTAAGTGTGTGGCTTTTAGATCCACAGGACGGCTTATCTAATCTAGACAGGGACGGATCCAGCAGTGGGGCAGGCGCGGCTCGAGCCCCCCTACCGCTGAAAATCTAACGGAGTCCCTCCTAAGCCCCTCCTACAAATTCGAGGAAGAAGAATGAGGGAAGTACAGGCTATAGGAAGAAGGAGAAGAACCCCTCTAAATTTATTTCTAGATCCGTCCTGCATCTAGACATGTGTAGGTGTTTCCATTTCTCGGAATGAACCTGATCATATATGCCCCCCACAACAGTATTACTATTATCCGAGCAAAAACAAGAGGATTGTGCAAGGTTACTCCATTTTTGCTTGCGTACGTGTTCAATTAACTTAGCCCTACTTCATTTTTTATGATGATGATGATGTGTGCGCGCGCACTCTGAATTTGACTCTACAAAATCCGCTGCTCTTGACGGTTGAAAGGAAGGACACATGCATGCATGATGCGAGTGTATCGGCACACACAATTACTGGAAAACGGAAAGCGTACGTACCTTTAACTGGCAGAGCTAGCAACTCTGGCCGCTGCATCTGCATACTATATGGTATATGCACATCTTCTTCTATTTTTTTTGAAAGAAATGCACATCTTCTTCTATCGGGCTTGTTCAGACTTCAGACTAGAGAGTAGAGACAGAGTATCCATGCATGATGATCTGCACCGACTCTTCTTCACGGATGGCCACTGCCCGCGGTAATTAGTTTAGTGCAAATGAAGCTAGAGCATCGGCGGCAACGCTCATATACTAACCAGCTGAAAAAAAAACGTGCACGGCTCATTTGGAAATCTTGCTGCTGCTTCTTGATTCCGGTCACAGTCGTGTGTTCCCATTCCTCCTCTGCTGAACATCGTAGCTCGATCGCACATCACATCCGTTAACCGTGTATCTTAAGGTCAGTCTCAATGGAGTTTCATGCATTAAATTTTGTTGATGTGGTGATGAGAGAGAATGATGGAGTTTCATGAGATGTGCACGAAACTCTCCTGGCACGGTTACCTAGTTTTCCAGTCTAGGTAACTCTGCAATGAAACTTGCACTGAGACTAACCTGCCCGGCGGCCGGCATGCCCGGCGGTCTGGCAATAAATCTGTTTGGCTCAAGTTGATGCAGTGGCGGATCCAGCGGTGGGTCGGGGGGGCCTCCAGTCCCCCTACCACTCTGGATCTCATGGTAATCACTCCAAATTTTCATAAAAATTTTGAGGATAAAGAGAAAGAAAAATGAGGAAGGAAGAAAAAGAGGAAGAAGAGCCTCCCTACCCCACAATCCTGAATTCGCCACTGAGCTGATGCATGCATGGGGGGATCGGACACGAAGATCCAGTCCACACGAGCTGCGTGGCGTCTGGTCCGGCGTTGAGGGGGTGCGGGAGACGCAAAACCGGCGAGGGAGGCGAGGCGGGCGCTGGATCTGTGTGTGTGGTCACGCACACCACGCGCCCCCGGCACGCACGGTTGGGGTGCCGTCACGTCTGGCAGGTGGGCGGACCTGCCTGGATCTGGAATTCTTGGAGGAGAGGGAATCCGGCCAACCGCCTGGCGGTGGCGGCGTCATCGTATCCTAACCACCAACCCAAATTCCATGGAGCCACGCCGGCCGGCGGCCGTCCAGGGGGCGCCGCGGCCCGCTGCCGGCCCGTGCCAGTACGTCCTCCGCTCCGTGACAAGCACTGCAACTCTGGTACTCGCTTCGGTAACATTTTGTAATAAGTTGTAAAAAAAAACTTTTGTAGACGCGCGCGGCGGTGCTGCTGGCTTTGCCAACCCGGTGTAGCACGGAGATATAGCATCTGCATCAATGGCTCCTCGACTTTACATAGAGATCGGATAAATCAATGGCAAAATTAAGGCGACGCGAGCGCGCGTACGTGGCGTATCTCGCGTCCACATGCATGATCAATCAACTGGGGCACTCAACACCCAGTCAACGCAGCTTGCCGCGAGAACGACGACACTCACCAACAAACCGATTAATTTAAGAGCGAAAGGGAGGGAGGGATCTACTCCTATATTTCCAGAAATAAGAGCAACTCCAAGAGTCTGCTAAAAAATTCTTCCTTAAAACTATGTATTGGGGGTTCCTCTAAAAAATTTTCTCCCCAAAATCATGTCACCTCACAACAGTTCTCCAATAATAGAATCATCAATACTTAAGACTTGCCACGTCAGCACTATTGGCCCACTGTCAGCAATCCACCAACTGACCATTCAAGCACCATCCACATACTGACATAGCCCTTCGTTGTCCAAATTCATCTCTGCTTTCTCCCTCCCGTGACTCTCTCTCTCTTCCATTTCGTGGCCATTGTTGCTCTCTCGAATCCAGCAATCATTCAAGGCATCTATACCTAGCTGTGGGCAGTAGGCCCAGCAAGTTTGCTCAGTGGCGGGCTGGCGGCAGCGCGAGCGAGCAGCGCGGTGTCAGGCGAGCTGCTCCTCCGCAGCCATGGACAACTCTTCTTCCTCCCCTGCAGGCAACGGTGGCACACATAGCACGTGTACGACGACCATGGGGAGGTCGTTGGAGACCCACTCCTAGGCGGCGCTGGCGAGCAGCTCCCGCACCATCTCGTTGTCGGCCTCATGGAGCATGATGGTGCGAACCCATTCCACGCCACAGCGCAGGGTGAGGCGTTGTGCGTCCCTCGTGCCCAGCTTCGGACTGACCGTCGCCGCCGTACGGCACCAGTGCGACCTCCTCATGGTCCATGCCACTAACCTGCACCGGCTCTCATCGAGAGGCGGCGGCCGGAAGCGGCGCGCAGCGCTGCGTGACGCAGTCGGCGGAGCGCTGCGGAGCGGCCATGCACGACGACGACGGACACTGGTGTGCGGGCTCGAAAATAAAACTCGGCCAAGAAACGTGCGTTGGGGTGGATTGGGGAAGAGTACGGCGTCGCTAATATATGCGTGGCGAGGGGTGCCTTTTTGGCGTTCCTAATCTTTTAGGAGAGATTTAGGTGAACTGTTGGAGTTTTTTTTTCTCTCTTTTTCCCTAAATCAAGTATTGGGAGTAAGATTAACACTCTTTTGGAGTTGCTCTAATAACGATTTCGATGTAATGCGGCACTTGCATCATACTGCCACGCCGTCGATGTACGGACGACAAACATATGTGTGGACCCAACAACACGGCGCGACCACGGACCCCCCTGTTACGTGTTGTCACTTGCGAACTGCACACTCACTCTGGCATTTCCTCAAAAAAAAAGCACACTCAGGCTGACACTGACTGGTCCTAGTCTCGACAACTGCGGTTACTGTACACGTGCTGCGTGGATCATCCCGGAGTCCCCTGTTACGTGTTGTCACGGTCACGACCGTACAATCATACGGTATGCACTGATTAGTACTAGTACTAATTCCTCTAAGCATACTTATTGTACGAGTGATTGGTGATGCCCAACTTGACTTAATGTTAGGGAGTGATTGGTTCGTTGGTGGAGTGAACGTGGCTCGCACATGGTGAACCAGGCTTCCCGCAGCCAGGCCCGATAGGTACCTACATACTGTAGGTACTTGATTGGTTGTCCGTTTGTACCTGACCTGGATATGCGCAGCAGTTGATTGGTTGCTTTGTTGACTTCTCTCTTGCGCATGCGGCTCATTCGACGAGGACTGCATCAATCAGACTTGCCTCATAAACGGCCGATTCCTACGTTTCTGGCTAGCCTGGCTCGAACTCTACTGTTACACAACGTGAGCCTGGCTCAACCATTTGATCAGAAAGCAAACAACATGAAGTTGCATCCACAGAGTCTGGCCGGGGGAGACACATGCAACCAATCACATCCTTAATGGAAGTTTCTACTATAGATATGTCCACTACTGTGCTTAATAATTACTACTCCCTCCCAGGGCCGGCTCTACAATTTCAAGAACCCTTGGGCAAGCGAGAAGAAAGGGCCCGTTGAAGTAGCATAATATATAATACGAGTAAAAAAATAACTTTGCAGCTCACGTATAGCAGTCTGGGTCATGAAATATAATAATAGTGTCATAAAAACTACAAAATACCAACCATTACAATTATCTCAAATAATATGTAGTGCTTTAATGCCTTGTAAAAATACGCCGATGGGCATTTCTTGACGCAAAATCTTCAATAACAGTATCAAGATCAATGTAATCCAAAATGTCCTTCTCAATGGTGCACGTAGCTAAGCCATTCAATCTTTCCTGTGATATAGTTGACCTCAAATAATTTCTCAAAAGTTTCAATTTGGAGAAACTTCTTTCAGCTGATGCTACTGTCACTGGAATGGTTAAGAGAACTCGATATGCAATGGAGACATTTGGATAACAATCTGCAGCCTTAACAAAATGAAGAATCTCAACTGCTGACATCAATTCTTCTGGCAAAGAACTTCGCAACACTTTCAGTTCAGAGAAAAAATCATCCAACTCTACATCAGAATTGTTGTCATGAGAAAAAGTTTCTACAAAAGTAGTGCAACACTTTCGTAGATTATTATCATCCAATGATTTCAGATTTTCTGAGTTGAATAAGAATCCAAATATTTTCTCAAATTCCTTTAGCTTCTCAAACCGACTAGTCAATGAAGCAATTGCATGATCAACAATAACATTGAAGTACTCATATTTCAAGGATTCTATAGCTGAATGTTGTAATTCTTCAGTTTCATCATTTTGTTCATCAAAATACTTCTTTCTTTTACTTTGCCGTTTTGTAGGAAATCTTGGCTCTATGCCCATACTAGATGCAATGGATTTTGCAGTCACAATACTAGCATCAAAGCCATCTTCTCTGTACTTTTGGAAATATGTGATTACCCCTTCAATTTGTTTGAGAGTAGTATCTAAGCACACAATCTTAGATTGTAACTTTTTGCTCACCATGTTGATAGTAGATAAAATATCATCCCATACAACCATACCAACTATAAATTCAAATTTCTCAAGTGCAAGAACCAATGATTGAGCATCACTTACTGTTTTAGAGTCATGGTCATCAGTCGCAGATCTTTCCAATTCCTTCAAAGCTGATATTATCTGCGGGGTTTGGTACCTAATAGGTTGCACACTCTTTATTCGACTCTCCCAACGAGTATCAGACAAGGGTTTCACAGTAAACCTCTCAACATTATCAGTCAAAATTTTCCACCTTTTAGTAGAGCGTGCAAACAGACAATATATCCGCTGTATAACACCAAAGAATGAAACAGCTGTCTTGCAAGAATTTGCCATGTCAGAAAGAGTGAGATTCAGACTATGAGCTGCACACGGCATATATAATGCTCTTGGATTAATTTCCTGCACACGGGTCTGCACACCTTGATGTTTCCCTTTCATATTGGAACCATTGTCATAACCTTGACCTCTCACATCATCAATGTTCAAATCAAGAGACTTCAGTGCATCCAACAAAACATTAAAAAGCCCCAATCCGGAGGTGTCATCAACCTTTAAGAACTCTAGAAAAAATTCCTCTACTCTTGGAATGTTTCTTGACATATTAACACAACGTATAATCAGTGTCATTTGTTCTTCATGGCTCACATCTGGGGTACAATCCAAGATAATGGAGAAATACTTGGCATCTTTAATAATCTTTAAGATATGATTTTTCACAGCATCAGCAAGAACACCAATTAATTCATTCTGAATATTATGACCAAGGTAATGATGATGAATTTCATTACTTTGAATGCGCCTAATATGCTCTTGCATCACAGGATCAAATTCAGCAATCATTTCAACTGTGGCTAGAAAATTACCATTGTTACGTTGATAAATTTTCTCATTTGATCCTCGAAAGGCTAGATTTTGTTTAGCAAGAAACTTCACAATAGCAATTATTCTTACCAGGACCTGTCTCCAACGCTCCTTTTCCTTTGCAATTTCCCGTTGCATCTCATCATCAATTGTTTTATTTTTGCTTAATCTAAGCCGAACCTCATTCCATGTACTCATGTTTGTCAAATGCTCCACACTGTTTTCATGTGTTTTGAGTTTCTCACTGAGATGCTTCCAATCCCTTACTCCATCTGATGCTAAATTTGCCTTGTTCTGATTTGATTTGAATAACTTGCAACAAAAATAATATACCTTGTCCACATGTTTGGAATAAACCAACCACTTTCTGTCAACAACCTCACCATTAGATAATTTCCTTGAGTAATAAACATAAGAAAAATGTCTGCCACTAGGATCACAAGGGAATTGTAGATTCATTTCTCTCACAGGCCCTTTCTCAATTAAGATGTCTCTTTTGCTATTGTCAAGAGAGTCCCATGTTCTAGGATCAAAAATAGTCAACATTGAATCTTCTTGTTCATGAATGTGTGCAGTTTCAGTATCATCTCCCGGAGCCTGAGTATGATCATTGACATCATCTTCCACTACTAAATTTTGCAAATCATTGGCAATGACTTCCTCTTCATTGGCAACGACTTCTGCAACATGTTCTTGCCCCTGATCTTGACTGACCGTAGCATTACTGGACACTGAAAAAAACTTATGTAAAGCACCCCTCTGCGATTCAGCAGCCTGTTCTTTTTCTTTTCTTTCTTTTCTTTTCTGAGCACTCGACTTATGCTTCTTAGGTAACATCTATCATATTCAAATAAAAAGAATTCAAAATTTATAACCCTTGTAATTATTTTGGGAAAAATTAAAACCTAAGAAGTGGTGTACTGGTGTCGTTGATCCTTACCAGGACTGAGGAGAAAATTGAATCGCGCTGCTCCTACTCGCCGAGTCGCCGGTGGCCGGCCCCCCGGCCGCTAGTCGCTAGACGGTTGACGATGCCGATGGTGCGGTGGGCAGGGGCGCAGCGCAGGGCAGCGTCGGCGCGTCGCGTGGCGTCCGGCTCGCAGCGAATCACGAGGAGCGTCGGGGCGTCAGGTCAGGCGTGCGCCGCGGCTGATTGGTTGAAACGTCGTGGAGTACGCGTGGCTGAATAGAAGTCAGAACATTTCGGCCTCTTGCGCTGGACCTGGACGGCTGGCTAACTGATAAATGATTTGTTAATTACTAAGCCTCTTAATTAGCACTTGGGCCCCCCAGCTTCATGGGCCCACGGCCGTCGCCCTGCCTGCCCCCCTGGAGCCGGCCCTGCTCCCTCCGTCCCAAAAAGACTGGCGCCGTTGGTTTTCGTGCCACAACTTTGACTGGATTTGTAGAAAATACGTGCAACATTTATATCTTCAAATAAATTTGTTAAAAAACTAGATTCAAATATCTATCTAACTATACTAATTTTGTACCATAAATACTAATATATTTTTATATGTATTTAGTCAAAGTTGTTTCTCGGGAAGCGAAAACGACGGTCTTTTAGGGACGGAGGGAGTATATGAAATAATTACTATATATCTAACTTTGGGACCTTTTAATGGTATGATCCAAATTTCCCTTACTATATACATTGTGTAATTATCGATTTATTGTGGAAATGTGTTCAAGTGTCACTTTTAGGCTTTAGCACCACAGGGATGGCTTACTACCTCATCTGGTGGTGTTTCAATTTCATGGAAATTATCCGACCCCTTCTTTTCTTTCTTCCTTTTTATTGATTTTCATGAGCGAAAAAGGTTTATGTTTTTTAAAAGGTACTTGCGTTTTTAAATTGGCTTAGCCTTACTTCATTAGCGCATTATTGTTCCCTGAATGAATCTGACTTGACAAAATCCACTGCTCTTGACGGCATAAACGACACCATGCAAGTCTGTCGGCACACGTGCTGGAAAAGGGAACCATTCTCTGAAATTATTTTCGCGAACGACAGCATTACATATATGCATTAGTTAGCCTTTTTTTATGAAACAGGCACGCCCCTACTGATTATACTCACGCATGCATGAGTTGTGGACCATAACGAACAAAGCGGATCAGGAGAATGAAACAACGGATCACCTATGCCTACAATGTGTGTTTGCTCAGGAAGTATGGGTCTTGGTTGCGGAGGGGAATGAAGGTGCTGTGCAGGTTCCTGAGCGTCAAGATTCACTGATGCAGTGGTGGAACTCGGGGTTGGCTGGTGCTTCCAATGCGACCACAACCAGGCGTGAAACAATACAAATTTATACTGCTTGGAACATTTGGAAAGAGAGAAATAGGAGAATTTTCAATAGTACCGCTTCTATGCCACGTCAAGTGCTGCAGCTAGTCAAGTATACCTGAGCATTTTTGGCCCGGCCCGACCCGGCCCGCTGGCCCGGCCCGGGCCCGGCCCGCGCCAGGCCCGCCCACGAATCTTACTGGACGGGCGTGGGCAGAGATCTTGAAGCCCGCGAAAACTTTTTTTGGCCCGAGCCCGGCCCGAAATGCTGTTTTTAGTTACTTTACACTATAAAATGCGCGGGCGGCCCGCTCAAGCCCGGGCCCGGCCCGAGCCTGGCCCGAAAACTGAGGCCCGACACGTCCCATGGGACGGTCATGGGCAGAATTTTCTCGGCCCGAAAAACCCTGATTTTTTTCGGCCCGGCCCGAACCCGGCCCGGCCCGTGGAATGCTCAGGTCTAAGTCAAAGATGAAATGGTCACCAGGAATACCCCTGCGAGTTGGAAGTGCATCTAGTAGTTTCCTAATGATAGTCCTTTCAGTGAGTTTAGAGAGTTTTTCTGTTTTATGTAATACATAACCTGTAACAAACCGCATGCTTCCTCTTCTTAAATGACATAGCAGTGCTCATGTTTTTACTTTAAAAAATAAAGAACAAAGCGAGGTGTCGGCGGTCTGGTATATCTTTCTGTTTGGCTGGAGGCGTCACGTGTGACTCCCTTTCTGATCGAGTAGTAGTCCCGCGCTATGGGCTGTTGGTGGCATGTGGCGCGCGTGGTGGCCTCACCCCCTCCCCCACGCCATCGCCCACGTACGCGACACCACTCCAACCATGCGCGGCGGCGTGGCGTACGGTCCGGCGTTCAGCCGTTCAGGTGGGGGAGGCAAGCGGCGGCTGGCCGGCGGACGTCGATGAGCACAAGCATTGAACTGCAGCGTGGTTAACAAAACAGACGGCGTGATGCGGGCCGCGTGCGCCTGAACCACCAGCCGGGCCGGGGCCGCACCCACACGCGCGGACGAACTCGGCCCCACGCGCGCATCACGCACGGGCCCCCGCGAGATTTTCCGTCCACACCGCATGCCCCCGCGGGCGGATCCATCCGGCCTTCCGTCGTGGTGGGCGGGCCCCACGCGCCCCCGCCACAGTGGCTGCCCGGCAGGTGGGACCACCTGACCCCATCTTCCGGATTGGCCCGTGAAGCCCTACCTAGCTCTGGGCAAAAAGAACCGGTAACCGAGAACCGGAACCGAAAGAACCGAAGTCGAGAAATTCGGTTCCTGTTTCTGGGGAACCGAACTACCCCGGTTTTTTCAGTTCGGTTCTCGGGTACCCGGAGAACCGAGGAAATAGCCCATCTAGATATAGTTCACCTAAAACCCAACATTCCAATTGTCCAAAACCCTAGCACTATCCCCACGGCCCCATGCCCCCACCCCACGGCCCCAGCGGTCAGCACCTCACGCACGCAGACGCAGGCACTCGCGTCACGCCTGTCGCCCCCCAGTCGCGACCCGCCGACCACGCCACCGCCGCCGCCGCTCGCTCCTGCAGTCCTGCCGCTGTCCCGTCCGACCTGCCGACCGCGCCACCCAAGGTTACGTTACGGACGGACGTGTGGCTGGCGAGTATACCTCGGCCGGCTCTCTCCTGCAGCTGCAGCCGTCCGCTCCGTGACAAGGCCGGCGGCCGCGGCGCGCGCGGGTGCCGAGCAGGTGCGGGCCGTGAAGATTCCTCTACCCCCTCCCTCAACGACTCGACCGCACCGCACCGCACCGGATGGCCTCGCCACCGCTAGTAGTACTGAGGCCCTGTTTAGTTGGCTACAAATTTGTCAAAATTTTGCTACTTTTTCAACTCTCTCTCCATCACATCACATTAAATACATCAAAAGACATATGTTCGGAGTAGTAAATGTAGATAAAAAAATTAACTAATCACACAGTTCTGTTGTACATCACGAGACGAATCTTTTGAGCCTAATTAGTCCATGATTGGACAATATTTACCACAAATAAACGAAAGTGCTACAGGAGTTAAAACCGTGTTTTTTTGCTAAATTTTAGCCATCTAAACAGGCCCTGAGTTGAGTACTGACACTATGCTAATGGCTTCTCTTCGCACTGCCAAGGACTGCAGCAGCAGCTGCTGCTTAACCTAATCGCTTTTTTCAATCTGTGCTGCTGGCTTTGCCAAAGGATATAGCAGCAGCGGCGGCGGCATCTGACATGCATGCTCCTCCTTCCCATCCGGCGCGGGTCCTACACCTCCATAGTTATTGTTACGTAAACATACTCGTAGTGTCGTACATAGAGATTGGATTAATCAATGGCAAAAGGCGAGGCCATCGTGCGCGCCGCGCAGCTGCACAACGACTCGGCTCGCGTCTCGATCTCGCCACTCCGCTCGCGCGTGGCGTATCTCGCATCCACACAACATGCATGATGAATTGATCTCTACATTCTACAGTACAAGCTTCCACGCACGAGAGAGAAGAGGAGAGAGAGAGTAAGAGCAACTCCAACCGATGGAGTAAATTTCATCCCTTATATAAAGTTATTAGGGGTAGAGTAAAAATATTTTCATCCCTAAAACACAATTTGCTCCAGCAGTTTCCCTATTCTCCTTCCCAACTCGTGGGTCTCACCGCGCCACGTCAGCTTCTCTTCCCCTCCCCCGAATCTTCGATTTTTCAGCGGCGCCCGCCGCTCCCGTCCTGCTCCTGCTCGCCGCGACCACCACCACCACCGCTCCTGCTCGCCGCGGCCACCACCACCTCTGCGCCCACAAGCCCGCCGCGGCCACCACCACCTACGGCCAACAATCCCGCCGCCTCCGCGTCCGCAGCTCGAAGCCCAGCCCACTGGGCCTCCCCAAGCCCGGCACCAGCAGAACCAGGCCGCTCCCGCGCCGCGCTCCGCCTCGGCCGCTCGTCGCCGCGCCCGCTCAGCAAGGTGATGCTTCAATTCTCCCCCTCCATCCTCATCTCCGATTTGTCACCGCAGTTCCCGGCCGGGTCGATTGCTCGTTGCCGGGACAGCTCGCCGCGACTGTTTTTTTGTGCGTGTAGCTTACTGACCCGTGGCGCGCAAGCTGCTGCATAGCAGGATAGCAAGCGCCACTACCACCATAGCAAGGTGCAGAAAAAGCGAAGGGAAGCGATCTGGCTTCTTTGTTCCTCACCTGGAAAAATAGTTTCGGATTCTCTAAGATTACATTCGTAGATGTCGTACAAGAGGGCCGAAATTGTTCCTGGAATTTTGAATCCGTAGAGATGTATTAGCAGCTTCTCCAAACTAAGGAGGTTTCAATTAGGGAAATTAGAAGCTTTGGTGGCTGAACACGGGTCGAAATTACATGTTTTAGTGACTCAACTTATGCTTGCCGATGAATGTCTGGTTTCATCTCCAGTAGTTTCCCCATGGTTTGCTCTTTGGCAGATACAGTAGAAGTATTAATTCTTTTTCTTAACCAGAGTAGCTATTGCTTTTATTTCAGATTGTGAAGCCGGGAGATGTGATCCAGTGTCGTGACTGCGGCTACCGCATCCTCTACAAGAAGCGGACCCGCCGAAGTATGGCCACTTTTACTCCTCTCTTGAATTCTCATGTGGCTGTGACTGTGACTGTGGCTGTGGCTGAACTCTGAAGTGATTGCTTGTGAATGTCTAAATTCTACTCTAGTTGCTGATTGGTACATATATAATAGCACATCCTATATGGTTTCTGATAACATTCTTGTGCTGTTATTATGTTTTTTTCCTGGGTATAGCATAAACGTGTACCATGTGCGTGTGGAAATGTAGCTAGTAAGCCATGGAAAAACTCATATAGGCCTGACAGTCTGTTTCAGTCTTTCAGAAGGGGTGGGTTTTAAGTTACTATACCTTTATTAATGGTCACTTTCAAGTAGTTCAAGCACATTGTCATGGAAGTTAGAATCAGTTGAACTGCAGTTTTTATAGTTATATAACAGACTCCTGTTTTATTTAACAATTTAATAATATTTTTCTCTAATGCAGATGAACAATTTAATTGACATGTTCTTTGAGGATTCCTCATCGGACGATGATGACGATTTGGACATGTTGACGTTGCTTCTGGTGGATTATGCAAGAAAGAAAAAACGCAAGCGTCGTGGTTCCATCGTCGGCCGTGAGGCAACAACGGAGACAGAGATGAGATTTGGTAATTCCATGGGCGACAACGGAGATAGAGTTGAGATTTGGTAATTTTTCTTTCATTTTCTCATTTCTGATAATTTTTTGATTTTTAAGCTAATACACATTTTAGTCAAGTGACCAACCAGCCCAGCATAATCCCAGCATAGTCAAGGGATTTTTAGTTTTAGTATTAAACAAACTCTGGGGGAGTGCAACATAAACAAGGGACTAAGACTGCCCAGCTGCTGCATATATATGCAGATTTGATCTGCCACACAGGCAGACACAGATATGCACGAGGGGCAGAGCAGCGTGTTGGCAGCATTCTGTGTGATAAAAACTATGAGTTCATATGGGAGGATTGACTTTGTGTTTGAAATAAACAGCTCAAGCATTTTCATATTACAACACTACATTTGTTGGCTGAAAGGGAGAGAAAGCAATTTTACCTTAATGTGTCTGATTCCCACTTTACCTGCACCATCATTACCTCAACCTTAATGTGCTGATAATTTAATGCAGGTTTCAAGCTGAAGCAGGCAGGGCAATCAGGTGTGGACCATGTTGTGCCTTCCTGCCTACAGGTGCAGGAAAGTCAATAAGAGGCAATAAGATTCCAATGGCTGTGCAATAAGATTTTTGTATTTAGGTTAATGCTACTTTGTACACAGGAAAACATATCAATAAGATTCCAATGGCTGTGCATTTGGAAATTCCTGTACTGAATATTAATGAGTGAAAATGTAACAGCCCATGATCTCCAAATTTGAGTGAAAATTCCTGTACTGAATATGCTACCTGCATGTGAACCTGTCTGAATGTGAAAGGTGAATGGTACTGAATGTGAATGGTGAATTCTGTTGAATGTACTGATGTGAATGGTGGTTCAGATCTGGAGCATATATGCATATATTTTATTGAATGTAATTCAGATCTGGAGTTGTAATAAGATTTCTTCTTATTCTGTGTTTTTTTTGGATCAGAAAGATGTTAACCTGGGCTATTTGCTCTTTTCTACCTGTCTATTGATGTGCTGTGATGATAAGATTTCTTCTTCCTGGATTGGGATTTGGGGGTGTGGCTTGGTTGGCAGTACAAGGATACAGTATCAATGAATCATCATTTCGCTATTTCAGGAGATCGTGCTTCTGAGCCAACTGGACCATAACAACAGTTTCTGTATATGGGAAGCATCAGTTGGAAGAATCAACAGTCTCTGCATATGCAAGGCAGATTCTCACTGGAGTGGCCTATCTACATCATCACAAACTCACAATGTAATGCGTAGCTGATCAGATATCATCTGTAGTAATTTAGTTTCTGACTTATGTACATCAAATTGTTTCTGATCAGATATCAGTTGGAGATTTGGACTGTTTTCTCTTTTGTCTTTCAGGTTTGACTGTTACCAGAGTACGAAGTACAGGCAACCAGCTGATACATCCTGCACCCTGCATGCAAAGCCGACGAGTTAACAAAGTTTGATACAGACAAGTTACACCTCTACGAGATAAATACCAGAATAGCAATCAGTTCACAATCTCAGCCCACAATACCACATCCAGAAAAGATCAGAATCATCAGTTCCAGGTATGTGTACTCTCATATAGCAGGCTAATATAATTCAGACCACATTCATCAGATTCCAGTGGCTGCTACACTTGTTCACAGACCACATTCATCAGACCATATGAAGGTTCATACAGATACAGTAAAGTACTACTGACAAGATTGGGATAACCATGGCTATAACCAACTAGCACTAATTAGCCATGGCTATAACCATGGTTATAATCAGCCCGCCGCCGCTGCCGGGGAGCTTGGTGGCGTAGTCGACGTAGACCGTGAGCAGGAACGAGGCGCTGGTGACGAACTGGAGGTTGTTCCAGCGCTGGTGGTACATCATGCCGCCAGGGGTCCGGGGCACATTGGCGTAGCTCTTGCCGACGCAGGAGCACACGAAGAACTCGGCGTTCTGCCGGTAGCGCTGCAGCTCCGTCGCGTGCGCGCCGGCGCGGCCCTGGAGGAGGAACTTGGCGGCCAGGACCTGCACGCCAGGGTACTTCTACTTGACATCCCACCCGAACTGCAATTTGCGGCTCCTCTATGGGGGCGGCAGCTCTACCCGGAGGCCACCCTCACCGAGCTCGGCCTCCCGCAGGACTCCACGCTGCACCCCGCCGCGTGGACCACGCGTGGTGAGCGAGTGCGCGGGGTGACGACGACTGACTGCTCGATGAAGGAGTCGCATGGCGTGGCGTGGGCGACGAACCGTGACTGCACACGGCGCCCGCGGGGGAAGGATCGAGCTGGGACGAGGTTGGAGTGGTGTCGGCGGCGGCGTCGTCAGCGTGCTGTGCCGGCGAGACGAGCGGGAAGGCGGCGGCTTCCAGGCCTAGGTCGGCGACGAGGCGCTCGAGCTCGGCCTTGAGCGGGCCGAAGCGGCACACCAGCAGCTCATCCGCCACGGTGGCGCCCGAGCATCTCGTCGGGGCTGGTGGAGCTCGAGCTCGGCCGGCACCTGTGAAGCCGGGAGGAGCTTCTTCGTGTCCTCGCCGGCCGGGAGCAGCTCGCCACCGCGGAGCTCGCCGCGCAGATCGAGAGCAGATCGAGGTCCGGGGACGGGGGCGCGGCGGTGGAGGCTGCTCGGCGGAGGAGGGAGCGGCGGCGGGACCCGCGGCCGCGCGGGGGCGACGGGAGGGAGAAGGAGACTGCTGGAGAAGATTTCATCCCTTATATGACTATTTTTTTTTTGCTATTGGGGAGAGGATACGGAAACTGCTGAAGTTGCTCTAAGCTGCCGCTACGCGCAATGACCCGCGCTAGCACGTGTCCCCGTGTGTGTGGGCCCCCTGTGTGCACATCTACAAAGCATCTCTTCTCTCTCTGCCGCCATCTCCCTACGCTCGCATGCATGCATGCGGCGTGTGATGAGACCGCCGACGGTGAGGCGAGCCCAGAGATAGAGGGGTGGGTGGAGCGCGGCTACCAGCACCGCGCAAGCGACTTTGCAGGGGGTGCTCTCCGACTTCATAGAAACTAGGGGAACCTCACCCGCGCGTTGCTGCGGGAATTAAGAAAATGCAATGATTTTAAGGAAAATTTACCATGATATCATCTCTCGACGATAAGGACATGAGCATATTATGTAAAGTTGAAATACCCGGGTAATGAGTATCACTATTTATTTAAACCAAAGTGGCAAACTATTTGAACTGAAGTTTCTTATCTGAGTATAAACAAATATTCATAACGATCACGATGGGGCTGAGAATTTGAGAGGGCACAGTCATGGAGAGCACGATATAAATCATAGAAGGGATGTAACGGAATAGATGCAAGATAAATAAGTATTTCACTGTATCAGAGAAAAATAAGTGTTACCAAGTTTAGTAATGCATGGCTTTATATTTGAATGGTGAGAGAGAGATTCCTGCCTTCGATCACTTTTTTTTGGTTTATATACATCTGAAGACAGAGCTCACAGAGGGGCAATGAGGTGCATCATTTTCAGCATCAATTGTATCACATGAAACTAACAGCTTCCTTCATCCTAATGCTTGTTGGAAGTGACACCAACTGCTCCTGTCATAAGATGACCGATATACCAGCTGCAACACAAATCAGGTGAAAAACATACTGAAAGTTGAAGCATTGGCCTGCATTTATAAATCAAACTACATGCAAAGCTGGAATAGAAACAATTTCAGTTTTCTAAGAGAGAAAGAAGCAATGGCAGTAGCTGCAAATTCATGTTCAAATACGTTTGCCTAGGCAATTTCAGGAACGTGCTAGCTACTAACCGTGAAGAACGTCCAGTGCCGCCGCCTGGTTTGTGAAGAATGTCATGGACTGCTAGTATACCGCGGCGTATACCAGTGTCATCGCCCATATGGGGAACAGACGGAGCAAATTTGGATAGCTCTAAAGAAACATAACCTATTGCTCAGTGACCAACACAAAGCTGAATAATTCTAAAGAACAGAACCTACCATTCACAAAGTTGGATATTAGGATATATAGTTCTAAAGAAACAGAACCTATCGCTCGCTCAATGACTATCGGTGGCTGAACTTAAGTATATCGAACGATCGAGTCGTGACTGAAAAATGTGTGTTCACCTTCCACAAATCTAAAAGTGAACATAAATAACTCAAAATGCATTCATACATACTTGATTAGCATATATCAGAATATGAGATAATACTGAAGAATATAAGGCTATAAGCAACTGAAAAAGGAAACCATGCCTCGTACCTCCTTTGCACGAATAACAAAATCAGATGCTTGCATCATCCCGTAAGAAGGAATACGTGGTTGCTGAATCATAGCTGACATAGTATGGTCCAGAATTAGCAGGAAATGATGAGCAAAAGTGAGTATTTTCCAACAAAACAAACAGGCCTGGAAGTTAGCATGTACCTTTGGCATGAGGGAACATATATCGTTTGCCTTTCTTTCCAGCCGCAAGCATAAGACACGCATGGCCTGCTGCAGCTCCTATACAAAGTGTGTGGATCTGCATGGCAAATAGTAACCTCATCATGATGTCCGTGAGTGTAGAAAATTGATAAATTTTAACAAAATTCACAGTTTGGACACTGAATTCAATTCATACAAACATCCGGCCCTAATCTTATGTTGGTGAAACATAAAGAAACAGAACCTATCGCTCGCTCAATGACTATCGGTGGCTGAACTTAAGTATATCCAACAATCGAGAGTAGTAGTACCTGTCGATCTCTTGCGAGATGCGACGCAGATTTCTCCCAGCGCCCTCCAGCGTCTGGTTGCGGGTGCTGACGCTGAGCGTCTCTATGCAGACGTTGTCGATGTTGTGAAGCAAAGGGTCTTGGCCACCTCACCTCCAGGCGGAAGTAGGAGTACGCGAGGGCCATCTTTGACTGGAGATCTCCCGCGTCGGCGGCGAACTTGTGGAGCAGGAACGCGAGCGATCGGGATGCCATGCGCGTCATCCCGGTGCCGGTGAGGAACGCCAGCGCGGACTGCGCGCCCGGGTGCCCCGCCTCTGTCGCGGCCTCGATCTGCGTGGCGGCCGTGGTGAACGCCGCGTCGTCCCCATCGGACGCTGCGGAGAGCATCGTGCGGGCGTCCGCAACGAAGAGCGCGTCGGCCGGCGAGTCGGTCTCATCGCCAGAGGGGGGAGGGCTGGTTGGGTCGAGAGGGGGACCTAGGAGGACGGGGAGAGGAGCAGGTCGGCGGCCGGCGAATCGTCGGCGAAGTCGTCCCACCCGTCAGGTGGACACCGAGCGGATGGAAAACGAAGGATTTGAGGCAGCGCTGCTGCGGGTGGTGAACCGGCAGGGGAAGATGCATGGCCGAGGTAGCTGAGAAGACGGCATAATGAAAGGCGGCGGACCAAGAGCTACACGACGTGCAAATGGGAGGGGAAGAGGCCGAGCCGAGGAAGTGGAAAGGGCCGCTCAGCCGGCAGCCGGCGTCGGTGTGGATGGGGATAAGGTCGACGAAAAGCCCTCACCAACGGGCAACGGGGACGGAACAGTGGGAACCGCCCAGGGAAAAGCCCACACCCAGAACGCGTTGGTAGATCGCTTTGCTATGTTTCAGTTACCAGTGCTATGGACCAATCAGAGACCTGAGAACTCCCTAGACATGGCTAGTGGGGAGCTCTTATATAGGAGTTATAGATTATCCGAGCATCCAAAATAATCCTTCTTTCTTTTCTTTTCCGTGAACACAAAAAAGTAGTATTTTATTCACAGCCACACATTCGCTACGATTTCGTATAGCGCATTAAGGAACGTACCAATTATTCTGTGTGTATCTTCTCGATCGTCTTGCTTGTTCAGACTTGAGGCAGAGAGTCCGGTGCAACGATGATAGATGATTATCATCTACGCTAACCTCAAAGAGCATCCACCAGTACGTGCAAGTTACTATATATTAGAGCACATATATATCTTGCCCTCATCAGCCGCGACGCTCGTGCGTGCCTGCAGAAACGTGCACGGCTTGATCATATCGTTTGGAAATCTGCCCGCCGCTCCCTTGATTTTGCTCATCGATCGTGAAACGGTTTCAGACGTGCGGGCGTACCGCGGGTTTTTACACGTGAAACTGCATGCCTTCACTGACGCGTGAGCTGTGGAACGAACAAAGCACGTACAGGTGCCGGCGGTCCGGTAGTAGTTCTGTTTGGCTAGCTAGGTGGGCCGGCGTCACGTGTAATGTCCAAGTCTCCAACCATGCGCGGCGTGGCGTGCGCCGGGACGCACGCACCCACACGGGCAGGGCCCACCGTAACGAACTCGGCCCCACGCGCCACGCGGGCCGTCGCGAGATTCCGTCCCCACCACCCCCAAGCACGCGCAGCATCATCCATCCGGCTCTCCCCCGGCACGGGCGGGGCCCCACGCGCCCCCACAGTGGCTGGCCGGCAGGTGGGACCTGATCCCCATGGTCCGGATTGGCCCGTGACCTCCTCGTGCCGCCTGCGGCTGCTCAGTCAGATCCGGAGGCAGATCCGTGGTCCGTGGAGGAGGAGAGGGCACGCATTCACTACTGCATCCGGAACCAGCCTAGCTCCGGGTGCTCTTCTTCATCAATCTCTCCCTTTTTGTCCCTTGCAATGCATGCATGGAAGGAACACATTCAATACCAGCGCAAATCCTCTCTGCGCAGGTCGATCATTTATGGAAGCCCAACATTCTGAACCACACGTACTCCGATCCTACAGTACTCGGCTCGGTGAAGAAACAAACCGCCTGTTCGGCTGTTCCTAACCAACCAACCCAAAGGTTACGGACGGAGACGTGCGGCTGGCGAGTATACCTCGGCCGGCCGGCTCTCTCCTGCAGCTGCCGCCGTCCGCTCCGTGACAGGGCCGGCCACGGTGTGGGCCGTGAACGAAGATTCCTCTGCACCCTCGATGGCTCAACCCGCGAGTACTACTAGAAACACCATGCAAATGACCTCTCTTCGCACTGCCAAGGACCGCTGCTGCAGCAGCTGCTGCTCAGAGCATCTCCAAGAGTATGCTAAAAATTTCTTCCCTAAAATCATATATTGGGGTCACTTCTAAAAATTTCATTCCCCAAAATCACGTCGCCGCGCAGCAGATCCCCAATAATACTCTTCCCAATATTCCAAAATTTGCCACATCAGCAAGTGTGACCCAACCTGTCATATATGTACTCGCTGTCAGCATGCTCAATGCCTTTTGTTTTTCCTGTTTGTTCTTGACTGCAGGCAGCTTTATCTCTTCGTGCCCAGCGGACATGGTCCACATGTCTTCTTCAGCCGGCCATGGCTCGCAGCATCGCACCGCCGGTCCTCTTCGCGCCACGCCCCTGCTGGTCTTCGCGGGCATGGCTGCAGCCCCACGCCAAGCTCGCCCTGGCGGCCATGGCTAGGGCCGCACGCGGAACTCGCCCCGCTGGCCGTGGCTGTGGCCGTGTGTGTAGCTCGCCCCTACCACTCGCACCCTCTAGCTTCATCAAAGCCGAGCCTGCATCATCAAACTTCGGCTCAGGGAGACGTGGATGGACGTGCTCCGGCCTCTGGCTCAGGGCGCAGCGATTCGGAACAGCCGCGGCGAGGCAGCCAGCTCCATTATAGATGTGCAGGCGCCGGCTGTCGAGCGAACTTGGGCTCCTTGCCTGGAGCCACCGGGCGCCACCTCACCGCGCCGCCGCCGCTGATTCCGCCTCCGCCGACGGCAGCAACGACTGCTTCTACGTGGTGGGGAGGGAGTACGTGGACACTTCGAGTAGGAGGATGTGGCCCCAGCTGCCCCGGCTTTGGCGATTGGGAAGGAGGAGGCGACACGGAAATATGCGGGTGGTGGGAGGATTTTTTCGGGTACCTCTATCTTTTGGGGGGAAATTGGGATACTGTTGGAGTTATGATTTTTTTGTTTTTCTTCCTAAACAAGGTTTTGGGGGTGATAAAGGGGTACTCTTGGAGTTGCTCTTAACCTAGTCGCTTTTGTTTTTTATCCGAATAACATAGTCGCTTTTGTTTTTTTTTTTTTGCAAAAAACCTAGTCGCTTTTGTTAATCTGTGCTGCTGGCTTTGCTGACCTGTGGTAGCCGGGATGCAAACTTGCAGCGCGCCAGATACATTGGGATACAGTAATCATCTTCTAATTATGTGATAAAAAATCTCATTAGGTTTGTCTCACGAATTAACACAGACTTGTGAATGTAATTTTGTTAACTGACGTTATCTAATACTCTTAATTAATTGTCAAAGACATGAACAGCGAATGAAGCCAAAAAAAATTATTACAAAACACCATCAGAGATATAGAAACAGCATCTGGGCTCTAGAGGCTGCTGTGCGCCCACATGCTCCTCCTTTCCTTCCGGCGCGGCGCCTACACCTCCATTATTTATTGTTAGCTACATATATACTCCTATATAGAGATTGGATCAATCAATGGCAAAAGTCGAGGCCATCGTGCGCGCGGCAGCTGCACGAACGACTCGATCTCATCTCGCCACGCCGCTCGCACGCGCGTGGCGTATCCAGGGTTTACCGAACCGGTGGGAACCGGTCGGGAAACCGTGCGAACCAGTCGTACCGGTCCGGACCGGTTCCGGTTCCGGCGGTTCCCAACCGGTCCAAATTCAAAATTTGAAAAAATCTCACAAAATTCTCAAAAATATTTCAAGGTGTGTAGAATCTAATGGTGTCAAAAACTTTCAAATATTCGTTCGTTTAGTATAGTTTGCGGGCATTAGAAGTTCAACTAAAAAAGAAAAAGGAGAAAAAATTGGCCGGTTGAACTTCTAATAACCCGCAAAAAATACTAAATGCACTAATATTTGAAATATTTTGACACCATTAGATTCTATGCACCTTGCAATATTTTTAGAAAATTTTCTTTTATTTTTTCAATTTTTAATTCAAATTTGAAAACACGTCAAATTCTCCACTAATTCGGTTTTTTTGGTTAAACGACCGGGAACCGGTCGAATCGGACCGGTATACCGGTCGAACCGGTCGGTATACCGGTGGGAACCGTTTGAACTGCGTTTTTTGTTTGGATTTTGAATTCAACCGGTTTTTTCCGGTTCCCGATTGAACCGGTCCGGTTTAACGGAACCGGAAGCGGCGGTTCGGCACCTCCAGTCGGGAAAAAAAACCCTGGGCGTATCTCGCATCCACATGATGATCTCCCGCTCACACACTCAACACCCTGTCGCGCCTGTCGCTCGCCGTACCGTTGGATTGGAAGAAACGCCCCATGCATGCCAGGCCCATCAGGACGATGAAGCCATCGCCCTGTTCGTTTGGCTTATCAGCCACCAGCCAGCAGTACTTTTCTCTCAGAAAAAACCAGCCACCAGCAACCAGCCAGCAGTACTTTTCTCTCAGAACAAATCAGTACCAGTCACCAGCCACCAGCCAAACGAACAGGCTGCATGTCTCCTGTGATCCTGTCCGTTCCGACTCCTTTGTCCGCTGCCTACGCGCCACCATCACGTCACGAGGCAAACGGGCCCCCCGATCGATGGATGGTCCTCGTACTGACAGTATACAGTTTTTCAAGCCAAAACTCACGCAGGTAACTGCGTTTTGGAGACAGTAACAGGTGACCTCAAACTCCGTCGTCACAAACAAACGAGAGATAATAGGGTTATTTGGATCACGCCACTACAATTTTGTGACTTTGGAGATACACCATTACACTTCACATAATCTAAAATTTGCCACTACAATTCTTCCTCTACGTGATTCTTGCCATTTTAGACATCTTCCAACTATATGGACCCACACGTATTTAGACAAAAACAACTCTAATATTCTTCTCCTGTCGCTGACATGTGGGGCCCACATGTCATCTTCTTCTTCAACCTACATCCATCTAGAAGGAGGGGCAGACGGACACTGAGCTTCCCACTGGCGGCCGCAGCTTCCCACCGACGGCCCTCCCCGACGGCCGCGGCTTCCAAATCTCACGACTCACGCAGCGACTCAGTCACAGCACCCCACCTACAGACACACCACCACCATTCCTGCAGATCCGCAATAATCCCCTAAGCCAAGGCGGCGGCGGCGAGCCACCGCAGGCAGGGGCCAGCGGGCGCCGCGTTCTTCTTCACGTCCTTTCTCTGGTTGGCGGGTGTCGCGTCGTCGTCGGCTGGTCTGGGCGCGTCCGCAACGTGGCGCCGACGGTGGTCATGCTTCGCCTTCCCGGACGCTTTGGGCGTGTCTGGAGCACGGAGGCGTAGCGGGAGATGCGGCGAAGGGGAAAAGAGAAGAGGAGGAAGAAGATGACACGTAGGACCTGCACGTCAGTGACAGAAGGAGAGGAGCTGCAATGAAGTATACGTATTCGTATACGCCTGTAGCTGGGCCCATGTAGGTTTCATACGTATTATGTGGCATTTTTTGGGTAACAACGAAGTGTAATGGCAAATATCAAAATAGTTCAATTGTATTGGCGTTTTTCTAAAGTTGAAAAATTATAATGACTTGGATCAAATAACCCGAGATAATAAGCACGCGAATGCGACGAGCACGAGAAGTCGAGAACCCTCCGCCTCCTCGCACGCACCTCCCGATCCCGATCCCTTGGTTCGTTCCCTTGTTTCCCGGTGGACCATTTGTCGTTGCCACGGGACAACGAACGAGATGGAAAAAACCAGACGCCACGCCACGCCACGCCACGCCACGAAAAAGTCCAAACAGATCGCAGCCCAAGTCACCCAGTGGTGGGCGGGATTGTAAAAGATCCGCATTTTTTTTTATTTTCAACTTAGATCTATAAAAAATCTCTCTCTCTCTCTCCTACCATGATTATCTCCTCCAAAACCACAAGACAAGAGATAATCCATCCATCGCCCTTGGAGGTGACAGACCTTTCAAACCAAACGGCCGCCCGGTCCAATCCAATCCGCTCGGCAGGCGCGGCGGGCCTGGGCAAATCCGGTGAGCTGCCTGCCCGTGCCCGTGCGTATATAAGCGCCGGGCCACCCCTCCGCCGCTCTGGTACGGTCGCTCCTACCGCTCCCCTCGTTGCTGAGCTCTGTTGTCTCCGTCGCCGGGAAGGAGAGAGGTCGGAGGAAGGGGGAACAGGGGAGACGACAGGGACATGGCGGCGGAGGCGACGGTGCGGGAGCTGCGGGGCAGCTTCGCGGCGGGGCGGACGCGGCCGGCGGAGTGGCGTGCGGCGCAGCTCAGGGGCATCGTCAGGATGATCGACGACAAGGAGGCCGACATCACCGCCGCGCTCCACGACGACCTCGCCAAGCCGCACATGGAGTCCTACCTACACGAGGTAAGTAAATCACACATGCACCGTCACACGATTGGATTGCCCTTGCCCTCTGTTTGTTTCATCCGTCCTGTTCCTCCGTGAGGATTTGAACGCATCTTCTTCTTCCTCTTCCTCCTCGTGGATAGCTTTGGGAAAAGCTGCGACGACCTTCCCCACTCCATCTCGCTTTCTTTTTCTGCCGCTGAGAGATTTCTCGGTGGGGTTGCGTGTCAATAGCATCTTGGTGTTGGTGGTGGTGGTCGTCGGTCGAGCACATACATCACCCCCACACCGTGGCGTCGCTTCCACGAATTCCTCTGTTTTCATTACCTTCTTGGGTTGGGTATGCACTCCACTCTGTCCGATAATCCTGCATCGCTTGCAGTCTTTGTCAACAGACAACAGCCACGGAAAAATATCTTCTTTTTTCTCTCTCTTTACTGACAAACCTTTTTTGTCTCTCTCTTTACTGACAAACCTCGTTCTCGAATTGCTACTACCTTCGTACTGATATAAAAAATTTCTTAGAACAGCATTTAGCATATCAAAAAATGATTAGTTATGATAGAATTTTCCCTATACAATTACGGGTGACAAACTCACAGAACTTGATTGGTTGGTGTTGCGAGTTCGATTCTTCCTATGAGTGCTCATTTTTTCCGTGCGTTCCGTGCGCTCTGGCCTAGTGATTTTTTCGTTGGCTTCGTTTGTGTCACGTGTGCAGTTGCGGTTTCTGCTCTGATTTGCATGTTACGTGCGCTGGACCATACGTCTTTTCCCCTTTACCTTCGTCTATTGGGCACTTGGGCATGCTTGACTTCTTTTCACAGGGAGTACTGGTTTGTACTTCACGTACTCCGGAAGATTAATTACTACCTAGTACTGTAATCCGGAAGATTAATTACCTAGTAGTAGAAAAAAAACACGTTTGACGCCGAACAATTGCTGTCGAGAGTCACACACAAAGATTAATTACATTCTGACCGGGTACGGATTAACTGCTAATTAAACCACATGTTCGTTTCCATGGCTCAGATATCGCTCGCGAAATCCTCGTGCAAGTTCGCGCTCAACGGACTCAAGAACTGGATGAAGCCGGAAAAGGTACTTACGTTCTCTGGTCTCTGCAGCTGCAGCTTCCGGGGATATTTGCCACCTGCTGCTTGTTGCTGTTTTCGCTGATCCGGGAATCCATGGCCAGGTACCTGCGGCCGTAACTACATTCCCGTCCTCCGCGCAAATCGTGCCGGAGCCCCTCGGCGTGGTGCTCATCATCTCCGCATGGAACTACCCTTTCTGTACGTTTTACACTACTATTATATATGCTTTTTGAGAAATTCCATTAGCAAGATATTTGCATTAATGGAACTGCCTTGGAAAAAAGTGGTTTTTGGCATATGGTAAATGTTAATCAATTTGTATGCCATGTCATGGAGTTGAAAAATCTTATGCCTGCAAAAACGGTATTAGGGATATGGTAGTTGTTAATCAGTTCGTTGTCATGCCATGGAGTTGACACAAATCTTATGAAATGAATTTCATATGCTCAAGGATTGGCTATGATATTATGGAGATATTGGTTATCTTTCCTTATCCACGAAGCAAGATTCACGCGCTGGTTTTTCCTTGCACACACGTCACAGGTCTTGATTGGTTTTTAGTCAACATCTCCACATTCATTCACAGCTCATGTTTCAACTAAAGCCTCTAGAAGCACACGGATGCTTTGACCTTTATTCGTGCTACCGGATTTCTGGGCAACAAGCCAACACACGAGTCTATTCGGCAGATCTTAAAACCGTTTCTGCTGCATTTTACAGCTGATTTGTTGTCTTGTTTGCCTAGATGCATGAATGCATCTCACCTATTAAAGTTGAGCCAACAGTAGCAAAGTTTTTATAATTTCATTCCTGCATGGTTATGAAGAAAATGTTTTGCTTGAGAGACTGTTTCTTGACTGTTCAAAATTAAGGAAGATCACTGACTGCTAACTACTTCATTTTAGTGCTCTCTATTGACCCGGTCATTGGGGCAATCGCTGCTGGAAATGCTGTTGTCCTCAAGCCATCAGAAATAGCGCCAGCAACATCGGCGATGTTTGCAAAGCTGTTGCCTGAGTATGTAGACAGCACGTGTATTAAAGTTGTGGAGGGTGGTGTTACGGAAACTACCGAACTCTTGGAACAAAGATGGGATAAGATCTTCTACACAGGTCAGGTTCTTATTAATACACGTATAAACTTAGTGTCCGACAGAGTCGTCTAATTTCTTTAAGGTTGAGTGATGGGAATAAAAATTATCCAAACTGTGTACCAGCAGTTAATTGTTACAATAGTACGTGCATTATCTGTCACTCTGACATGCAAATAGAGATTCTTCTAACCAAATCCAAAAGTCCTTGGTACTGAATTGTAAGCTGCTCTTTAGACTCTGACATATGTATATGGTTTGGACGAAATTATAGGTAACGGAACTGTAGGACGCATTGTGTTGGCAGCAGCCGCAAAGCATCTGACCCCAGTGGCTCTGGAGCTTGGTGGAAAATGCCCTGTTATTGTCGACTCTGATGTTGACCTTCATGTAATGCATCTCTTTGTAACTATCACGTTCTCAAATTAAAATTATCATTGTGTTAGTTTTTACAATGTAGTTATCTTCCTTGCAGGTTGCTGTTAAGAGGATTGCTGTTGGCAAATGGGGATGTAACAATGGCCAAGCATGTATTGCTCCAGATTACATCATAACGACGAAATCGTTTGCACCAGAACTGGTATAGATCACCATGAGCATTACAACCAATGAATTTCTGGCGATGAAGCCTGAAACTGAACTTTCATTTGCTTGATCCATGAAAAAAATTCTTTGGCAGGTGGACTCTTTGAAAAGAGTTCTGGAGAGGTTCTACGGGAAGGATCCTATGGAATCAGCAGACTTGTCTCGTATCGTGAATTCTAAACATTTTCAGAGATTGACAGAATTGGTAGAAGATAAGAAAGTAGCTGAAAAGATTGTGTATGGCGGTCAGACTGACGAGAAGAAATTGTAAGGATTTTTACTTTAAATTCTGCAGATACAGTTAGGCAGGTGAAAGTTTTTTTTTACCATTGACATTTGTTTCTTGTGTAACAGAAAAATTGCCCCCACAATATTGTTGGATGTTCCTCAGGATACAGAACTCATGACAGGGGAAATATTTGGCCCATACCTTCCTATCGTGACGGTCAGTAATATTTCTGTCTTCATATAGCATCTGTAAATCTGTAGTAATCTCTGTTCGGGCAACTCTGCTGCTCTTATGGAAGACAACCCTGCCACCAGCCGACTCAATCTATGTGCTTAGAATTCAGTAGTTGTTATAGAACTAGAAAGGACCACAGGATGTCTCCTAGGAATATCAAATTTGCAAACGAAAGCTATCTTAATTTAAAAAGTTGGTTTGAGGAGCAAAAGTTCATGGTACCTATTTTCTGTAACGTTTTCAACTTTTCATGTCATAGTCGTGCCCACTGGTCCCAATTGTGGTCTCATTCCGTTCTGGAATTGTGTTTCCAGGTCGAAAAGATCGAAGAAAGCATCGACTACGTCAACTCCAAGACCAAACCGCTCGCCGCCTACCTCTTCACCAAGAACAAGAAGCTGCAGCAGGACTTCGTGGCGAACGTCCCTGCAGGAGGGATGCTCGTGAACGACGTCGCGCTGCATGTAAGGAACTGAGCTCTGCTTCACCCAAGAACTCTGAAAAACATACTAGTAGGCTTTGCTGTATCTAACCGGTTTCTAACCGTGCACCAAAAACTCTGAAAAACCGTGCAGCTGACGAACCCGTACCTCCCCTTCGGCGGCGTGGGCGACAGCGGGACGGGCTGCTACCACGGCAAGTTCAGCTTCGACTGCTTCAGCCACAGGAAGGCGGTCCTTATCCGCGGCTTCGGTGGCGAGGCGACGGCGAGGTACCCACCCTACACGCCGGAGAAGCAGAAGATCCTGAGGGGCCTGATCAACGGCAGCTTCATCGCACTCATCCTGGCGCTCCTGGGGTTCCCCAGGGAGAGGCACTAGACGACGACAACCCCCTTACGGTTCAGATCAGTACAGGCTCTTGCTCGTGTTCGTCCGGTGTAGAGTATACAAACCACCACCACGCTGTCAAATGCAAAGGTGTCACTGCAGTCAGTGCGTGTGTTAGTGTTACGCAGTTGTACGATAATGCTGTATATTGTCGCATTGGGATGTGCGTTATTGAATTGTACCTAAGAGAGAGTCACATGAATAAGCATGATCTGTCTGTTAATTCAGTGTGCAGAATGGATAGGATGTCTCTGCTGGTATCTCTCTGATTTATTTGTTCATAGCTGTACTGCTGTTAATCAATGGACTGGAGAGTACAAAACCAAATGTAAGAGCACGTGTAGAGGCCAAAAAAAAAAGCGAGGCGCACATGTCGTGCGCCAGCCAAGCCGGCCAAAGCATTTTTCATTGAAATTATCTGTTTCATTTTTGGTTGGTTGCTCACCGCACTTGCTGCACGGTGATGGGATCATCAAGGATCATCAAGGTCTTCGATTACTAGTTGCTGTGATCTGGGTTCGGTGGACGATCTGGCACTAAACAATGCCGTAGCATGTCGACTGTGAGGTTCTTTCGACTATGGGCTTCTAAGTTCTCTGGTGGGCTAAAATTTGCGAAGCCAATTTATATAGGGATATCCATCTTCTCTCTTCCTCCCAAAATAAGCGCATATCACACTTCTCGGGGAATCAAACATTTTTAAGTATGACGAAGAATATATCTTTATCTTTACCTTAAAGTAAGGATTGCTTCTGCCCAATTTTTTTCGTCCGTCCTGACATCTGGGGCCCACCTGTCGGTCTCAGCCTCTCGTTTTCCTACACCGTACACGCACGTGCCTTCAGAGGCTCAGACGGAAAAACTGCAGCAAACAAAAAAGGGTCGACCGGGGAGGGAGAGAACGGGAGGGAGGCACCGCTCGCCTTGCGCCGACCGCCACTACTCGCCGGAGAAAAGGGGATGGCCAGAGGGGAGGGGCTGCCGGAGAGGAGAGGCCTCAGGGTCGCGCGCCGCCACCCTCCGGCCTCCGCGCCGCCGTCGGAGAGCCGCGGGCCTCGGGGCCGTGCGGCGCCGCACTCCGGCCTCCACGCCGCCGTTGGAGAGCCGTGGGCCTCAAGGCCGCACGGCGCTGCCCTCCCGCCTTCGCGGCGCCGCTGGAGAGTCGCGGGCCTCGGGGCCCCGCGGCGCCGCCCTCCCGCCTCCATGGCGCCACCGGACCACACACTGACCAATTGACTCCTAAGTGCCTCCATAAGCCTGAAGAGATGATGTACATGATGGATCAGCCACGATTTAGAGCAGAAGATAGGCACATTCAAGATTCAACACAGAGCAGATGGTGGCCGCCAGTCAGAGATGCTGGTGCGAACTACGGAGAGGAGTGGATTGGGATTGGAAGGTGCCGAGGAGAGAGCTAGGTGGACTTGGCTTGGGGAGAGCCGTCGCCGGCACCAAGGGGTGCTGCGGGACATGCCGCCGGCACCAGGGACAGAGAGGAGGAAAATGATTCAAGGTTTTATACCAGGGGACATGCCTCCAGCAGTTGTGCCTCCACCTCAGTTTCGTACCAGGCACCCTCGTCCTCGACACGTCCACCGTTCGCGGCTACTGCGTCCGCTCCGTACCTGCTACAGCCGAGTCCTTTCTACGCCACAGGTACATGTTTGTTGTTACTAGTTATATTATCTAGAGAGACCACGACATATTTTTGTGACGCCACAGGTTTTTAATTAGCACCATTAGTGCTAATGACCGAGTCAAGCATGTTGACTCTAGTCAAACTGTGGTCAACCTGGGTCATCACCTCGAAAACCTAGCCAACAATCACTAATGACCCTCTTAATCAAGTCAACACACACTTGTGGTCAAACCTTGGTCAAAGATAGGGTCGAAACCCTAGTCAAACCCTTAGACCCTAAGACCTCCTCTGGAACTTTTGCTGCGTTCTCCACATTTCACTTAAACACTTCAAAATCGGCCAATATAAAAGTTGTTTGTCTTTTTGAGGGACACAATTTTCATAATTGACGGCATTAGAGATTTGGAGTGGAAATTGTTCAAAAATGCGGTCAACGTCAACTCCTGCTTTTTGACTGAGCCGAGAAAAACAGCAAGTTTGAGCCAAATTTCTCATCAATCCAAGCAAAATCTCATAGGCCAGCCTTTGTAAAAGTTGTAGAGGGATCATTAATCTACAACTTTGCTATTTACACTTGGGTGCACTTTAGTTCAGGTTTTTGGAGAAAAGTCAGGTCAAAAGCAGTTAAATGGAACAAATCAGGCGACGTCGCGCCGCGACGCCGCACTCCCGCGCTCCAGCGCGCCGCGCCCGCGCGCACGCACGCCGCCGCGTGGCGCCCAGGCCGTCTCGGTGTCCGGGCCCCCACGCCGGCCCGCGCTCCTCCCGAGGCTGCAGCTCCCCCTTGGCTGCACGCTGCCCGAGCAGCTCGTCTCGGGGCTCGTGTTCTCGCCCTGTGGCGCGCTCCCGCGCGCTCGCGCCGGACCCCGTTCGCGCCGCCCGCCGGTGAAGCGCCGCACGCGCCCCGCGGTGGCCGGGCCCCCCCATTCTCGCTCCCTTTTGCTTCGAGTCGAAGGCGTGCAGCCCCGTGCGCCGCTCCCTTGCCTATAAAAGGCGATGCACTTCCTCCTCGCTGTGACGCCCCAGGTTTTCATTAGGGTTATTTAACGCTAATGACCGAGTCAATCAAGTCAAACACGTGGACTCTGGTCAAACTTGGTCAACCTGGGTCATCACCTCGAAACCCTAGCCGGCAATCACTAATGATCAACTAATGGTCAACCTTGGTCAAAGCTTGGTCAAATCAAGTCAAACCCCCTCTCAAACCCTCTGACATCCATGGTGACACTAGTAGTTTTGCCGCGTTCTTCAAATTTCACCTAAACACTTCAAATTCACCCAATGTAAAAGTTGTGCATTTTGTCGAGGGACACAACTTTCATGTTGAGAGGCATTTGAGATTTGAGGTGGAAAATGGTGTAAAACCTTGGTCAACGCAGCACAACACTTCATCGGCGCCATGAAAACTGCCAAGTTGGCATGCCTTTTGTGCACAATCTGTTGATCAAAACACCCATCGACCTTTTTAAAAGTTGTAGAGGGTCAGCTGATCTACAACTTCTCTATTCACACCTTGGAGCACTTTTGTTGCGAAATCTGGAGATAAACTTGGTCGAACAGGGCAACCCCGAAATGTTTCCGCGCCGGAACGCGCTCCTGCGCGACGTCGTGCGCCGGCAGGCGCCAGACCGCGCACCCGCGCCACTGGTTGGGCCCGGACGCCGAGGGACACGCTCCCCCACGTGCGCAAGGTGGGCCCGCTCCAAAGCACACCGCCCTTCCGGTCCTCTCCCCTTGCGCCACGCGCCACACGCGCACGGGTGGCGCCGCGCCGACCACGCCGCCCGCCTAACGGCGTCGCCGCCGTACTCGGCCGCGCACGTCGCCTGTGCTGGTGCCATGCCGCGCCCATGCCACGACGTGGCTCTTAACCGACTCGTGACCCCCTCCCCAAGGCACGAGCACCTATTTAAGGAGCCGAAGCTCGCCGGCCGTGCGCAATGCGCCAGCGCCCAGAGCCGCCGCGGGCCGCCATTAACGGCCGCACGGTGAGCTTCCACATCCCACCAACACCGTCACCCCTAGCGTGCTCCACCTCTTCCCTCAAGCACCACTGGAGCCTCCACACCCGCTTGTTGCCCAGGCCGACCCGCAGGTTCGCCGGAGCCCGAGCTCCAGCGGTGCCCGCCGCCCTGCTCCGCCGGCCACACCCTCCGGTCGTCTCCCTGCCGCAAGTAAGCACCCAAATCGGCCCTAGGCGAACCCTAGATCCTCCCCAGCCACTCCCCCAGCCAGGAACGCCGGCGAGGTCGCCGGATTCCGGCCGCCCGCGCCACCGCACCGCCCAGGGACTACATTGCTTGCTCTGAGATCTTTCCAGGGGTGTTTCTGTGAAGTAAGGACCTGTTCGTAAGGATCTTATCTTAGTTTCTTTGTGTTTTGGTCCAGAGGCTTGGGGAAATCATATAAAATCGTAGAAAAATCCTAAAAATGCAAAACTAATTTTTCTGCCTTCCTTGTGAGTAGAAATACATCTTTTGCAAAGCATGTATATACTTTTGAGTTATAGTTTTTGTATGAAAAATTCAAATCCTTTTAACCTAGATCTGTTGTACTGCAAAATACACACATGTTCATGAGCTGATTTTTGGATATGTTGTGAGTACTAGCATGTGTAGGCTCTCTGCAAAAATTGGCACAAAGTTACTAAGTAAATCTTTTATTATGATTTATCTTGTATTAATGCTATTTATGACTTAATTATTTTTGTAGCAAAAATTAAATAGATTCTTGAGCTCAACTTCTGGGAATAGTCATATAATGCCTGGATTCACATTTAGTGAATTAATCATGATTTTTGGACTGCTGTAAATATATATTCCTGATTTATGCTTATTTTTAATCATAAATGTCTAGTTCAAGATCTAAGATAGCTATTGATGTGTTTGTTGGTTTCCTAGCCTTGTTTTAGACTAGAGATGGTGTAGGAGAAAGTTTGGCTCCAGAAGTGTTGTATTTATTGTTGTATGCATTTATCTCATTTGTGGTAGCTAGAAATGTTATTCTTGGCATAATTATTTTTCATAGCTCCAATTTGTGTGTTTACTGTTCAGTAGCTTGTAGTAGATCAGTGAGATCAGTGGGTACCAACCTTGGCTTTTCATAAAGCATTTTGATGAATAAAAGTGGAGAAACCATTATAAGCTTAATAATGAGTTTAATGGGAAAACCTTTCCTTTTATCTTTTTGAGCCCTTGTTTATGTTGTGAGAGTTGAACTCAGTTTTGAAAACCATCTCATTGCTGTTTGTGCAAATAAATTAATTATTTAATTAGGTGTGTGCACAATCACCATAAAGAGAAGAATAAATAAGCCTTCATGATAATCTTAAAAGGAAAAGTGATAAATAGTTGTCAAGGTGAATATGGTCATTCATATGCTTTTGTTGTCTTTGGTTGCTGTTTTAATTAAATTAAATTAATTTCACCCCTAATTATTGCATATGCATCCTCCGTGTAGAAGTTCCCGACGGTAGCTACACGCTCGTGCCGGCTGACGAGGACGAGGGAGCAGGAGGAGACATGCACTATGTGTCCGTAGATCAAGATCCGGACCAAAGTCCGGAAGTTTGTTTGACTGCTTGTGCTGACGAAGTCAAGCCCCGGTTTAAACATTAACCTATGTGTTTATTTTAAGCTTCTGAATTTATCTTTGATTATCTATGTGCATTTACGTTCAGGAGTTGAATTGAAACCCTAGTTGCATGATCCTTAAGTACCTATGATCTTTTACTAGCATGTTAGGTCGCTAGTTGCTATGCTTTAAGGATCCGGTACAAGTCAAGTGATGTTCGTCACTCGCGAGAATAGGATCTCCTTTATGGAATCACCATATTTATTAATGGATTGCTCATGTGGTAAGAGCATGGGATTTGGGCTCCGGTCCAGTGGCTTCGTTGGTTAAGTGTTTGAACGTACTAAGCACTTGTCGGAAATGGGCACGGTAAGCCTAGTACCTAAATGATGCGGTGCGGGAACTTTGCGCTACTAATCTTAGGGTTGCGGCCCCGGGCTCGCCACCTGAGTACATGCGTGAGACTGGGTGACCTTGGTGGCGTAGCCCAGTAAACCTTGTACTTAAGTCTGTAACATCTGATCCCAATCCGAGGAATGACGGGAACCGCCTGGTTGGAGCACTCTTAGTGAGGGCACCTCCCGTGTGTTTAGGTCTACCTTGCAAGGTTTAAATCAATCGATTGTCGGCCTCTCACCGTTATCTGAGACTACTTAATTTACTAGCCATGATATCCCTTTATGATGGAACTTTGTGAAGATTATTATTTGATTAATTGTTTGTACAACTTTGATTGCAATAGTTGCTTATCTAGTAATGATTACTTCTACTAGAACATGAGCTAAAATGTGAAAGTAAGGATTCACTACTTAGTAGCTTTTTGGCAAACAAACCCACTAGCCAAAAGCCTTGCATGATTAGAGGTAAAGTCTTTCTTTTAGACGGGTAAGCCTTGCTGAGTATTAGTATACTCAGCCTTGCTATTTAAATGTTGTTTCCAGGTAATGCATGTGATGTGTGGCCCGGAGAACTTCCACCCGGCTGGGAGCTGGAATGGGTGGATGATGACGAGTGATTGCATCATGGACAGGCCTCCTATGATGTTGATCGTACCGTTTAGTTGTTTCCCGCTGCTTTAATAAACTCTGAACCATTTACTTTCATGTCAAGAACTATGGTTTGTAATAATGGACCCTACGGGGAATGTGATGTTAATTTGTAAGGCACTCTGGACTCTCCTTCGTGGGAGTTTTAATGCATACGTTCGATCCTCTCTGTGTTTTCAAGTGATTTACCGGGCGTAAACCCGGCAACACTCAACGGGATGATTCTTTATTATCGCTTAATGATCAAATGGAGTGGTTTAGGCGATAGTACGGAATTATCTCGGATGGGGTTGTCACACTCGCGCGCGCCCGAGCTCCGCCGCCGGCGCCATTAGAGCCACCACCGACGAACTCCCTCTCCCGCTCGCGTCCAGTGCCGACCAACCACCCTAGGCCCTTCCCTACTATCCCCTGGAGCTAACCGTGCCGCGCCTTGCCCTGGCCGTGCACCCCTCTTCGCCGGAGCTGAGCTCCCACAGCCGGCAAGCCGCGGAGCAGTCGTGCCCCCTCACCGGTGCTGCCCCACCCCAACACCGGTACCCAGATCGAATCCCCGCGAGCTCGTGGTCCTCCCCGACGAGTCCCCGGCCAAGAACGGCGGCAAACCCGCCGGAATCCGGCGATCCCACCGACGGCCGGGGTCCAGGGACCACATTGCAGCGGTGATTTTCTTTCCAGGGTCTTTACTGCAAACTAGGGGCGTATCTGTAAAATTAGATTCCAGGGGCCTAGGTGAAATTAGATTCTTATAAGTTTTGTGGTTTTCAGCTGAATCTTGTAAAATTCATAGAAAATCGTAAAAAAATCAGAAAAATGCCAAACCAATTTTGTTGGTTTTCTTCTGAATAACTATACAACTTTTGTAAAGCATGACCCCACTTTTCAGTGCTAGTTTTTGCATGAAAAATAGAAAACTGTTAAACCTAGATCTATTGTAGTTCAAAATCCACATGTGATCTGTAGCTGAATTTTGTATATGTTGTGTGTTATGCCATGTCTAGGTGCTGTGCCAAAAATGGCACAAACTTACTATGTAGATCTTTTATTATGAATTGTTTTGTATTTATGATGAATCTGCCTAAATGATTTTTTTAGCCAAAAATAATTAGATTTTTGTGCTCAACTTCTGAATGTGATCTTTTTATGCCTAAATTCATCTCTGGTGAATTAATCATGATTTTATATCTGTCAGAATTATTTATTCTTCATTTATGCTTAGTTTTAAATATAAATGCATAGCTCAAGATCTAGAGTAGCTATTGATGTGCTTGTTGCTTTCCTAGCTTTGTTTTGAGTCAAAGGCTCAGTGAGAGAAAGTTGGGATTCTTTTGCTGTGTATTTATTTTTATATGCATTTATCATGTTTTGGTAGCTAGAAATTGTCTTTTGTGGCATAATTAATTTTATAGCTCATGTGAATGTGAACCTTTGTGCAGTAGCTTTATTTTGAGTTGTAGTGCTTCAGTAACTCTTCCATTGAATTTTATGAAATTATTTTTATGAATAAAAGCAATAGAAGCCATTTAAAGCTTAATATTAAGTTAAATTGGAAAATCACCACATCCACACTAAATGACCCTATGTATGTGATGTTAATCTTGCTAAAAAGCTAAGTGTCACCACCCTTGCTGTTTGTGAAATGTAAATAATTTATTTACATAAATGTGTACACAGTCACTATCAAATAGAATAATTAATAAAGAACCCAATATTGTTCCTTTATTGGAAGAGTATGCTGAATGTGTGTTTACCTAGGTGAATGTGGTCAACCATGCACCCCATGGTTGTCATTTGTTGTTTGTAATTAATTAAATTGAAAACCGTCAATTAAACCTTGCATTTGCATCCTCGTGTAGATCTTCCCGACGGTAGCTGTACGCTTGTGCCGGAAGGAGGAGACGGAGGAGCTGACAGAGACGTGCACTATGTCGCTGTAGAGCAAGACCTAGACCAAAGTCCAGAAGGGCCCAAGTCCAACCTTGCCAGCGAAGGCAAGCCCCGGATCATTAACCCCTCTTTTTAAAAAAATTATGCAATTACCTTTGCTATGATTGTGCATTTACGTTTCAGGAGTTGAATTGAAACCCTAGATGCATGATCCTTAGGTACCTATGCTCTATCACTAGTATGCTAGGTCAACAGCTGCTATGCTATAGGACCGGTACAAGTCGAGTGATGTTCGTCACTCACGAGAATAGGTTCTTATGTTGGAATCATAAGATCTTTATAAATGGATTGCTCATGTGGTAAGAGCATGGGATTTGGGCTCCGGTCCAGTGGCTTTCGTGGGCTAAGCTTTTAAACGTACTAAGCACTTGTCGAGAATGGGACCGGTAAGCCTAGTACCTTAATGAGACGGTGCGGGAACTTACCCTTACTAATCTTGAGTAGTCACCTGCCCGGTTCGCCACCGGGTGGGGGGTACATGTGTGAAGCTGGGTGTCTTGCGGGGCACGCCAGATAGCCTTGTACCCAGGACTGTAAGCTTTGATCCCAAGCCGAGGACTTTTGGGAACCGCCTGGTGGTTGTCCACGTGAGGGCACCCTACCGTGTGTTTAGGTTTACCTTGCAAGGTTATAAATCTATCGATTGTCGGCCTCTCACCGTTATCTGAGACTACTTAATCAACTGGCCATGATATCCCTTAATGATGAAACTTGTGAATATTACTGCGTGAATTAATTGTATTGTACAATCCTTGATTGATTTAGTTGGCTCACCTAGAAATGGTAATTACTTAGAATTTGAGCTAAAATATTGAAAGAAAGGACATACTCTTTGTTGCTTTTCAGCAAAAGAACTCCACCAGCCAAAAAACCTCTCATGTCTAGAGTTTGGTGACGTAGTTATCACCCGACGGTTAAGTCTTGCTGAGTATTAGTATACTCAGCCTTGCTTTAAAATGTTGTTGCAGGTGGTTTGGCCTGGTGAGTTTCCACCCGGCTGGGAGCTGGAATGGGTGGATGACGACGAGTGATGGCATCACGGACGGCCTCCTGTGATGTCTATCGTTTCGTAGTTTAATTTTCCGCTGTTTTCAAACTCTGAACCTTTACTTATCATGTCATGAATAATGGTTTGTAATAATCAACCCTTAGGGGTACAATTTGGATTTAATTTGTGTTCGTACTCTGGACTCGCCTTCGTGTGAGTTTTAATGCATATGTTCGATCCTGTGTTGCTATGTAAGTGATTTCACCGGGCTTGACCCGGCAACCAACGACGGGATGGTACTTTACTGTCGCTTAATGGCCAAAGTGGATTGATTTAGGCGATAGTAAGGTATTTTCCTGGGCGGGTTGTGGTCCATGTGGATGGGATAGACGAACTGATCGGTCGATTGGGGACACGAGGGCATGAGGTGCTGCGTCGGCGGCCCGCCTGGCGCGATCTAGATCATGAGGGAATCGGCAAGCTTCGCGCAGTGGACTCTAGCGAAGAATCAAAGACACATGAGCAATTTGCAGATAAAGGTTATCTTATTGTATTATGTCGGGCTAATAGGTTGCATGGAAAAGCAAAAGAAAAAAAATGAGGCCCGGGAAAACAGGGGGCCTGTTCTTGTGCACCGGCTGCACGCCCTCGTGCACGGGCCTAGCGTCGCTCTAGTCACTGCGTTTGTTAGTGTTACGCAGTTGTATGATAATGTTGTATATTGTCGCATTGAGATATGCGTTATTGAATTGTACCTAAGAGACTGGGCCCGTTTAGATAGGTGAAAAGAGGTGGAATGAATAGCAGATGAATAGTGGAAGTTGGATGGAGGTGTTTAGATGAGTGAAAAGTGGTCGGGATTTGATGGAATGAATAGTGAAAATTGAATGTTTGGATGAGTGAAAAGTGGTGGGGATGTGATTGGAGAATAGTGTTTTTTACAAGAGAATATGTGATGAATGTAATGGGTTGAATAGTGAAGGGTGAGAGAAGGTGCATGGATGTGATGGGTGAAATGATGGTGACTCGGTGAGTACTGGAAATTGGATGATGTTTAGATTTGTGAAAAGTGGTGGGGATGTGATGAAATAAATAGTGAATTAAAGGCAAAATGAAGTGAAAAGAATTGAAGCATGATCTGCCTGTCAATTCAGTGTGTAGAATGGATAGGATGTCTCTGGTGCCTTGTGGGGACTGAAGAGTACAAAACCAGGCTTCCAAGTGGATCTGTGGATGGATAGTGTTTTGTGAATGGAGGTGCACGCTTGACCCAATAGTACCTCAGCAAAAAAAAAAGCGAGACGAACATGTAGTGCGCCAGCCATTGACGACCAAAGCGTTTTCATCACGGGGCTTGCTAGCGCCTGGACGTCTGGCGAAAGGAACTCCCGTCGGACACATGCATCACCATACATTTAGATCTAACGGCTATAGTAACACAATAATTAATATCTAGTAATGAAATTATATGTTCCGTTGAAACATCTGAATACAACATTTGGAACATCAAAATTATGAGATTGCAACATTAAAAAGTAGAGGACAAATGATTCAATGGAAACATTGTTTCTGATTTTAGAAAAACCTACGACAACATCAAGTGCATATAGTCCCACCGAAACATCTGAATACAACATGCAACATCAGAACATATAATCCCACCGAAACATATAGGAATGTTGCATGCAACATAAACACAGAACATGTTGCAACATTCCGAAATACCAAATACAACATCAAAAAACTTCTTCAGCAACATATCAAAATGTAATTTGCAACATCAAGAAACTGCTGAGAGTACCGTGATCTGTAACATCAAAAAAATGCATACTACAATCGCAACATCACGAAAAAAACATTGAAACATCTAATCACACTAGATGAAACATCTCAAATCACTTAATGCAACATCGTAAAATTACACACTGAAACATTGCAAATCAATCCTCTCCAAGGAGCATCAGAACATATAATCCCACCGAAACATATAGGAATGTTGCATGCAACATAAACACAGAACATGTTGCAACATTCCGAAATACCAAATGCAACATCAAAAAACTTCTTCAGCAACATATCAAAATGTAATTTGCAACATCAAGAAACTGCTGAGAGTACCGTGCTCTGTAACATCAAAAAAATGCATACTACAATCGCAACATCACGAAAAAAAACATTGAAACATCTAATCACACTAGATGAAACATCTCAAATCACTTAATGCAACATCGCAAAATTACACACTGAAACATTGCAAATCAATCCTCTCCAAGGAGCAGCAGAGGGCGGCGGTGGCCCTCCTCATGGAGGCCTGCGGAGGTCGCTCTGCTGGCGAGCTCCGTGCGCTTGACCGCCCCTCCTCGCCGTGGAAGGGCTGGGTGTTGGCTAGTGCCTGGCTGCGCGAGCGACGACGCGACGGAACAACCGCACCTATCTATTGCTGTAGCACAGAGAGCGCTCACCGGCCATCATAGCTCACCTGCGCCGCGGAGGAGCTCCTCCCGATGGCAGCGTAGGGGAGCAGCCCGACACTCGAGCCTCACCCTGCTGGAGCAACTCTCCCACGCGCGAAGCATCTTCCTCTAGCAGAGAGCCTCCTATCCATGGCTGCATGAGAGAGAAGAGAGAAGCCGAGAGAGAGGGAGAGAGAGAGAGTGGTAGGTAGACAAGATAGGAACGGAGGGGGTGTGCGTGGTGGATAGATATTGATGCCTACAGGACCCACGTCTGTTTCTTTAGGATAGCATTAAATTTGCGTGTTGTTTCCTGTTTGAGTTCGCGAGCATCCGACGGCAACGGACACCCGTCTTGTAGCATTACCCTTTCATCACTGAACTTTTGGGTTTCATTTTTTGGTGGTTACTCACCGCACTTGACGCACGGTGATGTGACTATCAAGGTCTTAGTTTACTAGTTGCTGGGATCTGGGTTCGGAAGTCCATCTGGTACTAAACAATGCCTAACATGTCCTCGCCCCCATCCCCTCCTCTGCACTAGTAGTAGGTAGATTCCGGACTTGGTTCATGTCGACTATGGGCTTACAATGGGCTAAAATTCGCCGAGCCAATTTATATCGAAAATTCTGAAGGATAGGCATCATTCAAATATTTGAGATTCGCGCAATGTTCTAACCTTTTCCTTACAGCCACTCTGCGTGCTGCCGTCCCCACACGAGGCCTGTACCACCGCCACCCATCGAGGTACCTCCTCGAGGCCGACGGCCGTGTCACGCCTCCCTCGTTCCCTAGCCGGCCTCGGCCCCAACACCGCCGGTGCCTCCCTGATGGCCCCATGCGCAACACGCTGGAGCGCCACTACGCGCAGTCGACCTCGACCGCCGGATCCGAAGAAGCCTATGAGAAAAATGTTGGCTTGATATTTCCTGGAAAGATGTTTTGCTAACTTTTTTTTTAAAAAAATAATGGATTCAAATTTTTTCTAAAGAACTATTGGCTTAACTTTTCAAAGAAATGTTGATCCAACTTTTTCCCAAAAAATGTTGATCCAACTTTTTTCTGAGAAATGTTGGTCCAACTTTTTCCGACAAATGTTGGTCTAATTTTATTGAAAATGTTGGTCCAACATTTAAAGAAATAACCACAATTTTTTTTAAAAAATCTTGGCAATATTTTTTAGTGGGCCATCATCAAATTCAAGGTTTGGCGAAGAAGATGAGGAAGAAGAAAACGTTTTTTTTACAACAAACATATATATTAAACCTTAGGCAGCCATTACAAAGAGGTCCTCGAAGTAAAAAGAAATTACAACAAGGTCCTCATACCGGATAAGATCCACAAGGTTGTCGAAGTGTTCGACAGCAGCGAGCTCGTCGGAGGGGGCAGCAGAGGCGTCGTAGGAGCTTGCACCCAGGTGGAGGACCGCGCGTAGCGACGGTTGAAGAAGGGGTGATGGGGCCGAAGGAATCCACACCGGGCGATCGTAGGTTTGTAGATGCATCGTCGCCGGAGGTATAAAGTTGGCCACCAGGTCGCTTCCCAGGTGATGACGAGAACACCGGAACAACTATCGGAAAACTTTTTCAAGAGCAGCGTGGATCGGCCGAAGAGCAGCAGGCTGCTTCCAGTTGAGGGCGGCGGTGGAAGCGAAGGCCAGAGAGCGTAATGTCGAGTTCGCCGCAACCCAGATGGGGGCGAGGACATCAGAACAATCACCAAAGCACAAAGGCAGAGGCGGGGGCGGAGCCTACAACTGCATGGCATCGATGCGTTCAACAACGATGGGTTCACCTCAACAGGAGGAGGCAAAATCGTCGGAACAACCACCGGAGAACCGCAACAGGGGCGGAGGTGAGGCGTAGCGGTGGAGCACCTTGACGAACTCCATCTGACTGGAGTGAGAGAAGATGCAAGGCAGGGGGAACTCACCGGATCAATGGCGAAGTGGAGCAGAACCGGAGAGCAGGGAGAGCCCAGATCCATGGCAGGAGTGAACGGATCTAGACTCAAGGATAGCAAATTTGTTTTATTCTACACCTTGGAAGTGCAGCAACCGACGAAGGCCACCACGAGAGCAGTAGCAATGATGGCGGCGGCGCCAAGGGAGCAGCGGTCAGGAGACCGAGAAGCACCTAAACGGGCAAACCACAGGGGGACTAGATCTACTAAAACTAACTACAGAGAGCAAAGCAGGACCGGCCCACCTCCTCTCGCCTCCGGCGCAAACGCCGGAGGGAAAGAGGGAGGGGGCCGGGAACAGAGGGCGTAACGTTGAGATGGATCTTGATGGGTTGAAGGTTTCAACCCATATGTATCTTTCACGTTGAGATGGATCTAGGTAGATTGGAAGTTTCAACTCTAGGAATGAGTTGTATGCTTTCTTTGAACTTACTTGGTTTGCTGTGAACATTTTTGCAAACTAATTCTTTTGTCACTGTTCGACCAATTAAAAAACTGCAAGCACCTCCTATTTTTTACTAAAATATCAGTAATTTTTTTCTCAACTTTTGACTTTTCATCAAAACTCTGGCATGCCAAAATTTAAGGACAAACCATTTTGTCTCCGGTGGCTTCCACCACCAAATCCACCGCCTCTGCAGGAGAAAATTTTGTTGGAACGCTTATTTGTAACCCTCCGGAGGTTTCGTACAAAGCTTTATTCACCTCATTATACAAAGAGACGGAATACATGCGTGCGTATCGTTGGCGGACGTGTTTTACTGATGCATTTTGACTGCGTGTCACATACTTATTACCTGTACTCTTTGCCCACTACGCAAAGAATCGGTGGATGCATTTTGACTGCGTGTGTCACGTACTTATTACCTGTACTCTTCGCCCACTTCGCAAAGAATCGGTAATGTACTGAGGAGCGGCGACACAACATAGTACCCATCCGTCGCGAAAAGAATGATGTTCTGAGATTAGTGGTGAATGAAAAAGATGCATGCACCCTTAGTTAGTTTAATTTGCATATAAAATTAAACTAAATATATTTCTATTTAATGTCATTCATTTTAGGATTTGTTTTGAATGCCAAAACATCATTCTTTTCGAAACGGAGGGATTACGCGTGCTATTATCACGCAACTATCCGAGAGAGTATTTAGTGGAAACTATTCAATTGGTGCAAACTTATATGCACTTGGGTGTAGTCATGTAGACATATCATCATCGTCATCATCAGGTATTTCTATGAATACAGATATTTATTAGTTTGATTTGGAATTTCGCCACGGATTTAAAGTACATGACGCATTGCAATGCATAAAATGCACTGAAGTGGAAGGTAAGAAAGGTATAAGAACGAAACTGCAAAAATGCTAGACACACACATGTAGTGTGTTAATGTCTTGTGGTAATCCTCCAAACACTGTAACAAAGTCAAAGCATAGAGAAGCATATTGCTGCCCGCGCTTGCCACGCGGCGATACAGGGGCCAGGCTGATCGCTTATCAGCCGGTAAAATGATCGCTGTACGGACGATGTGGTACTAATTAAACGGAGTTTGAACTGCCCCGCCCCTGCGTTGTGCGCCCGTGCACATCACACACTTAGAATTTTTTTTATATTTTTTCTATCTCGATTTTGCAAAAATATATGGTCCGTCCGAAATTTTGCAGAAATATACATCTGCCGCCGTGGCCCACGGCGTCAGGGACATAACGCCGTGGCCCACGGCGGTAGGATCCGCCAGCAGTGGGCCCGTAGCGTGTGACAGATATAACGCCGTAACCCACGGCGTTATACCCTAGCGCCGTTGGCCACGGCGGCAGCAGGCCTGCTAGCGCCGTGCCCCACGGCACTAGGATCTGGCTCCCTATATAATACCGAAATTCAGCCGAAAATGTCATTATAATTCGAAAAAAAAGAAAGAGGGGGAAGAGGAGAAGGGAGTGAGGAGGAGGTGGTGAAGCTGCGAAGCTCTGCCGGTTTTTCGTCTCGTTAGAGGTAATACTCTGATACTTAATAGTTTGAACTGTGATAATTGTAAATATATAGTTTTAGTGTAGATCTGCTTAGTAAATATATAGTTTTAGTGTAGATCTGCTTAGTAAAATTACAGTTTTAGTGTAGCTCTAAGTAGATATATTTTGTAGTTGCAGATCCACTTGTTAATAGTGTTTTTTTCATGCTGTCAGACATGTCGGATGATGTCAGTGTCAAGTTATATTTCGGTAATGGACAGATTAGATATGGTGAACATGGAGTTGACTTGTCAGAATTTGATTCGGTGGACCATGTGATTAGAAGAGCAGCTTCAAGAACTTAGGGGTCCATTACCGACTTTTTTTAGGGCATTCCATGTAGATGCAGAGCAACATGACTTGTCCATTATGGCTCTAATCAACAGGAGTGAGTCATTATATTGGGAGCTTATGCCACTTCAAGGCACTGAACATTGGAGGAGTTATATCAAAACAACATGTGAAATAGATTTGCCTGTGATGTTGTTTATCCAAGTTGTTCATAAGGCTGGGTCTAGTAGTCAAGTGCCTGAGGAGGGTGAGGCTGAACTACAAGCAGGAGATGGTCCTGCAACTGAGCCACAAGAAAGAGATGGTGCTTCCACTGAGGGAGAAGAAGGAGATGGTGACACACCCTTTGAGGCCCGTGGTGAAATTGACGAGGGGGAAGTTAATGAAGAAGTACTCAGACGGTACGAAATGGAGGCTGATGAGGATGAACGCGGGTTGGAAGAGGACTCCTCAGATGATGAGGATGACCCGCTAGTTCCAAGGGACTGGGACAGTTACAATTTCTCACAGCTATCTGTCAATCCTGGTGAGAATGTGTCCTGGGAGTATAGAGACAATGAGGTTTCTGTTGGCGCCATGTATAAGAGTGCAGTAGAGGTGAAGGATGCAGTGAAGAGGTGGACCACCCTTACTCTGCAGAGAGAGTTCAAGGTAGTGAAGAGTTCTCCACATATATATGATGTACAATATCTGAAGCCCAACTGTCCTTTTCGAGTGTATGCTTCCAAGGGCAAGTGGAAAAATTACTGGGAGATCAAATCTGTTGTGGATCACACTTGTGTACTTGAGCAGCTGGATGCAAGCCATCGTAATTTGTCATCCGGTTTTGTGGCCAGCCAGATGTTTGCTAAGATTGTGGAAAATCCTGCTTATGAGCCTAAGTCCATTATCTTGGCAATTGAGGAGAAATTTAGGTACCAGATAAGTTATGGTAAGGCATACATGGCAAAGAAGAAGGTAATGGAGATGAGGTGGGGAACTTACGAAGCATCCTATGACAATCTGCCTCGATTGCTGAACACAATTGCCACGCTAAATCCTGGTAGTTATTATGATATCAAGACTTATAATCTTGTATCAAGGCCAGGGAAGCAAGTCTTGCAGCGGGCATTCTTAGCATTGGGTCCCACTATTGCTGCATTCAAACAGTGTCGACCAGTTATTTGCATAGATGGCACATTCCTAACAGGAAAATACAAGGGCACAATCCTTACAGCTGTGGCTGCAGATGGCAACAATCAGTTGTTGCCATTGGCAATTACTTTTGCAGAGGGAGAGAATGGTGACAGTTGGTATTGGTTTCTGGAGAGATTGAAGCAGATGGTGGTGGGAGATGTGTCAGACGTGTGTGTGATACACGATAGACACAAAGGTATTTTGCAGGCCATTAATAACATCAAAGAAGGTAGTGAAGAGCGTAACAGAGCAGCACAATGGCCAGATGTGCATAGCAGGTGGTGCATGAGGCATATGGGAGCAAACTTTCATAGCCAGTTTAAGAACAAAGAACTTACATAATTGTTCAAGCGCTTATGTTCGACCAATTAGGAGAAAAAGTTCTACGACCTATGGCAAAAATTAGATGATCTGACGAAGAAAGTATCAGAAGAGATAGCTAAGAAGCCAGTAAGTACTGAACCCGAGGAAGAGCCAGTTTCTCTGGAGGACGTGGGGCTAGATGCTCCAAATGTCAGAAGGAGAAGGGGACATGCTGTGAAGACCTTCAGCCAGTGGATTCAGAATGAGCCTAAGGAGAAATGGTGTCTCCTGTTTGATAAGGGAGGTGTGAGGCATGGGATAATGACAACAAATTTTGCTGAGGTCTACAACGCTGTTTTGCTTGGTGCCAGAGCTCTCCCTCTTGTTGGTATCATTGAGTTCTTCTTGTACCGCACAATGAAGTACTTTCTTGACTGTGCTACTGCAGCACATGCAGCTATGCAGGACTGTCAGAAGGTGTATTCAACATAGATGACTGAGTACTTGAACAAAAAACAGAAGGCTGCTCTTGCTCACAGAGCTTACCCACAACCTCTACGTCGTGATCCTGGCGAGGAAGTGCAGTAGAAATATCAGATAAGTTGCCAGTCCAAATCACAAAAAGCAAATGGTGAAATAACAATACAAAAAACAGTTATTGGGAATCAGACATGCTCATGCTCTTGCCAGAAGCCACTGCTGCTACACTACCTCTGCTCACATGTGATCGCTGCATGCCTTGCAACAAAGAATAACCATTGGGGTCGCTACGTGCCTAAATACTTTTTGAAGCAAACCATTCTAGACACATGGAACCACACTATTGAGAGTTACCTGCATCTTGGAACTTTCACTCAAGACCCCAAAGACAGTGCGTTGTACATACCAAATCCAGATCCAACCATGTGCCAAGGTGTCGGTCGACGCAAGAAGAAGAGGATTATGAACAACATGGATGAGGCTGAAGCTGGACCTCGGGTGCAGATATGCTCTAAGTGCAACAATCAAGGACACTCCTACAAGAAATGCACCGAAGCATCTTACTTTTCCACTGCCACTTCTACACCACCTTCAGCTAGTGCACGTGGACGTCGTTCCAGTCGCTACAACGAAGGAATGCAGTGACCGTACTTGTTTATGTTACCGTGTTGTAATATTTAAAATACTTATGCATGTTATCGTCTTGTAATATTTGAACCATTTTATCTGGCAAGGTCTTGTAATATTTGAACTTATGCATGTTATCGTGTTGTAATAATTGAACTACCTTTTCATTTGCTTATTGTTTTATTCTTGTCGTCAAATTTATTATCATATCCTGTTATGTTTTGTTCTTTAATTTCAAATGAAACATGTAATGAATTATCATATTTCTCATCTTTTTTGTAGGCTTTCAATGGCTTCCTCGGGTCCTGAGTTGGATTTGGAGTTGCTCACCAGTAGGAAGGACAAGGTTGCGGTGCCAAAGGGGATCCACACTCCTATGTGCTACTGCGGTGACAACTGTAAGCTTGTCAAGTGCAACGTTCTCGGGTACTGCTACGGGATGAGGTTCTTCATGTGCGTGAACTACGAGCATGACCCCCTCCCACCATGTCACAATGTTAGACCAAAAGTAAGAACTAACTGCATTACTAAATAAATAATATGTCATTGCTATTTTATTATGTGCTAATTTGTCTTTGAAAAAGACTCCACCTCCTCTCTGTGATTTTATGCAGTGGCTAGATTGTGAGCAGTCCGAACAAGACAAGCGTTACGTCGAGGAGACGGGTTGTTCAGCACGTGAGAGGTGGCAAAGGATGGTTGAGGCAGAAAAACAAGAAGAAAAACGTAAGGAGCAGCAGGAGGAAATTCGCATTCGCCGGGAGATCAAAGAACGTGAAGCGGCCGCAGCCCGTGAAGCAGATAGAGAGAGGAAGAGGGAGTGAGCTCGCCGGGCTAAGGAAGCTGGGCCGGATGCTATGAGGAAGGGTAAATACCCCCGATGTACCCAGTAGACGTAGAGTACTCGACGCTGAGTGCTACTGTATCCATAAAAAATTATGATTTCATTTCATCATTCTCTAGAGTCGGGTTGTATCTTTAAGAACTTGATTTCAGATGCATTTCAGATGCGAACAGTAAAACTCGTACTTGGGTGTGTTTTCTGTGAACTGCACCAAACAGTGAACACATAGGGTGTGTTTTCTGTGAGTCACTGCACCAAACAGTGTACCTAGTACTAGGGTGTGTTTCGTCTGAGTCACTACCCGTTTTCTTGCCCCGGATCGAATGGCCCACCGTCCAGTCTGCTTTATTGCCTACATATATGTGAGCACTCTTCTCCAGTCTCACTTCACAACACAACAAGCACCAATGAGTTCCTGGACTGGGGATGATGATGATGACTCCCTCGGTCCAGCACTGTGGAGACAGCAAGATCCAGAGTTCAACAACAATTTTCTAGTCTTAGACAAGAGAGATTTCAAATCCATGCGTGATGTTAGAAAGTACGCACCAAATCAAACGGTGAACTGGCCAAGGTGTGCACACGGTGAGTTCTGTGTGATGCAGGTTTGTCAGGGATGGGACAACTCTGGTCGACGCTTCTGGCATTGCTCACGAGCATGGGTAAGCAAAACTTCTTGACCTCTGTCCTTCATCATTTTATGATTTACTAATGTAATCACGGTTTCTGCAGTACTCCGAACAACCAGATAACTGCGGTTTCGTGCAATGGTTGGATCCCCCAGCTATTGACCCGTATCAACAGTACATCAACTACCTCGAGGATGTTGTCATCTTCAACCTAAGGCAAGAACTCACGTCGGCATTGGCTTCTCCAGATCCGACATCTACCAACGACGACGACGGACCGGTGACCGGACCAATGGTGGTGAAGACGAACACCAGGTGTGAGGACGAGTTCTGCTGTTGTCGGTGCCACGAGAAGAAGGACAACACTCCACCAGCAACTCCACCCCCGCCACCATCTGATCCAACTCCACCCCCGTCGGGGTACTACATGCCCTCGCAGCACTCCGCCGGGTCTATGATGTCCGGGTTCTCCGGGTACTATTCGTACAACTAGACTACAAATGTTGTAATCGTTTATCTAAATTCCCTAAGGCACGTTAGGACTAGCAGCGGCACAAAGTTAGGGTACTTGTGTCGTACGTGCCATTGCTTGTTTCTGTAATTCGTCGTTAAGTATTAATGGTTCGTCGTTTTATCAATGCTTCAAAAATTGAAATTCACCAAAAAAAAACCTAACGCCGCAGCGCACGGCGGTAGGTCCATACATACCGTCGTGGCCTGCGGCGCTACCTGGGGGCCACGCTGCCGCCTGGCGGTAGGCTCCTACCGCCGTGGCCCACGGCGTCAGGGACATAACGCCGTGGCCCGCGGCGGTATGTCCTATGGGCCCACTGCTGGCGGATCCTACCGCCGTGGGCCACGGCGTTATGTCCCTGACGCCGTGGGCCACGACGGCAGATGTATATTTCTGCAAAATTTCGGACGGACCATATATTTTTGCAAAATCGAGATAGAAAAAATATATTAAAAAAAATTCAGAGCAGGGACCCGTTTCCTTTCGTAGGTCTAGTTTTTTTTTTGCTTTTAGGTTTGATTTCTAGCGACATCAACAAGGTAGTGGTGAAGATGACGCTATGGAATATGGTCTCTCTGGCATCTCCCTACGTCTACGACGTTCTTTCCGGCCCCGGCGAAGGGCCAGTGAGAGTTGGTTCTGCCAGATCTGTAGATTATCTTCAGATTTTTGCAGTTGGTGTGTTCATCAGGAGATATAGTTGGTTGTCCTTTGTTGGGGCGGTTTCGATCTTTTTCTTCGATATGTTCTTCGTCAAGTTCCGGTTTCTTCAACCCGCTGGTTTGGTGATGAAGGATTGCAAGCCTGTATTGCTTGGGGTGTTGCCCCAGTCGATGTTCTTTCAGCGTTTGTTAGATCTCGTTGTAAGCAACATATGGTTTATGCGGTCTTCAAGACCTTGTGTGGCGATGACGTTTGCAGGTGCTCCTTTCCCTTGTTGACTTTCCAGTGCATTTTTCAAGCTTGAGTGGACGACAAACTTTGGAAGGAAGAAGACGACCAAAGTGCTCTTCAATGTAATTTATTTTCTTTGCGTCGTTGTGTCTAAAGCTGTCCTTCCCTTGTAGTGCCAATTATTTTCCTTGATGTGAACTAAAAAAAAGTTGTTCCAGTTCAAATCTTGTAATAAGCCGGAAAAAAACTAATTATTTTCCTTGATATGAACTTAAAAAAAAGCTGTTCCAGTTCAAATCTTGTAATATAAGCCGGAAACAAAAAAAAACTAAGAGAGCGAGACACACATGTAAGTGCGCAGTTCAAATCTTGTAATAAGCCGGAAAAAAAACTAATTATTTTCCTTGATATGAACTTAAAAAAAAAGTTGTTCCAGTTCAAATCTTGTAATAAGCCGGAAACAAAAAAACTAAAAGAGCGAGACACACATGTAAGTGGGCCAGCCATAGAGGAGGCCGAATTCATAGAATTTTATCAAATTCATATTTGGGGTTGCGCTCCACGCGTGCCACGCGTGCTACTATCCAATGGCTGCAGTTTATCAACCGGTGCGATCTGTAATTAACTTTTTTTTCTCGAATACGCGCGGAGCATATCATTGTATTAAGCAGAAAAAGTATTGGTACAATGTTCGGTTACAACCCAAATGAAACGGACTCCAGATGAACACAAGCCGGCAAACCAGCTGAATACAACCCGAAACAAGAACTCTAACATGAACTACTCACATCTCGCGCAACCACAACCTAAACGACTGGCTCTAAGCCTAGCCCTCAGTCGACGTTCCATTCCACACGGGAGAGATCTTGGTCTTGTTCTTCAACATCGGGAATAAGACTTGCAGTGCTTCCATGCGGCGCGGCGGAGGCCCTTCACGAAAGAAGTTGTCAACCGCTTCCTCCGCCGAAGCCGGAGGCGCGCGAACCTCACCGAGCCGCCGCGCTAGAAGCACCATCCCTCGCTTAGCCAGCTTGACGACCGAGAGGGGCTCCAAGGCTTGGCGATGGCTTCGCCTGAGGCCAGACGCCTCCGACGAAGGCAGCTGAGGAGGCGCGTCAACGAGGACAGGATCAACTCGACGACGACGAGGCGGCATGTCCAGAAGGGGCGTCGGAACAACCTCCGTGACATTGGCGACGAAGGCTTCCAGCTTATCTGTTGCTGGATCATGGCGGCCCGAGACATCGGTAGCGCCCGTGGCAGCAGCGAGACCCCGCAGCGGAGTAGACGGCCGAGGCGGAGTGAAGCCCGGGGGCGTGTCGTCGTCGGTCAGCAGTGGGGTGAGCTGTAGGCCGCCGTCCACCGCGCAGGGTTCAGGTGGCGGGCGATCATCCGTCGCGGCGACAGTGGGGTGATCTGTAATTAACTCACGATGTGGTACTAAACAACGGAACGGCTTATCGCCTGTCACGTAGTCTAGCTGCTCTGGCCCTGGCCAGACCGACACTTCTTTTAATGGGCCCAGCCCAATAACTTCTATGAGGAGATTAGGCCCGGGGCTTTAGACGATTTGGATTATATAGTAGGAGGTAATTTAGCATGTAAGTTAATCCCACATCGACTGTAGTAATGTGCTTTCTTCAGCTGATAAACGCACACTGTAGCTATTGTATCACCGCGTGAGATGTGCGGTCAGCAATCATCAATGCTATACGATTTGAAAGTTGCTGGAGTTTGAAGATTTGCACACTATACGTGTGCTTAGCTTTTTATTTTTTTCCCTTCTTCGTTCTCCTTTTCTAGCTGACAGCCCGCCAGAAGCCCGTTTGCTGGGCCTGTTACGGTGATCTCCGTGGCCTTGCTAGCCCGGCCCGCTACCTCGTGTCGGGCGTTGGCTGCTACCCGCCACACCACGCGCACGACACATCACATGAAATGTCGTATGACCTGTTAGTGGCACGCAAAACTCCCACCATATATACTTGCAAGGGAACGTATCAGGTGGAAACCAATCCACCTGTGGAAACTATGGAAACTCCGATCTCCACCACCAGATCTAGATCTGAGGGTTAAAAGGAGAGGTGCTGGCAATTTGCAAACACACGTCCGCCGGCCCCCCTTCTTGGCCTGGGAATCTTGCAATAAGCCCCTCGCATCCCCGCGACCCTCCTAATCCCCGGCTCCCTGCGGCGCCGAGCCGACCCAGTCCGCAGAACCTGCGAGGCCGCGACCGCGTGTGCCGCCACAGAGTCGTGGCACCGGCGCCCCTCACCGGGCGGCCGTCCCTTCCGCGTCGCCGGGCGGGCGCCCCATCGCCAGGCGGGCGCCACCTCCCATCGTCGACGGCCCCTCGGTAGCGCCGCCGCCCCTTACCAGGAGGGACACGGGAGGACGGCGACAGGACGGAGAGCGTCGAGGGAATCAGGGAAGGAAGGGCGCGCCCTGGAGGTTCAGACCCAGCGCTGCCCCTTCCAAGCCATGTGCTGCTTTCTGCTGCTGCCTGCTACTGTCTGTGAAATGTCTCAGTTTGTGTAATGACAAGAATGGCAATGTCAATTGTGCCTAGTTCATGCCCTTGACATGCAGGATCAGCAATTGTGCCGACTTCATGCCCTTGACCTGCAGGATCAACAATTGGTTGAGTTATGTGTTGCTCTCTACTACTGTAAAAAATCTGTCAAGGGACCCCGAAATCGCTTGGAACTCGAGGGCTTGGAACTTGTAATTGGCTGATCTTACCAAATGGCTGCAAATGTAATGAACTTGTGTTCAGCATGACAATGAAAAAAATGTTCATCTTTTGAACTGTGTGTGAAATTGTTATGATGTTTCAAATGAAGGGAGGGCATGCTGCATGAGTATTTCCTTGATATGTCTAATTAAGCAAGAAACAAAAACAAATTTTCACCATCCTTTAACTGCACCAAGGAATAAGCTGACATTTCAGTCATCATTATTATTGGCAAATGAATGAAAAAACTTTTGTTGACTGAAGCTATGGAATTTTCAGTCATCATTATTAGCAAATGAATGGAAAAACTGAATTGAAAATGTGGAGTCCCACACAAATGACCATGAATATCTTATCTGATTAAAAAATTTAGTGATACAAATTATATCCAGCAACAGTAAACTCGAGTGTTAAACAGACTGAATAATTTTATTCCAGATCTAATATATATGGTCATCTGAGTGGTTTTATGCTGAAAGCTGATTCCTGATGCAGTAAATTGATGGTGAAACAATTGATGTTATAATTGAAGTCGAGGGTATACCTCTCAGCAGCATGCAGTTCAAGTCAATGGTTGGAAAAGATAAATCCATTGACTAGGTGTTTCTGTTTGCATCCTCTTACATTTGAATCATCATAAGAATTCAATTTCAGTGTTTACAAATTGGTTTTATAATACCAAACCACATAGCTCAATAAGGTATCACATGAAAAGATTTTATTTTTCAGGGATAGTACAAGCTTTGCAGAGCTTGTTTTTCAGGGATAGTAAAAGATTTTATCAAACAGAAGCTTTCCAGAGCTTGTTTTTTAGCTTCTGATCCAGAGATTTACTTTCTGTTTTAGCACAAGCTTTTATTCACTAGCAATGGACAAAAGAAAATGCTTCGAAAATGCTGACCTAATATAATTTAGACTACAACACAAGGAGTACAAATTTGAAAATTTTAATCAATACCGAATTATATAACACCAACTTAGAGCATTCCGTTTTCGTAATGAGATGAGGAGAATAGGCACCAGGAGAATACAATTGCCGAACCAGCCTAGTCCTACACAACAATGAGATGCCACATTTGAGCACCAATGCCGGACCATTCAAAAGCAACAATCGGAACTGGAGATAATCAGATCTTGTTAGAGCCACATCATGAAGCCAGAAGCCTATTCACGAGATTCCTCTTCTGACTGGCACTTGTTGGAGCAGGACCTGCAAGGGGAACAAATGGACAAGTTCAGAACATAGGAAACACTGAATGGCCAAATCCACACCACTAGGGACCGCCGGCGGCCAATCCATCGCTGAGGGACTCTCCAGGCAGCAGCCGGTGGGGAGCCCATGGGGCGACGCGGATTCCAGGGGCGGCGAACGCGGAGTCCACGGGCGGCTGCGGTGGGAGGAGGGGGCGGCTGCGGTGGCAGGAGGGGGGGGGGGGCGGCGCTGGGATGCCCCGGTCGCGCTGGGATGGGTGGCGGCACTGGGAGGAGGGGGCCGACACGCTAGGTCTGTGCCGCGGTGCTTGCGCGTGAGGGAGGGAGGGGGGTAGGGGGCGCGCGGGGGGCTAATTGCAAGATTCCCAGGCCAAGAAGGGGGGCCGACGGGCGTGTGTTTGCAAATTGCTAGCACCTCTTCTTTTAACCCTCAGATCTAGATCCGGTGGTGGAGATCGGAGTTTCCATAGTTTCCACAGGTCGGTTGGTTTCCACCCTAACTCATCAACTTACCTCCTCCCTCTACTCCCACCATATATACTTGCAAACCCTAACTCATCAACTTACCTCCTCCCTCGAAACAGGCGCCTCCTCTCGGAATCAGACAGCGTGAAAACCCACGAGTCTGGGATCCCGCTCGTCCACTCCCGATTCTGCCCTCCCCTTTGGTACCCTCTCTCTCGTGCACGGTTTTTCTCTTTTTGAGCCATAGTACACGGAATGCAGCTGCCGAGTGCCACCGTCATGCCATGGCTGGAGGCCCTTCGCACTGCCATCGCGCTCGCCCCTCCGCCATCACCACTTGCCCCTCTCCTCCGCTGACGAATCCTCGAATCCTTATCTCACTGCTCGGTGCCACCTCTCCTCGTGACAAGTAGACCACCATTGCACTCCTCCACTACCCCCTATGTTGATCTACGACACTGGCAGCACTGGCATGCAGATCTCCGGCGCCCGGCGACCTTGTCTCCCTTCCTACCCGGCGACCTATGTAGGACAATGTTTCCAAAAATGTTGCACTGAAAAACGTCAATGCAAGATGGCCATGCACTACTTGCTGCTTGTCCTACTAACACTAGTAGAGAACTGACCTTTGGTTCTGCATTTAGTCCCAGTTAAAATTTGGAGCTGAGACTAAAGGCTTTTGATCGACGTGGCCTCGAGTGGCTGCGAACACTCCGCGCCTTTAATCCCGGTTGGTAATACCACCCGAGCTTAAAAGAATTATCAGTGCGAGCCTTTAGTCTCAGGTAGTGTTTCCACTCGAGACTAAAAAGGAACCATTTAGTCTCGGGTGGAAAGACCACCCGAGCTTAAAGCCTCTTCTCGTCCCCATGGGCCGCAACCTCTCTCTCTCTCTTATCTCTGTCATCTCCCATCCCCCTCCACCCATCTCTCTCCCTTAGCGATCTCTCTTGATTCCTCCTCCTTTGCTCCATATAATCCCCACTTCCCGCTCCCTCCCTTCCGAGCCCTCCTCCCTCCCTTGCACGAAGCGCGGCTGCGCGGGCGACCTGGCGTCGTGGTGCAGGAAGTGGCCCCGCCATCACGGTGTGGGGAGCGGCCCACCGTCGAAGTGCGGGGAGCATGAATCTTCGACTGCTGGCACACTGCCCTCCCTGGCCTGGCACATCCCGGTGCGGAGCCACCTGAGACCGGCGGTGCACGACCCTCCCCGGTCTGCCGCAGGTAGGCACTGGCAAGCAGGCGCTAGCATCCCGGTGTAGGGCCACCCGAGGCCCCTGGTGCGTCCCGGCGCGAACGCGGAGCGGTCCGATGCGACGATGTAGGGAGCTGCTTCCTTACTATTTTCTTGAGTTTTTCGTTCTTCGTTCGTATACTTGTGATCTTTGAATCAAATCGATAGCAATGTGTTGTGACTTGTGAATTAGTTCTTGTGCGAGATGGTCATGTGAGATGAACTTGTTTGGATTTGATTTTGTGATTGTGCTTGCTGTGAATCAGTTTTTGTACTCAATCGAACCCACATGTTGTGAATGAAATTATGACTTAGTGATTTAGATTGTCTGTGCTAAATTGGAGCTCGAGGCAGAGCTGCCATGGTGGAGGGGCAGGGGCAGCGGCACGTATTTTGAAGAAATATTATGAATTTTTAGTAAATATGTAATAATAAGATTTGTTTTCTAGAATATAATAAACAATCATTTTATCCAATCATGTATATTACTATTATTCAATAATAAATGAAACTCATTCCATATATAATTACCTCCTCCGTTTGAAGTATTAATAAAAAAGTAAAATGCACCTGGTGTCATTAGATCTCTAAACTTCTAAATGCACATCTAAATTCTCAAACTTACTAATTGGTTCACGTGACGTCCAACTGGACATTAACGCGGACATGATATGGGAGTCCACATGTCAGCTCCACCATCTTCCTCACCTCCTCCCTCTTTCACGTCCAGTGACCACAACAACATGTGCGCCACCCATCTCCAGCCCCCTTGCCCACCGCTGCCTCCCCTGGGCGCCACACATATGCAATCTACATGCGACGCACCTGCACCGTGCGTTAGAGCTAATCCCAGCTAACACCGTCCCCAAGGTGTCATTGCCGCCACTCGGGACCCGCAGCTGCTTCACCCGTGCCGCTCTGCCGCGGGCCACCAACCATCCAAATCGTAGTCACAATGTCATCGAAGAGGTGCCCCTCCGAGGGGCACACTTACCGAGGTCGCACCGCCAAAGGCCATCCATGTCAGGGCCATGCCAAGCGAAGGGCCACTCATACGGAGGCCATGCTGTTGGGGAGAATGATTCACGTGGTACCCCCTACATAGGTCAAGGGGCTCAGATGTGATTTTTTTACCCACCGGGGGCTTGGGGGCTAAAATGCTATCCCACCACTCAGCTATATAAGCAACCCAAGGGGTTGAGAAAGGGGACTTCCCTCTCTTGGTTCTATCTTCTTTTGTGAGTATAAGCAACCCAAGGGGGTTGAGAGAGGGAAGTTTGAGAGAGGGGACTTCCCTCTCTTGGTTCTATCTTCTTTTGTCAGTCTTGGCTCATATTCGGGAGACGGTTTTTACCCCAACATTTCTGGCGCCCACCGTGGTTTGTTCCTTCACAGACCTCTTCTTTTGTGAGTGTTGGCTCCTATTCGGGAGACGGTTTTTACTCCAACATTTCTGGCGCCCACTGTGGTTTGTTCCTTCGCAGACCTCTTCAGTGCATCTCACAAATGTCTTCACCAAAGCTCTCTCTCCCTTCGAGGAATTTTTTTTAATATTTTTTATCTCTATTTTGCAAAAATAAATGGTCCGCCAGAAATTTTGCAAAACTATACATCTGCCGCCGTGGCCCACGGCGGTAGGGTTCCTAACGCCGTGCGGCACGGCGGCAGGGGTCGTGGCCCACTGGCAAGGGCACATAACGCCGTGGGCCACAGCGTTAGGGGTCTACCGCCGTGCGGCACAGCTGTAGGAGCCTAGCGCCAGGCGACAGCGTGGCCTCCAGGTAGCGCCGTAGGCCACGGCGGTAAGTATGGACCTACCGCCGTGCCCTACGGCGGTAGGATTTTTTTTTTGTAAATTTTAATTTTTGAAGCATTGATACTTAACGACGAACCATTAATACTTAACGACGAATTACAGAAACAAGTAATGACACGTACGACACAAGTACCCTAACTTTGTGCCTGTGCTAGTCCTAATGTGCCTTAGGGAATTTAGATAAACGATTACAACATATACTATGCACGTCTACACTAAAACTATATTTTTACTAAGCAGATCTACACTAAAACTATATTTTTACTAAGCAGATCTACACTAAAACTATATTTTTACTATTATCACAGTTCAAACTATTAAGTACCAGAGTATTACCTCTAACGAGACGAAAAACCGGTAGAGCTTCGCACCTTCACCACCTCCTCCTCACTCCCTTCTCCTCTTCCCACTCTCTTTCTTTTTTTTCGAATTATTATGACATTTTCGGCTGAATTTCGGCCTTATATAGGCAGCAAGTTCCTAGCGCCGTGGGGCACGGCGGTACCAGGCCTGCTGCCGCCGTGGCCCACGGCGCTAGGACCTGCCGCCGTAGCCCACGGCGGTATGTCCCTAACGCCGTGGGTTACGGCGGTATGTCCGTCGCACGCTACGGGCCCACGTCTGGCCGTGGGCCACGGCCCCTACCGCCGTGCCGCACGGCGGTATGTCCCTGCCGCCGTGGGCCACGGCGGCAGATGTATAGTTTTGCAAAATTTCTGGCGGACCATTTATTTTTGCAAAATAGAGATAAAAAAAATATAAAAAAAAATTCCCCTTCGAGAAAGAACCTCACCCTCCGAAGCCCAGCTCTTCGATCCGGTCAAACGCGAAGCCCGGCTCTTCGATCCAGTCAAACACGCGCCCACGTAGCCCACCAACGAAGGAAGAACCTCACCTCTGAAGCCCATCTCTTCGACCAACGTGCACCCATGTAGCCCACCACCTTCTTCAGTTGAGGACACCGAAGATCGGCCTGTCACCGAAGATCGTCATCTTCGGCCCAGGACTGCGCGCCTCCGAAGCCCAATGTTCGCGGGTCACCGAAGTAAACCCCTTCGGCCCGTATCGCGAAGTTCTTCATCTTCTCAGAAGCCCAGCATCACTAAGCCCATCTTCGGTCGAGGCCCTCGTACGTTTAACTCAGCAAAAATAGTTGCCCGAAGTGGGAATCAAACCGCAGTCTCTCTCCTCACCTCGGAGCCTTATCACAAGCTGCGCTAGCCAGTAGACCACGCGCGCGTTTCGTACTTCTGGCCATATCATCTTTTCTTTATAGTAAAGACACACAGTTCGAGTGTCGTTAGCAATCACTGCCAACATGTTTTTAATGTTGAACATTTCATGCTTCGAATTTTTGTTGCACAGCAAAGTTAATTGCTCTTAAAGTTACTGCTTCTTCCTTTATTTAAGCATGCATGCTGCCACCTGCCAATATAGTTTTATCCTCTCGGATATGTGTAAGTATATCAACCGCAAGCAGCAGGTAGTTTTTTTTTTTAAAAATACAAAGTAGTAGCCTACAATTTTCAACCCATAGCTGGCACACATAATTTCTGAGAAAAGGCAACATATGTTCATCGGTATCTTTGATCGTCTCTTTTTATGGTTTGTTAATTTTTTAGCGCTTCTTATGTCCATTTATTAGTTTATCATTTATCTGTGTTGAAGAATACTTCTTTGTATTAAAAAACAATGCGTCGTTATAGAGTGTGCTAGTGCTTCTACTTGTCATATTGTATCACGAATTTTCATGTCAAGTTCTTGGTTGTAACGAAAATTTTGTGTTATTGCATTCGCAATTGATAAGACGACGAATCTTCACTGAGCTCAGTTTGCAAAGATCTCTACATTGTCCAGAAGATCTGAGCTCCATTATGATAAGATTTCTCTATACGTCGCCGAAGCCCAGTTCGCTGTTCACCACTGAAGAAGAATCTCTTCGGGCCCATAGTCACAAAGAAAACACACCGAAGCGCGTCAACGATGCCGACCTATGGTTTAGTTGGATTACTTGAAAATTTGGCGCGGCAATGCCGCGCCTGCCATAGGTTTGGCTGGCCAGTGGGTATTGGGCCTATGTATATTCGGTATTTTGTGTTTTTGACCCGTGGCTCACACATTGTGTTGTGAATGTACAATATCATGAGTTGCCTCTACATTGCATCAATCATTGCGAATATTATTGGCATTGAGTAATTGTAGATAAACATACAAGACTGATAAGTGCACAGCATGCTATTGACTTCTTATTGACATACATGTGAATATTATGCAGAGGCTACTTGCAATTTGTGCAGCAAAAAGGTTGACCTCATAGCCTTTATCCTTTTTTCTTCAGAAGTGCTCCCGGGGGTGATGCAGTTCCGATCAGAAATGCTGGCATAACTTTTTTCGTGAAGACCTGACAAATTGGTTAACGCAGAGATGAAGGCAGATTACAGGCAATTTATACATCATAAGATTGACAAGAGCCTTGATTCTATTTTTCTACAACAGTGTTCGTCGGGATGTTGCAGTCACAATAAAAAGTGCTGACATAACTTGTCGTTTCAGGCTTAACTGATGTACCTGACAACAGAGGTGGAATGTTATTATATGAGGTTTGGTTTCAGATTTATGAAAATTGTTTTGAAATAAAAGGCTTATGTAAAAAGACATCAAGAATATATTTATAAAGCAGCTTGCTAAAAACAACTTGTAGTGGCACACAGAGATTAAAAATTGATCAGATAGCCTTTTGATTGTTTTCAAGCTTTGTGAATTACATATTCATTGCGTAAGAAATAAGAATTAGATCTAATACAGAATGCAATAATTTGCATTACCTTGGTTGTTCATTCTCCATGTTCTTATACACTGTGACAGTTGAGATTTAGAGAATCAACACTGTAAGTGTAACATAAAAATGAAAAATGATTTAAGTAGTCGTGAAGGAAGTAAAGCTATGGATTGGATATACTATTATGTAGAATGTTTTACAGCAACAAAATCATTATGTATGCTCTCAAACTATTTACCAAGTTTCAGAACAGTATTGTCTGGGTGCTTTAACTTTAGGTTGCAGCCTCAAAATCTAGTATCTTATAGATCCATATGTTCTATGTCGTGGCATTTAAATTTCACATAGCCACATGCAGAAAGTTTGTTCTTGATGGCTGTGAAGACACGTGCACACACATCTGTGGTCCAAAACATTACAAGAGCAGTATTTGCAGTTCAGAAACTAAGAGAACTATTTGATTTCTCTGGTAGTTGTTATGAAATTTTAAGCCCATATTCTACATGAGATTAATACAAAATTATTATATGGTTACTTTGTATCTGGCGAGACTAAGAATAAACGTAATTATTTGAGCAATAATTGTTTTAACAAACTTAGTACCACAAAAGAAGCACGATTCCTTGAGAAATAATTAATATGAATGGTAAATTCATACGGGACAGAAGAATAATTCTAGTCATTTCTTACAGAGTAAAGCTAGTAATTGGTATTTTGGTTATGTCCAGCTGTTGGTAGGAAATTGGAGGATATTGAATTACCTGCACCGGGGCATGATCATGTATTCATGTACAATATCACAGACTCTTGCTTCCATTGTTGTATTAGGCATTTCTACAAACAACTTGTGTGCAGTAGAGACAGCTCATTATCAGAGAGAGCAACGGCCATATGCACGGACAGAAGGGAGGTTTGCAGAGGCTGCTGCGGCCGTCGGCAGCGAGAGCGCGTATGTGGTTGAGACGCTACACGGCCGCGTTGCCGCTGGACCCGATTGGAGAGAACGCAGGTATGAGAAGGGCAGTGGCCAGCGCTACCAGGCGCTCCGCTGGAGGCCAGCTGCCCAAGCATCCCCCGCCGTCACCTTCGAGGCCACTGGTCCCGTCCCTCCCGCCGCTAACGGCCATCGCCGCCGAAGCAGCTACCCCTGCCGTCCACGCTGTCAGCCACTGCTGCAAGCAAGCGAGGCTCCAGGCCACGATGCCGTCGCGGTGGTGCGAGGTTGAGACGGAGATGCGGGTAGGTTCTGGACCCCGAGCGGGGCGAGACGGCGCGCTCGCCCCGACCGAGGACGACGGATCGGCCAGCTGCTGCCGGAGGTGAAGGGGCGTGGCGGGTGGAACCGTGGAAGCGTGGAGCGGCGGCGCGGCAGGCCGAGAGGTGGAAGGCAGCGGCTGGAGGGATCCAGAGGCGGAACGCGCGGGCGGGTTCGCGATGTTTCGTGTCCGGTGTAAACGGGCGGGGATCCGCGATCGGACGGTCCAAATCGCGAGCTGAGCGGATCCAACGGTATGCGGATTAACAGGCGACGTGGATCTCGCGCCCGCCCGCGGAATTGACCCGGCTTTCGTCTTGTAAAGATTTCCTCTTCGGCCCACTCATTGAAATTACAGAAGCCTCTTCGGCCCACTCATCGAGATTACAGAAGCCAAGATCTTCGGTCGAGGCCCAGCTCGGGTACGGGATCTCTTCTTCGGCCCAACGTTAAGTGCCATTGCAATCGGGCAAGCTACGTACAAATTCAGCAAAAAATCTTGCGAAGAGTGGATTTTGAACCGTGACATCCACGAAGGTACTCAGCGAGGCTGCGCTGATCACTAGCATGCCAACTCTTTTGTTGACTTGAGCATATCGGCTTTCTTTTTAGCTCAACTGCTATCGAATATGTACCATGCACACATACTGTTTTTATTCGAGCATTCCATACGAGGTTTAGTTTTTATTTTGCATACATGCCACAGCACATCATGCTATTTGAATAGGAAACCAGAAGTGAATTGCTCGTGTATTATATATTCAGATACATGTATACAATTATTGCAGTTCATAGCATACAGTCTCTTTTTCACCTCTTGAATTATCATATGTGTGACCTCACTGAATCATCACGCTGGGTTATTGAGAGATTGATATTCACCCTTCGGACGTTATATATTGGTTCTTTGGTTATCGCCTCATGGTTCTTCGTTTATCACCTCATGGTTCTTCGGCTACCATATTTAGTGGATTTCTAGCTGATATTAATGAAACAATTGAGATGGGGTTCATGGACAGTTTTATGGCTCTTCGGTTACCACATTATGGATCTTCGCTTATTGTCTTATTGCTTTACGCATACTGTCTTATGGTTATTCACTTATTACCTTATGACTCTTCGACTGCTATCATCTTGAATTGTATTGAGACATCAACTTATCTTCAAAACGAGACTCATTGAGACAATTCATGTCACCTCTTCGCGCGAAGGTACGACTCGACACCATTCTTCTTTAAGATGTTTCGGTTCCATCCCGATCTTAGTCTCTTTGAACACCTTAAGTTTTGTGTTGCAAAGTATACAAAAACAGTTCATTCTTACATAAGCAAAACTCATGTGCCATACTACTTCTTACTTGGCACTTCAGTGCAACAAAACCATGAATCAGGCAAAGTAACCTTTTTAGTTGCTAGCTTCTTTTGGAATGCAACTTGAGCCTATGATATAGCTTCGATAGAATGTAAATTTCTATTCAAAAGTTTAACCTAGACTTAAGTTGACATAGCTCAAACACTATATATACATCTTCACTTTGGTTAAGTTTTATCCTTTGCATATATCTAGAATGAGGATCTTCTTTTTTAGTCTGTTACTCATGTTGCGAGGTGTTTAGTTTATTTTTCCCTTCGGCTCAGACCACATATTGTCTAGTTAGTACTATTCGGGGGCTCACAACAACTCTGGTATAGCTAAATCATTCTACTAACAAGCGAAATCAGCAAACTTAGATGAGCTAGCGAAGATAGGCTTTATCTTTTTCAGTACAATTTCATCTTCACTTTTTTGGCAAGGTTTTCATATACGTGTTCCCACTTTGCTCAAATGTTATCCCTTGATTATGACTGCAATGAATGTCTTTACATTTACTATCCAAAGCATCAGTATCCATCATCGGTCTCGAAGTAACAACTCAATGAGTTCGAGTTGTTACTTTCGGAGAAACAAGTTGCAGGAGTAAGTGAACACATGCGCCTGGCCCGAAGAAGTCAAGTCGCACATAGTTCACTTAATGAAAAAAAAGAAGAGAGAGAAAAAAAGAGAATGGGGGCCCCATGTGACGATTACTCATTATAATCGTGAGATGTTAAGGAACATGCAACACTCTGTTCCGAGGTGTGCATGATTCGCTTAAAGACCCACTTTCCGCGAAGAAAAAGTCTTCAGCGGCCAATTGCGAAGCCCCTCAGTAACGATGCAGGGATAAGTCGACCCGTAAAAATGCGCTATGTCGCAAAATCATCCGCTTTATCACTAGTGACGAAAGCCTTCTGCGGTGAATGCGAGAAGCAAATTGCGAGGCAGGGCTGACGAGCCACCTCGAGGTCATATTCTTCGGAGGCAAATCGAAGTCAAGCTATCATTCCACTTCGTGCAGCTAGGTCATGCATAGCAGACTAGTTACCTGTTATGCATGACTCGTATTTATCTATTCATGCTACATCACATGGTTCACTAACTCTTTGACATGAAAACTTGTTACTTCCGAAGTAGTTCCTTGTCATGAAAATTTTTCAGGATATTATGTTGCAAATACATTCAATAATTCAATACCAATCCATCAAGCTGAAGGGTTTTCACGACTTAACTCTGGATTTTGGGTTGTCTTGAATTAATCTTCGCAATAATGAATTGTTAGTCAAGGCTCTTCATATATTTCAGCATTGGCTCTTCGGTTATCTCTATGGCTCTTCAGGTTGTCATGAATTAATCTTCGGAATAGTTGATTGCTAGCCGCGATGCTTCGAGTGTTTCCGCATTGGCTCTCCGGTTATATTAATATGGCTCTTCGGGTTATCATAGTGGACTTCAATATTCATTCAATTAATGGCTCATGCGAAGAGATTATATGGAAGCGGTGTCCCTAACACCGACAAATGCATTATCCTTGCAATCATTGGCTTCATCTTCATATCAGTATCAATCTTAATCTACATCAGCTACACTACTACTTCCACGAGACACAGTCTTTGCCACCAGCATCAGCCAAGAGGGGTTATGGAGGGATCTTGGAGAACCAATTCACCCATCTTGCCCGATGCGGGTGAATGAAGACCCAAGAGGACTTCATGAGAATGAAGAAAGCATCGTGCAACTTCTCCTACTTCGGCTACACTGACTACACGGAGGAAATAACTTCAAGAGGGATGAAGCAAGAACGAAGCGAGGAAGATCTCCTTCGGCAAGAATGGCGAAGCCGACGACACCACCGAAGAAACCGTTCATCATCAAATAAAGACTGAAGACGACAATAGCTGGATTAACTGATAACTTTGTATACGTAAATCCGCACGGCGTACGGGCAGGAGGTCATGGGGGCATGTCCTCGGACCGAAGAAGTCTAGTGAATCATTTTCCCCTTGTTTTCAGCTACTTCGCTTTGTTGTACCAACCAAACCAAAGTACCTGAGGGGCTAGCGTTGGGGAGAATGATTCACGTGGTACCCCCTACATAGGTCTGGGGCTCGGATGTGATTTTTGTACCCACCGGGGGCTTGGGGGCTAAAATGCCATCCCACCTCTCAGCTATATAAGCAACCCAACGGGGTTGAGAGAGAGGACTTCCCTCTCTTGGTTCTATCTTCTTTTGTGAGTGTTGGCTCCTCTTCGGGAGACGGTTTTTACCCCAACACATGCCAATAAAAGCCCCAGCGTCGAATGGCCACTTGTGCGAGGCCTTGCCGGCGAAGGGTCGTGGAAGCGTGCCATGATTCCGTTGAGGGGAGGGGCATGCTGCCTGCGGGCTCCTTCGCCCGAGTCCCATCTTCCTGCAGTTCACCCAACGCTACTCATCGTCAGCTCGGAGGCCGAGCGTTGCATGGCAGATCACCGCCGTCCACGGGTCCTCCTGGTCATGTTCGAGAGAGAAGGTAGATGGAAGATGGTGGAGCTGACATGTGGGCTCCATATGTCAGATCCATGTCAAAGTCCGGTCATTGTGCCACTTAGAGCATCTCCAAGTGTCTTTCTAAATTTTACTCTTCAAATCATCATTTAGAGAGCCATTTGCATAAAAATCATTTTCTATATCTTTTCACTTTACAACAATTTTTTAATTTCTTATGCGCACTCTAGAGAGTCATTCTCGTCTTCTATATTTGACTAGCGAAAAATCCAGAATAGAAGATAGCTATATTTGGATGACCATTTAGGTAAGCTGTTGGAAGATATTTTTTTCAACAAAATCTCTATTTCTACCATTTAGAAAAAGTATGGAGAGTCTCTTGGAGATGCTCTTAGCCAATTTATTTGATGCAAAAATAGTTTGGACTTCACGTGAACTAATTAATAAGTTTGAGAAACTAGATGTGTATTTTGGGATTTTGAGGGCCTAGATGACACTGGGGTGCATTTATTCTTAATAAATTTTTTGTACCTTGATATTTTCCTATTAATTCTTTTATAATGCCTTTTGTGGTCAAGCTAATTAATTGTTGTTATAATTAGAGTAAAATGCATGGGTAGTCATTGTACTTGTTGTCATGGTTCGTTTTGACCATTGTACTTCGAAAAGTGCAAATCATGGTCATTAAGGTTGGTCGACTCTGTCGATACAGTCATTGGCTATCTAACATTACGTATTCGGATGACGTATCCACTTGTAATTTTCCCTATTACCCCTCCTCTCTTAGTTATCTTGTCTCCATCTATAAATGTCAGATGCATTACCTTGCTCACGTTTCCTTGTTTATGCGCATAAGATCGTGACTACCGTTGGTGGCGGATGTGGCGGCGGCGAGCAAAGACAGCAAGGAGGCAGCAACACTCACCCACACGAGGAGCGAGGGTACTTCGATCCCTTGTTGATGATAGTGTTGTGCTATAGCGAAGCCTAACATGAACAATGAAAGAAACAACTCAAATTGAAGACACGAAGGGTGGTGAACGAAAGCTCAAACAGTGTAATTCTCAAAAGTCGATCCCTTTACAAGTGCCAGGCAGCCTCCTTTTATAAGGAGACAAATGGACTTTTTACATTCTGAAACTAGCCTTGTATGAAACGAATTATTCCAGAATGTACTAGGTTAAACTAGGGATTTCGCTCTCGAGTCCTCATGCAATCCACGCCTACCTGATTCCACACTGCAAATCACGCCGCGTATTCAGGAGAAAGCACGTGCAATTGTCGGGTGAAGACTTGCTTTCTCGGGCGACCCTTTGTCCAGCCAATCCACTACCTCAAACACATGCTCGAAATAGTCAAATGTGAGGGATTAGATTTCGTGCAACCCTTGTGAAACCCTGGTATAAAATTCTCATGATAAAAAGATTGAACTACGGGGCTTCGTCCCTTGAAACGCAAGCGCGAGAGGTCGGGATCGGAGAACTTCATCAAAACCGCGTGCTTTCAATCGGCGAAGGCTGCCTGGCGAAAGCTCAGACGCCAAAAACGTTAGATAAAGAAGAGTTTCGCGGGTTTCGTTGCTGCGAATTCCTCATGCGACACTGCGCAAGGTAGCCACGAAGAACAAAACCAAAAACCCTTTCGTCATCGATTTCCGAATCCCCCAACAGAAGCCCCTCGCCGGCGAAAAATTTTGTTATATCGAAAGGTGGAGCCTTCGACTCTGGAGGTTTGGGAATTGTCACACCTGTTTTCTAAAGAAAACCAAGTGCATAACTATATGTATGCCAGGATCTATTTTCATACATATAGTTGGCATAAGTGAATAACAGTACCTACAATACCGCTACTTCTTATGAAGAAAAAGGAAGATTATCAGAGATTTATGCTTAATCATGGAAACGAAGGCTCCAAACATCACAGGCAGTCGACTGGGGGTTGCGTACGCCTAGAACCAGCAACATCTTCATAGCAGCTTCCTCTTTCTGAGCAACATTGTTTATAGCAAGGGTGAGCACATGTCGTGTCAGCAAGTGTGGGGAAAGTATGAATGCAAAGGCTTAACAAGGAAAGGCCGACAGGTTGACAGCATTAAGTAATTTTAGTTGGTCAAATTTAATTAGCACCTGATTACTAAGTCATAAGTATATACCAACCCACATTAAGCATAAAGGTAAAATACACCATAAGAATATGCCAAGCAGAACCATAAACCACAATTTATGTCCATATTCAAGTTCAATTATCATGTGAGGGTCCAAGCCGCTCTTGACCGTGAGCACGACTAACCGGTTAGTTTGACACTCTACAGAGGTTATACACTTTCACCACAAGTCGCGTAAAAGCTCCGAAGAACTTTGGACCCAACCATGCGATTCTAGCTAGGCACCATACCACATTACCGAGGTGTGGCTGCATAGGGACGCTATGAGGCCTTTACAACGATTCCCCAACAAGTTGTGGCCCACAAGGTCCGGATCAGTTAGCAAGGTATAAAGCCCCCTAGCAGGTCAATACCCCACCAAAGATAACAAACCCAACTCCCCGCTAGGGTGGGTCCATACCCCACATGACCGCCGATCCCTTGTCCTTATCAGGTAAGGTCACCCCAAGCTAGACTCCCTAATTATTCGGCCAAGACCAGTGCCCATTTAGTTCTTGTGCTTGCACTACTTTCCTGGGTGGTTCTCCATGTTCCAATTAATCATATGATCTTATATTAACCAGATACATAGCATAAAAGTAAAGCAAGTTCATGATTAATGTTCATTAAACCACCATAACCCAAGGTATATCAACTAAGCATAGCTACCCAACAAAAAGATAAACCTAGGTTGACAAGAAACGATATTAAAACTAGGATAAACCTTAATAGGACCCATCAATATTAATGCAAAGAAATGCAATGAGTGATTAAATATAGTTATTGGGACTAAAGCGCAAGGACACACTTGCCTTTAACCAAAGTAATGTTTTTGCTTAGAGTTCTTCAACCTCTTGCTCTCCAAAGCTCTCAAACCACTTCCTTCTACTCGCATCAATCATCGGCACAAGCATACAAAGCAAACAGACAAGCAAACTAAGAATAATACACCAATCAAAAGAAAGCTTTAAAAGATCGTACTAAAGGATAGGCTTGATTCTATGGATCACTAAAGCTCACAGACCGTGCTAAAAAGGAAAAGGCTTGGCTAGATGTAGGAAATAACTTGATGTGAGCTAGAACTAGATTTAGAAAGATCTAAAGCTTACACAAGGCTAGATACACAAAAGAGAACGTCTAACGAATGATTTACATTTATGAACATAAAAGACTATAAGCTTAGGTTCATTTTAATTAGCAAAACATATGTATAGGATATTTCATAAATAAAAATACCCTAAGTTAACATTAATGCAAATTATATTTTATTTGCAAAGACCGAAGCAAAGAACCTAGTCAAGTTTTATTCATAAATGTTTATGTATAAAATTATACCAATTAAACATTAACTTAGAAAAGGTTAGAACAACTAATCGAATTGAAACATATGTCGTGTTGAGCTAAACAAAATTTATTTAGAAAACATATCCATGTTGTCATTAATCAGGTTAATGTTTATCGATAAAAGCTGGTGTAAAAGCCTAATCAACTTTTAATTAGAAAAGTTGATTAAATGTTAAACATTAAGCAAGATTAACATTAGTTTAAGAAAAACCGAAGTGTAGCACTAATTAGCTTTTATTTACAAAGCATATGAAATAAACATTATTCAAATTAACATTTATTGGAAAACGGTGTATATCTCTATGCATCTTTTAATTAAAGAAAACATGTATACTAGACATTAAAAAAATTAATATTAAGTAAAGTTTCAGAAAACATGTATGATGAAGACACAACACTAACATGCACTTTATTTCATTATGAACCTAACGCAACTTGAACGGATAAAAACAGAGATAAAACATGGAAGATATGGACAAAACAAGATACAAGGACCTATATGTGATATCTATAGTTCAGGGGCTACCAGAGAAGATATGCAAGACACAGAAAATAATGCTCGCGAAAAAGGTAAAGGTTAGGGATAGATCTGAAAAAGGCACAGATTGGACCTAGTAGCAGAAACCGAATCTATTCAGGGGGTTTTCTAAGAGAGTTGCAAGACACATAAACCAAACAAATCATTACAGCTTTCCTCAGGGGGCTGGGTGCAAAACAGCGAGGCTTCTTCTTCTACCTTCAGTTCAGAGAGAAACGGAGGACAGGGGCTCCCCGACGGTTCCAATCGCCAGCGATAGGGGCAGCCTAAGGTTCGGCTGAGGCGAGGAACAGAGAGAGGAGGACTAGGGGATCTCGTAGAGGTGCTCACTCCGGGCGGAGACTGATGGTGGTGGCTGGAATCAGAGGATGACGGCGCCGGTGGTCGAGCTCGGGGCGGCCGGACTTCGTGACGGTGTCGGTGCTCTGGTGGCCAACTCGCGACGGGAAGGAGCTCCCCTCGCGAGGCTCGTCGACGCGAAGCTCCTGGTGGTGCTCGCTTGTCCTGAAGGTCGACGGATGCGGCGAAACGGGTGAGCGGCTGGCGGCGACGCTCGGCCTCGGTGCTGCTTGGCGGCGGCGCACAGATGCTCCTCCGGTGACGGGAAAGAGCGGCGGGCGTGCTTCTTGCCGTTGCGGACCTCCTGGTGATGCCAGACTGCTCCGAAGGTCGACAGAGGCAGCGAATCAAGGAAGTCAATGCCGGTGGCAGCGCTCGGCTCGGCGTGAGCAGAGGCGGCGAACGCAGGGTATGGCAGCGTGCGGTGCAGCAGGGCGCCTGGGGGGCTCGGCGGCGTGGCTATATAGGGGCGCGAGCACACAGCCTTTAGCATGCATGGCACGCACATCGAGGAGGCGGCGGCCACACCCGTGCTTGGCCATGGCTGAGTTGGCCAGATGGGCCTGGCCGTGTTGGCTACTGGGCCGGAGCGGGTTGGGTCGGGCCCACGGGCTTGGCCCAAAACGAAAGGATAGGATTTGTTGTTTTTTAGATAATATTTTTCAGTGCAAAAGTAATTCTAGAAAAAGTCTAGAAATTACTTGAAAGCACGAAAAATACTAAAAAAGTATCAAAAGTTCCAGGAAAATTCCCATGGAGCACGAACAATCCAAATAAAGTATTTGGAGTTCATGATGAGGACATCACAGCCATATGTAACCCGGATGCTGGTTACACCGGACACATCGCTGGTTACACCAAATCCATCTCTGGTTACGAATCAAGAATCAAGCACACAATCAGTTACGCAAGATCAAACATTGGATACACAAGCACAAGTGTATGAAGGTTTAGTTACACGCAGCCGTGCAAAGAAACTTCAACAAGAGGTGCACGCTTTCCTCTCTGAGTTACGTTGTAATATTAATGAGAGTCATATACTACCTAAGTCTTGTACTTTACTCCTACTCAGGTTTACACAAGAAGCCTCTCCACTGGGTTACATAGAGGACGTAGAAGGTTACATGGAAGACACCAAGACTGCTGCCCAAGCTGAGAAGGGTTACGCACACAAAACTCAGGGTTACGCCGCAAAAGGATCAACTTCATGTCCAAGTATATACCATCTCGGGAAGATATGGGGTTCAAGCCATACATGCTTGGAAGCGTCTTGAAGTCAAGATTCCAACCCAACAAATGACACATCTTTTTGACTTTCGAGCTAGGAGTAATGGCCATTTTATTGAAGACTGCGCAGAAGGTGGAAGGACGCACGTGAACTGAAGACCACTTCGTGAATGCTTCAACCAGTTGGCCTTCCACCTCCCAACGTGGTTGCTGCAGTTCACACTTATCCCACACTCATCTAGGAGTATTGTTCCTACTATAAATACCCCCTATGTACCCCAAATAACTCAGTTTTGATTATTAAGAATTGACAACCACATATGGTTTTCCTGCAACCGAGCTGCCGAGTGCCTTGCACACCCTTGTTCTTCCTTGTTCTTCTTGGACTTGTGAAGAGATCCCTCTGGGTTCCGCTACTTCGTGCTCTATGGATTCCAACTTTGCTGCGCCGTATTGTGTGGATTAGTTCTGGCTTGTGGTTCTGCAGTCGTTTGGAGATCGAGTCGAAGTCTTCGCGGTTTCAGTGACTTCTCCCCGACGCTTGGTCGCATCCAACCTTTGTCAGGTATAAAGCATTTACCCGCTGCTTGCAGCAATTTATCTTGTTACAAAACCTACTGCCGTGAAGATCGGTCCATCTCCAGGACCTTTCTTGCAACGGTCCCTATCATGTGGTAATCAGAGCTATCGTTGTCACGGTAGGTTTTGGTTATTACCCACCCTCCCACCCTTTATCATCTACTATATCACTTTGCTTATGTCCTACAGTCCACTAAAAAGCCACACAAAAAATATCCCATAGCCATTTTGTGGTACTGCTTCTTTGTGTGTTACGTTCATCATGTTCTTAATCACCATCTTTGTTCTTCCGCAGTGCTGTAATTTTTTTCCACACCCCTCGTATGTTATCTTGTGTTTGCTGTTTGTAAAAAAATCAAAAAAAGTGTGAAAGAAAGATAAGAAAAAAAAGAAAGAAAAGAGAAGTTGAAAGGGGTTGTCTTGCGGTTTGTGTAACCAAAGATTTGCTAATTCATTCTTGAACACTCTGCAAAGCAGTACCATCTCAAAGTTAGAACGAAATAATTGTAGTTCTATCATTGCAATGGTGATTTACTTACTCGATATATGGCTTCACCTCTTCGCAATTGTTTAGCACATACCAAACCACCTTGTCGTACTTTGACCCAAGCCAACAAGTGGTCCCTGCTCCATGTACTTGAACATTGTGATCGAAACAGGATGTTCCATCTACAGACCGATCAACATTCTCTCTATTCCTTCCAACCTGATTGAATCGTGTGGCCACATCATCAGCCGCGAAGTACCTAGAGCAAAATGTCAAGGCCTCATTAGCAACATATGCTTCTGCAATGGATCCTTCAGGCCTAGCTTGGTTTCTCATTGAACGCTTCAATATGCATAGCCTTCTTTCGACGGGATACATCCATCCATATTGTACTGGACCTCTCAGGATTGCTTCCTCAGGCAAATGGATAGCCAAGTGGACCATAACATCAAAGAAGGCAGGAGGGAAAATTTTCTCAAGCTTGCACAGAATTATTGGGATATCTGTTTTCAGTTTTTGCAAGACATCCAACTTCAGAGTTTTGCAAGTTTTTGCAAGACATCCAACTTCAGAGTTTTGCAGCATAGTTGCCGAAAGAAGTTTCCTAATTCTGCAATAGCTGTGTATATCTCTTTGTCCACTAAACCGCGAAGACAAACCGGCAAAACCCTTTGGAGTAGGATATGATAATCATGAGTTTTCAGTCTTTGTAGTTTGCATCCATCTGCAGCAATACACCTAGCTAAGTTTGAAGCATGTCCATCTGGGAAATTCACCGAACTTATAAAATCACAAAACAGCTTCTGTTTCTGAAGGACCAATTAGGCGAACCAGAGAGGGGGGGAGTGAATGGGAGCCGATAAAAATTCTTCTCGAAGGAGATGAGAACTCCAACAAGACGAACACAGCTTCCAACTCACGTCTCCGACCCAACTACCCAAGTTGGCCAAGACCACGCAGCCACTGGAGTGCTACTGGTCCTAGGAACCAACACTCAACCCTCCGAGCCAGAACTCACCAAAACACACAGCGGAAACTTGCACGGCTTGCTGCCTGTGCTACGCCGGTCAGACTGATGACCTGCACCGGTCAGACCGGTGGACAGAGCCGGTCAGGCCGGTGGCTACAGCAGCCGCATAGCAAACGTTCCAGGAAGCCTCAGTGACTCCTCTAGGCCCTGGAACAAAAACCACCTTCGAAACACAACCTGAAAGGAAGAAGAACCCCTCACAAAACCTAGCAAAACAACTCCAAACACGCCAAGAACTGATCAGCAGGTCCACGGGACAAAACCACACGGACAAGGCTATTCCCCGAGACAAAACCCACCAAGGGCTAGCACCGGTCAGACCGGTCGCGCCTGGGCAGCTCGGGATGAACAGCGCCCGCGAGTCAACTCCCCAAAATCCAACTCCTGATCTCCCGATTCGCTCCACGGTTTTGCACAAGACTTTGGGGATAGTAGGAACACCTCATGGGTACTCCATAGCCAAGATTTGGTCCACCAAAACTTGTCAAATCAAGAGGAATCGAAGAAATCCCACTAAGAACGCCTCTAACCCTAGAGCCACGAAAACCCCAAAATCGAGCCCCTTTGCTCACGGATTTGGAAGGGGAATCAAAGGGAAAAGAACCACGAAGGGTTCATGCATACATCCCCCACCAAATCCCAAAGAGAAAGGCCTCGAAATCGCTCCAAGAAAATCGGCAAGAAAGGGCTCCGAAAATCACCAAAAAGGAGAAACGGGAAAGACACAACCAAGCCTTGAGGAACCACGCCGAATCATCTATACATACCAAAGAGGTTCATACAAGGTCTAGCTTGCCGCCCGATCATCCTTCCCTCTCACAAGATCTCACCATGAAGCTCTCAAGCTAGTCCTACGAAAATCCTAAGAAAATAGGAAGGAAAATAGGAAAACCAAATGAGCTAGGGTTCCAAGAGATGGCTGCCATCCTCTCACCCCTTGGGTTATATGGAGGCAACCGAAAGACTAAAATACCCTTACTAGCTAACTAGGGATACATGCCCCTCGAGGGCGAAATTGGAAGTCTTCGTCTTCGCACCATCGGACGGATGCCCAGCGACCGCAAACTTGCTTAGCCTCGACGCAAGCCTTGCGATCCCGACGCGTGTCCTCCGCTTCAAAGATTCCGGACTGCGTCATCGCACACCGGTCAGACCGGTGCTCCTCACCGGTCAGACCGGTCAGACCCACCGGTCAGACCGGTCTGGAGCTGCTGCACCTCCGTCTTCAGTTCTTCGGTCTTGGCTTTGTGGATCAACCAAGGAACCCAGTGGTTTTCTGGTGAACCACCGGAAACCCCGCGAACTCGGTGTAGCCTCCGCCAATCACCACTCATGACTCGGCTCCGACGTAGTCCCGGCTCGACCTTGGTTTTGAGGCTCAACCAAGAAACCGTCCATGACTTCATCTTGCCGTTCTTGCCACCATGCGGCCCGCACTTGACCCCGCTGGCCACCGGGTCCCTCGAACCAAGCCTACTTGTCTTCTCCACACCTGGAGGCCTCACTGGCAACAACCTTTCGCGCTTGTTCTTCACCTGCACCTGCACCAGTCAAGCCGCAACATGCACCTGCAATACTTAGCCAAGAATCAGTCCACACCACGTTGTCAATCACTCATCACACCAGGAAGCGACCATCCACCGGTCCTCGAACCACACCTGGCTCTCAGTTTCATTTTTGAAAGTACATACGGAGATTCTGGCATTTTGCATGACTCACCATCCTCAGTTGCCACCATGTGTATATTTGATCTTATGCCCATCTCTTCCAAATCAACCCTAGCATTGATGGTGTCCTTTGTCTTCCCAGCCATTTTAAGCAACGTTCCAATAAGGTTTTCGCATATGTTTTTCTCAATGTGCATCACATCAAGGTTATGTGCCAACTTCAGAGATGACCAGTACGGCAAGTCCCACAAACAAACCCTTCGGATCCAGCACTATTCGGATTGCCACTTCCTTTTCTTTCCTTGAGGTAGAGGATGCTTTCCTGGTCTAACGTCTTTAACCTTCTCCAGTTGCTGCTTCAGCTCCTCATGGGTAAATTGCCATGGATATTCTCGATTTTTAATAGTACCATCAAAATCTGCTCTCTTTCTTCTCCATGGATGGTCAGTTGGAAGGAAACGACGATGCCCAATGTAACATATCTTGTTCTTCAATCTCCTTGAGCAAGGATCCTTGTCGCAACGCACACAGGCAAAATAGCCTTTCGTGACTCGCCCAGACAATGTGCTCAATGCTAGATAATCATGTATGCACCAAAGAACTGCAACACACAGTTTAAATTCTTTACCCTCAATAGCATTGATTGCCCAGACACCCTTCCAAAGTTGCTGCAGCTCTTTGACGACAGGTTCCATGAAGATATCAAAATTCTTTGATGGAGAACTCGGCCCAGGGATCAATAAGGCCATCATGAAGTTTGATTCTTCCATGCATACCCATGGTGGCATGTTATACGACACAACAAATACTGGCCACATACTATATGAGTTGTTCATGTTGCCAAATGGATTGAAACCATCGGTTGCAAGACCAAGTCTAAGGTTCCTAGCATCTTTTGCAAATTTTTTCCAACTTTTATTGAATTGTTTCCATGCCTCACCATCAGCTGGATGGCTAAGCTCATTCTTCACCGGTTTTCGCTTCAACTCATGCCATCGTGCATCCTTTGCTGTTTTTGATGAAAGAAACATCCTCTTCAGCCTGGAAATCAACGGAAAATGCCTCAATACCTTTTGAGGAATGCGCTTGTTGGTGTCTGCATCCTTTCACCTTGAATTCGCTTCACAACATAATGGGCACACATCAAGTTTGACATACTTCTCCTTGCGAAACAATATACAATTATTTTTGCAAACATGGATTTTTTTCATAGCCGAGTCCCATGGAACGTATGTACTTCATTGCCGCATCGAAAGAGTCTGGAAGACACGCTTCTAAGAATCATTTTTGAATAAATTCATCGTTGCATTGAATGCGACGTTGCTCATCCGACTGGAAGACTTTATATGAAGTAACTTCACAACAAATGTAAATTGTGCATATGAAGATGTCGGTGACACCTTATGGTTCAGATGTTCCTTTATAAATTCATACATTTTCTCACCGAGCACCTGACCCTTGCCCAAGTCAGCAATCCATTCAGACATCCCCATCATCCCCAGGGCCTTCATCCTCCTCCATACCCGATATGTATTGGTTTTCCTGGACCATTTCCTGATCACCACCATCCCGTGGAGCTGCATTATCCACATTCCCCTCTGCATCCGGCAGAATTGCATTATCCTGAACATTTGCATCATCGTCAACCATATCCTCCAAAGCTTCTCAATGATGGATCCACCTAGTGTAAGTGGTTGCCATTCCACTCACAAGTCAGTGAACTCCAATTCGCTCTATAGTCCCTGTAGAGTTATTGAGGCATCGACGACACGGGCATAGTATTTCTTCGTCCTCAGCGTATCTTGTCCGAAGAAATGCCAAGAAATCCTGGACCCCTTTCTCATGATCGGTGGTAAAACCAGTACAACCGGTTATCCAACGTCTATCCATCTGGAAAGTTTTTGGCGAATCCAACTCAAAATTACTGACCACAGAACGAATCGAAAAGGAGAACATTCTGCGAAATGAATTTTTCCTGATTGAACACAAAATTACTTACCAGATTGACATGCCGTTGCAGCAAGTATCACCCATGTTGCGCCCGTAGGAGTGAGTAACCGTTGGAAGTCGCAAATCACCGCCGGAATGATCCGTTTTGGTAGACTACTCGCCTCTCTGTTCTTCGTTTTCCCGTTTCGGGGTAGCAGGCTGCGGGAAAACTATTTTTGGCTACAGCGCGGGCTTTTCTCTCGCTAACTTATCAGAACCGCTCTGTGCTGTGGTTGGGGTGGAAAGTGTTTCCCATTAAATTGACACAACTAAGAGGTGGTGCAGTGGTAGATAGTGCTGTCTTGTTCCTATAGGTCTCTAGTTCGAACCCTTGCTATGGCAAATTGTTTTTGCAAGATTTCATGACCAACAGTAGGAAACAAGCAGTTTCATGATCGTTACTCAGGAAGGTCCTTCAAGCAAAACATCAACAGAAAAGACAAGCAAAACATCAGCAAAATTAATTCAGAATGGTGAGTATGCTCGACTTAATTTGAAATAGATTAAACCAAATCGACATAAAAGATGGAATCTCATAGCACTCATCACCACAAAGTTCACACCACCAAGTAGAAAACATCATAAGATGATGAGGTAGAAACATGTTTCTTAAGATTGCTGGAACTTCTCCAGCTCATTTTTGGCCTTCTGCAGCTTCACACTAGCAGCTTCACACTTCATGTTACATTTTTTCAACTGGGATATCTTCTCCCGGGTCACTTGGTTAGCCTCTTCCATCAATTTGCAAGCCACTTTCAACACGTCAGTATGATCATTCTGTAACTCATTAAATTCTTTCAGCACGGTGTTCTCCTGTTGTAACAATAGCAGAGACAAGTCATTCAGCTGCTGTAACGATTGCTTATATAGGCCCTTGTATAGTGCAGCCTCTTGCTCTTGGTCTTGCAGGTCTCTCTTCACTTTCTAGAGCTCAGCGACAGTGGTTTGAAGCTCCTGCAGAAGCTAGTAGAATACAATAACCTATAAATCCATCAAACGATGCAAATTGGAAACTAACTGAATCTAACACCTATGAGTTGTGCAAAGGATAAGAATCATGACAGAATCCAGATGTCCCTTCACAGTCTGCAGCTCAGAGATAGTCTCTTGAATCTATCAATCCATGAAATGATGGAAATTGAAAATATAAGGATCTATCAATCCTATCAATTGTGCACCTTTAGAAAAATCTATAAAACGAGTGGCATGAAGAACATCCGGAAGCTACTAAAATACAAGAACCTATCATAAGATGATGTAAATTGAAAACTAACTGAATCTAACACCTATGAATTGTCTATAGCCTATCAGCTTCTAACACCAATCGAAGTGCAAATCTAACAGTGCGATGAAATCTGAATCTAACATATATGATCATCAATCCTCCAGATCCCTAAATCTCGATATCCCCAAACCTAGGAAGATAGGGGAACATATAGCGGCTCAAACCAGATGACTGACCTCATCGTGCTGTTTCATCCTCTCGTTCCTTGGATATGGCGGCACAACCATCTTCCCGTCGCCGCTAGGATCCGCCATTCGTGCCAAAAGTCTCACCTTGGAATTGCTGATCTGCATACCAAAAGTCGAGAGTCTTTGCGAATGCAGTGAAGCGTTTCACCTTCGAATTACCGATTTATATTAAAGACTCACATGAAATTTACAGGTGGGACCTGGTCAATGTAAAAAATTTCCCTTTGAGTGGGACCCTAGAACTATTTATGACGACTTGGAACACTCTATTTTCGAAAAAATGCTTACATGTGGGACCATAGTTGGTTTATGACGCCGCTGACATGGCGAAAATGCTTACACGTGGGACCCTGGAAAATTTTATGACGACTTGGAACACTCTATTTTTGAAAAAATGCTTACATGTGGGACCCAACTAAATTTTATGACGACTTGGAACACTCTATTTTTAAAATAATGCTTACATGTGGGACCAAAGTTGGTTTATGACGCTATTGCGGAGCTTATGGCATCACAAAACAAGCATGGAACAGTGAACGCTCGGCTACAGTACCAACCATTATGACGAAAGTTTTTTTGTCACTAAATTTGCTCGGAAGTGAAATATTATGACGAGATCAGCCAGGAACATCATAAATCAGTGACGCCAAAATGTGGTTGCGTCTCTAATCAACGATTTTCTTGTAGTGGCAAGAACAACAAGATGAAGTCATGGACAGTTCCTTGGTTGAGCCTCAAAGCCAAGATCGAGCCGGGACGACGTGGGGGCCAAGTCATGAGTGGAGATTGGCGGGAGGCCACACCGAGTCTGCGGCGTTTCTAGTGGTTCACCACAAAACCACTGGGTTCCTTGGTTGATCCACAAAGCCAAGACCGAAGACCGAAGCGCAGCTGCACTAGGCCGGTCTGACCGGTGGGTACTGGTCTGACCGGTGTGCGATGACGGCTTCCAGAGACTTCGAAGCGGAGGACACGCGTCGGGATCGCAAGGCTTGCGTCGAGTCTAAGCAAGGTGCGGTCGCCGGGCATCCGTTCGATGGTGCTACAACAAAGATTCCCAAAGTGCCCCTCGAGGTTGTGTATCTTAGTTTTATGTATTAGGGGTAGTTTCATCTTTTGGTTGCCTCCTGTTGGGATAGAAATCTTCCCCGAACAGGGGCCAACAGTCGAAACGGACTAGGGATGGAAAAACGTACCAACCAGACCGAAGAATAAGGAAAAACTGAAGATAGCTAAGTGTAAGAAAATTTATTCACCTTCCAATCGCCCCCATTTCATTACTATCGAGTCCCTTTTATAGGCCCGGAACAATTACGCTTTACAACGCTTGCCACTACTTTTTCACCTTGTGCGAAGAATCACAAGGGCATTTCGGTAACCTCGCAGGGCTCCGTACTTACAGACTTTACAGACGATCACTTTACACCTAACTTCTCCACGTGTCTGCGGCTGTGGCAATTTCATCTTCGCAGGCCTGCCCACGCTTCACGTGACTCTTTGTTGAAGCTTTTCCCCTTCGGCAGGCCTTCTTCTGATCATTGTTTCGCATCTTCAGCATCATCGCTTCGCACCTTCGGCATCATCGCTTCGCACCTACAACAACATCGCTCGAAGATCGCATGAGGACCACTTCTCTGAAGACCACGTCCTCGCATCACGACGCTCCACTTCGCGGTTCATCTTCGCCGAACCTCAGCTCGACTTCGCGGTTCATCTTCGCCGAACCTCAGCTCGACTTCGCGGCGGCTCTCTTTTCGCGCCTTCACACGCGGACCCCCTCTTCTCCGTGAGAAGATGCACCTTCGCTTGACTCTTCTCGCGATGAACTGGGCCTCTGCAAAAAGGCGAAGATCTCTAGCCGTGTCCGACTCTCAGCTGGTTTCCTGAAACAGTAAGTGCAAAAGCAAAAACGACCCTCGATCCTCTCCGTAGAGCCGAAGATACGGGGAGGGGGGTGGGGTTAGCTGCAAAATATTTACGCCAACATTCAGCCCCTTGCTAGTGAGGGTTTCCACCGAAGACGAGCCGAACTAGCAAACCCTCTTCGTGACGGGTAAAAATATTTTGCTCCCAAGCGCCTCCCCTCTTCGGCTCGTCTTTGCAGAAAACTTCTTCTCTTCTCCTGTTGTGTTCATATTTTTATTTTATTTTTTAATTATTTTTTAAATTCTCTTTCACTGTTTTGCATGTTTATCCGCGAAGCTCCGTGATTTTCGCCAGGTCCCAACGGGTTTCCTAGATTTTCGCCACGTCTTTCGCTACAGGATCTCCGAGATTCCTGTCTTTAGCTGCCTATATAATTACCGGTTCTTATGTGGAGTATCTTTCACCGTGGTAATTTCTTTGCAGTTTTACTCTTACCTTCGCGAGAGCTAAGGCCTTCCGACTGTCTTCGCGAGAGCTGCGGACTTCGTCGCTTGCTTCTCTTCGTGAGCGTCTTATGCTCTCTTTTTACTCTTTCTGTTTTTCCATTTCTTTCTTTAGTTCAATTGTTTAGTTGCTTTTACGCCTGTGCAGTCATCTTCTTTGTTTCCATGGCTCCCAAGGCTGATAAAGCGCCTCCCACCTTTGTCTTCGGTCGTAGTAAGGTTTCCGAAGCACACATAAATGAGTTCGTTAACTCTGGGTTCATTAAGGATGGAAGAGGTCGAGCCCCTGGTCCTGAGACTACTCCTGCTCCTCGCCCCAAAGAGGTGGTTGTTTTTCGGGATCTATTTACTGCTGGACTCCGTTTTCCTCTTGATGGAGCCGCCGTCTCCATTCTTCGGAATTTTGGGATGTATCTTCACCACCTCACCCCTAATGCCATTCTTCGGCTTAGTGTTTATATGTGGGCCAGCAAGACAATGTCTGTGAATCCTACCTCTGCAAATTTTGTCAGGGTTCATACCGTTCATCACCAACCTCTGAAGATAAAGCGTCTTGTCGACGGTGCACTTATTCGCGAAGACGCTCAGTTTGCCTCTCTGAACTTCAAGTATCGTGGTGACACTGATGTTCCTGTCGTCGCCTATAAGAACAAGTGGGATGAAAACTGGAACCATTATTGGTTTTATTACACTGTTGATGCCGAAGAGCTCCCTCTTGTTTGCACTCAATTTGAGCCCCTGCCCAAAGGTGTTGGCATTTCTTATGAAGACGGAGATTCGGATCGTCTTTTTCTTACTGCTTTCCAAGAGTTGGCGAAGACTTATGCTACCCGTGACTTGGTAGAGGAATACATTGGTTCAAAGGTATTTCCTCTTCGCGCTGGGTGGTCCGTTGTCGCGTGGAGCGACTTCTCTTCGTCGATCAAGATTCCTGAGTTCGCTTGGAGCTTCGGCTTGACGAAGAACGGTGCTTACCTTTCTTCTTTTTATTTGATGTTTCTTACTTCTCTTCGTTTGTTGTTTTTGTTTGTGTAGATTTTTATCTTACTGATACTTGCTTGCATTTCTTATCACAGCTATCAACGTTGCTGAAATTGAAGCTCGAGCGAATGAAATTCTTGGGCCTATCTCCTCGAAGGAAGATGCTGAGATTCAAGAACACCTTGGTGGCACTCGAGACAATCGTCTCTTCTTTTTCTTTAGTATTCATGCTGGTGATCGGTCAGTTACTATTGCTCGTCGCGAAGCTCAAGCGAAGCGGGCATCGAAGAGAGCTGGCCAAGGCAGTTCTGAGGCCGCAGCCCCGGCCGCACGCGCGAAGGCTATCAAGAAGCGTCGCGGTCGGGGCGGTGGCCGAGGCGTTTCTAAGCGTCAAAGGACTGCCCCTGTATCTACTTCCGAAGCTGTGTCGTCCAGCCCCGAGGAGTCTGGTCATTCAAAGAGTGATAATGAAACACGTCCTGGTGAAGTTGGTGCTGGCTCTGGCACAAACGTTGAAACTGCTCAAGTTGACCCCACCGAAGAGATAGTGGATGTTGTTTCTCTTTCTCCTGGTGCTGCCACTGCCACTGCTGGTGCTACTCTTGCTGATCCTCTGAATATTGATTATAGTGATCCAGAACCTGAGAGCGACGAAGATTGCGCCGCCTGCGTTCGATCTTCTAAGGACAAGTCTCCCATCCCTCCTCCTTCTACTGTCGAAGCTGTGGTTCCTTCTCCTGCTGAAGCCCCTGGCGGAAGCAAGATTGTGTCTGCTATTCATCACAAAACTTTAGCTCGTATGGAAGAAGATGGCTCTTCGTCTGAGACGGAGAGTGACACTAGAAGTGGTGGTGTTTTTGTGAGTAGCGAGTCACCCAGCGTTGTCGCTTGTCGTCTTGGCATGAAGCTAAGCGCACGCATCTTCGGCGATTCTATGCGCAAAGTGCTCCAATTTTGCAGCGATGATCGCGAGCGTACCTTTCTTCAGGAGGCAGGTGACAGTTTTGGTTTCCCTATCATGGAAGATGAACTTGCCAAAGAAAGTGCCGAAGAGATTCTGTACCAAGCTCAAGATTTGAGCATGAAATCTTTTTTGGCGTGTCGTGCTGCTCAACGTCGGTGCCGTGCTGACCTTCGATCCCATCAACTGTCTGAGAAAACCTCTGCTACCGCTCTGAACAAGGAAATCGATGTCGTAAAGACCCTTCAGGCTGAAATGGTTTCCCTCTCTTCTTTGCTTGAAGCTGAGAAGAAAAAATGTCTTGATATTGCTAAGGAGAAGGATGACCTGTCTAAGAAAAATGCTGAACTGGAAGTACAACTGAATGAACTTCGTCGTTTGGCCTCTAGTGCCGAAGATGAGAAGAAAAAGGCTGAGGACCTGCAGCATGGATGCGAAGTGGCGTGATAGCTCAACTTCGTCAGAGTTTGACCTCGAGGTGGCTCGTCAGCCCTGCCTCGCAATTTGCTTCGCGCATTAACCGCCGAAGGCTTCTTCCCTTGTGATAAAGCGGATGATTTTGCGACCACGCCCCTTAACGGGTTGACTTATCCCTGCAGTATTTTACTGAGGGGCTTCGCGCATTGACCGCCGAAGACTTTTTGTTCGTGGAAAGTAGGCCTTTAAGCGAGACATGCCCTCCTCTTTGGAATAGATTGTAGCATGCTCCTTAACATCTTCGCGACTTTTGCAGAACAGTTCCCACATGCGCCCCCTCAATCAAATTTTTTTTTCTTTAGTGAACTAAATGTGACTTGTCTTCGCGAGGCCAGGCGCATGTGTTCACTTACTTTTGCAATGTTTTCCCGAAAGCAACAATCTCTTCGGATGATTGTTACTTCGGGACCGATGATAGATAACGGCTGTCTTTTTTGGGGAGCCCTTGTTATATTTCTCAAGGGGATATTACACAAGTCCGCCTCGTTAAAAACCTCGCATCTTCTGTGATCCCGTTATGAGACCACCGAAGACTCTCCCCGCGAGGAAAAGAGTACGGACTTCACTACATATTTACAAAAGTTGAAAATTGAAAAGAAGGTTGAAATGAAGATTACAAAAGCTGAAAGATGAAGAGAAACTAAAAAATGATAAAGTCTAACATATGATACAATTACTCTAAGAGCAGTACTTCTGCAACTTATGCTGATTCCACGAGGATGGTACCTCTTCTCCCTCCAATGTTTGCAATCTGTAAGCCCCCTGCCTTGTTTCTGATACCAAGAACGGGCCTTCCCATTTTTCTTCCAATTTCCCACCCCTCTTGTTCTTCTTCGTAGCACCATATGTCCAGTAAATATTTTTTGTTCGTGAACCCTCATATTTCTCCACTTCCTCGTTTCATCTTGGTACTTTTCTATGTTGCTCAGTGCTTGAAGTTTGTCTTCTTCTCTTGTGTCAATTGCCAAATTTGCGTCCTCTTCGTTTTTTAATTCCTGGTCTGCCCTCAATGACCCTAGCTTTATCTCTTCGGGAATGACAGCCTCTTCCCCGTACATCAATCTGAAGGGTGTGAAGTTTGTAGCTCTGGATGTCATTGTGTTATGAGACCACACGACTCTGGGCAGCTCTTCGGCCCATTTCCCCCTGGCCATTCCTGTCTAGTTCTTTTTGATTCCAGTAAAGATGATGCCGTTTGCCCTTTCTACTGCTCCGTTGGATTCTGGGTGATATACTGAAGTGAAGCACAATTTGGTGCCCAAGTTGAAGCAAAACCTTCTGAAGTCTGTGTTATCAAATTGCTTGCCATTGTCTACTGTTACTTCGTAGGGAACTCCAAATCTGCACACGATGCTTTGCCAGAAAAATTTTTGTAACACCTGTGAAGTTATTCTTTGCACTGGTCTTGCATCTATCCATTTTGAGAAGTACTCCACTGCCACTATTGCATACTTGTAGTTGCCTGGTGCTGTTGGTAACTGACCCACAATGTCAATTCCCCACCTAGTGAAGGGCCAGACTGGCGGCAGCAGTTGTATCTCATATGGAGAAGTTTTTGTGTAGTTGCAGTGCTTTTGACAATTATCACACCTTCGCACTATGTCTTCGGCATCTCTAACTGCCGTTGGCCAATAGAACCCCTGACGGAACACCTTTGCGACTAGTCTTCGTGTCCCAATATGAGAAGAACACATTCCAGAATGTATCTGTTGCAACAAGTCTTTTCCTTCTTCTGTGGAGATGCACTGGAGTAGGGGTGCACACACTCCACTTTTGTACAAGTTGTCTCCTCTTATTTCATATGATCTCGCTCTCAAGGACATTCTCCTGTTTTCCTCCTTTGACTGCGGTTCATAATGGCCTCTCAGGAATGCCATTATCGAAGATCTCCAATCTTTGCTTGATATTGCATTTATGTATCTCACTGGTGCTTCATCACAGTCTACTGACTTGCACTTCAGAACTTCGTAGAAGACATCTGGTGGTAATGGTTCTTTTTGTGCTACTGCCTCTGCTAACATATCCGCCTCATTGTTCTGGTCTCTTGGTATTTTCTTGACCGTGAAGCCGAAGAAGAATTTTTCCATGCCTCGGACCGTTCTCAAGTATTTTGCCATTTCATCGTGTTTTGCCTTATATGACTTGCCAATTTGCCTTGTGATCAATTCAGAATCTGTGTTTATGATTACTCTTCGTGCCCCTATTGCTCTTGCTTTGCGAAGTCCCAGCAACAATCCCTCATACTCTGCCACGTTGTTTGTCTTCCCTTCGAAATCGAGTCTCACAGCATATCTCATCTTTATGCCTGATGGTGACATTAAGATTGCCGAAGATGCGGCTCCGTCGTCACAGTAAGCTCCATCACAATGTATGACCCATGGTGTTTCAGGCCTGTCTTCGTTCATCTTGTCACCTTGACTTGGTGTCCAATCTGCGATGAAGTCTGCTAGAACTTGAGACTTGATGGCTGTTCTGGCCGTGAACTCTATGGCGTACTGTGATTGCTCTGTTGCCCATTTTCCTATCCGTGCCGAAGATTCCTTGTTCTCTAGTATTTCACGAAGAGGATATGATGTTGGTACAATGATTGAGTAACTTTGGAAGTAATGCTTTAACTTTCTTGCCGCCATTACCACTGCGTATGTCATCTTTTCCAACTCAGAGTAGAATTTCTTCGCTCCTGATAGAGCCTCAGAGACGAAGTATATTGGCACTTGCTTGAGTTGCCCCTCGTCGTACTTCTCCTCTACCAGAGCTGCGCTTACTGCACTTGCGGAGGCTGCTATGTACAGCAACAACTTCGCTTTGTCTCCTGGACTTGTTAACACTGCCAAATTTTCCAAGTACAATTTAAACTGCTCAAATGCTTCCTACTCTTCGGGCCCCCAAGTTATTTTGTTCTTCGCAGACAACAACTTGAAGAATGGTAAGCTTCGTTCTGCTGACCGCGCTATGAAGCGACCCAGTGCTGCTATTCTTCCCGTAAGTTTCTGAATGTCTCTTTTTGTTTGTGGTGTTCTCATGTTTCGTATCACCTCTATCTTCTCTGGATTTGCTTCTATGCCAGACTTTGACACCATGCAACCTAAGAGCTTTCCCCTGGATACCCCGAAGATACATTTCTCTTGGTTTAACATAAGACCATACTTCCTCAAGTTGGCGAAGGTTTCTCTGAGGTCTTCGATGTGCTGGTCTTTCTTTTTGCTGTGTATGACGACATCATCCACGTAAGCTGATACATTTCTTCTTAGTTGTGGACCAAGTACAATTTTCATCATTCTGTTGAAGGTTGGGCCAACATTGCGTAGACCCTCTGGCATTCTGACGAAGCAGTATACTCCGAAGGGTGTTATGAAGCTTGTCTTATCTTCATCTTCTTTCTTCATCCAGACTTGGTGATATCCGGAGAAGCAATCTAGCAACGACATTCTCTCACACCCTGCCGCTGCATCCACCAACACGTTGATTCTTGGTAAGGGGTAGTCATCTTTTGGGCAAGCCTTGTTCAAAAGTGTGAAATCAATGCACATTCTCTGCCCTCCATTCTTCTTCGGTACCATCACTATGTTTGAAAGCCAAGTTGTGAATTGTATTTCTCTAATGACACCTGCGTCTAACAGTTTGTCCACTTCGCTTTGCGCTGCCAATTCTTTCTGAGGTGAGATGACTCTGAGCTTTTGTCTCTTTGGTGGAGTCTTTGGATCTAGGCGCATTGCATGCTCTATCACTTCGCGAGGCACCCCCTTGAGATCTCTCTTGCTCCAGGCAAATACATCTTGATTGTTGCGAAGGCATGTGATGAGTGCATTCTCCTCTTCTTCGGTCATCCCTCTTGCTATAGTGACTGTTTTGTCATGAACATCTTCGCAGAGACGCACCTTCTTTGTGTGCTCGTGAGGTTGCATTCTTTTCTTTTCGTCTTGGCAAAGTCTCTTTTTCATTTCGAGCTCTTCGGGCTCTTCTTCTTCTTCGCTTTGTACAGTGTCTTCGCTGTTTTCAACTATATGGACTGGTTTCTGATTGCTGCCCACGTTGTACTCTCGGTCGTGCGCGTCTTCCTGATCTCCGTATATTGTGAGAATGCCATTAGCAGTTGGTATCTTCATACACAAAAATGGCATGTGTATCACTGCTGCGAATTTGTTTATGATTCCTCTCCCGAAGATTACTTTGTATGCATATGGGATGTCCACTACATCGAAGGTCACCATCTCTGTTCTCATCAATGCTCCTGTTCCGAGACTTACATTCATCTCAATTGTTCCCAAAACCTCCACCTTCTTGTTACCAAAGCCATACAATGGTTTTGAGGTTTTCTGAAGTTGATCATCTCTGAACTCCATCCTCTTGAACAATTCATAAGTTATGATGTCTGCGGAGCTACCATTGTCTACTAGGATGCCTCCTACATCATTGCCCAACAAGTACTTTGTGTTCTTTCCCAGTACTGCCCTGATGACCAGAGGATCTTCATGAGGATACTTCTTCAGCTTTAAATCTGCTTCTGTGAAAGTTATTGGGACGTGCGACCACTCTGTTTTGAAAACTTTCCCAGCACATACATGACTAACTTCTCTCTGCTGATCTTTCTTCTGCCTCTTCGTCAGGTGTTCAGGTGAGTTACAGCCACCTGTGATAGCGTTGATTATGTTCATTCTTCGGTAGCGATCTTCTTCTTCTTTGTTTTGATTTGCTTGCGAAGGTGCCTGATGAGCAGGCTCTGGTTTTGGTTGATATGACGCAGTGCTTTGTTGCTGTAGTTGTATCATGTTTGGGTTGAACATCGGCGGAGGTGGTAATGACATTTGTTGAAAGCATGATTGTGGGATGTAAGGTTACCAGTTTTGCATTGAGCTTTGAGCCATCGAAGGTGTTGCTGATGATGTGTGATTGACTGTTTTCGCCTGGTTCTGTGCTGTTCTCTTCTTGTCTTCTTCGATCTGCTTGTTGCGAAGAAGCGTTCTGCATTCGTATGACCAATGCCCTTTGTTAAGACCGTGCAAGGAGCACACAGATTGTGGTGGTCCTCTGCCTGAACTTTGACCTCTACCTGCTGTTGCAGCCGAAGATGCCATTTGCGAGTTGTTTCCTGAAATATTGTTCACATTACTTCTGTTGTAGAAGTTGGACCTTGCCGAAGGTCCTTGATTGCTCTGAGGTCTGTCCCCCCACTCTGGCTGAGACTTCGCTTGATTTTTTCTCTTGTTGTATTCATCTACTCTTCGCTGTTTTCCTCTGTCTGATTTACAATATACTTTCATTATGTCAAACAACTGCTTCTCTGTTTTTGGTCTTCTTCGGTCAAGATACTCTCCACAAGGTCCTACCTTGAGGCCATCTATTGCTGCGTCAATTACTGTTGTGGATTGTACATGTGGTGCTCTAGCTCTTGCTTTGGCAAATCGCTTGATGTACTCTTGCAATGGTTCTTTGTCTCCTTGTTTTATGAGGTGAAGATCTCCTGATGTGAGATCTTGGGGTTGATACCCTTGGAAGTTGTTCTCTATTCTTCGGCGAAGTTGTTCCCATGACCTGATGCTTCCCTTCGGCAGCGAAGCGTACCACTGCTGTGCGGATCCCTTGAGGGCCATTATCATAGCTCTTGCCATTGCTACCTCGTCTCCTCCGCCCGAAGATATTGCCACAGTGTATTTCTGAAGAAACTGTCTTGGGTCTGACTCCCCATCGAACTCCGGCAGGGATGCAGGCAACTTAAATTTCGGCGGCCAATTAGCATTCTCAAGTTCTAGCAAAAGGGGAGAAGCCAGCTTCGTTTTGCTTGAAAACGTATCTCTGTATCTTTTTTGTGTCCTACGTTCCACATACGCCTCTTCCTCTGAGTCATAATATGCTGAGCTTTCCTCGTTCTCTTCTTCCTCTTCGTAAGTTTCTTCATCGATGATTATCGGTTTTCTCTTTTTGCTTTGATCCTGTGCTTTGCGAGGATGTTGGATCTGTTCTTGTGGTTGGATGGAGTTCAACTGAGCTTGTAAGATTGGCATTTGTTCTTGCAGTAGTAATGTTTTGTTCCTTATTTGTTGTTGCTCTTCGTCTTGCCGCATTTGTTGCAATAGCATTCTCTTCTTCTTAACTTGCTGCAACATTTCATTATATCTTGCCCTCTCTTGCTCTGGGTCCTCATTCTGTATTTCCTTCGCCCTGAGTATGGCGGCTTCCGCCTGGGCTCTTGTACGAATGTTCGCTGGCATTGGTCTTTCTCTCATCTTGGCAACAAGTCTTTCTTCGATTCTTCTTAACGCAGCAATGTCCTCATCTTCGACTCCCACGTCTGCTAGCCCAACCTCGAAGTGTCCTTCTGCAACATCTTCGGCCTCTTATACTTGCTCTTCTCTTGCTCTTTGGTTTCGTGGGCTTAGGACGATGTCTCTCGTTGTGTTTGTGTTGTCTGGTATTTGTCTCTCTCTGGGGTTTTCGCTCTCTGCTTCCGACGGATCATCGGTCGCCCTATTTGGATGTGGTTGTGGGTTCTTGGGTTGCTTCTTCGGTGGCATGGCTGGGACGGAACACGGTGGGCGCCTTAACTCTTGGGATAGAAATCTTCCCCGAAGAGGGGCCAACAGTCGAAACGGACTAGGGATGGAAAAACGTACCAACCAGACCGAAGAATAAGGAAAAACTGAAGATAGCTAAGTGTAAGAAAATTTATTCACCTTCCAATCGCCCCCATTTCATTACTGTCGAGTCCCTTTTATAGTCCCGTAACAATTACGCTTTACAACGCTTGCCACTACTTTTTCACCTTGTGCGAAGAATCACAAGGGCATTTTGGTAACCTCGCAGGGCTCCGTACTTACAGACTTTACAGACAATCACTTTACACCTAACTTCTCCACGTGTCTGCGGCCGTGGCAATTTCATCTTCGCAGGCTTGCCCACGCTTCACGCGACTCTTTGTTGAAGCTTTTCCCCTCCGGCAGGCCTTCTTCTGATCATCGTTTCACACCTTCAGCATCATCGCTTCGCACCTTCGGCATCATCGCTTCGCACCTACAGCAACATCGCTCGAAGATCGCACGAGGACCACTTCTCTGAAGACCACGTCCTCGCATCATGACGCTCCTCTTCGCGGTTCATCTTCGCCGAACCTCAGCTCGACTTCGCGGTTCATCTTCGCCGAACCTCAGCTCGACTTCGCGGCGGCTCTCTCTTTGCGCCTTCGCGCGCAGACCCCCTCTTCTCCGTGAGAAGACGCACCTTCGCTTGACTCTTCTCGCGATGAACTGGGCCTCTGCAAAAAGGTGAAGATCTCTAGCCGTGTCTGACTCTCAGCTGGTTTCCTGAAACAGTAAGTGCAAAAGCAAAAACGACCCTCGATCCTCTCCTTAGAGCCGAAGATACGGGGGGGGGAGGGGGGTTAGCTGCAAAATATTTACCCCAACACCTCCACATAACCCAAGTGGTGAGAGAATGACAGCCATCTCTTGGAACCCTAGCTCATTTGCTTTTGCTATTTTCCTTCCTATTTTCCTTAGGATTTTCTAAGACTAGCTTGATAACTTCATGGTGAGATCTTGAGAGAGGGATGGATGATTGGGAGGCAAGCTAGACGTTGTATGAACCTGCATGGTATGTATAGATGATTCGGTGTGGTTCCTCAAGGCCTTGTGTTGTGTCTCCCATTTTCCCTTTTTGGTGATTTTCGGAGCCTTTTCTTGGTGATTTTCCTATGGTGGATTTGAGGCCTTTCTCTTGGGGATTTGGTTGGGGATGTATGCATGAACCCTTCGTGGTTCTTTTGTTTGTGATCCCTCTCACAAATCCGTGGGAAAAGGTGCTCGATTTGGGGGTTTTCTTAGGTTTCGGGAAAGTGGTGTTCTTGGTGGAAATTCTTCTATTCCTCTTGATTTAGCAAGTTTTGGTGGACTAAATCGTAGCTATGGGATGCCCATGAGGTACTCCTAGTATTCCCAAAGTCTTGTGCGAATCCGTGGAGCGAATCGAGAGATCGGGAAGGTTGTTTGGAAGGGTTGACCCACGGCTCGCTGTTCATCCTGAGCTGCCCAGGCCTGACCAGTCTGACCGGTGCGTGTGACCGGTCCCAGGTCCCTGTGGGATTTGTCTCAGGTGAATCGCTAGACGTGTGTAGCTTTGGGCTGTGGTGCTCTTGGTCAGTTCTTGGCAGGTTTCAAGTTGATTTGCTAGGTTTTGTGAAGACTTTTCGTTCCCTTCAGTTTGAGTTTCAGAGGTGATTTTTGTTCCAGGACCTAGAGAAGTCACTGAGGCTTCCTGGAACATTTCTGTGCGTCTACTCTAGCCACCGGCCTGACCGGTTCTGTCCACCGGTCTGACCGGTGTCACCGGTCTAACCGGCGCAAGCCATCGGTCTAACTAGTGTAGCACAGACAGCAGGCTGTGCAGATTTCCGCTATGTGTTGGGGGTGTTTGTTTCGGTTGGTTGAGTAGTTTGTTCCTAGGGTCAGTAGCACTTCAGTGGCTACGTGACTTTGGCAAACTTGGGTAGTTCGAGTCGGAGAAGCGTTGGATAGGCCGTGTTCGTCTTGTTGGAGAAGTCATCTCCTTCGAGAAGAATTTTTATCGGCTCCCATTCACTCCCCCACTCTCTGGTCGCCAGTTCGGTCCTTCACATGGATTTATGACATCATGGATCCAGGGGATGCCTGCATGGCATCCCCTCATTGGCTGAGCCAGAATTACTTAGATCAAAGAGGTGTGTTTTCTTCTCATTTCTTGTGCTAAGTACCTGCATTCAACCTTGCATTGCCACTTGTGGAACTTGTTAGTTTAAGATCATATTCTACTGTGGATGCATAGTTCTCATGATAAAATGCAGGAATTGACGACCTTAAAATAGGTACTTAACAGCCGTCAACAACTCCCTCACACTAGACCTTTGCTCGTCCCGAGCAAAAGGGAAGAGATCAAGTGGGTTAACCAAAGGTATGAAACAAACATAAGAGTTATTCCGCGTCATACCTTGCTCTTGTGAACTCTGTGGAGTGTCTACCATGTTACCTAGGGTAGTTGACAAGAAGAACGACCACGAATCTAGTCACTTCAGCACCTAATGGTAAGCACTTGGGGTTTCTGATAATTTTTAAGTAGAAACTCTGCTCTGCTTCCTTCTTTGATTCTCTCAGTGCTCATTGTGTATATATCCTCACCAAAGCATTAGTCTGCCTTAAACTCATCCTACCTCTAAACATGGCTTATGTGGAGCTCAAGGTAAGGAATGAATGACAAGGCATACTTGCATCACATGTATTGCAAAATCAAAAACCAGATCCGAAGAGAAAATCAAGTCATACAATCAAATCAAGATGTGCATGTATGTATATGGTGAGTATGGTAAGGTGGATACTAGACCCCGAATGGGTGCTAGATATTACCATACATGATGAATATTGTGGTGATTGGTGGATAGAGAGACAACTTCGTTTTGCGTGATTCTCTCTCTCATAAATTTTGAGGGCATGGCCATACATGATATATATATGTTTTTTACTTGGACCTCCATGGATCCAACTTTTTTTTGAATATATATAGCCATGCCTCTTTGGTAACAAAACTTGGAGAGAGATACCAACACATACGGTGGAGTGTTTTATTCATGGAATAGATGGGTGACACAATGCTAACTTCCGGTGTAGAAGTATAGCAAGGGGAAAAATGGTGTGCACATGAATCTTGATCATGAAGGCATGAAAAGAATTCTCACAAGGGTCACAACAATTTGACAAAGCTCAATGCAATAACAAGCAGCATATGAGTATAAGATTTTCAACTAGAACATCATATGGCTTTGGTAGGACTGTGGTATATCAAAGAGGACCTTTGCAAGAGGTTTTTTAAATAAACCCAAGAACTTGAAATCATTAGAGCAAAGATCATATCATCAAGCCATATCTCACTTGTCAACCACCTAGATAAACATGTTGTTCCTATGATAATATTGTCCACGAGTATCAAGGTTATATATGGGGAATAAAACTTATGCAGGTCAACCATAGGTATAGAGTGAGCACAACCATGGATTTCGTGAGTTCGATTATAGAGGATTTATAAATATTAAGCATAACAAGCTCAGACATCTTGGTTAAATGAGATAGAGATGCAAACCAGACGGGAAATGTAGCGCTGTTTGCACGCGAAAGATGAGAGGCGGCGGCGCCCCTTTGGGTCGGCCGACCCAATGGGTCGGCCGAGCCCATCTGGGCTCTGCTGGGCTTCTCCTTTGGCCTACGGGCTCTTACGGGGCTCAGGTCCGCTGGGTCAGGTGCCCCACCAATTCTAAGGCCAGAGGCCTCATGAAAAGCTAGAGTGGGGCTACGGGCATAATTGCCTTTGCCTCAGTCAACTTTGGCTAAGCCTCTCTATTAGAAATTATTTTATTGGCTCAAGTTGGTGGTTTTACCTGGACGCATACCTGGATGAAGAATGTTGTTGCCCTTTTTATGCTTAAGTCGTCCATTCTCCTCATTATCTGCATGGTCAGTGTCGAGCGAATACTCGAAGGATAATTTCCTGGAATAAAATACAAAATGAAGTACCTGGGAAAAATCTTGTCTTGAGGTATCTTATGATGTTCTCCTGCTCAACCATGTATGTCTTCCTTGCATGTTTTCTTGATGATAACGTATGAAATATTTTTCTTTTCTCTGCAAGGTTAGTGCATAGATACGATGCAAGCTTCATAGGTGTTATGACAATGATCAGATCTCACAACCATCCTAGGGAGACTATGATGGGTAACCTTAGGAAGGCTGTGCAGCTAGCAAAGCTACAACACTACGGACGGGAGTCCACAGAAATGATGAAGATGAGCACAAGAGCCTGGCATGAATGGCAAGAGTTCACACTCTAAGAGTGAAAGCTTTCATCTCTGGGAAATATAACTCAAGAATGTTCGGATCCCCAGATTATAAGAGTGAGGTTCTATGGGTTGAGCGAACATTTGAGTGACGAACTGAGAGTAATGAACTTGCTAGTTCATTCTCTCCTTAGGTCGACAAAGGTTCATACCCTCACAAATGTGAGAATGACACATAAGTCAGCCTAAGCTTCCAATGGGAGCACAGGAGGTAAGAGTGCATTCATACTCCCATTGGGCATCGATCTAGTAAGAAGTGAAGAGTAGGATTTAGGTTCACTTGACTCGATCGACATCGGTCACAATTGAGCTCAAGATAATGAAATGGATTGCTCAATTTGACAGGTATAATATCGTGCTTCCTTAGGCCAAAAATATGGAAGGTTATGGACTAGGGGTCGGTGTCTTGGCCTAACCCTTGGTGTGGCGGCACCTCAGACTAAGCTTTGACATGAAGCACGAAATGTTGTCGTAACCTCTCCTGGAAAGTCATAATTAGGGTCGAAATAATCATTCTCGCCAAGAATGACTATCCTTCCCCAGCTACTCCATTCCACCTTCCTTCGAGACCAAGTCTCAAGGGACGGGTTCTAAGAGAAGAAACGATAGGGGAACCTAAAGGCAAAACTCACACTAGGTGCTCTTTCCCATAGATTCCTACCAGTCAGGAATGACATCTTCGGCCAGAGTGAAGAGAAGGTCGGAATGTAAGCTCAAGCTCTTTCGAAGATGGGAAACTCGACATCATTTTGTTTGGCTACTTCGTTACTTGAGACAAGCGGGGAACTGAAATCTCGGATTTCTCCTAGAATTTCCTTTCCTCGTTCCAGCTCTAGGAACACAAAGGAGCCTCCCGAGAGGGCATCAAGTCTCATGGCACTGTCCTTACGTAAACCAAACCGAAAATGCTGCAAAAGCACTGGGTCGGGTAAACCATGGACTGGGCAGGTTTCGACTAAAGAGGCAAAATGATGCCATGCCATTCTTAGTGGTTCCTCCTCCTCTTGTTTAAAACTGAGGATCACCGTTCTTAGGGAAATGATATGTCGCAGAGGGAAGAACCGGATGCAAAAAGCTGCTCTCAAGTTTTCCCAGCTGGAGTGATCAGAACTAAAGCAACGGTACCAGGTTCTCGCCTTCCCAGAGAGGGAGAACGGGAACAGGTTCCTCTTAAGAACATCTTGTGTCGTCAGGTTCTACCATGGGTGCAACACAATTGCTCAAAGTCTCTCACATGGTCATAGGGGTTCTCATGACTCATCCCTGAGAAGGAATTTTCCTGAACTACCTTCATGAGAGATGGGTGAATCAGGTAAGGTGATAATGGAATGGGTCCGAAAGAGGATAGTTCTCCGGATTCACTCATGACGGGTGGAAGGTGTGTACGAGGATAACCTTCCATGGATAATGGGGGTAGAGGTAGAAACAAAAGATACGAGGATAGTCGGGTTCGTAGATTCACGACAACCGTTCCCTGGCAACGGCACCAGTAATGCTTGTTGGTATTTCTTAACGTCACCACTATGGTGCTGGGATAGCATGAGCGTAAGAATCAGCTGGGTATACCTATGAGTACGACCAAATCCGCAAGCGCACGGATATACTGTTGCAGCACTTCACCTAAGGAGTATTCCAAAGGGTATCGAATCCAAGGAACAGAAGGGGAGCTCTACGAGTGACTATCCAAGGACACAGGATCCCTGCTGAGGTAGATTGGGAGATGAGGAGTCTCCTATGGACATTGATTCTAGAGGGGCGCAAGCACATGATCAGGACACTCGCTTTGGGCACCGGCTATCTCCTGGCTATAACAGTTGGTTCCGGAAAGAAGCTCTACGCCATATCCAAACGTGGAGGAGTACAAAGGGTCCAATGGCTGTCATTACCGCGGCCTACCTCGAGACAAACCATGGGATACGAGGCAAATGAAGGATAACCCGTAGTCTAGACACCACGTCTACACCACCGATCACTACTATAGCATGGCTACGTCTGACGTCCCGTAGCAACACTATAGCTCTACGTATAAACACGGAGCGACGAACCCGCGAGTACGGGCTAGGCCTCACTCATCATGGAATCAAATAGGCGACAGGAGATATGAATGATACTCTGATCTAAATCAAATATGCATGAGCGTCCACTATATTCTAATTGACAAACAATCATACAAACGGATAAACTACTTATGTAACTTCTCCACAGGATTGAAAGGAGTTGTGCTACTAGAACACAAGCCTAAGATCAAGGACGGACGAAGAACACAAGAACATATCACCTATGCATGAATGCCACTTTAGTCTAATTGGATATACTGAAATACTCACTTTAATCTAAATGAAGAACGACATCATCCATGAGGTACAAGGGGATGATGAATGATGAATGAATCATCACCATCTCACCTCTATCACCTCTACTCATCCACACACTTTCCCTCTCTACCTAGCACCACCTAGGCTAGATCTTCCACACACACACACACACACACACTCATGGTGAGGTGAGGTTTCACCTCCACCAAGAGAGAATGAGAGAGGAGAAAGAGGCAAAGGTGAGAAGTTGCCTTCAAGTGTGTTGTCCTATTCTTACCCCACTCCTCTTCTATTTATAGGCTCAGACACCGGCGTGAGAACACCCTGAGCACCCCCGGAACGGACCTACACTACGTGAAAAACTCACTTTGGTAACGGGCATAGATTGCCTTTAGTAACGGGCAAAGCGCCCGTTACCAATCAAGTGTTACAAATGAGCCAAGAAAGGTAACGGGCATATGCCTGTTACTGATAACACATATTCGTAATGGGCATCAAACAACGACCGTTACCACAACTAGCCACCGGTCACGTGAAATGGCTATTTCTCTAGGCCCACAGGGAACTTTGGTAACGGGCACAAAAACAGAGCCCGTTATAGTAGCTCAACATCGGAGACGCGTGCTGTGTACCTGCGTCTCCTCTATCTAGACGAAATGAGACGCATCTATTTCACGTGCGTCTCAGCACATCTAGGATTCGTAACGGGCATCAAACAACAACCGTTACCACAACTAGTCACCGGTCACGTGAAATGACTGTTTCTCTGGGCCCACAGGGAACTTTGGTAACGGGCACGAAAACAGAGCCCGTTACTGTGAACTCAACATCGGAGACGCGTTCTGTGAATCTACGTCTCCTCTCTCTTGATGAAATGAGACACATCTGTTTCCACGCGCGTCTGCTATCTCTCGACTAAAGGAGACGCATGCTTTCAACCCGTGTCTCCTCTATCTCGACGAACGGGCCAGGTCCTGGGGCCACCGGTCAGTATTGGTAACGGGCTTTTACACTGCCCGTTACATTGTTGGCATGTTTGTAACGGGCTTTCCGAATGAAGCCCGTTACTCACTGATCAGTGTTTGTAACGAGCTTTAATTAACTCCGTTACAGATACGTAGGCCACCCCTACAGTAACCTGCCTGCTTGCCGGCTGCATCCTGGAACCAGCCAGGATTTGGCAGCCATCAGGGGCTGCATCTTGCCATCCTGGAACCAGCCAGGATATGGCAGCCACCACAACAAGGAGACATCACAAACACATTCTCACATCACAGATATAGGCAAGCAAGATCACATTTATAGACAAGCTAGGATCACATCAAGTTTCAAGTTACTCTCATCAGGGCTTGTTTGGATGGAGTCATGAGAAAACTGCCTGAACCAGGCAGCATCTGACCCCAACCAAGCAAGCCAAGCAGGTTTCTCAGGCAACAACACCTGACTAAAGAAGACTGAATGAGTTTCAAGTTTCTAGCTACAATGAACTCACGGTGCACCATTATAGAAGTTGCCCTTTTGGTCGATGGTCTCCTTAAGAATGTACTCGCACAACATCTCCCGGACACGCTTTAGATCTTCTGTGGAAACATCTACAGCAGCTTTGAAATCCTGCAAAATACAATCATTTATGATAATACAAGTAGAAATCAGTTTCTAAAATCAGATGGAGAATATGAGCAGAGACAAGGTTGAGCATTATTATCTACTTACAGCAGCCTTCTTGATGTCAGATTTGTCATCGAGTAGTCTTGACATATGGAATGACACATGGAATCCACACAAAGAGGACCGCGATGGCTGCTGAGCACACTGCATCGAGGTACCAAAATGACAAGTTAATGTGTCACACCTGATTTTCCGAAGAAAACCAAATGCATCTCATATGTGCACCAGGATCAAGTTTACACACATATGATAGACGTTATGAGTGAAATATCAGTAAACAGCAATAAAAACGTACAAGAGTTAAACCATTACATTATCTCTTTATTACACTCAGATGTTAGACTCGAAGGTCTTTACACGAACAACAATAACTATGAAGACGCGACTCCATCTTCATCTTCCACAGGCACTTGACTGGGGGTACGCAAGCCTCAGAACTCATCGTAGTCACTGAAGTACTCTTCTCCATTGTTCTCCTCTGAACAGCGAGTAAGCAAGGGTGAGCACACTTATGGTTGGAGCTCAGCAAGTGGGGGAAGATGCAAGGCTATCAAGGATAGGCTAAGAGTTTGCAGCGGTTAGCATTTTAATGTTGGTCAAATTTTATTAGCAAGCACCTATTTACTAGGTGTAAGTTTATACCAACCCACTTAAGCATTTAGGAAAGCATCTCATCTCAAAAACCCACAAGAAACCATGATTTGATTCCATCTTTAAGTTTGATTATCATGTGAGGGTCCAGGCCGCTCTTGACCGTGAGCACGGCTGATCGATCAGTTTTAACTCTGCAGAGGTTGTACACTTTCACCACAGCTCGCGTAAAAGTTCCGAAGAACTTTGAACCCAACCATGCGATGCTGGCCAAGCATCATACCACACTTCCGAGGTGTGATTGCATAGGGACGCTACGAAGCCTTTACAAAGACATGCAAAAGACCAACAACCCACGACAGTTACAGCTCAGGGCGGACCATAACCCTCCCTAGTGGACAGCACCTTAGCAAAGGCTGCGGCCAAGAGGACCGGGCTGTATCCCTGCAACCCCGAGCCCCCTGTGTTCCTTTCGGATAAGGTCACCAGTACAATCGCACACCTAATTAATTGGCTAAGCCAGAGCCATGTGGACTGTGGTTGCACTGTTTTCCTGGGTGGTTCTCCATGTTCCGATTAAACCATATGATCTTGTTATTAACCATAAGCACACACATATATATATCACCAAAGTTATCATGATCAACATTCATCATATTGTAAAAGATTCATTTAAACCATCCCAAGTTATAGCAACTAAGCATTTCTACCCAAAACATTTATTTAAAAGGGTTGTCCAAGGTATTAGGGATAAAATTCTAGTCATGTCCTTAAAAAGGTAATTTCCCATCAAGTTTATGCAATACAACATTTAAAAGTAAACTTAGTTATCATGCAAGTTGTGTGGGACAAAAATAGAATATGCAGGAGGAGAAGTCCACTTGCCTTCCTTGCTTACACACTGGTGTTCTCTTCTTCAAACACTTGCTCTTGATCCACTTCAACTGGTGGCTCACTTGAAACTGGCACGATGTCTACGAGCACACAAGAAAGCATACAATAAACAAAACAATACACCAAGCATGAAAAGCTTAAAGAGAGGACAAGGTTTGGCTCTAGGAACGCGAACACAAAAGCACTCGGAACTATCGAGAGATTTGGATGATCACATACAAGAGCTAGCTAGTGCTTGGTATATTTTAATTAAGTAAAATCATGTGCATAGGTTATTTCAGAGAAATACCCTATTTATAATTAAGCAAGTTATATTTGTATTTAAAAGACGATGTAAACTTAGTCCAATTTTATTTATAAATATTCAAGTTTGATTTATGCAAATTAAACATTTAATTTAAAAGAAGCATGTAAAAGCATCTAGGTGTTTATCTTTATATTTCGAGTTGTACTAATCAAATTATAACTTAAAAACACATTTATATTCATATTAATCAAATTAACATTTAATTATGAAAACTCGAGATATAGCCTATGTTGCCTTTTATTAGAAAGCAAATTGCATAATCATTAGTCAATTTAAGTGTGATTATAAAAACCGAGGTATACATCTAATTAACTTTTAATTAGAAGAAATATTTAACTAGTATTAATCATATTAACTTTCTTATGAAAACACGTGTTAAACTTCTAATTAGATTTTAATTAGAAAAGCATGTGTGTAAAGATTTAATCATATTTAACATTTAAATAAATCATAAAACAAAGAACATGTTCAACATTGGTCCTAACACGTAGTTTTAGTTGATATGAACCTAACACAACTTGAAACGGTGGAAACGGAGCTAAAACGCAAAAGATACAGCCAAAACAAGGTTCTAAAACTGACGGGCTTGAAAACACGGTCGCGTGGACACCAAGAACGCTTAAAACGGATAAAAGACGAAAAAGATATGGCTAAAACAAGGTTCAGGGGCTTTTCTGTGAAGAAACAGGGCTTCCAGGGGCTTAACTGCAAGAAACCTGGGACTAAAACATAATTACACATATAAACCGAAGGTTTATAGTGTAAAAGACCAAAGATGGACTTTGGGTTGAAAAACCAGAGAGATTAAGGGCCTAAGCGTTAAAAACAGGACCTCTCCGTAAGGATACTTAAAGGTGGAAGGGCATAGTTGTGATAAGGAGAAGCGCGAGGGCCTATTTGCAAAAAGACGGCAGCAGCGCTGGGTTGACCAGGGATGCACGCGGATCTGTGCCGTTCATCGCGTGATGGACGGCTGGCGGGACCGTGGACCGCGCCGTGGACCACGGTCCACGGGTCTACGGTGGACCGAAGCCAAGGGGTACACCCTGTTTTGATCTGGACCGCCCACGCGAGATCAGACGGCTGAGGTGGCGTGCGAGCGGCCAGGCGGCGGTGCTTGGCCAGTGCGCGGTGGCGGCGGCGCAGAGCTCGCCGGAGGATGGCCGGAGTTTCGCCGGAACAGAGCTCCCGGCCACGGTTTTCAACATGGTTTGGCCCTACGGCTTGCTGGAGAGGTGGCGAACACATCCAAGGTGCTTGTGAGGGGGCTCGGGCGACGGAGAGGGCACCGCGGCGGCCGTGGCAGAGCCGGCGGCGGAGCTCGCCGGAGTTCGCCCGATCTCGAGCCAAGGGCCACGGTTTGGGATGCGGCCGGGCTCTACGCGAAGCGGGGAAGCAAGCGCACGCGACAAGGGCGTCTGGGAGGCGGTTCGGGCGACGGACGAGGCGCTCCATGGCCGGCGGCGGACGGCGGAAGCAGGGTACGCGGCCGACGGGCTCATGCGCGGCGGGAGACACCTGGGAGTGTAAGAGGGGCATCCTCACCTTGCTGTGGGGCCGCGGGTGCCAAAGAGGGCGACCGGGAGACAACATCGAGGGAGATCGAGGCGGCGGCCGAAGATTGAAGATGACGGCGGCGGCGCACTGTGCAGCTCGTTCCGGCAATGGAGAGCGGACCTGGGACAGAGGGAGGCTCGGTGAGAAACACACGTGAAGAAGAAAAAGAAAGAGAGGGGGCTAGAGTCACTTCACCGACGGCGGAGAGCTCCGGGGCGGCCAACAGTGGCCGGTGGCCGGAATTCTACAAGGCGACGGAGCGAGCGCGTGGATGAATGGTGCAGGGGCGTGAACGGTGTGGAAAGGGTGCGCGAGGGGCTCAAGCACAGCTCTTATAGCCCAAGGGAGGGAGAGAGGAGAGGAGAGGCCGGCGGCCAAGGCAATGGCCATTGATGGCCGGTGATGCCGACGGTCTTGATGGAAATCAAGGAGGGGCGCTTGAATCAGAGAAACAGTAGGAGGAGTAAAGGAGGGAAGGCGGCAGGGTGCTTCAGTGCGCCTTAAAGGCCGGCTTGAAGGCGGAGAGGGGCGAGGAAGGTTGGGGTAACAGCCGGCGGCGGTGAAAGAGAAAGGAAGGAGGGGAAGGTGGGCTGCGGGGAGAGGAAGAGGGAAGCTGGGCCGCCGGGGCGAGTTGGGCCGGAAGGCCGAAAGGGAGGGAGAGAGAGGTTTGGGGAGGTTTTGTTTTTTTTTTCAAACCCTTTTCAAAACCTTTTCAAACTTCAAATTCTTTTCAAAGTTTAAACACTTCAAACCCTTTTCAAAATTTTCCAAATCATTTTAAAACTTCACACCAGCACATATAAACTCCATGCAAACAAAATATGATGCACAAGCACTTGTTGCCTCTAAAATTAATCAAAATGATATTTAAATATTTAAAAGGCCAAATTTAATTGATAATTTATTATTCCTTAGAAAACAAAAACTAAAACACCATGTTGCTACATTATTTTGGTGATGGAATTTTAGGGTGTTACAAATCTACCCTCCTTAAAAAGAATCTCATCCCGAGATTCGGAGAGAGAAGAAACAAGGAGGAGGAAGACAAACTAGATTATGATAACTGTGACATCTTTCCGTGCGAATCTCCATGCTTTCTTCTTCATCATCTTGGTCTTGAAATCTTGGTTAGAGAGTGAGATGAGAGTCTTCTTTTTCTTCAACTTGCTTCAGCGTAGAAATTGGTGATGACGATCACATCTGCTTGTTAATGTTGGTGTTGTCTTTACCTTCCATCTTGATGTCCTCCATTGAAATAGCCCAAAGGAAGGATGATAACAAGGAGGTAGGAGGTACAAAAGGAAAACCCAGATTTGAACCCAAACTATCTTTATTAACCTAACAATTTATTTCTTGTTGCATTTGTGGCCATCACTCCACAGTGCAACTCACACCAGCAAAGATCCAAATCAATCATGTGTTCAAACAACAAACATTAGCACAACGATCGTCCTCACAGGAACGTTTCTATCGAAGTTGATAAGAGGTAGGCAATCTAAGATCTTATTTTAGATAACACCGGTGGTGGAGATCCAGCTGATAGCACAAGAACTGAACTCAGTATAGATCAAAACAAAAAAGATGTTTTTTTAAAAGAAATAAAGAATAAATTAGATTTTATACGTAAATAAGTCAATTTTGAAGGATGATAGGCTTTCTAGAACATGAATCCTTACTTTTCGACCATTTCTAACTTAAGGCTACGTCCTACAGTCATTACTGCTCTGATACCATTCTGTCACACCTGATTTTCCGAAGAAAACCAAATGCATCTCATATGTGCGCCAGGATCAAGTTTACACACATATGATAGACGTCATGAGTGAAATATCAGTAAACAGCAATAAAAACGTACAAGAGTTAAACCATTACATTATCTCTTTATTACACTCAGACGTTAGACTCGAAGGTCTTTACACGAACAACGATAACTATGAAGACGCGACTCCATCTTCATCTTCCACAGGCACTTGACTGGGGGTACGCAAGCCTCAGAACTCATCGTAGTCGCTGAAGTACTCTTCTCCATTGTTCTCCTCTGAACAGCGAGTAAGCAAGGGTGAGCACACTTATGGTTGGAGCTCAGCAAGTGGGGGAAGATGCAAGGCTATCAAGGATAGGCTAAGAGTTTGCAGCGGTTAGCATTTTAATGTTGGTCAAATTTTATTAGCAAGCACCTATTTACTAGGTGTAAGTTTATACCAACCCACTTAAGCATTTAGGAAAGCATCTCATCTCAAAAACCCACAAGAAACCATGATTTGATTCCATCTTTAAGTTTGATTATCATGTGAGGGTCCAGGCCGCTCTTGACCGTGAGCACGGCTGATCGATCAGTTTTAACTCTGCAGAGGTTGTACACTTTCACCACAGCTCACGTAAAAGTTCCGAAGAACTTTGAACCCAACCATGCGATGCTGGCCAAGCATCATACCACACTTCCGAGGTATGATTGCATAGGGACGCTACGAAGCCTTTACAAAGACATGCAAAAGACCAACAACCCACGACAGTTACAGCTCAGGGCGGACCATAACCCTCCCTAGTGGACAGCACCTTAGCAAAGGCTGCGGCCAAGAGGACCGGGCTATACCCCTGCAACCCCGAGCCCCCTGTGTTCCTTTCGGATAAGGTCACCAGTACAATCGCACACCTAATTAATTGGCTAAGCCAGAGCCATGTGGACTGTGGTTGCACTGTTTTCCTGGGTGGTTCTCCATGTTCCGATTAAACCATATGATCTTGTTATTAACCATAAGCACACACATATATATATCACCAAAGTTATCATGATCAACATTCATCATATTGTAAAAGATTCATTTAAACCATCCCAAGTTATAGCAACTAAGCATTTCTACCCAAAACATTTATTTAAAAGGGTTGTCCAAGGTATTAGGGATAAAATTCTAGTCATGTCCTTAAAAAGGTAATTTCCCATCAAGTTTATGCAATACAACATTTAAAAGTAAACTTAGTTATCATGCAAGTTGTGTGGGACAAAAATAGAATATGCAGGAGGAGAAGTCCACTTGCCTTCCTTGCTTACACACTGGTGTTCTCTTCTTCAAACACTTGCTCTTGATCCACTTCAACTGGTGGCTCACTTGAAACTGGCACGATGTCTACGAGCACACAAGAAAGCATACAATAAACAAAACAATACACCAAGCATGAAAAGCTTAAAGAGAGGACAAGGTTTGGCTCTAGGAACGCGAACACAAAAGCACTCGGAACTATCGAGAGATTTGGATGATCACATACAAGAGCTAGCTAGTGCTTGGTATATTTTAATTAAGTAAAATCATGTGCATAGGTTATTTCAGAGAAATACCCTATTTATAATTAAGCAAGTTATATTTGTATTTAAAAGACGATGTAAACTTAGTCCAATTTTATTTATAAATATTCAAGTTTGATTTATGCAAATTAAACATTTAATTTAAAAGAAGCATGTAAAAGCATCTAGGCGTTTATCTTTATATTTCGAGTTGTACTAATCAAATTATAACTTAAAAACACATTTATATTCATATTAATCAAATTAACATTTAATTATGAAAACTCGAGATATAGCCTATGTTGCCTTTTATTAGAAAGCAAATTGCATAATCATTAGTCAATTTAAGTGTGATTATAAAAACCGAGGTATACATCTAATTAACTTTTAATTAGAAGAAATATTTAACTAGTATTAATCATATTAACTTTCTTATGAAAACACGTGTTAAACTTCTAATTAGATTTTAATTAGAAAAGCATGTGTGTAAAGATTTAATCATATTTAACATTTAAATAAATCATAAAACAAAGAACATGTTCAACATTGGTCCTAACACGTAGTTTGAGTTGATATGAACCTAACGCAACTTGAAACGGTGGAAACGGAGCTAAAACGCAAAAGATACAGCCAAAACAAGGTTCTAAAACTGACGGGCTTGAAAAGACGGTCGCGTGGACACCAAGAACGCTTAAAACGGATAAAAGACGGAAAAGATATGGCTAAAACAAGGTTCAGGGGCTTTTCTGTGAAGAAACAGGGCTTCCAGGGGCTTAACTGCAAGAAACCAGGGGCTAAAACATAATTACACATATAAACCGAAGGTTTATAGTGTAAAAGACCAAAGATGGACTTTGGGTGGAAAAACCAGAGAGATTAAGGGCCTAAGCGTTAAAAACAGGACCTCTCCGTAAGGATACTTAAAGGTGGAAGGGCATAGTTGTGATAAGGAGAAGCGCGAGGGCCTATTTGCAAAAAGACGGCAGCAGCGCTGGGTTGACCAGGGATGCGCGCGGATCTGTGCCGTTCATCGCGTGATGGACGGCTGGCGGGACCGTGGACCGCGCCGTGGACCACGGTCCACGGGTCTACGGTGGACCGAAGCCAAGGGGTACACCCTGTTTTGATCTGGACCGCCCACGCGAGATCAGACGGCTGAGGTGGCGTGCGAGCGGCCAGGCGGCGGTGCTTGGCCAGTGCGCGGTGGCGGCGGTGCAGATCTCGCCGGAGGATGGCCGGAGTTTCGCCGGAACAGATCTCCCGGCCACGGTTTTCAACATGGTTTGGCCCTACGGCTTGCTGGAGAGGTGGCGAAAACATCTAAGGCGCTTGTGAGGGGGCTCTGGCGACGGAGAGGGCACCGCGGCGGCCGTGGCAGAGCCGGCGGCGGAGCTCGCCGGAGTTCGCCCGATCTCGAGCCAAGGGCCACGGTTTGGGATGCGGCCGGGCTCTACGCGAAGCGGGGAAGCAAGCGCACGCGACAAGGACGTCTGGGAGGCGGTTCGGGCGATGGACGAGGCGCTCCATGGCCGGCGGCGGACGACAGAAGCAGGGTACGCGACCGACGGGCTCATGCGCGGCGGGAGACACCTGGGAGTGTAAGAGGGGCATCCTCACCTTGCTGTGGGGCCGCGGGTGCCAAAGAGGGCGACGGGGAGACAGCGTCGTGGGAGATCGAGGCGGCAGCCGAAGATTGAAGATGACGGCGGCGGTGCCCTGTGCAGCTCGGTCCGGCAATGGAGAGCGGACCTGGGACAGAGGGAGGCTCGGTGAGAAACACACGTGAAGAAGAAAAAGAAAGAGAGGGGGCTAGAGTCACTTCACCAACGGCGGAGAGCTCCGGGGCGGCCAACAGTGGCCGGCGGCCGGAATTCTACAAGGCGACGGCGCGAGCGCGTGGATGAATGGTGCAGGGGCGTGAACGGTGTGGAAAGGGTGCGCGAGGGGCTCAAGCACAGCTCTTATAGCCCAAGGGAGGGAGAGAGGAGAGGCCGGCGGCCAAGGCAATGGCCATTGATGGCCGGTGATGCCGACGGTCTTGATGGAAATCAAGGGGGGGTGCTTGAATCAGAGAAACGATAGGGGGAGTAATGGAGGGAAGGCGGCAGGGTGCTTCAGTGCGCCTTAAAGGCCGGCTTGAAGGCGGAGAGGGGCGAGGAAGGCTGGGGTAACAGCCGGCGGCGGTGAAAGAGAAAGGAAGGAGGGGAAGGTGGGCTGCGGGGAAAGGAAGAGGGAAGCTGGGCCGCCGGGGCGAGTTGGGCCGGAAGGCCGAAAGGGAGGGAGAGAGAGGTTTGGGGAGGTTTTGTTTTTTTTTTCAAACCCTTTTCAAAACCTTTTCAAACTTCAAATTCTTTTCAAAGTTTAAACACTTCAAACCCTTTTCAAAATTTTCCAAATCATTTTAAAACTTCACACCAGCACATATAAACTCCATGCAAACAAAATATGATGCACAAGCACTTGTTGCCTCTAAAATTAATCAAAATGATATTTAAATATTTAAAAGGCCAAATTTAATTGATAATTTCTTATTCCTTAGAAAACAAAAACAAAAACACCATGTTGCTACATTATTTTGGTGATAGAATTTTAGGGTGTTACATAATGCAGTACCAAATAGGTAAGAAGGGACCATAAAAAAACCTCAGTCTTACATCGAGATTTGTTTTGTGCTTGAGTGTGGCTTTTGGCTTTTTTTCTTTCCTTTCGTCACTCCGTCCTGTGCATGATCACCAAAGGCCCTGCATGATCAGTAATACCAATTAGAAACACTAAGAGATTTAATTTTTGTGAACAAAACCTACAAGATACTGTACCAAAGGCCCTGCATGGTCAGCAATACTGATTAGAAACACTAAGAGATTGAATTTTTGTGAACAAAACCTACAAGATACTGACCAGTCCACAACAGATTTGAGGTCTGAGAACTTTAGCAGGGGATGTTGTTTAGCAGAATCTAGATACCAAACCTCTTTGAACTTCATACAGATGATCACTGTTACCCAGTGGCTAGTGTAGTAGGCACCCACCATGTAGTCGTTGTTCATTGCATTTGCGATTGCTTTGGTAACAAGGCCAGAATGCTGAGAAATATTTGTGGAAGTAATAAAATCTGGATCTAAAAACCCAACACTGATCTGCATCTCCGTTGCCTTGTCCATCATTTTCCTACGAAAAATCAAATTGTTAGCATGCATGAACTTTGTGGTCAAAATTAAAGAAATATCTTTTTAGGTTTTAAGGGACTTACAATGTCCACAACCTCAAGAAGGTAACATCCAGAGAAGCCAGGGTTATAAGGTTATACACGCTACTGAATGCAATGTTTAACATTAAAGCACCACCACCACCATTAAAGTAGTGTTGATCCACTTTTGCTGGAAAGGCAAGTTTATCCTTACAGTGTTCCATGACGTAAGCATGCAACCTAGCACAATTTGGTCCAGCAGCCTCTAAGTTTGCTTCTGACAACATAGGTGCACGAGGCTTGTATTTTGGTCGTTCCTGTTCTGTCCCAATAATACAGTTAAGAATCTCATCTTTAGATAGAGGTTTCCTGGCCTGGTTCCCCTTCTGTAGTGGAGATTGCCTGGGCTCCTCCTCTTGTTGCAGAGGCTGCTGTACATGTTGCACCTGCTGCTTAGGGGGAGATTGCCTGCGCTCCTCCTCCTGCTGCTGGAGAGGCTGCTGTTTCGTCTGTTGCTTATCCTCATGTTGCAGCTGCTGCTTAGGCGGAGTTTGCCTAGGCTCCTCCGGCTGTTGTCGACACTCCTGCTACGTAGTTTTGCTGATCTGCTATTGCTGCTGCTGCTGTTGAGCCTTCTCTTGCTGACATTGAGCTGCAGTACCTCCATCTGATGCTGTACCCCTGCTACTTGTTGCGGCTTCAGGGTTGGGATGTCTCGTCATGGGTGGTATAAGGATCCTGTCCTTTGGCCATTGGATCCTTTGAACGAGAGCCTCAGCTAGGGTTGCTATGTCACCCCCATCAATTGGTACAGGCAGAGGGTAGTGACCCGCATTGGCCCACACATAAGTAGGTTGCACCACAACATACCCATCCTGCACTGGCACTGAATGGCAAGCCTTTTGAAATGGAAAGACTTTCGCTAGTGCGAGCTCCACATTAATCCCGGTGCCATCCAAAAGGCTGCACACGGTTGGCTCTGTCAGCTTATCTATTGTGTCCAACATAGGTGATCGACTATCACTGTGCACTTGATTCGCTTTGTCCTTGTTGGCATTCCAATGGTCTTGCTCTCTGCCACACGCATCTTCCTCGCTGTCATGCGCATGTTCTTCCTCGCGGTCATGTGCATCTTCTTCCTCGCTGCTATGCACGTCTTCTTCCTCGCTGCTACTGACAGGCGCTGGTAATTGGGAAGGAAGAAGTACATTTTTGGGTATTTCGATGCCTGATAGTCTTAGAGCATGGACAACTGATTTAAATGTTATGTCCATCATATCTTGAGCATCAAACCTCTTGTTCCTCCTCTTCTTCCTGTACATTCCAGCAAACTCTTCACCAAACTCTTTACCCCAGCCAAGTGAACTAGACACGTCTCGGACCCGACCTCGATGCTCTGGAGTCTCAAGTGCTGCGATGAGGATATCATCCTCCCTAACCCCAAAGAAAGAACCATCGCTACCCTGAGCTGCAAGTGTTTTCACCCTATCTTCTACCCCCACCACTGCAGGGTTACTGAATGTTATGCCCCTGCTTCCTTCACTAGTATTCTTCCTCTTCTTCCCTACCCTTGCCCGTAGATAAGGTCTCGAATGTCCAGGAAGTTGGTCCCAAGGGTTCTGTTTTCCTTCTGCAGCTAGCTTTGCATCCTCCTCCTCCCACTCTTTCCTTTTACCACGATAACCTTTTCTGCCTGTCTTGTGTGGCTTATTATGCAATGCTCTCTTTTGTTTCATCTCCTGGCTCAATTGCTGAAATGAAGGAGAATTGGTTTCCTGCACAAACATGTCCCAGTCTTGTTGCTGCAAAAAGGCATGCTTCACAAAGGGAGTCTCCTCTTCGCTCACATATTTTTTTCTTAAATGGGCCTTGAACCGCCGTTGCAAGGTTCCAATCTCTGATATAGCTGCCTTAACTGCCTTCTTGTGAACAGATTCTTCCAGATTGGCTAGGTAATCTAGCTTTTCCTCTAAAACTGTGAACAAATGTTCCTTCTCAATTGGTGAGAGATCTTCAACCGCCTTGTTGATTGACACCCTCTCCCGAGCAATGAGGCCACAGACCAATACAAATCTATCCCTCGTAGCATCTGGGGTAGGCCAAAAATTGGCATCAAGTCCAGTTGCAGTCAACTTGTCTTCTGGCCATTTGGTTTGTGTCCTTGACCTGCGGGATCGAGTACTACTCACAGCAGTCTGTGTTGAGTGACCCTGTGAAGAAGGTTCACCGCCGATGGGCTGTGATAATGCACTGGAGGTAGAGGAGTTTGTTGTTGTGGGAGACTGCATAGATGATATGTCAGGTTGTCAGTAGAGCAACATAAGCAAGACTGAAAATCTAAACAAAATTCTTATTAGATAAATTCGTTTTCTCTGACATGCAAAATAGCTGATATTACACTAGAAATCATTACAAGTCGTAAATAAAATCAGCATAGACATACACAGTTTATATTTTACTTAATTAGCATACAGGGATAGGTGCTAACCATTTTGACAGGGACACAACAATATGCTTATATATCAAAGCAGCGAATAAATTCCTTCAACTGCTTCCTTGTCCAACTTCAGCAGCGATGGATTGTGTGTTCCATGTGTACATGCAACAAGAGGATAAAGCAATCATGACATTATATATGACAGTAGTGAAACAACACTCACAACACGTCATGACACCAACAATAACAATATATATGACAGTAGTGAAACAATTAACACTCACAACAAAGCATAGGACAGTCTAGTTATCACTACATTATAAATCACTGCGATGCAATTCCCACTGACATTATGTGGCCATCAGAATTAAAGTATGCTAACAGGTCCAAAGCATAACTGTCGATCTGGTACATTCAAAGCATAGCAGAATTAAAGTATGCCAACATCCTTAATGCTTTTCATGAATTTACAGTGCAAAAATTGTAGCACTAGGAACATGAAAATGAATTTCAACAGTTCATATAACTTCATCTGTTTGCAACAATTTATTCAAACAGACTTGGAGCAAAAAAATCCATCCATCAAATCCACAGTCAATCAATTAAAAATGAACTGTTAAGGCATGTCTCCCTAATCCACCTTGACATGAATATATAGCAGATTGGGTGGACTACATTAGAAACCACTACGATGCAATTTCCACTGACATTATGTGGCCATCAGAATTAAAGTATGCTAACAGGTCCAAAGCATAACTGTCGATCTGGTACATTCAAAGCATAGCAGAATTAAAGTATGCTAACAGGACCAAAGCATAACTGTCGATCTGGTACATTCAAAGCATAGCAGAATTAAAGTATGCTAACATCCTCAATGCTTTTCATGAATTTACAGTGCAAAAATTGTAGCACCAGGAACATGAAAATGAATTTCAACAGTTCATATAACTTCATATGTTAGCAACAATTAATTCAAACAGACTTGGAACAACAAAATCCATCCATCAAATCCACAATCAATCAATTAAAAATGAACTATCAAGGCTTGTCTCCCTAATCCACATTGACATGAATATATAGCAGATTTGGTGGCAGAGCAGAGAGAGGGCGTTGGGGGTTCAAGCGGGACTGACCTCTATCGCGAATGAAGTAGTTGTTCTCGTGATGGTCGGAGGGGCCGGATCCACGTCGGCTCGTGGCCTGAGGTGGCCGGCTCGTCGTCGTGGCCGGGGATAACGGATCCGCGTCAACCGCGTCCTCGTCACCGTCGTCACGCCGGGAGCAGTGGGGCTGGAGAAGAGCAGGGCTGCGGCGGGGAGAGAGCGGCGAAGGCGAGCGGGGAGAGAGCGGCGAAGGCGAGCGGGGAGAGTGGCGGCAGCGGTGGGGAGAGTGCGGGCGTTGTGGATCTGTCTAGCGAGGAGCCGAATATGTCCCCTGAGGAACTGCGCGTGTAACTGTGTTTAAGGAAATTACTGGCGTGCTCTTGATGGCTCTCTGGTGGAATTGGAATTCCATGGGCATTATAGTCAATATAGGTGGGAAATTTTGAGCAGTCCGCGCACGGTTTGCCTGCTGACGCTGACGCGTGGGCCAGTGTCATTGGCGATGATGGTTAGTGAACCCGCATCGCCTTTGTTGGCAGTTGGGTCCGGCGGGCGGGCAGCGGTTATCTTTTTATTTTGGCTACTGACGCTGACGCGTGGGCCAGCCACTATTTTTTTCGAATGAAACGTGCTTCCCTAAAATATTAGAGCCCATAAAACAACACCTAAAAAATCATAAAAATATGAACAATTCGTATTTGGACATTTAGTATTTGAATAAAATATCAACAGTCACACTTGTGTGCCCAAGATTCTTAGAATTCGTTTTTACATCCCATGTTAATGATGTAATAATTCTAATAACATCTAGTGTGCTCTAAAAAATCTATAAATTGACTTGGCAACATAATTTGGATACCTAGACTTGTCTTCCAAATTTCAAATGGTTTCGATGAAGGAATAATATACTTGTGTACAAATATCTACATCTCTCACATAGTTTCCTAGAATGTTCCTTGAATATTGAAGTTTTCCACACTTTGCAATATGTTCGAACTCATATGCATTTGAAAACTTAACAAAACCTCGTGTTCACCTTAAGATTACGAAAATGCAAAGTTTCATTACAGGAGGTGTGGAAAACAAATATTATTTATATGTTGTACTTACATAGAACAAGATGAGGCATATGAACATTGCTCAAGAAACAGAATATACACTAAACAATGAAATTAATGAAAACACGGTAATTTTAGAAAACTGTAGAAAAAAATAATCAAATTTGGACTAATTACGACGGAGAAATACATGTTACAAAATTTGATTGCAGATTAAAAAGAGAAATGCCGTCGGTGACGCGGGACGGACCAACTGTTCTTCATTCTCCAATAGAACCATTTGAAATGAGACCCAAGAGGGCATCCTAGGATTCGTCGGCGGCAAATGAGACCACCGCAACCTTCGATTTGACTCACAAACATGACAAATCAAATCTTGTCTACCAAAAACCGATTAAAAACCAACATCCCAATAAAATCAAATCTGCGTTTAGTAATATCTAATAATTTACAATTAAGATAGATAATGTTCATTTATGCTTGCGCCTACATCCCGATGTTCATCCTGCTGACGGCGTACTCCACGGCGGCGCTGAAGTTACGCGTCCAGAGGTCGAACTCATGATGGATGCGACACTCGGCGCTGCAGTAGTGGATGATCTCTGAGGTCTCCGGCCCGTAGCGCCTACATCCCGCTGCCCAAATGCAGACGTGGGGATTCTGGATGGGCAGCAACGGAATGTCGTCGTCGCCGTCACCAAGCCAGTACCACCACACAATGTTCTTGAGATCCCTGTTGATGAGGTAGCGCAGCCGCCGCAGGTTGTGGTTCTTCCACCGCCCGTCAGGGGGCGACGGGCCGCCGCTGATTTGCTGGAGCAGTGCCATGGCTTCGGGGTCCGTAGGGTTGCAACGGTACTTCAACATCGCTAAGAAGTACTTGGCACCGGAGTCTTCAGTAGCGGCATCTCCGACGAGCTGCAGACCCTTATCGGGATTCCGCCGCCTCATCAACCTCTCCATCCCCTCGAAGCATAATGCCTCCGGATGATTGGCCTCGCGGAAGCGCTGCTCAAAGCACGACCTGACGTAGCAATTCTTGCACACCCGACGAAGATCACGCAGCGACACGTGCAGTAGTACCTCATCGGAGTCGCAGATGCGCCGGAAGGTGCCGCATATTTTATTACGAAGGTTCAGAAAATGGATGACGGGCTCATCCTTGATGGAGTGGATGATGATCTGGGTGACAAGATCATCTGGAAGCAGCTGCATCAAGCACACTGCGGCCATCAAGGAGAAGGGGAGGAAATAGAAAAGCGACAGGGTTTGGAAATTGAAAGGCGACGAGGGTTGAAGTTGAAGGCGACGATGGTTGAAGTTGGCGACGAGGGTTGAAGTTGAAGGCGACGAGGGTTGAAGTTGAAGAAGGTGACTCGGCCATCTAAAACAATAAATGGAAAATTGAAAAGGCACCGCAATTTGGCTACTGCTGCTGACGAGTGGGCCCGACATCATTGCCCCTGCCCCTTCACCTTCCCGCGTAATTGAAAGGCGACGCGTGGTTTTGGACGGTTTTGCGCCCGAAACGGAGCCTGATGCGCAATTGAGTGGCACCAGTGGAGTAGTCAGTGGGGGCAGAGGTGCCTGACGGTTCCGCGTCTTGTTAATATAACACCCCTGCCTTCCCCTGCTTTCCCCTGCTTCTTCCATAAGCTTATCACCAAATCTTCTTCTTCCTCCTCGCGATCCACCACTACAAATGTTCGGTCACCGAGAGATCACCAAGGAGGAGATGGCGTCGAGGAGCCCGCCGCCAGCGAAGCGGGGACGAAGGGATGATGACTACGATGAAAGCCGCCGTCGGAGGAAGTTGGAGAAGGGGAAGGAGCCGGCGACCAAGGATGCCGACGAGGAACTGTTCTTCGACGACACTAAGTTCGCCGTCGACCTGCTCAGGAGCGCCTTTAGAAAGCTTCAAGATGTTGGCGAGGCCTTCGACATCAAGGCGCCTTATGAAGTGGACAAGGACCCGAGCGTGAAGGGTCTCGCCTTCAGGATCCACGGGTTGGCTGAGAAGCTCGAGAACCTCCCCGTGGTCAAGCGGGCTGGCCGCCACTTCATCTTCGACGACGGCGGCTCCAACGGCAGCCACGGTGGTGACGATGGCTCCGATAGTAGCCACGACGGCGACGACAGCGGGACTCCGATGGCGGTGACCGACTAAATGATAGACTCCTCTACCATGTATAGTAACAATGTGTGTGTGTGTTTGTGTCTTTGTCAGGTTGTTGGACATGAACTGCTTAGTTTGTTTGTCGATCATGAACTGCTTAGTTAATTAGTTTGGTTGTTGGATTTTGTATGTCATCAACTCGATCTAATAGACGTGAGTAGATCCATCCACGTCTCCTATAATATGTGTTCTGGTGTGATGAACTGGAGATCTGTTGTGATGAACTAGAGATCTGTTGTGATGAATTAGATCTTAGAGACAATGGATAGTCATTGCCGACGCGGGTTAGCCTGCTGACGCTGACGCTGACGCGTGGGCCAGTGTCATTGGCGACGATGGTTAGTGAACCCGCATCGCCTTTGTTGGCAGTTGGATCCGGGCGGGCAGGCAATGGTTATCTCTTTTATATTGGCTGCTGACGCTGACGCGTGGGCCCGTCACTATTTTTTTGGAATGAAACTTGCTTCCATAAAATATTAGAGCCCATAAAACAGCACCTAGAAAATCATAAAAATACGAACAATTCATAGTTGGACATTTAGTATTTGAATAAAATATCAACAGTCACACTTGTGTGCCCAAAATTCTTATATTTCGTTTTTACACCCCATGGTAATTATATAATAATTCTAATAACATCAAATTTGCTCTAAAAAATTTACAAATTGACTTGACAACATAATTTGGGTACCTAAACTTGTCTTCAAAATTTCAAATGGTATCGATGAAGGAATAATATACTTGCGTACAAATGTCTACATCTCTCACATAGTTTCCTAGATTGTTGCTTGAACATTGAAGTTTTCCACACTTTGCAACATGTTCGAACTCATATGCATTTGAAAACTTAACAAAACCTTGTGTTCACCTTAAGCTTACGAAATGCAAAGTTTCATCACTAATGGTTGTGTAAAACAAATATTATTTATATGTTGTACTTACAAAGAACAAAATAAGGCATATAAACATTATTCAAGAAATGGAATGTACACTAAACAATAAAATTAATGAAAACATGGTGATTTTAGAAAAATTCAGAAAAAATATCAAATTTGGACTAATTACGATGAAGAAATACATGTTACAATATTTGATTGCAGATTAAAAGGAGAAATGCGAACTGTTCTTCATTCGAATAGAACTGGGACCCACAGTCATTAGCGACACGGGACTGATAACCCGCGTCGGCTTTGCTGCTCTTCCAAAATTTTACACAGATAATACAAGCAACATACAAAAGCTAATCCACTACTGATTTCCTGTTCCAATACTCCGTTCGAACTTCACCATTTCGCAGCGGAGCCTACAGTCTTCGATGCAAAACAGAGAAATTCCAAGCCATCCTTTATCCATGCCGCAGCAGCCGCCGTTGCCTGCGCACGGCAGATCGCCGCGCACCTGTGCCGGAGGCGGCAGCGGTTCACCCCAAATGCTCCAAGTCGAGGAGTGGATCGCACGCGCGGCCTTCTCGCACAAAGGCAGACACCCCTCGTTGCTCAGCCATCTCGACGTCGTACTATCGCCGCCCGCGACCCGCCTCATGTACCACTTCACGGTGTCATCGTCGGTGGCACCGCCATTGTCCCTGTAGAGCAAGATGGCATATAGATAGGCCACCGCATCGTGCCCACCCTCAGCGGCGCGCCGGAGATCATTGCATCCCCTGTTTTCCATGAACACGGCTTTGATCCCGGAGAAGAAGCAAGCCTCCGGATTCTTGAGATCGGTCAGCATAGCAAGGAAGGCTTTGTAGGCGGTGGGGTCCCACACCCAAGAAATCTCATCTCTTATCCCCTCTATCGACAAACACCGGCTGACGTCGCCGTGGCCGCACACGCGGCGCATGGTCGAGCAAGTACCACGTAGGTTGCGGTGGTCAGCCAAGGGCCACTCCGAGGTCACACCGACGCGCGTCGCAATCTCAATGCGGAGGTCTTGAGGGAGGTCCAGCAGCGACGACGGCTGGTGCCGCCTGCTTCTTCCCGGCATGCTATTCATCTCCGACCGGGAATGGTGACGATGAGGAGTAGGTAGTTGCTGTTTTTTCGCGGGTAGATGAAGGGGCAGGGGATCTAAATTATTTTGGAAGGAGAAGATACAGGAGATTTGTTTCCAAACACGGTTTAATTAAGTATGCAATGGAGATGACGTTTGGTTAATACGCGTATACTTTAATTCTCCATTGCAGACGACGTTTGGCTAATCCGCGTACTATCCTTTAATTCTACATTGGAGACGACGTTTGGTTAATCCACGTATCATTTAATTATACATTGGAATCACTGCCTCTGCTCTCAGCCATTGACTGGGCAACTGTTTCCCCATTGACCGGATCTGGCAACAATTTCTTGGGAACCTTCCCGTTTCCTATGCTCTTGATCTTATCCCTTCCTCTTTTTTTTGACAATCGATCTTATCCCTTCCTTGTTTTTGCTATAAAAAGGCACCGACGCCTATCGGTCCTCCTCACTTGCTTCCTTCTTCTCTAGATCTAGATCTAGCTATGGCACAAAGAATAGATCTTGTAGGGTGCAAGCTTTTGCTTTTCTCTCTTCTTCCTCCTCGTTCTCTCAGTTGCTAGAAGAATTCTTGTGATATGGGTGACTGGGTTGCTCATCCCTCTAGCACAGCTGCTAGAAAAATCCTTGTGATATATCAGCTGTCGGGGGAAGGTAGCCCAGAACCTCCTGGCATCAGGAAGAACAAGCCGACGGAAAGATCAGGTCTAGGGAGAGAAGCCCAGAACCATCCTGCTGTAGCTTTCTCGTCAAACTTGCGCTTCCTTTTGCTTTCCCCTTCTCCTCTAGGAGAAGAATTTTTGAAGGGATATGTTTCCACCCTCTACTGTATCTTTCTCTTGTGCTCACTTGTAAGCATGAAGAAGAAGCCAGAATCTGGAGCATATCTCGTCAAGAAGAACAAGCCGACGGCGGCCTCCTTTCTCTTCACCTCTGACGATCGATCGACGGGCAGGGAAGGAGCAAGATCGAGCTGTGAGCCTCAACATCGCCAAGTCAGCACCCACCCCCGCAGTGGTCTTCTACCTCTGGCCGGCCGGAGATTCAGCTCGAGCCGGATGCGAGTTCGACGCTGCCGAGCTGGCCAAGTTCCTGAGGCCTCCCTATCTGATGTATCAATGATGACTGTAATCTGTGTGTGTGATTTTGCATCTCAAGAGACATGCTTGTGTGATTATCTATGTGCAGTCCAATTTTTTTGTATGATTTACCTACTCACTTGCAAGCATGAAGAAGAACAAGCCAACGGAAGTATATCTCTTTTGCTTAGTTTAGATCTATGTTCCTCATCCTGGTAGTGCCTAGTGATGATGAACATAGATGGCCGCTTTGTAACCTTCTGATGTATCAATGATGACTGTAATCTGTGTGCATGATTTTGCATCTCAAGAGACATGCTTGTGTGATTATCTGTGTGCAGTCCAATTTTTTGTATGATTTACCTACTCACTTGCAAGCATGAAGAAGAACAAGCCGACGGGGGCTGGCTAATCCGCGTCTCTTTTGATGTAATCTGTGTGTGTGATTTCGCATCTCTTGCCCATAACAAAGGCGATGCGGGTTGGTTAATCCTCGTCTCTTGCCCATAACAAAGGCGACGCGGGTTGGCTAATCCTCGTCTCTTTTATATTAACGCCTGTTACTGAACTGAAGCAGCCTGCAACATACTTATTGAACTGAAGCAGAATATAAACAGAATATATATAGTTTCTTAGGTAGAATATATTACAAAAAGGATTCAAATTCCACCACATCCTATATATTACAAAAAGGATTCAAATTCCACCAATACATCACATCCTTTATATTACAAAACGGATTCCATTTCCACCAATAGAAACATCCTGCATTACAAAAAGGATTCAGCAGAAATCAGGCTTGCTTTTTCTTCCTTGATTTCTGTATATGGATTTTTTCACTATGGTCGCTTCGCAAGTATGGTGTTTTGTTAGTTCCCAAGAGTCTAGGCTTGTATGAAGTGTCAAAGGATGGAATATCATCAAACTGGTTGTATTCCTCCTCCTCAACAACATTTTCAATCCCAACAATCCTTTTTTTTCAGGCATAACCACAGACCAGTTCTTCTTTGCAAGGTCAGGTACATAGAACACTTGCTCAACATCGTTGGTGAAGACAAACAGTTCGTTTTTGTAACCAAAGACCCGGAGATCAACACTAACCTAACCATATTTGTCCTTGCCCACACCTCTCTTCCCATTGGTGACCTATCAACACCGAAACAAGGCTACCTTCAATCCTACATAATCAAGCTCCCATATCTCCTCTATTTGACCATAATATGTGTCTGTCTCTATGTCATCATCATCATGACTGTCGTCGACGATGGCCCGTACACGCACACCACTATTTTGATAGACGCTCTTTTTATCCTGGGCCATGGTGTAGAACGTGTATCCATTGATATCCATTGCTTGGTATATTGTAACAGTGAACAATGGCCCCGCTGCTAGATTCCTTATCTCGTCGGTTATTACAGCATTGCTGCATGTCTTGACATAATCTCGGAGCCACCTGCTGAAACCTTGCATGTGCATCTTTGCAAGCCAAGCCCAACCACGGTCAGAGTTGTCTTCGCATAGTTGTCGCTTGTGCTCATTGGCAAACGGTGTAATTAGGTGCAGCTGCTGTATCACGGTGAATTGAGCCTTTTGGAAGGCATCTGGTTCCGGAGTGATTGACTTTTTCCCCAGGGTACCAACACCTGAAAGCCTACCTTCATGCTGTGAGCGAGGCACACCAATGGGGTTTTGGGGGTCCATATAACCCATGGCCCACTCCACTGCTTCGATGGTCTCGTAGCCACGAACAATGGCTCCCTCCGGAAATAACCGATTATGTACCAATGATTTCAGGAATCCATAGAACCTCTCATATGGAAACATTTGATGAAGGTAAGATGGGCCAAGGAACCAGATTTCCCTCACCAGATTTCCCTCATGAGGTGTGCTGTTAGATGCAGCATGAGATCAAAGAATGATGGTGGGAAGGTAGCTTCAAGCAGGCATAGGGTCTCGAAATGCCTCCTCTCTAAGTCCAATAGTTTTTCCTCATCAATCACCTTCTGTTCTATTGCAGTGAAGAATAAACACAAGCTCGTGACCGCGTCGCGAACCAGTTCTGTCTTGATACCTCTAAGTGCAACCGGAAGAAGAGCTATCATCAACACATGGCAATCATGAGATTTCATCAAGTTGAAATTCATTTTCATGTCCTTCACCGACACTAGCCTCTTGAAGTTTGATGAGTAGCCTGAAGGTACTTTCAAATCATGCAAAAACTGACAATATTCTTTTCTCTCTGCCTTTGACAAGGTGGTTGCAGCAACGGGAAGGTCCGTCCCCGTCTCTGTTTCCTCTGCATAGAGCTCCGGCCTCATGCCCAGTTCTTTAAGGTCCTCCCTTGCATTTTTGTGATCTTTTCCTTTGGACTTCTGTTGTAGCAATGTTCCACAAGTAGCTTCACATACATTCTTCTTGACATGCATGTTGTCAATCGAATGACGCACATCCAACATCGGCCAATACTCTAGCTCCCATAGAATTGATTTCTTGTTCCACATTCCTTCTTCTTCTTCACCATCTCGTTTCTTTCTTTTGCCAAGGGTTTTTTATGTCAGTTTGGGTAACTCCTCAATAGTTTTGACGTCCTTGACTTTCAAGTGGACCAGATCTCCAGTCACATGCAACAGCGCCTCTCGATTCTCCTTTTCCCCATTAAACTGACAATCCATGGCCCGGTATGGATGTTTCTTGCCGTGGAAACGACGGTGCCCCATAAATACATATTTCTTTGAATGTCTTAGCCATACTGCGCAAGTATCTTCAAAGCAGTGTGGGCAAGCTGCACCTTTCCTTTTACTCTGGCCAGAGAGGTTGCGATTTGCCAGGTTGTCGTTGATGGTGGTGAACAACATGGCGCGCATTGTGAACTCCTCACACTTGTACTCATCCGAAACCTCCTTTGCACCAGGCTTCCATAGTATCTTCAAGTCATCAACTAGTGGCCTCAAGTAGACATCAATACGGTCGACAGGTTGCTTTGGCCCGGAGACCAATATTGTCAGCATCATATATTTCTGTTTCTTGCATAGCCAGGGTGGAAGGTTGTACAACGACAGCACGACAGGCCAGGTGCTATGTGTTGAGCTCTGGTTACCAAATGGGTTCACGCCATCTGTGCTCATAGCAAACCGTATGCTCCTTACGTCTTCGTCAAACCACGGAAAGTGGTTATTAATGTTACCCCATTGTGCTACATCTGCGGGGTGCCTAAACTTGCCATCTTGCTTATGCTCCTTTCGGCCTTCGTCATGCCAACGCAAGAGTTGGGCCTCCTTTCGTGTTGCGAACCATCTTCTCAACCGAGGAATGATGCAAAAATACCATGCCACCCTCACAGGAGCCCCTCTGTTAGCCTTCTTCTTCTTGCCTCTGATCTCGCCGAGCTAGTTCTCGTCATCAGCATTATTATCATCTCCACCATCCTTTTTCCTCTTGTACTGATCATAGCCACACTTGGGGCACTTGTCAAGGTCTGTATAATCTCCACAGAACAATACACAATTGTTCTTGCATGCATGGATTTTTTCAACCTCTATTCCCAGAGGACAGATTACCTCTTTGCCTCATAGACAGACTCTGCTATTTTGTTTCCTTCAGGTAGCATGTCTCTAAGCACATCCAATAGATGTTTGAAACTTTTGTTGCTCCAACCATGATCTGCCTTAAGCTGCAGAAGTTTTAGATCAACAGAAAGGTGAGAGTACTTCTGGCAATCAGGATAGAGGGGTTTCTTTGAATCTTCAATGAACTGCTTCAGCCTCGCTAATTCAGAAGGTGTGTACACTCATTGAAACTCAACATCCCGCAACATTTGATCAACATTGTGCACACGTTGCAACACCTCACTGTTGACGGCTATTAAGTGCCTACTTTAGCCGTCAATTTACTCATGAATAAAGGAGCAAGAGGCATTTCTTACACGCATTTCAGGTAAGAATAATGTAGTTCCACTTGTCCTTGGAGATTATGTGATTGCAGGAAAATAAGCATAAAAGAAGTGGCAAACTCACCTTCTATGATTCATGCCACGTCACCTCAAGGAGCGACTGCCACCTCAGGTGCCATGCATGCAAGCTAAGCCACCTCAGGTGCCACACATGCACGCCATGTCACCGATCCAAGAGTGGCAAGCCCCGACGAATCAGAGCGTGACACGTGGAGTTCACATGGATCCATGGGCCCATAAGAGTGCCTAAACCGCCTCAAGAACACGTGTACACCGGGGACTGACTTAAGGGCCCATAGGACAACCACCCCGAGGAAGCACACCCCGAGTGGGGCCCACTTGGGGTCGGCCAACCCTACGATCGGCCGAACCGACCTTGGGTCGGCTGATCCTGGGCTTCCACGTGGCGCTTGTCCATTGGTCCTAGAGGCCATCCCTGGGGTGTTTCACTCCTTCTTGCGTCGGTGCTCTGGCCTATAAATAGAAGGGGAGGGGGTTCATTTCTTACCAACACACCTTACTCCTCCTCTCTCACTTTTGGTTTCTAAGGCTAGGAGGTAGGCTAGAGTAGTTCTACTTCAGGTTCCAAGTCTACTTTGGGATCTAGGTATGAGTCCTCTTGTATCTTTATTTTATTGTATGACTTTGATCTACTTCAGTTATTCAGCTATTTCATATAAAGTTGTGCTTGTATACATGGGTGATTTGTTCATGTGTTCTTCGCTCGTTCATCATTTAGAGGCTCATGTTCTTGATGAGCAAGGCCTTTTGATCCAGTTGACGAGGGACTTATACATGTTTTCGGTGTTTGTTCATAAGTTAGAGGCTCGTGTTCATTGCGAACACGACTCTTTGATCTTGTTGAATAGACATAGGAAAGCACAAATCCGTTTGTGTACTTAGCCTAGTTTGATCTAGTTAGATCCCATGTTCGTGTTGTATGAAGTTCGTGCTCAAGCTACGGTACTCGGTGTAATTGGCCGGTTTATCTGGCGGCTCTGACCTGGGTCACAAGAGCCCGGGCGGGTCAGGTTCCTACTATCAACATAAGCGTGGTGCTTGGGTTGCGTAGCTACGTTGCTTATGAGTGTATCCCACGGTTTGTCTTGGGGTAGGTTGCGGTGGTGACAGCCGTTGGACCCTTCTGGAATCCCCCACGTTCGGATACACTGTAGGAGTCTAAAGTCTAACAACCGGAGTCGTGCGTAAGCGACACGGGAGGTTAGCTCCCCGTTTGTACCTGGGTGCTTGAGCCAGCGATCATGCGATGCTAGTGTGCTTGAGCCAGCGATCATGCGATGCATGTATGCTTAGTACCTTAGAACCTAGAACTAACTCATATGTTGCCTCCTAAGCCTAGGACCTTTAGAGAGAGTGTGTTTGTGTGTTCACACTACTATCTTATCTATCATATCTCACCCCTGTACTTGAGTGTCTGGTTCGTTCCCGTCTATGATTTATACTCCTTGCAATAGAGTTGAACTTGTTAATCCGCCCAGCCTTCCTTGGATTCGATACCCTTTGGAATACTCCTTCGGGAAAATGCTACAATGGTACTTCCGTGCGCTTGCGAACTCTTGTAATCGTTAGGATTACCATTTGGTTATTTCTGGCATCGTTGCTAGGAACCCATAACTTAGCATCGAGGTTAAGAAATACCAACAAGCATTTCTGGCGCCGTTGCCGGGAAAGGCTAAGGATAACATGTCAACACTTTGCAATGTTTATAATCATGACAGGAATAAAATAGTTCTCAATGCAGGGTAACTTTGAATGCCTTCTTTGTCTATTGATGATGAAGACAGGTAGTGTATGACTGGTTTCGACTTACCGCCGAATTTCACTGAAGATCCTGAGTCACTCGTAAGGAGAGCTAGAACTCATTTCGGTTCTCCCCAGCGTGTAGGTACGGAAGTCGACCCAGCTTCCTTTGTGCCATCTACATCAACTCCTATGGCCAATCAAGAGAAGACTCTTCGCGAATACTCTGCTCCCTCTGCAGATCAGGTGCCTACTGGCCCTGAGATCAACACTGGGAACGGAAACTTTGAGATCAAGACTGGCCTCATTACGATGGTACGGGATAGCCCATTCTGTGGCAAGCCTAATGAAGACGCGAGCGCCCACTTGCAACAGTTCCTGGAGCTGTGCAGTACCATCACTATCCGAGGAGTGGAGGAAGATGCCATTCGTCTGCGGCTGTTTCCATTCTCACTGTTGGGAAAGGCGAAGCAGTGGTTCTATGCGAACTGTGCAGATATTGACACCTGGGCTAAGTGCTCAACAGCGTTCCTCACGAAGTTCTTTCTGTTGGGCAGGACCAATGCCCTCCGGGGAAGAATTTCAAGCTTTCAGCAAGCAGCAAATGAAACCATTCCAGAAACTTGGGAAAGGCTTCAGGAGTACATCCTGGCTTGTCCCCATCATGGGATGGACAACTGGCTTATTCTGCAGAGTTTCTACAATGGGCTGACTCCGACAGCCCGGGGCCATATTGATGCTGCTGCTGGAGGGGCTTTCTTCTCTCTCACTACCGCTGAAGCAACTAAACTTATTGAGAAGATGGTCTCCAACCAAGGGTGGAGTGATGATCGACTCTAGCCATGTCAGAGGGGTACACATACTGTCAAGGAAGCAGATATGCTGCATGCCAAGATGGACCTACTTATGAAGATAATGGATGCTCTGACTAGTGAGAAGGCTGCCATGGCCATCACTACTCAAGCCATGGATGCTCGCATCACCTGCGAAGTCTGTGGTGACACTGGGCATTTAGGGAATTACTGCCCTACTACCTAGGAGGACGTGATGTACATGAACGGCAACAACAATGGTTATCGTCCACAAAGAGGTCAAACGTGGAATCAATCACGCCCTTACTATCAGGGAGGTAATCAAGGTAATACTTACAATCCGAACCAACCTTCCCTGAAAGATCTGGTTTTCGGGCAAGCTAAGATTAATGATGGTTTTAACAAGAAAATAGCTGCCTATGATAAGGCTTTAGAAAGCCTCAACACTAAAATTGATAGCCTTTCTTCTGCTCTTAAGAACCAGCTGAGCTTTAACAAAATGATAGAAACCCAGTTGGCTCAGTTAGCTGCTTTGGTTCCTTCTGCTGAAGACGGGAAGATTCCGGGGCAACCCATGTCTTCTTGTGAGAATGTTTGTGCAGTGTCCACCAGATAGGGTAAGCCATCTGGGAGGGCACGAGTTGCTGGCTATGCAGGGAGACCCATACAACAGGTTCTTGATGCATGGGAATCTTCAGCAATTGTGCACAGGAAAGACCCTGGTTATCCGGCTATCACCTGCACAATATACTACCAGAAAATTAGGAATGCTCTCTGTGATCTTGGCGCGAGGGTCAACCTCATGTCCAAGGCTATGTTTGAAAGATTGGGATATCCTGCTCTTACCCCAACCTCGAGGACAGTTCAACTTGCTGATGCATTGATCCGGTATCCGGAGGGGATTGTGGAAAGTCTACAGGTATTTGTCCAAGGTTCTTGCATCTTCGCAGATTTCGTGGTCCTTGAAATGCAAGATGATGCGGAAATGCCACTCATTCTTGGGAGGCCGTTCCTAAGTGACGCTCGGGCAAGGATCAATGTGGAAAATGGGACCATCCGTTTCCGCATTGGGAAGAAGAACTTGATGTTCCAATTTCGACCAACAGAAGAGCAATGCTATTCAGTCCAAGGAAATGATGAGCAGACTTGGGGATGGACGGAGCCACAACCGCAGCTCCCACAACCTCTGACCGCACCAAGAAAATCAAGGAAAACACGGAAGGTGTGGCGGAAGGTACAGGGACCACACCCCTCTACTTCTCGGGAGTGGGGAGACGAGTGGAACTGATCACCGAGAAAAGTCCCGCTCTCGGACATAAAAAGATGAGTCCTTTCGCCAAAAGGTAAAATTGGTAGTTATCTCATATTTCCATTTTCAAAATTTAATTTAATTTTTCCCAATGCATATTTGAATTTTCCATTCTTGCATTTGCATGCTAGAATTTTTTCTAGCCAAATTCCCTTTTTCAATAAAAATTCTAAAAATAAAATTTTGAGTTGGAAAATCTTTAAAAAAGTCATTTGAGCAAGTTTCTAGGCAAATTTGGACCGGGACACCTAGGCAGGCCCCCATGTGACCGTTAGAGAGCCGTTGCAAAAAGCTGGAGGCAGGCAGACCCGAGGTGGGTTCGGCCGACCCCACAGGTCGGCCGACCCAACCTAACGGCTAACTCGGCCCCCCTTCCTCCAACGGCTCCTAGCTATTGCACACGGCCCATGTCTCGGTGCCCGGCTTCATTGCCTATAAATACCTGGGGTTTTGAGGGGTGTCTTCACCCATTGCATCACTCTCTCCCTCTCTTGTTCCTGCTCTCTGGTTTTCGTGGATTTCTCGCTCGAGATTGAGGTACCAAGTACTCTCTCTAAGTGATGCTGAAATATAGATCAGTGGTTCATTCGGTTTCACTAACCCATCACCGAGTTGCTCGTATTGTCTGATCGTTGTGCAAGATGAGCTGGGCCTCCGGCGCATTTCGGAAGTTGACTCGCTCACGCCGTTCACGTGAGGGGGGGAGCTCTTCTCGTCATTCCGAAGCTGCACCAAGCCCAATGTCAACCGACCGTGAAGAAGAAGGAGAGGAAGAGCTACCCACGCCACAAGCCGAGGAAGTGTACACCGTCGATGCCGCCTTCATCGACTTGAGGAATGATCACGAGAGACAAGCCTACGCTCTCATCAAGGACCGAGTTTTCGCCAACACCAAGGAATTCGACCCGGACCTTCTCGAGAAAACAGGTATGGACTCTGAGTTCGATTCCATTTGGCAAGCTCTAGGATGGGAGAATTTTGTCCCAGTTCAGGAGGTTGGCTCTAGACCTACCACCATCCAGTTTCTCTGCACTCTTCAAGAGGATGCGTCCGGTATTTCATTCCGATTTCATGGAGTTCCGTATCGAGTTTCATGGAATTGAAAGATCTTAGTCGCACCCTCGGTTTTCATCATCACTGCGCTATTTCTCTTGAGCAAGCTTGCGCTGGTTTTAATCGTGAGAGTTTTTGGGAAGAGATCTCTGGTCGTCCTGTCCGCGGCAAGTTGACACCTCGGTGCAACGATATCTTGCATCCCACTCTCCGACTGTGGCACAAGTGGCTCGCCATCACTCTCTTTCCAAGGGATGATGTACGAACCGTGCGCACTGACGAGATGATGATCTTATATGCCGCAGTCAGACGGATCAAGATCTCCCCTCTGCAAGCTATGATTCGACAGTGGTTAACAAATTTTAAGATGACGGGTTCTGTTGAGTGTACGTCTCTGATTTCTCGCATCGTCACAAATCTTGGGATTACGCAAGGGCCCAACGTGCCCTCCATTGCTAATCCCCGGACTCAGATCGACGAGGCTTATTTGACTCAGGGGCATATTCTTAAGAAGGGTTCGGGTGATTCTTTTGTTTTCTTTTACCCGGGCCATACAAACCAGATCCAGTTACCTAACCCGGATTTCAGGTTGTACGGCCAGGGGCCACTGACCGTTCCTCTCGAGGAACCTCGTCGTTCCAGTGTCTCTGGTGACAGGGTAACTAGGAGTGCATCGAGGAGAGCAGTCAGAGCACAACAGCCGCCACCACAGCCATCCCCGCAGCTGTCGCCTCAGCCACAGCCACAGCCTCAGCCTATTACACCACCGTCCGGTACATGGACCTCTACCGAGTACATGCCTGGGGTTACTCCCGGATATGCTCCTGGTTGGGACCAGCCCATGTACCAGCAGGGTGCGAGTAGCTCGGCTTGGGCTAGCGTAGGCAGTGGCGAGTGGGCCGTCCCTACTAGTACTTCCTACGGAGATGCGACGTCTTCGTCGTCCGGGTTGCGCTCGTCATCTCGTGGGGCCACCCTCACTCAGCAGATGAGCGAGCTCAACATCCGAGTCGGCGACATGGAGGAGACCGTGCACCAGCACGTCGAGTCCACCCGGGACTGGCAGCGGATGTCTGGTGAGAGACTGCACGCCATCGAGCTGGCACAGCAGTAGCAGCTGGAGGAGCAGAGGGCCTACTACCGGCGGATGGGATTTCCCCCTCCACAGTAGTGAGCCTGAAGCTAGCTTGGGGGAGGACCCCCACTCTGAGGTAACTTGTATCTTTATTTTCAGAATCCTACATGCTAAAAAACATAAAAAAAATCTGCAAAATAAAAAAGACCAAAAATATCTATTTGCTTTCTTAAATTAGTTTGCTTTCGCATGCGCGGTAAGAATGCTTTCTGTCCTTCATGGTCGAAATGATGAATAGTTGCTCTGTTTACTCCTTTTATATACCTTGCTACAGCTTAGTATCCTATCTTAGTTTTGAGTTAGTTGGCTTGTATGATCAAACCTTAGCTTGAAACTTGTGGGTAGCAAAAAGCATAACCTTTGCCTAGGTTGTTGTGAGGTATGATATGGTAAAATAGGGTTGCTATGAGCCTGTGCTAAGTGATGTTTGATATCCGTAATTTTCTTTTGAAAAATGATAAAATGATAAGTTCCTCAATGATGAGAAATTCCTATCCAAAGCCATATGTAGATCCTAGCTGTTGTTAGCCTCCACATATGCTACTTGTTTTCTTCATTGAGTCTTGTCGAATTGTTGTGACCCTCGGCGAGAAACTTGTCATGCTCCCATGATCAAGATCACGTACACAGCCACTATATGCTAAACTTCTACACCGGAAGTTGGCACCCATCATTTCATCCATCCCCTATCCATTCCGCAAATAAAGCTCTGCGCACTTTCTATGATAACTCACTCTCAAAAAATATTCAGCAAGGACTATGGGCTATGCGAAAAAAGGGGCAGCACATGCTCAAGAGCATGAAAAAAAGATAAGAGAAAGAATAAAGAGACATAGCCCAAGTCTCAAAAATTTTAAAGGGGAAGAGAGAATCATATACAAAAAGGAGTTCATCATCCATCCACCATATACACACACATGCACATCTTGATCAGGTTGTATGACTTGTTGCTCCCAAGGATCCGGTTTTCGACTCGACAACATATGAGAAAACAGGAATGCCACATGTTTTCCCTAATTACAGCTCCACGTATCAGCTTATTAGGAGTAGCTGGAGAAAGAAGGCAATTTAATGCCTTGGTGAGGAATCATACACAATGAGCGATCCGAGAGTATCATTCGAGGAACTTTGATTTCTTTATAAAAATTAGCAAAACCTCGAGATTGACGACTGATCAAGGCACTTGTGATTAGTAATTTCTATACAACCGTTCTATCTTTCAACCGCCCAAGGCAGGTGAAGCTACAAGCCCCATAGCAATCAAGCGTAAGGTAAGATCAATGCCAACTCATTCAATCCTTGATAGAGTACCTAGTCGTATGCTTGTCATAAACTAGGAGTACAACATCGTAGCAACTCCTGATCGACCAACCTAAGTCCTAAGCATCTTGCTCGGGACGAGCAAGAGGCTAGCTTGGGGGAGTTGTTGACGGCTGTTAAGTGCCTACTTTAGCCGTCAATTTACTCATGAATAAAGGAGCAAGAGGCATTTCTTACATGCATTTCAGTTAAGAATAATGTAGTTCCACTTGTCCTTGGAGATTATGTGATTGCAGAAAAATAAGCATAAAAGAAGTGGCAAACTCACCTTCTATGATTCATGCCACGTCACCTCAAGGAGCGGCTGCCACCTCAGGTGCCATGCATGCAAGCTAAGCCACCTCAGGTGCCACGCATGCACGCCATGTCACTGATCCAAGAGAGGCAAGCCCCGACGAATCAGAGCGTGACACGTGGACTTCACATGGATCCATGGGCCCACCAGAGCGCCTAAACCGCCTCAAGAACACGTGTACACCAGGGACCGACTTAAGGGCCCACAGGACAGCCACCCCGAGGAAGCACACCCCGAGTGGGGCCCACCTGGGGTCGGCCGACCCTAGGATCGGCCTAACCGACCTTGGGTCGGCTGATCTTGGGCTTCCACATGGCGCTTTTCCATTGGTCCTAGAGGCCATCCCTGGGGTGTTTCACTCCTTCTTGCGCCGGTGCTCTGGCCTATAAATAGAAGGGGAGGGGGTTCATTTCTTACCAACACACCTTACTCCTCCTCTCTCACTTTTGGTTTCTAAGGCTAGGAGGTAGGCTAGAGTAGTTCTACTTCAGGTTCCAAGTCTACTTTGGGATCTAGGTATGAGTCCTCTTGTATCTTTATTTTATTGTATGACTTTGATCTACTTCAGTTATTCAGCTATTTCATATAAAGTTGTGCTTGTATACATGGGTGATTTGTTCATGTGTTCTTCACTCGTTCATCATTTAGAGGTTCATGTTCTTGATGAACAAGGCCTTTTGATCCAGTTGACGAGTGACTTATACATGTTTTTGGTGTTTGTTCATAAGTTAGAGGCTCGTGTTCATCGCGAACACGACCCTTTGATCTTGTTGAATAGACATAGGAAAGCACAAATCCGTGTGTGTACTTAGCCTAGTTTGATCTAGTTAGATCCCATGTTCGTGTTGTATGAAGTTCGTGCTCAGGCTACGGTACTCGGTGTAATTGGCCGGTTTATCTGGCGGCTCTGACCTGGGTCACAATAGCCCGGGCCGCCGGTCAGGGTCCTGCTATCAACGTAAGCATGGTGCTTGGGTTGTGTAGCTACATTGCTTATGAGTGTATCCCACGGTTTGTCTTGGGGTAGGCCGCGGTGGTGACAGCCGTTGGACCCTTCTAGAATCCCCCACGTTCGGATACGCTGTAGGAGTCTAAAGTCTAACAACCGGAGTCGTGCGTAAGCGACACGGGAGGTTAGCTCCCCGTTTGTACCTGGGTGCTTGAGCCAGCGATCATGCGATGCTAGTGTGCGTCTAACTCGTCTGACTAACTTTGTATGTTTAGTATCTTAGAACCTAGAACTAACTGGTATGTTGCCTCCTAAGCCTAGGACCTTTAGAGAGAGTGTGTTTGTGTGTTCACACTACTATCTTATCTATCATATCTCACCCCTGTACTTGAGTGTCTGGTTCGTTCCCGTCTATGATTTATACTCCTTGCAATAGAGTTGAACTTGTTAATCCGCCCAGCCTTCCTTGGATTCGATACCCTTTGGAATACTCCTTTGGGGAAATGCTACAATGGTACTTCCGTGCGCTTGCGGACTCTTGTAATCGTTAGGATTACCATTTGGTTATTTCTGGCATCGTTGCTAGGAACCCATAACTTAGCATCGAGGTTAAGAAATACCAACACTCACCATCATCGAAGCCCCTAACTTCTTGATCAGTGATATCCTCAGGCCTCATCACATTTAGTGGGAAAAATGGTTCGTTTTCCTCAAAAACTCCGCTGTCATCAAGGTCTTCATCATGGTCGGTAGCATGGTGTCGCACTTCACCTTCATTTAGGCAGCCTGCTTCGAGTTCATTAAGGCCTTCCTCACCATGTTTATTCCAACACGTGTAATTTTTTGTGAAACCACGTGTGACCAAATGATGAAAAATGATTTCCCATTGTTCGAATTTCTTCTGGTTGAGACAATCTATACAGGGGCAATGCATTGCCTGAACACCACGGTTTCTCATATCCACCTCTGCTTGATTTAGAAAACCATTGACCCCGCTTAAGAAATTCTCCCAATCTTCTTGGGGCTGTCCGTACATCCAAGCCTGAGCAGCAGATGCCATCTGCATTCCATACACCAAATGAGCATAATTCATCACACAAAAAAACCGATAACATATGAGGATTAGGACAACTGAAGAATTTCAATAAAAGGGGGCAATTAATTTCCACCTTGACGAGGACTTTCTACGAGGCGAGCGCGGCCGAGGAGGAGGATCGGAGGCGGCATCGCGGCCGCGGCGACAGCGCGGAGGACGGCGCCGAGTCCCAGGGGAGGGGACACGGAGGCGTCTACTTTGGATGACGACGCGGTCGACGTCCGCTAGTCCCTTTCGCTGTCGCGCACGCAGCCGGCCTGCCTGCTGCAGCGCCGGCTTTCTGAGGAGAGAAATTAAGCGTGATCCTCAGAGCGCGCGCAGCTGGCGGCGGCGAACAGGGCAGGCCGGCGGGGACATCTAAGCAGAGAGATCGAGCGAGTGACCTTCTGAGGAGAGAGAGCAAGTGTTGTTGTCGGAACGGGAGTGGCCTTCTGCTGAGAGAGAGCGAGTGGTGTCCGGAGGAGAAGACAGAGACGAGCAATAACAACGTGCGTCTCCGATGTGAGAAAAAAGGTGACCCTGGGTGGCAATCAAAGGAGACGAGTCCTAAGAAACGAGCGTATCCAATTGGGTCGCCAGCAAAGGAGACGAGTCCTAAGAAATGAGCGTATCCAATTGGGTCGCTAGCAAAGGAGACGCATCCTAACAAGCATGCGTCTCCAGTACGAAATTATCGGTAACGAACTTTATAGCTCGTTACCAATACGGCAGTGATCAGTAACGGACTTAAACAGCCCGTTACCGATAAAGCATTGATCAGTATCGGACTTTACGAGCCCGTTACTGATAGGTTTAACTTTTGTAACAGACTCGATTTAACATCTGTTACAAAGAATTTATGTAACGGGCGCTTAAGAAGCCCGTTACCAGAAGTCCACATTGGTAACGGGCGTAGTGGAGGCCAACCCCGGGGTCGGCCTGCCGCGCTTATGGGTAACGGGCGCCAAACAACAACCGTTACAGATGTGGGTGCATGTAACGGGCGTTAAGGGCCCGTTACAAATGCTGCGTGACCTATTTGAGGTTTTCACGTAGTGCTAGGAGCCAATTAGGAAGCACCACATGGAAGGTCAGGATGAACCGGCGCAAGGTCGGTTTGGCCGACCTGTGGGGTCGGCCGACCCCATGGTGGGCCGCCTCACCTTGTGCTTTCTCGTGGTGGCTGTCAGGTGGGTGATTATGGCGGTTCCAGGTGTCCACACGGTTTTGAGGCAGTTTGGGCGCATTGGTGGGCCATAGGATCCATGTGATGCACGCGTCGGGTTTTCCTCCCTTGGATTGATGACATCATGGATCTAGGGGATGCCTGCATGGCAACCCCCCATTGGCTGAGCCAGAATTGCTTGGATCAAAGAGGTGTGTTTTCTTCTCATTTCTTGTGCTAAATACCTTCATTCAACCCTACATTGCCACTTGTGGAATTTGTTAGTTTAAGCTCCTATTCTACTGTGGATGCATAGTTCTCATGATAAAAAGCAGGAATTGACGGCCTTAAAATATGTACTTAACAACCGTCAACAGTCGCGCACATCATCCTTCAACTCCGACAGATCCACCTTCTGCTCCGAAAAGGTAGTCCTGAGCTTCTTGTTGCGGGCTTCCAGATCGCGTATCAGAAGAGTCAGCTTTGCCACCAAAGGGATCTTGGGAGGATGCTCGGCATTCCGAGTGCTCTCCCTAGACCTCCTGGTCTGGGACAATGGTGGTCGCCCATCATCCAAGCCAATGTCTTCGTCCTCTTCCTGCACCGCGGGCGCTGGACGTGAGGCCTTCTTGCTTTGACTTTCCGGGACCTTATCCTTGAACAGCGCCGCCCTCAAGTTGAGCGCCGGCTATGGTGAGTGTACATCCTGCACCGAGTGTGCCTGTCCTCCTGCCTATGATGATCTCAACACGCTGGGCTGTGGCAAGGGCGCAAGTGGCACCCCCTTCTGGTAAATGTCGGCCATAGTCGGCTTGCCATATGGACTGGATGTCCGTACCCTATGCCTTGCCTTCCCAGGCAAGATGGAGTGTCTGGATGGTGGAGTGCCCGGAATCCATCTTCTATGCGGGATGGAAGCAAGTGGCGTACCGTCCAGGGCACTCGCCACCAGTGCCACGCTCCGTGCAGGGGCAGCAGCAATGGAGGGGTTGTCCTCCCCTCCGAGGCCGGCGCACGGACTAGTAGCGGCGTAAGGGACGACACTCTTGTCGGCCATGGTGGTGGTGGGTTGAACGAGAAGTAGAGGAGATGGGTTCTGCGCGACTCGAAACTCGTCGTGTGGCAGGGAATAGGGTTCTGGAGCAAAGCGAGACGCGCACGCGAAAGATGGAGGGCGGCGGCGGCACCCCAGGATCGGCCGATCTAGGGATGTGTTATATCGCAAACTGATGTGAGTAGAGTAGTACCCCCATGTTTTTCTTACTAGATTCTTTTTTGTGCGATTCCTTCCCACATAATCTTATTTAACCATGTATGACAATTCATTCATAGGTTAAGTTGCATGTGTACATTCTTTTCGAAGTAAAAAGAGAATGCAAATATTGTTGACTAAATATCCCAAAATCATTGTGTTTTCAAACTAATTTATACCCCAATTTTTTAACAAACTCATGTTTCTTGGAGGTATAATGATTACAAAGAACATTGTGCAATTATCAGGGAAGTGTTCATAAGTATCGCTTTTGTGGCACCACATATTTCAATGGAGGCTGACTGAATTTATGGAATATGCTGCACGTGATTGTCGAGTCATCCATGACTCCTACAAGTGTAGTCACGTGTTGGATCACAAGATTTGTACTATTTACAAGAGTTAAGAAACAAATGATTCGGTCATAGGCTTTGGTTTTCCCCTCTGGTCGGATCAAGTATTAGTTTAGGACCAAACAACAAGTTACTATTATTATGGTCATAGGGAAGTATTAGTTTATCAGAGGGATCACATCTGGAGATGTCTAGGTTTTAGGCATCCAACGTTGCAAACTTGCTCAAAATCTTCTCAATTTTTTACCTTAGCCTCTACACGACGCCCAAAGAAGTTCCGTGATTTTCAGACTTCGTTCGAATTTTATGTAATTTAGAAACACTTTTCCCCCAAGTTTTTCGTCATGTTACGGCAATAAGATGCTCGACATTTCATGTGAAGGTCAAGGGTGGCGGTCAGATTTGTCACCGGCCAGCAATGGAGGGCAGGGAAGGCGAGGATGAGGGAGGCGGCGGCTGCACGAGGATGGACTGGAGGAAGGAGAGGGATGGGAGATGTTAGGGTTTGGCTGACTACCCCTTTTTATTCATCTCAATATCAATATGAACCGTTGAATCGAAGATGGATGGTCAGGATGATTTGGGCTATTTGGGCCGACATGGACTTCTCTGTTTGTCGTTTTTCTTTTTATTAGACCATTGTGAAGTAACACCTAAAAATATCTTTTTTATATATATAATAGTATGCATATAAGTTGTCACCTAGGAGTTTCAAGAATTTTCAAGTAGATTTGCTATTTTCTAACATTTAAATGAATTTCTGCATGTTCGAAAGTAATTCCAAATTGACCTATATGAACCTCCAACAAGATTCAAAAATTTTAAAAAAACTATATTTAGGCACATATGGTCCATTATAGCCCAGATCTAGGAGATTGACGAAAAAAATCAATTGACTTATAGGGAAAACTCAAATTTCTACTAGTCACCTTGTTATAAAATAACAATAATAATACCTAAAACTTCTCTAATAAGTATATAAATTGGCATATAATCATTTTATGGATGTACAAGTATGAAAAAAAGTTTCACAAGATTTCGCAAAAAAAGAAGTATACATTGTTCACAAATGGACACAACTCTCACATAGTTCCATACATTCACACCTATTAACATGAACGAACTCGTTGCACCTCAATTTTGGACACCATCTCATGTTGACCATAACATTGAACCATATTATGTTATATTAGCGATTATCATGAAAAAAAAGTTTTTCTATTCACTATTAAGTTGGGAGGAAACATATTATATTGGAAAATATCAATACTTCACAATTTAACATCTAAAAAATTATCATAAAATGAAAGGGCATGAATTTAGAAAAATTAAAAAAAAAGAATCATCAAATTTGAAGTCTCCATGAAAGAGAAATACCACAAATTTAAATTCCGGATAAAAAAAAGAAATGGAGCTGTTTGTGTGTTCTTGAATGTAGCCACGTGGCACAATTTCAGAACTAATAACTTTGTACGACAAAGCAAGTCATAAACTACGCACAGGTGCAATGGTATGAGGTTGTTCCTCTTACCTCGAAGGTCTCGGGTTCTATTCGTATGACATGCACCTATCTTGCCATTATTTAAATAAATGAGACAAACAACATAAATAACCTTTAAGTCCTTTCAACGACACAATCCTGGCCACAGCTCAATGGTAAGATGTCACAGATGTGGTCACCGCCACCCGAGTTTGAATCCTCCGGTGGACTCCTTTTTTTGGCCAATTTATGGGTTCAGCCTCCCGCGCTCGCTCGCGCACGCGCACGCCGTGTCGTGATGGGCCGCGTCGGCCTGGTGGGCGCCTTGCTGGTCTATGCGTGGCCGCACGTGGGCCACAGTGTCGCACGCTGCTGGCGTCAGCATGATGTCAGCATCCCACATTATCTTGCTCCTTCAATATCTTTTCCATCCAATCTCCAACGTAGGCAAATAATATATCCATTTCAATCATCTCGACGAGCCCATCGCAATGGTGTAGTCCAAATTGGCATTTGACATTGTTTGTGATGACGCCCTATTTGTGCCATTGGTTTACTTGCTCTCAACTCTATCATTTCATACATATTTGTGCCAACACTCATGGAATTTGTTAGTAATAACTCCTAACACAACTGCTGATGCTCTGATTTTATTCATCTATGCATGAGTTGATGCCTTAAAAGCGGTACTTAATAGCCGTCAATAATTATCTAAGTGGCCGTACGACCGGGCCCACTTGTGGTGGCCCACCGATTCTGTCCAGTGGGACCATGTGGCGGTGGAGCCCACGTAGCCACGTGGGAATGGATGGTGGGACTGTATGCGAGACCCGGACCCATGGTCAGACCGACAATTAAACGTGGTTGCATGTGCGACCATATCCTTGTTTTCTTTTTTCAAGTTGTTTTGTGACGAAAACGTTGTTGTTCTGTGACGCCAGTTTGCCTTCGTCATTGGTTCCTGAGGGGCACAACTAGAATGATTTATCTGTGACGAACAGGTTCGTTGTTCGGTGATCATCCTCTAAGTTTCATCATTATTATTAGTGGCTTGGCATCGTCACTCGTTATCTGTGATGAAGTTACAAAATTTGTAACGGTAGAGATCACTTCCATGAGGACTAAATGAAACGTTACTATAAAATCGTCATAGATATTTACATTTCTACTAGTGGTTCCTGGATAAGACCTCCATATACACCAAAAATCAATAATATCATTTTTTGAATCACCAAGTTATATTATTTCCACTAGTACAAAAGTTTACATCCATGACAAAATACTTTCGTCACGGAACAAGCTAAATTCGTCATAGATAACCTTCTGTGACGAATTTATGATGATTTTGAAATCGTCGTAGAACACACGTCACATTTGACGCACTGTGACGAATCAGCCATTTTCGTCACAGAACTGCTTCTTTTCAGTGACGAACACGTTTTTCGTCACGTAACGGCTCGTCTTCTATGACTAAGGACTATCGTCACTAATTTCGTCATGGAAGTGACTGCCATGTGGCACCGTGCATGCTGGCATTTGACGTGGCTCGGTGCCACGCTGGCTGCTGACGTGGCTCGGTGCCATGCTGGCTGCTGACGTGACTCAGTGCCACGCTGGACGCTGACGAGGCTACTACGTGGACGCTGACGTGGCTGCTACGTGGACGATGACGTGGTAGGAGACTTGGCAATTGATGACGTCATCATCAATGTGGCCTTTTTTTTTAACCAACAGAACCAGCCCACTAAATTTTACATACAACCCATATAAAATAAAATCAGCACGCCAAATTTCAACTATTTTTCCATCCCAATTCATTCAACAGTAAGCAAATAGAGCCCAATTTATAGCAACAATAACTAACAACACAATGTTTTGCTGACAGACACTTTGACAAGTTCTATACATTCTACAGGTAGGGAAAAAAGACACAGGATAATGTCGCCATCAGCTTCCCAAACTTGAGATGCTCTATTTCTTCTTATCAGTGTGAGTACCAGCAGACCTGCAGCCAAAAGAATTTATATTAGACATGTATTATGTATACAATAACCTTTCCAAAGTCATGATGATGCAAACATGAACAATGCTTCAGAAACCTATAGAAGTGTAATAACAAGTAATAATACTCAGATGGTGGTAGAGAACAATAAAATGCATAGTTGCTTACCCCACATTAAGTAAACACCTTCACTCTTCATCATAGCATAGCAATAGCCAAGTGGATTCTGAGAATTGGATGTAACAAGATGTGATTTGTCTTCATCATTAAGTCAACAAGATGTGCAGCCTTTCCGAAGAAAGTGTGAACACCAGTGGCAATCACGACAGCTTCGATTTCAACTTGCTTAACTGTCGAACCAGAATAGACACCATCACCAGGACCTTTCGTGACGGGCAGTGATTCTCCAGTCAAGGCAGACTATTTCCACGCAAGAGAAGTTATGAGGAAAAAGATCACTATGGCTCATCAAAAGCTATGCGATTTTAACCAATGATGAGTTGATGACAATGGGAAGAACCTGATCGATCTTCAAAGGATCCCCCTGTCACACCTGGTTTTAGAAAAACAAACCAAGTGCATACCTATATGTATGCCAGGATCAAGTTTCATACATATAGTAGACATAAGTGAATAACAGTAACAGTATCCGTATAAAAACATAAACAAACTTACAAATCTATCAGAGTTATACAGCTCAATCCGAGAAACGGAGGCACCAACTTCACAGGCAGTCGACTGGGGGCTGCGTACGCCTAGCATCAACATCTTCAACAGCTTCACACCTTTTGCTTCTGAGCAGCAGTAAGCAAGGATGAGTACACTTATGGTTGGTACTCAGCAAGGCCACAAGAAATAACCAGAAAGCGATTTAAAGTCCATCTTTAAGTTTAATTAATCATGTGAGGGTCCAGGCCGCTCTTGACCGTGAGCACGGCTAATCGATTAGTTTTACACTCTGCAGAGGTTGTACACTTTCACCACAAGTCGCGTAAAAGTTCCGAAGAACTTTGGACCCAACCATGCGATGCTTGCAAGGCATCATACCACACTACCGAGGTGTGATTGCATAGGGACGCTACGAGGCCTTTACAAAGATTCCCGAGTGCAGGCTGCCCGCTAGGTTACATGACAGCGCAATGCATAAACCTCTCTCAAGACTGCGAAGCTACCATAGAGCAGATCAGTCTGAGGGCCGGGCTATACACCAACTACCGGCACCCCCTAACCCCTTTCATGTAAAGCATACCAAACACTAAGGTTTCTAATTAATTGGCCAAGACAGAGCCATATGTCTTGTGGTTGCACTGTTTTCCTGGGTGGTCGCTCCATGTTCCAATTAATGCATAGTAATCTTGTAAATAAGCATAGGTAGAAGGATGGTTAGGGACACTTGTCTTTCTCCAACGAAAAGCTACTCTTACTGCTCTCTCTTCATCTCTTGCTTCCTTGGAACTCTTCATCTTCAAAGCAACGAACAATGATCCTTCTTCTACTCGAAGCAAACATCAGGCACAACATACGGAGGAAACAAACAAGCAAACTAAGAACAATATACCAATCAAAAGAAAAGATTAAAAGAAAGATTAAGAGAACGTACAAGAGGATAGAAATTGAATGGAATAAGATATGGGATAAAAGGATAGCTATTAAACATGATGGTGGCAAGCACTACATGGCAGCACATAAAAAAACAGCTAGCTAAATATCACATTGCATGCATGCTAGTGGTGCATACGTGCATGTACTGAGATAAAAGAGAATTATTATTACTTAAGCATGATGCAAGCATGACATCACCAAAGTATTTAAGCAATAACAATGTGGCAAAGGAATTTTATAGATAAATAAAAGATTATTCTATAGATCAAAGATAGACAATGTGAAGGCCAAAAGATTTATGGAAAGGAAATACGATCAGCAAGCATCCTAGTTATTTTTTTCTAGAAGAAAATGTCTCACTTATTGCATAGGCATGACATCATCATGACGCCACCACTTGCATGGCCTTCTATTTGCTTCTGCACGTACCGGCTTCCTTTCCATGGCTACCTCTTGTTGCTCGCGCTTCCATGCGTGTGCTTTGCACCAGATAGCTAGCAAACGCTGCAAAGAGATACAGGAGATGGCTTCAGCCCGGAGGCAGCAAGGATCAACTGGACACCGCCATAGGCAGCACCGGATTAGAGACAAAAGATTGATGGACGTGCATGTAGTAGCTAACAAGCATGTTGTTATTGGTACATACGTGCCTGAAAGCTTGCACTGACTAGTGAGAGGGGGGGGGGGGCGGAGAAGGAAGGGTGCACGCAGGGGTTCTCATCACCTGCGACGTCGACGGCGACCGTGATGGCCTGCGTGCTCACCACAGACGGCAAAGGACTGAAATTGTGGCCGGCCGGCGGCACACCCAACGATCTTCACGGGGCACACGGTGCTTCATCAGCAACGACTAGATGGAAGGTGCGGCTCGTCGTTGTCGCAAGACTTTAGGAGATGTTGGCTTGCTCCGGCGCTGGACGGAGGCGGCAAAAGTCGATCGCCACGGCGGCGCAGAGGTGCCGGCCGCCGGGTTATTCCTGGTGCTTGCCGCCCTCGCCGGCGGTCTACGCACGCCGCCACGTACGTGAACATGCACATGCACGTAGTGCACCCTGGAGGAATAAGAGATCGATCGGCGCACGAGGAACACAGATGTGCAGCAAAATAGAACATAGGCTGAACTAGGAACAAGGAAAGATAGATTAATCTGATAAGATAGCGGATCGACAGCGACATGACCTTTTGGGAGCCTCGATGGAGTCATGGACGGTGGACGGCTTGCTGCAGTCATGATCCACGGCGACGTACATGCTGCGGACGTGTTCTGCCACGGTGATGCTCCTGGCAGCAGCAGCTCCACAGACCAACTCGTACATGGTGCAGCAGGACGGAGCACTGGTGGTCGACGGCGCAGCGTAAGGCCTTGGACGAGGCGGCGGCGGCTCGCACAGGACCTAGGGCAACGGTGGAATAACGATAGTGTGAAGAGATCAAGAGGATGTGGCTTGCTATTTATTGGCCACGAGTTGGGCTTGGTCGATTGGGTCCCGGGTGGAAACGAACTTAAGTTAGGCTTCAACTATGCATCTTAGGAAAAACGAGACGTGACCTAAGAACCAGTTTGGTACGGAGGCAAGGATGAAACAGGAAATAGAACATGTCTTCCATTCCTTTAAGATACGATGCTATCTGGACAACCAAGGCAGCTTGACAGGATAAGCAGAACTGAGAAGAACACCAAGGGAAAACAAAAGATAATGCAAGTAGATTAGGATTAAGATAGATGTATAGGACCTTAAAAAGATAAAGAAACTAGCAGATATGTTGCGTTGATAGAAAATGTGGTAGAGCCAAATAAGATACTTGGAGCTTGTGAAAGGGAATTGAGAAACTTCTATAAAAAGATTTAGCTCCAGAAAAGAAAAGATAAATTTTGAAAAAAAAGTTGGAAAATTCTCAGATGGATTTGGTCAGCACCTAAACGTATTTTTAAAACCTTTTACACTCAACAAACACTAAGATGCATCGGCATGAATGCAATACTCACATCGAACCAATTTATTTAATTCAGAAAATCAAACAAAGCTTTTTTCTTATACTATATTTCCTGTAAAGAAAAATAAACGTTGGAAAATTTTTAAAATTATGAGAAAATTATTGTTTAATTATTCTTTCTATTCACATCCTGAAATTGGGAAATTTCAGGGTGGGACACCCCCTCGAGGAGGCGTGCATCTGCAGGTATAATGTCTCCCAGTTTAATACTGACAACATCTCCTGGTACAAGAATGGCTGCCTCTTCCTCAGTCCATCGGCCATCACGAAGCACCTGAACAAAAGTAAGTTGGTTCAGACCTCTGGCAGAGCTCAGTAGACAACACAAGTCTTGGTGCAGAACCTAGCGGGAAACAACGTTAACCTTGGCTTTAGGTGCAAGACGAGCCATGAGGGCAGCCGCAGCATTACCAGCATTGTTTTCCTCGATGAAACTGATTGTTGAGTTGATGACAAGCAGAGTTGTGATGCCAACAAAGTCCTGCCAATCTGGTGGCTTCCCCTGATGAACATAATCACAGGACAACTAGAATTAGTAATATAGTCCAACCAAAAAGAAAGCAGGGTGGAAAGAGCTTAAAATGGGGGAATCTGAAGTCTGTTCATAGGCTTCCTCTGTCTTACCCCTCCGTTGGCAAGAGCAATGGCCATGATTGCTGCAGCCTCCATGACCCAGGAGAGTGGATTCCACATGAATCCCAAGAACTTGAGAAATTTGCTCTCCTGCATGCAACCCGGGGGAAAAAAATTCCAACTTGCTTAAGCATTACATATGTGAAGCTGACAATTCGACGCAACCAGCACGCTGAGGGAGATGGAAAGGGGTAACGTGAATGAAAGCAGACCTCCTTCTCCTCGAGCTTGTTGTGGCCAAAGATTTCGAGGCGCTGCTGCGCCTGCTGCGTGGAGAGACCCTCGCGGCTGCATCTCAGATTCTCGAACACCTCCTCGAGGGGGATGTTCTCCTGCAGACAGGATAAGCAGCATCAGCTCAGTGGCACAATTCCTTACATCAATAACTGTAGCACTGCAACAACCGTCACTGAATTGTCGCCATGAGACCTCCTTCCTGCTACTACATGTATAAGGAGAAGTGAAGCAACCAGATTTGAGAAACAGGCAGAGAAAAAGGAGCCGAGAAAGGCGCAATTTCCCAAGAAGTCGCCCGTGCAGCAACAAGCCAAACAGAAATTTCTCTGTTACATAGAGAATATGCACATCTTGTTGACTAAATGATGAAAATATGCCAACCATGGAAGCCACAAGATAGACAAATGATTTAGTAAAAAAATGGACACTAGTCATATTATCCTTTGTTAAATCTTATACTACATGAAAGAGAAACTCTGCAGTTGAATAGACAAGTGACCAGAGGATAGCATCTGAATATTAAATGCAAGTAAGCCTCATGTTTAGATCAAAGTTCAAATATATTGAAAGGTACTCAAACTTGAAAACCTAAATTTCATGTCTGAACACTTGCACTGATGCACAACCAAGGAGGCACTAGTTCGGGCGAGGACTAGTCAACCCCAAATCAAATCAAATCAAATCAGATTTTGTCTAGTGAAGACTAAGCACAGAACTGGAAGCTTGTAGAATCGATTTTGAACTAATAGAAAAAGATCTAGAGATAGATGCATTAATGAACTTAACAAGGATATATATGGCTAATGTATAAGCATAAATGTTTATAGAGAAGGACAAATCAGAGCTTCACTTTATAATAGGTACAGGATATTGTGTGACGTGTTTGAGCTTAAGAAAAATTTGCACTATTGTTCAAGATCTGATGTTGGAAGATCCTCCTATCCCTGATTATACATAAGTAAGCTTTATTTAGTGTTTAGTCAATTTGAAATAGGCTGGAAATAAAGAGACAATTACCAAAACTTGCAATAATTGACAAGCACATTAGACGGTTTCAAGTAAATTTCAGAGTGCAAACCTAAATTAACTGATCAGGTCATATACAACTAGCAGTTTAACTGTTCAACATCAAGCACCGGGTATCCATGAACGCAAGGACACGGTAGTAGTTATGGTACTGAGGAATGCTAGTTGAGCATCAAGGCATAATCAAGGAGCACAGATCGGGGACGGGTTCGAATCGAAACTCACCATCTGGCCGTAGATGAGGTGGGTGGGCTTGCCGTCGCCGAGCGCGGCCGCCGCGTCGGCCTCATCCTCGACTTGAACTCGACGAAGCTGAAGCCGCGGCCATGGCCCGTCTCCCTGTCCCGCATCACCATGACAGAGCGCACCTCCCCAAAGCGGGTGAAGTGCTCCCGCAGCTCACCCTCCGGCCCAGTCGGTGCCCTGGAAGCGCACGACCTGGAGCTCCTCGAGGTCGGAGAAGCAGGCGTCAGCGTCGAAGAGGTCGGGGAGGCAGTCGTGCCACTACTCGCGGTCGGCGGGGGTGTGGAGCGCGGCACCAGCGTCGGTGGCGAAGTCGGAGCCCAGCACGAGGACGGAGAAGTCGGCGTCGGCTGGACCTAGACCCGCCGCGACCGGATCTGGCACTAGCATGCCATGGCACCATCTCGCCGCTCTTCGTGGCGGGGTTTGCGTCCCCGCGCCACCGTCCCCTCGCCGTGCGGATCTGCGGCGGAGAGGGAGCTGGAGCAGATCATGCTGGCGTCCGCGTGCCCTGCGTCCAGAAAAAGGGAGGGAGAGGGGATCTGGTGGGGGTGGTAGGAGGAGGAGTGCGCACTCAAGGGAGGAAGGAGGCAACATGCAGGTGGATCTCAGGGAGGGAGAGGAGGTGAAGGTCGGGTGGGGAGAGGGAGAGACCGAGAGGGGGCGGCGGCCGAGGCTGCGAAGGGGAGGGAGGGGTGGAATGGAGTGCTAGGACTTCAGTGAGTTCCATTTTATTTCACTGGGGGTGCGATCACAGCCATCAGAACGACAACAGACGGTTCAGATTAGTTGGCCTATTTGGGCTGAAAAATGGGCCCTTATTTCCATTCTATGCTTATATATTTTCTTTTTCCTTTTCTTTTTATATTATTGCACAAATGTGAAGTGACACAAAAAAAAGTAATGATCATATATACACCAAGTAATTTTTTATACACACTATACAACATATAATTTGTACTATAGGAGTTTAAAGAATTTTTGAACATATTTGGTATTTTCGACCATTTAATTGAATTTTTGCATGCTTGCAGGTAATTACAATGTGAACTAAAAGTATCTATGTTGTATTATTGCTCATATCCCAAAAAATAGATGAAGAATTCAAATATTTTCTTGGGAAACTTCAAACTTCTACTTGCAACCTTATATTAAGTTATTGATAATAATACCTTAAACTCCTTAAAAAATTATATAAATTGGTATGGAATCATTTTATTGATGTAAAGATTGACATAAAAGTTTCATTAGGTTTTGCTAAAAAAATGGTGTATATTGTTCACAAAAGGGATGGATCTCTAACATTCTTTCATACAACTCAACTTAAACTTTGAAGTTTATACACTCAAAAGTGTTTTCATACTCATATACACATCAAACTTGGATGCAAACTTAGCTTTAGTCTCCAATTAACATTCGGGGAGTTACACTGCCACTCGTTGTGCAAAAAAGAGAAAAACCAATTACAACTTTTAGTTCATGATTAAAAAGAGAAAGATGAACCCTATAAATGTTCTTCACCTCTGTACATTTCGGATATAAAATGCAACCCTAACCAACAAGTTTCTGAAGTATATATAAACAAACTTCTGCAAACAAACAAAACATGACTTGTAGCTCATTGGTAACACATCTTCCTCCGATCCCACAAGTTGTGAGTTCGAGTCCCGCGTCTGCCTTGCTTTTTTGCGCCACATTATCCAGAGGTCCGCGTCTCCACACACGGACGAGGCCCTGCGTGCCGCGTGTTCCAGTCCACGGGCGAAGCCCCGCGTAGCGACCCGTAGCGGAGGCCGCAGGCCAACTAGGCGGCGCCACGTGCCCCCATTTTGGATCCCACATGCCCATATGCGTTGTTGATAAGGATATATAAATAAACTTCTGCAAACAAATGCAACTCCACTTCTAGCTTAGTGGTAACACATCTTTCTCCTTTCCTCCAGGGCGTGGGTTTGAGTCCCCACTCGCCCCAATTTTTTTCCTCTCCAGATTATATTATGGAGGCAGCTGGCGTACGTTGGGCCAAAGTGGCGTCCGCGGCCCGGTCGTGCGCTGGGCCAAAGTGGCGTCCGCGGCCTGGACCGAGGCTGGGCCAAATGGACAACAGGAGTGAAGTCAATTAAAAGAGTAGAAAAGCATAATAGTGCATAAGAAAGTTTGTAGCTTAATGGTTTGTGCCTATGCAAAGTGGACAAGAGGTTGTGAGTTCAATATTTGGCCCGCCTTATTTTTTTTGTTTTTAGTTTAATTTGTTAATTTATCAATTTTTTCTATCCATAAGATGAATATTTTTTATTTGTTGATCGCGATGAATCTGCGTGACCGGCCATGGTCAGGGGGGCCTAGCTGGGCGCGGCTGGCTGTGGAATGGATGGTGGGACCGTATGTGGGAACCGGACCCACGGTCGGACCCACAATTACACGTGGTTAAATGTGGGATCAGATCCTTGTTTTCTTTTTCAAGTTGTTTTGTGACGATAACGTTGTTGTTCTGTGACGCTCATTTGCATTCGTCATTGGTTCCTCACGGGCAGTACTGGAACGATTCATCTATGACGAATAGGTTCATTGTTCGGTGACGATTCTCTGAGTTTCGTCATTATTTTTAGTGGCTTGGCGCTGTCACTCGTTATCTGTGACGAAGTTAAACAATTCGTCACAGCAGAGACCACTTCCATGATGAATAAATGTAACGTCACTACCAAATCGTCATAGATATTAACATTTCTACTAGTGTTCATGCACCTACAGTTCAAATTTCAAGTATGCAACAAAATTCAACAAAACAAAAAAAAACTAATGAAATATACCAAAAAATTTCAAACTTACCCCAAATTGGAACAAGGAGTTTCAAATAATGTGGGATGACCTCACAAAAAAAAATGGGGCAAAAAGTCTAAAGAAAATAATTCCCCGAGTGCCTTCCCTAGCACTCGACCCACGACACTCAGGGAAGATTTTTTTTAAAAGTTTTAAAGGCGTGGACGTGGTGGGCCGTCAAGTAACATTTTTCTTCCCCGAGTGTCGCTCTTCCCTGAGTTTTGCACTCGGGGAAGGGGGCCTTTTCCGAGTGCCACTCTTTATCGAGTGCCAGGCACTCTGGGCTCTTGGGAAAGCCTCTCTTCCCTGAGTGGCATTCTTCCTCGAGTGTAACACTCGTGGAAGATTGGCTTCCCCGAGTGCCCAATTTTTCGCTCTCGGGAAAGCCTGTGGCACTTGGGAAAATTTGCCTCTCCCGTAGTGGGTAATCCTAACGATCTCACATGGGGTGCCGACCCACCCTGGCTTTCAAAGGTCCAAGGCGTTCCGACCTTTAGCCCTACTCGGTGCGCTGGCGCGGAGGGTCTAAAAGGGTCCAATGACTGTGACTACCATGGCCTACCTCTATCGTCACGCGAGAGCACGTGGCATTTGAAGTGTAACCTGTAGCCCAGACACCACGTATGCACCACCGACTACTACTAGGGCATGGGTACATCTGTCGACCCATTAACAATGCTAAAGCACTCCATATAAATACGAAGTGACGAACCCATGAGAACAGTTCAGATCATAATGGTCATCAATCTACGTTACGACAAGAAGGTTTGGATGCGAACTTGATACAAAACTCTTACTCAACTAAACAGGATCAGACGTGCAACCAAATACTTGCTCTAGGCACTAGCTCTAAGAGATCAAAGGTACATGTCACAAAGAACACATGCCTCTAAATCATGAAAGAGCTAAGAACATAAGAACATATCATTCATGCATGAATTCCACTTTAGTCTAAATAAGAAATGTCAAAATACTCACTTTGGTCTAAATGAAGAACAAAGACATCCACGGGAACTCTATCTCACTCCTCTCTCCTACTATATCTCTCATAAATCCTAGTCTAGATCTCACCTCATCTCTACTCCACCACAAAGATGTGAGAATCACCTCACATGGGCAGAATGGAAGAGAGGGAGAACTACTCAAGGAGAGAAGTGAAGGCTTGAGAGCTTGAGAGGTGTATTAGAAATGAGGTCCCTCCCCTTCTATTTATAGGCAAGGAGGTGTGAAGGACCGAAACTGGCGACCAGAGAGGGGAGGAGTGAATGGGAGCCGATAAAAATTCTTCTCGAAGGAGATGGCTACTCCAACAAGATGAACGCGGCAACCAAACACGTTTCCGACTCAACTACCCAAGTTGGCCAAGACCACGTAGCCACTGGAGTGCTATTGGTCCTAGGAACCAACACACAGCCTTCCGAAAAAAACACACCAAATGCACAGCGGAAACCTGCACGGCTTGCTGCCTGTGCTACACCGGTCAGACCGGTGGACAGAGCCGGTCAGGCCGGTGGCTACAGCAGCCGCACAGAAAACGTTCCAGGCAGCCTCAGTGACTCCTCTAGGCCCTGGAACAAAACCACTTCAGAAAACACAACCTGCAAGGGAAGAAAACCCTACACAAAGCCTAGCCAAACTCCTCGAAACCTGTCAAGAACTGACCAGCAGCAACACACGACAACAGGGAACACACCAAGACGTTCACCCGAGGCAAAACCCACAAAAGGCTTACACCGGTCAGACCGGTCAAGAGCACCGGTCAGACCGGTCACGCCTGGGCAGCTCGGGATGAACAGCAACCCGCGGGTCAACTCCTCCAAATCCAACTCCCGATTCGCTCCACGGATTCGCACAAGACTTTGGGGATAGTAGGAACACCTCATGGGCACTCCATAGCTAAGATTTGGTCCACCAAAACTTGCTAGAACGAGAGGAATCGAAGAAATCCCACCAAGAACGCCTCTAACCCTAGAGAGGAGAAAACCCCAAAATCGAGCCCCTTTGCTCACGGAATTGGGATGGGAATCAAAGGGAAAAGAACCACGAGGGGTTCATGCATACATCCCCCACCAAATCCCAAAGAGAAAGGTCTCAAAACCACCACAAGAAATTCACCAAGAAAAGGCTCCGAAAATAAACAAAAAAAAAGAGAAAAGGGAGAGAGACAACCAAGCCTTGAGGAACCACGCCGAATCATCTATACATACCATGAAGGTTCATACAAGGTCTAGCTTGCCGCCCGATCATCCTTCCCTCTCACAAGATCTCACCATGAAGCTCTAAAGCTAGTCCTAGAAATTCCAAGGGAAAATGGAAGAGGAAAATAGCAAAACAAAATGAGCTAGGGTTCCAAGAGATGGCTGCCATCCTCTCACCACTTGGGTTATATGGAGGCAACCGAAAGACGAAACTACCCCTAAGTCCTAACACTAGGATACACGCCCCCGAGGGGCACTTTGGGAATCATTGTCTTCGCACCATCGGACGGATCCCCAGCGACCGCAAACTTGCTTAGCCTCGACGCAAGCCTTGTGATCCCGACGTGTGTCCTCCGCTTCGAAGTCTCCGGACTGCGTCGTCGCACGCTAGTCAGACCGGTCAGACCCACCGGTCAGACTGGTCCGATGCTGTTGCACCTCCGTCTTTGGTCTTCGGTCCTAGCTTTGTGGATCAACCAAGGAACCCAGTGGTTTTCTGGTGAATCACTGGAAACCCCGCGAACTCGGTGCAGCATCCGCCAATCTTCACTCATGACTCGGCTCCCACGTAGTCCCGGCTCGACCTTGGTTTTGAGGCTCAACCAAGAAACCGTCCATGACTTCATCTCGCTGTTCTTGCCACCATGCGGCCTGCACTTGACTCCGCTGGCCACCGGGTCCCTCGAACCAAGCCTACTTGTCTTCTCCACACCTGGAGGCCTCACCGACAATGACCTTTCGCGCTTGTTCTTCACCTGCACCAACACCAGTCAAGCCGCAACCTGCACCTACAATACTTAGCCAAGAATCAGTCCACACCACATTGTCAATCACTCATCACACCAGGAAGCGACCCACCACTGGTCCTCGAACCACACAAGCTCTCAATCTCCCCCTTGATGAGTGCATTGACAACACACACGTTTTGGTAACCAAAGAGAACAGGAAAAGAAAAGGAACGACTAAAAGAAACTTCAACAAGCGATCGAAAGCCAAAGGAAAGGCAAAGAGCAAGATCACTTGAAGAAGACAAGTCTCGGACCCCTTAGGCAAGGGCAACGGCTCGACACATTCGAGACAAAAACATTCTCAAGCAAAGAGCACAAACCAACAATCCAAAGCTCGAAAACCACAAAGAGCTCCCCCTGCACACATGCAAGCTTCCCCTAAACCAATGCAACTCCCCTTGGACGAATGCATGCAAACAACATCACAAAACAGAGTACCTGCCTCAGCTTTGCTCTGACCGGTCAGACCGGTCAACAACACCGGTTAGACCGGTGCCCAACATCTGAACAGGGGCCAGCACTCTGACCGGTCAGACCGGTGACCTCAACCGGTCAGACCGGTGCACAACAGAGCCCAGAAAAGGCTCAAAACCAACTGGAAACCTTCTAGATGCATTCAGTAGGCCAAAACATGCTCAAACTTCTCCCCCTTGTTGACAATGCATGAATCCTCAGCTTTGCTCTGACCGGTCAGACCGGTCAACAGCACCGGTCAGATCGGTGCCCAACATCTGAACAGGGGCTAGCACTCTGATCGGTCAGAATAGTGACCTCAACCGGTCAGACCGGTGCACAACAGAGCCCAGAAAATGCTCGAAACCACCTGGAAACCTTCTAGATGCATTCAGTAGGCCAAAACATGCTCAAACTTCTCCCCCTTGTTGACAATGCATGAATCAAGCCAAAAATGCACAAAATGCAACCTAGAGCTTCTCAAATAGATAAAATTCAACATAGGATGCTACACATGTGTTGACGGTGAATTTCCGTCAACCTAGCCATGAGTTTACCTTCGGTGTTGGTATTGATTTGATATCCTAACTAACGATCCTAACCCTCATGATATGTCATGTTCGAACTCGCATGTGGTTTTTGGAGTTTATTGTTTACGTAGGGTTTTAATGCTAAAAGGGAGACTTCCCGGGAAAGTTCATCAAGCACTTTGTGAGGAGATCATGAAGCCCGGCACAAGTCAAGACACGAAGTGAACATGACTCCAAGTGGCCCAAGGACCGAAGCATGAAGCCATGAAACTTCGAGGACCTAGACAGAAAATGCTGAAGCTTGCGCGATAAGGAGCCCTATCCAAACCGCGGAGAAACTGACGCCAAGGGCCCACATGCAGGAAGTGGAAAGTTCCAGAAGACACGAGAAGCAACCGGGAGGAAGCCGGGGCCGAACTGGGTCGAAACGAGCCCAGGCTGGTCGGCCCAGGCCGGCCGGTCCAGCCCATTCCGGGCCCGGTTCGGCGCCCCCTTTGACCTAGACGCCATTCAGACTATTTATAGCCCCCTCGCCAAGAGCCACGAAGGAAGTCATTTGTCATCCGCCGCCGAGGAGCAGAGAAGCTAGAGGGACACCATCTCGGAGAGGAGGGTCGTGCTAGTTGTCTAGGATTTCCCTAGCCGACGTGGGAACCTTGCATGGAAGACCACATCGGAGCTCCGGAGCAAGGATCAAGATCGAGGTAGGATCCCGGTGGTGATCTTGTTCATGTAATCATTCATGGTGAAGTTTTTATAGTGAATCCGATTTCTAGCGATCAAGTGCCTTCTCGATGATTTTGTTCTCCCTTGGTTTTGCTTCTTCCTCAATCTATACTTAAGATAGATTGCATAGGGTGCTCTTGTAGCCGCGGTGGCTAGAGGTGCATACCGGACCGACCAAGTGTTTTCAACTTGTTCTTCTCGAACTCGCCCTAGGCTAACCCGCACGAATAGGAGTGCGTTGTGACAGGACGGTGGCTCCAAAAGGCGGGCGTCTTCGGAATCAGAACGGAGGCCATGGTTTAAAGATGCTTTTAATGAGATTCGCTTTTCTATCTTCATCTATCTTGTTTGGATCTACAACATATGCATGATCTAGACTCTCTAGATCGGTTATCTCTTGCTTTCTCTTGCTACCTCTTTAGTAGATTTGATTATATTAGATGTGTTTTCTTGATGATCTCTTAGATTACATGCAACTTGGTTCTCCAAAAGGAGTTTCTTTGCCTTACTAGATTGAATCCTTGCGTTGCACATTGTTCCACGGATTCGATACCTTGGGTTCTCACACTTATGGGAAGAAGGGTCCCTTGACTATGACGGGGGATTTGTCCGCTTGCAAATCCAAATGAACTTTGATACGATAATCAACCGTCAACAAGCCCCTTTTTCTGGCGCCGTTGCCGGGGAACAAGCAATCAAGATCCAATCTAGTATCGCTTTCTTGTGAATATTTTTCAGTTTTTCTTTCGCATCTCTTAGTTTTGATCATCCCCAAAAAAGAAAAAAAATCAATCTAATCTAGTTTTTGACTAACCCTAATTTTTCTTTTTAGATTTTTTGTTTATTTGCTAACCCTAACCGGAGATGGTTGGCTACCTCTCCAAGAAACCCAAACTTCCTTTTGTGGATGATCCAGGAAAATTTTACAGGCAAAGGAGACGTGCAACACAAGCTAAAGGGTTGGAAACTCTTGATCCAAAAGCCGAAGTCGAAGGACCGTCGGAATCTCCAAGGGAATCACCACCTCCAAGTCCAAAGGAAGATCAACCTCAACCGCCACCCATGGGAGGACAACTGCAACCGGAACGCAAGATCGAGCTATGCACCCCAGACATTGTTGATCTACCTATCATAAACCTTCAAAACGCCGGTAGGCCGTTCAAGATCAAGGTCACAACTATCCGCATGGTGCAACACTCACCTTTCACCGGTAAAGAGGATTCGAACGTTCACCTCCAAGCATTTGTTCAATTATGTCATACTTTCGATAAGGATGGGGTGACTTAAGATCAAATGAGGGCAAGACTTTTTCCATTCTCACTACTTGGAGAAGCTTTGCGTTGGTTCCACACTACCGGCGGAGTCGAAGCAAGATTGGGAAGTGTTGATGAGGAACTTCATGAAGGAATATTATTCACCGGCCAAGACTCAGAGTTTGCGCAACAAGATTGATACGTTTGTTCAATTTCCCACGGAGACGATCGAAGAAGCTTCGGAGCGTTTCAATGAATACATGCGAGCCGAATTCCTTGAGTGGCATATCGGTTTACTTATGAGGAGGATGGAGAAGATGGAGATGGAGAGAAAAGCTCAAGACCTAAAGGCTGCCGGGGCAAGATCCACATACAAGGAATGTGAGGAGTATGACCATGTCCAAGGTAAACCCCAATTTAATGCAAGTTCATCCATTCAAGATTTGGTTCCTCTTTGTACACAATTGAAGGACTTCATGGACGAGCAAGCTAAGATCAACAAGGACGCCGTCACTAAGTTCGAGACTATGCAGAAAATATTGGAGAATTTAGATGGTAAGGTGACGGAGGTCGGAAGCTCTATCCGTGAAGTGTTCATCATGATGAAGATACTAGAGACGTGTCGGGATAGAAATCTTCCCCGAAGAGGGGCCAACAGTCGAAACGGACTAGGGATGGAAAAACGTAACAACCAAACTGAAGAATAAGAAAAACTGAAGATAGCTAAGTGTAAGAAAATTTATTCACCTTCCAATCGCCCCCATTTCATTACTGTCGAGTCCCTTTTATAGGCCCGTAACAATTACGCTTTACAATGCTTGCCACTACTTTTTCACCTTGTGCGAAGAATCACAAGGGCATTTCGGTAACCTCGCAGGGCTCCATACTTACAGACTTTACAGACGACCACTTCACACCTAACTTCTCCACGTGTCTGCGGCCGTGGTAATTTCATCTTCGTAGGCCTACCCACGCTTCACGCGACTCTTTGTTGAAGCTTTTCCCCTCCGGTAGGCCTTCTTCTGATCATCGTTTCGCACCTTCAGCATCATCGCTTCGCACCTTCGGCATCATCGCTTCGCACCTACAGCAACATCGCTCTAAGATCGCACGAGGACCACTTCTCTGAAGACCACGTCCTCGCATCATGACACTCCTCTTCGCGGTTCATCTTCGCCGAACCTCAGCTCGACTTCGCGGTTCATCTTCGCCGAACCTCAGCTCGACTTCGCGGCAGCTCTCTCTTTGCGCCTTCGCGCGCGGACCCCCCTTCTCCGGGAGAAGACGCACCTTCGCTTGACTCTTCTCGTGATGAACTGGGCCTCTACAAAAAGGCGAAGATCTCTAGCCGTGTCCGACTCTCAGCTGGTTTCCTGAAACAGTAAGTGCAAAAGCAAAAACGACCCTCGATCCTCTCCTTAGAGCCGAAGATACGGGGGGGAGGGGGGGTTAGCTGCAAAATATTTACCCCAACATTCAGCCCCTTGGTAGTGAGGGTTTCCACCGAAGACGAGCCGAACTAGCAAACCCTCTTCGTGACGGGTAAAAATATTTTGCTCCCAGGCCCTCCCCTCTTTGGCTCGTCTTTGCAGAAAACTTCTTCTCTTCTCCTGTTGTGTTCATATTTTTGTTTTATTTTTTAATTATTTTTTAAATTCTCTTTCACTGTTTTGCATGTTTATCCGCGAAGCTCCGTGATTTTCGCCACGTCCCAACGGGTTTCCTAGATTTTCGCCACGTCTTTCGCTACAGGATCTCTGAGATTCCCGTCTTTGGCTGCCTATATAATGACCGATTCTTATGTGGAGTATCCTTCACTGTGGTAATTTCTTTGCAGTTTTACTCTTGCCTTCGTGAGAGCTAAGGCCTTCCGACTGTCTTCGCGAGAGCTGCGGACTTCTTCGCTTCCTTCTCTTCATGAGCATCTTATGCTCTCTTTTTACTCTTTCTGTTTTTCCATTTCTTTCTTTAGTTCAATTGTTTAGTTGCTTTTACGCATGTGCAGTCCTCTTCTTCGTTTCCATGGCTCCCAAGGCTGACAAAGCACCCCCCACCTTTGTCTTCGGTCGGAGTAAGGTTTCCGAAGCACACATAAATGAGTTCATTAACTCTGGGTTCATTAAGGATGGAAGAGGTCGAGCCCCTGGTCCTGAGACTACTCCTGCTCCTCGCCCCAAAGAGGTGGTTGTTTTTCGGGATCTATTTACTGCTGGACTCCGTTTTCCTCTTGATGGAGCCGTCGTCTCCATTCTTTGGAATTTTGGGATGTATCTTCACCACCTCACCCCTAATGCCATTCTTCGGCTTAGTGTTTATATGTGGGCCAGCAAGACAATGTCTGTGAATCCTACCTCTGCAAATTTTGTCAGGGTTCATACCGTTCATCACCAACCCCTGAAGATAGAGCGTCTTGTCGATGGTGCACTTATTCGCGAAGAGGCTCAGTTTGCCTCTCTGAACTTCAAGTATCGTGGTGACACTGATGTTCCTGTCGTCGCCTATAAGAACAAGTGAGATGAAAACTGGAACCATTATTGGTTTTATTACACTGTTGATGACGAAGAGCTCCCTCTTGTTTGCACTCAATTTGAGCCCCTGCCCAAAGGTGTTGGCACTGCTTATGAAGATGGAGATTCGGACCGTCTTTTTCTTACTGCTTTCCAAGAGTTGGCGAAGACTTATGCTACCCGTGACTTGGTAGAGGAATACATTGGTTCAAAGGTATTTCCTCTTCGCGCTGGGTGGTCTGTTGTCGCGTGGAGCGACTTCTCTTCGTCGATCAAGATTCCTGAGTTCGCTAGGAGCTTCGGCTTGACGAAGAACGGTGCTTACCTTTCTTCTTTTTATTTGATGTTTCTTACTTCTCTTCGTTTGTTGTTTTTGTTTGTGTAGATTTTTATCTTACTGATACTTGCTTGCATTTCTTATCACAGCTATCAATGTTGCTGCAATTGAAGCTCGAGCGAATGAAATTCTTGGGCCTATCTCCTCGAAGGAAGATGCTGAGATTCAAGAATGCCTTGGTGGCACTCGAGACAATCGTCTCTTCTTTTTCTTTAGTATTCATGCTGGTGATCGGTCAGTTACTATTGCTCGTCGCGAAGCTCAGGCGAAGCGGGCATCGAAGAGAGCTGGCCAAGGCAGTTCTGAGGCCGCAGCCCCAGCCGCACGCGCGAAGGCTATCACGAAGCGTCGCGGTCGGGGCGGTGGCCAAGGCGTTTCTAAGCGTCAAAGGACTGCCCCTGTATCTACTTCCGAAGCTGTGTCTTCTAGCCCCGAGGAGTCTGGTCATTCAAAGAGTGATAATGAAACGCGTCTTGGTGAAGTTGGTGCTGGCTCTGGCACGAACGTTGAAACTGCTCAAGTTGACCCCACCGAAGAGATAGTGGATGTTGTTTCTCTTTCTCCTGGAGCTGCCACTGCCACTACTGGTGCTACTCTTGCCGATCCTCTGAATATTGATTATAGTGATCCAGAACCTGAGAGCGATGAAGATTGCGCCGCCCGCGTTCGATCTTCTAAGGACAAGTCTCCCATCCCTCCTCCTTCTACTGTCGAAGCTGTGGTTCCTTCTCCTGCTGAAGCCCCTGGCGGAAGCAAGATTGTGTCTGCTATTCATCACAAAACTTTAGCTCGTATGGAAGAAGACGGCTCTTCGTCTGAGTCGGAGAGTGACACTAGAAGTGGTGGTGTTTTTGTGAGTAGCGAGTCACCCAGCGTTGTCACTCGTCGTCTTGGCATGAAGCCAAGCGCACGCATCTTCGGCGACTCTATGCGCAAAGTGCTCCAATTTTGCAGCGATGATCGCGAGCGTACCTTGCTTCAGGAGGCAGGTGACAGTTTTGGTTTCCCTATTATGGAAGATGAACTTGCCAAAGAAAGTGCCGAAGAGATTCTGTACCAAGCTCAAGATTTGAGCATGAAATCTTTTTTGGCATGTCGTGCTGCTCAACGTCGGTGCCGTGTTGACCTTCGATCCCATCAACTGTCTGAGAAAACCTCTGCTACCGCTCTGAACAAGGAAATCGATGTCGTAAAGACCCTTCAGGCTGAAAAGGTTTCCCTCTCTTCTTTGCTTGAAGCTGAGAAGAAAAAATGTCTTGATATTGCTAAGGAGAAGGATGACCTGTCTAAGAAAAATGCTGAACTGGAAGTACAACTGAATGAACTTCGTCGTTTGGCCTCTAGTGCCGAAGATGAGAAGAAAAAGGCTGAGGACCTGCAGAAGTTGTATGATGCTAAAGTCTCCGAGCTTGCGGATCTTCGTAGGGCACATGACAGCTTAACTTCGGAGCACGATACTTACTGCGACGAAATTGAACGCCATGTTTCTCCCCTTTGCAAGAAGCTCCACGATCTCCTAGTTGACTATGGACTCAGCCCCGCTCCTTATGATATTAAAGAGATGTTTATAGGTCAGATTTTTGACTGGCTTTCTAGCGGGGTCAGTTCACTTGCATCTGCTGGGCGCTCTTTCAGAGAACTTGGTGCCGCTGTAGCCTCTCGCAGCTTATCTCACGCAGTTTACTCTCTGTTTAAATCCTCCGGAGATGGAGAGCCAAGTATTACGAAGAATGATCTTCGTCAACTTTGCGATGTCAATTTCTCTTGGCCAACTGAGGCATCTGTGGAGAAGATTCCTGTCTTGCCCAAAAACATTGCTAAGAACTTTATGCAAACTTTCTTCAAGAAGTTTGGTTTTGGGTTGACCGTTGCCGAAGGTCGGCGTGTTCTTCGCAAGGTTCGTGTTACCTTCTATTTCCTGTCTCCTTTTTCTCCTGTAAGATTTTCTTTTTTATGCTTATGTTTTTCTTATTCGTTTCAGCCTGGTTCTGCGCCTACGCCTTCGCCTACCGCTGCATCTTCTGGTGGTGGCGGCGGTCCATCTTCGGCAGCGGTGTCTTCAGCTGCGCTGTCTATCCAAGCTGCTTCTCCACACGAAGTTCGGACCACCGACGTCACCTCAGGAGCCCCAGAGGTGTGAGGGAGTGTGTAGCCTTGGTGATTTGGGCAATTGAGGGTCTTTTGTGAACAATGTGTCTGAAACATTTTGCAACTCTGCGCAGGTGCCGGAGGTGTATCCTGCGCAGGTTGCCGAAGATATTTGTCCTGTAACTATTAACTTCGGTGATTATTTCATGTCTGGTTCTATTTGGCGCAAGTTTAATTCTAAGTTTCCCGACGTGCCCTTTGATGTGTTTATGTCACGTAAGATAGAAAAATACGAAAAGAAAAATCTTGACGCGAAGAATGTCTTCGTACATGCACGCAATCGTCTTTGTCATGATGATACTCGTCGCCGTCGAATTGGAGGATCTGAACCATCTTCTGCTGTGGCTGGTCACGAAGACCCACTTTCGTCCTCGAGCCCTCTTGCTATGCCTAAGGTTGAAGTTATTGATCTCACTGAGGAGGCCAAATATGAGTATATGTACAAGCGTCCTAATTGATTTGTTTGCGATGTATCCATCTTCGGCGACTGTGCTGCCATTCTTGTAACTGTTTGTACTATGCTGCTGTGATGAACTGTCGTGTGTGTAAAATATTTTATCAATGAATGTGTATTTCATGACTCTGTTGTAATCATTCTTATGCGAAGATGATGATCTAGTTTGTCTACGCTGCATGCTTACTGGATGTTCCTTGTATTTCTTTTTCCGAAGATTAAAACAAGGGAACTGCGCTGTTAAAGCGCCTCCCCCCAGTTTCCTGTTTTGATCTTCGCGAGTCGTTTCTTTTCAAACATGTGCTGTATCATGGAGACAAGTCCTGCATAAAGAATGTTTTGGTCTATTTTACATACAAATTCTCACTTATGCAGAGCAACATTATAACTTTATATGCAAAAACAGCGTGATAGCCCAAAGATGTAGATGGCGCGATGGCCCATAGATGGCATGATAGCCCATGGATGCGAAGTGGCGTGATAGCTCAACTTCATCAGAGTTTGACCTCGAGGTGGCTCGTCAGCCCTGCCTCGCAATTTGCTTCGCGCATTAACCGCCGAAGGCTTCTTCGCTTGTGATAAAGCGGATGATTTTGCGACCACGCCCCTTAACGGGTCGACTTATCCCTGCAGTATTTTACTGAGGGGCTTCGCGCATTGACTGCCGAAGACTTTTTGTTCATGGAAAGTAGGCCTTTAAGCGAGACATGCCCTCCTCTTTGGAACAGATTGTAGCAAGCTCCTTAACATCTTCGCGACTTTTGCAGAACAGTTCCCACATGCGCCCCCTCAATCAATTTTTTTTCTTAAGTGAACTAAATGCGACTTGTCTTCACGAGGCCAGGCGCATGTGTTCACTTACTTCTGCAATGTTTTCCCGAAAGCAACAATCTCTTCGGATGATTGTTACTTCGGGACCGATGATAGATAATGGCTGTCTTTTTTGGGGAGCCCTTGTTATATTTCTCAAGGGGATATTACACAAGTCCGCCTCGTTAAAAACCTCGCATCTTCTGTGATCCCGTTATGAGACCACCGAAGACTCTCCCCGCGAGGAAAAGAGTACGGACTTCACTACATATTTACAAAAGTTGAAAATTGAAAAGAAGGTTGAAATGAAGATTACAAAAGCTGAAAGATGAAGAGAAACTAAAAAAATGATAAAGTCTAACATATGATACAATTACTCTCAGAGCCAGTACTACTGCAACTTATGCTGATTCCACGAGTATGGTACCTCTTCTCCCTCCAATGTTTGCAATCTGTAAGCCCCCTGCCTTGTTTCTGATACCAAGAACGGGCCTTCCCATTTTTCTTCCAATTTTCCCACCCCTCTTGTTCTTCTTCGTAGCACCATATCTCCAGTAGATATTTTTTGTTCGCGAACCCTCTTATTTCTCCACTTCCTCGTTTCATCTTGGTACTTTTCTATGTTGCTCAGTGCTTGAAATTTGTCTTCTTCTCTTGTGTCAATTGCCAAATTTGCGTCCTCTTCGTTTTTTAATTCCTGGTCTGCCCTCAATGACCCTAGCTTTATTTCTTCGGGAATGACAACCTCTTCCCCGTACAGCAATCTGAAGGGTGTGAAGTTTGTAGCTCTGGATGTCGTTGTGTTATGAGACCACACGACTCTGGGCAGATCTTCGGCCCATTTCCCCCTGGCCATTCCTGTCAAGTTCTTTTTGATTCCAGTAAAGATGATACCGTTTGCCCTTTCTACTGCTCCGTTGGATTCTGGGTGATATACCGAAGTGAAGCACAATTTGGTGCCCAAGTTGAAGCAAAACCTTCTGAAGTCTGTGTTATCAAATTGCTTGCCATTGTCTACTGTTACTTCGTAGGGAACTCCAAATCTGCACACGATGCTTTGCCAAAAAATTTTTTGTATCACCTGCGAAGTTATTCTTTGCACTGGTCTTGCCTCTATCCATTTTGAGAAGTACTCCATTGCCACTATTGCATACTTGTAGTTGCCTGGTGCTGTTGGTAACTGACCCACAATGTCAATTCCCCACCGAGCGAAGGGCCAGACTGGCGGCAACAGTTGTATCTCATATGGAGAAGTTTTTGTGTAGTTGCAGTGCTTTTGAAAATTATCACACCTTCGCACTATGTCTTCGGCATCTCTAACTGCCGTTGGCCAATAGAACCCCTGACGGAACGCCTTTGCGACTAGTCTTCGTGTCCCAATATGAGAAGAACACATTCCAGAATGTATCTGTTGCAACAAGTCTTTTCCTTCTTCTGTGGAGATGCACTTGAGCAGGGGTGCACACACTCCGCTTTTGTACAAGTTGTCTCCTCTTATTTCATATGATCTCGCTCTCAAGGACATTCTCCTATTTTCCTCCTTTGACTGCGGTTCATAATGGCCTCTCAGGAATGCCATTATCGAAGATCTCCAATCTTCGCTTGATATTGCATTTATGTATCTCACTGGTGCTTCATCACAGTCTACTGACTTGCACTTCAGAACTTCGTAGAAAACATCTGGTGGTAATGGTTCTTTTTGTGCTGCTGCCTTTGCTAACATATCCGCCTCATTGTTCTGGTCTCTTGGTATTTTCTTGACCGTGAAGCCGAAGAAGAATTTTTCCATGCCTCGGACCGTTCTCAAGTATTTTGCCATTTCATCGTGTTTTGCCTTATATGACTTGCCAATTTGCCTTGTGATCAATTCAGAATCTGTGTTTATGATTACTCTTCGTGCCCCTATTGCTCTAGCTTTGCGAAGTCCCAGCAACAATCCCTCATACTCTGCCACGTTGTTTGTCTTCCCTTCGAAATCGAGTCTCACAGCATATCTCATCTTTATGCCTGATGGTGACATTAAGATTGCCGAAGATGCGGCTCCATCATCATACTAAGCTCCATCACAATGTATGACCCATGGTGTTTCAGGCCTGTCTTCGTTCATCTTGTCACCTTGACTTGGTGTCCAATCTGCGATGAAGTCTGCTAGAACTTGAGACTTGATGGTTGTTCTGGCCGTGAACTCTATGGCGTACTGTGATAGCTCTGTTGCCCATTTTCCTATCCGTGCCGAAGATTCCTTGTTCTCTAGTATTTCATGAAGAGGATATGATGTTGGTACAATGATTGAGTAACTTTGGAAGTAATGCTTTAACTTTCTTGCCGCCATTACCACTGCGTGTGTCATCTTTTCCTACTCAGAGTAGAATTTCTTCGCTCCGGATAGAGCCTCAGAGACGAAGTATACTGGCACTTGCTTGAGTTGCCCCTCGTCATACTTCTCCTCAACCAGAGCTGCGCTTACTGCACTTGCGGAGGCTGCTATGTACAGCAACAACTTCGCTTTGTCTCCTGGACTTGTTAACACTGCCAAATTTTCCAAGTACAATTTAAACTGCTCAAATGCTTCCTACTCTTCGGGCCCCCAAGTTATTTTGTTCTTCGCAGACAACAACTTGAAGAATGGTAAGCTTCGTTCTGCTGACCGCGCTATGAAGCGACCCAGTGCTGCTATTCTTCCCGTAAGTTTCTGAATGTCTCTTTTTGTTTGTGGCGTTCTCATGTTTCGTATCGCCTCTATCTTCTCTGGATTTGCTTCTATGCCAGACTTTGACACCATGCAACCTAAGAGCTTTCCCGTGGATACCCCGAAGACACATTTCTCTAGGTTTAACATAAGACCATACTTCCTCAAGTTGGCGAAGGTTTCTCTGAGGTCTTCGATGTGCTGGTCTTTCTTTTTGTTGTGTATGACGACATCATCCACGTAAGCTGATACATTTCTTCTTAGTTGTGGACCAAGTACAATTTTCACCATTCTGTTGAAGGTTGGGCCAGCATTGCGTAGACCCTCTGGCATTCTGACGAAGCAGTATACTCCGAACGGTGTTATGAAGCTTGTCTTATCTTCATCTTCTTTCTTCATCCAGACTTGGTGATATCCGGAGAAGCAATCTAGCAACAACATTCTCTCACACCCTGCCGCTGCATCCACCAACACGTTGATTCTTGGTAAGGGGTAGTCATCTTTTGGGCAAGCCTTGTTCAAAAGCGTGAAATCAATGCACATTCTCTGCTCTCCATTCTTCTTCAGTACCATCACTATGTTTGAAAGCCAAGTTGTGAATTGTATTTCTCTGATGACACCTGCGTCTAACAGTTTGTCCACTTCGCTTTGCGCTGCCAATTCTTTCTGAGGTGAGATGACTCTGAGCTTTTGTCTCTTTGGTGGAGTCTTTGGATCTAGGCGCAGTGCATGCTCTATCACTTCGTGAGGCACCCCCTTGAGATCTCTCTTGCTCCAGGCAAATACATCTTGATTGTTGCGAAGGCATGTGATGAGTGCATTCTCCTCTTCTTCGGTCATCCCTCTTGCTATAGTGACTGTTTTGTCATTAACATCTTCGCAGAGACGCACCTTCTTTGTGTGCTCGTGAGGTTGCATTCTTTTCTTTTCGTCTTGGCAAAGTCTCTTTTTCATTTCGAGCTCTCCGGGCTCTTCTTCTTCTTCGCTTTGTACAGTGTCTTCGCTGTTTTCAACTATATGGACTGGTTTCTGATTGCTGCCCATGTTGTACTCTCGGTCGTGCGCGTCTTCCTGATCTCCGTATATTGTGAGAATGCCATTAGCAGTTGGTATCTTCATACACAAAAATGGGATGTGTATCACTGCTGCGAATTTGTTTATGATTCCTCTCTCGAAGATTGCTTTGTATGCATATGGGATGTCCACTACATCGAAGGTCACCATCTCTGTTCTCATCAATGCTCCTGTTCCGAGACTTACATTCATCTCAATTGTTCCCAAAGCCTCCACCTTCTTGTTACCAAAGCCATACAATGGTTTTGAGGTTTTCTGAAGTTGATCATCTCTGAACTCCATCCTCTTGAACAGTTCATAAGTTATGATGTCTGCGGAGCTACCATTGTCTACTAGGATGCCTCCTACATCATTGCCCAACAAGTACTTTGTGTTCTTTCCCAGTACTGCCCTGATGACCAGAGGATCTTCGTGAGGATACTTCTTCAGCTTTAAATATGCTTCTGTGAAAGTTATTGGGATGTGCGACCACTCTGTTTTGAAAACTTTCCCAGCACATACATGACTAACTTCTCTCTGCTGATCTTTCTTCTGCCTCTTCATTAGGTGTTCAGGTGAGTTACAGCCACCTGTGATAGCGTTGATTATGTTCATTCTTCGGTAGCGATCTTCTTCTTCTTTGTTCTGATTTGCTTGCGAAGGTGCCTGATGAGCAGGCTCTGGTTTTGGTTGATATGACGCAGTGCTTTGTTGCTGTAGTTGTATCATGTTCGGGTTGAACATCGGCGGAGGTGGTAACGGCATTTGTTGAAAGCATGATTGTGGGATGTAAGGTTGCCAGTTTTGCATTGAGCTTTGAGCCATCGAAGGTGTTGCTGATGATGTGTGATTGACTGTTTTCGCCTGGTTCTGTGCTGTTCTCTTCTTATCTTCTTCGATCTGCTTGTTGCGAAGAAGCGTTCTGCATTCGTATGACCAATGCCCTTTGTTAAGACCGTGCAAGGAGCACACAGATTGCGGTGGTCCTCTGCCTGAACTTTGACCTCTACCTGCTGTAGCAGCCGAAGATGCCATTTGCGAGTTGTTTCCTGAAACATTGTTCACATTACTTCTGTTGTAGAAGTTGGACCTTGCCGAAGGTCCTTGATTGCTCTGAGGTCTGTCCCCCCACTCTGGCTGAGACTTCGCTTGATTTTTTCTCTTGTTGTATTCATCTACTCTTCGCTGTTTTCCTCTGTCTGATTTGCAATATTCTTGCATTATGTCAAACAACTGCTTCTCTGTTTTTGGTCTTCTTCGGTCAAGATACTCTCCACATGGTCCTACCTTGAGGCCATCTATTGCTGCGTCAATTACTGTTGTGGATTGTACATGTGGTGCTCTAGCTCTTGCTTTGGCAAATCACTTGATGTACTCTTGCAATGGTTCTTTGTCTCCTTGTTTTATGAGGTGAAGATCTCATGATGTGAGATCTTGGGGTTGATACCCTTGGAAGTTGTTCTCTATTCTTCGGCGAAGTTGTTCCCATGACCTGATGCTTCCCTTCGGTAGCGAAGCGTACCACTGCTGTGCGGATCCCTTGAGGGCCATTATCATAGCTCTTGCCATTGCTACCTCGTCTCCTCCGCCCGAAGATATTGCCACAGTGTATTTCTGAAGAAATTGTCTTGGGTCTGACTCCCCATCGAACTCCGGCAGGGATGCGGGCAACTTGAATTTCGGCGGCCAATCAGCATTCTCAAGTTCTAGCGAAAGGGGAGAAGCCAGCTTCGTTTTGCTTGAAAACGTATCTCTGTATCTTTTTTGTGGCCTACGTTCCACATACGCCTCTTCCTCTGAGTCATAATATGCTGAGCTTTCCTCGTTCTCTTCTTCCTCTTCGTTAGTTTCTTCATCGATGATTATCGGTTTTCTCTTTTTGCTTTGATCCTGTGCTTTGCGAGGACGTTGGATCTGTTCTTGTGGTTGGATGGAGTTCAACTGAGCTTGTAAGATTGCCATTTGTTCTTGCAGTAGTAATGTTTTGTTCCTTATTTGTTGCTGCTCTTCGTCTTGCCGCATTTGTTGCAATAGCATTCTCTTCTTCTTAACTTGCTGCAACATTTCATTATATCTTGCCCTCTCTTGCTCTGGGTCCTCATTCTGTATTTCCTTCACCCTGAGTATGGCGGCTTCCGCCTGGGCTCTTGTACGAATGTTCACTGGCATTGGTCTTTCTCTCATCTTGGCAACAAGTCTTTCTTCGATTCTTCTTAACGCAGTAATGTCCTCATCTTCGACTCCCACGTCTGCTAGCCCAACCTCGAAGTGTCCTTCTGCAACATCTTCGACCTCTTGTACTTGCTCTTCTCTTGCTCTTTGGTTTAGTGGGCTTAGGACGATGTCTCTCATTGTGTTTGTGTTGTCTGGTATTTGTCTCTCTCTGGGGTTTTCGGTCTGTGCTTCCGACGGATCATCGGTCGCCCTATTTGGATGTGGTTGTGGGTTCTTCGGTTGCTTCTTCGGTGGCATGGCTAGGACGGAACACGGTGGGCGCCTTAACTGTTGGGATAGAAATCTTCCCCGAATAGGGGCCAACAGTCGAAATGGACTAGGGATGGAAAAACGTAACAACCAAACCGAAGAATAAGAAAAACTGAAGATAGCTAAGTGTAAGAAAATTTATTCACCTTCCGATCGCCCCCATTTCATTACTGTCGAGTCCCTTTTATAGACCCGTAACAATTACGCTTTACAACGCTTGCCACTACTTTTTCACCTTGTGTGAAGAATCACAAGGGCATTTCGGTAACCTCGCAGGGCTCCGTACTTACAGACTTTACAGACGATCACTTTACACCTAACTTCTCCACGTGTCTGCGGCCGTGGCAATTTCATCTTCGCAGGCCTGCCCACGCTTCACGCGACTCTTTGTTGAAGCTTTTCCCCTCCGGCAGGCCTTCTTTTGATCATCGTTTCGCACCTTCAGCATCATCGCTTCGCACCTTCAGCATTATCGCTTCGCACTTACAGCAACATCGCTCGAAGATCGCACGAGGACCACTTCTCTGAAGACCATGTCCTCGCATCATGACGCTCCTCTTCGCGGTTCATCTTCGCCGAACCTCAGCTCGACTTCGCGGCGGCTCTCTCTTCGTGCCTTCGCCCGGGGACCCCCCTTCTCTGGGAGAAGACGCACCTTTGCTTGACTCTTCTCGCGATGAACTGGGCCTCTGCAAAAGGCGAAGATCTCTAGCCGTGTCCGACTCTCAGCTGGTTTCCTGAAACAGTAAGTGCAAAAGCAAAAATGACCCTTGATCCTCTCCTTAGAGCCGAAGATACCGGGGGGGGGGGTTAGCTGCAAAATATTTACCCCAACAAGACGCAAGTGGGACAACTTGTCGGGCACCCGATGGGTAGCAAAGGAAGATTGTCGGGACAAACCCAAGGTCCCGAGATGGCAAAGGCTATTCAAACTCATTCGGGAGAGATGGAGGATCACACTAAGGAGACCACGAAGATCACGACCGAAGGACTAGAGTTTGAGATGCCGAGCCAATACATGAAGATGCCTCCACGCTACTTCCGAGACATGCTTGCTAACAAGCACGAGATGACACTATGCGACCTTGGAGCAAGTATGGGAGTCATGCAAGAGACGTGTTCGAGAAGCTATGTCTATCGGAGCTCAAGCCTATGGCCATGTGTCTAGAGTTGGGAGATAACTCTATTCGCTATCCCGTGGGAATCGCCGAAGATGCACCCGTAAAAGTTGGAGAGATCAAGTTTCACATCTACGACGAGGGAAGTGCATTCAAGTTTCAACCACGTGTCGAGGTATGCAACACGTTCAATGTTAAATATGTTCCACCTCATCGTCGCTTTATCAAGGAAGAGCCAAAGAAGGAGGAAGAGCCGGAGAAGAAGGAAACAAAGATCAAGGAAGTTGTTGCATCCGTCAAGACCAAAGAACAAAGCCAGCCTGTGAAGACCAAAAAAATGACTAAGGCGAAGAATAAGCCCGTGCCCAAGATGGTGCGGAAGTGGGTACCCAAGATTTCAACGCCCACAAAGAGCGTTGATCCGAAGTGAAGAAGAGAAGAAGTATGGCTATGGACTATAAACGAAGCGCTAGGCGGGAGGCAACCCGTTCGTCGAGTCAAGAATAAGCTACCGGGAGGACAACCCGATCAAGAATAAAAGCTACCGGGAGGGCAACCCGGAAAATTTCCGAATTCCAAGTAAGTTGGTCATAGAATTTGCTACGCAAGATATTTTATTAACTCTTAAGTGGTTGAACAAGTTTTTAGAGAACCTTTTATTTGCTCGGTTATTATATTCGTATTTGTCTATCTTAAAACCAATGACATGAGCTATCCAATGATTTATTTGCCTCTTTTCGAGAAACTAGAACCAAAAATTCAGATCCTATTTGAGCCTTCCATCCTCTCCATGATGCTAGGTTCAATTTTATTTTGCATGTTAAAAACACACGAGTAGAGCCTCACTATGTTCCTTAATGTTTGTAAATCTTTTGATGCATGCTAGGACTCAGTGAACCTAGGGAATTCAATTTTTTGGTTTTATCTAACTTAACATCTACCGGTTTCTCTAGAGTTAGAGTTTTTCCAGGACCCATTGTTTTTATTTATTCAAAATCTCTCTCTCATGTTTGGCCAAATTTAGAACCTAAACCCATAACCCCACGGTTAAGCCGGAGGAGCTTACTAACAATTAATGAAAGCAAACGATCCCGGTGCAACCAAAATAAAGGTAGTCGGAAAGTTTCCAACTCACAATTGTTTTTGATGTTTTTTAAAAAAAAACTCCTCTAGTAATATATTTGGACTCATTGCTAGCTCTGAGTTAATTTTTAATTTTCGAAATTAGAGGAGTAATAAGCATCTAAACATGATCAAGGGAAGGTTTTGAGGTTTATTTAACACCTTGTGCTCAATGATCATCACGGGAAGGCTTTATCATCAAAACATCTTGGGCACATGTAATGGACAAGCATGGGGGAGGGCAACATGACTTTGTTTTGCAGGAAATAAGTGAAAGTACATCAGCCATGGAAGACAAGAAGTGACACAAAGTTAAGGAGGGAGGTATTGATCTCATCATTCAAAAACGAAGGAGTGGCCGAGAGTGTTTGGACGATGGATTCTTGTGGAGTATAAGGACAAAAGTACATAATGCAGCAAGGAGCGAGTGGGAGAAGAGCCGAGGCAAGGCAGGCCGGGAAGATCCCAGGCCGGTCGGCCTAGGCCGGCCGACCTGCCCTTTTTATTCAGCCCCTGGTGTCCATCTTCCTCAGGTAAGCCTCTCATTCGATTGCAAGTTCATGCTCCCAAGTTCATAGTCCAGAAACCTTGCGACCCACTCAGAAAAATTCATGCCTCACTTCCTTCTCCAAAAATCTCTGAAAATTCGTTACAATTCTTGTCCTTCCATATACTTCTTTGTACATTTTTCTTCCGGCAAGAAACCCCCGGGAGAGTTGTTTGTGAATTTGTGCAGCAAGGCGCGATGAAAAAGGCCATGAACATCGTCCCCGGAAGAAGGATATCATCATCGTCGGAGGCGCCATCTAACTCTTCGTGGAAGCACTCCATTTCCGAGTCCTCGTGAAGCATGGAGGAGGACGTGGCACCATCGAGGAATGACACGTTGCACCTTGGAGGCATGAGGAGTACACGAAGCTTGTCCATGTGGGACAAACCGCAAGGGCACATGGAGGAGCCACTCGTTCGACCTCGACACTCAACACGTTCATCCGCTCCGCCACCATATACTCCGAGACACTTCAAGCTTGTTTTCATCACAAAGACGAAGGATCAACCATTGGAGGAAGAGTGAAGGAAGGAAGAAGAAATAATGCTTCCAATTCGGTTTGATTTTTCCTTCTCCTTTTCTTTATTTTTCAGTTATGTGCAAATTTGTGTGTGCGAGCATTTTCTATTTTATTTTCAGCATGTGTGTGGTAGCAGTAGTTTTTGTTTTCCATCACCATGAATAAATTTCACCATCGTTTTATGATAATTAATATGGATGGAAAATTGTGCCAAGTTGATATATGATGACCGTTGCCTATATGCTTATCTTTGTACTTGTTTTATGCATGATTAAGCTAATGCTCTCTTTAAAGCAAATCTGAAATTAATTTAAATGCTAGCTTAATCCTTTGTGGAGGTTATGATAAAGATGAGACCCATAGTTTTTCTCATGCTCTCAATTTTGGATGTGTTAAAGATGATTTGTTTTTGTTCTTAAAATTAATGCTAACCTTGTCATTAATACCTCTTGCATGTTGCTCTACCTATCCAAAGCCTTATATTTATTTGAGTGCAAAAACTTAGTATACAAGATTTATTCTTGGGTGAATTAATTCAGGCCTTGATTTCTCTGGCCCGAGACTAAGAAGCTGGTCATTCCGTTTTTGCGTATCTATCTTAATGCTAGCCTTTTCTATCTGTGCATTGTAAGTTTCCACATCGAAAATTTTGCAAACCTCGCCGGATATCCACCCAAAAACCCAATACATCTTTTTGTGTTTATCTCCTTGACCACAACCTATCATTTGAGTATGGATGAATATTTCGAGGAAGATCACAAGAATGAAGGCGCCAAGGATTGAAGTATAATTTTGGGAGACCTCCAAGACGACATAAGGTTGCGTGAAGGATCCCTAGAAGATTTCAAGTGTTTCTCTCCATGAAGACATAGAGCTTTTAGTACCTACCTTGGCCCAAAAAAATTTTTCCACCTCTTTGCCCGAGGACGTGCAATCGTCTAAGCATGGGGGGAGTTGCCAAGGAGGTAGGTACAATGCAATCTAGAGTTCAAGGGGAGTATAAAAAAAGAGAAAAAGGTATGAAAGAAATAAAGAAAGAAAGAAAAAGGAGAGAAGAAAAAAATTGTGTATATATATAAAAAAAGAAGAGAGAAAGAAAGAAAAAAATAATCATAAGGCTCCCCGGCTCTCTAGATGCATTAGGAGTTTCAAGAGGATTCAATATCTAGACCCATACTCATCTTTCCAACCATGTGCAATCTGATAACGAGGACTTTGTTTGTGCCTCGAGATCACTCTTTGCCATTTGCACATGTCCACTTATCTCAAAACGTGTGTGTTCATCTCTCTCCCCTCCTTGTAACATTATTTTTCCAATGACCTTTTTGATGAGTCTCGGTAAGACCATGAGAAGCTTGTCTTGTTTTGATAACATCTCATTTATAATATCTTGGTAGGACTAAACTTTTCCCAAAAGCTCCATATAAAGCCTTTCACTTATATGTATATTGAGAGGGGAAAGGAGTAGGATAAATAGGCTTTGAGAGACAAGATGAGATGAGAGTTCATGAGCAAGATGCAAGGTGGTTTAAATTTTTGAACTTGGTTTAGCTCTTTTATTCATCTCGCTCTACACTTCAAAATTTCTGAGATTCATTTGAAATTTGGGAGCATGATTAATTACTTGTGGGAAGAGCTTAATTGATATCCACCCTCCATAGGGATGAAGGCTAGTACACTATGGAACTTTAACAAATTAAATTTTTGAGAGCATTATGTTTTCTCGTGTATGATCAAGTGCAGGGTTTAAATAATGAAAGGCAACACTGATATCCATCGAAGGCTTACTCGAGGACGAGCAAGGTTTAAGCATGGGGGAGATGTTGACGGTGAATTTCCGTCAACCTAGCCATGAGTTTACCTTCGGTGTTGGTATTGATTTGATATCCTAACTAACGATCCTAACCCTCATGATATGTCATGTTCGCACTCACATGTGGTTTTTGGAGTTTATTGTTTACGCAGGGTTTTAACGCTAAAAGGGAGACTTCCCGGGAAAGTTCATCAAGCACTTTGTGAGGAGATCATGAAGCCCGGCACAAGTCAAGACACGAAGTGAACATGACTCCAAGTGGTTCAAGGACCGAAGCATGAAGCTGTGAAACTTCGAGGACCTAGACAGAAAATGCTGAAGCTTGCGCGACAAGGAGCCCTATCCAAACCGCGGAGAAACTGACGCCAAGGGTCCACATGCAGGAAGTGGAAAGTTCCAGAAAACACGAGAAGCAACCGGGAGGAAGCCGGGGCCGAACTGGGCCGAAACGGGCCCAGGCCGGTCGGCCCAGGCCGGCCGGCCCAGCCCATTCCGGGCCCGGTTCGGCGCCCCCTTTGACCTAGATGCCATTCGGACTATTTATAGCCCCCTCGCCAAGAGCCATGAAGGAAGTCATTCGTCATCCGCCGCCAAGGAGCAGAGAAGCTAGAGGGACACCATCTCGGAGAGGAGGGTCGTGCTAGTTGTCTAGGGTTTCCCTAGCCGACGTGGGAACCTTGCATGGAAGACCACGTCGGAGCTCCGGAGCAAGGATCAAGATCGAGGTAGGATCCCGGTGGTGATCTTGTTCATGTAATCATTCATGTTGAAGTTTTTATAGTGAATCCGATTTCTAGCGATCAAGTGCCTTCTCGATGATTTTGTTCTCCCTTGGTTTTGCTTCTTCCTCAATCTATACTTAAGATAGATTGCATAGGGTGCTCTTGTAGCCGCGGTGGCTAGAGGTGCATACTGGACCGACCAAGTGTTTTCAACTTGTTCTTCTCGAACTCACCCTAGGCTAACCCGCATGAATAGGAGTGCGTTGTGACAGGACGGTGGCTCCAAAAGGCGGGCATCTTCGGAATCAAAACGGAGGCCATGGTTTAAAGATGTTTTTAATGAGATTCACTTTTCTATCTTCATCTATCTTGTTTGGAGCTACAACATATGGATGATCTATACTCTCTAGATCGGTTATCTCTTGCTTTCTCTTGCTACCTCTTTAGTAGATTAGATTAGATTAGATGTGTTTTCTTGATGATCTCTTAGATTAGATGCAACTTGGTTCTTCAAAAGGAGTTTCTTTGCCTTACTAGATTGAATCCTTGCGTTGCACATTGTTCCACGGCTTCGATACCTTGGGTTCTCACACTTAAGGGAAGAAGGGTCCCTTGACTACGACGGGGGATTTGTCCGCTTGCAAATCCAAATGAACTTTGATACGACAATCAACCATCAACAACATGTCCAAATGAGCAAGTTAGATACTCTATAGCTTCGTAATGACATCAACTACATGATCACCAAGTTTCACAACCATTGGGCGAAGCTAAGATAGAATTGTGCAATTTTGCGAAAAAACACCCTCTCATGAGCAAAGTCCTAAACATGAGCAAAACATATCAAAATGGCAAAGCCACACAAACTTCATGCTAGGACAACCATTCTAATCATAAGGCCATCATAAGCACCCACAAGCACCTCATGTCATGTCAAAGCCACCGAGCCATGTGCCTACTTCTATATATGAGACTTCTCATTGGTAGGCATCGTGCAACGGTTTAGCACCCAAAGCAAATTAAATTTAGCACATATGACATGGGAGCACGTTTTCCAAGCAATTTACATTTCATTTTCAGATTCATATTTGGTACATGAAATATCTTTGCGACAAAAAGGAACTTATGCCCCTCCACAAGATGAAGCATGGGGGCTAAACATTCATGATGGCAAATGAGCCTTTAGCCCCATATGATCAAAATAAGCTATCCAACCACAAATTAAGCATAGCAAAGCCACTAAAACATGTCAAGATCATATAAAGGCATTTACTCACAAGAGAGCATACATGTGACATTTTTCAAAAAAAACAAGCCATCAACCATGGATATAAATCAAGATCATCAGGAGCTAAGCCAAACTAACCACAGCTTACCAAACTAGCTCACAAGGACATATATATCATACCATGGAGAACAATGTATATAGGAGAAGCTTTTCCTACACAATGCATATGATACAAAATGCATGCAACCTAAGATACAAAGATGCCTATACATCATGTTACATATGCCATGCCAAATGCAAGAAATGCACAAAGGAAAGCTATACATATGCTACAAAGGAGCTCCCACACACCCAACTCAAGAAATCAAACAAACACCAAGCTCCCCCCGCAAACGAGTGAAAGTTGCTTGATCTAGGGGTTTGGTGAAAATATCGGCTAGCTGGTCATGTGTGGGTACATGGATCAAAGAGATTTTCCCTTTCTCAACATTGTCTCTCAGAAAATGATACCTCACTTCAATGTGCTTAGTTTTGGAATGGAGCACTGGGTTCTTTGCAACACTTATGGCACTGGTGCTGTCACATTGAAGTGGGACATGTGTATATTCCTCACCAAAGTCACTCATGGTGTAAGAGATCCAAAGGAGCTGAGAGCAACAACTAGCTGCGGCCACATACTCTGCCTCGGTAGTGGATTGAGCAACACTCGATTGTTTGCGGGAAGACCAAGACACCAAAGAGGAACCCAAAAACTGGCAAGTCCTAGAAGTGGACTTCCTATCCAACCGACACCCGGCAAAGTCCGCGTCCGAAAATCCATGAAGAGCCAAAGAAGAAGACGCAGAGTACCAAAGGCCGAAGTCGGGAGTATGACGCAAATACCTGAATATGCGCATGACTGCTTGCCGATGCGAAGTCCTTGGAGACACTTGAAAACGAGTGCACAAACATACCGAGAATTGGATGTCCGGCCTCATTGCCGTCAAGTACAAGAGCGACCCGATCATGCTCCGGTACTCCTTCTGGTCCACGTGCTCACCTTCCTCGTCCACATCAAGAGTTGTAGTCGTACTCATAGGCGTCGCCATGGCCTTGGAGTCCTCCATCTTGAACTTCCTCACAATGTCCTTGGTGTACTTTGCTTGGTGTATGAATGTTCCTTCCTTTGATTGTTTGATCTGGAGGCCGAGGAAGAACTGAACTCACCCATCATGCTCATCTCAAATTCCCTGCTCATGTCTTCTGTAAACCTTGCAACCAAAGAGTTAGACGAGCCACCAAAGACAATATCATCCACGTATATCTGCACAATCAGGATCTCTTTTCCCTGCCTGAGGAGAAACAAGGTCTGATCGACCTTCCCCATCTCAAACCCTCTCTCAAACAGGAACCCCCTCAACCTACCGTACCAAGCTCTAGGCACCTGCTTCAACCCATACAGCGCCTTCCTCAACTTGTACACTCGGTGGGGGAACTTCTCACTCTCAAACCCCGGTGGTTGCCTCACGTACACTTCTTCCTCCAAAACACCGTTCAGGAAAAGCACTCTTCACGTCCATTTGGTGCAATTTGAACCCTTTAGACACGGAAAAGGCCAGAAGGATCCTAATCGCCTCCAAACGAGCAACGGGAGCAAAGGTCTCCTCGTAGTCGATCCCCTCTTTCTGACTATACCCTTGCGCCACCAACCTTGACTTGTTTCTCACCACCTCTCCTTTCTGTCCCTCTTTATTTTTCCACGCCCATTTTGTCCCAATCGGCTCACACCCCGGTGGAGGATCCACCAACTCCCAAACTTGGTTCCTCTCAAAATTCTCCAACTCCTCATGCATCGAATTGACCCAATTATGATCAGATAGCGCATGTCCAATGTCTTTGGGCTCAAAGGTAGCAACAAAAGCAGCATGAGCGAAGTGAGAATTGTTTCGAACCCTCGACCGTGTAGTACGTTCATTGATGTCGCCGATGATCCTTGAAGCTGGATGATCCACTTGAACTCACCGGGGAGGTTCTCGCCTTGATGCTACCTCCCCCTCAACAGCAGCTTCGCCTTGATCTGGGTTTGTCATTGTGGGTGTGGGAGAGGGCCTGTTGTCGATCGTAGTCGAGGTAGTAGGTACATGCTCAGCCGCGGGCACCACACCGCCATCTTCATCATCCCCATGTTCATGCTCCTCCTCCTGAAAGATCTCCTCGCCAAGTTCATCGTCACCTGCACACTCAAAGACAAGCTGACTACGTGGCTGTGTCTCGTTGAAGGTTACCTCGCAAGTCTCCACGATTTGGTTAGTTTCAAGATTGAGCACTTGAAATGCTCTAGAATGAGACGCGTAACCAAAGAAAATGCCATCGACAGATCTAGCCTCGAACTTGTCCAACTTCTTCCCTTTCTTAAGAATGAAGCATTTACAACCAAAGACATGGAAGTGACTCACCTTGGGTGTGCGACCGTGCATCAACTCATAGCAAGTTTCCTTCTTGTGAACCCTGAGGTAGATCCTGTTCGACACATAGCACGCGGTATTGACCGCCTCAGCCCAGAACATTCTCGGAGTCCTATGCTCGTCGAGCATCATCCGAGCCATCTCGCACAAGGTTCTGTTTTTCCTTTCCACCACGCCATTCTGGGGAGGCGTATACGGACTCGAAAACTGGTGTTCAAGACCCAAGTCATGGCAAAAGGTTTCGAAGTGAGAGTTTTTGAATTCCGAGCCATTGTCACTGCGAATCGCTCGTATGGCATCTCCGTGCCTCTCGTTCCTCAACGTCAAGACAAGATCTTGAACAAAACCAAACGTCTCCTCTTTCTCTTCCAGATTGAAAACCCACGCATACCGAGAGTAGTCGTCCACCACAGCTAGGACGTACCACTTCCCACCTGCAGATCGCACACGAGCTGGGCCAACAAGGTCCATATGGAGCAGCTCGCATGGACGCTCCGTCATCACATCGGTGAGGGGCGGGTGAGAAGAGGCTACCATCTTGGCATGCCTACACGGCGCACAAACCAACTCTTTCTCAAACCTCAACCGTGGCAATCCTCGGACCAAATTGAGTTTACTCAAGCGAGACAAAAGGTCAAAGCTCAAGTGACCCAACTTCCTATGCCACTTCCACAACTCACTCGAAAAACCAGCCAAAAAGCAACGAGCCACACCAGAAGACTGAGAGAAATCCACTCGGAACACTTGACCCTCGGGAACGACCATGCAAACTAGGTCCCCTCGAGAATCCAAAATCCGAGAACCACCAGGCCGAAACAACACCTCAAAACCCTCATCCAACAGCTGGGACACGGAAAGCAAATTGAACCCCAGCGACTGAACAAGAGCAACACGCTTGAGAGTGACCTTGTCACTTACCTTAATCTCACCTTCTGAAAGCACACGCCCTCGCCCATTGTCCCCAAAGGTGATGTATGTCTTGGACACCACCGGGACAAGACTTGAGAACCACCCCTTGTCTCCGGTCATATGCCTCGAGCAACTGGAGTCAATCAACCAAACGTTCCTCAAGTCTCCCACCTGAAATTCAAAAGCGAGTACGTGAGTAAACAAACGACTCAGCACTGGGGTTAGTACCAAAAGAGTAAAACCAGTGCTGAGCCATTTGCTCCAAAGTGGGGTTAGCACAAACCAAATCATTACACCTATCAAAGCTACCACCACGAAAACCACCACGGGAACCACCACGAGGGAACCAACCCTCTCTAGCTGGAGGAGAACGAAAACCATGAAAGGAAGACCGTGGACCGTTCCTCCTCTCTATCTCAAAGCTACGACTCCTCCCACCCTCGTATTGAGCACGAGGTGGAGAACGTCTAGCAAACTGACCACCTGCAGACTTTCCATGCCAACCACCAGAACCACGACCACCTGAACCAAACCGAGCATCCTCACGAGCACGGAAACAGAACTGATGTCTGCCCAGACCAGCACCGGTCTGACCAGTGGTGCTCGGCCAGTAGCACCACCTGCCACCTTTCGATCTCCCAAAGCCAGAACCGTTCTCACAATCACCTTGGCCCTGGGCATCTGCATACGAGGCTCAAGTACACCATTGGAAGGGTGGTACTTGTCCTTGTTAGCCCACTCCTTTACCATTCTCTCCTCACGCTTCTTCTTGAAGCAAAACTCACCCTTGTGACCATCTCTCCCACAATAGTCATAATGAAACCATATGGGCTTAGGTTTAGGCTTGGGTTGGGGCTGCTCACTTGGTTTCCCCTCACTCAGCTTCTCACCCTTCTCTCCAACCACACTCTCCTTGGAGCTCACAAACTTCACCGGTTTTTGGAAATCATTGGTTGGGTGAGGAAATATGGGAGGATCTGGTGTTGTGTCGAGTTTGTTTTTTAGTGGGTTGGGCTTAGGAGCATAGGCATTTTTGTGAAAGGTTTTTGGTGGAGCTTGGATATCACCAATCTTCTCTACTCTCTCACCACTACACTCTCCGATCTTATCCGACCCAAGCGCTTGCCCGTCATAGCGCTTGTATGCCTCTATCATCATCCTAAGCTTTGGTTCATGACCCGACAACCAACCCATCATTTTTCTCAAGTCATCGTTCTCATCCTGCAAGCGATCCACATAATGTGCAAGTTCTAGATTCTTCAAAGCATGCAATTCACAAGTAGAGCAAGAAGTAGGAACAGGTTCTTTCAACTTAGCCTCAAGGGAAACAGTGTAAGCATGCATCTCATCAATCTTTCCATGCAAAATAGGGCAAGAAGTGCAAGCACCTAGCAAAGTAGGTCTAGACTTAAGCTCAACCACTTCAACCCTAAGCACATCTAGTTCATCACAAGTAGACACATGCTTATCCTTAAGACTAGTAAGATCAGCTAGGTACACAGAGCAATCACAACAATCAATCTCATCAGAAACCACAGGTGAAGCCTTAAGCAAATCTATCTCAAGCTTAGCATCAAGGTTCTGGGTTTCTAGCTCAGCTACTCGGTTCCTAGCATCTTCTAGTGAGGCCCTAAGCTCTTTCCTCATCTTCTTTGCCTCTCTAAGCATGTCATCACGATTGTCAAGCAACTTGCCAAGATGCTCTTTCTCCTCATGCAAGAAGGGAAGCTCGTCACGTACCTCATCCTCGGAGTCGGAGTCCGAGTCGCTCTGGTGACTCTTCTTGCTGCCGGAGCTACGAGCCATGCTGCAGAAGCCATCTCTTGCGTAGCAGCTCAGCCCGCTCAAGTTCTTGGATGACTTCTTGTTCTTGCACCAATCACCTTCATCTTCACTGCTACTCGAGCTCGAGGAAGAGTAGGCAGAGCTGGAGTCGACGTCGCTCGCTCCGACCATCGCTCGGGCCTTCCTACCACGGCCGTCCTTCTTCCTCAACCGTCACTCGTCCATGTGCTTGTTCTTGTGCTTGTGATTGCGCCTTGATCGGTACTTGCCTTCCTAGTTCAACCGGTGCTTGTAGCCGTCCTTGTAGCCATCCTTGTTCTCCATCTTCTCCGGACAGTCGGCGACGAAGTGTCCTGGCTTGCCGCACTGAAAGCATGTCCGTGGATTCTTCCTTGTGTTCACCCGGTTCTCGTGCAACCTCTCAAACCGCCTGGTCAGCAACGCCAGCTCGTCCTCTCCAAGCACGTCGAACTCCTCGTCTGGCAAAGACATCAAAGAAGACAAAGAGTACATCCTGGAGGATGCGTTAGCGTTAGACTTAGCACCTTTGCCACCGACGAGAGCAAGACTATGAGAGTCAGTCGGGCTCTCAAGACGGGCAGTCACACCACGGTCCAACTCAGCTGACTTGAGCTTCGAGAACAGCTCGTTCACGGTCAGGGTGTCATACTTCTCGGACTCAAGAATAGCCTCGACCTTTCCGTCCCATACGGTACGATCCAATGAGTGCAAGAGCTTCACGGCTCTATCATGATCATCGTATGGGAGCACGGCCACATTGGCTCTCATGTTGTTCACCACAATCGTAAACCGCTGGAAAAGGGCATCGACGGACTCGCCGGGGAGATGAGTGAAGTTCTCGTACTCTCTCCGGTAAGTTGCGTACATCCGAGCATGAACCTGAGCATTCCCAGCATGAGCATCCTTCAACTGCTCCCAAATCCTACAAGCTAAGTCCTCTATCTGAAGCCGATTGAATTCACACTGACACAGAGCATGAAACAAGTAGTCGACTGCCTTGTTGTTGGCGTCGAACATATCCCTCGATCCTGGAGCAAGGAAGTTAATCGGATGAACATAAGCTGTGTTCACCGTAACGTCCCAAAGGATCTGACCCTTTCCACGGAGGAACGCTGCCATCCATCTCTGCCACATCTGGTAGTTCTTCCCTTCGAAGTGCGGAGGACCCGATCCCCGTTCCTGGTACGCCATCTTTGGATCTTAGACTGGTTAGAGCCTCGAAAGACCCAAACCGGCTCTGATACCAATTGAAGGACCGAAACTGGCGGCCAGAGAGGGGGGGAGTGAATGGGAGCCGATAAAAATTCTTCTCAAAGGAGATGGCTACTCCAACAAGATGAATGCGGCAACTAAACACGTCTCCGACTCAACTACCCAAGTAGGCCAAGACCACGTAGCCACTGGAGTGCTACTGGTTCTAGGAACCAACACACAGCGTTCCGAACCAAAACACACCAAATGCATAGCGAAAACCTACACGGCTTGCTGCCTGTGCTACACCGGCCAGACCGATGGCCTGCGCCGGTCAGACCGGTGACACCGGTCAGACCGGTGGACAGAGCCGGTCAGGTCGGTGGCTACAGCAGCCGCACAGAAAACGTTCCAAGCAGCCTCAGTGACTCCTCTAGGCCCTGGAACAAAACCACCTCAGAAAACACAACCTGCAAGGGAAGAAAACCCTACACAAAGCCTAGCCAAACTCCTCGAAACCTGCCAAGAACTGACCAGCAACAACACACGACAACAGGGAACACACCAAGACGTTCACCCAAGGCAAAACCCACAAAAGGCTTACACCGGTCAGACCGGTCAAGGGCACTGGTCAGATCGGTCACACCTGGGCAGCTCGGGATGAACAGCAACCCGTGGGTCAACTCCACCAAATCCAACTCCCGATCTCCCGATTCGCTGCATGGATTTGCACAAGACTTTGGGGATAGTAGGAACACCTCATGGGCACTCCATAGCCAAGATTTGGTCCACCAAAACTTGCTAGAACGAGAGGAATTGAAGAAATCCCACCAAGAACACCTCTAACCCTAGAGAGGAGAAAACTCCAAAATCGAGCCCCTTTGCTCACGGAATTGGGATGGGAATCAAAGGGAAAAGAACCAAGAGGGGTTCATGCATACATCCCCCACCAAATCCCAAAGCGAAAGGTCTCAAAACTGCCACAAGAAATTCGCCAAGAAAAGGCTCCGAAAATCACCAAAAAAAAGAGAAATAGGAGAGACACAACCAAGCCTTGAGGAACCACGCCAAATCATCTATACATACCATGAAGGTTCATACAAGGTCTAGCTTGCCGCCCGATCATCCTTCCCTCTCACAAGATCTCACCATGAAGCTCTCAAGCTAGTCCTCGAAATTCCAAGGGAAAATGGAAGAGGAAAATAGCAAAACAAAATGAGCTAGGATTCCAAGAGATGGTTGCCATCCTCTCACCACTTGGATTATATGGAGGCAACCGAAAGACAAAACTACCCTTAAGTCCCAACACTAGGATACACACCCCCGAGGGGCACTTTGGGAATCATTGTCTTCGCACCATCGGACGGATGCCCAGTGACTGCAAACTTGCTTAGCCTCGATGCAAGCCTTGCGATCCCGACGTGTGTCCTCCGCTTTTAAGTCTCCGGACTGCGTCGTCGCACACCGGTCAGACTGGTGCTCCTCACCGGTCAGACCGGTACCCACCGGTCAGACCGGTCAGACCCACCGGTTAGACCGGTCTGATGCTCCTGCACCTCCGTCTTCGGTCTTCAGTCTTGACTTTGTGGATCAACCAAGGTACCCAGTGATTTTCTGGTGAACCACTGTAAACCCCGCGAACTCGGTGTAGCCTCCGCCAATCTTCACTCATGACTCGGATCCCACGTAGTCCCGACTCAACCAAGAAACCGTCCATGACTTCATCTCGCTGTTCTTGCCACCATGCGACCCGCACTTGACTCCGCTGGCCACCGGGTCCCTCAAACCAAGCCTACTTGTCTTCTCCACACCTGGAGGCCTCACCGGCAACGACCTTTCGCGCTTGTTCTTCACCTGCACCAACACCAGTCAAGCCACAACCTGCACCTGCAATACTTAGCCAAGAATCAGTCCACACCATGTTGTCAATCACTCATCACACCAGGAAGCGACCCACCACCGGTCCTCAAACCACACAGGCTTTCAAGGTGTGCGGTTTCAGGCACCAAATGTCACCAAAACGCCTCGGGATGCAGCTTAGGACCAATAAGGAGGAAGCACGTGGAAGGCCAGGATCAGCTGACACTAGGTCGGTTCGGCCGATCCTGTGGCTCCACATGGCACCTCGTGCTTCCTTTGGCTGGCTGGCATGTGGGCCCTCTGATCCATCCTCTGTGCATGAAATGTTTCTCGGTGGTTTGGATATGAAGTGGGCCCTTGGATCCATGTGATGTTGACGTGGCAGCGCATGATTCGTCGGCAGTGTTTCACATGGATTGGTGACGTCATTGATCCAGGGGAATCCTATGTGGTAGCCCCTCATTGGCTGAAGCTTGTTAGCTTGGATCAACTATGCCTGAATTCCTCTCATTTCCTTTGTTAAATACCTGCATTCGAATAGACATCGCCACTTGTAGAAATTATTAGTTTAAGCTCCTATTCTAGTGTTGATGTGCAGTTCATGTGCCAAAATGCGGGAGTTGACGGCCATAAAAATGGTACTTAACAGCCGTCAACACACCCCCACACTTGACCTTTGCTCGTCCTGAGTGAAGAGGAAACAAAGCCAATTGGGTCTTGCATACCAAAGAGATAGAACAAGCATAAGAGATATTCCAAGCCATAGCTTGTCCTTGTGAACTTTTGTGGATTGGCTATCATGTCGTCTTAGGTGATTGAAAAGCAGAACAACCATGAATCAAATCACTTATGCATCTGATGACAAATATCTTAGGGTTTTGCAAAGTTTTTCAAAAACAAAACTCTTGGCAGCATCCTCATTTGATTCTCTCAGATCACTCATTGTGTATAAGACCTTGCCATGGCATAAGATTGCCTCCTTTTCTTTTTCCTACTTCTATGATAGCTTATGTGGAGCTCAAGGTATGATAAGAGAGGTAAGCATACTTACATCACATATATTGCAAAGTCAAAGATTGGATCCATAGAGAAATTCTAGTCACACAATCTGATCAACAAGTGCACAAATGACTGGTGGAAATGGTAAAGTGAATATGGTAAGGTAGTCACCAGGCCCGGAGTGGGTGCTAGTTATTACCATATTTGAATTGCAGATATGGTTAAGTTCTTTTCATGGTTCTCTCTCTTTTTAAAAACTTTATGAGGGCATGGCTACCCCTTGTTTTGGTGGACCTTCATGTGTCCCTCTCTTTTTTTTTTGCAAATTGCCAGGCCTCTCTTGTAAACTTGAGAAGAGAGAGATACCAGGGCTCACAGTGGAGTAACATTATGGATGGATGGTACAATGGTAATCTCCAGTTTAGAGACTTAGCAAGGGGAAGGAAAGGGCGCACATGGATCTAGATCATGAGAGCATGGCAAGAAATTTCATAGGGGTCACAAAATTGGACAAAGCTCAATGTAAGACAAGCAACATATGAGTACAGAGTTTTCCACTAAGAACATCATATGGCTCCGGTAAACAATCATGGCACATAAAACTCAGGAGCGAGAAAGTGAGATTTATAAGCAAACCAGTGTTGTGTGAAAAAGTTGAATCGTGAGAGGTTCTCCATAGGAGTGAACTTGTGCGGGGCCCGTTCAAGTTTTCTATGTATGATCGATCGTCTAGCGCAGTATGCTCGTAGCGTGGGTAATGAGAATGCGTCGTGCCTGCTTTGGGAGAGTTGTGGCTCTCCCCCACACTGTCTCAAACCTAGGTGTCACTCTAGAACAAACATCCAAAGTGATGACACAAATGTGGCTTGACCGGGTTACATGACCGGTCAGCCAACTTATTAAATCCAAAATGTATTAAAATAAATTACGTGCTTACGCTCATGATTATGAAATAAATGGAAAAGAAATAAACCTAAACCTATACTATACGCCTAATGGGAACTAAACTGGGCGAATCCCCTCTACTCGGCATCATAAAGGTTGGCATGCCCTGTAGCCAAGAAGAGGCACCTCAACTTTGCGCAAAGGCCACGGTGAAGGTCACGCATATCATCCCTCAACTCCGCTAGATCCACCTTCTGCTCCGAAAAGGTAGTCCTGAGCTTCTCGTTGCAGGCTTCCAAATCGCGTATCAGAGAAGTCAGCTTGGCCACTAAAGGGATCCTGGGAGGATGCTTGGCATCCCGAGTCCTCTCCCTAGACCTACTGGTCTGGGACAATGGTGATAGCCAGTGATCCAAGCCAAGGTCTTCATCCTCTTCCTGCACCGCGGGCAATGGACGTCCGGCCTTCTTGCTCTAACATTCCGGGAACTTATACTTGAACAGCGCCACCCTCAAGTTGAGCGCCGGCTGTGGTGAGTGTGCATCCTGCACCGGTGCGCCTGTCCTCCTGCTTGTGATGATCTCAGCACGTTGGGCTGTGGCAAGGGCGCAAGTGGCACCCCATTCGGGTAAATGTCGGCCACAGTTGGCCTGCCTTACGGACTAGATGTCCGTACCCTACGCCTTGCCTTCCCAGGCGAGATGGAGCGTCTGGATGGTGGAGTGCCCAGAATCCTCCCGCCAGGCGGGATGGAAGCAAGTGGCGTACCGTCCAGGGCACTCGCCACCAGTGCCATGCCCTTTGCAGGGGCAGTAGAAATGGAGGGGTTGTCCTCCCCTCCGAGGCCGGCAGAAGGACTAGTAGCGGTGTAAGGGACGACACTCTTGCTGACCATGGTGGTGGTGGGTTGAAGGATGAGAAGTAGAGGCGATGGGTTCTGCGCGACTCGAAACTCGTCGTGTGGCAGGGAATAGGGTTCTGGAGGAAAGGGAGATGCGCACGCGAAAGACGAAGGGCGGCGGCGGCACCCCAGGATCGGCCGATCAAGGGATGTGTTATATCGCAAAGTGATGTGAGTAGAGTAGTACCCCCATGTTTTTCTTACTAGATTCTTTTTTGTACGATTCCTTCCCACATAATCTTATTTAACCATGTATGACAATTCATTCATAGGTTAGGTTGCATGTGTACATTCTTTTCGAAGTAAAAAGACAATGCAAATATTGTTGACTAAATATCCCAAAATCATTGTGTTTTCAAACTAATTTATATGCCAATTTTTTAACAAACTCATGTTTCTTGGAGGTATAATGATTACAAAGAACAGTGTTCAATTATCAGGGAAGTGTTCATAAGTATCGCTTTTGTGGCACCAGATATTTCAATTTAGGCTGACTGAATTTTTGGAATATGCTGCATGTGATTGTCGAGTCATCCATGACTGCTATCAAGTGTAGTCACGTGTTGGATCACAAGATTTGTACTATTTACAAGAGTTAAGAAACAGATGATTCGGTCATAGGCTATGGTTTTCCCCTCTGATCCGATCAAGTAATAGTTTAGGACCAAACAAGTTACTATTATTATGTAGCCCTGTAACTAAGTATTCCCATTGACTCTACAGAAATCTCTGACAGCACTAAGATTCTTTCCTTTTGTTGAATAATGACCAACCAGTTGTGTTGACCAAAAATTCCTTTGACTAATATGTGCAGCATACATGTGGGATCACATGATCAAAACTGTAAAAGGATAAAGAAATAAATCATTCGATCTCATTATATGATTCTTCCCATTGATCCAATCAAGCAATAATTTTCGAGGAACGAATATGGCATTACGTGGAAATACTGCCCAGAAATATGCCATTGATTATCATAAGTCAGGTTAATGTGAAATAGCATGCTAAATCTATCTCTCTTGGTCCAACACGTGCACTTAATTACTCATCTTGTAGCCATTAGCAGTGTTCACCGAAACCTCCTTGAATAAAGATCAAATCTCAAAACACAGCTACATCATAAGGTTGATCTTGTCAACATGTGAAGAGTGTTCCAGATTACCTTAAGCGGGGACATATTTGGTTTGCCAGGTTTAGGGTTGTGAGAAATGAGCAACTAGTAATCTTACCGACATACCTATTTGCAGTAGTAATGCCTTTCTATATATTTCAGAATGGCCAACACTTCGCACAACAACGTTTTGCTAATCTGCAGCCCATGAGTATTCAAATGCGAAACAATCTTACTGGGACCCAACAATGGTAGAAACGCTTCTGTATATCCTGCAAGTTATCCCGCAGTTTGGCAATGGATGGCACACTTCTCTAGACAAATCATCTCCTACCAATGCGGATGACTCATGTCCACGTATGAGCTACCTCTTCCAAGATGTTCATTGCAGACTGTATGCCTGGTCAAAAGCAGAGGATGTTGTTTGCAATATAATGATGCACTCCAACCAATTAAACATTGTTTGTAAAATAAGATTCAAAAAATTTTAAAAATTCAAAAAAATTTAAGGCACATATGTTTACAATACATGTACCTCTAATAAGATTCAATTTTTTTTTAAAAAACTATATTTAGGCACATATGGTCCATTATAGACCAGATCTAGGAGATTGACGGAAAAATCAATTGACTTATAGGGAAAACTCAAATTTCTACTAGTCACCTTGTTATAAAATAATGATAAAAGTACCTAAAACTTCTCCAAAAAAGTATATAAATTGGCATAGAATCATTTTATTGATGTACAAGCTTGAAAAAAAGTTTCACAAGATTTCGCGAAAAAAGTATACATTGTTCACAAATGGACACAACTCTCACATAGTTTCATACAAATGGACATAACTCTCACATAGTTTCATACACATGGACAGAACTCTCACATAGTTTCACACCTCGTAACATGAACAAACTTGTATGCACCACAATTTTGGACACCATCTCATGTTGACCATAACATTGAACCATATTATGTTATATTAGCGATTATCATGAAAAAAAGTTTTTCTATTCACTATTAAGTTGGGAGGAAACATATTATATTGGAAAATATCAATACTTCACAATTTAACATCTACAAAATTATCATAAAATGAAAGGGCATGAATTTAGAAAAATTCAAAAAAAAAGAATCATCAAATTTGAAGTCTCCATGAAGGAGAAATACCAGATACAAATTTAAATTCCGAATCAAAAAAAAAGAAATGGAGTTGTTTGTATATTCTTGAATGTAGCCACGTGGCACAATTTTAGAACTAATAACTTTGTATGACAAAGCAAGTCATAAACTACGTACAAGTGCAATGGTATGAGGTTGTTCCTCTTACCTCGAAGTTCTCGGGTTTTATTCTTATGACCTGCACCTATCTTGCCATTATTTAAATAAATGAGACAAACAACATAAATAACCTTTAAGTCCTTTCAACGACACAATCCTGGCCACAACTTAATGGTAAGATGTCACAGATGTGGCCTCTGCGACCCGAGTTTGAATCCTCCGGTGGACTCCTTTTTTGGCCAATTTATGGGTTCGGCCTCCTGCGCTCGATCGCGCACGCGCACGCCGCATCGTGATGTGCCACGTCAGCTTGGTGGGAGCCTTGCTGGGCTATGCGTGGCCGCACATTGGCCATAGTGTCGCACGCTGGCTACGGGCCTGCTGGCGTCAGCATCCCACATTATCTTGCTCCATCAATATCTTTTCCATCCGATCTCCAACGTAGGCAAATAATATATCCATTTCGATCATCTCGACGAGCCCGTCGCTATGGTGCAGTCCAAACAGGCACTTGACATTGTTTATGATGATGCCCTATTTGTGCCATTGGTTTACTTGCTCTCAACTCTATCATTTCATACATATTTGTGCCAACACTCATGGAATTTGTTAGTAATAACTCCTAACACTACTGTTGATGCTCTTATTTTATTCATCTATGCAGGAGTTGATGGCTTAAAAGTGGTACATAATAGCCGTCAACAATGATCTAAGTGGCCGTACGACCGGGCCAACTTGTGGTGGCCCACCGATTCTGTCCAGTGGGACCATGCGGCGGTGGAGCGCACGTAGGCATGTGGCAATGGATGGTGGGACCGTATGCGGGACCCGGACCCATGGTCGGACCGACAATTAAACGTGGTTGCATGTGCAACCATATCCTTGTTTTCTTTTTTTAAGATGTTTTGTGACGATTACGTTGTTGTTCTGTGACGCCAGTTTGATTTGGTCAATGGTTCCTCAGGGGCACAACTAGAATGATTCATCTGTGACGAACAGGTTCGTTGTTCGGTGATCATCCTCTGAGTCTCGTCATTCTTTTTAGTGGCTTGGCACCGTCACTCGTTATCTGTGATGAAGTTACAAAATTCGTCACGTTAGAGACCACTTCCATGACATTTAAACGAAACATCACTATGAAATCATCATAGATATTTACATTTCTACTAGTGGTTCCTGGATAAGGCCTCCATATACACCAAATATCAAGAATATTATTTTTTGAATCACCAAATTATATTATCTCATGCACCTGCAGTTCAAATTTCAAGCATGCAACAAAATTCAACAAAACAGAAAAAACTAACGAAATATACCAAAAAATTCAAAATTACCCCAAATTGGAACAAGGAGTTTCAAATAATGTGGGATGGCCTCACAAAAAATGGGGCAAAAAGTCTAAAAAATTTATTCCCCAAGTGCCTTGCCTAGCAATCGGGGAACAAACCCTTCCCCGAGTGCCAGGACCACGGCACTCGTGGAAGATTTTTTTTAAAAGTTTTAACGGCGTGGACGTGGTGGGCCGTCAAGTAACATTTTTGTTCCCCGAGTGTCGCTCTTCCCTGAGTTTTACTCTTGGGGAAGAGGGCCTATTCCGAGTGCCGCTCTTTACCGAGTGCCAGGCACTCTGGGGCTCTCGGGAAAGCCTCTCTTCCCCGTGTGGAATTCTTCCTCAAGTGTAACACTCGAGGACGATTGGCTTCCCCGAGTTCGCGATTTTTCGCTCTCGGGAAAGCCTACGACACTTGGGAAATTTTGCCTCTCCCGTAGTGGGTAATCCTAACGATCTCACTTTGGGCGTCGACCCACCCTGGCTTTTAAAGGTCCAAGGCATTCTGACCTGTAGCTCTACTCGGTGCCCTGGTGCCACTACAAGAAAATCGTTGACTAGTGACGCAACCACATTTTAGCGTCATTGATTTATGACGTTCCTGGCTAATCTCGTCATAATATTTCACTTCCGAGCAAATTTAGTGACAAAATTTTTTTTTGTCATTACAGTTGGGACTGTAGCCGGGTGTTCCCTGTTCCATACTGTTTTGTGACGCCATAAGCTCTGAAAAAACATCATAAACCAACATCGGTCCCACATGTAAACATTATTTTAAAAACAGAGTGTTCCAAGTCGTCATAAAATTCAGTAGGGTCCCACATGTAAGCATTTTTTCGAAAATAGAGTGTTCCAAGTCGTCATAAAATTTTCCACGGTCCCACATGTAAGCATTTTAGCCATGTCAGCGGCGTCATAAACCAACTTTGGTGCCACATGTAAGCATTATTTTAAAATAGAGTGTTCCAAGTCGTCATAAAATTCAGTTGGGTCCCACATGTAAGAATTTTTTCGAAAATAGAGTGTTCCAAGTCGTCATAAATAATTCCAGCGTCCCACGTGTAAGCATAGGTCACGAAATGTTGCAAAAATAATATTCCAGGGTCCCACGTGTAAGCATAGGTCACGAAATGTTGCAAAAATAATTTGCCATGGCATGGGTTCGAACCAGGGACCTGAAGGAACAAGGGTGTGCTGTTTACCACTGCACCACTTGTTGGTTGTGATACGTTTATGGGAAACTCTACTAATAGTTCATGCAAAATCTTTACTGTGACCAAGTACCACATGTAAGTTTCAGTTCAGTCTATAATTACGTATCGAATGGCTGGCGAGACACTTCACTCAGACTTCGCAAAGACTTTTGACTTCCGCTACGCAGATCTACAATAGTTCGTGGTAGGAATGGCGGATCCTAGCGGTGAGGGGAAGATGGTTGCGCTGCCACATCCCAGCAACAAGAGGATGAGATAGCAAGACGAGGTTGGTCCTCTGGTTTGAGCCGCTATATTTTCCCCTATCTTACTAGAGTTGGGGATATCTAGATTTGGGGATCTGGAGGATTGATGAGCATATTTGGTAGATTTAGATTGCATTATCGTACCTTTAGATTTGCACTTCGATAGGTGTTAGAAGTCGATAGGCTATAGACAATTCATGTTAGATTCAGTTAGTTTTCAATTTGCATCGTCTTACAATAGGTTTTGTATTTTAGTAGCTTCTAGATGTGCTTCAAGCCACTCGTTTTATGGATTTTTGTGGAGGTGCACAATTGATAGGATTGATAGGTCCATCGTTTAATGAATTGGTAGATTGAAGATACTATTTTGGAGCTGCAGACCGTTGAAGGGACATCTGGATTCTGCCACGATTGTTACCGTTTGCACAATTCACAGGTGTTAGATTCAGTTAGTTTCCAATTTGCATCGTTCGATGGATCGATAGGTTCATTTAGGACAACCATGCCCTTGCTGAGTTTATGTAGGTAGCAAACAACCAGGTTTTGTGGCGTGTGGTGGTTGTTTTACTGTACTCATACAATTGGGTTCAAGGGATTCAGGTTTTTTTATAGACTGAGATGAGTTTATTTTTCAGATCAAGATGAGTTTTCTCCAAGGATTAGTTTAGTTCTACAAGAACATCTTAATGTTATTTTAGAAGATCTGGATGCCTCATCTCGGGGGAGAACTCTATTAGGATCTCCAAAGAGATCCAAAACATGATAGAACAACTAGCTGAAAGAGAGAAACAGCTTCAGTACACACCTAAGAACAAGAAAACTGAGGGCGGAGATTATTCTTCTTACCATAGATATTGGAATAAAAGCGTCAATAAATGGGTAGGACATTGAGTTTGTTTGGTCCGTCTTTTCTTTTAAATGTTCAAGAAGTTCGTTGTCAGTTGGACTGAAACGGGTACCCTTGCCTATTAGTACCCGTTTCAGTCCAACAAACAACGAACTTCTTGAAAATTTAAAAGAAAAGACTGACCAAACAAACTCAATATCCTACCCATTCATTGACGCTTTTATTCCAATGTATATGGTAAGAAGAATGATCTCCGCCCTCAGTTGTCTTGTCCTTAGGTGTGTACTGAAGCTCTTTCTCTTTTTCTGCTAATTGATCTATGATGTTTTCGATCTCTTTCGAGATCCTATAGAGTCGTCACCTTGAGATGAGACATCCAGATCTTCTGAAAGGACATTAAGAAATGCAAGAGAGTCCCGCAAGGCCACAAAATTCACGGTAGGAGGTGCAGAAGGTGAAGGAACAGCTGCAGGAGGCCAAACATGAGATGGAGTTATGATTATGAATGAGTAGTGATGATTATTGTGAAACTTGTATCATGATTGTGTTTTGGTGTTGGCTACCGGATCATCGTATGATGTTTGCTACTTGTTGGTGGACTGGTGGTGTGAACTTTGTGGTGATGAGTTGCAATGAGATGTCATCTTATTATGCCGATTTGGTTTAATGTATTCCAAATTGATTCGAGCATACTCACCATTCGGAATTCATACGCATTGCAATGGAGGTCATTGAGAATTGCAGTTAATGACTGGCACTGGGCGTTAACCGACGAACTTGTGTGCACACCCCCTCTGAACGGACGTGTCGATCATTGTGAATCGCAATGCCTTGCCTTATTTACTCTCGGTCGCCGACATGTACCAAGTCGAAAGGTTGAAGCTGCACTGTGAGTCAAAGATGTGGGACATGGCAAGCGAGGAAACTGTGACTTCATTTCTACGATGGACAATTCAGGTTAACTGCACACAATTGCAGGACAAGTGCATGTCTCTCTTAGAGCGAATCTTTCCTCACGGAATACTCACATATGATTGGGCGGTTGTATGCACTGATCATCCCGAATTTATGCACAATCTCCGTAGAAGATCCAAACTCATTCGTTTCGAGCATACTCACCATTCAGAATTCATACGCGTTGCAATGGAGGTAGAGGAAGAACAATGGAGGTATGGTGGTAATAGATAGAGAAGGGGGAAGTTTTGATTGAGGAAACTCCGGCCTGTTGATGTTTCTCAAGGAGGACCTTCCTAGTGGTAAAAAGGGAGGAAAAGCTAAGATGATGTTTATTTGGATTGATCCACAATCGGATCGTCTGTTCTTTTGATGGTTTGCAGGAAGGACCTTCCTGAGAAATAATTGTGTAACTGCCCCAACAATAGCACGGAGCGGTTCTGGTAAGTTGGCGGGAGAAAAGCGCGCGCGACAGCCAAAAAAAAGTTTTCCCGCAGACAAGTGTATATATCTCATTTCTCTCGACGACACGGCATACACTACTGCAACTCTGCAAGAGACTCGCCGGCACCATGCTCCTTTTCCTTATGGTAAAGACTAGAGCTAGCGTCAGTGCTTAGATCTACTGTTGCCCGTGGCGGGAATGGCGAATCGTAGCGACCCTAGCGGCGAACGGAGAAGTAGGACTCGCTCCGGTCAGGTCAGTCCTCTGGTTAGCCATGCTACTTTGATCTGTCATACTAGTTAAGGAGAATTCTGGATTTGGGGATCTGGGTTAACAGACTATATTCATGTATTTTAAAGGTGTTTGGAGTAGACTCCGAAAGCTCCAGATCGCCGATGCCTGGTCCTCGTGAAGTCATCGTTATAGATCCTAATGAAAATGAGTGCAAGGACGGGTTGCCTGTCCATTTGAAGTATGACTGGACAGGCGCCAACCCTGGGTGTCGATATGTATGCTGCTGCGAGGTAAACGATAACCTGTATCGCTTCTAATAAATGTTGCTTCTGCGTTTGATGTTAGTGTGGTCAATCGCTAATTATATGAACGAAATCGGTGACTGCAGACTGATGGCATGAAGTGTGCGTCGTTTAGGTGGATAGATCCTGAATGGGATATTAGGACTCTAAAAGTTCTAGAGAAACTGATGGAAATGAAGGGAAAAGCAGAAGAGGAAGCAAGGTCGTGGAAAGAAGCATGTGCAGCTGCTAAGGAGGAGGCCAATGTCAAAGCAGTTGAGCTGCAGACGATAACGCGATACTACGGGGAGGTAACCCATAACCTGTTTGAGACGAGAAAGAAAATGAGAAACGATGCTCTGTTGTCTCCTACAGAAAAGGGTGAAGCCAACAGGTACCTAAAAGCTGAAAGGGAGGCAAGGATGTGGAAGGAAGAATGTGCAAAGGCTAAGAGGGAGATTCAAGAGACTGCCGCTGAGCTGCAAACGGTCAAGCAGCTCCTGGATTCTGCAACACTTGTGGTGAAGAAGGTGAGGGAATTGCTGAGACAGGCCTCATATAAGAGGTCGCTCAGCAAGGACAACAATGAGGAATAATGTGAATCGTGGTGTTATTGCTAGGTAGACGGTTTACAGGTGCTAATCATGCTTGTATTTTGGTATTTGCTACTTGTTGGTGGTGTGAACTTTGTGGTGATGAGAAGCTGTGAGATGCCATCTTATGATGTTTGTACTTGTCCGCTCTGTTGATGTTTTGCGGGAAGGACCTTCCTGATTATCGAATGTTAACTGCTTGTTCCCTACAGTGATTGTGGTAGAAACTCAAACATATGTGCGGAATAATTGACGAAGGATGATAATATAGATATTTGTACATTGAATTGCATTACAGGTGGTACACAATCGAAGTTCCTCATTACGGATAGCTAGGCAACAGCCATGTTCCTCTCGACCAAATCCAGTCCCCACGAACCTGCTTAATGCGGATCGCCGGAGTAGTGTTGACGCTTGGAACAATACCTATTTCCTGCTGGTAGATCCAGTACTCATTCTTTTCATCGTGATGTAAGTTCGTAGGAAGTAAATGTGATTTGCCCTCAGGTCAGCCAAACCAGAAATGGCATGCTCTTCTGTAACAATGCACTTGCCAGGACCAAACAAGATGATCTTATTCCGGAACTCAGGAGCTCTCTCCCAGGGAATAGGCTGCCAAATGTCCCCCACGAATGAATGCAAAGTTAATTCTACCACCTCAGCTTCTTTCTCCTCCAGAACAACAAAGAACAATCGATCTTCACCTTCGAGTAGAGAAGAGTTGCCCATGCCAATAACCCATGACAACCGAAGTCCAATGGGATGGGGAGGTGCCGAAAGATCCTGCCCCAAGAAGATCCGCATGTGTTCAGAAGAACTGCACCAGAAATCTTCCGAAGGAAGTGTAGTCCAGTCGGATTGGCTACCCAAATGCCACATGGAAACGGGCAATGACTCAAGCGCTGCAAAAGATTTCTCTGGCCAAAAGAAAGTAATCACGACAAATGACTCTGCACCAGTTGCTGTTTCAAGGCACAAGATACAAGCTTGGAGAGTAGCCATTTGGCTCCATTTCGAAAGTCGAGGAAGGCGAATGTGCTTCCGAGGAGACAAAGGATTCAGCATGAGCGCGTTGCACCAATCTCTGCAATCTAAGGCGACTAGGCTTCCAGATCCGCCACAACCAATCAATCTGGTCCTTTTCCCAGCCAATGCAGGAAAGGAGACCTCAAAAAGCCGCATATCAGCGACAGATGCGAATGTCACTGCTCCAGATTCACCGATAAATTCAGATTTCAGAATCCAAGGGTCAAACAGGCGTGCCTCACCTGAACGAGCGCAGTTCCAACCCTTGCAGATAGCTTTGAACATGATGAAATCTCTTGCATCACTGATCTTATTGGCGACGCTCACAACAATGTCAGGAATAAGATTTGCCCAGGGACGAGGCATCATTGACAGGATAGCCAAAGAACAAGGTTGTGGGAGAACAATGGAGGAGTTACAGCTCCAACAAAGACAAATGAGTGGAAAAGGTAGTCCAGAAGGTCCGGTATATTGATGTCTTGCTAAAAGGACCTTCTGGACTACAATTATTTCTTCTGGTCCGTTAACATTCCGCTGAATGGTCTTTCCCCCTTCCTCAGAACGTCCTCCCTCCATCCACAAAAGAATGCAATTCTCACTTCCCGATAAGTTTATATAAAGATATAAGTGTAAATTTGGTCAAAATTGAATTAGTTTGAACTGAACGGATCCCACAACTACTCTAATCTTATCGGGAGCAGATTTTTCAATAATGGCTGAATGGGTTCGTCTGGCCATAAATATCCCCCTTCCTCCTAGCGCCCTCTTCTCCTCTCCTCACTCTTGCAACCAACAAAAAACCCCATTCTCGCACAGTGCCCTCTTCCTCTCCCAACTCTTGCAACCAACAAAAAACCCCATCCTCGCACAGCGTTCCCTTCCTCTCCCAACTCTTGCAACCAACAAAAAACCCCATCCTCGCACAGTGCTCCCTTCCTCTCCCCATGGAGCCATTGTCTCCTAGAGGTGCGGCGCAAGCCACATCCTCCTCCTCTTTTGATGAAAGGGAGGATCTCCAGTGGTCTGATGAAGAGGAGGCAGAGCGGAGGCCCATTCGGGTGGTGGTTGACACATCCTCTGATGATTCGGAGTTTGTGGAACAAAATGAAATCCAAGATCATGTGCCTCTGAAACATCGCACCCCTCGCAAGTCAGCAAGAGGTGCCAGGGGTGAGGGGCGCGGAAGCACCACCACTCACCGGGGAACTGTCATCTCCAAGCGTTGTCATCCTCTCTCATCCTCATCGGTCGGCAGCAGTTGATCTCATCCATCCTCGCCGAGCAGAGGCCATCATCGACCGGCTGTCATCATCCGCCATGGAGCGGCGCCAAGGCTGTGCTCGACCGGCCGCCATGGAGCGGCGACATCATCCTCTGGCAGCGGCATTGGAGGGACGACCTCATTCGCGGGCGGCGCCCTGGGAGGTCCGCCACCATCTTCCACGGGCGGCGGCAACAGAGCGACATCCTCGTCCATGAGCAGCTGCAACAAGGCGCCGGGTGCACCATCGACAAAGAAGCGGCACCTTGATTAGTGGATTAGTGGTAACTGCTACTAGTAGAAGTAGGAGTAGAAGAAGCAGAATGAAGATTTGCCTTCTGTTCATCTGGTCTGATTGAATACTACTACTACTATTTTTTCCTTGTAAGATGTTGGTTTTCTCATTACGTAGCAGTGATAGTTTAATCCGGTCCGACTGAAAACTACAAACCGGACTTTCGTCAGTGTTCTTCCGGTATTTAAGAAATCAACGGAACGGACTTTCCATATACAACGAATTTATACCGAAGGAGTACACACATAATACCATTTTTATTAGAAACAACACAATCCAAATACAAACAACACAAATGCATGCATACTCATTGATTACACATGAGGATGGATCGATCCACCATAGTTCGAACTACAGTGACATACTCTCAACGACATGCTACTAGCATCTACCATCACGACTCATACTACTACCATCACCACATACTACTAGCATCGACCATCACGGCTCATATACTACTACCATCACCACATACTACTAGCATCTACCATCACGGGCTCATGGAAATCCAGCCACTGCACGGAGTGCAGCAAAACGTGTCTCCTGGATCAGATACTCCTCCAAAGCGCGATGCCTCGCCCTTGCATCCCAAATCCAGGCAGGAGAAACGGCGATGTTGTGCGCGTGTAACAGCAGGTCACGAATGGTCCATTGCCTGTGACCCCTTTGGCAAAAAGGGCACACCCACATTCCTCCGTGATAAACATGGGTGGGCCCGCCCTGCTGAAGCCAAAGCAACACAGACCATTTCAGGTCATGCGATTCATCTTGTTCAATGAGCACTGGCCGCGGGGGTGGCATTTCAACGGGCAACAACAGAGGTGGCGGCCTGGGCCGTGGGTGAAAAGGTGGTGCCATGAGGTTCAGCTGATCCTGAGCTGCCGTTGTCAGCGGCTGAACTGGAGGTGGCATCACCCCCGGGTGTTGCTGAGGTGCTGATGCCAGTGGAAGTGGAGGTGCCATTGGGGTCGGGTGCTGCTGAGGTGCCAATACCAGCGGAAGTGGAGGTGCCATTGGGGCCGGGTGCTGCTGCGGTGCCTATGGCAGCGGCTGAACCGGGTGGCGGTGAGGTGCTATTGCGCCCGACAGCTCCCCCTTCCCCGACTCCTCCAAGTTCCATGCTCCGTCCCTTCCTTGCCCGGCCATTCCCCACGTACTGCATACACAAACGAAGAACAAACCCTACATAAGCTAACAATGTGACCGTCTCTATACCATGCATACATAAAGTAAACAAGATTAGCCAACAAAATGATCTCACCCTTGTATCCCACTGAAGTAGAGAAATGCAAGACGGGGAACCAATGAGTGTTGGCCTTGCCTTTCAAGAACGCTCTGCTGCACTCGCCTATTTATCGAGGACTACAGCTGTCATGTGAGCTCGGTGTAGCATTGCTAAAGTTACTATGGAAAACGTGAGATGCTCAGAATATAGTCAGGCCTACGCGTGATAGGAATCTATCTAGGTCAGAATCTTCAGCGGCGTGCATCGATTACATGTGTTGACGATGGGTATCACGGGATGAGCCCGACGTGTCTAGATAGTATGTGTTTACTTCCGGACTTTCCTCTCTAGTGCACGAGAAAGTCCTGCGGACAAATCACATCGCATCAGCTGCATCTAATGGCCGTCTCACTGCATCAGCTCATGCCGCATCAACAACGAGACAACTCTCTACCGTTTATTTATGTAATGGTTTAGGTGTCAATTGCATCTGGAGAACAAGATTGGGTGCTGTAATCAGATGGGTCGGATGGTCCTTGTGTTGCAACATGCAGGGTGCGGGATGACTTGACAAGTCCTCCTCGATCAGGTATGCTGCGTTAGTCGTGACTGTAAAGGTCTACGAATGGTCTGGATTCGCACTTGATGATTCCCGTAGGCCTTGGAGACTGAGAAACGTGATGAACTTATTGACGCGACAAGACCAAAACGGAAGAAGCTGGAATTGGAATAGCAATATATGTTTTTTTATTTTTGTTTGCTTGTTTGTGTGTGTGTGTGTGTAATATTAACATGCATATAAGCACAGAAGGGCATCTCCAATGGGCGTTTGGGAACGACACGCTCTCAGAAGTTGATCCACGTGTCGATCATTGAGAATTGCAGTTAAGCACTGGCACCGGGCGTTAACCGACGAACTTGTGTGCACACGCAGCACACCCCCTCTGAACGGACATGTCGATCATGACTCCGAGTGGTAACTGATGTCCACGAACGGACGTTTCGGAACAACACATTCACTCCCGGCCCACTATAATAAGAGACACTTTAGGCACGAGACGATCAATGTAGGCCATTTGTGTTAATGGCTTTATACGCTAAAATGATTCCTTCCATGCAAGTCGACTTCTCAGTCTCAAGCCAGGAAGCGAAAGCCGAAGGAACCGCGGGCAACTTCAAGGAATCCGGTACGTTCATGGTGGGAGGCCGTCAATGGAAACTACGTTGCTATCCTACAGGTATGAATGATCATCAGTGGATGGATGTTCCAGACGGCATTGCCGTCGTCCTCGTTCCTCTGCACAAATCCCAAATGGTACGTGTCTCGTTGCTGCTATGAAGACACACACTCACAGATGGCGATACGGTCGCATTATGTTATTGTTTGTCAAACCTGTGACTGCTTCCATGTAGGTGCGAGTATTGTTGCGTGCGATGGCTGGAAACCCAAACGATGAAGATGATACGTTTCGAGTTCAAGCTACAAAAGAAGTTTGGTTCATGAATCGGGATCTACAAGCAAGAGGATTTGAATGTCTGGTGGAGCATCATGACATTGAGCGCGTGACATCCAGTGAAGATCGCACACACATATCATGTGTTGTTTCAGTACTGGAGGACGACTGTATTGAAGTTCCTCCTCCATCAGTGCAAAGAAGAATATGCCAAACCGTTGCAGCCCAAGCACCTGTGGAAGTTGTGTTCCACGTAGGTGCGGAATGCCGGGTGATACGAGCGATACGTGCCGATGTGGCGAAAGTATCTTGTGTGATGGAGGCAATGCTCTACGGCCCAGGAGTGGACTCTAGCTCAGAAACTGTTACAATTATTGACACACACCCTGATGGCTTCTCGGTCCTGATCAAATATGCTAGTGAAGGATCACTCCCGGAGGAGGCTGATTTATGGGACACTCCTACAAATGCCTGGCCTTATTTACTCTCGGTCGCCGACATGTACCAAGTCGAAAGGTTGAAGCTGCACTGTGCGTCAAAGACGTGGGACATGGCAAGTGAGAAAACTGTGACTTCATTTCTACGATGGGCAATTCAGGCTAACTGCACACAATTGCAGGACAAGTGCATGTCTCTCTTAGAGTGAATCTTTCCTCACAGAATACTCACATATGATTGGGCGGTTGTATGCACCGATCATCTCGAATTTATGCACAATCACTGTAGAAGATTACCTAAAGGGCTGTACCAGGGTCCCCTGTAGTTTTAATGTTTTATTTAAGTGTTTCTAGTCATGTAATAAACAGTTGAAACGGTACGTTATTTTGTTGCAGTGAGTACATTTGTAATGCTAAAATCGGATCATCCATCTAACGTGAATATGAAGTAGAGTATAGTCCTGTGTGTGTCAATTCCATGATCTATGGTGGCACGGACAACCCAGTCAACAACTTGCCTCTCTGCGTAAGGTCACTGACGTTTGCGTCCGACACCCAAGCGGTCTTTCGTTTGGGTCCATGATCCAAAGTCTTTCGTTTCCCGCTCTGGACCACAAAGGCGGGACTTGAAATTTTGAATTCCCCGCTCATCCTTCTGGTCCACCTTGTTTATATATAAAACAAAGAGGGAAACCAGGACTCCCAATTCCCTCCTGGTAATTTTCCAAAATCAGAGGATCTTCTCCTCGACCGCCGAAGAGACCTAGATCTGCGGCGGAAGCAGCAACGACAGCCTAGCTACTGACGACAGCTTCCTCTGCTACGTGCGGCGGCCTTCCTCTTCTACGAGCGGCGGCCTTCCTCGGCAACGTCCTTGAAGCTGCAAGATGGTTCAAACTCGTTGCTCCGTCAGCTCCCCCGAGGCTCACCCTGGTGGCCGCAGATCTGCAATAGTTGCGCAGAACATCGTGCTGAAGGCGCAAGGTCGGGCTGCTAAATCGAGACGGCATTCGGCAGCAGCACCTTCTTCCCGTCCTATTCGTCAGGTCTGCGGTCTCCTCCCTGTATTGATCGATTCAATTAGATTGCTTCCCCATGCTCTTTGGCTTTCTATAATATTCTTTCATGTTTGGGTGATTGTGGATCTACTATGCCCTATCACAAGAGTTTGTTAGAAGTCATTTTATTTGAGCTTTGTAGAAATTTGTAGATGAAATTGTTGGACTGCTTCCCCATGCTCTTTGCCGCAGAATATTGTTGTTGCATGCTTCAGTGATTGTGGATCTTCTGTTCCCTATTGCAAGAGATTGTTCCAAGTCATCTTATTTGTGGTTTGTAGAAATTTGTAGATGAAATTGTTAGACTGCTTCCCCAAGCTCTTTGCCTTTGAATATTGTTGTTGCATGCTTGGGTGTTTGTGGATCTTCTGTTCCCTATTGCAAGAGATTCTTCCAAGTCAACTTATTTGTGGTTTGTAGAAATTTGTAGATGAAATTGTTGGACTGCTTCCCCATGCTCTTTGCCTTTGAATATTGTTGTTGCATGCTTCGGTGATTGTGGATCTTCTGTTCCCTATGGCAAGAGATTCTTCCAAGTCAACTTATTCTTCCGATTGCTAATGATCTCAACCCTTATCTCCTGTTCTTGAACTTGTTTCAGCGGGCCAAAGGGTCAACATCTGTAGTCGCTCCTGTTCAGACCTGCTCCAAGGTAACAAACTCAACACCTTCAAAAAAAAGGATCAGAATTGAAATGAAATCCATTAATACTGATGCATGATTAGTTAATTTTATATTGTCCTTCAGTGGGCTTAGCCCAATTTTAATTGGGCCAAAAGTTAATTTTTTTCAAATTAACGTGACACAGAAGGCCGCAACAATGTGCGCACCTGTTGGACTCGACCCAACCAAAACGGGCCCGACCTAATCAAATTTCATCTAAAAAAGCTACAATTGGGCCCAACAAAATCTTTTTCGGGCTATATGAACAATGCCAGCCTACAGGAACTGTTTTGGGCTCAACCCAGCTACAAACGGGCCATATTCATTTTATGACGCATACAATTTGTCACAATTGGCATGCCACATCGGATACCACATCAGATTCTGTCCAGCGTGGCAAAGCTGCAGGGCCGAACTTATGACGCATTGTATAGACAATTTTCCACGCGTCATTAAACTCATGACGCCGCGAAATAAGGTCTCGTCATTAATCGCGGTTTGTGACGCTCGATTAATGACAGAGCGTTTTCGTAACAACCGGCATCATTAATCGTGGTTTATGACGAGAAACGACCTTTTTTTGCGTCACTAGTCAGCGTTTTTCTTGTAGTGTGCGGAGGGTTTCAAAGGGTCCAATGACTATCACTACCGTGGACTACCTCTATCATTACGCGAGAGCACATGGTATTTGAAGTGTAACCCATAGCCCAGACACCACGTGTGCACCACCGACTACTACTAGAGCACGGTTACATCTGTCGACCCGTTAACAATGCTAAAGCACTCCGTATAAATACGAAGTGACGAACCCACGAGAACAGTTCAGATCATGCTGGTCATCGATCTACATTATGACAGGAAGGTCTGTATGCGAACTTGATAGAACACTCTTACTCAACTAAACAGGATCAGACGTGCACACAAATACTTGCTCTAGGCACTAGCTCTAAAAGAACAAAGCTATGTGTCACAAAGAACACATGCCTCTAAATCATGAAAGAGCTAAGAACATAAGAACATATCATTCATGCATGAATTCCACTGTAGTCTATATAAGAAATGTCAAAATACTCACTTTGGTCTAAATGAAGAACAAAGGCAACCACGAGAACTCCATCTCACTCCTCTCTCCTAATATATCTCTCATAAATCCTAGTCTAGATATCACCTCATCTCTACTCCACCACAAAGAGGTGAGAATCACCTCACAAAGGCAGAATGGAAGAGAGGGAGAACTACTCAAGGAGAGAAGTGAAGGCTTGAGAGATTGGGAGGTGTGTTAGAAATGAGGCCCCTTCCCTTCTATTTATAGGCAAGGAGGTGTGTGGTTTCAGGCACCAAATGTCACCAAAACCCCCTGGGATGCAGCTTATAAGGACCAATAAGGAGGAAGCACATGGAAGGCCAGGATCAGCTAACACTAGGTCGGTTCGGCCGATCCTAGGATTGGCTGATCCTTGGGCTCCACGTGGCACCTCGTGCTTCCTTTGTCTGGCTGGCATGTGGGCCCTCTGATCCATCCTCTGTGCATGGCAAGTTTCTCGGTGGTTTGGATAGGAACTGGGCCCTTGGATCGATGTGATGTTGATGTGGCAGCGTGTGATTCGTCGGGAGTGTTGCACTTGGGTTGGTGACATCATTGATCCAGAGGAATCCTATGTGGTAGCCCCTCACTGGCTAAAGCTTGTTAGCTTGGAACAACGATGCCTGAATTCCTCTCATTTCCTTTGCTAAATACCTGCATTCGAATAGACATCTCCACTTGTGGAAAGTATTAGTTTAACCTCCTATTCTAGTGTTGATGTGCAATTCATGTGCCAAAATGAGGGAGTTGATGGCCATAAAAATAGTACTTAACAACCTTCAACACACCCACACTTGATCTTTGCTCGTCCCGAGTTAAGGGGAAACAAAGCCAAGTTGGTCACGCATACTAAAGAGATAGAACAAGCATAAGAGATATTCCAAGCCATACCTTGTCCTTGTGAACTTTTATGGCTTGGCTATCATGTCGTCTTAGGTGATTGAAAAGCAGAACAACCATGAATCAAATCACTTATGCATCTGATGAAAAATATCTTGGGGTTTTGCAAAGTTTTTCATAAACAAAACTCTTGGCAGTATCCTCATTTGATTCTCTCAGATCACTCATTGTGTATAAGACCTTGCCATGGCATAGGATTGCCTCCTGTCACACCCTAAAATTCTCCAATTTCAGGATGTGAATAGAAAGAATAATTAAATATCAATTTTCCCATAATTTTAAAACTTTTCCAACATTTATTTTCTTTACAAGAAATATAGTATAGGAAAACGCCATTGACTGTTTTCTAACTTAAATAAAATGACTATGTGAGTGTTGCATTCATGTCGATGCATCATGGTGTTCCTTGAATGCAAAATGTTTTAAAGTTGCGTTTAGGTGCTGACCAAATCTTTCTGAGAATTTTCCAGCTTTTTCTGAAATTTTTCTCATTTTCCTTGAGCTAATTCTATTTAATAGAAGGCTCTAAAATCCTTTTCATGAGCTCCAATTACTTTATTTGGATTGTTCATGTCTCTATCTCTGGGAATTTTCCTGGAATTTTGGGAATTTTTTGAGTACCTTTCGTGCTTTAAAATAATTTCTGGACTTCTCTGGAATTATTTTCGCACTTAAAGTAAATTCAGAAAATAAAAAAAATAAAAAAACCTATCCTCTTCTATCGGGCCGAGCCCTTGGGCCCGACCCGCATCACCCCGCTCCGCCCCGGCCAGCCCGCTGTAGCCCATCTGGCCACCGACCATGGCCTGCACGCCCACAGCGCCGCCGCCGCCAGGCTACCTTGGCGTGCGCGCCACGGACGGCCGTGTGGCCGCACCTATAAAGCCGCTGCCCCGAGCCACCGCGCATGCCCTAGCTGTACCCTACCGCCTTTCCTACGCCGCGCCGCCGCCGCACGCTGACCGTCGAAGCCGAGCGCCGCCGCCGGAGTTGACCGCTCGATTCGGTGCACGGGAGCACCATCGGGCAAAGTTGCCAGCACCACGAGGTCCTCGACATCAAGCTACGTCCAGGGAGCCTCTGACCGTCGTTGGAGATGCATCGGTGCGCCGCCGCTACTTGAACCCGAACCAGCAGCCGTGCGCCACCGTGGTCTCTCGCCGCCGATTCGCCGGACGAGGACGCAACCGGAGCAAGGGAGCTCTCCCACGAGCTTCCACATGCTGCGCCAAAGCCACCGCGCTTCTCCTCTTCGCCGGAGGTCCGCCTGAACGACGCCGCCCGTACAAACCTGAGCCGGCCGCCGTTGTTTTCCGCCCCGCCGCCAATTCCGGCCATCACGGTCCTTCTCCAACACCGGTGAGCACATGTACGTGATCCCCTCGTCCTCATCTTTCAATTCCGTGCCTCGTCCAAGCTCATAGCCGCCCAGACCGCCGGCGATTTTAGCCGCCAGGGCCGCCATCGCCTCTATCCAGAGGTGGAAGATGAAGCCTTTCCCTTTTTCAGTTAGGCCCCTGGGAGATCCTGTAATCCTTTGTTTAGTTTATGTGTCTTGCATCTTTTACCAGTGCCCCCTTAGATCTATTAGGTCCCTGCTATTAGAGCCAACCCAAGAGCTTTTTGCAGATCTAACCCTGATCTTAGATCTATTCGCGAGCACTGTTCAATGTGTCTTGCAGATCTTCTCTAGTAGCCCCTGAAACCTTTGGATAATCACATCTAGGTCCTTGTATCTTGTTTTATCCATATCTTCCATGTTTTAACTCCGTTTTAATCCGTTCAAGTTGCATTAGGTTCATAATAATGTAAAGCACATGTTAGTGGTGAGTTTCATCATGTTTGTTTTCTGAAAATTAATGTAATATTAATTTTGTTTAATGCTTAGTTTACATGCTTTCTTTAATTAAAAGCTAAATAGTGCTATACACCTTTTCTCATAATCAATATTAATTTGATTAATGATTACTTCACATGCTTTTGTAAATAAAATCTAATTAGATATTTACTTCGGTTTTTCATAAACCAAATGTTAATTTGCTTAATAATAAATTAACTTTTCTAATTAAAAGTTGATTAGGTTTTTACACCAGCTTTATAAATAAATGTTAATTTGATTAATACCAATGCCATGATGTTTTCAATAATAACATGATCCACTCGAATCAAAAAGTTACGTTTAGAGGATTCATATAGTTTACTTTTTCTAAGATAAATGTTTAATTGGTATAATTTGTACATGAACATTTATAATAAAATTTGACTAGTTCTTTACTTCGGTTTTGCAAATAAAATGTAATTTGCATTAATGTCAACATAGGGTATTTTATTTCTGAAATATCCTTTATATTTGTTTTGTTAATTAAAATGAACCTAAGCTTATAGTCTTTTATGCTCATAAATGCAAATCATCCGTTAGACGTTCTCTTTTGTGTATCTAGCCTTGTGTGAGCTTTAGATCTTTCTAAATCTAGTTCTAGCTCAGATCAAGTTGTTCCCTACATCCAGCTGAGCCTTTCTTTTAAGCGTGGTTTTGTGTGCTTTAGTGATCCATATGATCGAGCCTATCCTTTAGTGCGCTCTTTTAAAGATTTTCTTTTGATTAGTGTATTGTTCTTAGTTTGCTTGTTTATTTGCTTTGTATGCTTGTGCCCGATGATTGATGCGAGTAGAATGAACGTGGTTTGAGAACTTTGAAGAGCATGAAGATGAAGATATTCTGAGCAAGATCATTATCTTGGTTAAAGGCAAGTGTGTCCTTGTTCATTTGTCCCAATAACTTATTTAATCACCATTGCATAAGCTTTGCATTTAATTTTGATGGGTCCTATTAAGGTTTATCCTAGTCTTCGTTATCATTCCTTGCCAACCTGGGTTTACCTTTATGTTGGGTAGCTATGATTAGTTGCTATACTAGGTTATGGTGGTTTAATGAACAACAATGATGAACTTGCTTTACTTTTATGCTGTACCTCTGGTTAATACAAGATCACTATGCATTAATTGGAACATGGAGAACCACCCAGGAAAACAGTGCAACCACAAGACATATGGCTTTTTCTTGGCTGAGTAATTAGGGAAGTCTTGTGTGGGGATTAGTCGTGGTAGCTTGGGTACGGAGGAATGCTTTTATGGCTCTTCTACTCCGGATAGGTTTTGGAACGGAAGTGCTCTTCTATGGCTACCTAGTCCATGGGTAGAGGTGTGGTACGAAAGATAGCCTCTATGTCGTGCTACTATGGACTAATACACATGAGAGGACTCTTTGTAAAGGCCTCGTAGCGTCCCTATGCAGCCACACCTCGGTAGTGTGGTATGGTGCCTAGCTAGCATCGCATGGTTGAATCCAAAGTTCTTTGAGACTTTTACACGACTTGTGGTGAAAGTGTACAACCTCTGCAGAGTGTAAAACTAACCAGTTAGCCATGCTCACGGTCAAGAGCGGCCTGGACCCTCACATGATAATTAAACTTGAAGATGGACTTAAATCGTGGTTTCTGGTTCTGTTAGCCATTTGCTTATGGCGTATCTTACCTTTATGCTTAATGTCGGTTCGTATATACTTATACTTTATTAGTAATCAGGTGCTAATAAAATTTGACCAACTAAAATTGCTTAATGCAGTAAACCTGTCAGCCTTTCCTTGTTAAGCCTTTGCATTCATACTTTCCCCACACTTGCTGAGTACGACATGTGCTCACCCTTGCTATAAACAATGTTGCTCAGAAAGAGGAAGCTGCTATGAAGATGTTGCTGGTGCTAGGCGTACGCAACCCCAGTCGACTGCCTGTGATGTTTGGTGCCTTTGTTTCCAGGATTTAGCGTAATACTCTGATAATCTCCCTTTTTCTTACGTGATACTATTTCTGTATTCACTTATATGTCAACTATATGCATGAAACTTGATCTTGGCATGCATATAGGTTTGCACTTGGTTTTCTTTGGAAAAACCGGTGTGACACCTCCTTTTCTTTTTCCTACTTCTATGATAGCTTATGTGGAGCTCAAGGTATGATAAGAGAGGTAAGCATACTTGCATCACATATATTGCAAAGTCAAAGATTGGATCCATAGACAAATTCTAGTCACACAATCTGATCAAGATGTGCACAAGTGACTGGTGGAAACGGTAAAGTGAATATGGTAAGGTAGTCACCAGGCTCGGAATGGGTGCTAGTTATTAGCATATTTGAATTGCGGATATGGTTAAGTCCTTCTCATGGATCTCTCTCTTTTTAAAAACTTTATGAGGGCATGGCTACCCCTTGTTTTGGTGGACCTTAGAAAGGGAAGGAAAGGGCACACACAGATCTTGATGATGAGAGCATGGCAGAAAATTTCATATGGGTCACAAAATTTGAAAAAGCTCAATGTAAGACAAGCAACAGATGAGTACAGAGTTTTTCTACTAAGAACATCGTATGGCTCTGGTAGGATAGTGGCGTATCAAAGAGGAGACTTTTCCAAGAGGTTTTTTATTTTCAAAATTAAATAACCCAAGAGAATTTAATCATTGGAGCAAAAGATCATGTCATCAAGCCATATCATACTCGTCAATTACTTAAATGAACATGCTTGTTCTTAAGATGGATATTGTTCACAGGCATCAAGATAGATAACGAGGAATAAAACATATGCAGGCCAACGCAAGCATCATGTGGAACGGGGTAAACATAGCATGAACATCCAAGTTTTAATTATATGTAATAAACAATCATGGCTCATAAAACTCAGGAGGGAGAGAGTGAGATGTATGAGCAAACCAATGTTGTATGAAAAAGTTGAACCGTGAGAGGCTCTTCATAGGAGTGAACCTGTGCGGGTCCCATTCGGGTTCTCTATGTATGATTGATTGTCTAGCGTAGTATGCTCGTAGCGTGGGTATGAGAATGTGTCGTGCCTGCTTTGGGAGAGTTGTGGCTCTCCCCCACACTGTCTCAAACCTAGGTGTCTCTCTACAACAAACATCCAAAGTGATGACACAAATGTGGCTTGACCGGGTTACACGACCGGTCAGCCAACTTATTCATATCCAAAATGTATTAAAATAAATTAGTTGCTTACACACATGATTATGAAATAAATGAAGTAAATGGAAGGGAAAGAAACCTAAACCTAGACTATGCGCCTAATGGGAACTAAACTGGGCGAATCGCCTCTACTCGGCATCATAAAGGTTGGCATGCCCTGTAGCCAAGAAGAGGCACCTCAACTTTGTGCAAAGGCCACGACGAAGGTCGCGCACATCATCCTTCAACTCTGCCAGATCCACCTTCTGCTCCGAAAAGGTAGTACTGAGCTTCTCGTTGTGGGCTTCAAGATTGCGCATCAGAAGAGTCAGCTTGGCCACCAAAGGGATCTTGGGAGGATGCTCGGCATCCCGAGTCCTCACCCTTGACCTCCTGGTCTGGGACAATGTTGGTAGCCCGTCATCAAGACAAGGTCTTTGTCCTCTTAACTGCACCGCGGGCACTGGACGTCCGACCTTCTTACTCTAACTTTCCGGGACCTTATCCTTGAACAGCGCCACCCTCAAGTTGAGCGCCGGCTCTGGTGAGTGTGCATCTTGCAACGGGTGTGCCTGTCCTCCTATCTGTGATGATCTCGGAACACTGGGCTGTGGCAAGGGCGCAAGTGGCATCTTGCACCGTACGGGCTAGATGTCCGTACCCTACGCCTTGCCTTCCCAGGCGAGATGGAGTGTCTGGATGGTGGAGTGCCCAGAATCCTCCTAGCAGGAGGGATGGAAGCAAGTGGCGTACCATCCAGGGCACTCACCACCAATGCCACGCTGCCTACAGGGGTAGTAGCAATGGAGGGGTTGTCCTCCCCTCCGAGGCCGGTGGACGGACTAGTAGTAGCGTAAGGGACGACACTCTTTGCTGGCCATGGTTGTGGTGGGTTGAAGGAGGAGAAGTAGAGGAGATGGGTTCTGCGTGACTCGAAACTCGTCGTGTGACAAGAAATAGGGTTCTGGAGGAAAGCGAGACGTGCACGGGAAAGACGAAGGGCGGCGGTGGCACCCCAGGATCGGCTGATCAAGGGATGTGTTATATCCCAAACTGATGTGAGTAGAGTAGTACCCCCATGTTTTTCCTACTAGATTCTTTTTTGTACGATTCCTTCCCACATAATCTTATTTAACCATGTATGACAATTCATTCATAGGTTAGGTTGCATGTGTACATTCTTTTCGAAGTAAAAAGACAATGCAAATATTGTTGACTAAATATCCCAAAATCATTGTGTTTTCAAACTAATTTTTACACCAATTTTTTTAACAAACTCATGTTTCTTGGAGGTATAATGATTACAAAGAACATTGTTCAATTATGATGGAAGTGTTCACAAGTTTCACTTTTGTGGCACCACATAATTCAATGGAGACTGACTGAAATTATGGAATATGTTGCATGTGATTGTCGAGTAATCCATGACTACTATCAAGTGTAGTCACGTGTTGGATCACAATGGGCGAGGGCGTGTGCTTTTAGAAGGTGAGATCAAGGTAAGTGACAAGGTCACTCTCAGGCGTGTTGCTCTTGTTCAATCGCTGGGGTTCAATTTGCTTTCCGTGTCCCAGTTGTTGGATGAGGGTTTTGAGGTGTTGTTTCAGCCTGGTGGTTCTCAGATTTTGGATTCTCGAGGGGACCTAGTTTGCATGGTCGTTCCCGAGGGTCAAGTGTTCCAAGCGGATTTTTCTCAGTCTTCTGGTGTGGAGCGTTGCTTTTTGGCTGGTTCTTCGAGTGAGTTGTGGAAGTGGCATAGGAAGCTGGATCACTTGAGCTTTGACCTTTTGTCTCGCTTGAGTAAACTCAATTTGGTCCGAGGATTGCCACGATTGAGGTTTGAGAAAGAGTTGGTTTGTGCGCCGTGTAGGCATGCCAAGATGGTAGCCTCTTCTCACCCGCCTCTCACCGATGTGATGACTGAGCGTCCATGCGAGCTGCTCCATATGGACCTTGTTGGCCCAGCTCGTGTGCGATCTGCGGGTGGGAAGTGGTACGTCCTAGTTGTGGTGGACGACTACTCTCGGTATGCGTGGGTTTTCTTTCTTGAAGAGAAAGGGGAGACGTTTGGTTTTGTTCGAGATCTTGTCTTGAGGTTGAAGAACGAGAGGCACAGAGATGCCATACGAGCGATCCGCAGTGATAATGGCTCGGAATTCAAAAACTCTCGCTTCGAAACCTTTTGCCATGACTTGGGTCTTGAACACTAGTTTTCGAGTCCGTATACGCCTCCCCAGAATGGCGTGGTGGAAAGGAAAAATAGAACCTTGTGTGAGATGGCTCGGACGATGCTCGACGAGCATAGGACTCCGAGAAGGTTCTGGGCTGAGGCAGTCAATACCGCGTGCTATGTGTCGAACAGGATTTACCTCAGGGTTCACAAGAAGGAAACTTGCTATGAATTGATGCACGGTCGCACACCCAAGGTGAGTCACTTCCATGTCTTTGGTTGTAAATGCTTCATTCTTAAGAAAGGGAAGAAGTTGGACAAGTTCGAGGCTAGGTCGGTCGATGGCATTTTGTTTGGTTACGCATCTCATTCTAGAGCATTTCGTGTGCTCAACCTTGAAACTAACCAAATCGTGGAGACTTGTGAGGTAACCTTCGACGAGACACAGCCACGTAGTCAGCTTGTTTTTGAGTGTGCAGGTGACGATGAACTTGGCGAGGAGATTTTCCAGGAGGAAAAGCATGAACATGGAGATGATGAAGATGGCGGTGTGGTGCCCGCGGCTGAGCATGTACCTACTACTTCGACTACGATCGTGAACGGGCCCTCTCCTACACCTACAACGACAAACCCAGATCAAGGCGAAGCTGCTGTTGAGGGGGAGGTAGCATCAAAGCGAGAACCTCCCCGGCGAGTTCAAGTGGATCACCCAGCTTCGAGAATCATCAGCGACATCAATGAACATACTACACGGTCGAGGGTTCGAAACAATTCTCACTTCGCTCATGCTGCTTTTGTTGCCACCTTTGAGCCCAAAGACATTGGACACGTGCTATCTGATCATAATTGGGTTAATTCGATGCATGAGGAGTTGGAGAATTTTGAGAGGAACCAAGTTTGGGAATAGGTTGACCCTCCCCCAGGGTGTAAGCCGATTGGGACAAAATGGGTGTGGAAGAACAAAGAGGGAGAGAAAGGAGAGGTGGTGAGAAACAAGTCGAGATTGGTGGCGCAAGGGTATAGTTAGAAAGAGGGGATCGACTACGAGGAGACCTTTGCTCCCGTAGCTCGTTTGGAGGCGATTAGGATCCTTCTAGCCTTTTCCGTGGCTAAAGGGTTCAAATTGCACCAAATGGACGTGAAGAGTGCTTTCCTGAACGGTGTGTTGGAGGAAGAAGTGTATGTGAGGCAACCACCGGGGTTTGAGAGTGTGAAGTACCCCCATCGGGTGTACAAGTTGAGGAAGGCGCTGTATGGGTTGAAGCAGGCGCCTAGAGCTTGGTACGGTAGGTTGAGGGGTTCCTGTTTGAGAGAGGTTTTGAGATGGGGAAGGTCGATCAGACCTTGTTTCTCCTCAGGCAGGGCAGAGATATCCTGATTGTGCAGGTATACGTGGATGATATTGTCTTTGGTGGCTCGTCTAACTCTCTTGTTGCAAGGTTTGCAAAAGACATGAGCAGGGAATTTGAGATGAGTATGATGGGTGAGTCGCAGTTCTTCCTCGGGCTCCAGATCAAGCAATCAAAGGAAGGAACATTCGTGCACCAAGCCAAGTACACCAAGGACATTGTGAGGAAGTTCAAGATGGAGGACTCCAAGGCCATGGCGACGCCTATGAGTACGACTAAAGCTCTTGATGCGGATGAGGAAGGTGAGCATGTGGACCAGAAGGAGTACCAGAGCATGATCGGGTCACTCCTCTACTTGACGGCGACGAGGCCGGACGTCCAGTTCTCGGTATGTCTGTGCGCTCATTTTCAAGCGTCTCCAAGGACTTCGCATCGGCAAGCAGTCAAGCGCATATTCAGGTATTTGCGTCACACTCCCGACTTCGGCCTTTGGTACTCCGCGTCTTCCTCTTTGGCTCTTCATGGATTTTCAGACGCGGATTTTGCCGGGTGTCGGTTAGATAGGAAGTCCACTTCTGGGACTTGCCAGTTTTTGGGTTCCTCTTTGGTGTCTTGGTCTTCCCGCAAACAATCGAGTGTTGCTCAATCCACTACCGAGGCAGAGTATGTGGTCGCAGCTAGTTGTTGCTCTCAGCTTCTTTGGATCACATACACCATGAGCGACTTTGGTGAGGAATATACCCATGTCCCACTTCAATGTGACAGCACCAGTGCCATAAGCGTTGCAAAGAACCCAGTGCTACACTCCAAAACCAAGCACATAGAAGCGAGATATCATTTCCTGAGAGACAACGTAGAGAAAGGAAAAATCTCTTTGATCCATGTACCCACACATGACCAGCTAGCCAATATTTTCACCAAACCCCTAGATCAATTAACTTTCACTCATTTGGGGGGGAGCTTGGTGTTTGTTTGATTTCTTGAGTTGGTGTGTGGGAGCTCCTTTGTAGCATACATATAGCTTTCCTTTATGCATTTCTTGCATGTGCATTGCATTTGTATCATGATGTATAGGCATCTTTGTATCTTAGGTTGCATGCGTCTTGTATCATATGCATTTTGTAGGAAAAGCTTCTCCTATATACATTGTTGACCATGATATGCTATATACGATCTTGTGAGCTAAGTTTGGTATGCTATGGTTAGTCTGGCTTAGCTCTTGATGATCTTGATTTACATCCATGGTTGATGGCTATGTTTTTCAAAAATGTCACATGTATGCTCTCTTGTGAGTAAATGCCTTCATATGATCTTGACATGTTTTAGTGGCTTGGCTCTGCTTAATTTGTGGTTGGATAGCTTATTTTAATCATATGGGGCCAAAGGCTCATTTGCCATAATGAATGTTTAGCCCCCATGCTTCATCTTGTGGAGGGGCATAAGTTCCTTTTTGTCGCAAAGACATTTCATGTACCAATTTCAAATCTGAAAATGAACTGTAAATTGCTTGGAAAATGTGCTCCCATGTCATATGTACTTAATTTACTTGCTTTTGGGTGCTAAACCGTTGCATGATGCCTACCAATGAGAAGTCTCATATATAGAAGTAGGCACATGGCTCGGTGGCTATGACATGACATGAGGTGCTTGTGGGTGTTTATGATGGTCTTATGATTAGAATGGTTGTCCTAGCATGAAGTTTGTGTGACTTTGCCATTTTGACATGTTTTGCTCATGTTTAGGACTTCGCTCATGAGAGGGTAATTTTTCACAAAATTCCTCAATTCTATCTTAGCTTCGCCTAATGGTTGTGAAACTTGGTGATCTTGTAGTTTATGTTTATACGAAGCTATAGAGTATCTAACTTGCTCATTTGGATATGTGTAGCATCTTGTGATGAATTTTGTATATTTGAGAAGCTCTATGTTGAAACTTTTCGCATTTTGCATTGATTCATGCATTGTCAACAAGGGGGAGAAGTTTGTGCATGATTTGGGCACCTGGGAGCATTTGGAAGGTGTTCAAAGTGGTTCGGGCAGGTTTTGAAAAGCTTGGTGCAGGGCCGGTTTCTTGGGGCGGTCTAACCGCCCTGGGCATGCGGTCTAACCGTCCTGGGCAGTGTGAGCAGGTTTTTGCTCCTCGTTGCATTCCCATGTTGCATTGCTGCATTGGTTCAGGGGGAGTGTGCTTTGGCTCAGGGGGAGCTTGCATGTGTGCAGGGGGAGCTCTTTGTGGTTTTCGAGCTTTGGATTGGTGGTTTGTGCTCTTTGCTTGAGCATGGTTTTTGTCTCGGATGTGTCGAGCCGTTGCCCTTGCCTAAGGGGTCCGAGACTTGTTCTTCTTCAAGTGATCTTGCTCTTTGCCTTTCCTTTGACTTTCGATCGCTTGATGGAGTTTCTTTTAGTCGTTTCTTTTCTTTTCCTTCTCTTTGGTTACCCAAATGTGTGTGTTGTCAATGCACTCATCAAGGGGGAGATTGAGGACCTGTGTGGTTCGAGGACCGGTGGATGGTCGCTTCCTGGTGTGATGAGTGATTGACAACGTGGTGTGGACTGACTCTTGGCTAAGTATTGCAGGTGCAGGTTGCGGCTTGACTGGTGTTGGTGCAGGTGAAGAACAAGCGCGAAAGGTCGTTGCCAGTGAGGCCTCCATGTGTGGAGAAGACAAGTAGGCTTGGTTCGAGGGACCCGGTGGCCGACGGAGTCAAGTGCGGGCCGCATGGTGGCAAGAACAGCGAGACGAAGTCGTGGACGGTTTCTTGGTTGAGCCTCAAAACCAAGGTCGAGCCGGGACAACGTGGGAGCCGAGTCATGAGTGGTGATTGGCGGAGGCTACACCGAGTTCGCGAGGTTTGCAGTGGTTCACCAGAAAACCACTGGGTTACTCGGTTGAGCCACAAAACCGAGGCCGAAGACTCGACGAGGAGGAGTGGCCACCCAGGCCGGTTCAACCGCCCAGGAGGGGCGGTCAGACCGCCTGGGCCGGTCTAACCGCCCAGGGGGGCGGTCTGACCGCCCGGGTCGCAGCAGCCGAGAAGCTTCGAAGCGGAGGACATGCGTCGGGATCGCAAGGCTTGCGTCGAGGCTAAGCAAGGTTGCGGTCGCTGGGCATCCGTCCGATGGTGAAAATCTGAAGACTTCCAAATTCGCCCTTGAGGGGCATGTATCCCTAGTTATCTAGTAAGGGTAGTTTAGTCTTTTGGTTGCCCCCATATAAACACTTGAGGGTATGGATGGCAGCCAACTCTTTGAACCCTAGCTCATTTCCTTTTCTCATTTTCGTTTTTGTATTTTCCTCTTGTTTTTCTAGAACTAGCTTGAGAGCTTCATGTGAGATCTAGAGAGAGGGATGGATGACCGGGTGGCAAGCTAGACCTTGTATGAACCTTCTTGGTATGTATAGATGATTCGGCGTGGTTCCTCAAGGCCTTGTGTTGCCTCTCCCGTTTTCCTTTTTTTGGTGATTTTCGGAGCCCTTTCTTGTGATTTTCGTGGCGGAGTTTTGAGAGCGATTTCTTGCGGGTTTCTTGTTGGGTGTCACGTATGAGGACCTTGTGCCTCTTTGGCTGGTGACTTTGCCCGAAGAACTCCCTTGAATCGACCTCGATTTGGTGGTTTTTCGAGTTGCTCGAGTTCATGACCTAGAGGGCCAAGATCCGCGATTCCCTTTGATTGAGAGCGTTTCGGTTCGATTCCTTTGAGGGAGAGGTTGCCCAGGAGGTAACCCAGGTATCCCCAAAGTTTTGCCGCAATCCGTGGGGTGAATCGGGAGATCGGGCGATGGGAAGTTGTGGGTTGACCCGCGGCCAGTTTTCTGGGTGGGGCGGTCTAACCGCCATAGGGGGGCGGTCTAACCGCCCTGGGTCTTCCAGGTGAAAGTTTTGGTTTTGCCGGATTTTCCTCTGTGAGTTTGTTCGCCTTGATCAGAGGAGCGTTCAGGTGAAATCTTGGTTCGTTTCAGCGCAGTTTGCTAGGAGTTCTTGCCTTGAGTTTGTTGCTGGGTACAGGAGGTTAGACCGCCCGTGGTAGCCGGTCTAACCGCCCCTAGGCCCCTGGGTGGAGTTTCGGTTTTCGCCAAGATTTTCTGGTAGCTAGCTTGGCCTTGACTAGAGAATTCTGTAGGTGAAACCGTGGAGGTTTTTGGAGCTCGGAAGAGGTGTTTCGGAGGATTTCTTGGTTACCAGGTGGAGGCGGTCTAACCACCCCCCATACCCGGTCTAACCGCCCCCTCCAGGCAGGCAGCTTCCGAGTTGTTTCCGCTGCCGTGTGTGCGTAGGAGTTGTGGCTGCAGGTAGAGTTTGTTCCTAGGACCAGTAGCACTCCAGTGGCTACGTGGTTTTGGCAAACGGAAGGTTGCGTGCGGAGCGTGTGATTTTGGGTATCCGACCGAGTTCATCTTGTTGGGGAAGTCATCCCCTTCGAGAAGAATTTTTATCGACTCCCATTCACTCCCCCCTCTCTGGTCGCCATTTCCGGTCGTTCAAATATATCATCTCGAATCCTGAAATTGAAGAACTTTGGAAATAATATTACACATTAGCATATTGTGCATACTGAAATTTAGATTAATAATATACATTGGATGAAATGTTAGTAGAGTTTAATTTTTGCTTCCAGATGCTTGGTCTTTGCTTCCAGATGCTTCCTTCATGTTCTGACTTGTCCCTTCCTCGGTCGTCGTTCCCATACTAAGAATAGAGGATAAGCCAGCATAAAACTCTCCCCCTGGACTAATAACCTCGTCTAGAAGAAATCCACATAATTGTTCTTGAATTAATCAGATTTGTTCTGTCTCGAGGAATTTTTCCTTGATGTTGGAAATCTACCAAAGAATATGAACAAAAGAATAAGAACAGAAGAATATGAACAATAAGAACTACATGTAGTCACCGTTGTGTGTGCACGCACGTTCTCTTCGAATTTGCTACCATCAGCGCAGGCTGTAACACGGTGCATGTACTCGCACACATAATATCCGCATAGATTGGTGCCATAAGCCTGCGTCATGACCTGCACATATGGGAAAACCAAGTCATGAAATAAGTTTTTATTGTAATGTAAGAATTGAAGAATAAGCAAAGACACGTACTGGCCAATCATTGTGAACATAAAGGTTTTTGCTGAACTTTCCAGGGTACTTATCACAGAGACAAGTCGATGCAGTTTTAATCAACTCTACGATATCTTGATATCTACTTTTATCTGTAGTCTTGTACAAAGAGTCGAAGACAAAGACCTTGCTTCGCGTCATACAAAAACTAAAGAGAATCCAGTGGAAGCTGTAAAATATGCAATGTAATTTTTGAAAAAGATAAGGAGATGAGATACACGTTGCTCACCCGAAGTTGTATGGCAGCTGACAGCCTTATCATGGTGTTTGTCTAGAAAGTTGATGATATGACTAAGTGTTTCCCTCTCATAAAGTTTGAGAGTGTTCTGAGTTATCATCAAAGGATCCATGTAGCCCACACTCATGATTCCTTTCCTCCTGGTCCGTTGCATCTCAAAACTATATGGCACAAAAAATATAGAAGTTTAGATATGGGATAAAGTGGACAGAGCATTGATTTTTAACTTATAGTAGAATAAACACTTACAGAGCCCAGCAACTGACGAATGAGACGTCAAGTGCATCCATATTGAACAGGATCTAGAATTCCTTCATGGGAATAGTGAAAACCTGATGCCCACGGAAATAATGATGGTCCTCAATGCGAACATAGAGCAAGTCCATCCCGCCGGCAGCTTGGTACATGTGCCACTTGTGCATTTCATACATCCTCGTTGGAAGAAACTGGAGTCGGGTCCACACAAGCTCACGCCCAGGAGCATACTCCGGTCTATTTGCCCCTTGTTGACGCGAAAATAGGACGTCGCCTCCGCGCGCAGCACACGTGACTCCCCGGTCTGTAGCGAGGCGTGCCAGCCAATCTGACCTGTTGATTGACAATGGAAAATCGGCTAGAGAGCCGATGTGTCTTTTTGATAAAATCGTAACAGCTAGGTAGCCGATACGGGTAGAACAGATCGGCTAGATCAGCCGATATGATGACGTAGGCAAAGCGTAAGCTACCAGAGGCAACTTAAACAGAGCTACGTGAGCAACACTTGAAACAGATCTAGTCGGCTATTAATGATTTAAAAACAGTAATAATAATGCGATAAAAGCCGACAGGAAGTAGTCTCAAGCTGGATAATTGGTGATAAAAGCTAGAACAACAAGAATTAAGATAAAACTTGCTAATCTAGCTGATATCGATAATTTGTGAATAAATCTAGACGAAACCACAGCGATGCGCCCGGTGGTTAAAGCCTAGAAATTATTCAGTAAAGCGGAACTCACCAGCAAGCTGGAGATCGAAGCGATGTAGCCCGACGAGTTTGCGAGAACTCGTGAAAGAGAAAAGGTACGAAGGCGAAGTCACCGAAAAGTAGATGCAGTAAAGTAGATGCAATAATTGGTAAAGGGGTGCCCGGAGGCGGTTTTGATATTGATCGTGTGATAAATCTATTACAATAGCCGGGGCTTATATTTATATCCTGGGCTCCTCTAGACTCCTGTAGTCGGAAGGGCTCAAAACTTCCTAATTAAAGACTCTTGACGCATCACGACGGCTAATTGACACAAACTCTTAGCTAAATTACAACCCGAGTGCTTTATCTAATAAAAGAAAATATCAAGATACATGAACTCCAAATCCCTTTGTGTAGAGTCCTTGCTAATAAAGCTTCCCCTGTTCCGTCGGGCAATGTATTATTGGCTTCCCTTCCTTGCTTCTATTCCTTATACGTGATAAAATATTCCAAATAGGAGATTACTCGTGACTTTCCTTTGCTGGTTCCATATCGAGTTTTTCCATGTATGTGCCTGAATCCATCGTGGCTGCACTAGCTTCTCCTTCTTAATTAAAACTGGCCACCAATCACATTGCTTTATTTTTCATGTACGCATGCATGTAAATAACATCATGCTGCCATCATCCTACAGGCACACGCCAACAGCCGATCATCTCCTGTATACATGTTAGCTTGTGCAAGTGACCTCTGCCGATATGTTAGCCGATAATGGGCTTGCCGATTGCCCTTTGCTCTCAGCTGGCTGATCCTCTTCTCTGGCTTGGCTGATGGCTCTGCTTCCTAATCACGTGCACATAACGACCTCTTTGTTTGATCCCATAACACCTTGTATGTATGTGCATGTACGTGACCAGCCAGGCAGCCACTCCTTGCCCCTTTTAATTATCTTGCAAGCCAATAACTTTCCAATGTATGCACGCATGTCAACATGCTGGTGGCCGATCATCCCTCGCTGTTACACAGCCGATTGCCTCGTGCATGCCCTTGCTGATTCTTCAGCTAGTCGATCCTTTTCTTCCTTTGGAATAAAATAATCCGGCCAGCTGACTGATGAAGTTAGCTAACGAAGACCAGTATATAGCTGCAGATCACATCGATCGATTTTACTGACCACCGGTTGAGCCTCCTCTGCCTTCAACTAGTTTTACTACTTTCGCCTTCCATCAGCCCCTCTGCCTCGTTTTGACTTCAGTCTTGACACATGCCAAAAAACAGTGTCAACACCCCTTTATGCGATGCAATTTCATCCTCCCGTAGAAGTTGTACTGGATCAAACCCGATGATTTGGCAAAATCAAGCAATTATTGCTCATATGTTATAAGTGGTCTAGTTGCCCTATATGTCCCTTCATGAATTGGGATTGCATCCTCCCCTCGAATTTGAGCTTCAGTCAGACCTGTTTCTTTGTTAAATTCAGACACTTGCTGGTCATATGTAGAAAGCACCTTGAGGTCGGGGATAGATTGTTTTGACTGGGTCCCAAGTTGTGGAACTTTAGATGCAATTTTCTTTTTCATGCGTTGAGTCTTGAGTACTTGCCGGTCGTAGTCACTCAATGGCTTGGGAAGATCATCTGGTTTTTGTCTTCTTTCCTCCTCCATTTTCCTCATGAAACGATGAAATTTCACCCGGTCAATTGGTTTCTCAACTGGAGGCTTGGCAGCTAGTGAATGCGATAGTTGATCGTCGCGTTCAGGCATGGCAGCTGGTGATGTAGATGAGTCATCTGGAGGAGAAGGTGGCTGTTGCATAATCCTTATGTGACCTTTTGGCCAAAAAATCTAAGTATGCACAACATCTTAAAGAAACTCTTCCCCATTAGGCCCCGGTATCTCCAGCTCCAGGTCAGCCCAACCATCGACCACTCGGTCCACAAAAACTTTTGTGTAATATTCAATTCGACGATGGTGGCCCGTGATGCTATCCCCTTCTACAGTTTTCTCAGCCACGCCATGAGCCACCACAAGCTTCTTGTTTCTGCAAACATCGAGAAGCTCACACGTTGACCTCACGGTGATGTCATCCACAGGCCAGTGTGGCCGCTTTTCTGGTGAGGCTGGGGTCACTGCTGCTTCAACTGCTGGTGCTGCTGCTTCTGTGGCTGTTGGTGCATGTTCTGTTGAAGCGATGCTGCTTTCCCTCTTAGCAGATGAGCTCATTTCATCAGTTGGACCTTGGTGATGAGATGATTGTTTGCTAAGAGCAAGAGCCACATGCTCGTTAATGATTTGCTCCATTCTTGCCTCGGTTCTGATTACGCGATCTTGCAACTCTTTTAGTTGTCATTCTTGTTGGTCCTTAGACCTTTTGCGACTTTTATAGGAGTCAATTTGCTCACGCCATGCGAATTTCCATGGAACTGCACCTTTGCCTCAACAACGGCCACCATGTTCTCGAGTGCCTATTGCAGCACTAAGCTCGTCTCTCTCTCGATCAGGCACAAATGTTCCTTCAACAGTCATGCGGATCAATTCAACAAGCCTTGCCGCCATCTCTCTTATTTGGTTGCCCGATACTAATGTTCCATCTTCAGGATTGATCATGCCATCATGTGCATAATAATAAGTCCTTGCTTGTTCGGGCCAATCTATAGTTGCCAGTATGAGTCCACGTGCAATACAATCATGTTCCATCTTATCCCATTTGGGCATAGCCACCTTGTAACCTTCAGACCCAAGCTTATGAAATTCCCTCTTTTTAGATGCATTGATGGTGTTGGTTGCAATCAACTTGGCGGCTTCTTGCGATTGCTTGTACTGCACAACTGAATCCCGGTGATCTCGTAACTTTGCAAGTCCTTTCTTTGTGAAATCGGGTGCAAATCCCTTCTTGATGTAGTCTTTGTTCAGTCGCTTATTGTACGACTGAAAGGCTATTGCACCCTTCTGCATGGCCCAAGTCCGCATATTTGCCAGATTTGTACCTTCTAGAAATGAGAAGTGTAATTGCACCTCGGCCCAAATCATGTTCTTCTATGTGTCCGGGACCACATATTGTTGTGCATTCTTGTGTGCCTCTTCATCTTCATTTTGAAGTTCAGCTGCAGCTTCAGATCCTTTCCAATACCGAAAGCTTATTGGGATGTTATCCCTGACAAGAGCCCTAATGTGGTTTGTCAACTTCACGACATTGTCATGTGGAGCAAATGGCATGCCTTCGTCAGAAACTTCTGTGATGATGAAATGACCCTCTTTCTCTTTGGACCGCATTTCCCACGAGGCTTTTTGCTGCTCGATGACGGTTCCTGTAAATTTAAGGACTATTAACTGATTGCTACTATTAATTAGTAATTAAACTTAAAGTGTAATGTGGTACTAGTTTGTACTAATTATACCTGTGATGGTTGCCCATCGTTACTTGTCTCGGCAATTGGTTGTTCTTCCGCATCGATGCCATCACCAGACATATTCAGGTAGCTGTCAGCCTCCCGCTGATCTTGTTCATTAACCGCATTGTTCGAACCATTGTTGTTAGCAATTATGTCCATTAACAATGCCTCTTCGCGTTGCTGCTCCGCTATTGGATCCATTGTCACTAAATAACAAGAATAAATAACAATTATTTTGTAGTTAGGAAATTGATTTTTCAGTGAAGATACTAATTTTCTAAAGAAGTAACTAATTTCTAATAAAGTAAATTATTGTCTAGTGAAGAAATGGATTTTCCAGTGAAGAAATTGATTTTCCAGTGAAGTTACTAATTTTCTAGTGAAGAAACTAATTTTCTAATAAAGTATCTAATTTTCTAAAGAAGTAACTATTTTTCTAAGGTGAGTCGGGTGAGTGCGTGTACGAGTCGAGCGTGTCGGGCTAGTCAGGAGTCGAGAATGGCGTGTGGAGCGAGTGACGAGCGAGTTGAGCGAGTCGAGCGTGTCAAGCGAGTCCTACGTGTCGAGCGAGTTGAAAGTGTCGAGCGAGTCGAGCGAGTTCAACATGTCGAGCGTGTCGAGCGAGTTGAAAGTGTTGAGCGAGTCCTACGTGTCGAGCGTGTTAAGCGAGTCCTACGTGTCGAGCGTGTCGAGCGAGTTGAAAATGTCGAACGATTAGAGCGAATCTAAATTTAAATTACATAATAAATAACATTTACATCTAATTCTAATTCTAAATTTTTATTCTAAATAACATATAAAATAAACTGAATCTATAGCAAAATCTAAATAGGATTTAAACATAAAACAAAATCTAAATCGAGTTTAAATTTATACCAAAATCTAAATCTAAAACAAATTTAAATATAAATTTAAATTTAAAACTAAATTGTAACTAAATCTAAATCTAAAAAAAATTTAAATTTAAAACTAAATTTTATCTAAATTAAAACTAAATTTATATATAAAAAATGGGGGGCTGACGTCAGCCACCATCGGGCTGACATCAGCCCCCAAATGAAGAACACCGGCGACCCTTATGCCGGCGTGGGGATGGCGTCGGCGCGCGGGCGGCGGGGACGGTGTTGGCGCGGCAGGGACGACGTCGAGGTACGGCGGCGCGCGGGTGGCCAGGGACGGCGGGGCGCGGGCGACCGGCGATGGCGGGGAGGGCGGAGCGGCGCGGCGGAGCTGATGAGGGCGTGGGCGACCGGCGACGGCGGCGGAGCTGATGAGGGCCGGGCGGGGTGTTGACGATCCTCGGGCGCGGCGCGACGGAGTGGCCGGACGAGAGAGGGAGGCAATGGTGGGGAGGGCGGCTCGGCGCGGCACGGCGGAGTTGAGGATCGGGCGTCGATCGGCGCGACGCAGCGGAGTGGAGGCGGCGACGGGCGAGGGCAGCAACTACGTGTGTGATGAGGAAGAAGAGAGGAGGAATAAGGGGAGGAGAAGGGGCCGGGGCATATATACACCCACCATATTTGTACCGGGGCATAGCTAGGCCCGGTACAAATGACCTCATTTGTACCGGGTGGCCTTGCGCCCCGGTACAAATGACCTCATTTGTACCGGGCCTTGTCTTGCCCTGGTACAAATGTGGTTTTCGTTTCGCGCCATAACAAAAAGCACATTTGTAGCGGGGCAAGACAAGGCCAGGTACAAATGTGCTTTTCATTGTTTTCCCTTTTAATTTACTTTAAATATCCTAAATTTCTAGTTTATTTATTATAAATTGTATACAACGCATAAAATAGCAGAAAAATCTTAGTATTCTTACTTTTCATATATACTATGCAGCAATACATTTCACATCAAAATGACAACTTTATTATCATTAACAAGTCATATCTTCTAATGGGCATTATTTTTTCCTCCACTGCAACAACTACAAATAATTTTTTTTTCTTTTCATGCATAATCCTCCTTTAGTAGAACATCTAGTGTTATTAATATGATAATCATGATTTGGTCTTGCTCGTGTATATTTCTACGTAAAATTATTATTTTATATTTACTGAAGTTACAAAAATTGATATGGTTACTATTTTTATTAAGATATAGTTACAAAAATTGATATGGGGCCAGATGAAATGATTGACTACTAAAAATAGTTCATATTCGCAATCATAGCCAAATATTACAATACTTTGTTACATGATCACAAAGTTATGAAACTTATTATACATCTGCATCGTCTAAGGGAACGTTAACAATCTTCCTCTTCACAAATGTCCCTTGGTTGTGATCGCGACGTAAGTATGGAGTGTCCTCTTTGGCTAACTAGATGCTTGGGTCAACTTTCACTGAAAATGGAGGGATATCATGGAACTGATCATAATCTTCTGAAATGTCAGTCTTGTCCTCAACTCCAACTATTTTTCTTCTTCCCGGTAGAACTATGTGACGCTTTGGCTCATTATCAATAATCTTCTTATCATGAGCCTTCTTTATTTGCGGTATGCTTGACATGTCTTTCACGTAGAAAACTTGAGTCCCATCATTGGCTAGCATGAATGGTTCGTCTTTGTAACCAATCTTGTTGAGATCCACTATTGTCATCCCATATTTGTCTGTCATGACACCTCCTGTAGTATTTTTTACCCACTGACACTTAAAAAGGGGGATTTTTAGAGGTCCATTGTCAAGTTCCAATATCACTTGAACGACACCATAATATGTTTCTAGTTCTCCATTGTCATCTATTATTGCATCTATACGGACACTGCTATTTTGGTTTGTGCTCTTTTCATCTTGGGCTTTCGTGTAGAATGTGTACCCATTTATCTCATATCCTTGGAATGTAAGCACTGTGATAGGTGGACCTCTAGCCAACCAATGGAGTTGCTCTTCAATAGTTTTATCACCGATCATCTTTTTCCGCAACCAAGTTCTGAAGTTATCAGCGTGATGACGTGTAATCCAGGCCTCTGTCCTCCCTTTGTTTGAGGCTCGTACAATGGACTTGTGCTCCTCCCTGTATGGAGCCACTAGTGATGATTGTTGCAGGACAGTGGCATGTGCTTTACGATATAACATTTCATCCTATCCATCTGAGGTTTCTTCCCTAGTGTGCCCTTTCCCCTGAGTCTCCCCTCATGGTGTGATACAGGGAGTCCAACCGGAGCAAGCTCTTAAAAAAAGTTGACACAAAACTCAATAACCTCCTCTGTAGCATATCCCTTTGCAATGCTTCCTTCAGAACAGGCACGATTAACGACATACATCTTAAAACCAGACATCAACCACTCAAAAGGGAACATATTGTGTAAATACACAGGCCCGAGGATCACAATCTCTTCAACAAGGTGGACAAGAAGGTGGGTCATGATAGTAAAGAAAGAGGGTGGAAAGATCATCTCGAAGCTGACGAGGCATTGCACGACATCTTTCTGCATCTGCACTAGCTTGTCTGGATGGATTGCCTTCTGAGAGATCTGGTTGAAGAATGCATATACCTTGATGATTGCTAATCTCACATTCTCTGGTAGAATACCCCTTTGTGCAATATGCAGCAATTGTGTCATCAACACATGGCAGTCATGAGCCTTCAATTTTGTCAATTTTTTCTCTTTGTAATTTATTAGCCGCTGTATATTTGAGGAGTATCCCGTCGGGACCTTGATACTATTCAAGCAATCAAACATCTTCTTCTTCTCTTCCTTGCTTAGGGTGTAACTAGCAAGGGCCCAGTAATTATTTTCTTTACCTCTTTTTTCGGGATGCAGACCATCTCGTTGTTTCATCAATTTAAGATCCCGACGTGATTCAATTGTATCTTTTGACTTTTCGTATACACCTAGGTGGCCAAAGTTCAAACAAAAGTTCTTCATGACATGCATCACATCAATTGCGTTGCGAACCTTAAGGATTTCCCAATAAGGTAGTTCCCAAAATATCGACTTCTTCTTCCACATAGCTGCATGTCCATCCTTGTCTTTTGGAACGGATTGGCTACTAGAACCCTTCCCATACACTACCTTCAAATATTTGGCCATAGAAAATACAAGTTTACCATCACGGTGCAAGGGTTTCTTATGTTTTTCTCCAACACCTTCAAAATGCTTTATTTCTTCTTCTCTTAACGGGTGCTTAGGAGGAAGAAATCGACGATTGCCCAAATACACAACCTTTTTACTGTGTTTTAGATACATGCTGCAAGTATCATCTAAATAGTGTGTGCATTCTCGGGATCCCTTGGTTGTTTGTCCTGATAGGTTTCCAAGTGTCGGCCAATCATTGATGGTTACGAACACCAATGCTCGTAGATCAAATGTCTCCTTCTCCTCCTCATCCCACACATGTACACCTTCTTTCGCCCATAACGTTTTAAGCTCATCAATTAACGGTCTTAGGTACACATCGATGTCATTGCCTGGCTGCTTTGGGCCGTGGATGATAATTGGCATCATGATGAACTTCCGCTTCATGCACATCCAGGGAGGAAGGTTGAACATACATAAGGTAACAGGCCAAGTGCTATGACCACTACTAAATTCACCGAATGGATTGAATCCATCCGTACTTAAACCAAACCGAATGTTCCTCTCGTCATCTGCGAACTTGATAAATTCTCCATCAATTAATATCCACTACGACCCATCAGCGGGGTGCCTGATCTTGTCATCTGGTATACGCTCTTTGTGCTAACGCGTCATCGTTGCATTGGCCTTGCACCTAAATGGACGCTTCAGCCGTGGTATCACTGGAAAATACCACACCACCTTCTTCTTCTTCCTCTTCTTCTTCTTCTTCTTTAGGTGAAGTTGTGCTTCGCACACGGGACATGCCTCTAATTTCTCGTATTCTTTACCTCGGTACAGGATACAATCATTAGGGCATGCATGTATCTTTTCTACCTCCAAGCCCAGAGGACAAACAACCCTTTTAGCTTCGTACGTTGACACCGGCAATTCGTTCCCTTCGGGAAGCATGTCCTTCACGATCAACAATAACTCATCAAAAGTCGTGTCAGAATTTCCGTTACTAGCCTTCCATAGCAGCATTTCCAATGTACTACCCAACTTCTTGTGCCTCTCTTTGCAATCTGGGTACAATGGTTTCTTGTGATCTTCTAACATACGTTCAAATTTCTTTGACTCCTTCACCTTTTCCCCGCATTTTCCTTTGCCTCTCGCAACACCTCACCGAGAGCATCATCTGGTCCTTGATCTCTCCCATTTCTTCATAATCCTCTTCCATTGGTTCATCTGCAAAGTGTTGACGGTCGATTTTGGTACACCTAGCAATGAGTTTACCGTCAACCTTGGCAATAATTTTATATGCAAACTAACAGTGCTAACCCCCTACATATAATAAGTTCACACTTGCATGTGGACTTTGGAGTATGGTGCGTTTGCAGGAAAATGAGAGCTTAAAGGACGGATTCGTATGAAGTTCAAAAGGCCGATCAAGGAGTTCCATCCGTACACGAGTGCAAACCAAATTTACTCTCAAAGGTGGTGAGGACCAAAGTGCTGCGACGAAACATTCCCGAGGACCAAGATGAAAAGATCAGAGTTCATACGACAATACACCCTATCTTGATTGCAGGGATGATGATGCCAAAAAGCCACATATGAAGGGGCAGAAAGCCAAAATTGCAAGAGAGGCTGGCTAGAGGAAGATGGGCCCGAACCGGCCCAAAAAGGGCCCAAGCCGACCGGCCTATCCCGTTTTTGTGGCCGTTCGGCCCCCCTTTGACCTAGCCCCTCTTCGGTGCATAAATAGTCCCTGCCTCCGACGGCCGCCGCATCCATTCACCAGAGAGCCGCCGAAAGAAGGAGATACACTGAAGGAAGCTGATGGCCGCCGCAAGTCTTCAAAGGTACCTAGGAGATGGCTTAGGCCACCCCTAGCCGCCATGGCCTCCCTGCGAGGTTGTGCTGTGGTGGAGTTCGAGAGTCACCCCCAACATTCGTCGGGGTATGTACGCATATGATGGTGATATCAATCTACTTTTTTACTCTAGTTGTCTCAACTTTGGTCTACTTCAATGCATGCTTTCTTCCTCATATGTGATGCATCCATATGTTCATAGTAAGATTAGATCTATTCGTGGTGATTGGTCTACATCTTGCGGATACATTGAAGTAGCATGTTTTAGCTAGTTGGGTGATTACCTCGTGTGGTGACAGCATGCGGGAGGGAAAAGTTCTAGCGACGACATGATGTGGAATAGGATCAAAGGCGAGTACCATGGGAGTCAGTGCGCGGCCACCAAGGAGGAGGAGCTACGAGTAAGAGCGCCTTGGTGGGCGTTTGGGGTAAAGCTTTGGGAAACCTTAGGCATCAACACGCACCTCGCACTGGTGACCTTGGGAAAGTAGGCCGCTTGCGAGCCGCCTTTTGGAGAGATGATTCTGTCTACCTTTAGTTGAGATGCAATCTATGTCTTGACCACCTTTTGACTAGAACGGTACCTAGAGACGATAGGCCCTAGCTTCTTGGTTGTGTTATCTCATCTACGGTTGTGGGTGTGATCAACACTTATACTTCACTAATATTTATAAAGTGTTACCTTTCATATGCATTCTAAGCTTCATGATTAGGATAGGTTTGATAGATTAGATGGTAAACCCTAGGTAGTTCTTTGTCGATCCACAGATTGATAAACCTTGGGGGAGTACTCCGAGGGAAAAGCTACAACCGACCCATGGGCTTGCGGATCGAAACTTGACGCGTTATTTAACCGTCAACAAGCTTTTCTGGCGCCGTTGCCAGGGATCAGCAACTCGAACCCTAGGGTGATCTACCTTTCTATTTGACTAACCCAAGTTTTTATCATTGCATATACGCTTGCTTTCTTGTTTGTGTCCTTGGAGGCAGGTGAAAAGCTAGAGACAAAACTTGGACTTCGAGAAGTCCACCATCCGCTCCGACAAGAAGAACAAGATTCGCTTGTTAGTGGTAGGTGCTAAATTTTGTTAGTGGCCCATCATCCACTATCGAGTCCACACCCTACACAAAAGCACGTGAACAAGGTACGCCAATGTGTCAATGAATTTTAAGACTAACGTTCCGTGGAGTTTTGTTTGTTGAAGCAATAGGCATTGGAAGCAATCACGTCACACAAAGAGTGGCCATCACTTTGGCTAAGAAGAAATCACAAAGATATGTACCATTTCCACCATGCTACTCGCTGGCCCAGCAATGGCGAAGACCTTGAAGCCAAAGGATGCGCGACATAATGCCCCGAAGACCACAAGATCAAGATCGTCAACATCTTCAACATTCACAAGAAGTTTTTGTTTGCATCGAGTTTTGCATAGCCTCATGGGAAGAACAATAGAATATCTTTGGATATTTAGAAGCCTCATGAAGTTATGCTTCCAAAGAGTCAAGAATCAAGTCAATCGGAGGTTCCTACAAGTGGATATGGCCGAATCACCGATGGTTGCACGTCCTGAAATTCTGGACAGCAAGCAAAGCTGAAGTGAAACAGCCATAACTCCCTCATATGGACTCCGATTAAGATGGATGAGTACCCGTTGGAAAGGTAATTTTATAAATTTTTCAATAAAATTATATTTTGGTATATGTTTTGTTATGTATACAGGGGAAAATCCACAAGGAAGAGACAGCAGCAACACGATGAGAACAAGAGAGTGGAGATGAGGACGACAACAATAAAGAGAAGTTTGGGCAATGCTTCCACTAGACCACACATGAAGAAATGCAGAGGCTTGGAAAAAAACAAAGACCCCTCGAGCATTGGCAAATGAAGACACAAGTTGGCGGCATCCGACGCAAGGAGATGTTTGGAGCAAACCACGAAGGATTACACACAAAGGACGACATCCGATGGCGTGGATACTTTGGGTTCTCACACGATGGATCATGGAGTTAAATTTTCACAACTAAGATGTGTGAGCCCATAAGTGAAGAGGAGTAATTCTACACAAAGCAACCTTGATGACATGTGGCACGAAGGAAGGAATTGAGAAAAGCCTACACAAGCCACCTCCGATCATCAAGGATTGTTCGCTTTCAACTCCAAAGGACCACTCACCATGAAAAGCTCGAAAGCTAAGGTACACGTCAAACTCTCAAGGCATTTTTGGAGATGATATCTCTCTTTTGAAATATTTATGTTAATATCCAATGGTATCTTTTGATTCTGTGCCTTGCACCTTTAATGATCGATAGGCTAGAATTTCTTGAGAATGATAAAGAGGCTATGTTGTGCTTTAACTTTGATAATTTGCATGCCTAATGAACCCATGCCTAATGAGAGCCTTAGTGCTGAGCAAGAAACTTATGCAACCTTTAATCACATTTTGTTCATCTAACTTTTAAATTGTGGTTATGATTGCATATGATTATACTACGTTTTGCAAATTCTAGACTTGCTTTGTGCTTGGTCAAGCTAGTGACCTTAAAAGAGCATGTGTCGGGGGAAAACCCGAGTTTCACTAACCATGAAGATCATTAAACCTTAATCAAGAGGAGAGAAGCCTTTCCTAAAGAAATTGCAACCTCGTGCATCGCCATCACCGAACCTCGAAAACGACGTCGCTGTTTTCATCAGTTTTGAGCACCTGATCAGATATGTAGAAGAAGGCAAGAGTTGAAAATCAGAATTTCCATCAAGTTCCGATTCCAACGCCTCCAAGATCGATGAATTTGAAGAACCATACAAGGAGATATGGAATAAACATTAGGCGTTGCACAGTCTGAAATCAGATTTGGACATATTGCAGCGTTGGAGTAAAACGGGCGTAACTCACTCGATCGGAGTTCGTTGGGGGTGTATAAACACTTGATGGAAAGACAATTTCATGCACCACGCATTGGAGAAGTTGTTTGCTACATGGTCTGATCTGGACAGAGAGGAAAATTCATGAGAGGAGAAGCAGCAACGAAGAGCAAGGGAGAAGGAGGGGATGATGATGCAAGAGACGATTGGGCAAGCTTCTCATTGAGCATGAATGATCGTGTCAAGCATGGAGAGTGGATCAAAGCTGCATGGACACCTTCAAATCTTGCATGAGGGACCATGGCTTCACGACAATAAGAATGTACGTAAGAAAGTCGAGCTCTATGACTTTAAATGAAGCGCTTTGCGGGAGGCAACCCGGTTTTTACTTATATATAATATGACCGTCTACATTGTGCTTTTTAATCGAACCATCAAGTAGCATTCTACCTTTGCTCTAATAAATGCCACAACAACATGTTGTATGTTTTAATTGCTAATGAGGGAGCTCTTTGTTATTTGATCTTGGAAAACTTGTAGACCCTTTTGTGTGCCTATTAGTGTTTAGAGTCCTTTTCTTTTGTTTTTTTTGAGAGAAATATGAAGTTTGGTACAACCCCATGATTCTAAACTTGTGGCTAGTTAATTTAGTCTAACAGTTGTGTTTCTTTTAGACAACCACCACCATGTCATTTTGTTCATCCATGTCATATTGCATTGTGTTGTTATGTTAAGCATGTTCAATTTTATAAAACTTTTTGGAGCGCTTGAGTTCTTTGGCTTTAACATGGTGTTTGATCCAAGGATTTTTGCAACATAGTTGTAAACGTGGTGTTTAAAACTTTGTGTATCTCTATGAAGTTTATTCTCAACCTTTCATGTATCTAACTCCATGCATTCACACTTGCACACACGTACACCCGTTATATTTTTCTTTCACTAGATTAACAATGCCACAAGTTAAGATCATAGGGGATGCCTTTGGTTTGTCGGCATAGAGTGAGTATTCCCGACCGTCACCTCGGGGGTACTTTGTGCTTTAGAGTTGTTTTGCAGGCATGGTGAATCACTCCCATGAGTTTGTGATAAAAGGTGAAGTTAAGATCGTCAACACCTCCAAAATCCCGAAAGAAACACCGCTGTCTTCATCAAGATTAAGGACATGTTCAGAGATGTACAAAAGAGGAAATTTGGATATTCAGAAGGTCAATCAAGTCTTCTTTCCAACACATCAAGATTCAACATTTTAGGATACCCGTGCAAGGAGTTACAACCAAATCATTGGGCATCACACGTTCTGAAATCAGCTCGGGACAGCTTACACTATCAAGGTAAATAGGGCATAACTCTCTTGTTCAGAGTCCGATTGGGATGAATGACCAGTCATTGGAAAGACAATTTCAAGCACTTTGCAATGGAGCAATCGTTTGGTACATATTCTGTTCTGGAAGTAGAAGAAAAATTTGTGGAAGATGAACCAGCAATGAGGGACAACATGGAAGGAGGTGAAGATGGGATAAGAAACAATTGTGACCAAGGCTCATGACGAAGGGTGGGCATTGAAGGACAATAAGGGCAAAAGAAAGTGAAGAGCATGATGATGATCTCCACACATGGTGGTAAGACTTCAAGAATTATAAGATGGTTCATCATCTTCCATGCCTAGCAACATGCTAAGCATGGGGGAGGATTTGGTGGACATGAGAAGACCATATGGAGTACCAAGATCACGGTTGCCACGGGATGCTAATTTTCTTCTCCCATGTTAAGCACAATGCTTAAGCATGGGGGAGGGCACACTACACTACAAGCATCAAAGGACGGTAACAATTCCTCAACCCTCTCTTTGTCCTTGTCTTTCTAAATGTCTGTACATTTGTATATGCCTTCAACAAACTTAGGTGCAACTTTTTGTATCTCTCTTGTCAATAACATGGCTTCTAGGAGTACAACCTAGTTTTAGTTTTTGTTTAGATCATGATCACCATCGCCTAGTGCTCACCACGATGTTAATTTTTGGCATAATCTTGCTTGTGGAAAAATGATGAAGGCTGCACATTGTTTTACCTACATGATGTTGTATATGACTTGGCTAATTGCTCTCTATTAAAATGATCTTAAATTGACTAAATACTGGCTATTAAATTTGTGGAGGTTCAATGACTAAATTCTAGACCCACATACCTTATGTTGCTCTTTGATTTGAGTTGACCAAAAACCTGATAACCTATTTTGTTTTATATAAAACTTATTTCCTATGCTATCTACATTTGTGAATCTCTTGCAAGGCTGTACCTACCAAAGCATATATACTTATGATCTTTCATGATGAAACCTTTAGAATGCAAACTTATATTTTGATGAGTTGGATTAGGAGTTCTATTCTATGGTATGAGACTTAGAAGCTGGTCATTCCGTTTTGTGTAACTTCTTTTTGCTAGCCTTTCTATCCGTGCATTGTGAGCTTCCACATCGGGAATTTTGCAAACTTCGCCAGATATCCACCCTTAAACCCAGATATCTATTTTGTGATACCATCCTTGTCCACAACCCAATACTTGAGTATGGATTATTATTCCATGGAAAATCTGAAGGAGTCAAGGTGCTACAAATTAGAGTAATTTTTGGAGTCCTCCAAGTGATGCAAGAAACATTCAAGATTTTGCGTGGAGGAGACCCAGAAGATTTCAAGTATTTTCAAGATGATATATGAGATTTTCTGTACCTATCTTAGCAACGAAAAGTATATATAACCCCCCGCTTGCTTGAGGACGATCAAGTGTCCAAGCATGGGGGAGGAGCTGCTAAGAAGGTACTATGTTGTCTAGAGTTCAGGGGAACGAAAAAAAGAGAAAATAAAAGAAAAAAGGGAAGAAAGAAAAAGTGTGAATAAAAAAAAACTAGAACCTAATTGCTAAATACTTGAGAGAGCAATTTGTCTTGTTATGTTTGATTGAGTGTAGGATTACATCAAAGGGCGACACTGATTCCTTGATCAAGCAAACATCCTAGACTTGCTCGAGGACGAGCAAGGTTTAAGAATTGGGGTATGTTGACGGTCAATTTTGGTACACCTAGCTATGAGTTTACCATCAACCTTGGCAATGATTTTATATGCAAACTAACGGTGCTAACCCCGTAGATATAATAAGTTCACACTTGCATGCGAATTTTGGAGTATGGTGTGTTTGCAGGAAAATGAGAGCTTAAAGGATGGATTCATATGAAGTTCAAAAGGCCGATCAAGGAGTTCCGTACGTACACGAGTGCAAGCCAAATTTACTCTCAAAGGTGGTGAGGACCAAAGTGCTACAACGAAACATTCCCGAGGACCAAGATGAAAAGATCGGAGTTCATACGACAAGACACCCTATCTTGATCGCGGGGATGATGATGCCAAAAAGCCACATACGAAGGGGCAGAAAGCCAAAATTGCAAGAGAGGCCGGCCAGAGGAAGATGGGCCCGAACCGTCCCAAAAAGGGCCCATGCCAACCGGCCTGGCCCGTTTTTGTGGCGGTTCGCCCCCCCCCCCCTTTGACCTAGCCCCTCTTCGGTGCATAAATAGTCCTTGCCTCCGACGGACGCCGCATCCATTCACCAGAGAGCCGCCGAAAGGAGGAGATACACCGAAGGAAGCTGACGGCCGCCGTGAGTCTTCGAACGTACCTAGGAGATGGCATAGGCCACCCCTAGCTGCCATGGCCTCCTTGCGAGGTTGGGCCATGGTGGAGTTTGGGAGTCACCCCCAACATTTGTCAGGGTATGTACACATATGATGGTGATATCAATCTACTTTTTTACTCTAGTTGTCTCAACTTTGGTCTACTTCAATGCATGCTTTCTTCCTCATATGTGATGCATCCATATGTTCATAGTAAGATTAGATCTATTCGTGGTGATTAGTCTACATCTTGCGAATACATTGAAGTAGCATGTTTTAGCTAGTTGGGTGATTACCTCGTGTGGTGACAGCATGCGGGAGGGAAAAGTTCTAGCGACGACATGATGTGGAATAGGATCCAAGGCGAGTACCATGGGAGTTGGTGTGCGGCCACCAAGGAGGAGGAGCTACGAGTAAGAGCGCCTTGGTGGGCATTTGGGGTAAAGCTTTGGGAAACCTTAGGCGTCAACACGCACCTCACACCGGTGACCTTGGGAAAGTAGGCTGCTTGCGAGCCGCCTTTTGGAGAGATGATTCTGTGTACCTTTAGTTGAGATGCAATCTATGTCTGGACCACCTTTTGACTAGAACGGTACCTAGAGATGATAGGCCCTAGCTTCTTGGTTGTGTTATCTCATCTACGGTTGTGGGTGTGATCAACACTTATACTTCACTAATATTTATGAAGTGTTACCTTTCATATGCAATCTAAGCTTCATGATTAGGATAGGTTCGATAGATTAGATGGTAAACCCTAGGTAGTTCTTTGTTGATCCACGGATTGATAAACCTTGGAGGAGTACTCCGAGGGAAGAGCTACAACCGACTCACGCGCTTGCGGATCGAAACTTGACGCGTTATTTAACCGTCAACACAAAGGCTCCACCTTGTGACCAGTCTGGAATAGTGTCATCTTCTTCTTCGTCATCTTCCATTATAACCCCTCTTTCGCCATACTTTGTCCATAAAAAATAGTTTGGCATGAATCCCCATTTGAATAGGAGATCGTGAAGACTCTTTATTGATGAGTTATCCTTTTCGTTGTTGCATTTTTTGCATGGACAGATAATGAAACTGGACGAGGGCCTATTGGATTCAGCCACTTGTAGAAATCCACTCAGTCCCTTAATGTAATCCGACGAGATCCTATTGTCCGAGTACATCCATTGTCGATCCATCTAAAAAGGATCACTAGACAAAATATATCATTATCTTGCAACAAGTACTAATTAAGGCATAAGATCACTTTACATAAATATAAAGTGCTCATGTAAAATCCAAATTATATAATTCAGCAAAATTATATCAATTTATCCCAAGCTCTCATTTTCTAATAAGGAAACTACTTTTCTACTGAGAATATCAATTTTCTAATGATGCAAACTAATTTTCTAATAAGAAAACTAATTTTCTAATGAGGAAAATCAATTTTCTATCGAGTAAAATTATTTTCTAATGAGGAAAATCAATTTTCTATTAGTAAACAAATTTTCTAATGATGAAAATATAAATAAATAAATTGAAAAAAATCTATCTACATATACAACATCTCATACCCCTATCATGACACCTTCTTTCTATTAGAACATAGACAAATATGCATTTAAATAAAAAACTCATCATTCTTAGCTCATTCGAAAACATTTCATGAATACTTTAAGTACAAAGCATAAAACTTAAAACGAAAACCGTATATCAAGGGGGGATGAAGTAACTAACCTCTACACCACGTCAATGAGTGAAATCGTGGAGAAATCGTCGTAAATTGGGCAAAAGCACCCAAAGGTGCCATTGGGGAGGGGGAGCTTGAGTTGGAGAGAGGAAGGAAGAAGAGTGAGGAGGGGGCTCGGGGAGGGGGAAGAAGAGGGAATTATAGCCGTTGCCCATTTGTACCGGGCCAAGACACGGGCCGGTACAAACGCGCCTACATTTGTACCGTTGTTGTCTTGGCCCGGTACAAATGTGTTGGCTTAACATTTGTACCGGGCGGAGCCACCAACTGGTACAAATATGAGGCATTTGTACCGAGTGGGTTGGATCAGGCCTCGACGAGCCTCTGTGAGAGGACATTTGTACCAGTTGGTGGAAAAAATACCCGGTACAGATGAAAAATCAGGCCTGTGATAAATGTGCAATTCTCTAGTAGTGATCTTTGGTTTGCCAGGTTTAGGGTTGTGACGAATGAGCAACTAGTAATCTCACCGACATACCTATTTGCAGTAGTAATGCCTTTCTATATATTTCAGGATGGCCAACACTTCGCACAACTACATTTTGCTAATCTGCAGCCCATGAGTATTCAAATGCGAAACAATCTTACCGGGACCCAACAATGGTCGAAACGCTTCTGTATATCCTGGCAAGTTATCCCGCAGTTTGGCAATGGATGACACACTTCTCTAGACAAATCATCTCCTACCAATGCGGATGACTCATGTCCACGTATGAGCTACCTCATGCAAGATGTTCATTGCAGACTGTATGCCTGATCAAAAGTAGAGGATGTTGTTTACAATATAATGCATGCACTCCATCCAATTAAACATTGCTTGTAAAATAAGATTCAAAAAATTTTTAAAAATTCAAAAAAAAAAGTAGGCACATATGTTTACAGTACATGTACCTCTAATAAGATTCAAAAAAATTTAAAAAAACTATATTTAGGCACATATGGTCCATTATAGACCAGATCTAGGAGATTGACGGTAAAATCAATTGACTTATAGGGAAAACTCAAATTTCTACTAGCCACCATGTTATAAAATAATGATAAAAATACCTAAAACTTCTCCAAAAAGTATATAAATTGGCATAGAATCATTTTATGGATGTACAAGCTTGAAAAAAAGTTTCACAAGATTTCGCGAAAAAATGAGTATACATTGTTCACAAATGGACACAACTCTCACATAATTTCATACACATGGAGAGAACACTCACATAGTTTCACACCTCGTAACATGAACGAACTCGTATGCACCTCAATTTTGGACACCATCTCATGTTGACCATAACATTGAACTATATTATGTTATATTAGCGATTATCATGAAAAAAAAGTTTTTCTATTCTCTATTAAGTTGGGAGGAAACATATTATATTGCAAAATATCAATACTTCACAATTTAACATCTAAAAATTTATCATAAAAAGAAAGGGTGTGAATTTAGAAAAATTCAGAAAAAAGAATCATCAAATTTGAAGTCTCCATGAAAGAGAAATACCAGATACAAATTTAAATTCCGGATAAAAAAAATGGAGCTGTTTGTGTGTTCTTGAATGTAGCCACGTGGCACAATTTCAGAACTAATAAGTTTGTACGACAAAGTAAGTCATAAACTACATACATGTGCAATGGTATGAGGTTGTTCCTCTTACCTCGAAGGTCTCGGGTTCTATTCTTATGACCTGCACCTATCTTGCCATTATTTAAATAAATGAGACAAACAACATAAATAACCTTTCAGTCCTTTCAACGACACAATCCTGGCCACAACTTAATGGTAAGATGTCACAGATGTGGCCACTGTGACCCGTGTTTGAATCCTCTGGCGGACTCCCTTTTTGGCCAATTTATGGGTTCGGCCTCCCGCGCTCACTCGCGCACGCGCACGCCGCGTCATGATGGGCCGCGTCGGCCTGGTGGGCGCCTTGCTGGGCTATTCGTGGCCGCACGTTGGCCACAGTGTCGCACGCTGGCTACGGGCCTGCTGGCGTCAGCATGATGTTAACATCCCATATTATCTTGCTCCTTAAATATCTTTTCCATCCAATCTCCAAAGTAGGCAAATAATATATACATTTAGATCGTCTCGACGAGACTATCGCATTGGAGCAGTCCATATAGGCATTTGACATTGTTTGTGATGACGCCCTATTTGTGCCATTGGTTTACTTGCTCTCAACTCTATCATTTCATACATATTTGTGCCAACACTCATGGAATTTGTTAGTAATAACTCCTAACACTACTATTCATGCTCTTATTTCATTCATCTATGCAGCAGTTGATGGCTTAAAAGTGGTACTTAATAGTCATCAACAATGATCTAAGTGGCCGTACGACCGGGCCACTTGTGGTGGCCCACCGATTCTGTCCAGTGGGACCATGCGGCGGTGGAGCCCACGTAGCCACGTGGGAATGGATGGTGGGACCGTATGCGGGACCCGGACCCATGGTCGGACCGACAATTCAATGTGGTTGCATGTGCCACCATATCTTTGTTTTCTTTTTTGAAGTTGTTTTGTGACGATAACGTTGTTTTTCTGTGACGCCAGTTTGATTTCGTCATTGGCTCCTCACGGGCACAACTAGAATGATTCATCTATGACGAACAGGCTTGTTGTTCGATGATCATCCTCTGAGTTTCGTCATTATTTTTAGTGGCTTGGCACCGTCACTCATTATCTGTGATGAAGTTACAAAATTTGTCACGTTAGAGACCACTTCCATGACGATTAAACGAAACGTCACTATGAAATTGTCATAGATATTTGCATTTCTACTAGTGGTTCCTGGATAAGGCCTCCATATACACCAAATATCTAGAATATAATTTTTTGAATCACCAAATTAGATTATTTTGTGCACCTGCAGTTCAAATTTCAACTATGCAACAAAATTCTACAAAACAAAAAAACTAACGAAATATACCAAAAAATTCAAAATTACCCAAAGTTGGAACAAGGATTTTCAAATAATGTGGGATGGCCTCAAAAAAAAATGGGGCAAAAAGTCTAAAAAAAATATTCCCAGAGTGCCTTCCCTGGGACTCGGGGAAGAGACCCTTCCCCGAGTGCTAGGCCCAGGACACTCGGGGAAGATGTTTTTTAAAAGTTTTAACAGCGTGGACGTGGTGGGCCGTCAAGTAACATTTTTCTTCCCCGAGTGTCGCTCTTCCCTAAGTTTTGCACTCGGGGAAGAGGGCCTTTGCCGAGTGCCGCTCTTTACCGAGTGCCAGGCACTCTAGGGCTCTCGGGAAAGCCTCTCTTCCCCGAGTGGAATTCTTCCTCGAGTGTAACACTCGAGGAAGATTGGCTTCCCTGAGTGCCCGATTTTTCGCTCTCGGGAAAGCCTGCGGCACTTGGGAAATTTTGCCTCTCCCGTAGTGGGTAATCCTAATGATCTCACTTTGGGCGCCGACCCACCCTGGCTTTCAAAGGTCCAAGGTGTTCCGACCTGTAGCCCTACTCGGTGCCCTAGCGCGGAGGGTTTCAAAGGGTCCAACAGCTGTCACTACCGCGACCTACCTCTATCATTACGCGAGGGCACGTGGTATTTGAAGTGTAACCCAGAGCCCAGACACCACATATGCACCATCAACTACTACTAGAGCACAGTTACGTCTGTCGACCCTTTAACAATGCTAAAGCAGTCCATATAAATATAAAGCGACAAACCCACGAGAACGGTTCGGATCAGATTGGTCATCGAGCTACGTTACGATAGGAAGGTTTGGATGCGAACTTGATACAACACTCTAACTCAACTAAACAGGATCAGACATGCACACAAATACTTGCTCTAGGCACTAGCTCTAAAAATTCAAAGCTATGTGTCACAAGGAACACATGCCTCTAAATCATGAAAGAGGTGAGAACATAAGAACATATCATTCATGCTTGAATTCCACTTTAGTCTAAATAAGAAATGTCGAAATACTCACTTTAGTCTAAATGAAGAACAAAGGCATCCACGAGAACTCCAACTCACTCCTCTCTCCAACTATATCTCTCATAAATCCTAGTCTAGATCTTACCTCATCTCTACTCCACCACAAAGAGGTGAGAATCACCTCACAAAGGCAGAATGGAAGAGAGGGAGAACTACTCAAGGAGAGAAGTGAAGGCTTGAGAGTTTGGGATGTGTGTTAGAAATGAGGCCCCTCCCCTTCTATTTATAGGCAAGGAGGTGTGTGGTTTCAGGCACCAAATGTCGCCAAAACGCCCCGGGATGCAACTTAGGACCAATAAGGAGGAAACACGTGGAAGGCCTGGATCAGTTGACACTAGGTCGGTTCGGCCGATCCTGGGGCTCCACGTGGCACCTCGTGCTTCCTTTAGTTGGCTAGCATGTGGGCCCTCTGATCCATCCTCTGTGCATGGCAAGTTTCTCGGCGGTTTGGATAGGAAGTGGGCCCTTGGATCCATGTGATGTTGACGTGACAGCGTGTGATTCATCGGGAGTGTTTCACTTGGATTGGTGACGTCATTGATCCAGGGGAATCCTATGTGGTAGCCCCGCATTGGCTGAAGCTTGTTAGCTTGGATCAACTATGCCTGAATTCCTCTCATTTCCTTTGCTAAATACCTGCATTCGAATAGACATCACCACTTGTGGAAAGTATTAGTTTAAGCTCCTATTCTAGTGTTGATGTATAATTAATGTGCCAAAATGAGGGAGTTGACGGCCATAAAAATGGTACTTAACGGCTGTCAACACACCCACACTTCACCTTTGCTCGTCCCGAGTGAAGGGGAAACAAAGCCAAGTGGGTCATGCATACCAAAGAGATAGAACAAGCATAAGAGATATTCCAAGCCATACCTTGTCCTTGTGAACTTTTGTGGCTTGGCTATCATGTCGTCTTAGGTGATTGAAAAGCAGAACAACCATGAATCAAATCACTTATGCATCTGATGAAAAATATCTTGGGGTTTTGCAAAGTTTTTCATAAACAAAACTCTTGGCAGCATCCTCATTTGATTCTCTCAGATCACTCATTGTGCATAAGACCTTGCCAAGGCATAAGATTGCCTCCTTTTCTTTTTCCTACTTCTATGATAGCTTATGTGGAGATCAGGGTACGATAAGAGAGGTTAGCAAACTTGCATCACATATATTGGAAAGTCAAAGATTGGATCCATAGAGAAATTCAAGTCACACAATCTGATCAAGATGTGCACAAGTAACTGGTGGAAATGGTAAAGTGAATATGGTAAGGTAGTCACCAGGCTCGGAATGGGTGCTAGTTATTACCATATTTGAATTGCGGATACGGTTAAGTCCTTCTCATGGATCTCTCTCTTTTTAAAAACTTTATGAGGGCATGGCTACCCCTTGTTTTGGTGGACCTTCATGTGTCCCTCTCTTTTTTTTTTGCATATAGCCATGCCTCTCTTGTAAACTTGAGAAGAGAGAGATACCGGGGCTCACAGTTGAGTAACATTATCAATGGATGGTACAATGCTAATATCCAGTTTAGAGACTTAGCAAGGGAAGGAAAGGACACACATAGATCTTGATCATGAGAGCATGTCAAGAAATTGAATAGGGGTCACAAAGAGGAGCCTTTTCCAAGAGGTTTTTTATTTTCAAAATTAAATAACCCAAGAGAATTTAATCATTAGAGCAAAAGATCATGTCGTCAAGCCATATCATACTCGTCAATTACTTAAATGAACATGCTTGTTCTTAAGACGGATATTGTTCACATGCATCAAGATAGATAACGAGGAATAAAACATATGCAGGCCAACTCAAGCATCATGTGGAACGGGGTAAACATAGCATGAACATCCAAGTTTTGATTATATGAAATAAACAATCATGGCTCATAAAACTCAGGAGTGAGAGAGTGAGATGTATGAGCAAACCAATGTTGTATGAAAAAGTTGAACCGTGAGAGGCTCTCCACAGGAGTGAACCTGTGCGGGTCCCGTTCGGGTTCTCTATGTATGATTGATTGTATGCTCGTAGCGTGGGTATGAGAATGCGTCGTGCCTACTTTGGGAGAGTTGTGGCTCTCCCCCACACTGTCTCGAACCTAGGTGTCTCTCTACAACAAACATCCAAAGTGATGACACAAATGTGTCTTGACCGGGTTACATGACCGGTCAGCCAACTTATTCAAATCCAAAATGTATCAAAATAAATTAGTTGCTTACACACATGATTACGAAATAAATGAAGTAAATGGAAGGGAAATAAACCTAAATCTGGACTATGCGCCTAATGGGAACTAAACTGGGGTGAATCCCATCTACTCGGCATCATAAAGGTTGGCTTGCCCTATAGCCAAGAAGAGGCACCTCAACTTTGCGAAAAGGCCACGACAAAGGTCGCGCACATCATCCTTAAACTCTACCAGATCCACCTTCTGCTCCGAAAAGGTAGTCATGAGCTTCTTGTTGCGGGCTTCCAGATTGCGTATCAGAGGAGTCAGCTTGGCCACCAAAGGGATCTTGGGAGGATGCTCAGCATCCCGAGTCCTCACACCCTAGACCTCCTGGTCTGGGACAATGGCGGTAGCCCGTCATCAAGCCAAGGTCTTCGTCCTCTTAACTGCACCACGGGCGTTGGACGTCCGATCTTCTTGCTCTGACTTTCCGGGACCTTATCCTTGAACAGCGCCGCCCTCAAGTTGAGCGTCGGCTCTGGTGAGTGTGCATCCTACACCGGGTGCGCCTGTCCTCCTGCTTGTGATGATCTCGGCACACTGGGCTGTGGCAAGGGCATAAGTGGCACCCCTTTGGGTAAATGTCGGCCATAGTCGGCCTGCCGTACGGGCTGGATGTCCGTACCCTACGCCTTGCCTTCCCAGGCGAGATGGAGTGTCTGGATGGTGGAGTGCTCGGAATCCTCCTGCCAGGCAGGATGGAAGCAAGTGGCGTACCATCCATGGCACTCGCCACTAGTGCCACGCTCCCTGCAAGGGCAGTAGCAATGGAGGGGTTGTCCTCCCCTCTGAGGCCGGCGGACGGACTAGTAGCAGCGTAAGGGACGACACTCTTGCCGGTCATGGTTGTGGTGGGTTGAAGTAGGAGAAGTAGAGGAGATGGGTTCTGCGTGACTCGAAACTCGTCGTGTGGCAGGGAATAGGGTTCTGGAGGAAAGCGAGACGCGCACGCGAAAGACGAAGGGCGGCGGCACCCCAGGATCGGTCGATCCAGGGATGTGTTATATCCCATACTGATGTGAGTAGAGTAGTATCCCCATGTTTTTCTTACTAGATTCTTTTTAGTACAATTCCCTCCCACATAATCTTATTTAACCATGTATGACAATTCATTCATAGGTTAAGTTGCATGTCTACATTCTTTTCGAAGTAAAAAAGACAATGCAAATATTGTTGTCTAAATATCCCAAAATCATTGTGTTTTCAAACTAATTTATACACCAATTGTTTATCAAACTCATGTTTCTTGGAGGTATAATGATTACAAAGAACAATGTTCAATTATCAGGGAAGTGTTCATAAGTATCGCTTTTGTGGCACCACTTATTTCAATGGAGGCTGACTGAATTTATGGAATGTGCTGCATGTGATTGTCGAGTCATCCATGACTGCTATCAAGTGTAGTCACGTGTTGGATCACAAGATTTGTACTATTTACAAGAGTTAAGAAACAGATGATTCGGTCATAGGCTATGGTTTTCCCCTCTGATCCGATCAAGTATTAGTTTAGGACCAAACAACAAGTTACTATTATTATGTAGCCTCATAACTAAGTATTCCCATTGACTCTACAGAAATCTCTGCCAGCACTAAGATTCTTTCCTTTTGTTGAATAATGACCAACCAGTTGTGTTGACCAAAAATTGTTTGACTAATATGTGCGGCATACATGTGGGATCACATGATCAAAACTGTAAAAGAATAAAGAAATAAATCATTCGGTCTCAATATATGATTCTTCCCATTGATCCAATCAAACAACAATTTTCAAGGAACGAATATGGCATTACGTGGAAATAGTGCCCAGAAATGTGCCATTGACTCTCATAAGTCAGGTTAATGTGAAATAGCATGCTAAATCTATCTCTCATGGCCCAGCACGTGCACTTAATTACTCATCTTGTAGCCATTAGCAATGTTCACCGAAACCTCCATGAATAAAGATCAAATCCCAACACACAGCTACATCATAAGGTTGATCTTGTCAACATGTGAAGAGTGTTTCAGATTACCTTAAGCGGGGACATCTTTGGTTTGCTAGGTTTAGGGTTGTGACTAATGAGCAACTAATAATCTCACCGGTATACCTATTTGCAGTAGTAATGCCTTTCTATATATTTCAGGATGGCCAACACTTAGCACAACTACGTTTTGCTAATCTCCAACCCACGAGTATTCAAATGCGAAACAATCTTACAGGGACCCAACAATGGTAGAAACGCTTCTGTATATCCTGCCAAGTTATCCCGCAGTTTGGCAATGGATCACACACTTCTCTAGACACTCCTACCAATGCGCATGACTCGTGTCCACGTATGAGCTACCTCTTCCAAGATGTTCATTGTAGATTGTATGCCTGATCAAAAGCAGAGGATGTTGTTTACAATATAATGCATGCACTCGAACCAATTAAACATTGCTTGTAGAATAAGTGTATGTATTTTTTAGGGAAAGTCACCCCACTTTGTTTCACTATGAAAGACAGCACAAAGTCTTGGTACACTACATTATGCATACATTCTTCACGGTCTATATGTGTATCAATGTTCGTTTGGATTGCTAGCGGACAAATCCTCCGTCGTAGTCAAGGGACCCTTCTTCCCTTAAGTGTGAACCCAAGGTATCGAATTCGTGGAACAATGTGTGATGCAAGAATCAATCTAATAAAGCCAAGAACACTTAATCTTCGAAAGGGTTTTGTTTTTGCATCTAATCTATGAAAACGTCAAAAGCCCATCTAATCTAAGAAACACCGGAGGTTGCAAAAGATAGAGAGGGAGATGTAAAAACCAATCTAGAGAGATTGGACCGAGCTCTTGTTGAAGTTCCAACCAAAGAAGAAAATAGCAAATTGAATCTCATAAAAAAACATCTTTAAATCATGGCTTCTGTTCCAACTCCGAAGACGCCGGACTTTTGGAACCTTCGTCCTGTCACGACGCGCCCCTATTCGTGTGGGTTAGCTTATGGCGAGTCCAAAGGACAAGATGAAAACATTTGGTAGGTCAGGCATGCACCTCTAGCCACCACGGCTACAAGAACACCCTATGCGATCTATCTCGTTAATAGATCGGGGAGAAAGAAAACCCAAACGAAGACAAAGTCGTAGAGAAAGCACTTGATCGCTAAGAATCGGATTGCAATTTGATAATTCAACATAGTAAATGTTACATGGACAAGATCACTACCGGGATCCTACCTTGATCTTGATTACAGCTCCTGGATCTCCGACATGGTCTTCCTTGCAAGGTTCCACGCCGACTAGGGAAACCCTAGTCAACTATTTCGACCCTCTCCTCTCCGGAATGGTGTCCCTCTCTTCTCTGCTCCTCGGCGGAGAATGGCGGATGAATTCCTACATGGCTCTTGGCACGGGGGCTATAAATAGTCTGAGGGTCGGCTAGGTCAAAGGGGGCGGCGAATGGGACCTGAAATGGGCTGGGCCGGCCGGCCTGGGCCTACCGGCCTGGGCCCACTTCGGCCCGGTTTGCGGCCTCCTTCGTCGGTGATGCTTCTCGTGTCTTCTGGAACCTTCACCCTTCTGCATTTGGGCCCTTGGCGTCAGTTTCTCAGCGGTTTGGATAGGGCTCCTTGTCGCGCAAGCATCAGCATTTTCTGTCTAGGTCCCCGGAGTTTTCTGCCTTCACAGTTTGGTCCTTGGGCCACTTGGAGTCATGTTCACTTCATCTCTTGACTTGTACCGGGCTTCATGGTCTTCTCATGGGGTGCTTGATGAACATTACCCGAAAGTCTTGTATTTAGCGCTAGAGTCCTGCATAAACAATAAACTCCAAAAATGACATGCAAGAACGAACTTGTTATATCAAGGGGGTTAGTACCAATGTATAAGATATTAAATTAATGCAAACACCGAAGGTAAATAGATGGCTAGGTTGATGGAAATTCACCGTCAACAGCTCCCCCATGCTTAAACCTTGCTCGTCATCGAGTAAGCCTTCAATGGATATCAGTGTTACTCGTCATTGTTCAAACCCTGCACTTGATCATACACGAGAAAACATAATGCTCTCCAAATTTTAATTCGTTAGAGTTCCATAGTGTACTAGCCTTCATCCCTACGAAGGGTGGATATCAATTGAGCTCTTCCCGCAAATATGCTCCCAAAATTCAAATGGATCTCAGAAATTTTGAAATAAAGAATGAGATGAAAAAGAGCTAAACCAACTTCAAAAATTTAAACCACCTTGCATCTTGCTCATGAACTCTCATCTCATCTTGTCTCTCAAGCCTATTTATTCTACTCCTTTCCCCTCTCAAAAACATATGTATGTGGTAGGCTTTATATGGAGCTTTTTGGAAAAAAGTTTAGTCCTACCAAGATATTATTATTGAGATATTATCAAAACAAGACTAGCTTATCATGGTCTTACTGAGACTCGTCAAAAAGTTCATTGGAATATAATGTTGTTTCAAGGAGGGGGAGAGAAAAATACACACACTTTGAGATAGGTGGACATGTGCAAATGTGAAGGAATGATCCCGAGGCACAAAGGAAGTCCTCGTTATCGGATTGCACATGGTTGGAAAGATGAGTCTGGATCTTGATCTTGTGGCTTTTTAAAAAAAATTCCAAATGCATTTAGAGATCCGGGGAGTTCACTTTATTTATTTTTATACATACTCATATTTTTTCTCATACACATTTTTTCTTTATCTCTTTTTTCTTTTCCTCTTATTATTTTTTCTTTATACACACACATTTTTTTTATTTACTACCCTTGAACTCTAAATTGCACTGTACCTACCTCCTCCCCCATGCTTAGACGTTTGCTCGCCCTCGGGCAAAGAGGTGATAGAGATAAGGTCGGTACTGGAAATATATTTCCCTTTGGTGAGATACTTGAAATCTTCAATCTTGGCACCATCTTGCGATCTTCCTCGAGTTGACGATCCATACTCAAATGATAGGTTTTGGTCAAGGAGGTAAACACAAAAATGATATTTTTGGTTTTATGGGTGGATATCCTGCGAGGTTTGCGAAATTTCCAATGTGGAGATTCACAATGCACGGATAGAAAGGCTTGCAATAAGATAGGTACACAAAAACAGAATGACCAGCTTCTTAGTCTCAGGCCAGAGAAATCAGGCCCTGAATTAATTCACCCAAAAATAAATCTTGTATACTAAGTTTTTGCACTCAAAAAAATATATGGCTCTGAATAGGTAGAGCAACATGCAAGTGGTATTAATGACAAGGTTAGCATTACTTCTAAGAACAAAAATAAATCATCTTTAACCCATCCAAAAATTGAGAGCATAAGAAAAACTATGGGTCTCATCTTTATCATAACCTCCGCAAAGGATTAAGCTAGCATTTAGATTAATTTCAGATTTGTATTTTAAGAGAGCATTAGCTTAATCATGCATAAAACAAGTACAAAGATGAGCAAAGCAGCAACTATCATCATATATCAACATGGCACAAACTTTCTATCTTTGCCAAAGGTAAAAACATGGTGGTGATTTTATTCATGTTGATATTAAAACTAACACACATGCTGAAAATAAAAGAAAACAAAAAATACTACGCATACATAGACGCACACAAGCTGAAAAATAAAGAAAAGGAAAAAGGAAAAATCAAACAAAGTAAAAGAAACAAGCTTCTCCTCTCTTTAATCTTCCGCCGGCGGTTGGTATTGGTAAACTTGGTTATTGTATCCTTGCTCATAATAAGATTGCACCGGTCCTCCTATGAATTGCTCCGGTGGTGCTAAGTGGAGGCGACCTAGCTCAAAAGCGACGTTCACGGTCCCTTCACCCATTTGATTTGAATTGGATTGGATGGCTGCAATATTTTGCATGTTTCTCGCGGCGTATCCTCCAATGATGACCACACTTTGTTGTGATTGAGGAAGGTGTGCATATTGCTCCGCAAAGGCTACATTAGGTACCGTCAATTGAGTTGGTGGGGGCATGGCTGCACCACTCCCCCATGCTTGCATTGGTAGACCTCCGTAGTGTCTTGGCGGCACCGGAATTCCTCCATATGGTGGCACATTAACTTGGGGTGCACCCTCTTCTTCTTGGGCTGCGGAAGATCCTTCTTCTATAATCCTTCCTCTCTTGTTCTTCCTTGCCGGCACAAGAAGTCCTTCCTATAATCAATCTTCTTTCCCCTCAATAAATAATTTCAGCCTTGCATCCGGTAGTGGTAAATTAACTTTGGCCACCTTAAAGCCTCTCCTTTCATCTCCACTTATATATTTTCCTTGCTTCATATTCAATTCCTAAGGAAGTCCCGACAAGGAGATATTTCGGGTTCCTTGTAATTCCCGGTCTTAATGAGATGGCCAACATGGAGAGGTAACACCCCGACCAATATCTCTGGATCCCGATATTGCTTCATAACACCACCGGTTGATCATAAGGTATGAGGGGTCAAATGGCTGCCCAACAATGAGAGCCGTGTAAAGCCAATTCAACTCCATGTCGGTTATCTTGGTCTCTTTAATCCTCCCTAAAATCCTTCCATGAGTGAAACATCCATTAGTGAAACACCTTGATGATGGGGTTCCAGATACTACTCCTTTGCCGATTATATTCTCCCGCAATCATTCCCCAAAATCCTTCCAATGCATTCCCATGCACTTCTACTTGCTCCGGGGCTCCCTTTTGAAATCCAAGCAACTCTCTAATGTACTCATAGGGAACCACTTGTTCATCTCCTTCCAAACGGAATGAAAGACTCGGCACTCCTTCATCAAGTATTGTCGCCATGGTCATGAGAATTTCCAGGGGCAACTCCTTGTGGGTGTTTGCCGACACCCCATTGGAAAATTGCACCCAACCTAGGTTTCCCAACAAGTAATAAATGTCCATGTGAAAGCCTAACAATTGGAGAGCTTGGTCGTCGTAGTCGTCATTTGCCACAAGCCTCTTCTCAAGGTGAGTGAGCTTCTCCTCCTCTTCCTCCGTCTTGAAGATAAAACCATACTTAGAATACCGCAGAGCATATGGAGGTGGAGAGGATGATCGTGTCGAACGACGAGGTCGGACGGGCGGCTCCTCCGTGTGTCATTGTGGTTCGGTGAACCGCATAGACAAGCTTTGTGTGGCCCTCATGCCACCGAGGAGCAAGGTTTCGCTCGTTGGTGGTGCCGTGTCCTTCTCCGTGCTCTGGGGAGACTCAGAGACTGAGTGCCTCCTCGAAGAACTTGTTGATGGAGCCTTCGACGATGATGAACCCTTCTTCTTGGAGAGGAAGCTAGAGGCTGCCTTCCACATGTTTGTTGCACTCACTCTCACAAGTATATCCGGGGTTTTGAACTGGAAGCAAGGCACACAAAGAAAGTATATGGAAGGGTGAAATTTTAGTTGATTTTTGATGTTTTTGGTGGATGAATTGAAGCTCGAAATGGAATGCAAGGTTTCTAGAAGTTTTGGACTTAGAGCTCAAGAACATGAACTAGCAACTGGACTAGAGACTTACCTGAGGAAGACGGGCACCAGGGGGCGAATAAAAAGGGGAGGCCGGCCGGCCCGGGCCGACTGGCCTAAGTGCCCTGCTGCACCTCTCGGCTCCAACTTTCTCCAGTGCACTCCATGCTCATTTGTTGCTTTGTGTCTGCGTGCTTCATGGGTTTGCACCGCCCAAACTCTCTCGTCCACTCCTTTGCTTGCATAATTGAGTCTCCCACTTGATTGCTTTCCTTTGAGTCACTTCCATGCCTCCTTGCCTCACATGGCTCCATGGGAATCCTTCAAAACAATGTATTGGCTGCCCCCCCATGCTTGTCTTTTGCATGTGCCTTGATGTTAAAAGATGGAGGGGCCTCCCGTGATGCACCATGGTGCTTGTGTGGTTATGTGAGTTCAATTACCTCCCTCTAATCATGTTTTAATGCTAAGCACTCCTCTAATTTCAAAAAATAAAATTTAACTCATAGCTAGAAATGAGTTCAAATATATTTAGAGGAGTTTTGAAGCATCAAAAACAAATGTAAGTCGAAAAAGTTTTCTGACTACTTTTATTTTGGTCGCACAGGTATTGTTTGCTTCCATTAGTTGAGAGCAATCTTTTCCCGGCTTGATCGTGGGGGCATAGGTTTAGGTTCTAATTTTAGCAAAATGTGAGGGAAAGATTTTGAATGAAATAAAATCAAGTGAGGCTTAGAACAATTCTAGCTCTAGTGAAACCAAGGGATATGAATTTTAAACAAACCAAAAGTCAAGTTTCCTAGGTTCACGCGAGTCCAACCATGCGCTGAAAATTAAAGATCATCTAGGAACATAGAGTGGCTCTACTCGTGTGTTTTTAACATGTAAAACAAGTCAACCTTAACATCATAAACAGGATGAAAGGTTGAGGTAGGTTCTGAAATTTTGGTTTTGGTTCCTCAAAAAAAAGCAAATAACACATAGGATGGCTCATGTTATGGGTTTATGATCCAAATAAAATAACCAAACAAAATTTATAAGTTTAAATATTGTCCTACCACTTTAAGAGTTTATAGAATGCGTAGCAAATTCTAAAACCAACTTACTTGAAAGACTCAAAAAAGAACTTGATCAGGTTATCCTCCCAGAAGCTTATTCTCGACTCGACGAACAGCTTGCCTCCTGCCTAGCGCTTCGTTTATAGTCCATGGCTAGACTTCTTCACTTGGTCACTTCAGATCAACGCTCTTTGCGGGCGTTGCAATCTTGGGTACCCACTTCTGCACCATCTTTGGCTTGGGTGCAGGCTTATTCTTCGGCTTAGTCATCATTTTGGTCTTCAAAGGCGGCTTTTGTTCCTTGATCTTGACGGATGCAACAACTTCTTTGATTTCCTTCGCTTCTTTCTTCTCCAGCTCTTCCTTCTTCCTTGGCTCTTCTTTGCTAAAGCAATGATGAGGTGGAACATATTTAACATTGATCATGTTGCATACCTCGAAACATGGTCGAAACTTGGAGGAACTCCTCTCGCCGTTGATGTCGAATTTGATCTCCCCCTTGCCGACGTCGATACTAGCTCTGACGGTCTTGAGGAAAGGCCACCCAAGGATGAGTGGCGGCTTCTCCTTTTCTCCCATCTTGAGCACCACAAAGTCGACGGGGATGAAGTGGTGTCTGACCTTCACGGGCACATCTACGGCGATGCCCAAAGGTTAGCGAATGGAGTTGTCACCCAACTCCAAGCACATGGCCGTAGGCTCTAGCTCTGGTAGGCGTAGCTTCTCAAAAACGTCTCTTGGCATGACACTCACACTTGCTCCAAGGTCGTATAATGCTTTCTCAAACTTGAAGGAACCAACGGAACACGCAATCGTCAGGCACCCGAGGTCTCTTTGCTTCTGTAGTCTGTTTGCAATAGTGGTGCTACATTGCTCGGACATTTTGACGTGATCCGCCCCGAGTGTTGCTATCTCATACTTGTTTGCAAGTATATCCCTAAAGTAGCGAGAGTATGTAGGAACTTGGAGAGCATCCAATAGCGGCATGTTGATGCTTAACCTGCACACCACTTCCACAAACTTCTCAAAATGATTATCAAGTTTACCTTGGAAGTAGAAGGGCTTGCGTTGCGGCATCTTCGTGTCTTCACCCGGCATCTCAAACTCAGGCTCTTTGGTGACGATCTTGGTAACCTTCTCCTTAGCAAATTCCTCCACCTCGGTAGATGGTTTAAGCTTTGTAGCTCCTGCGAATTGTTCCGGATCTTCGACCTCCTTTCCCGAACGAGTTTGAATGGCCTTCGCCATCTCGGGACCTTGAGATTGTCCCGGTAGCTTCCCTTCATTAGCGGATAGGCACCCAGCAAGTTGTCCCACTTGTGTCTCGAGCATCTTCATCATGTTGAGCACTTGATGGTTGGAGCTTCCGACCTCCGTCACCTTGCTTTCGATGTTCTCCAACACTTTGTCTATCGCTTTGAACTTAGTGACGGTGTCCTTGTTGATCTTAGCTTGCTCGTCCATGAAATCCTTCAATTGCATACGAAGAGGAAACGAATTTGGAATGGACGAACTTGCATTAAATTGAGGTCTACCTTGCCCGTAGAGGAAGTTTGGCAAGTCTCCCTTCCTCCGGACAACCTTTTTGGGACATGGCCATACTCCCTACACTCTTAACTTGTGGATCTCGCTTCGGCAGCCTTTAGGTCTTGAGCTTCTTCCTTTTCTATCTCCATCTTCTCCAACCTCCTCATGAGTGAATCAATCTTGCCTTCAAGAAGGTCCTCCTTCTCCACTGGCAATACTCCTTTGACATTTCCCGTGGGTTGAACCGGAAGTAAGCGTCCGGATGACACCCATGTGTCATTATCCGCGACCTTCTTGAATAAAGTGAAAGCTTCGGTTGGTGTAAGCTCGATGATGGATCCTCCTGCTGATGCATCAATAATTGTCCTTGACGCCATGGTAAGTCCTTGATAGAACTTTTGAATAAGATCTTCTTTTTGGAACTTATGATGTGGCATGGCCCGAGTGTACTCATTGAAGCGCTCGAAAGCTTCCGATATACTCTCCGTAGGATATTGAGCAAAAGTAGCAATCTTATTGCGCAAGCTTTGAGTCTTACCCGGTGAGTAGTATTCCTTCATGAAAGCTCTCATCAAAGCCTCCCAATTTTGCACTGTCTCCGCCGGTTGAGTGTAGAACCATTGCAAAGCATTTCCAAGTAGAGCGAACGGAAAAAGCCTTGCCCTCATTTGGTTTTGAGTTACCCCGTCCATGTTGAATGTTTGACATAGTTGAATGTTTGACATAGTTGAATGAACGCTTGGAGGTGAAGGTTGGGATCCTCTTTATTAGTGAAGGGTGAATGTTGCACCATGCGATTTGTTGAGGCCTTGATCTCGAACGGCCTTCCGATCTCCGCGAGGTTCAAGATGGGTAGGTCGACGATGTCCGGGGTGCATATAGCTCCCCGATCTTGCGCTCCGGCTGCAGTTCTCCCATCGGTTGCGGTTGAAGTTGATTCTCCCTAGGGTTTGGAGGTAGTGATTCCCTTGAAGATTCCGACGATTCTTCAGCCTCTGCTTTTGGATCTGCAAATTCCAGCCTTTTAGCTTGTGCTTCCCGTCTCTTTAGCCTGTAAAGTTTTTCTGGATCATACACAAAATTTTCGGGTTTGTTGGAGAGGTAGCCGTCCATCTCCTGTTAGGGTTAGCAATAAACAATATATATACAAAAACCAAAATAAAAACAAATCTAAGAAAACTAGGGTTAGTCAAAACTAGATTAGATTGATTTTGAGGATGATCAAAAGTTAGTAGATGCAAAAGGAAAAACCAAAAGAAAACTGAAGATATTCACAAAAAGGCAATAATAGATCGAATCTTGATTGCTTGTTCCCCGGCAACGGCACTAGAAAAAGGGGTTTGTTGACGGTCTATATGTGTATCAATGTTCGTTTGGATTTCAAGCAGACAAATCCTCCATCGTAGTCATGAGACCCTTCTTCCCTTAAGTGTGAACCCAAGGTATCAAATGCGTGGAACAATGTGCGATGCAAGAATCAATATAATAAAGCCAAGAACACTTAATCTTCGAAAGGATGTTGCTTTTGCATCTAATCTAAGAAAACATCAAAAGCTCATCTAATCTAAGAAAGTGTGTCATTTTTGGAAAATTATGTCATATATAGACCCAGTTTGAAACTGGACCACTCTGCCAATTAATATCTCAAATGACATTGTGCCTGGGTGAGTGATACCTTCCACGAACCACACACACGTGGATATAAAACCTGTTATGTTTATTATCGCTTTAATTCCGGTAATACTCTAGCAACCGGTAGTGCCCGATACTTGTTATCGAATGCTAAATGGACTTGTCACCTTGCAAGGCTATCCCAAGGCTTGTGCTTCTGGGTAATACTGTGAGGCCCAGTCTTGGGCTCGTCGGACCACATCAAACTCGCCTGGCAGAATTTTTTCTCTATCGCTTCATCCTCTACCACATTAAGCTAGTGGCAACATTAGCTGATCGATCGTGGGGTTTCAAATATCCTACCCAAGCATTATTTTTCTTGCCTCACTGCTGCAGCTGTCGAGACCAAGTTATTGTATGGGAAGAGAAGGAGTGGAGCTTGATTGCCAGTACCCATGCGCTCGTAGCCACACAGAGCCGCCCATGGGATCTGGGGGAAGCCGGAGACCTCCACTTCCATGTGCACCCATGGCCATCGCTAATGGAGATGATGAGATGAGCTTTGCTGGCCAATGCAGGAAGGCCACTCCCGCTGCACTAGCCATCTATGTCGTTTGATAGCTATGATGGGAGCTCCATATACAATATAATATGTATGCGGAAGGGTATCCTCATTATTTAATCTAAGCCATTAGTTTGGAGATCTAAGTTATTAGCAGGACATCTTTTTGCTCTGGTAGAGGGCAATGGCAAGTAAACCCAGCTGCCACTTGAACAAAATGACCTGGCAACGTACCAAGAGAGTGCCGAGGTAGTGTTTTAGTTGGTGGGGCTCATCGAGATTAGAAACTGGATGATAAATACAGACACACGATTTAGACGGTTCAGACACACGATGATAATTATTATCCATAAAAAAGCACAAAAGTTTTCTTTGTAATATGTGCGACAAATTTGCCTTTGAATCATCAACATGCAGGACCATTGAAATTGTTGTGACACAATAGCCCCAAAAATACTAGGATGTGTTATATCGCAAACTGATGTGAGTAGTGTAGTACCCCCAAAAATATTGTTGACTAAATATCCCAAAATCATTGTGTTTTCAAACTAATTTATATGCCAATTTTTTAACAAACTCATGTTTCTTGGAGGTATAATGATTACAACGAACAGTGTTGAATTATCAGGGAAGTGTTCATAAGTATCGCTTTTGTGGCACCACATATTTCAATGGAGGCTGACTCTGAATTTATGGAATATGCTGCATGTGATTGTCGAGTCATCCATTACTGCTATCAAGTGTAGTAACGTGTTGGATCACAAGATTTGTACTATTTACAAGAGTTAAGAAACAGATGATTCGGTCATAGGCTATAGTTTTCCCCTCTGATCCGGTCAAGTAATAGTTTAGGACCAAACAACAAGTTATTATGATTATGTAGCCCTGTAACTAAGTATTCCCATTGACTCTTCAGAAATCTCTGACAACACTAAGATTCTTTCCTTTTGTTGAATGACCAACCAGTTGTGTAGACAAAAAATTCCTTTGACTAATATGTGCAGCATACATGTGGGATCACATGATCAAAACTGTAAAAGGATAAAGAAATAAATCATTCGGTCTCAATATATGATTCTTCCCATTGATCCAATCAAGCAACAATTTTCGAGGAACGAATATGGCATTACGTGGAAATAGTGCCCAGAAATATGCCATTGACTCTGATAAGTCAGGTTAATGTGAAATAGCACGCTAAATCTATCTCTCATGGCCCAGCACGTGCACTTAATTACTCACCTCGTAGCCATTAGCAATGTTCACCGAAACCTCCATGAATAAAGATCAAATCCCAACACACAGCTACATCATAAGGTTGATCTTGTCAACATGTGAAGAGTGTTCTAGATTACCTTAAGCGGGGACATCTTTGGTTTGCTAGGTTTAGGGTTGTCACTAATTAGCAACTAATAATCTCACCGGCATACCTATTTGCAGTAGTAATGCCTTTTTCTATATATTTCAGGATGGCCAACACTTTGCACAACTGCATTTTGCTAATCTGCAGCCCACGAGTATTCAAATGCGAAACAATCTTACTAGGACCCAAAAATGGTAGAAACGCTTCTGTATATCCTGGCAAGTTATCCCGCAGTTTGGCAATGGATGGCACACTTCTCTAGACAAATCATCTCCTACCAATGCGCATGACTCGTGTCCACGTATGAGCTACCTCTTCCAAGATGTTCATTGCAGACTGTATGCCTGATCAAAAGCAGAGGATGTTGTTTACAATATAATGCATGCACTCCAACCAATTAAACATTGCTTGTAAAATAAGTGTATGTATTTTTTAGGGAATGTCACCCCACTTTGTTTCATTATGAAAGACTGCACAAAGTCCTGGTACACTACATTATGCGTACATCAGGGGCACCAAATGCCTGGTATGATGAAATTATCAACTTCAGCTTGTCGTAAAGGCAGTGACTCAACAAGCTCCCTCGCTCGGCTCACTTCTACTGATCTCGGGAGTGATAAGTGACTGGCACCTTAGGACTATCTAGGACAGAGGACTCGCCCAAATGTTATGCCCTCCACTACCGCACCATCGAAGATTGCATCACTAGCCTCCATTCCTTGCCCAAGCAGTCAAAGTGGCTGCTTTTCCCTTGTGGTGCGAGTTTCTCATATTAGATAAGTTTATGTAATAGAGTTCAACATTTGACAAGAACAATATTAAAATTATGTTCTGCAATCATTTCATTATTCGAAAATACACTAGAATTTAAGCTCGATCATATACAGTAAATAAAATTATTTGGTAAGGCTCATATTCAAACATCGTAGGAATATTTCAATTTATCATAAGTTCTTGGTTATCAAGGTCTTGGTGCATCAATGTTATAGTTTATCTCCGTTGTGGTGCAGACAAACAAGCCAATTATGTGGAGAACAATCATTATCTTAGAGGATGTAAATTAACCAACATACATGTGCAGCTTGCTCGGGCCATTGGAAGCCTTGTGACTTGCCACCCTAGCTTAGGTGTACCTATAAATAACCACCCCCCTCCCTCCATCGTCACATCAGACACAATTAGAAGTAGGAAGGCAAGGGATACCCTTGAATCCTATCAAGCCAGCATGGCCTCCTATTATGCAATGGTTGCGCTTTTCATGCTAGCTATTGCCATTTCAGCAGGGTATGCCCTCGATGATAAGAAGTTGCAAACCACACTATACATAAAACAGTCATATACCCAAGACCAAAGAGGTGTCGCACCAGATACCGTCATCATTAACTGGGTCCTAAAGGATGGCCCAGATGCTGCTGCAAGTACGATCGGGCATGCTGAGGGCCTAGCGATCTATGCATACCAAGGAAAACCTTTCTGGGTAACCATAGTGGATATGGTGTTTGAGGGTGGAAGGTAACAATCATTTGCTAACCCAATTACTTGCACAGGAACATTGTCATAAGTGTTGTTTGTCTTATTGTCGTATTTTATGTGTGAAATAAAATATTTGGTCGTCTGATACATAGCTTATTTGAACATTATCTCTTTCTTAGAATATGTGTACATAAACTTAACATTTAAGCCATTTAAAGTAAATTTTGTGAAGAATAAAAAATGGTAGATATCATCTTCATACTTGTCAAACTAAATATCTGAAACCTTGTTCGCTAGAGGGTTATAAAATGTTATTTAGTACTAGAACTTAGGTATTCAACTGTTAAATGTAACATTGCTACTACTGACTTCTGAAATTATGCGTGCATATTATGATTCTGTCATCAAAATAGCCTCGCTGGATCATCACTTAAAGTGATGGGACTTACTGGTTCCATATACGACGGACAAGGCCAGTGGAGTGTTATGGGGGGCACAGGACAACTTCCAATGGCAAGAGGTATTATCAATTACAAAATAATCCAAGAAGATGGTGCCAGCAGGACATTCGAAATAAGCTTACATGTGTACTACAGTTCAACAACATCCTTTTTGGTACGCGACGGATGAAAAAGTATCCCCTGTGGTTAAAATATTTATATTATTGTTTAGAAAATTCTGTTATTACTAACGATCAAACATAAATTCTATGCAGGGCTTGGGTGGCACAGGCATACTTCCTTGAGAAAACTAAGCTTCCGCAAGCAGTTTGACAATCCTTCCTGTGTGTCAAGCCAAGACGATGACTCTATTTACTATGTATTTCCTTCTTGATCCCAAATAAATGATCCCTGTTTGTATTTCTATTAAAAACCACACATTTGTTTCGGAGATGAGGTTCCTCGCATTTTTTGTTGTATCTTTTTCTCTCGTGTTTTTAGTGTCTCAAGATATCAATAAAGTGTGTCATTTTTGGAAAATTATGTCATATATAATCCCAGTTTGAAACTGGACCACTCTGCCAATTAATATCTCAAATAGCATTGTGCCTGGGCGAGTGATACCTTCATGTACCACACACACGTGGATATAATACCTGTTATGATTATTATCGCTTTAATTCCGGTAATACTCTAGCAACTGGTAGTGCCCGATGCTTGTTATCGAATGCTAAATGGACTTGTCACCTTGCGAGGCTATCCCAAGGCTTGTGCTTCTGGGTAATACTGTGAGGCCCAGTATTGGGCTCGTTGGATCACATCAAACTCGCCTGGCAGAATTTTTTCTTTATCGCTTCATCCTCTACCACATTAAGCTAGTGGCAACATTAGCTGATCGACCGTGGGCTTTCAAATATCCTACCCAAGCATTATTTTCCTTGCCTCACTGCTGCAGCTGTCGAGACCAAGTTATTGTATGGGAAGAGAAGGAAAGGATCTTGATTGCCAGTACCCATGCGCTCGTAGTGTAACATCCTTGAATTTGGGTGAAAGCAAAAATGTGCATTTTAAAATTTTTGACTTGATCATGTGTGCGTAAGAAACAATATAAGGATGTCTTCAATTCATCTCTCCTTATTCCTAGATTTAATTTTTGCCTAATAATAATTTTAGGATTTATAAAGATGCTAGTGTGAGAAGTTGGATTTTCATTTGAATTTATTTGGGTTTTATTGAGTGAGATTCAAATTCGAATTTGCATTCAAATATGAATCATAAGGCTTATAGAGTTGAAGATATAAGAAAAACCCCAAAACCCTGTCCGGGCCGAATCCTCGCCGACCAAGTCCTAAGGAGCACCCTGGACTCCTTTGCTGTGAACGCTGGACCGCCCTGAGCTTGCACCGGCCCAGCAGTCCATCGGCCCAGTAGCCCACCGGTTCTTTAGTCGCGCCCGTGTCGCTGACGGGTGGGACCCGCCGGTCAGCCGCCAACTCACCCCTTTCTTCCTTCCCCTTTTCAACTTTTCTTCTTCCCCGCGGAGAGCCGCGCTGCGCCGCCGTGGAAAGTCCCGGCCGTGCTGCCATGTCCGCCACCGCGGATGG